>CM050661.1:21361239-22622199 GCA_027574665.1 Rhynochetos jubatus | reverse complement strand
AGGGAGGAAGGAAGGAAGGAAGGAAGGAAGGAAGGAAGGAAGGAAGGAAGGAAGGAAGGGAGGGAGGGAGGAAGGAAGGAAGGAAGGGAGGGAGGGAGGAAGGAAGGAAGGAAGGAAGGAAGGCGCATGAGAGGAAGGGAAGGGAAGGGAAGGGAAGGGAAGGGAAGGGAAGGGAAGGGAAGGGAAGGGAAGGGAAGGGAAGGGAAGGGAAGGGAAGGGAAGGGAAGGGAAGGGAAGGGAAGGGAAGGGAAGGGAAGGGAAGGGAAGGGAAGGGAAGGGAAGGAAAGGAAAGGAAAGGAAAGGAAAGGAAAGGAAAGGAAAGGAAAGGAAAGGAAAGGAAAGGAAAGGAAAGGAAAGGAAAGGAAAGGAAAGGAAAGGAAAGGAAAGGAAAGGAAAGGAAAGGACTTTAAAAAATCCACACCTAAACCTTTGTTTAGCATGACTGATAATAAATACCCATTTATCCACCTTTTTGTTGCCCATGTGTATGGGCAGCACATCCATCTAGTATATCACCTGCTCCTCCCAGTTTTATATCCTCTGCAAATTTGCTGAGGGTGCACTCATCCGCCCCATCACTCAGGTCAGTAATGGAAATGTTAATCACATAAGATCTGCCCAAATTAAAAGCAGTGTAAGTGGTTACAGACACAGGCTCCCACACTGGTGCAATTGTTGCTGGGTCCTGGGTCACTGGGCAACACATTGTGTAGCGACTAGCTTCAGTTCTGGTCTATACGTCATTCTTTAGAAATTTCTCTTCTAATGTGGTTGTCTGCACACAAGGTAAAGGTATTGGTAATGCAGACAGGCTGAGCTCATATCTTCAACCGCTGCAACCCAGTAATAGCACTACCAGCCTAAGCCTGGTCGTTTCAGCTCTCACACTCTGAAGCAGCTGTATGACTGGCTCTGACAGCTCTTCTATACCACTAGACTGAACATCTCTAAGGATATCCCTTCAGTGCTGTCTCCCTCTTTCTCTCTCATTCATATTCTTTGAGGATGCAGAGGAATGGAAATCTGAATCTAAAGGCTCAAAATACCTCAAAAATTACCCTACATTTATTATTTTTCAATTTTAGGGTTTTCAGCTCATCAGTTTAGTAGACCTGACTTACTGATTTTGATGTCTTGATGTTGGCAGTTTGGGAAGCTGATTTCATTACAATAAAAGAACAGGTGCCCTTCATATTCTTAACATTTTTTTGTATCACTGCGAAACATACATCTGTCTAACTGCTACAACAAAAACCAGAAGTTGTGAGCACTATTTACAAATTATTCAACGTCATTTTTCCTAAGAGCAGGACTGTTCCCCTGTTCTGGTCAAACTCTAATTAATAGAGTAATAACATCACTATGAAATTGTGCAATTCTTATTGTAAATAATGTTTAGTGTGTACTGCTGCCCTTTCTGTCAAAATGTTATTGTATATTTTGGCACAAAGATATCTTCATTTCTGTATCTTCTACCAATTTTGCAAAGGTTTTATAAGGCTTAATGAGTGGAAAGTGCTTTGAAAAGCTGCAGATGAAAGGCAATTTTGAAGACAGCCATTAGTAGTAAATACCCTCATCAGAATTTCCTCTTGTTAATCCTTTATCCTTTAGCTGTGCAGACTGTGCTGACAGCACAAAACTACCATTCCTCCAAGGTTATTCTAATGCTAACTTACAGATGACAACTGTATGAGTCATTTATATTTATGACTTTGCTGGCATGAATGTTACCCTTTTACAAACTTCGATCAGTTTAAAGTGTACCACCTTACTACTACAGATCAATAGCAAAAAGAAATTCATAGACTTTCTAATTGTCTCACCATTAAAACTAACATTGTGTAACTAGAAATCAACTACTTCAATTAATGGGAATATATGGCTTAATTTTGTAAGCACAACCTTTACATTTGAAAGTTCGGTGACATATGGGTTCCCATTGGTGCTGTAATTACACCATGCTTAAAAGTCATCATTAGTTTAAAATGTGGAGGTACTATTTTTTAAAAATTAACAATCTTGTGTTGGTTAAGAGTACACAAGTCCTTTCTTTTTACATCAGTTTCAATGGAATTCATTCATTTAGTTCACAGTTCCTCCAGGGGCTGCTGCATACCCCTTGGCGTCAGCATAAGATTTCCAGGCTGGCAGCTGTACCTGTGATTTACAATGGGCCTCTTTATAGTGGTGTATAATTGTATATACAATGGTGTATTGTTTTTCATTGGGTAAAGGGTAATGTCATTTCCAACACAGTAATTAAAACTCTGCATCTCAATAGTCTTCTCCTGTAAGAAGGTAACAGGAAGAGGAATGTTTAACACAGGTGGGAGTAAAATGAGGCTAATTGAGACAGGTCATAAATGACACCAAATTATGTATGGGTGAGACGTTCATGGCAACCTGGGGAGAGTAGCCATTAGAGAAGCAAAAGATAAGCCTAACTGTAGGTGTTGCTTACCAAAATTTTGTACTGTGAAGGTCATTTTTAACAGTTGTTCTTCTGTTAGTTAGAATCTTGCTAGAGAATAAAAGCATTTATTTTGACCTACAATGAACACTTCATTTTGGATTTCAGTGTCTTAAGAACACCTTTGTATGCTTCAGAGGGAAAGTTTACATAAACTTGAAATAAACTTCCAAATGAAAACTAATACAAATGGAAACAGAGATCTGTTTAAGATCTGTCAAAACTATTTTGATTTTTGTAAAGTTTTGTGTTTTGGTTTTTTGGGGGCATGAACTTTTCAATGAAAGCAACATGTGGTTTGAAAACGCACATCAATGTTTGCATTTTTCACAGTTCTAGCAATAATTTGTCTTCTGGTTGTGTATCTTTATAGCTGTGGGTCTTGTAGATCCTATAACCATTTTCTTACCTCAGTCAGTCATTTTGACGCAGAATAAAATATCCCAAACCCAGTCACATTTCCAAAGAAGACATACAGAGGCATCAATATTGCTCAAATCAGGGAAAAACAGTTGGGTATATTTTTTTTCTTTCACCATATCACTGAATGCCGATGAAAGACCTAGAGGTCTTCTTAAAAGCATTTGGGTCTGAGGTCAGTGAAGATGGAAAAGCATGTTTTTATTGAGCTACAGATGGTATTAGGAAGCAGGAAACATCAATCATCTTCCATTGCCTGCCTGTAGGTCTCATAATGGAAAAATTTTTTTGTCTCCTATTACATACTAAATGATTTGTACCAGTCATTTTTATATCCTCTCTCTACTCGTCAGGCAACTAGTATTTGGTCAACAAAGCAGCTGAACTAGTGTTTCCATACAGTACAAACGAGGAGTACCGTCATGATACTGCTTGAGAATGTCAAGGCTTGGACACAGCCTGAAATTTTGAACACTCAGGTGGAAAGCTGCACAAGGCCTATGTCAGGAGTTTTACTCATCCTCTCTTTCAAGATATGTATGGTGCTATTCCTAAGTGGACTTGAAGTAAATGGGTCACTGTTTCTTTTAAATCCTCTGCATCCACTTGACTATTATTCAGCTTCATTTTAGATGTGTCATAGAGAGGATTAAATCAACCAGGCTGAAGAAAGAAAATGTTCCTACGGTGAGATAAGGGCAGGTAAGAAATGGTGAGCTGTAGGAGAAGGTCATGCAGTCAGGTACAACTGCTAGCATAGACTCAATATGGGTTCCTACAAGGTCTTGTCTGAGCTTATCCTGCAAGAAACTTTAGGAAGGGACTCATTCTCTATTTGCTAGAGATTCCCTCAGATTAGGAGACATAGCTTCATAGAATCATAAAATCATAGAATCATTTAGGTTGGAAAAGACTTTTAAGATCATCACATCCAACCATTAACCTCCAGGGATGTTGATTCAAGCCTGTTCCAATGCTTGACAACACTTTCAGTGAAGAAATTTTTCCTAATTTCCAATCTAAGCATCCCCTGGTGCAACTTGAGGCCATTTCCTCTTGTCTTATCTCTTCTAACTTGGGAAAAGAGACCAACACCCACCTCTCTGCAACCTCTTTTCACGTAGTTGTCTCCTCTGAGCATCCAGGCTAAACAACCCCAGTTTCCCCAGTTGCTCTTCTTGAGAGTTGTTCCTGAGACGCTTCTCCAGCTCTGTTGCGTTTGTCTCAACTTGCTCCAGCACCTAAATGTCTTTATTGTAGTGAGGAGCCCAAAACAGAACCCAGGATTCATACTCATCTGTGCTGAATACAGGGGGACAATCACTTCCCTAGTCCTGCTGGCTACACTATTTCTGACGCAAGCCAGGATGCTATTGGCCTTCTTGGCCACTTAGGCACACTGCCAGCTGATATTCAGCTGGCTGTCGACCACCATGTCCTTTTCTGCAGATAAACATTCCTGCCCAACTTGGTGTTATCTGCAAACTTAATGAGGGTGCACTAAATTCCCTTGTCCAGACCACTGATAAAGATATTAAACAGAACTGACCGCAATATTGAGCACTAGGAAACACCACTTGTGACCAGCCACTAACTGGATTTAACTCCATTCACCACAACTCTTTGGGCCCAGCCATCCAGCCAGTTTTTTAGACAGTGAAGTGCATACTCATTGAAGCCATGAGGAGCCACTTTCTCCAAGAGTATGCTGTAGGAAACAGTGTTAAAGGTTAAAGTCTAAGTAGACAACATCTGCAACCTTTCCCTCATCCCTGAAGCAGGTCACCTTGTCATAGAAGATCAGGTTAGTCAAGCAGAACCTACCCGACTGGGCCTGATCACGTGGTTTTCCTGTACATGCTGTGTGATGGCACTCAAGGTGGTCTGTTCCATAACATTCCTTGACACCAAGGTCAAACTGACAGGCCTGTAGATTCCCTGGATCCTCCTTGACACCCTTCTTGTAGATGGACGCCACATTTGCTAACTTCCAGTCAACTGGGCCTCCCCAGTTAGCCAGGACTGCTGATAGATGGTTGAAAGTGGCTTGGTGAGCACTTCTACCAGCTTCCTCAGTACCTGTGGGTGGATCCCATCTGGCCTGATGGACTTGTGTGTGTCTAAGTGGTGTAGCAGGCCACTAACCATTTCCACTTGGGTTGTGGAAGATTCATTCTGCTTCCTGTCACCGTCTTCCAGCTCAGGGGGCTGGGTACCTGGAGAATATATGGTGTTACTTTTAAAGACTGAGGTAAAGAAGGTATTAAATACCTCAGCCTTTTCCTCTTTCTTTGTAACTATGTTTCCTCCCCACATCCAATAAAGGATGGAGATCCTCCTTAGCCCTCCTTTCGTTGTTAATGTATTTATAGAAATATTTTTTAATTTATTTTTATAGCAGTAACCAGATTAAATTCTAGTTGGGCTTTGGCCCTTCTAATTTTCTTCCTGCATAACTTCATTACATCTTTGTAGTCCACCTGAATTGGTTGCACTTTCTTCCAAAAGTCATAAACTCTCCTTTTTTTCCTGACTTTCTGCCAAAGTTCTCTGTTCAGTCTGTCCGGCCTTCTTCCCTGCTGGCTCATCTTCTGGCACATGATGACAGCCTGCTCCTGCACCTTTAAGATTTGCTTCTTGAAGAATGTCCAGCCTTCCTGGTCTCCTTTGCCTTTCAGGGTTGCCTTCCAAAGGACTCTGTCAACCAAGTTCCTAAACAGGCAAAAGTCTGCTCTCTGGAAGTCCAAGGTGGCAGTTCTGCTGATCCCCCTCCTGACTTTCCAAGAATTGAAAATTCAGTCATTTTGTGATCGCTATAGCCAAGACAGCCTCCAACTATCCCATCGCTCACAAGTCTTTCTCTATTCACAGACTAGGACACCTTCCCTAGTTGATTCACTCACCAGCTGTATCAGGAAGTTATCTTACACACACACCAGGAACCTCCAAGACTGTTTCCTCTCTGCTGTATTGTATTTCCAGCAGACATCTGGTAAGTTGAAGTCCCCCATGAGAACAAGGGCTTGCTTCTTGTTGCAATTTAATTTCTGCCAACCTGAAAAATCAAAACCAGATAGTAATCTGAGGGCTGGACCAGGGTACAAAGTTTTGTCTTCACATATTTAACCCGGGGCCTCAAGGAGGCAGCAGACTTCCCTGAGAAGTGAATCTGGTCTGCGTATTGGGCCTTCTGTTCCCTACAGAAGGGAGGTTCCTATGACAATGACCCATGTTTTTCTTTTTATACAAGCAGTTTTGACGCAGGGTGTAGAACAACTTAACCTCAGCAAGATTTCTACTGCTGTTTGCTTTGATCCACAGATCTCTAACTACTTCTAAACTTCACCTAGCTCCCTCATTGCTAGTTCAGGAGTGTTTCCTCAGCCCACACATACTTCCTTCCAAGAACGTTTGCATTAACCTAGTCTGCTCAGCCTTCCAGCACACTAACCTACATTTCCTTGATGCCCTCCATACTGCACCATACGCTTTGCCTGTAGCACTCCCAGCCTCCCACACACATCCCTGATGACACGTCTGCTTTAGCTGGGAGCTCTAAATGCTCTCACACAGCCTAGCAGAATAGACATCTACTTTTACCAGATTTCACCTATTATATCCAAGTAAAATCCCTGATGACATTCATTAGGTAATGTTAATTATGGCAATCAGCCTACCCTGTCTGACCTAATTATAATTAATTAGCTTATCCCTTTATTTCCAAACCTATTTCCCTAGTGAGACTGTACTTTTAAGTTTTTTAAACTAGCAAAACTCCCCTCACAGATTTGCTTTTCAGTTGTAACAACCTTGACACTAATGGCCTAAGTCTGTAAGAAAGGCATGGTCAACATATCACAGACCTGGGGAAGAAGACGGGGCCCTTCAAAACTTAAGGTTATTCCTTAAGCCATTTCACTGATGTTGGATATCTAGTGGGATTTTTAAAAATAGTCATAGGCAACAAAATTCCAATATATGCTCATTTGCCTAAAGTATTATTCTCAATTGTCTTCTTAAAAATCTTGTGGTTTTGGTTTATAATGATGCCTCTCAGAGCCATTGTAACAAAGAAAGTAAACAGGGCACAAACCATCATTGTCTGCAGTCATGCCCAGTTATGCCATGTAACAAATAAAACCTTTTCTTACAGTATCCTCTGGACATTTTGTCTGATTACAGTACTGAAAATAGTGTTAAATACATACATTTAGTTTCTTTAGTGGAAGAATGAAATATTTTATTTTGCTGCTTCAGCTGCAAATACTTGTCTCTGTAAAATGACATTTACTAATTCTCAGATGTTGTTGAAAGACGAACTCCATATGAAACTGTTGTTTTCTAAGTTTTTGTTTTTTGGTCTCCTAATGCATTCTGAAAATGAGCACTGTGTGTGACATCTTATGAGTAATACACTTGATGTAACTGAAAGATGTACCCATGTATCCTTGTAGTCTCAAAATGTCTCTCCAAATGATTCTTCCAATAAAGGCTCTTTGAGAAGCTTTCTAGATCCTCCTTTTTGGCCCAAAGGAACACTTTTTCTTGAGTTCCTGTAGGTGGTTTTCACTTATGTACATACCTCTGTGTCAAGCAGTATATAGCTGACATTTTTCTTTCTTCACCTGCAGTGCTCTGTCCAAAGCCACCGGTTAATACAGTTTACTGTGTAACAAAGCCCTCATGGGATTAGGAGTTTCTAATAACTGTTTCTAGGCTTCATCTACCCACATCTGGGAGATGCTGTAGAGTTTGTCCTTTTCAGACTCCATGCTGAGTGCAAGTTTATGTTATCATGCCCATACCTTTTCCACTGAAAAAGACTTGGTTAAACCCAGTCAATGATTTTGAAATAATTCCCATTCCAAGGATTTGTGCTCCTGGCTCATTTGTGCTAATGCAAACTACTCCCAAGTGCGTCAAAATTTCCCTTGAATACTAAGTCAAAGCTCATTAAAGTCAAATTACTTTTTCCCTCCAATAATTTCCAGGTTCTATGAATCAGACACTGTTTACAGAATTCTCCCAAGGCTTTCTTCTTGTTTTCTTTACAAACTACATTTGTAAAGCTTAAAGCCAACTTTGTTTCTATGCACAGCATTTACTAATAGTTAGATCTGTAAATAACAAAGCTCTCTGCTTGGTCAGAAATGCAAATTGTGTGAAGACATTTTACTCAAGAAATATATTCTATTTCCATTCTTCAAGTGGAAATTGACTACAAGAAGACTACTTGTTTTCTACAATGAAACCTAAGCATAACCTGGGGAAAAGACTATTTTCCTGTGTGATCTACTCTAGGTGACCCTGCTCTGGCAGAAGGTTTGGACTAGATGATCTCTAGACGTCCCTTCCAACCCCTAACACTCTGTGAATTATTAGGTCTGTGAATCTGTGAATAAAATACAATTTTTTTCATTTTCTTGTGAAGCATGTGATTCTGGACACTTCCAAAGCTATGGTGCTGAGATAAATGGAGGACCGAGCATTGCAAATTTACAGAACCACTAAGGTTGGAAAAGACCTGTAAGATCATCATCCAGTCCAACCATCAATCCAACACTACTATACCCCCTAGCCCATGTCATCAAGCACCATGTCTACATGTTCTTATAATGAAAGAAAGAAAACCTCTAGGAGAATTTGCCTGAAAAATTAAAAGGTATTGCCCAGATAAAATGGATATTCCTGCATTCTGTTTTATTTTACATGGAAGAAATGCTAGCAATGTTCTTGCATCATGGAAATTGCCTTGCTACAATAGACGTTTTGTGCCAATTATCACAAATAACACACATTTACAGACCAAGTTACTCTAACATATCTGTCTGAAATTTCCATGCACAACTATAATGTGAGCATTACTTTAACTAAATAAGGACTGTACTGTTAGGTATATGGAGAAGTGCACTTTGTTCAGCATGGCAAGTTATGATATAAAAGAATAAACAAACAAAACCCTCATGAAAAAATCCCTCTGTTATGGATGATAAGTTAAACTATACTTAAAAGCCCACAAAACTTTACATACTTTAAGCTTCATTTTTCTGTGGATTCTTATTCTTGTTTTCTAGCAATTCTAACCCTTTAACATCATTTGTCTTGTCTCTTGTTTTTGCTTGAGCACTACAAAAGGATCCTTCACTCTATTACTCCCCTTTGCAGACGATTATCCTGCCCCAGAGGAAGCTTGGAATCTCACGTTTCTTGCAGGAATTCCTCCATGCTGCTAACCTTTTCCTCGCTTGTATAAAGCACTGCTCTCCGGCAGACTCCGGATGTCTCTTATCTCTCTGATGCAGGCAGAGGTGTCAGAGTGTCCCAGGGAGCCATTAATCAACGCCCTGTCCCGCCTTCCCCCACATCAGTTCCTTAGAAGCTCTCCATGAAACTGGAGTGCTTTTGGAGATCTAAAGCAAACAGAGCAATAAGTTTTTTCCACCAATATCTCTCATTGATAATCTAATCTGATTGATAATAATACTGAGAATTAAATATTTATGGTTTAGAAGCATGGGAAAGTTTTGAAATATATATTTTAAATTTATATGAGAAGACTAATAATGCCTGCAAAGTGCTTTACATAGTACATTGGAAAACTGGTTCTGTCCTGCTCTAAATGCCATCTTCATGCTTTCATCATATTACTTCACATATAGCTCACATTCATAAACTTAAAAAAAGGAAGACAAAGGTCACAGAAAGGTGAAATAGAAGAAAGAAGTTGTTTCAGACATTTTGTCTATTTAACCATTAGAAACAAAGAAACAACCTTTATGTTGCTAAAGTACCACTTAAGGAAGATGCTATATATACATCACAGCAATGAATAATTTACCATGATCGTCTCTCCTCCTCTTCCCACAAGAAACATGCCTGATAGCTTGTGGCTGGAAGACCCATAGAGGCAGAAGAAATGGAGAAACTTCTATTAGCAAATCAATCTTGTTCTTTTCCATCAAAAGGCATCCTCTACTCATACAATTGTTGAACATGCTGGAGGAATATTTAGCCTCATACCTTTTAGAAAACTCCATGAGCTCTTCATAGCATTTGGGATGCTAATACATTTGAAGGATTTTTAACCAAGTAGTCCAGTTTTATGAACTGCATTTTGGTACAGATACTGCCTTCCATCCTAACCAGGCCAAATACTACTATTATTATTCCTTCTGTTTACCTTAATGTTAGTAAAGTAGTACTTGTGAAAGTTTAAAGTGTGTTTCATTACCCTAGAAGAGTAGTGACATTTCTGTAGTCTAAAATGTGAAGTCCTGTATAACCTAGATATGAAACCTGACAGCATAATCTTTTATTTCCTTTCTAAGAAACAATTTGAATGAGTGAGTGTTCTCAGGGTTAGTTGCATGGTTCAGAAATGTCCAGGACTTGTTTAGTATTACCAGACTGAAGAAACGAAACATTTTTTAATTAAAATGCTGGGTTTTAAGGAATCTTTCCTTAATGAGTCATCACAAACTTTTTTCTGACAGAATGGATTTTTCTAAACCACATTGTACTGAGAAAGCCTTCATGTCAGTTAAAAATACAACGTATTTGGCTACATGATCTACATAAACCAAATAAAGAAACACTATAAAAAATAAGATTTTTTTTTTCTGTACAGGCTAGCATCAAGTATGCCCTACATAGATGTTCTGGGCAGCTGTTCAGAAAGGCTAATTTCAACTAGAATTATGAATTCAGACACAAAATACCAAGTGTGTGAATTAATTGCTTCCATAGGTACCATTCATTTTCTTGCCAACCCCTTTCTTGAGCTGTCATTGAACTTCAAAAAGTGAACCCAGGAAACAAACCGCCAGTGTGTTGCCACGGCTTTCTGGAGTCTCTGAAAACAAGATGTGTAACTAAGTTGTAAACTGAGGCACCTTCTGTTGAGACCATCCTTGCTTTGAACATAGTGCACACCCTTCTATTTTGGTTCAAATTGCATTTAACTCTGCAACATTTTATCTTTTTATAAAATAAATTTGAACAGGCTTTCTGCATAACCCAGAAATAATTTTACAGTTCTGTGTGAGGTCTTCAGCTCCAATAGCCCTGCCCTGCCTGCTGGGTCTCATTCCTAGTTAATTTGGAGCTCTTTTTCCAGCATTCCAGACATTACTTTGGCAGAAGTCTTCCAGCACCCACTTATCTACAGAGAAAGATCTGCCCATCTGGCATCAACAACAGCTCATTTTGAGATCCGTATCTTTTAAGCAATGGCAAATGATAGGATCAGCTTAGATTGTGACAAGTAGAGCATTATCTGTGTTTTTCCTGACTTCGTTGAGATTTTTTAACTTCAATATTCCACCAGGAAAGTCTGGTTTTAATACAGACAGATAGACAGCATGATAAACTTAACAAGGAGAGCAGGCCTGGTTTTATCTTCATGGGAACATAGCTGGTTTCATACTTAGTCTTTCAACAAACCATTTAAATCTGGAATTTGAGTAAGCACCATTTCTAATTGTTTTATGGACCTGGGTCTGGGGCAACTAGAGAATGCTGAGGTACCACACTCCTGGAAATTAAATGCCAGTTGGAAAACCCTGTTTGTGTCTGGTTGAGGGACCAATCAGACGAACAAAGGAACTGGTTTTCACAGCTGATAAGAGCAGAATGGACATAAGAGAGAACGCAGGACTGGTTTAGGAATACTGAGGTCCAAAAAGATGTGCATAAAGTCACATATCAACAAGTGACAAGGACAGGACAGAAAACCTGTGTTCCAGTGTCCTAATATCTATAGCTCTGCACATTAGTCCTATTATAATATTTATTCAGATTGCATATATCTATAATGCTCCTGCCTATTGAGTCATGTTAGTATCTCTGCTGAGGTCTACAGATCTCAGCATTTCTGAAACGATATTTCAAGATGATCGGTATGAGGCCACCCATTGTATATAGGTCTTTCAAACGCTGTATTGTTGCAATTTGAACTGCAAAGAGGTGGAAGAACAGGGTGGAAGAAAATTATATGGGAAATCTTTTTTAGTCTGTTTATCAGGAATTTCTGACAATTTAAGGTGTGGAATGAAAATTTCATGTGTATAGTGCCTATACACTAACGCACGCAGTATGGGAAACAAACAGGAGGAACTAGAGATCTGCATGTGGTCTCAAGACCATGATATCGCAATTACTGAGACATGGTGGGACAGCTCACATGACCGGAACACTGTCAGGGATGGCTATGTCCTTTTTAGGAAAGATAGGTCAGCAAGGTGAGGTGATGGAGTTGCTCTGTATGTGAGAGAGCAACTGGAATGTATCGAGCTTTCCCTGGGGGTAGATGAAGAGCGAGTTGAATGCTTGTGGGTAAGGATCAAGGGGCAGACTAATATGGGAGACACCGCTGTGGGTGTTTGCTACAGGCCACCCGATCAGGATAAGGAAGCTGATGAGGCCTTCTACAGGCAGCTGGAATTAGCCTCAGAATCACAGGCTCTGGTTGTCATGGGGGACTTCAATTACCCGGACATTTGCTGGAAAAGCTGCACAGCCAGGCATGCGCAGTCCAGGAGGTTCCTCCAATGCATTGACAATAACTTCTTGATGCAGATGGTGGAGGAGCCGACAAGGAGAGGAGTAGTGCTGGACCTTGTACTGATGAACAAGGAGGGACTTGCTGAGGATGTGAAGGTAGGGGGCAACCTTGGATGTAGTGACCATGAGATGGTGGAGTTCAGGATCATATGCAGCAGGCACAGAGCCACAAGCAGCGTCACTACCTTAGACTTCAGAAGGGCTAACTTTGGCCTCTTCAAGGACCTGCTTGGAGAAGTCCTGGGGGCGGATAAGGCTCTAGATGGTAGGGGAGCCCATGAGAGCTGGTTAATATTCAAGCGTCATTTCCTCCAAGCTCAAGACCCGAGCATCCCAAAGAGTAAGAAATCAAGAGAGCCAGGAGACTTGCATGGATGAGCAGGGAGTGAATGAATAAACTTGAGTGGAAAAAGAAAGTATATAGAACATGGAAGAAGGGGCTGACCGCTTGGGAGGAATACAAAAATGTTGTCAGAGGATGTAGGGATGCAATAAGGAAAGCTAAGGCCTCCTTAGAACTGAACCTGGCAAGAGAGGTCAAGGACCACAAGAAAGGCTTTTTCAAGTACATTGGAGGAAAAAAGACCAGAGAAAATGTTGGCCCACAGCTGAATGAAGGAGGTGCCCTGGTGACTGAGGATATGGAAAAGGCAGAGTTACTGAATGCCACCTTTGCCTCTGTCTTTACTGCTAAGACCAGCCCTCAGGAGTCCCCGACCTTGAAAACCATGGAGGAAGTCACGAGAAAGGAAGGTTTTGCCTCAGTTGAAGAGGATTGGGTTAGAGATCAATTAAGCAAACTGAACATCCACAAATCCATGGGCTCTGATGGGATGCACCCATGAGTGCTGAGGGAGCTGGCAGAAGTCATTGCTAGGCCACTCTCCATAATCTTTGAAAAGTCCTGGAGAACAGGAGAGGTGCCTGAGGACTGGAGAAAAGCCCGTGTTACTCCAATCTTCAAAAAAGTCAAGAAGGAGGACCCCGGCAACTATAGACCAGTCTGCCTCACCTCCATCCCTGGAAAGATGATGCAACAGTGTGCTCCTTGGTGCCATCTCAAAGCATGTTGAGGAAAGGAAGCTAATCACGAGTAGTCAGCATGGATTCAACAAGGGAAAGTCCTGCTTGACCAGTCTGATAGATTTTTATGATGGCATCACTAGATGGATGAACGAGGGGAAGGCAGCGGATGTGGTCTGCCTTGACTTCAGCAAAGCTTTTGACACGGTCTCCCATAGCATCCTCATAGACAAGCCTAGGTAGTATGGACTGGACCATTGTATGGTGAGATGGATTGGGAACTGACTGGAGGAAAGAGCTCAGGGAGTTGTGGTCAATGGGGCAGTCTAGTTGGAGGCCTGTAGCTAGTGGCGTCCCCCAGGGGTCAGTGCTGGGTCCAGTCCTATTCAATATATTCAATCACCTGGAGAAAGGGATGGAATGTCATCTCAGCAAGTTTGCTGATGATACCAAACTGGGAGGAGTGGCTGCCATGCCACAAGGCCGTGTTGCCATCCAGTGTGACCTGGACAGGCTGGAGAGCTGGGCAGGGAGACATCGAATGCAATTCAATAAGGGCAAGTGTGAAGTGTTGCATCTGGGGAAGAACATTCCCATCTTTCAGCACAGGTTGGCGGCTGTTTTGTTGGAGGGCAGCTCTGGGGAAAAGGATCTTGGAGTCCTAGTAGACAACAGGACGACCATGAGCCAGCAGTGTGCCCTCACGGCCAAGAAGGCCAATGGCACCCTGGGGTGTATTAGGAAGAGCGTGGCCAGCAGGTTGAGGGAAGTTATCCTCCCCCTCTACTCTGCATTGGTGAGGCCTCCCCTGGAGTGCTGTGTCCAGTTCTGGGCTCCTCAGTTCCAGAAGGACAAGGAGCTACTGGAGAGGGTCCAGCGCAGGGACACTGAGATGGTGAAGGGCCTGGAGCACCTTCCATCTGAGGAAAGGCTGAGAGAGCTGGGGCTGTTCAGCTTGGAGAAGAGGGGGCTGAGGGGGGATCTTATCAATGCTTATCAATATCTAAAGGGTGGGTATCAGGAGGATGGGACCAGGCTCTTCTCAGTGGTGTCCAGTGACATGACTAGGGGCAATGGCCATAAATTGGAAAACAGAAGGTTTAACCTGATCATGAGGAAACCCTTCTTCCCTGTGAGGGTGACAGAGCCCTGGGACAGGCTGCCCAGAGCAGTGGTGGAGTCTCCTTCTCTGGAGACTTTCCAAAGCTGCCTGGACTTGTTCCTGTGTTATCTGCTCTAGGGGATCCTGCTCTGGCAGGGGGGTTAGACTAGATGATCTCTAGAGGTCCCTTCCAACCCCTAACACTCTGTGAATCTGTGTGAATATTCTCTAGGAAACATCTGACACAAGGCACTGAAACAAAGAAGCCAGAATACTGATAAATCTTTCTGCTAACACTGCAAAAACTGTAGAAACACATTAATATCATGGGAAAAAAATACTTAAATTTCTTCTCCAGGTACCTGATGTATTTGTTACTACAAAAAATCAATTTTTCCTGTCTCCTCACCTAACACATTCGAATTTGTGTGAAAGTACTTTGTGCCTTGAAGGTATTACTTTAAACCAACAGATAATGTAAAGCCTTCATTTGCTATTGACAATTACAAAAAAGCCTCTGTAGAATATATGTGATTTCAGTATGAGTCACCCGCCCCCACCATGGAGAAATAGTAGTGCATAATCAAGACCAAATAAAATGTTTGAACACAAATCAGAGATTTTCTGATTTGTGGTGATTGGATGTTAATACTGAAATCTAATTAGTTGTTACAAATAAAAGTATACATTGCTAACTAAGCAACTTCTTGGATTAGAAAAGTTAATTAATATGCTTATCTAGTGCAATTAAAGGTTTGACTAAGACACCTGATGTTACATTAATTTAGAAAAAAATTTCATCTAAACCTTTCCCTGAACATTAAAATATGCAGATAAAATACTTTATTCTCACACAATGTTATCATTATCAAAATACTTAGACATTTACTACAGTATTCATAAATTCAGATAGATGCTTTGCGTTCTATTAGAAAATTCTGGTTTTCTGTATGCTTATGGTTTCCTATAAAATCTAATTAAATAGTAGATTAAGGGTATTTCAGTAACCTCTGCAGCTGATTTTCAAGTCCTATTTTGAATCAGTCAGTGTCAGGATTTTAGTCAGAAACAGGGATTCTCATGACTGACTAGTGACTTAAATCAAGTAGCTTTCAACTAGTGGGAATGAAGATGTTCTGGATTTAGGCTCACATGTTTACTAAGACTATCAAGCTGTATCTCAGGATTTACATGAGAGTTTTGACCCTGTGCATCATGAATAAGAAACTGGGTTGTTCAGTCCAGAGAGGCAAGTGATGTGCTCCAGAGCAGTGTTAGTCCTAGAGCACTGAATGGTCAGTCTTCAAGATTTCCACCCTCTGAAAGAAGACAGGGAGATGAAACACAACCTTAACTCTCTGCTCTCAGCTTTGACTTCCAAACCAATTAATGGTAACTTGGGGTTAATGATCACATATATGTCTAAATGGATTTTCCTCAGTTCATTTTGTTACTACATCTCTATAACTTTTGTTACATTAAGTCTATGGAGTTATAGTTGTACAGAGAGCAATACAATCAAGAGTGGGATGAGTTCTCTGTTGGAGATTGAGGGCACGGACCCCGGCATGATGTGCAACAAGTGAGATCATTTATTGTTTGACAGCATGGGTTTTTGTAGACAGATTCGGTAGTTTTCCACAGTCTAAACCCCTCCCAGTGTTTTGTAAGAGCTGAGGCTGATAACTGTAACTTTTGTAAGCTTGGCTCTGCAGTGCCTTACAGTTAGCTTATCAAGCTCATGACTTGAGCCCCTTTGGTGTCAACATCCTGTATTTTTAATTCCTCATGTATCTTGTGAGAACAAGACCTTCAGGTCCTTGTGCGGTTCGTGAGAACCTGGTTGTGAGAACCTGATTGTGAGAACCTGACCTGTCCTGCTGGTCTGCAACAGTTCTCCTCAATCCTGTATCACACTGTAACTAAAACCAGACTGTGCATGCACACAAAGATCAGCATCTACAAATTCTACAAAGTTTGGAAGAGAATCCTCTAATTTTGGCCAAGATAGAAAATATCATTGCTTCACAGTTGTTTCTATTATATAAAGGCAAATTATTCCTTTTTTATTTTTTTTTTTATTTTTTTTTTTAATTTCAAGGAATATAAGGGTACTTTCTTGGAATAGAACAATGTGCTTTCCCCCCCACTCCCATAAATATATGATCTGTCTCTTCTACTTACAGAAAAATCCAGGAGGAAAAGTACAGTAACACTGTGGCTGTAGCATTTGCTATGACTCAGTGTTAACTTTGTTGAGTTTGTAGATCTGCTTTAAAAATCACAGTTTGTTTGCATATACTGTAACATTATTTGGATGTCTGTTGATTGGAGAGAAATGCCTAAGCAATCCTCAATAGATGCACAAAGCTGATAAACATTTTCCACAGATTACATTCTCTCAGCATTTCCCTTTCTTTTAATTGTGCTATTGCTTTCCATTGCACTGATATTTTCCATTAGTTTTAAATGGAGCAGATGTTTTTCTATCAGTTTGGGATTTTTCCTACCAAAATATTAACTTATCTTTTCAGTCATGTATGTAATGTTTATGACTGGTAAAACTTAGCTCTTGGCATAGATGTTATTCCAGCCTGATGTGGTTTCAGTCCCAGAAAAATCTGTCATTGTAGAATTCCAAAATAATTTGATAGTTGAAGAAAGTACAAGTGATTTTCTTCCAAAAAATGTATAATTTTTGTATTTTAGACCTTAAGTAATATAACTCAAAACAGCTTCTCTGTTTTCAAGAGAGATGTTTACACTTGCTAAGGCTTTACTTTCCTCAGGTTTTTCTTGAAAATGCTTTTGTTGTAAGCAGCAGGATATGAATATTCATGACAGTGACATTTAAAAATCGTTAAGAGCATCTTGTATAAAGTCTTTTCCTGGACAAATATGAGAGTTTCATCCCACCAATATTTCTTTGTACCTCCCTAAAATTCAACCTCAAAGCAAAACTCAGATTTTTCTATCACTGTTCCCTTCTCCATTTATTTAGGGGAACTATACTACACATATCTTACATCAGCTACTGAGAACCACTAAATGAAATTACTGATAAATTACTGCAGGATAAATTTTTCTTTTGATTGAGTCAAAGTCAAACCTTACATTTGCAAGAGGAAAGTAGAAACTATAGTGTACTTAAGAACACTCAGACTCATTTAAAATCGAGTGTGCATTCTCTTTTCAAAGGCTGCCTTTCAAAAGGACCATTCTGAATCTACTACTATTTGCTGTGATGACCTATTTTTCCTTTATAAATCACAAGTAATTTTAAAATAAAATATTAATACACCATTAGAATATATGTACCAAAAAAACCCACCACTATTAGAATAGAGCAAGACTAGTTCCAAATGAAATTATCAGCATTCTCTGTGAAAGATAATAAGATGATACTGCAAATCTTCTCAGCATTCCCACAAATCACTGTTATTGATGGCTTATGTTTTAGATAGAGACACTTAAACTTCACAGTCTTGAAATATATTTTTTTCTTTCTTGAGTTTTTAACATTCCTATTACATGCCTCTATGTTACGGTAATCAGAACTGCTTTTACACATTATAATTTTCAATTATGCTTCAATTTTCTAAATGCATAAATTGTTATGCTATAATGTAAAACTCCAAAGGTGTGTGAAAATGCTGGATCAGAAAATCGTATCATAATTAATTGTTTCATAAAATACCTTCCTTTTCATTATAGATATTAAATAACTAAATACTTGAGGTGAACAGTAGGTCAGGTCATGAAAAACTGCTGAAAACAGTCTTTTTAAAAGTCAATGCATTCTAATAAGTAATTATGATAATATGGGAGTATTCCAAGCTCCTATTCACAGTTTGTTAAACCAGGGAGATAAAGTTCTTAGGTTTTATCTAAAGTTGCCAATGATTCATTAGCTGTATGAAGAAAAAATCAAAGGCAGAGATGGGAAGAGGTACAACAGTTTAATTAAGATATTTAATGTTCTAGATATATTATCAACAGGAACAAAGATGAACAGTATTTCCATTTTCCTAGAAACATAAACTGAATTTCTTCCAAATGCATAAAGTTTTCTGTAATGAATCTTTTGTGGACTTCTTTTCCTGTAACCTCAATTTCATCAACTGTGTACATGTCTTTGAATTTTATGTACTTAACTTAAGCCTTTGATAACTCTTCAGAGTTAACTATTCTACACATGCAGAGAAAAGTTAATGGGAGGCTAATTTTAAATATTTGTCTACATTAAATACACTTATGGTATTTTTGAGTGAAAGTCTTATCATAAAGGTTCTATTTATTAGGGCAAAAGTTATCAATATGGACTCTATAGACTTGTTTATTAAAAATATTTTGTTTATGTATATTCAGAAATCTTAACAATTTAACTAGAATAAATGGATATCTTGCACTGTCATCAATAAATCTTGATGAATATTGAGGCCTGTAAGGACACCTAGTGTTTTAAATGTAGAGGGAAGGAAATAAAGGAGGAGCTTGGCAAGGAAAGCAGAAAAGAGATATTTAACAGCCTATCTGGATGGATCACCAGGCAAGATAATCTTCTTAGTATTCAGATGTTATAAAGCAGCCAGATGTTTGGACAGAGAAGGAAGTTGAAGACTCTGGATGCAGACAGATTTACAGGGCTTTTTTTCCCCTCCCATTACTATTAGGAATTAATGCATATAGTTAATACTTTCACATTCTCAATAGTAAACCCTCAGTCTGAACTGTATTATTTCAGGAGAGGATGGAGTTTAAGACTTACCAAAGACAAAGTTTCTTCATAAAATGTGCATCCACATAATGGATGATTTGTTGCCAAAACCATGTCTGTATTACCAGAAATTTCTAAGCACATCAGGGAGATTCAGTCCCAACAAAGCTCTGTACCAGAATAAAAAGGGATTGATTTGATTTCCTAGGATGATAAGCTGATTCATTCCTTAAATTTTGGAGATAATAATTAAACAAACATATCTGATCCCTGTAATTCAAGGATGCGACTGATAAAATCCAAACCTGGCAGAAGAGCTTTGGTATTTTTCCTTGATCCCTTCTTAAAATCTCTTCTTTAGACATCCAGAGCCAAAGGATTCGCTGGACTCCAGTACTTCTGTTCTGCATATATACTTCTGCAACAAATCTCTTGAGCCGAAAACTCTCCCCAGTACTCTTAAGACTGTCTGCACACTAATACTTTGCACACACACGTTTCTTTCTAGTGCCTCAATGTGAATAAAGCTTTGAAATTCTGTAAGCAGCTCTATTTGAGAAAGAACCAAAGATATGAGAAGAGTCTTGAACAGGAAATATTTTTATTTTAACTTGAAATTTCTCCTGGGCACAATACACTTGTAAAAGACATATATTTTTTATCATGGTTACATTATCTTTCTTTTCTCTTGACAATATTATGTTGCTATATTGATTCGAATAAATACTGTATCTCATTGATTAGTCTGTGCACATAGATAAATGAGTAAACCTCCCATTTGCAAAACTTAATAAGATGGTTGGAAAAATTAATGTTATCTGAGGTCTTTTGACTAGTAAGTTTTTATCAATATGCATTTCCATAAAAATCTCCATTTTTGAGTGAAAAATCTTGATTCCATTGAATCCATGTTGGGCAAGACTTTCTACCACCTATAATTATATGTAGGCCAACCAATTTTATGTATATAGGACAACCAAAAGGAAGGTTGGTTGTAGACACTTAATTTGAAGGGTATTATTTTTGGTCCCACTAAGGACTAATGGCATGAAAACAGGATCTTTTGTCAAGTTAATTAAATTTTACTAAGCGTAGTAATCTCAGTGGGCTTAGTACACCAGAAGAAATGCTAATTAAAACTTAAATTCTTCCTGGTATATTAAGGAGTTCAAACTCTAATAGCAAATGAATGTTTTGCATACTGGTAGATGTTCAAACACTGATTTTTAACTAGATAAAGGTGAACCCTTAAATGATTCAGATCTGCTGAAGGCTCACTTGAAAACAGCAGTATGTTACATCTTGGAGAAATCCACCTAAGGAACATTAAACAATCTGGAAAACTTGTCTCTTTTAATATATGGTATCAGCTTTGCAGCAGGGTCCAAACATAAAGCAATTCAAATACAAAAGGAATGTAAATATTTAAAAATATTGGGCAAAGGAAAGAAAATATTTCTACCAACTAACTTTTCCTGATTACATTTTTCTGGTGACTTACTAAGCACCAATAATTTAATGAGATGCATTGATCTGTGACAAGGAAAAAAGACTCTGAGTATATATTTTATTCATGACATTTGATTTTTAATGCTCAGCCAATCATTATTTGATATTTTTTACACCCTCTTCTTCTTTATTATCTTCTTGAAAGAAGACATCTCCAATAGTCTAAGGGTTAAAAAGATGTAACATTATGCAATGGTATGGTTTTGTCTTAGTTTTATGCTTACCTTTTACCTTTTAATTTACTGAGAATATTCAGACATGCAAAATACATTCCTTCAAAAGGACAGTCACCAACCTGGATCAACCTAGAAAATCCTTTGTCTTGAAATTTTATTCATTTATCCATTTAGAAAGGTAAGGAAACAGTATTATGGTCTTTCCATCTCCCATAAAGAATGATATTTAACAACGGTTTACACCCTTACCAAGGTTAGGCTGTATATCATCAGCAAGCACATCCTTGCCCTGAGACAGAAAGTGTGGCTGGTGTGAAGAGTCCCCTCTTCTAAAGTGCTCAGCTATGCCAGAATAAGATCAGTATCACATTGCATATCTGCTCTGTTGCACTCTAAGTACAGAGAATATTGATGAAATTGTTTTTGTTGAGTGGCTGACGGCTTAAATTAATCTGACGTTCCTAGCTTTTAGTGATTTGGACAATTAATGTTCATCTTGCAACCATTCAAAGAAAGGGACAAACCTAGGACAGAGGGATCTCTAAATTACAAGAGATCTGCCTGACCGAGACACAGAGCTGCTCCCTGGGGAAAAGAGTGGCTGTGAGAAAGAATGTGCACATTACCCTGCCCTCTCCACCATGATCTGTGGGCTGATGCTGGCTCTTTCAGATCTTGTGTTTCTTATCCTTATGCCCCTGGGACAGGTTAGATTTTTCTCAGTGAGGAACCACTGCACACCCCTATCATGGATTATCTGTGAACTTTGTCAGGTAAAAGCAGACTACTCAGTTTTGGGTGAAAAAAAGAAGAAAAAGAGGGAGACCTCGCAGTATGTATTGTTTGCTTGGTGATAAACCAGAATGTTTTATATAGTCTGGAAATACACAGAGCACACTTGAAGTGTGAGAGACAGAAGCTGAGACCACCTTTGTAGCTGTTGATGCAGCTAATGCTCAGTAGTCACTCCAAGCGCCTTCTGCTAAACCATTACCAGGACACCTGTGTAAGACAGAGGGTGAATTTTTGATCTAGTTTTTCCTTCCTTGACTAATACTGCATCTTAGTCAGATGTGAGTACATCTTAGTCATAAACTCCAGTTTCTTGTGGTGAGGAGTGTAACATCTACTGAGATTGTCATTAGAATGATTTCCCTCTCCTGTAATAATATAAGAGAATATAACAGTTAAAATAAATTCTTACTGACTTAAAAGCAGAAATAGGAATTCTGAGTATAGTGTTGGGCACTGCAGAAATGCTAGTAGAATTATAGTTAATTTCCAGCTGTGCAGTCCCTTTGGATCAGACTTCACAGATACACAGGGATTTCATTCACGTACTTTTTATAACTCAAAAATAATGTCTAAAAATACATGTTCTGAAATTTCTCCCCTCATTACTTGCACAACTTTCCAGACTGAACTGCTGATTTTGCAGTAGTGTGTACTCTGCCTATGGATTTGACAGACATATCAATCACCTTTGACTCATAGAAGATAATTTTTATGTACAGAAGAACTGCAACACATATCCCTCGAAATTTCCTTAACAAAGTGCTTTCATTGGAATTCACTCAAAGAAGATGCAAAGAACAAAAGCAGCCTGCAGAGAACTTTTTCTGGAAGCATTCACCAGCAGACAGATTAAAGAGTACAGGGAGAGCGCTTGCTTCAACAGATTCACTTTCGTCTGTTCTTAGGTGCTTCCAGCTAGCAGGAAAACAATGGAGTCTATTGTAGCCGTTGAAAAACAATGAATATTCTAGTCTCTCTATTAATGTGGTATTCAGCATAAGTTAATGCTGACAAATTCACAGTTTCTAAAGATCTTTCGACCTGGAAAGTTTGAGGCAACTTTCCTTTAGAAAAGGAAATACCTTTTAAATCTGGCAGATCGGTGGTGGATTAACAAATACAATAAGAAATTTGCATAAGAAAAATGCACAACAATATATATCAATCTTCTGACAAGTGAATTTTAAATTATTGATAACAGACTTATAAACATACTCCTGTGTCTTGCAAACCTGACTTACCTTTTGAAGTTTTTCTGATGACTTTCTTATTGAGTCTTTTCTTTTCAGAACCAAAAGAAGACAATGTATGTTTTTGTAATGTCAAAGTGTAGTATCAGTTGGGTTTATCTATGAATAACTATCAATAAGGAAAGAAAAGGTTTTATAAAATTGGAATTCTTCTCTTTCTGACACACAGTACACTGTCTTTTCTTCTTTATAGCTAACACCTTCTCTAAAACCATAATTAAATAAATAATAACAAAATACACTTGCAGTTGAACTTCATTTTAAAAAGCAAAACCAACAGCAAACCTAAAGTATTAATCAAAATTACAACCACAGTGCAAATAATGAATTAAAAAATATGTCACCTTTCACTTTTTGGAAAACCATCTACCACTAGTACCATAAATATCAATTCCAGAAACATTAAGAGGAGAGTGTGCTCATTTTTTTTCTTGTATGACAATCTATGGCAGACACCACCTTAATTTTAACACAAGGTAATTACATCACATTTCTGGAAAAGAGTAACCAACACCAAAATAATGTTCATTTCTGAAGGATGTTTTAGTTTTGGTTCTACTTCAGTGTGTTTAAATATTTTATGAATAGGGATGGTATTTGTGTGATTAATGTTAAACAAAAATTCAAGTGCTTTGCCAATCTGGTATATCAGGGATGCTGTATGTGTTGTAATAATTGTGGCACTTTAGCAACCTTGAATGCAGCCAAGTCAATTACTGTGAAGCTGTAAAAATGTGCCGTGGAAGAACAGAAAACTTTTTCTTCCCCTGTCCCTAGCCTGTACTTAACCCCTAAGACAACATGGAAGGTAATAATGATCTGAACAACTACATTGATTTAAACCACACATATACTATATGCTGTGACGAAGCCATGACTCAGCTTTCAACTCTGAGCTCAGAATAGACTGAAAGGAATGTGTCATTAAGAGAGCTCATCACAGTTTACACATTTAGTGGTTTCCAACACACTCGAATTTTCAGGCAAGTAAAACAGATAATATGTATAATATATAATATGTCTTGGTCAGCCATTCTCTTATACTTGTTTCACCTCTAATTTTTATCTTCTGAGACATGGAGTCTTGTTTCTTTCTTAGAATTCTCATTATAGAATATAAATCTGAAAGGGTTGTTTATGTGCTGCATGACATTTTCTCTGTTGCTCCTGAGGTACCTGCAACACAGTACTATTCTTACTGTTAAGTATTATTTTCAGACTCCAAGTTCAAGTTTATGGCCTTCAGATCTCTGATCCCTCATTCTTAATTTTCCAACTAATTATAATATTATTTTAAACATTTACGATGGCTGTGACATTCCTCAGATAAATGTAGACCAAGAAGGTGGTCTGTCCTTCAGCTGCTAAAAATGAAGCCATGGAAAAAAGAAAGGAACCCTGATGACTCAGTCATGCAGCATATAAAACTTTATTTCAATGAATTGTATGAGCCTTGAAATTTCATCAACAAACTAGAAGTTCGTAGTGTATTCTGTCTTTTGAAAAGTTCCGTAAGTATAAAACCTATTTGAGTGACCACAGATAAGTTCAAACTACAGGTTCTGAAGTTTCTGAAGATGTGTGTTTTTATTATAACATTTTTGTAGTGTTGTCTTTGTTGTTCTCTGTGATTCACATATTTGGAAAACAAATACCAACAGCAGTGTTTAATGGATAATATTGGAAGTCACAGGAACTGCTATGTTTCTAGGAAGTTTCTCTACTGTCTTTTGATACCAGACACTCAAGTGGAATGGAGTTATAATGCCTATGGAAACATACCTGGTGATTTTACTCTTTTAAGATAGCATATGTCCTGCTGTCTTACCATTTGACCCTGAACAAGATTTTCATTCCTCCTGACAGATACACAAAAGTGGTTTTGCCTGCACAGCTGACAGTTATGTAATTTTCAAACTGCAGATTCCATATTTCCCTACTATTTTTTTTCACATATCTATGTTGCACACTCAAATTCACAAAGGACATGTTAATGCCTCGTTCAACATTATTACAGTAACCACCAGTTCAGTGACGAAATCAAGTAATAGGTGTCATGATATAACTAGACTGACAATATCTTTCAATTTTTTTTAAACCTCCCTACCTAGATAGAAATAAAGGGTTAATTTTCTTATAAAAGCAATTCATAATAGCAGCAAGATGAAGGGAACTGTGCTGATGATGGATCATCTTAGTATGTTAAATGTTTGCAGGGACACTGAGCTGTCTAATGTACTGAGTTAAAATCAGATGATAACAACGGTATTTAGGTACTTTAATTTACCTTGGACTACATTTCATGTATCATTCTAGCTCCATGATACCATTGCTTTTACAAAAAGTACTTTTAATAATAAATCAAAATAAGCACAGCTATAAATTCAACAGAACAGTGACATTACAGAACCGCAATATCAGTTCAATTTTCCAGTCATATTTAACTACATGTTTTCTACCAGGAATTGTGGAAGGGATATAGATAATTGTTTCATTAACAATCTGTGTTTGTGTATTTAAATAGTACAATTTTTCTGAAGCTATGATCCAACCGTGGAATCTAGCCAGTAATCATTTGTTAAAACCATTCAAGGGTTTGAGAACAACAATCATTTATATGAGTGAAGATTGCAAAATGCATTTTTATACTTCTTCAGGCTCCTAATGGTGTGGAAATTGAAATTTTCAATTTTGCTCCAGCAAATGTATATAATATCATTACTGATCACCTTGATTGCTTTGTTACATCTGCTTCTATTAGTGTTCTTGGCCTCTTGGACAAGAAATTCCAGTTCAAAGTAGATTTACTAAGATTTTTTCACTACAAGACTCAGATGGAAGGCATATTTCAGCTTCATTTATAAACTATTCAAAACTAAAACCAAAATATCTGCATCTGCTGAAGTCTTAGCAAGACAGTGTGTGGAAATAATTGCATGATAACACCAAGATAAGGTTTGTGACTGAGAGCATGCTTGCACAAATGGATGCTGCCAGATGTAAATGAACCGTGCATTAAAGAATGTGATTCCCCAGCTAATATAACCAGTTATGCTATAGAGTTTCAGATCACAGCAGAAATACCAAGCCTGAAGTGTGTCAATAAATATGCTTGGAAAACAAAAATAAAAAGGATTTTAAAACTAGTAAGGGCTCTTCTCTAGAATACATTTTTATATTCTTGAAGTCTTTTTATATATACATGGATAAAACTCTTACTTATATTTATCTGGTGGCTGTGCAAGTAACTTCTTATAAATCAGACAGCCAAGTAATCATGCTATTAGGCAACATGCATTTTGAAAAACTATCTAAACATATATTTTTAGTGATTTGAATTAAAACCAATGTATAATGACATTGCATTAAGAAGGAGAAGATCAAGTTGTGGACTCTCAATGAAAATTACTACTGATCTATGAAAACACTGTTAGCAATGTAGATATGTAACACCCTGGGCCAAAAATGGAAAGTTCTGCTTCCATGGCTAGATTTTCATATGCAACTAATACATTTTTGCAGGGCCTGAAGTTCAGCTTTATCATATGTCATAAACCCTGTTCTAGTAATTCCTACATCTGCGGTATCTCATCTGTTTTTGTAAAGACTTAACTAAGTGCATTTAAAGGTCACAGAATTTTCACCTCTGAGATATGGATTTTTGTGCAGTAAATGAGAAAAATAGTCTAATGAGAAAAAAATCCTAAGAAGTGAGCTAAAATAAAAACCTCATTCTCTTCTGAATTAGATTAATTGATAAGGTTATATTTGCAAAGGTAAATACTGAGGCTAGGACCTGTTCTTTAATCTTCTAGAAGAATGTGATGAATGGGTGTTAATTAACATTCTACAGACTCTTTTCTGCTTGTAAGAGCTTGATTACGTAGAATGTTAGCATTTGTTTCCCACTTACATTTTATTGTCTACCCAGTTTCTGTATTATTCATTCAGCTGTGTTACGTTTTGAACAGCCATATTTATAGGAAAGAGAAATATGAATGTGTTTTTCTTGTGGCTGAAAGCAGCTTAGATCAAGGTGAATATTTATTTCAACATCATTTTAGCTTATGTAAATAAATATAGCTGTACTGATAGATCTATTTTTAATGTAAATATTTCTACTTTCAGAAATGAAATGCTTCCTTTAGTTCATATATAGTGTCAATTTTTGTCAAAAATAAAATCAGACTCTATTAGAGAGCACATAGATAATATAATTTACAGCTAAAGAGGGGACAAAACTCATAGTTTGGACCTGTGGCTAATCATCAATGAAGAAATATGAAAAAGACTATTTCCCCAAGAAAATGGTACTTCACCAACAGAAGAATAAAGTGCTTACATGTAGGCACATGTGTGCGCACATATACACACATACACAGAATTAGTTACTGTTTTAAAAGTTTTTCAAATGTGGTTAAAATATTTAATCACAAAGCCTACTACCTGTTCCAACAGATTTTTACCATCTTTTAACTAACTTCATTTCTGAACATTCATACTTAGTGAGCTGTAGGGACAAAATAATAAAATATAATCAAAGCAAAATAAATTTAATGTCCAGCTGATTTACTGTTGTACAAAATTATTTTACATTATAAACACTTTGATTTTTATATTACCTAGAAAGAACAAAGAAAGCCGGGATTCATAGTGAGAATTAGTTTTACTCAAGGAGAGGGTGATTTCAACAAAGTTGGAAGCGGAAATTGTTATGGACAACAGATCAAGGATTTCAATAGTAGAATTTTAAAAGTAAATAGGCACCTAGTGATATGTGCTTGAAGTTCTTGAATTTTCTATTCTCACTGACTTAAACAAAAATGAAACATTTAAATGAGCATCAGATATATAGGATTTGATTCACAGAACAATTTGTGCACCACTAAAGCAGAATAGGATCTACTCACACAGTAAGTGTAGCTGGCAGTAAGGCAGGACTCCCTTATGGATATTCTGCTCCTCCCTACTCTCACCTCCATCCTGCAATCCAGAGTCCTCTCCTATATCCACCGTAGGGTGATGTCACGGTTTAACCTCGGCTAGCAATTAAGAACCACTCAGCCACTCACTCACATCCCCTCACTCCTCCAGAGGAGGAGGAGAATCAGAGGAAAGGACTAGGAAGCTTTGTGAATTAAGATGAGAACAATTTAATAATTGAATATAAATTAATATTATAGTCATAATATTAATTATATTATTAATAATACGTAATGAAAATAAAACATAAGATGCAAATGCATTCCCCAGAGTTGGGAACGTAGCTGCGCTATCAGAAGCTGAGAAAGACATTCAATTTGGTGCAGGCATTCCCCAGCACCAGTTAAAAAGACACCACGTCAGTGCTTTTCTCAGGGTAAATCCAGGAACAGAGCTTTCTACCAGCCACTGTAAAAAGAGTTAACTCTTCCTTGGCTAAAACCAGTACAGGTGAATAAAATCATGTTGTTGATATAAAGGAAAATTAATCCACTCCCCACAAAGCCAAAAATAAGGAAAATGTTTGGGTTTTGTAGTTGTAAGTATTGTTATATACAATGCACAGGAGAAGGGAAGGGACAGATCTGAGATTAAGTGAAACAGTGTGTTGCCTTCGCAAGGCGTGGCGACCTGGTTCAGGAATGGCACGGCGACCCCCCCCGGGCCGCTCGGGCCATCTGCTCACAGACACCAATGTGGTGGACGGCAAATGGCGTTTATTGATGTGTAACACCGCATTATATGGCTTAGGTTTGTCACGTCACTTCCGGCTGTTTACATTGCAAACTACACGCTACTGGCTATCAGGGGAGGGTCCCTGTCTTTCCGTACAGCACGTAATCTTCCGGCCGCCAGATCCTAACTACCCACATTTCCCCCCTCCCTATGCATAAGTAAATTGGCTAAAATGTAACAATCTCGAAAATACGTATATCGCAATCTTGGAATTATATCCCGTTCTTAAGCTATGCTTTACAACAATTTTGACACATATCATGAACTTGAATAAAAAATATAAGGCACGCTAGGTGAGAGGCAACAGGGGTGTTACTGGGAATAACAGGGTATGACTGGAGATAGCTAAACAATTCTGAACAAGAACATTTTTATAGCAATTGTCGGTATTCTATCATCATGATATTAACTGTTTCTAGCCGGCTTTTAACAAATGACATGAACTTATTCAATACACGGGGTCCAAAAATCAGTGCTATTACAATTATTATAATTGGCCTTATCAGGGTAGATATCAGGGAGGTCAGCCACGGTGAATGGTTAAACCATGATGCAAAACAGTTTTGTTGTGCTTCTCGTTCTTCTTTTTTCGCTTCTCCAATCCTTCTCACACTTTCAGGTGTGGACAGGATGCTTGTTGACTTGCAGTCTTCTCCTGCTACCAGTGCGTACGGGTTATAAGGGCGTCTGATAAACCGGTTCTGTGGATAAAAACTCACAATTTTTGTTAGTTTCATTCTGAAGGTTTGGTTTGATCGATTTAAGCGGACACCACTTAACTTTTCCATCTTTTTTAACCGCAGCATACCCTCGTCCTGTAAGAACTAGCCTCCACCCTTGTTCCCATTCCCCTAGCTCGTTTCTAATTATGACCAGCGGGCCTTCTTCTAGCGCTTGAGTAGCCCAATGTTTCTGGGTGGGGCTATTCACCTCTTCCCCCCTAGGGAATTGATTCAGTGCTAACAGAGCAGTCGCTAGCAGGCGTGCTTGGTCTCTTGGGGGAACAGCATTGGTAAAACCTTCTGTTTTTGCTAACACCTCTAATTTAGCTTTCAGGGTTTGGTTCGCCCGTTCGACTATAGCTTGTCCAGTGCTATTATACGGGATGCCGTGTGTTAGGGTGATACCCCATTTCAATGTAAATGCCTGGACAGATCTAGAGACGAAACTTGGGCCATTATCTGTTTTAATCTGACTGGGGACGCCAAGCCACGCCATGGCCGTCAGCCAATGTTGGATGGTCGCTTTCGAGTCGGCCTTAAGGTGTTGTGTGGCTGCGATCACTCCACTGTATGTGTCTACGGTCACCGCTAGCCACGCTCGAGGTTTCAGCAATTGACAGAGCGTGAAATCTGTTTGCCACACCTCGGAGGCCTTAAGACCTCTGGGGTTGACTCCGCTAGACCACAATGGTGTTTTCTGACAGTGGGGACATGTGGCTACTATGTGTTTTGCGTCAGTAATTGAGATCTCGCATTTCTTTACTAGCGCTTTAGCTCCGATGTGGAGAGACTCATGTAGCTGACGAGCATCTCTTAACGTCCACAGTCCTTTTGCAGCGGCGTCTGCCTTGTCGTTGCCGGTTTGGAAAAACCCTTTGATTGGGTTGTGGTTGTTTGGGAACACGACAGAAAAAGCAAACCGCTCCTTGTCTTCCTCATGTAATGGTATTGAAAAGAAACAGTCTTTAATATCAAGGACGGCACACGGTTGCCCTTCTGGTATCATGGAGTTTATGGGCAGCAGTGTTTGAACGGGACCCATTGGTTGAATTATCTTATTTACTTCACGCAGGTCATGAAGGAGACGAAACCCTTCGTTGGTTCGTTTGGGTATTACAAAAACTGGTGTGTTCCACGGGCTAGTGGAAGGCTCTATATGACCTCGCTGTAGTTCACGGTCGACTAGCTCAAGAAGAGCGTCCATTCGAGGCTTTGATAGGGGCCACTGCTCGACCCACACTGGGTCGGACGATTTCCACGTGAGTTTAATAGGTGGAAGTGGGTGTGCAGCAGTGGCCCTCATGATAAATTTGTCACCCTGGCTTTCAAAAGGGATAGAGCGTCCCTTCCCAATAGGGGTGGGGTTCCTGACATGACATATGGAAAGAGGGTAATGGTTTTTTCTGGTCCCTTTTCAGTGTGAAGCGTTATTGCTACCAATTGAGTACTCTTCCGAGCTCGGGTTAGTCCTTCGACTCCGCCTACCATGGGGGCGTTTTCCAATTTCCAATGGGGGGGCCAATTCGTTTCAGGGATAACTGTAACATCTGCTCCGGTGTCAATCAAAAAGGGGATACTAATAGTGGTGTCATTTAAGGTATTATAGAGGGAACAAATCCCCCATACAACTGGTGGACTATCGCATTTTACTGCCAGGGCCACCCTAAGGTCTCGTCCCCAGGAGCTGGTTGTTGCTGCTCCTGAGGTAGGGACTGGTTTGGATGGTTCGTTGGTGGAGTCATAAAATTGGTTGGTTCTCGAGGGGGCAGTAGGTTCCATCTGGGGTTGGCATAACTGGGCCGCCTTATGTCCCAAGCGGGAGAGGGCTGTGTGCGGCCCGGGTGCCCCCTCCCCCATACGTTTCCCTGGTTTTTAAATTTGCATTCTTTAGCTAAATGTCCTTTCTTTCCACAGGCCCAACACGGTCCCCTCGGTCGATTTTGACGCGGGGGGGGGCGCTGTGGGTGGGTCCCCAAAGTAAGGGCAGTTTGCCACTATGTGGCCTGCCTGACCACATTTAAAACATACCATCACATTAGCTATTGCGGTGCGAACAGCTACCTGAATTGGGGCTAAATGCTCTTCCTTTGCGACATGCTTGATCATGGCTGCGATACTTGACCCTGCTGGCAGTGATCGCAGGATTTCTTTGGTTGCCAAATTACACTGCTGGCGTAAACAATCTGCAACGACCGGGCCTTTCGCTTCCGCAGGCAGGGTCGAGGAGTCGACCGCTGCTTGAAGGCGATCCACAAACTGCGTAAAGCTCTCGCTTTCATTTTGCTTAATTGTGGACCATGGTGATGGCTTGACAATAACTCTAGAAGCGGTGCGAATAGCTTCTCTAGCCGCGCGAGTAGTTGTCACAACTTCATAGGCCCCCAGGCCCTGGGCCTGCGCCTGGGGGGTAATCATTGTTGGGTCTGTACCTATGAGTCGCTGCACGCCGGACCCATATAACGGGTGATCCGCCCCGGTTACTTGGGCTAGTTGCGTCACGCAGTTGTCCTCCCATTCTTGTTTAAAAACAATCATTCCTGCCCCATCAAAGATCAATCTACACATTTGTTTTATATCAAACGGGAGTAGATCGTCTCCCCCGAAAATACCATCTATGAGGGTGCAGACCATGGCAGAATTAAGCCCTTTATCTGCAATTGCCTTAACAATCGCTTGTATATCCTTAGGGTTTATTGGCGAGTGGACCCTCTGTCCCCTGTCTGTCAGCTGGACCGGGAACGCTAGAGTGGCTGATGGGGCCCAATCGGCACACGCAATTTTTATTTTCCTCCAATCAGTGAGAGGAATATTTTCCTCTCGGGGTCCCTTTTTATTTTGGATGGGAGTATTTTGGCTTTTGAATGTATCTAGTCTCATTTCCTCCTCCTCTGAGTTTGAATCGGTTGCGAGCCGCTCGTCCCAGCTAGTGTCTGACTCAGAGTCGGAGCTCGACTGACCGGGTACTTCCGGTTTTCCGTACCTTTTTGTTGGGACCCGGCCCCGCCCGCTTCTTCTGTGGGCGGGTCGTTCCCTCCCTCTTGACTCGGCCCTCCTTCCTGTGTTGCCCCGCCCTCTGCGCGGCGGGGTGTTCGCCCTACTGGGGCGTTTCTCCAGATGGCCGCTGTGATTGGCTTTCCGCCCTTCGATCACGCTCCCCTCCTTCCCCCTATCGCCCCCGCCCTCTTTCTCTTTTCCATTCTCCTCCCTTTCTTGTTCTCGCGCGTTTGTTATTGCTAACGCTTCCTCCTTATCTCCACCACAGGCATCTTCGCCCCGCCCTTCTTCTTTCTGTCCGGCGCCATTTTGGGGCGTATAGGGCGGCGGTTTAACCCAACCCTCCTGTGACTCTGGTCTCTCCGCCGCGCCCCTGGCTTCCTCGGCTAGCCCACCCCAGAAAGATTTAGCTTGTTTCTGCGCTTCCGTAGGCGGGTCGGGGTTCGGGAGTTGAGGGGGCGTGTCGCCCTCTTGCCGGTCTTTAGGCTCAGCAGAATCATTACCGTCTGGGGGGTGCAAAGTCTGTGTGGCTGCCCCGACTGCCGTTTTCGGGGCGGCCAACAAACAGTCCTTTGCCACCCTCCAGGTCTCCTGTTCTTTTAAGGTCTTCTGCAGGGCCTGTACGACTCTCCCCCACGACTTAAGGTTTTTCCCACAGCCCGAGGACATCGTCTCCTCGGCTAACGCTTTAGTGCATTTATCCCACACCTCAGGGTGGAAAATATCCACTGGCTGGTCAATGACCCCAGTTTTAAAAGGCCTCGCAACTGCGAGAGTAAAATCTTTGGGTTTACAATCAATACCCCACTGCTCATGTAATAACAATACGACCTTCACAAGGGCTTCCATCCTCCTTGTTGGTCCGGGAGCGTCCTCCCCGCCGGGCTGGTCCAGCCGCTCCGGCCGCCGTTCACCCGAATCCAGGCGAGTTTTCCCGGGTTTCGGCACCACTTGTTGCCTTCGCAAGGCGTGGCGACCTGGTTCAGGAACGGCACGGCGACACCCCCGGGCCGCTCGGGCCATCTGCTCACAGACACCAATGTGGTGGACGGCAAATGGCGTTTATTGATGTGTAACACCGCATTATATGGCTTAGGTTTGTCACGTCACTTCCGGCTGTTTACATTGCAAACTACACGCTACTGGCTATCAGGGGAGGGTCCCTGTCTTTCCGTACAGCACGTAATCTTCCGGCCGCCAGATCCTAACTACCCACAACAGTGAAGGAAGGGAATAAACCGTCTCCTGACATTGTACCCGACTTTCCACTTCAGGGCACCCACAACTGCAAGTGTGGTCCTCTCAACTCCTTCCCGCTGGTGCTCAGCCCTGGCAGTGCTCAGCATTGTAAGGCAGGATGATTGTGCACAAAGCAGTGTAGCACAGAGTCACCTGAGCTGGCTCAAATTGTTCTGGGAGTGTAGCTGCTGTATCATAGGGCCAAACATTTGCAAAGTCATCCCACAGTGAACAGATCAAGCAGAGAGTTAACTCTAATTCAGCTTCCATCTAACATTTCTTCTAGGATAGGAACTACCCTATTCACACACCTTCCAGGGCTGCTATGGTACAACATCTTGAGCAGTGAAGGTATGAACTAGATTTTTGACCATACAATTCCTACAGTGCTTCTGTTTAATGGTTGATGCCTTGCGGTGGCTCCCATTTTTAGGAAGATCTCAGAAAGGCTTTTCTGAAAAGGGCTGGAGTGGAGTCAGAATGAATAATAACTTGTGTAGCCTCAGAGCCCAGCTGGAGCCACTAAGTATTAACAAACAGAATTAACATTTACAAGTTAAAGATCTGTTTGGTTTCTGGTTATTTTTCAGCATTAAGTATAATTTGCAGCTGGCTGATTTATGGATATGGAGTCATTTAAGATATTAAACAGCACCTAGTAGCTGCTTCATAGCTGCTGAGCAGCTTCAAGTCTTCCACTTAGCTCCCTGTGTCATCCCTCTTAAACAAAGGGACCATTAATAAACTGCTCTGCACAGAACAAGAAAGGACTGAATACTGTAGCCTCCTTTCAGAGGTAATAGACTTAATAATGAACAAATGACACTAGAATAGTTTTAGACTATTATTTTTCATAATGCATGTCTCTTGCTATAGCTCTGTATGTGGTAAGTCCAACTCAAGAAAAACAAACATTCCATGGTTATTCACATCACTGTCTATTTTGTGATACTTTTCTGTAAAGTGATCCAGACAAAAACTTCCAAATTACTATGTTCCAAGGTCAGAGACAGCTATTACTTAAGAAAATATTGTTGAAACTGGTGACAACTGGTGTAGGAGTGGGAGGAGGAACTGGGGCAGCAGTGTCTCAGGGTTTCACTTCACATCTGTCTTTAAAAGAAAGATACAACTCACTCTTAGCTCTTTGTGTAGTGCTGGGGTGGAATGATGGGGGGAGGGAAGGGGGCAGAAAGAGAGATGCTTGTCTCAACCTCACAAGTATATTTAGAGAACAATGAGAAAGTCTTTGTGCTCCATACAATACACTTTGATAGAAGGTATTGCATAATCTCCTTGAACATCTGCACAAGCTGTGATTTCATCTTTGGGCTGCCCTTGAAAACCAAAAAATGCCCAGAGTCACTGTACTGTCCACCTCCATTCCTTGTACTTCTCTAAGATGACTTATTTTTAAAGAAATCTTGGGTAAGGGGCATAATAAGCACCTTCATTCTGCTTTTGGCTGTCATACCCATGACTTCTATGGTAATACCTCAGCTATAAGCACAGTCAAAAAATGTTGTAATGCTGCCAAAGCCTTCCTTAGAAAACAAAAACGATTATAATGAAATCTGTTCTTAGGAAACTAGAAAGAGTCTACTTGAAACTAGAATGGTTTCGTTGTGTCCTGTCAGTTATACAGAGACTTATAAGCTGAGGATTCACTAGCCACAAGTATGCAGGAGATAATGAGAGTTAACAAATAGGCAGCACAGTACTAAAACTATACAAGACAGTACTCCCATTGGGAAGAGGAGGGAGGACCATCAGCCAAGAGCCTGTGTCTCACACCAAAGAAAACATCTGGCCAGTGACCAATTCAGGCAAATTAAAAGGTGGGTGTGTGAATCACCAGTGTGATTAACCACTTAAAGAATGTGTTTTGCTGTATCTACATAGAATATTTACTTATTAGTAATGATTTCTGCTGTTCTTAGCTCTGTCCCCCATGGTCCTCCAGATCCCATGAAGCAGCAGCTCTAGTAAACAAAGGTTGCGCATCACCCAAAAGTACTCAGATGCATTAAACAGCTAAAAAAAATCATTTTGTGATATAAATAGCTGCAGTTATAGAAATATGTAATTCTCACAAAAACAAACAAACAAACAAAACCCCACACATAAAGTAGGGAAAGGCCAGAGGAAAGAATGAAGATAATGGCACTCTCTGCAAGAGGAATCTCAAAGCCTGAGCTGGGATGAACTTAATGAAGAAAAAAGAATACTGGGTCTCCAGAGTGAAGCAGCAGTACAATGAACATATCAAGAGACATAACAGAGATGCCCAGTGCTGGACTTCTGAAAAATGAGCTCAGCCTTAAGGTTACTATATTCCTGTCACTACTTAGCAATCAGTGTATCTGAGAGGACCATGCTACAGAAACCATCTTTTCCTCTGCTATCAGTTCTCAGATGGAATCTATCTTCAGGGCCATGATTTGAGCTATATTTCTGATTAATGGTCTTCAACCTTAAGAACTGTTACAAAACAGAATTCATTACCATCATAATTACAATTCCTATGTTAACAGATGGGCAGCTGAGATTATGAGTTTTGTTTGTTCAAGGTCACACAGGAAATCTGTGGCAGAACCATGGTTAGAACACATCTCCAGAGCCCAAACTAAACGCTTTAACTACAAAACTACTTTTTTTTCCTTGAATAGCCCAGCTGGCACTTCACCTGCTGAGTGCAGCAGGTAAAGGCTGACATTACAAGTCCTTTCAACTGGTATTATTAGCATATAGCAACAAAGACATGCAGTGGAGTATTGGCAGCCAAAGGGATAAGTGATGATTGTAAGATAAAGTGTTTGTGCTTCTAGCCATCTGTTTGTAAATAATCCAAATTATTATTTTTAGGAGCGCTGATTCTGTCATAGCTATATTTCTGGTGCAGGATAGCTGTCTTCTAGTAGTGGATGGCTGAGAAAAAGCATTTGCTTCTGGCAGAAGACAGAAACACAAACGTTATATACTTCCAATGCATTTTGATGATAAGATACAAGATCTTTACATTCACAAGTTTCTTATTAAACAACCTCAAAATCTAGATAAGAAAAATATCATAGTGCATTAAGAGAGCAAAGGTACAGATGACATACAGGATCTTAGTATGCAGAAGCTTTTGCTTTCTAAGTGTTAAATATCTACTACTGGAATTACTGCAAAAGAAAATTGGTTTTCATAAGCAGTATCCCTTTCCCTCCACATGCAAGATATCTTGCACTGCCTTGCCTTCTGTAACACTCACACAAATAACAATTTAATTCCTACCAAAAAAAAATGCTTGTGTCCAAGCAGCATATCAGATACTAGACGTCTCCACGTGTGCTACCCAAAAATAACAATACTGTCAGGAGAACACCAGACTACAACAAAGACGGATTGGCTGCTCAGAAGAAAGTACTAGGCACTGTGATGAAGTCCCTCTTCCCAAGCACTCAGAGCATCTTTCTTGCTTGCAGAAAAAACAGGCAAAACAGAAGGCAGTTCAGCCCTGCCCAAAGGAGCAGATCAATGAATGAAGATGGCCTGTGGCTGAGGACCAAAGCAGGATGTAGAAGGGACATCCCCAGCCACTGAGTTTTATTAGGAATCTTTTGTAAAACAAAACACAGACTTTTACTTTGAATATCATAGAAGTCCTCCATGGAAGTTAACATTCCCTCACAGTTACATAAACCTGCTGTGACTATTTCTTTCTACTAGACTAAGTTACCCACTATGTGTTATAAACCTATAGGGTCAATAGCAAAATAAGTTATACATACTGGTTTATTGTCTGCTTTGGCTCAAACCAGCAGGACTATACAGTAAAGGGGGTGGGTAGGGGGGGTGGGAACCATGATGTCTCTTTATTTATAACCTTGTCATTTAAACATTTGGCAGCCTTTCAGCTGCTCCATATGTTCACAGTATTAAGCTTTACCATAAAAGGAACTAAGAAGCAAAGTCAAAAGAAAGCTGATACTGTATGGTTTAAAAGTCTGGCAGTAAAAATAATAATAAAGGAAAATTTTTAATAACAGCCATTCATGGTACCTCTGCTACTTCAAAGACCTTGTAATGAAACACCATCATCCTTAAACATTGCTGGCAGACTGTCTTCATACAAGATAACTTAGAATATACACATCAAAGCTAATGTTAACCTTGTGCTTAACATAAATAGAAAAAATATTTTTAGAAGATGACATCAGAAAGAGACAAAATTAAAATTTAGAAACAGGGAAAATTCAATACCATTTGAGGGTTAGTATAAAACAGCAAAGAAATAAACACTTTTGGAAGAAAGTTTGGGAATGGATAGCAGTGGGTCTTCTACATTCCTAATGTGATAACGCATATTAGAGTATTAGAATATTTCTAGACACAACATAAATTTAATACAGTCATATCATAAATACACTATTAAGTATAATTCCATACATATTTGTCTAATTGATATATCAGCACCTGTTTGCAGATGTGATACCTCTTCTCCCAAAACTGCTTTCCTTATGTAGAGTTCATAGCAAATGCCCCCCTAAGATACATAACAAGAAAAAACCTGCTCAGGCTGAAGTTTAATCTCTTGTCCTTAAGATTTATATCAGCTTTGCAGATTTAGAAGTTTGTGGTTGTTACATAGGAGTTGAATCTTGGTGTTTGTGCATTGAGATGCAAAACATTCTTTTACCATCAGCAAATTCTACTTTTTTAGTATCACAAGGATTTCTTTTAAAATATACTACTACTGTGGACCAGAGGCAGCTGAAACAACTCACATCTCCATGCCAACATCTCCCCAAAGACCCATGGCACGTCCTGAGAACTGGACGCCTTCATCTGTGCAAAATAAATCAGTATAGTTTCCTCTATGAAACTTTCTACTTTAAGATTGGAATCAAAAGTGGCTTGTTAGTTGCCATTAAACACCATATGTGGCCACATGCAATGCAAATGATCGTTAGTAGGCAAGGTTGCTAATCTTGCTCAACAGCCCTTCCCTTCCTTCAGAGAAACTGAGCCTGGAGCATGATCCTAACTGCACAGATAGACAAAAAAAAAGATAATTTTGTACAGTAACTCTGACTGGAATGTGGATGGAGAGGAGGTATAATTAATAAAAGGAAAATCCAGAATTCTTTTGAACTCATTATTTTTTCCTCACTGTGAACTCCCCAAAATGTTTCCCGTTATTTCCTATTATTATCCACAGTGTAAATGGAGAGTTGAAATATTGAGTTGACCTACCATGCTGGATGAGAACTATCAAAATTCTTATATTTAACATCCATTCATTTCCCATTTCATTGCCCTTTTGTGCCACTTGATGTGCCTTTCCTCTGCAGATTGTCCCACACTGCCAAAGCATATAAGGTGACTGAGCAAGTCTCCCAGATAAGACTTACTATAGTCATAGTCTGACAATATTACCATGAAATAGAGGCAATCAACCACCACTTACTGTCAGAAGAAAACTCACATTTTTACATTAAGAATAATAAATTCCTGAAACTTAACACCTATACAAATGCATGGTGAATCAATAAAACTTCTGGCATATTTCAAAATTCTGCAGCCTGAGACATGCAGAAATGGCTATCCAGATCTATTAACTGACTAAAGCAAACTCCAGTTGCCTTGCCATCTACCGACTTACTCTATGCTTTTCAATATTAATTTTCTCGTGTAGAATGTCTAATTATCCTTCACTATAATCTATGCTATTCTTTCGGCTCCAGCAGCTTGTTAACTGGAGTGACCTTTTGTGAGAAACTTCTGAATTATTGTCTTAAGTGTGACTTACATGCAAAAAGAAAAGAAAGCCTCATTTTCAAGTCTTCCCAAAGGAATTAATCTCATTTCTATTAATCAAAGAATTCATAATTTTGTTGATATTTACACATTTTTTTTTCAGTGTGATATGATTATGGGATAATATTTAATGAACAAACAATATTTGATTAGAAAATCACCACCATCATCTCCTGATCATGAAATACATCTGGCAGAAGTGTAGCATTGGAAAACAGTGCTGATTTAGGACCTACATTAAAACTGCATCACGCATTTGCAGCTTTTTTTGTTAATGGATCTGAAAACCAAAATCTATCATTGTCTATTAAGGTATCCTTAGTCAGATATCACATCAAGACTTTATTATGTGATACATTACAGAATCATAGAATAGTTTGTGCTGGAAGAGACCTCCAAAGATCACCTAGTCTAATCCCCCCTGGAATGAGGGACATCATTAACTAGATCAGGTTTCTCAGTGTACCACCTTTGATCACAGCATGTGGATAGGTATAGGTACATGTGGATGTGATTCATTACTTCCAAGGAAATAAAAATTAAAACAAATCCAATCTATCCCAATGTAAATCATTGGAGCAGCAGACAAATGACAACCATCAGATCAGAAACATTATTAATACTTATGCGCGATTCATTTTTCTTTGGCATGCCAAAACACTTTGAAATAAATTGTTTTTTTAAATACTTGTATATTCTGAAATTCAAAGTAACTTGTCAATGAATCATGAAACTTGTCAGTACTCTCATTATCTCTATTATAAAAAAAATCATAAATAAATAAATACACCTTCTTGATGTTAAATATTTATCAGTGTGTTTTTTGAGAAAGACTTGATAGTACATTAGTAATGAAAGGTAGAATAATAATCAGAATATAAGTAGAAATACTTAGTTCATGAGACAAATACACAAAGCAGTTGTAGTAATTAATAGACACTCAATGTCTTATCACATTATCGGTGTGAGTCATTGTCTTTCTCAGCTTGATTCAGGAAATATTGAAAAGAGATAAGTGTAGTGAAAATAACTGGTTGCTGCTCATGATTGATTACTGCTCCTATACTTATCCACCTCTGCAATGGTAACATGAACATGTGGACAATATACTGTGTGCTGACTGGACGTGGCTCGATTCTCGGTCTCATCCTGGGCACCTGGCCAGTGTTCTGGGTTGGACTGATAATGGGAACATAACAGTCTGCATGTTCACAGGATTTATGTCAGAAAGACTTATGTAAGGTCTTTGTTACTTGCTATAAAAGCGGGAGACCCTCAGGGTGACTCCCGAAGCTTCACCTATGGGTGGATGCACTACGTAGGACTTTTCCAGTTACCACAGTTCTCCAGGAGCCAGCTGCCAACGGGCTTACCAGCTGATCTGTGAACCCGGATGATGGTTTTGAGATGGTAATTGATGATGCATATTCTTCTTAATCACTGTCTTGCCTTACAGTAATGAAGTGGTGCATTGTTATTCTGCTTATCTTTCCTTTCTAACTGGTGCATCGTTATTCTGCTTTTCTTTTTGGTTGTTACTATGAGATATATATATTAAAGCATACTCATCTTTATATATTAAGCTGGAGTCAGTGTTTTTACTTGGAATCCCGCCATTCAGCAAGACAATAAGACACAAAAAAATTCAGGAGTCTGTACTTTTTATGAAGGCACAAGAATGAGGGTGTGCTCTCAAGCTCTCTGCATTTGTTTTGTGTAATTCATATGAATACTTTCCAAAGGCTGCTGGTTTTCAAACTAATGCCCTATTGTTCATTTAAAAAACTAATACTGAGCTGCACTGGGGACAATTTGTATATACATCCCTTTGTTTAGCTTGTATGTGGACACATTTTTATTTATTTTATTTAAATCAAGCGAAAAATGTATCCAGCTGCTGCCTACATTTTATTAAAGGACTTTTTGTGTGTGGACATCTACTGGTTGATGTAATTGACAAAACTGAACAAAAATTCAACTATTACTGTGAAAGAATAAGCTACATAGCACTACGAAACTTTCATAGTGCTCTTTGCACTAAACGTACTGCTATAAAATCAATTTACAGGGCACAATTTTGGTCATGGAGGAACTCTAAATGAAACAGCAGATTCTGTCAAATAGTTGTCAAAACAACTATTTTGACAGGACAACAGAAGATTTTAGATGACTCTCTGCAAATGTAAGTAATTGATAAAAGTATATAAGACACTCCACTATGCAATCTGGAATAAAAAAGTAGCTCTTCCCTTGAGTTAAATACTTACTAGCACTGAATTCCAAATAGAGATTGTTAGAATGGGGAGGTAATATTTTATCACTGTCTTAACAGTGCATCTTTGCCTTCTGTAAACAGAGATCCAGGGTCTCTCTTCTCAATTATGCTATACAATATTTGTTAAACATTGGCAAACTTTATACAAAAAAACCCCTAAATTTGAAACTGATACAGTTAAATGACTAGCACAAAACCTGATGAGTCCAGATCATTATTGTACATCAACTTTAGAATGATAAATTTCTACTACCATAAAAAAACCAACAACACCCCCCCCCCCCCGCCCTCTCCCCCCCCTCCCCCCCAAAAAAAAACCCAAAACCACAAAAAAAACCCCAACACATAAATAAGTGATAAACTGCCTAAACAACTTAAAAAGCATTTGGTAGGATGGTGTGGGTATTCCTTCTTTTTTCCTTCAGTACTTGGAGCAAGAGTATTTATTCATTCAGATGTCAAAAGCTGAGGACCACACTCTGATTTGAATTTGGGTGGTAAAATGGAAAAATGCTGAGTAATCACACTGCTGTAGTTGATACCACAGGGAGTGCAGAGCAGATGGTAGGCAACTATTGCCTTCATGATACCTCCACCAGTGCTTACAGTCAGTTTCTACAAAACAAGTAAATCTTTTCGCTCCATCTCCCCTTCCTCAAACTGGATTCACAGCAATGGCACCTGTTTGTATCTACTTTAAAATGCACTTTATTTCTTATTTCTTGTACAGTTGCTTGAAGATAATTTAAATGGCCTCTTACCCACAAGCTCTTAAAAATAATCAATATATACTAACACCATGGACTATTAATCAGAGGAGTGACATTCTTGACCTTTACGAGCAAACCCTCTTAGTGATGACACTTTACTGTTTAACATCACCATTTTGTTCCGACATTATTCATCTTTGGAGAAACTACAAATGCAGAGAAAGCAATGGCAGAAAGGACAGAATTTCATCCTTGATGTATGGATTCAACATTATGCAATATAAGGCTGCAACAGCTGCAGGTTTATAAACAGGGAAACTACACCTATGTTTTAACCCAAAAAAATACTTCAGCATCTGAGCAGCTATTTCTGATTATCCATTACTGACTGACCCTCATGCCTATGACTTTAGTGTGTTTCCTAGAGGCTCTCAGGACATTTACGCACTTTCCACACTACTTTAACTAATAGAAAGTAGGAAAGTGTAGACACCCAACAGCAGAATTTGACCATGTTTTACATTGTCCTTACATAGGAAAAAATTGTCTGTGCCTTTTATAAACACAAGAGCAAAATGGCAAAGTGTCTAATTCTACAACTGAAGTAGAAGAAAATCTTTAAAGAAACATTTATCTAATGAAAAATAATACAATTTCAACACATAAATATCTTGTAGATTTAAGGACAATTTATTTCTGAACCAGTGTGCATGTGAGCAGTTGGGCCACATTGTTTTGCAAAGATATAGAATAAAAAAGAAATGTTTTCTTTCCCATGTATAAAAGCCATAATAAGTCTTTTACTTTGTGATTTAAGTAGAATTTATACAAGCCATTAGGCAAATATATACTGGTTGACAGAGCTCCTTTGTTTTATTTGTTATAACAACTCTAAACAAGCTCTTACAGTTAGAGATATATTACCTTGAATTATACTTAACAGCTCAATATAATGCAATACATTGTATCTTACCCTATGTTATGGATAATGTTTATATCCCATTAAAGTTCTTTAATTTTCATAGTGTTACAAGGTATTGTCTTATGAAGTGCAATGCTTCTGCTCTTTGCTGCTCTGGAAGGAGACAGGAATATGCCCATACAGGGTAAATGTTCTTTTTTTACTTGGAGTGCATGAATGAAATCTGATCATCAGATTACTGCTTGGGTATGTTCTGCTGGAGACTTTCAAACTGAAAAAGAATAAAATAAACAAATTCATGAAAGAATCATATATACTCTTTACAATAAATATTGCCTAAATCATATAACTCCACAACCACATTATACCAAATTTTATGATTCATACACTGTGCAAGCTTGCTAGGCTACAGATTCAATATATTCCACTTGTATAGCGTAACTGTGCATCAGTTTGACTCAAACATATTTCATAACTTCTCAGTTCTTTAGGAAATTTTTACTTCATTGGGAGCTTTTCTGCTTACAGTTAATTAAACCCATTTCATGACATCATTGGAAGAGCAAAAGTCAATAGTGCTGTATTCGTACCACAACAGAGCAATTAATATTCATGTGATAATGTCATAGACTGTTGTTTACACATAGCCTTTTGCAAAACATGCAACACCTGAGGGATGTTAGCTGTAAACACTATGACTAGGAATAGTCTGCATTGCAACAGATGGGAAAGAAAATGTTAAGCTGAAGAAATTCAAATCTCCATTGATTTTTTGCAGACATCTGCAAGAGTGCTGTGGCAAGGAAGGAAGAGTAGCCTGCTGAACTGGGACCAGCTCACTCTGCTTAGGGGTACATTTGCAGCAGTTATTCATTTCTTACTACTCTATGCACTGAGCAACAGACAACATCAAACACATTGGTGCACAGCTCAAATACTCATAATTTGGCCAAGAAACAATTTATTGAAACATATCAATTAAATTACCTGATGGTCAATATGATGTGAATTTTACAGCAGTATCTCACATCATGCTGAGTTCTCTTTATTTCCACACTGAAAATCTCAAGGTAATCACAAGAAGAAAAATAACCGACCATATAAACAAATATTATCTTTTATAACCACAAATAAATTGCATCCCTAAAGCTGAATTACTGTGCATCTTATTCTGAAATATTTTGCTCAATTATTTCTTTGATTACCACTGTGATAACGTTGGGATGAGTTTTGAGCCTCTCAAAATTAGACGTTTGTACACCAATATGTTTTGGAGAATAGTAAATGATTTAATAGTCCATACACAGTAGCAGCAGTAAAAATTGTAGCAGTCCTATAATTGAGCTAATGGATAATCTGATAGAAAGACAAGATAACAAAAGAGAAATGATGCAGCAAAAATTGCTTCACTTTGAGCCCAAATGGTAAAAGTAGCTTGAGATGCCTAGGATTTCAGGTGCAGTTAGTTTCAAAAATGAAAGATTCAAATACAATAAAAAGACATTATGTAACAGATGGCTAAAAAGAAAAGAAAATAAAAAAGACAGGAATATTCCACCTATACTGTCATTCTTTAAAATTACTGCTATCAGGAGGCTTTCACAATTTTTGAAAACTTACTTGAGAAGTTGTTGTCGTCCAGGTAAAAGAGGTGTCTTAAAGGGCATGAAATTCTTCATCTAGTGTGAGTAATTTGAAAGGTTATTGAGCATGCAAAAATATAAAATATAGATGCCTAAATAGACATGACAAATCGGATGCTGGATAGCAATAATGAAAGTTCCTGTAGACAATATTCAGCAGAAAAAAATGTGTCCTGTATGATTTTAATATTAAAATGTAAAACTCCTCCTTTCATAACTTCTCTTAAGATTTCCAATTTTTTAATCACTTTATCTTTTTTACACAGTGGCTCAGTGTTTTATGTGACTGGGGGTCAAATCTTTCTTCTTATAAATACTGCCATTACTTTGAAGAGATGTTAAAGAGCAAATATAACACAGATTAGCCAATACGTAGGCGGGGTTTGGATATTGTTTCATTGTACGTCTGCTGAACAGTGTGAAGTCAGTTTTTGCTATCACCAAACCTTTCAAAGATTTGACTTCCATTTGCAAACCATACAGGTGTTACTGAAAAAATAATCATCTGTGTGTTTTCTTGGAGGGGCAGAGGACAGCCATATTCAATATATTCATCAATGAGTTGGACGAAAGTACAGGATAGAAAGAAGGACTTGCTGAGTCCTCTCAGCATGTTTGCTGATGATACCAAACTGGGAGGAGTGGCTGCCATGCCAGAAGGCCGTGCTGCCATCCAGTGTGACCTGGACAGGCTGGAGAGCTGGACGGGGAGAATCATAGAATGGTTAGGGTTGGAAGGGAACTTAAAGACCATCTAGTTCCAATCCCCCTGTTGTGGGCAGGGACACCCTCCACTAGACCAGGTTGCTCCAAGCCTCATCCAGCCTGGCCTTGAAGACAGCCAGGGATGGGGTATCCACAACTTCTCTGGGCAAGCTGTTCCAGTGCCTCACCACCCTCACCGTGAAAAACTTCTTCCTGATATCCAAACTAAATCTCCCTGCTTACAGTTTAAACCCATTACCCCTTGTCCTGTCACTACAGGCCCTTGTAAAAAGTCCCCCCCAGCTTCCTTGTAGGCCCCCTTCAGGTACTGGAAGATGCTATAAGGTCTGCCCAGAGCCTTCTCTTCTCCAGACTGAACTAGCCCAACTCTCTCAGCCTTTCTTCATAGGAAAGGTGCTCTAGCCCTCGGATCATCTTTGTGGCCTCTGCTGGACTCGTTCCAGCTGGTCCATATCCTTCTTATGCTGAGGGCTCCACAGCTGGACACAACACTCCAGGTGGGGTCTCACTAGAACAGAGTAGAGGGGGAGAATCACCTCCCTCGCCCTGCTGGCCACACTTCTCCTGACACAGCCCAGGATATGATTGGCTTTCTGGGCTGCCAGCGCACACGGCCGGCTCATGTTCAGCTTCTCATCCACCAGTACCCCCAAGTTCTTCTCCTCTGGGCTGTTCTTGATCCATTCTTCACCCAGCCTGCATTTGGGATTGCCCCAACCCAGATGCAGCCCAGGTGCAGGACCTTGCACTTGACCTTGTTGAACTTCATGAAGTTGGCAGAGGCCCACCTCTCCAGCCTGTCAAGGTCCCTCTGGACCTTGATCGAAGGGATCGTTGATCCCTTCCTTCCGGTGTGTCGATGGCACCACACAGCTTGGTGTTAGCAAACTTGCTGAGGGTGTACTCGATGCCATCATTCATGTCACTGACAAGATGTTAAACAGCACTGGTTCCAACACTGGCCCCTGTGGAACACTGCACGTTACTGGTCTCCATTCAGCGTGGTGAGAAATCTAATGCAACTCAATAAGGGCAAGTGTGAAGTGCTGCAGCTGGGGAGGAACAATCCCATGGATCAGTACAGGTTGGGGGCTGTTTTTTTGGAGGGCAGCTCTGGGGAAAAGGACCTTGGAGTCCTAGTGGACAACAGGATGACCATGAGCCAACAGTGTGCCCTCGCGGCCAAGAAGGCCAATGGCATCCTGGGGTGCATTAAGCGAGTGGCCAGCAGGTCAAGGGAAGTTACCCTCTGCCTCTACTCTGCATTGGTGAGGCCTCCCCTGGAGCGCTGTGTCCAGTTCTGGGCTCCTCAGCTCCAGAAGGACAAGGAGCTACTGGAGAAGGTCCAGCTCAGGGCCACTAAGATGATGAAGGGCCTGGAGCACCTTCCATGTGAGGAAAGGCTGAGAGAGCTGGATCTGTTCAGCTTGGAGAAGAGGAGGCTGAGGGGGGTTTTTATCAATGCTTATCAATATCTAAAGGGTGGGTGTCAGGAGGATGGGACCAGGCTCTTCTCAGTGGTGCCCAGTGGTAGGACTAGGGGCAATGGCCATCAGCTGGAAAAGAGAAGGTTCAACCTCATCATGAGGAAACAATTCTTCACTGTGAGAGTGAAGAGCCTGTTCCAGAGCACTGGAACAGGCTGCCCAGAGAGGTGGTGGAGTCTCCTTCTCTGGAGACTTTCCAAAGCTGCCTGGACTTGTTCCTGTGTGATTTTCTCTAGGGGATCCTGCCCTGGCAGTGGGGTTAGACTAGGTGATCTCTAGAGGTCCCTTCCAACCCCTAACACTCTGTGAATCTGTAAGTCTGTGACACTGGAGGGAATGAGAGGTGTTTGCCAGATGTGGTGTCAATATCAATGGTTTGTGATCAGACCATACATATATATCCTCAATAACACGAGCTTCCCCTAAATAAAAGTAATAAAGTTTTGTGCACATGTGGAATTATGCTTTTTTCTGATCTGTGGTTTATCTGTACTACTGCCTAAGCATACAGAGTAGATGTTGTTCTGATCCCAGTTCTGTAAGAGGACTGCAGACACACTCTATCCATGGACTATTTATCTGTGCATTTTCTGCCCCAGTAGCTTTGGCTGGGAACCTCTGTAATTAAATGTGTTGTTTCTCTTTCAAGATGCACATGCTCTGTTCACTGAACACCTTTGCACAGTGATGATCTGCTCTTTCTGGTTTAGACAGGCAGCATAGGCTTCTATTCCCATAGTATTTTTCCCCAGTTTGAGGAACAATGTGCAGTTATTACTATATGTAATGACAGCAAAAATCTCTATCATCAGGTGAATACTCTTCTAAACTTATATATCAAGAATTAGCATATGGTAGAAATAGTTCCATGGACTTCTGGTCTCATATGGCATAAAAATGTCATAAACCACTTCCTCTGCAGCAAAATCTATGGCAGTCTTACACTGTCACCTGCTTCTGCTTGGAAAACCTGCTGTGGTTTTTTGGAACAGCTCTCCGAATTCACCTACAGGCAGCAGACACATCACTCTGTGCAATTTCGCAAAGGTGGTGGTTAGACATGCAGTGTGGGGTTTCTTTCATTACAGCATGCCAGTCATACTCCAGTGCATGACTTGTCATTGAGTGTGGCAAAATAACGCATTGCGAACACAATACCATCTGATGTGACTTCAGTTTTAAAGAAATGGATCATTTTGATAACAGCAGGTAGAAGTAAGAAATACCCATAAAACACTATTTGTTGCTACCTGAAGGCTGAAGTACTGTGTACAATATGTGCTTTAGTTTGCACCCCAATTTAAACACCACAGAAATTAGTACGCTGCTTTTCAAACCATACTAAGGATCTAAATAGGTGAAAACATTCAAAAAACCTTCCATCCTCATATATCAATTCAAATGTTTGACTTTTCTTCAGATATTTATTTAAAGAGGCATGAAAAGGAAAAATACACAACTCCACTGTAATATCACTCAAAATAAATCAACGGTCTGAATTGTAAAAGCAAAGAAGTCATTGTACCTTTAGGTTAACCTTATTGAATAGCTACGTTCTTTAGCTGATGCAACAGGATGCAACGCACTGAAGAGTCATACTATGGAGATTCATTATCACTAAAGTGAAATTTTACCAAAGAAACCAAGATTAGAATATTGACTATTTTTGTGAATGAATTCAAGTGTAGATTTGCATGCATAAACTTCACATGCTAAGTGCATGTTATAACTGTGATAGCCCATGTACAAGATAAATTTATTCTGCCTTTCATGGACCAAAAATAATACTGAAGTGCTGTGTAGAGTGACACTGCTCTTTATCTCACCCATTTTTAGTAGAATGGGAGCAAAATAATGAAAAGCAAATAGATAAAAATTATCCAACCTGTAAAGAAAAAAAAAAAGATATTTTATTCTCTTTTCCTTTACTGTAACCTTTTTCTAATAAATCACTAACATACAGTACACGTAAATGACAAGCAGCACTTCAGTCCGTGTTGACCACAGCTGTGGAGATCTGGCACATAGGTGCTTGTATCTGCTGGATAAGCAGTCACATCTTCTGTAGAGATTATCCTCATCTGCTTCATACTGAAGTGCTTTCATGCCCACTGGCACAAAAGACCAAAATAAATCCTCTTCCAAAAAGGATCACTGACAGCAGCAGAGGCAGCACTGGCACATCCATCTCCCACATGAAGCAACAAGAAAGTTTGCATTCCCTATGGGAATCAGAAGCAGCTTGTTTGGACTGGGGTTGCACAAGCAATAGAAACACAGGATCTGCTAATAGACCAAGTGTGTGATTCACGGAGTTCATAGCGCAGAGGAGAGGCTTAAGAGAGAGAGGCTTCTCAAAATTCTATATCACAATTGCTCTCCTCACCAAACCACAACACACTGTACCAAAAGATTGCCTTCATGAAGGTATATTATACAACAAGATATTAATTAGAAATTAAGTACTTATTAGACAATTTTGAAAATTTCATTATAAAGATGCCTAGAGCTGCACTGATCAAGGTAACCATTTTTGCTTGCATTGTTCAAGCATTTGTAGTGTTCAGGCACTTTTAACTCCTTTAAAGCAGTTAAGGACTTAAGGATGTCCTTTACTGATTTACAGGTGATACTTAAGCATCTGAAAAGCACTCTCATCCTACCACAAGTATTTTAAAGTCCTGATACTAAGGATGGACAGAGAAAAAGCACTAATTCTGCTAAAAGGATTTCATTATCTCTGCAGTTTGTTTGCTAAAGCGTATCAAGCAAAAAAACCTGGGTAAAAGTCTCTTTAGTCTACAATAGGGCTGTATCCTTTTTACATAAAAAATGTATAAGATGCTTTGCTTTAATTACATTATTTTAAAATGCATTAACAAAATGGATGTCATTCTGTGTGTTAGCACCATATAGGTATATAGTATAAAATACCTTTTTGTCTTTTTTTTTTTTACTTACGCAGAATTCAAAAGAACATTAATGCCCCACAGTCTTACTTTGATTTAATACCTCGAAACAGGGGAACTGGCCAATAACATTCAATGAGTTAAATGTCTGTGAGTCAACAAGGGGCAGCAGTTGGAAATTTTCTGGTCTAGAACACACAGGTCAATGAAAAAAAACCCCAAAAATCCACATAAATACAGGGGTTTTTTCTTCCTCCAGAGAAATACATATAAAATTCAGATTTTTGTTTGTTTAGTTTGCCTTTTTTTAATTATTATTTTTTTAAATATATATATACTCAGAAAACAAATAGAATGTCCAAGAATAATATTTTGAATTTATAACTTTTCATGAAAAAGATAGCTAATCACTACAAGGAGCATTCAGTAGTCTAAGAAGCCTGACACCTAAAACCCAGAGAGTTTTTCGTGATCAACATTGCAGTGTACAGACCATTTACACTTGTTGAATCTAGCCACAAAAGTCAGTGACACATCTGAAGTTTTGAAAAGATACTTATGTTTTCCCTGAAGTGGAAAACCACACTGAAAATACATCATACTATGAAGCTATTTATAAACATTATTTCAACAGCTGCAAAATATTGAACTTAATTTCACTAACATTGTAATCAGTAGAAAACATGCAAAAGGCATCCTGAACGCTACAAGCAATTAAAGCAGCTAGTTTTGCATAATACCATGATGGGCTTTAAAATAGATTTTTTAAAATACTAAGATGGAAAAGTTCATAGATGTGTTCATTATTGCAACTTGAAACAAAATTTCCTTAAAAATTGGTCATAATTAATCTGCAGAAAGATGAGTATTTTTGAACAAAATGATAAGTAGTTAAACAAAGAGAGCTTTTATCCTATGTGTTACTGTCATAGAAGATAAACTTACAAACTTTACTTCAGCTTCAATGTTGGTTGTATTTCAAATCCAATTAATTAAGGTAAATAATATTGTCTACTTTGGTTTATGTTTTTGACATCTCTGTCTTCTCCTTCAGAAATAAATATTACATAATCATAAAAATTAAGGGACTTTTTATTGTTACTATTTGCCCCTGTCATATACTTTAGGGTAATACTATTTATCATTTCATGCTCACCTGAAATACTGTGACTTACAGTTTTTCAACAAAAATTGTTTGAACGTCCAAGGTACCAGGATGATGAACCTAAAATTTCTCATGAAGACGTCAGAAGATTAAGTTTTCACTAGAAATGAAAGGAGCTGCAGGAAAATAAAGGTGAATAGAGATGAATTTTACACTAAGTTGTTCTTGCTTTATCTGGTTTTCCCATCATATTCAGAGGTGACCACACAACGTTGCCATTAGATTGATCTCTGTCGTATGTTGTATGTTTAACATCTTCAGAATTCTGATACAGAATTACTGTACAGATGCTGGGCTGTGATAGAGGTTAATAAAAAAAGCAAAACACTGCCTGAAAACAGATGTCTCGATTTTGAAGCACAAATATAGCTGACTCTTGGCAGATAAGCCCAGATTTCACAAAGTCTAAGGAATGAGAGACAAACATTCCTCCTTTAATCTGATTTGGTTTACTCACTAGTATTCAGATAAGGTAAAAACATGAAAGATCAAGGTCCTAGCTCTTGAATCAATGGCTTTTTATTTTTATCTACAATACTTGGAGCATCTGAAGGCAAATCTCATATATAATAGGGATTCTAGAATTTATTGCCAATTGCTCATTTTAAAAAATAAAGTGATTGGCAACAGTTATGTATAGAGTTGATTTTTAATGACTTTTAATGAAAATCATACCAAGTAATTAAAATCCACTAGTATATATATTCACCTCCAAAGTTTTGAGATGACATGGCTAATAGACAAGAATGGGTTATAACTACCAAGATGAAGTCTTGTTTCAAGTAGCCACTACATTTCCAAGAGAAAAGTAACTTCAAAAAGTGAATAATTGTTCATTAAAATTATAATTACTAAATATTGTGCCAATGTTCTTGTCAGTCCCCCTCACATGGAGCATTTTTGCCACTAGCTAATGCAAAAAAGCTATTAATAGCAGTTATGGGATATGCAAGTGACATCAATACTAGAAGTTTTCATGATCATCAACACTGACCTTAAAAATGTAAAGAGACATTATGATACCATCCAAAATTCTCACAGTTCTGTCGAAATGAAATGAGATTTGAGCAACACACTTAGAACCAGCTCACTGAAAGGGCATAAATAATGATTTTCTCATGGTGTGCACGATGATTAAAACATTAGTGAGTTTCTAAAATACTCATAATGTGAGTACGTTAAACTAGGTTTCAGGCTAATAATGGAGTTGATTTCTCTCTTGCTCACTTTCAAGTAGCACATTTACAGCCATCTTTTTCATTTTAACAATTGTCATACAATTTGCAAAATAATTATAAAGAAAACTACATGACATGAAATTCATAATTTGTGACACTGATAAATATAAAGACTATTAGTTAGCAGTCTGTGTGCTAAGTGAATGCTTAGGAATTGTATTTTTACACTTTCATCAAAGTGCAAAAATTAGAAGACACTGAAGCAAGCAGAAGTGTGACCAAGTGCTATGCTACCAGTGTTGTTACGCAGTTTGCCGTTACAACAAAAACCTAAGGAAATAAGGATAACAAAACGTTCAAGGAAGTGTAGGCAAGTAACACCAATACCACCACTGCATGCATAGGCATGTATTATAGAATAACTACTGTCACAGTGAACATTCTTCAAACTCCATAGATTGTAGATCAGTAGAGGAGAATACCACAGTATTTTCAGTATTCTTTGTACTAAAAGGGTGTTTTATGGAAAAGAAGATACTCCATAAGATACAAAAAAATAAGGAAGCTCAGAAGGTCAGTCAAGAGTGAATTTGGTCAGTTTATTCCAACAATTACAGTTCCCCAACTTTTGTGCCATCTGTGCATACTACACAGGAAAAGTGTAAGAAAGTGGCTGCTGGATTGGAGGGTGTAATGATTTTTAGCTGGTAGCGATCCTCTCCCCATGAAGGCTACTGAGCAGATGCAGTGTTTGCTTTTCCTTGGGTTGTGCTGCTGACCTCTTTCTTGTGAGGGTCTGTTGAAAGACACATGGTGAAATCTTAATTTACTTGGCTAAATAGATGAGAAAAAACCACTGGCATTGCTATGGAGCAGATAACAGTTAAACACAACTTTACAGTGAATAACTGCAGTCATTTTGAATGGAGCGAAGTCCTGATTTTCTCAAGCATCAGTTCAAGAGCTTTTCTTCTCCATATTTTTTTCTAAGGAGGTGATGAGTATAAAATCAGTGTCTAACCTGCAGTCATAATGATCATTCCCTACTTGAGGTCTGGCCCCAAACCAGCTATAACATCTAGTTGGCGATGAGTGAACCATAAGCCTGAATCAGTAGCTGCCTCTCTGTAGGTTTTGCAGTACAAAGGGGCTGTAAAAGAGGGAGTATCCACCCTCATCTATGCTCTGCTAACCTAAAAGCCTGAAGTTAGGCTTCTAGATGGGTATTTTGACACTTCACTGATGTCTTGATCTGTTTTGTATCCACTTCATTTATTTAGGTGCCTCTTGCCAGTATTTCTTGTGTCTGTCAAAAGCAAACTACTGACAGACAAGGTCAGTCTCATATCACACTCCAACTACCAAAGAAAGTAATCTTCTAGGAACCTCAAGGTTTCAGGAGCCCACAAAGTCTTTTTATCCACTTAACTTCCTGTAGAAAATGGAAAAGAAAACATATAGATAATGTTCAGTCCATTAAAAAAAAAAAAAAAAAAAAAAAAAAAAAAAAAAGAAGTAGGAAGAAAACCTGGTAAATGACTTGCAAAACAAAAGCAGGAGTATGCTAACAACTCCCCTATAATGCTGCTCTATTTCAAACAGAGCTGCTGCCAGCACAGCCCTCAGGCCATCCCAACATTGTAAGCTGTTGTTTAGCTTGGCCATTTCTCTGGCTAACCTGCTTGTAATTAGGCACTTTTTGTGGATATCGCATTTACATGCCACTGGCTTTTTTTCTCCCCTCTGTTTTTCTTTTATATGTTCCATATGATTTAATGGAGCAGCACCTTTTTCTTTTAAAAACAAATTAGGTGTTAGAAATCAATCATTCACAGCAGGCCTCATTGTTGTCAATACTTTAACAAGAAACCCTCAGTTCTTATAAACAGTGATATGAAATCCAGCAAGCATTTTTGGGTTGTGCAGTTGTCTTATATATGCTAATCTGAATTTAATTCTCATTTGTATTCCTCATAAAAAGTCTCACAACAGTTATTGAGAATAAGCAGGAGTGTGTGGTTGAGCAAACTCATGGACACTTTCTGGTTACCCCATACCCTGCACGGATGCTGGAGCCAGACCCAGATGTGTTGGCCAGCCCAGCAGCATGGGGAAGAGCTGCACAGCACTGACATGGTGCCCTTGGTGCCCAGATGGCCGCCTGCTCGCAGTACGGCACGGAGGGTTGACCCAAGCAACAGCATGGACAGAACACCAACTATAGGGTGCATGGCCACCAACCTAGCAAACACAAGTCCCAACAATGAATAGTACAAGTCAGAAGTAGGGACTTTCCTAAGAATATTCGTCTTTACCTACAATGCAGGAGATTCAGGGTATAGGTGCACTGCTGCAAAGGTATGTTTGCCTGTGGTGATGGTCACAGTTCGGAGCTGAAGAACAGCTATCATGTCCACACAGCTTATATTTCAGATTCATTCCAAATGGCCAATATTTCTGACCTGAAATCACAGCCCTCATCACAGCCCTCCTCCTAAGCAAAATGTAGAGCTCTATCTTAAAGCAGGTTTTATTTCTAGAGGTATCTCCATTCCATTTGCTGGACAGTCAGAAAAGGATCTCATAAAGATGCATCCTTGACTAACGCTGGAGGAGAACAGGTATGTTCCCTTATGTCACACTCATCTAACATGTTTGGAGGCTAGAACAATGAAAAACAGATATATGATATCTCTTATATATGGCTATATATGATCTACTATTCATGAACTATTAAGAAATGAGAAGAGATTACATAATAATATGACAGGATTTTCAGAGTAAAAATATACATAGTAAAACTGTACTGCTTCAAAGTAGTAAATGTAAATATTTACTTTGCATAGCCTGTTATTTGATATACTGTGCAGAAGGAAAATATTCTCTTAGATTTATGTTCATGTTTCACCAGAAGGAATAGCTAATATATATCATTCATATTCTAACAATGTATCTAAGCCTGTAACTTGTAAATCTTGGAAAAGTCAGTATATATTTCACCAATCCCAAATATGTATATACATGATCCACAGAGATTTTTTTTAAACAGAATTAATTACACACTTTAATGAAACTTACAAATTAAATTAAATACAAGCCATATATGCATATGCAAGATATTAAAGTTCTAATTCAAAGAATGGCCTAAAAAAGGTAAATTAAATCTGACAAGTCATTCTCTCCTTATAAGGATATTCTGCATTAATTTTGAATTTTCAAGCCTCTGATTTTTAGAACAAGCTCAATGAGGCATATTACTAAAATGTAGCTTTTCATATATTTCCTTCAAAATGTGATTCATCAAAAAGTGCACAAGTATATTTATTTTTCCTATAGTATTTTAAAAACAAGCTCTTGAAATGAGCATTTCTCACTAAAGTAGTGAGAATAATATAGAAATATTTTTATTTTAGAAATAAAATAGAAAAATTGCTTAGATTATATTTTATATTAGTGTTTTGCATATGGTGAGCGACATTAGGGATATTTCAGAGAAAATGGGCTAAAACTACAAATGTAACATCCTTGACAATGAAGGCCAAAACCGTCTTGGCAAGGTTTAGATCAATGCAAGCTATGACAGTCTGGTTAGTCTGATTTAGCATAAAGTAATACACAAAATACATGCATGCCAGACATGAACTGCAAACATATAATTGAGAGATTTCTGGGTTTGCTTTTCTTTGTGGTTTCACATGTGGGTGCAAACTTTAATTGTATATTAATACATTGAGTGATAATATTACTTATCTTGATTTCGACCTTGAACCTGTATGAGACAAACCATACTGGAATCTTAAGTCAGCCTCAAGCTCACAAGAAAATTAATAAACCTTCATTTAACTGTCAAAGGTAGTTCTAGTTTAAACTTTCCTATTTTAATCCCTGTCTGACACTAATCTAAATATTTTAGTTCCCTGCTCTGTTAATAACAGCTTACAGCCTCACGGCAGTGGACAATACACTCCAATATGCAATGCTGCTACTTTCTAAATTAGAAAGCAACCCTCTGATCTACATGAAATTAAATTTATTTTTAATGAAATTTTAACCTAAGTCTTTAATCAGGGATCTCTTACACTGAATGCTTTAACTTCCTTTTCTCTACCTTTTCCAGCATACTTGCATTTATCTTTGTCTCATAGAAAAAACATGTTTACTAAATTGCACATTATCTGACTCTGTCACCCCAGGTGTTGGATATCTCCTTTCTACCCTATCAAAGTCAAAATTACAGTTCTTGCCTCAGCAATCTTCATAAATTTGCACCTTACTACTTATGTTTTCTGCCTCTTCTAATTTCAAAATCAGATCTGCTTCCAGCTTCAGATCCTCTCATTTATATTTTCCTTTTTATAACTTCTTGGTACACTGAGTCAGCTGCATGAAATCAGTTAAATTCTGTTCCTCCAAGTTTCTCTTCAATACAGTTAAAACAATGAAATATAGGTGACATTTTATTTTGCTCCTCTCCTTTTATTTCTAGACTGTAAACATCAGGGTTTATTGGATGTTGCCAAAGACATTTTAGGTGCTACTGTAAAACAAAATGATTCATTGATTCAGCAAGCACTTACAGCAAAATGAGTTTTCATAGCATTTTCAAATGGCTGTCTCTCCATCAGGGTGAACATATACCAAGAAAAACATTGAAAAGTCGTACAAAATGCTGTATATTGCATGAGCACTTTCATACAGGCAGTTATTTCATACTCAGAAAAGCACAGACAATTGGATATCCTCCTATGACAGGCTACTGAGGAATGCTGCTGTGTGACATTAGAGGATAACAGTCTCTGACTCATATTTCTCTAGGATAGGAATCAGCGGGCCATTTAGAGCATTTTCAGGGAGATGTATTCCTAGCTCAACTGAATTGTTGGTGATGAAGCAACATTGTGATGCAGATAGAACTGATTTACCTATTAATAACTGAGCTAGCTGACATTTCTTCGTAGTGATCAGCTTTTATGTGAGAAAATAGATGGACTGTGGAAGCAAAATATGAAGCAAAGAGCTTAAAGACTTGTGTTTTAAAATCTAGCCTCTTGTTTCTCCAGTAGCATTTGATACAGTTTGTGTCCATGTTAACTTCACCTAGGTTAGCTAATAAATGTCTGATTATTGCCATCATTGTCCAGTCCTACACAGAGTAAAATAGGACACATGGCAAGAGGAGGTGACAGATACAGTGAGAAAGATGGAAATGCAAGTCAAAGGCCATACTTCCAGAATACAGAAAAAGTTTTCGTGTGCTTAAGTGTAATGAAGTACAATAATTTAACCATAAGGCTGAAGAGTTACTGATATTTGCTAAACTATTACCACTTTCTCACACAGTGTCCCATTCCCTAAGTGAGGTAGCCAATCCTGTAATAGAGCTGCAAATCAAAATTTGTCATACCACTTAGCTTGTAGAATTTGTCAATCCACTTTTCCTGCAATAGGCAGGAGTTGAATTTCTACTTTTGTTAAAGCTGGGTTCAGCCTTCTTCGAAGTGAAGGAGCAGAGCCATGCAAGGCAGCCTGCAGGCAGCCCCGGAGCAGTGCAGGCTGAGCAATGGAGCAGCAGAGCATGGAGCTGGGGGCCGCTGCTGCTCCATGCCTGTCAATGAACAAAGTAGAATAGACTTGTTCCTGTTTTCTGAAATTCATTCATTTTCAGTGAAACAGACTCCAACACCATGGAAACATTTTAAGCACACAGGAAGTCTTATTTTGTGCCACAAAGACTGTAATAAATGATAGACTGGCTATTTGCAAGACTTTCAGAAGAGACAATGTATTCAGTGTGAAAACACCTTGACCCTCAGACATGGCTTACATGTGTAGGAATACAAACTACATTAAAAAGTCTAACTCAAAGCTCATTCTTTCATAATTCAACTGCACAGTTAGAGAGCTGCTAGTAAGTAGTTTATTGGTCATAAAAAAGGCTATTAACATTGAAGCAATAGATGTTATTAAAGTAATAAATATTCCACTTACAGTGCTTATATCTCACCAAAGTTTAAGACTGTTTCAAAGATCAGATGTCTCATTCTTTAGTCTGCTGTTACAGTGTAAACAGATTTTGGCAGAAAGTTCTGTTTCTTCCATGAGCAGAAACTTTGTTGTTCTTGGAGTTTGGTACAGTGATGAAGCAAAACAGATCACAGATGTGGACTGCAAAACTGTAACTGAAAGGGAAAAGCTTTCACTTCTTTCTCTATGGGAAGTTGTTCTTCTGTTGTCTAATTCTGGGACTCTGGAAGTAAAATTAAAAAAGAACACACAAGTTTTAGCTGTACATTGAGTGAAATTTTGCCTTCCCAAATCAATCAATGACTTTAAAAACACAGGACTACCATAAACATAATATTTTCCAGTTATGAACACAAGCTGCTGTTATCCTTTCATATGTATGTGTATATATGCAGTAACGGAGCATTAGAGTACCCAGGATGTGTGATTCTACTGCCTCTCAAAGGGACCGAAACTCATGTGTATTGCAACACACACACACACACAAAAGCCTTGACAAGGAAACTAAATGCATAATTAGAATGTGGAGTCCTAATCCAATGTCAGTGGTGCAAAAGGGATGACATCGTTAAGGTGTGAGAGGGGAAGGTGCCATAGCCCCTCTCACGCCTTTAAAGAAAGTGACAGTTAGCACTGATTTCCTTAAAGAGCTCTGTTCTTCCGGTCTACAGCATGTGACTGCTATAAATTCCTTTTTGAATCAGTCCCTTATTGAAAGTTAATTTGGAATGACTAGGTTTGTTCAATTCAGTACAGATTTCCTTACAGTTTTAGGTAGTCCTAGACTGTCCAGAAATCTCAAGTCTGTTATGTTGATTCAGCAAGTTCTTGCTTGTAAGTGCTTGCTGAATTAATATTTAAGAATAATCAAGTATTGCCAGCATGTGACGATTGAATCATTCTTACAAGTCTTCAGGACTCAGATGGCTAAATTCCTATTCAGTCATTTCTGGATCTGATTTTATTAACTACACAATAACAGAAATAGTGTAATTTATGGAACACACCATTAAATATGGGCAAAATGATGTGTGACAAACACCAAAAGCCTGAGCATTGAATCTGAGGCACAGTGTTTTAGTAACCAAATGCAAGTTGCTCAGCCGTTGTGTGTATTTCAGCCACATTAGAAGACTGTGGAGTTCATAGTTTCTAATTTTTAAAGTAGATTACAGCTGCTACCTCATTAAGGGCTTACAATTAGATCTGAACAAGAAATTGTATTATTAATAGGATGGTTATGGCCTGTGACTATTGCATATTGTAGTTCGTGATTTGCACTTGAGGGATTTTAATCAAGTTTACTATACTCAAAAAGTCTGTTTTGCATTTAAATAAATATTCTTAAAAATTGATCTGTTTTGCTCAATTATACAATGCCTCATTCTGAACATAGGAGTAATTTATTATACAGTCTGTGTGAGGAAGGAAGATGCATTGCATTGTACCTAATGTTATCAAGTTTTTACTGATTTTTTGATGACGGTGTCTGTAAATCATAATTATTATGAGTTATCTGGGTTAATAAAACTTGAAAAACTATGTGGGAATTAAACCAGTATGGAATGTTAAACTCACTGTTTATGAAAAGCTATTTGATAGCAGCTGTCCTTTGTGGGTCTTTGAAGCCACTTATATCAGTATTGTCTCTTGTACCACCATTGTTAAGTAGTTCAAACGCATAAAACTCCAATTTTTAAGAATGCATAGATTGTATACCAAATTCACATGGATGAAAATATTTTAAAATATATTATAATATTTCAAAATGATTTTGAAAATATTTTTTCTAACATATTTGATAGAAAATTTTGTTTTCATTAAAAATTACCTGGTCTTCATTTGCATTAAACTGTAACTTTAATGACTCACTTCTTTGACTTAGTGCTCACCTGTAGATAACTGATTTATAGTGCAAAGGAATTGCCTTGTTCATTTAGAGTCATACTAAACTTCTACATTGTAAGAAGTCTTTATAACCATTTTCTGTACTGATTCCATAATATGCCATCATTTTTAAGAGGCTCTTCCTAGTCAAAGTGCATTCTGTAGGAAATTATTTCTAAAACTAACAATGAAAAAAAAAAAATAAACTACCTCTTGATTTAATATATGTTTCAGAAGATGCAAAATGCAAATTATTTCTTTTACCTGGAAAGAATTTAAAGCACTCGCTTTTAAAGATTACACCAAGGGTCTTTTGCGAACTGAAAGGAAGGATCATGTTCACCACGTTCTTTCTCACAGAACCATAGTGATTTTCCTTAGAAATAAAGGAACAGTAGGCAGTGAGTAAGTTTTCAATCCAAAGTCATGTCAGGGACACCCCAAAATAACAAAAATGTCCACAAAATTATTGCACAGTAGTGAAATGTGGACAAAACACACTTCACATATTCCAGCAGAAACAATAAAGGAACATGAAATTACAAAGTAAAAATGGGAATAAAAGGATCAAAGAATGTTGTAAAAACTTTAATAAGCAATGTATGTTTTCTCTTTGAATAGTCTATCATTAGTGAGGCTAAAATTTTGGGATGCCTTCTTTTTGGCTCTGGTTATGAGTAATTTTGTGGCCATTCTCACATCATTCTACAGTTCTACATTTATCAATAGTTCCGGTCAGAGATACATTATGATTATTAATTTCCATGATAAGACATAGGAGCTTTCTCATAATAGGCCCAGTGGAAATGCTACACACTTTTTCTGCTACAAGAATGACTTTGGAGTTAAAGAAATGAAGAGACAAAAACAGTGTTAAGTTCATACTAAAGTCAATAAACTATATAATGACAAGAGAGTGTTGTTCTATTTCACAGTTCAATATAATGTAAGCTTTTGTTGCTTAAAGGAGGACTTTATTGATGTTTACAGATAGAATTTATGACTTATTTGTCACCATGAGACCCTAGATGTGTCTGTCTCAGTTTCTGTTAAGGAGCACTGGACATATACAGTCTATTTTCATACCAATCAGAAGAAAAATATATAGCCTAAAATTTTTGTATCAATGCAAATTTAACATTTTAAAATAATTATCCTGCAATGACTGATCTAGTCATGTCAAGATAATAAGGTTTTTATGGTCCTGAGGAGGATTTAATCTAATTTTTTGAGGGATTCTGCCCTCACTGTTGTTGCTTTATCACTTTTAATCTCAACACTTTTGTTTGAATTTGCTCTGCAGAATTCAATATACTTTCACTTGACAGCTGAAGACACAGATTATTCTTTGCACTAAGTTTTCCTGTGTTGCTACTGTTTTTAATCTTGTTATCATTACTCCGAACAAACCCAATTATGGAGTTATTTTGCTACTTTAGACAGACAATACTCAATGTAATTTCTCCAACACAATACAAGAAAAAGTAGTAACTGGATTTTCAACAGAAGGAAGTTGTTAATGGTGTCTTTAATTATTTGGTAGACGATCATTTGTGATTTAAAGAAAAAATATCTAAGATTGTGTTATTCTTCAGTAATATCTACTTGTAGTTTTATTGGTTCTATTTTCTAACTATATGAAGGTAAAATAAAGTCTGTATTTAAAAATAATAGTTTAACATTGTATAGCTCAATCATGGTTTTTATAATAAAACTTTTTTTTTTTTTTTTTTTTTTTTTTTAATTCCCTAAGGCAAAATGGACAGCTATGATGAATCTGGTTAATAGACAACTCATAAAACCTGATTTTTTACATTGATCACAGTGCTCTGGGCTCTGGTATGGTATGGAGGAAAATACCCACACCACACAGTTGAACTGAAATGGTAATAAAACACTATGTCAATTGAAAATAATTCAGGGCAGGGACTGCCAGAGCTCTATGTGTGAGGCACAGTTCACCAACTGGTATTGGTGCCAGGTATATATTAAATAATTAGATACAATCAATCTGCAATTTGTCCATTTCCTCTCCCTTCCAAACATAGACTCCTTGACTGATGTGCTGGTCCACAGGGTGTGATCCCTCTGCCTGCAAGAGTGTGTGTCCTTGTAGTTCTGTCAGCCCATAGCTACACAGCTCCTCATGCCCGTGCCAGGGCTCACAAAGTGCCCTGTGTTCGGCCCAACAGCAAGTTGTATCTTCTTCCCCATAAACAGGGAAAAAGTACTTAGTCTACTCTTCTGGGATTATGTTATTTGTTGTATTTTCTTTCTGGCTCTATCCTCTTTGATTATTTTTAGTTTTTAATCTTATTACTTCACACTTCTGTACAACTGAGCTGAATAAGCTACTTATCCAGCCTCTAAGATGAATCTATCCAGACTTTTGAATTTATTTGCTCTGTTCCTCTGCATTTACTTTATCCTCCTTTCCCAATTCTACGTCATTGGCAAATTTAGGTCAGCAAATTATAAAGTAAACAAAAATGGCCCTAATGCTGTGCTTTCTGAATTGGGAATTCATATACTCTTCTGTAAGAGAATGCCTGACTTATTTGTAGATCAAACACTTCTCCTAAAATCTACTTTACAATAAGCAGCACATTTCTCACTTTTTCATCACCTGAACATGTATTGTCATATTCTTCAAAAGAAAGACAAAAACCAGTAGTCACAAAGCACAACTTCCTAAGCTGAATTCTGATATGGGTCTCTTTTTCTTTTTTTTCTGGCCAAATCACTTAACCTCCCTTGACCCTCTCCTGGAAGATGAATTAATAATTTTGAATATTATTTTTCACTAAGCACTTGCAAGACTTTGCAGATATGGTTAACATGTACAGAAGTACAGTGTCTGTAGACTTCAACCTTCAAATGCATTTGCTAACATTTTTTTGGCTACTGATTGCTCAATACATTCTTATTTTCATTTTTTATCATCAGTATCCCCTGGCTTGTTCTTTCTTAAATAAAACATTCTCCCCTAGGTGATACATAGTGAGCCAGTAAAAAGATGCTGTCATTCGACTGGCTGTGACATGTCTCAGAACAGTCTCTGTGAAATTCTCTGGTATTTTCAAATACCCAAACTATGTTATGTGAACGTATTTCCAGTGCAGCCCCCAAAATACATCAGAATACTTGTTCTAAACTAAGATTAATTTTTATTCCAGCTTAGAATGGTCTCTTATTCTTAATTTTGCTTTGTAATATGGGAGTTAGCATTGAATGCATTAAGTTTTTCTGTGTGAGCAAATGCCCATAAAAGGATAAGGTGCATAGTGTCCAAAGAATTTTTAAGCATTACTTCTTCCATCCAGTGTACTCTGCTGAGTATATGGACAGTTGCCATCACCAACAAGCATCACTTCTTTTTTTCTTTTGATCAAACTCCTTGTAAGAGGTCCTTGTACTATTCATAATCTGAAATATCCAGACTGTACAGACTGTTTTTTAAGAATGAACCATGTACTGGGCCACACAGCTTTTTGGAACAGAAACTTCCAATCAGTCAATACTTACTGGCTTATTTATGAGCATGTCAGATAAGCAAGGCAGAAGAAGTGCTCTAATGAGGATTATTCTTGCTACCAGAGTTTGTTCTTAAGGGGAGACTAGTTGCCCTTAATTTGTTTATTCCTGGAGAGTAACAGTGTGACATTCAGTTGACACACAGACAGCCTGAGTTATGTCCACACTATGCACTGGCAGTGCTGCTGAAGGATGTTGTGTGTATCAGAAAGTGTGACCAGCACTCACTTTTCATCCCAAAAGGGAAGCATGAAATGGCAGGTTGCTGCCCTGCTCCGTGCATGGCAAGACATCACTCTCTATTGCATGGAGTAATAGCTGGAATCACTCCAGTTCCTGTGCAGGACCAAGGGAGCGGCTGGTATCTCTGCCTCCTAACACATAGGTCTTCCGTAGGTCCATTGCTTTAATTTTTCAAATAACTTCAGATATCAAACTTTCTCTATTAGAATTAAATAAGGGACATCTTAAAAGCTATTACATATAAACTCTTGTTGTATGCCCTATTACAGGGAGCAGGATTAAAAGAAAAAAAATCAAGGCTGCAAAAATGAGCCATTCTGACCATTGAGTGAGAAAGTACATGCAACTACAGTTAGATAATTCACTGTAACAACTTGGCAGCACTCCCTATTTACTGTATTTACATGTGTCTAATCCCTGCACTATCAGTAAAATGTTATTTAACAGCAGCACAGACTACACATTCATGTAAGTATTAGCAAGAGCTTGCCTAATTGTTCCAACTTTTTTTAATTATAGCAATACACCCTTTCTTTTATAGTGTGGCAGCCATAAAGGTTCTTAATTTGGACTATTGGTGCTTTTAGGTGGTGAGAGTTTTCAGAGGTGTGAAGTGCACACATGAAATTACAATAATCTCAGCATACTTGAATGCTCCCTTTTAAAATGTTCTCAGAAGACAGCCTGCTTAATAATTAAAAAAAAAAAAAAAAAAAAAAAAAAGAGAGAGAGAGAAGAGGATTACTTACACGCAGGTTTTTGGGGTTTTTTTTTTGATGTGTTGGAAGATACGGTGGAAAACAAAAGCACCGCTGAAGTTGAAATTAAATAGAGCTGACTGTGAAACAACTCTGGAGATGTTAAATCATCTTGTTGCTGGTTTACACAACTAGGGCAGAGAATCACCTCCACTTCCAGACTCCAAATCGCTTTGAGCAGAGTGGCTGAGGGGGACACAATCTTTTCTTGCCACATTGCAAACACACATTCCTTTTCTTTCCCTAATGAATCATCTCCCATCATTTCTTGTTCACAGGCCTGGTTTGTCTCCTGAAGCAGCTATATACATTGTTAAGAGGCAAAGCAGATGTTGGACATGGGTGGCTTTTCACAGAAATGCCAGGGCGATGGTTGGATACAGTTTATCTTAAGGAAAGTGAAGGTGTTACGGTACATAAGGAAGTAAGAGATGGACTTTGGTAGTTAAAAGGCACAAAGGCATATGTCACAACAAACCTAGAGAAATGCTTTTGGTGAAAGCATACTTTATCTTGTTTTCCCCTCCCTGATCCATGCAGACCCTCTGTGTCCCACAGCCACTCCTCAGCTGCCTGTGCTGTCAGTGGGACATTCCCAGTATCAACTGAAAGATGCTTCATGTCTCCTGCACCTGCTCTCTCCAGGCACAGATCCAGGTTAGGAGCAAATGAATGTGCCAGTCTTCGTAACTTCACTTCTGGGCACAAGACTGGGAACAGGACATCCATCTGAAACTACTATGTTGAGTAGAAGAAAAGGGGAAAATAAAATGCATTATTGGTGAATCATAGGCATTCTGTGGCATTTCTAGGTGTTCCATGTTTGTAAAAGTGGGTTTGCCTTGATGGGATCTCCACAGTTTAATTACTCTCCTGCGAAAATTATTGTGATTTTTCTTCATTAAAAAACAAAACCAAAATTATGATGTTGGAAACTCAAAGAAAACCAGACAAAATGAACTTTCTCCTTGAGAAATATTTTGAAATTTTAAGGCATTTGAAGCATTTAAATAATAATATCCCAGATTTTTTTGCTGAAATATTTTTACAGATCTTTCCCAAAATAATTTTAAAATCTTTCTTTTACAAATACTTAACTGTAGTCAGAAGAAAAAGGTTAAACTTAAGTTAAAGTTAAGTTTAAAGTTAAGTTTACTTTTATTTTGAGTTTAAAATGCAAACTATTTTTGAATTATAAATGCTACCAACTACCACAAGGAAGTTAGCTTTCTGGAGTACTGGAGTCATCAAAAGGGACCTAAAGGGATCAGGCAACATCCTCCCCACTGAGAAAGAACCTATTCCAGCTATTCCTCTTAATTACAATTTTTCTTTATGAAGACTTTTCCTTTTATAAAATCTTCCAAGGCTATCACAATTACAGCTGAGAATCTGATGTTTCTTAAAACCTAAAAGGAGGTTTAATGTAAAGAAAACGCAAAATAGAATACAAAAGAAGTGCAGAGGTCAAAAATGTCAGAAAATAGTCTTATTTTTTGAAAAGTCACCAGGTGGTCTCCTCAAGTCTTTAATATGATGAAACCAGAAGTTCTCACATCTGTGAGTTCAGCTTTCCCGATCCAAGCAGCTGTACCATGTGATGTTCAACATAAAACTGGATGCATCCAGAGGCAGAGCATCGAGTTCTGCTCCAGAGCAATGCTCAGGAAGAGGGGAATGTCCAGAAGAGAAAACTGCCACAATTACATGAATCACAACCCCCAAGTATAGCATCCCCACACTCAAAACAGAGGACATGAAGGAAAGGAACCACTGGCTACAGCACAAATGAATTCACTGATTGCTATAAACAGCACTAAACCAAAATTATCAAAACTTTCAGACTTCACAGGCTGAAACCAAATGGGATCAGCGTAACTGTATCATGTTTTTGCTTTTGAGAACACATCTGACCAAACCTCTGTGTGTTATAGAACAACCAGACAACCCTTTTTCACAGGGACCACTGTCTACAGCCAAAGCAATGTGTTTCATGACAGTCCAGAAGTAATCTGTTATTTATTTTAACTGTTTATATTTAATGAACTATGAATCTCTGTAAAGGACTAATCTGCTGGCCAAACCCCAAATAGTTTTTATAAAAGAAAGCTTGAGGACTGTCATCAATTGGATGATGAACAGCTTCCAATATGGGAGGACAGAAAGTAGCTATGAACTTGGTACACCACTGAAAAAGCACCAGAGATGAGAGGCAGGCATTCTGCACTTCTGGAAGCAGGAATATTTTGTCACACTGTCATCAGATACAATTTCTGATGTATTGTTAAATAACCTTTACTTTCATCCTTCCAGTGTAAAAGATGAAAATCTTTTAAAAGCGAGGGTCCCAAAGAAATGAACTGTATTCACTACTGACATTTCAAAAGATTTTGCCCCACCAGTGGAGACAGCTATTCTCTATTATCAGGTTTTCTGTCAGTCATGTTGATTAAAGTTGATAAAGACTGTAAGCCACTTGGGGAAGGCTAAAGGACACAGAAAAAAAATGTAACTTGTTTGAAAAGGACCGTGTTTCTTGGGAAATGAAAAGCAGACCATATTTGCCTTCATTTCTCAACATCAAGAAAAGCCAATTCCCATATTAGAAAACTATTTTTTTCATTTTCCTCGAAGTATCACAGACTTATATACTGTAATTAATGTAATAATTTGCATAGAAAAAGCAGTGTAATATTGAAAAGTTAGCAGTTTCTCTGCATTCACACACTATTAGGTTTATTTAACCCAGGGAACGATGGGAATTCAGTAGACCAGTTGTTGAAATTTGGGGGCCAGTAATAGCTACATCCTACAGGAACACAAGTCCAGGTGCATCAGGAGCACTGGGTTGTGTTTTGCAAGACTAAGATGTCAGTCCAGAAAGCAAACTGCTTTTGAAAGGATGCCATATATTTATTCATATTTAACAGGCAAAGGGCAGATCAGTTTGATACAATTCATAGCATCAAATCAGTTATAAAGATTCTTCTGACTTCTATTGCATATGCATTATTTTTAATATTCTAAAAGTCTTCAGATGAAATGGCTAATAATTTCAGAATTAATATTATAAAATAATTGATTTCTGTTTGCCATGAAGACAAGGAAAAGGAGCAAAACTCTCCCCTCAAAAAATTTAATTGTGGGTAGGAAAAGGTAACTTTGGTGGTTGGGTTTTTTTGGTTTGGTTTGGGGTTTTTTTCAGAATGAAAAAGCAAAAAAAATTGTTGTGGTAAAATAGTAAAAAAAGCTGGAAGATAAATAAAGCCCACATGCATGAATACTTCATCAATTATGACCTTCCACTAGATATCAGTGGAGATACTTACACCAATGTGGTGACACGTGAATTCCCAGGAGCAAGAACTTTGAATCAAAAAATATTTTCCATAATCTCCTTATCCTGACAAATTTTCCAGAAGAATACTTTTATAACTTGACGGAATATTGCAATCAGATTAGCAGAAAGGACAAGATGTCAGATTCCGAGTTGGACTTCTTGGGGAAAAAAACCCCTCCCAGTAAAAATAAAAATAATAATAATGGAAAAAAAACCCCCATACTTGAGAGAAAGCTGAATGTCACTGCATGAAAGGAGGAATGAAATGCCTGGTAATTAAATTAGATTTTTTTTTTTTTAATAAGAAAAAAGTATTATGTTTATAATAAATGTTTAATTAAATTCACTATGTGGCTATAAAAGTATTTGATGACCCACATATTTTTTGCTAATAACATGAAATCTACTGCCAGTAGAATATATTGATTTAAACTCATAGGTGTTTTCAAAAAGACCTGCAAAGCCTTATACAATGAAAATGATGTGGGTTTGGAAATTCTGAACTAAGCCCAGTTTGCATTACTATTTTAAGGACACCATGTATGTATTTACCTTTCTGAGCTTATTGTTTACCTATATTTTCTACAGCAGTTGGAGTAGTTGAAAAATTGATGCAATAAATTTACATTAAATTTCTGACAAACCATAGAAGAAAGAAATCAAGTCCCACTCCTGTACTTCTTTGGCACAAAACTGAGGGTTTGTTATAATGAAATTCCCTTTAACGTGCATAGGGTGCCAAAATGAGTGTGCTTATTTAAGAATCTCTCAGTCTAACACTGCAGAAGTGTAGGTAACTGAGAAAACTAGTATACCTTTTACAGCAATTTTAATACAGCTAACTTGGGTCTACTTATTTGCTCAGATGCCTATCCATTATAAAATCACACTACACAGAATCATTTTACAAACCCTGATGATAATTCTACATATGTGGCTAATTATGCCATGATAAAGAATTTAATCAGACAACTATTGTGTGTTAACAGGGGAAAAGATTCATAAAACTTGGCATTTTCCTTAGGCTTTAAAGAATACTCAATAAAGAAGCATACTATGATGCAGCAACATGAAAATGGTCAAGATCCTATTTTTCAAACTTTTATTTTTTCTCTTTTGTAAGAGAATTAGATCCTTAAAACATGAGTCTATGGTTTTTAAGGTGTTTCATATCATAATTATTTCATGAAGTTGCAATCTGAAACACCTGATGACTATCACAATCTGAAAACAGTGATAGTCCTCTTGCAGGTTTTAGATGAGACAAAGGGGATGACCCCATTACTCCTTAAAATCAATAGAATCTATGGCAGGAAAAGAAATTACTGCAAGATATCTGAGCCTATATTATCACATATTTTAAATATAAACTAATGGGAACTATATAGCAACGGTAGCAAGATTTTATTTATTCAGGATTTCCTATATGCAAGTTTGTTTCTAGAAGAACTTGGTAGCTTACACAACTCTTGAGCCTTCATTTTGTTTATTTGGCAAATTCACTTTCACATAAAAAGAATAAAAAATTTAATAGAAATTAGAATACAGAAAATTTCACGGCGGCAAGTCTGATATTTCAGTCTACCAAAATATCTTAAACCATTCATATCATACAAGCAACATGAAGAGCACCTTGACTGTTCAGAAATAATTATGACAGTGATAACTGCAGATGAAATGAAGCAAAATGTGAAAAATTCATCTTCATGTACACTTTTCTACTTAACAGAATGGCCTCCATTTATCTTACTTCTTTTTTTCTGTTAGACTGATTAGTTAACTGGCTTCAGAAGCAAAATATGAATGAGCTGACAAATTGTTCCCTTTGACTTTTGCACAGTCCAAGAGTAAATACCAGATTTAATCATTTAAAATAGCAGATATGGCTACAAGTTAAGATGTGAATACATTAACCCAAATGTGCTGTCAGTACATAGGAAGAAGTTTTACCCTTTATATATACTTTAAATGCATTACAAGGATAAACATGTATCAGAACCTTGATTTTATCCTAAATGTAGCTATACTGAAACCAAACACAGGGAAAAACCAGGAACTTACTTGCTGTTTAACATTAGAAAACAGATTTCTTTTAGGAAACAAAAAAGAAAATCTCTCAGTGCAGGGCATAGTAGACATAAAAATACAAGCCCAAGTCTGTGCCCTACCCACTCTTTACCTCCAGTTACCTATAAACACTCCTCTGGATTTTTAAAATACTTGGCCTATCATCACCTTTATTTTTAAGAACAATCTCTTTGAAGACTCCATTTATACATCTATTTGTCACATATTTGGACACAGAAGTTCAAATAAATCCTTATTATGTCAACAGAAAAATGAACAGCATTGCCTCATGCCAATACCTAGCAAGTAGTGGCTGTATCACATACATAAGAATAATGAAAAAGAAATCATCAGAGTTTGCCCAAGATGGGTTTTAGGGATACATGCAATTCATGACTGCTTTCATGGCAGTCTAATTTCTGCGTGTCAAATTTTGAGACATCTCAAAAGGCCTCATCAGGAGGACTTTTCACCTCTTAAAAATTCAGATTTTTTGGTTTTTTTTCACAGTCTCAAGTACAAATATAAAGAGATTCAAAATCCTTTCTGTCTTATGAAGATCTTTACTTTCTGTGTTAAGTTATGATATACAGTCTTATAGACTGTTCCATTTCTTTGTTTTTGCATGTGTTTCAGACAGAACATTGTGTGTAATATTATGAAACTAAAAATTTTTATTCAGGTTTTGGCCACAATATTCAACCTTCTCATTGGTCAGTTGAACATCAAAAATGAATATCTCCTTCCACACACAGTGTTCAGCAGGTATGAATCCTTAGGTTATTGGTATTGTCTCATCATTTCAGTGGACTTTCTCATATACCCAGACTACATTTGGATAAATTTCATGGCAGATTTTATTAGTATATACTCTGCATGCCCAAATGCTTGGTGTTATCATTCCTTATTTACCACCCCTAGCATCTGAACTACCAAAGAGTTAAACCTACTAAAACTCTTCTCCTGGTTTGCCAAGAATCTTTTAAAAAAGGATTTGTTTGCAACCCTACCCCTTCAATCCCTTGTGAACTGTCAAAAGAGCTATTAAAAGTCTGTTACTGTTATAGAAATCTACAGGCTATCCTGGAATGCTCTGGAGCTATGCCTTGAGTTTAAGTTACAAAGGATGCATTCCAGTTTGATTGCTCATCTATGGTTTTCTATATCATAAACTGCAAGTTCTGTTTCTGTTTTAGACATTTTAATCTCAACTCCCTCATGAGCTTTGGAAACTGGGCTGACCACACAGATATTTTCCAGGCCTGTGTTCATTTCCTTCCATTGTATCTTGCTTGTCCAACTGGTTCTCTTTCTGATCTCTTGCTATTTTCATTCACTTCCTCTGAAATTATTTTCCAATAATTTTAGTTTCTGTAATCTGATATTTTAATTTAAAAATAAATAAATTTTATTTTTAAAAAGTTTGATTTAAAAAAAAGTCAAACCTGTCTCATGCCCCCTTGTACATTATAACTTTTAATAGATGTGTACAGATCTCTCACTTCCAAAGCTGTTCAGAGGGAAGCTCTTCAAGAGGCAGAGCAGTCTAGAAGCGATCCAGTCAGTGTGGGAAGGAGGCTGGAGCTCCATTCCTGCTGATGTACCTTGCAGGCAACCTCTAGAAAATTATTTTGTACCCTTCTGACTTTGCGTGCCTGCCTTAAGTATCTTGTTTGGATTATGCCAGCAGCAATACTGATTAAGCGACATACTAAACAATACTTAACGTACATAAGATTCCTAAAGCCTGTATTTTCATCATAAAAAGTAGGCATTTCAACATACATACTGCTATCTCAAACTTCCCCAAGAGCTGAACAAGCTCAGTATTCTTAAAAACAAAATGACTCTGACAACTGAGAGACTGGTTGCCCAATTCAAAATGTAGGTTTAAGCACAATTGTCCCATATTTGTATTTTTTCATTTACTTCCAGATTTGACTCTGGAAAGATATTTATATTGTTGACACTATTTGAATAACTTATACTCACTAATGAATAGGCTTATACTTTCAATTGATTCAGTAAATAGGGACTATAATATAAAATAAGGGTTGTGTTTATCAAACTTTTCCAATGACGAGACAAATTCAGTCAAAAAATGGATTAAGGTCACACTCAAAAGACTTAATCACTAAGTTATGCTACCCATAAAATGAAGATGCTGACTGAAATTAAAAAGACTATGAAAATAATATACTGTTGAAGGACTATTGAAGTTGGTTAAAGTACAAATTCTGCATTTTTGATGAAATCTACTGTAAATATAATCAGTGACAAAAATCCATTCATATTAAATTCTATATAAAAATGCTGATACCACCATAGCCACAGCAGATTAGGTTTTTTTAATTGTTTTACAAAATTCAGTGCAGCTTTTACTGATTAAATCTAGTTTTCTATATCAAAATTGTTTTTTCTTCATGTTGCTACAAAACAATTTTATACTTATCTTGTAAATACAAAAGAATTACAAATTAAAAAAAATATATGTTTAGGAAAGAATCTTGTAAAAAATTATTTCATTTTTCAGCATGTTTCATCTTTTCAGCATTTTATGAAATGCTTTCGTACTTAAAATATTATTGTAGCTACATAGAGATTCTTAAGGAAATTCTTATTAATGTATTATTTTGACAACCATGGACAGAAAAAGAGACTTTTCAATCAGCTTTTCTTAAGACAACTTTCAAAAGGGTTTTTTACTAGAATATGAAAATTTTCACAGTGAAAAATCTTCACTGGAAGAAATATTTCTTTTTTGAAAGTTGAGCTAGATTGCAAAATAATACCCTAGGGGAAAACGCAGAAGTTGCAATACTTATGAGGAGCATTCAACAGCTGGACTGGAAAAAAAATTATGCTGAAATACCAGAGTGATGCATACCACATTGCTCTTCCGCCTTCTTTTTTTGCATTGTTTACCATCCAATCTCTTTCCTGCTTGAATTTTTTTTTTCCTTGTATATATATTTCCTTTCTATCAAGTAAACATGACTGTAATATTTCATTGTGGTACAGAAATTACATATGCATTGAAATTATGCAAGGAAACAAAAAGAAAAGTGACCAAATACTTCATCTTTCCCTCAATAAAAAAATAAATGTAAATAAATCTTAATACTTGGAGTGTGGCAATGTATAGTTTTAGCATATTTTAAATGTGAACACAAGTCTTTTAGAAGGTTAAATCTGTCAAGCTCTCCAGCTTTAGGTAGGGGAATATTTAATGTAAAAGACATGGTATTGTTTGACTTTCATTGGACATGTAGTCTGGTATATAATTTATAATATATATATATATCAGGCTGTAATTTTCTGCAAGAACCATCACATTGGATAAAAAAGTGATGAAGAACTATGGCCCTTCAAATATTTTCATGTGTTGGTCCTGTACTTGGTCATATTTCTTGATAAATATCTGAAACATAAGAAAAAAGTTTCCAAGCCCACAGCTACTTGTTTGACATTTTCCACAATGAATCTGTTATATTTTATATCAGCACACCTGGTGTGTAGTTTGATAATGATATAATCTGAGAGCTTTTCTTCACTCACTCAGGTTCATATTTAATAGGCATCAGAGTAGAAATTTTATGATATAATGCAGTACAGTATCAAACAAACTGAAATTACTAATGTTAGAAATTATTTACACCTTTATCACAGAGACTCTTGTGATAAAAAAAGAAGCATAATGCAACATAATAGAGAAACATAAATTTCTCATGCACTAAGAATGCATATGAATAGTGTCTTTAATGTGCTCTTATATTAATCTAAAATGAGAACAAACAAAGTAATAAATTTTCTAGAGAGGTTTAACATAATAATTTTCTTGAGAATGCTAAATTTATCTTTAACCTGTTTTCTCTAATTATACTCACTGATGTGAATTGGGAAAAAATGAGTAATCCTCAGATTAGCTTTTACAGCATTTTTGTGGTCCCAAGCCAAGAAAAGCAAGGCAGGATGCTTTCCTGCTTTATTCCCAAATACAAAAGAATATAATTTATATTAATATATAACGTATATAATGAACACTCTAAATATGAATACGTTTGTCAAGACCTGGAAAGACCATGTTGAAATGAAGTCACTTTCTGTGATAAATGGTGGTATGAGAAATGTGTAGGAATTAACAAAGCAGAAGAAAGCTTTAACATGCTGATTGCATTTCTCCTTTCCTGAGTCAATTTCACAAGACCACCCTAAATCCCTCATTTGTTTAGTGTAAAAGCACATGTAGATACCTTGTGGCAACCCAGATTCCCTGATCTTTCAGGTATGAGGAAACCTTTTCCTGACAAATCTCCCCTGCAGCTTACTGTGATTGAAGTTCCAGTCACAGCTCCTTCACCAACAGTTCTCCAGTTTCTCTGCAGTGCCAGTTTCCAAATGAAACGTTTCCCTTATTCCTGTGAACAATAGAAATATAGAAAAAAGACACAAAAATCTGTAAACTTAATTTCTAGGAGAATAATGGTCCAAAGGAAGAATCAAAGCATGGATAGTTTTAGTACCACTTCTTCCTACTACTAAAAAAGGAAACAGAATGCAATGTCATGAAAAATATGATTAAGACTGCCTGTAAACAACTTTGTCTGAAGTGTTCTGCAGTCAACCAAATTTACAGGGTATGTCATAGAGAGGAGATGGTGATTTTGTTTAAGTCAGGCTTCTTAAAGACACTAATACCACAGCAAAGTTGTCTAGATCCTCAACTATGCTGGACTTCAACTGTATTAAATCAAAGCTGATCAGTAACAGGAATACATCTTAGATCTGAGGAATAATACCAAAACCAATAAGGCTGAAAATAAAGTTATCTCAAATCCAACTTAAGAACATTAAAATATAGTATAATTATGTTTTATATACATTTCAAAGCAAATTCCAGCTTAAATAGGAAACAGCATTAAAGGAGACTTGCATTACTCTGTTGTATTTCCTTCAGAGTGTAAGAGGAAAATGAATGCTGATTTGTACGCAATTAAGTAAACTAATCATAGAATGGTTTGGGTTGGACGGGACCTTAAAGATCATCCAGTTCCAAACCCCTGCCATTGGAGCTATACCTATGAAGAAATACGAAGTAATTTAAATTTTCTTTTTTTTGGTAGTTGTTAAATAAAATTTGTTTCAAGGTTGTAGCAACAGTAAGTTCTGTGTCCAGAAGGCAAATCCAAGCAGTGGTGTACATAGATGGTACGTCTGCTCACTGTGCAGAATGGATGAAAGAGCTGTTCTGGAGGAATGGTGAAGTCTGACCTTCAAACAACATAACAAGCACTGGACAGCATGTGCTTTACTATAGTTTACAGGACATTCAAGGTCACATCGGCACTTTCAAGATGCTCAAAGAATAAGCCGTGTCAAGACCTGTACTCCCACTGGAGATCAGTTTAGTCACAGTGCTGTCTTCAAAACAGGCACTAAAGGAGTTATCAGAAGACAACACAAATAATATTTGAAGGAATACTGACTTCACTTTGGTGAGATATTTACATTGTAATTACCAAGTGTGAACAGCATAGCTTGGATCAGTCAGAAGGCTGTCAGATATGCAGTTTTTGACAGTCGGTGGACTGAAGTCCTTTCCAAACATTTGACTCTTATCAGTAACCACCAAAGTTAATAATTATTCCTTTTTATAAGTACTTTCACTGCGAACCACCTTCTACCTCTATTTTTCCCCCCATTTTGGCAGTAAAATAGAACACAGATGGAACGAAGAATGATGCAACTAATTTTAGTTTTAAGTGGGCATTTTCCAAAACTCTTCAGAAGATCTAGGATTTAATAGCCAAGAAAATGTGGAATACATTTTCAAAATTAATTAAAGCTTCTCCTTTTAATGAAACAGTTTGAAAACACTTGGAAAGATGGAATTATGTCTAGATTTCTTAGATGAAAAAATGGCCAATGTTAATGGCTCCCTAAAAAAGTTTTTTTGCTTTTAATGTCTTCCAGCTCAGGTGGTTGAATAGTAACTCAGAGTCTACGAGTTTTCAAGCTTTTAAGACAGCAAGCTGATTAGTTTAGAAATTTTATCATCTACATAGTCTCCTGCAAGAACTCAATTTTCAAAATGAAAATTAATAGAGGATGATCAATTAATTTTACATGCATGAAATCACAGTGAACTTCTGCTAAGAGGATTCCATTCATCTAATGCAATGACTTATTGTATCCCATGTTGAATGTATGCTCTAAAATAAGGACTGTGTTTGCAAGAAAGAAAATATAGACTCCATATATAGGAATTATTTTGAAGCTGTGTGACTATTTCTGTCTATATAAAAAAGTCACACCACATAACCAAATTTGGGGTTCAGTAATTTAATGCATTCTTATAAAGCAATATAAACTTACAAAAATTTTATTGAAAACATACACAGTCCATGACTAAAAAGAAAACTATCATCTCGGAATGACATAATGCCATAATAAAAATCTTAACAGTGGGAAAAACAAATGGCGACAGAAAAAGAACCAACCTTGACCAGGCATTTCACAGTCGAACCTGTTAATGATTCTAAGCACATCTGTTGCAAATTAAAAGAAAATTGTTCATCTACAATTCTTGTAATTCCAACATACTAATAATGGTTTAGATCATTGCTCTAGTTTGCTTAACGCATTGTATTAATAAGCATGCTACACTGCTAACCTGGCACAAAACCATTGCTCTGAGCTGTCCAGGCCATACAACTAATACATCCTAATACACCACAATACTCTACAATATTTTCCAAGCCCAACAGAATTATCTTGAAGCATCAAGAATTAGAACATTTACTTATACTGCTCTTATCAACTGGAATTAAAAATTCAATCCCAAATTAATTAATTTTGGTGATGTTAACAAAACTTAGAAACAAGTTTAGTTTGACCAGTCAGAAAAGAATGTTGCCATCTAACTTTTCTGTGTGCCAACGTCAAATTACATTTCTCTGTTTCTAATAAAATGTGCGCTTGGTTATAAGCATCTACTCTTTGTTTATTACTGCCTGGCAGCCTTAGAGACATTAATTTATTGGTAGTGTGTGGTTTCATTGGTCTATGTGATACATAACATCGTCGCATTTTAAGTATGATACAGTGTGAATCTAAAGTCTTATTCCTTCAAGAGTATGTAATTATGGAGTATGATTAAATTAGTTTGTAATTTATTAGAGGACTTATAAAGCCAACAAGCACTGAAAAATTATTACACCAGCATTCTTTCTTAGTGAGCTGTGCATTTTCTAATTTTTCCCAGTGCAAATATATATGTACATACCAAATGCTTTTTTTCCTAGGTTAAAAGTAATTTTTATTAAGACATGAATATTTTATTCATGATTAAGTGCCATTACAGATTTTTTATTTGTATGACATGTAATCAGCTTTGAAACAAAACTCACAGGACTCTTATTCTGCTGCTGTAATTTTTAAAACACTGTGTCAACAGATTCAGATGAACGGAACTTTCTTGTTGACTTCACTGTTGACTTACTTTCACTCACAACACAAGAAAAAATGAGCTATAAGTGTTTGAAACTGTGGTTTATACTAACTCACTTCACTAATTCTATTTGTTCTATTGCTAAGTTAAAAAAGTGAGTACACTGTACATAAATCTGAATTGTGCTATTGTGATCTCTCAACTTAGTTTGTTAAAAAGGTGATACAATAACAAAGTATTAATTTATATTCCTTTACAATTTCTGGTTTGCTCTAATTCATATACATTAAGATTATGTAGAATTTAATCTAATTTCTATATGCTTCTACACCCTCATGCTGCATAGCAGATCTTATTAGTTCAAGCACCCTGTATCAGCTGAAGAAGCTTCCCTGAAAATAAGAACACTTGATTCAGCACAGATTTTCCTGGTCTCACAAGGAAAAATAGATTTTTTTTTTAGGAAAAAAAATGTAAAAACTTCAAAAGGAAGTAAGAGCAAGAAGAGAAAGAAAAAAAAAAATAGGTAAAGTACATAACAGCTCTCATTTCCTCAGGGTAGAACTTTCAAAAGTTTAAATTTCTTTCCTTAAATAAGTGTTAGTCCTGTCTGGTGTTAAAGGCATAAGGATTTAAATAGATGCAGAAGTCAGAGTCTTATATATTGTGACAAAAGTGTAAGGGTTTATCCATGCAAGTATTGACGTCAGGAAACCTCAAACTAGATGTGTAGCTTCAAGCGTACATTATTGATCCATTTTTGTACTTAAGCAGGAACTTAAATACTTGACTAATTATTTTGAATGTCTGTAAAAAGGCAAAGAAGATACACAAACAGACTGATGGTACAAGCATATATTTTCTATATCTGGACAACTGAAATACCACCAACTGTTGCTTTCCCTAAAACTATCCAAATGTAATAAAGGTGCCTTGACAATTCTGATTATGTGTGATTCATATTATGTGTGATTCATATTTTGAGGAAATAGCAGGGAAGTGTAAGCAACAGCAATACATCAGTTATATGAGCCTTCCTGAAAACAATTTCCTTCAAAGTGAAAATGAAACTCATTCACAAGATTTTAAACTCAGGGATACAAATATGCAGAGACCAAGAGGTTAATTATACTTGCAGTCTTGTCTTTCAAATACAAGTGGTTCAAACCAGTCCAAATAACATGTAATCAAGAAAGTTTCTTTCAATGTACTTTTACATTTTAGCTCTCACTTTCCAAATATTTGGAGGTTTTAAATAATTTTTTAAGCCAAGCCATTTGCATATGCAATAATTTTGAGAAAATGGATTTCTGGTTTATTCTCCTACCTTGTTTCTACAACATCGCTAGAGCTTTAAAGAATAGCTTTATCACATATACCAACCGCAGATATGTTAGTTGGAGGGGAAGGTATCTTGAACTCAGACCAAGAAAATAAATGTCAAGTATACACAGTGTTTCAAATGTCCCAGAAGACATTCTGGGACATTCTTATTCCAGTTTTTCCAGCATTACTTACATTATAGTAAGCAAATATTCCAGGCTTCAGTCTTTGGTTTCAGTGTGACTTCTTTCACCAGAGAAGAAATAACATAGAAGTCTAGGGGACAAAAAGCAGCAGCTAGCACAGTAAATTATTTCAGATCAGTTGTCCCTCTGAACTGTACCTGGATATGACTACAGATATCTCACTGCTTTCTGCTTCGTCAGAAACTTTGGATTTTGTATACCTACTGGACTGAATTGGTTTTAATGCTCTGCCTTCCTTTATAACTGGTGCTGAACAGGAAGCAATCGACTGTTACTTCACATTTTTTTCTCATTTCAAGGTAGAAAACATAGAGCACATCACTTTGAATTTAGTAATTCATCCATTGCAGATGACTTTTGGTTTCTCCATTGTCATTTGTCTGCTTTCTCCTCCTTTTTAATCCCTCCTGCTTCCTCTCTGTTTTTCAGAGAGGACATATACACATGCTCAAATCTCATGAAATAGTGTCTAGGTCCATGAAATAATGTCAATCACATAAGACCTTCTCATATCACATATATTGCAACATTCAATAGGCTAACAGGTTGTCTACAATGTACAGAATATATTTTTAACCAGCTAAATATTTTAAGATTATGATGATATAATGTTGCCTCTATAACCTACTCCTTGTCAGAAGGAAAAGTATAAAACAAAGATATAGTCACTTCAGTTAAACTACTTAAATTTGACATAAAAAGTATAAATGATTAAGTATCAATACGTACATTTTGAGGGACCTCTTATAGTTGTTACAGTTCCCAAGTTTCTTTCTTGTTCTCTCTAAAATAGGATTTAGAGGTTTTTAATAGAATTTAGATGGGTTTAAAATCTCCATATACAGGTTGCATTTTACTGATTTATTGCATGAATTTCCTGTTGAATTTTTATGTGACACTTGATCTTCCCTGAAGGACTTATTCAGTTCTGACTGGATAATGTAAATTTCCAGTGGAGATTAAACACAAATGAGTACAACATTGATTTATTATAGTAAGTGAAACTGTAGTAAGTGAAATTGAGGTCTGAGTTCCTGCTTCTCTTTTCTTTTCACCCCTAACCAACCTAAGGCTGTCAGACGAAGGTTCTTTTGCAATATTTTGCCAACAAAGAACAAAGAAAATTAAGAACATATTTCTCGATTACACATTGGAAATCAGATGAAATATTGTTCCAAACTTGTTGGATTTCATGTGCACGTGAGAGTTGTTGGAATAGTTTAACACAGCTATAATTACCTGATTGAGGAGCCAACATATTGTCTTACATGATTTCTTCAGAATTCAAACTCATTATCCATTTAATGGAGGGAATGGGGAACAATATTTGTCAAAAACTTGGGTGTTCACATCTCCACATTGGAATATTAATTCTCAGTGTCATGCAGTGCAACACTGTAAATGTAAATAGATTGACTGCAGTAAAGACTTTTCTTGATATCACTTTCAGATGCAGCCTCAGAGGCACAGAGAGGTAAGTTCATCTACAAAATATCAGTTTTAGCCTCACATTCTGAAGCAATTCAAAAGAATCTGTGTTCTTCAGTGACAGTGCTCCCTGATGCACACATAAAAGCTTGTTCTGCAGATACTGAGCTTCTGTACAGACAAAACCACTTCTCCTGCCTGGATTTGTGCATCACAAAAAATTAGAGAACTGTGAACTGTGCAAAGAGCAATTATGAACAGAGAATCATTGTCAGCTGTACTGTGCATTCCCAGATGATGAAAGACCACTTCCAGAATGGCAGGGACATTCAGTGCCTGCATCACTGTTTCTTGATCTCACAACAAAAGCTAAAAAATCTTTTCTGAGTATATATATTCCATCTGTAATGCAGATTCACATGTGCATGTAGTGATGCACACTGAAACAACTACTCATGTTTATGCTGCTAACAGTTGCAATAGATTTTCTAAAATACTTGGAAATATTATATCTCTGTCAGAGAGGCTTAAGCAGAAATTCCATCAATTACACAGCATTCGGCATGTACTTTACTATCAGCTGATGTGAATGAACAATATGAATCATTTAGTGTCATCAGAATGGCTGGTCTTCTGGCCTGTTGTATTGGAAGATGTTACTCAGCCCAGAAACCTGTAACTTCAATGAACAGACACAGCCAATGACCCACAAACCTAAGCTATTAATATATAAACTGAGCTTACTCTGAATCCTGCTGTAATTTTAGGAAAATTACATATAGATTCCATGCTTTACCCAAGAAAACTGAAAGAAAAAGGATACTACTTGCATGGAGAGCCAGCCTGTGAAATCTGCATTAGATTTAACCAGTTAAATTTTTCCTTTGATTTAATTCCATTAACTTGATCATTAATAGGCCGTTAGTAGGTACAATGGTAAAAATCATACAGTTCCCATCCTTCTGAATGTTATCTACACAAATTGGGAAAGGCTGCATAAGTATCATAAAGTAAAATTCTTTTTGATGACAAATTTACTTCTGTTGTTTACTCCCTTGCCTACCTTTCAAACAAAAAATTGCTCTTTAGCAATATTAAGTTTAAAACAGCCACCATGGCAGTGGGCACAATATTCATGCTTCTTGTAACAATGACCTGGAATCAATACTGTCATTCCTAAATGCAAAAGACCTGTATTGAAAGAAAGATGAGAATGTAAGTACAAAACCTGTAGAATACAGCCCTTAATCTCCTTGGTGGGTTTTAAAAGATTTTCAGATTCTGTCTCACAAAACATTCACCAAAGTTAGGCCAGAAGAAGTCAGAGTAATTTAGATCCAATCTCTTTTCAAAAATGAAATGAACAGAAGTTTTATTAAAAGGAAATGAAGAGGAAATTGAACTTTCATATTTCATGATGGAATTGTGATGACTGAAAACAATAGTCATCAGTAGAAAACATAGAAGGCAGTTATTTATATGTCTATGCTGTTGTATTGTGGGAGCTGTGTCACAACAGAGCTCAGGTAATTTTTAAAAATATAATGGAGCTGTAGTAGAATTACTTGTTAGTTATTCCACACAAGTTCTGAATATAAAAGTTTTTACATTCTTATGATCAGAAATAAAAAAAACCATTAATTGAAATGTGTACATTATGAGGATTTTTGACTGGAAAGAATTACGGGTAATGCAAATTTCACCCACATAAAAGCTACATAGTACTGTAACTCTATGACATAGGAAATTAAATCACTTAAATTGAAAGCATGTGGCTGAGAAAGATTGGTAACATGATCGAAACATCTTATCTGCCATGCATAACAGCCAGAATGAAAAGAAGAAAACATGCAGTCAGACAAAGGTGTGAATTAAAACATGTCACCACAATACAAAAGGAGAAAATGGTTTCATTGTTAATCTAATGACAGGTAAAGCAATGGCTTGAGAGGATGTCTTTTGTTCATGGGTGTTCTTTATGATTGTGAACTACATGGCCTCCTCTGGCCAAGCACACAATTAAGTCACTTGCCATTTATACCCTCTACAAAAAACTGCTGTGAAAGATCCTTCTTAGGCATTGCAGTTGATGTTTAGGCACAAATCGTCAGAAAAGTCTGGTAATTCTGACTCCTATCACTTCAGGCTACTTAATGAGGCTTTTTTTAAAATTAGGTACATCAAGGTTGTTGATTATGAAAATGTGGTCTGAATTACTCAATCAATGAGTCTTCAAAGCAGGCATCTGAAAAGTTTGGCATCTACAGATAATTGTAAGCCACTGTTTTTTCCTCTTACTACAATGTAGCACAGCCAAAATTTGTTCTTCTATGAAAGATGAAAAGAATGAAATTCCATTCTTACAATTTTCTCCAATGTCTATGCAAGTAAATCTCTCAGCTTTAAAAATTAAAAATAAAAAAGTTTAAAGTGTTCAAATACGGGAAAAAAGAGTTGAATGCCAAACATATTCTATAACCTTAATACTAGAATATTGCATATGAAAATTAGTCAAAATATTGTTTATTGTGAAAAGACAGAAATCTCTTCTGGCTCACACAATTCAGCGTAATAATGTACTTTCCCTAATACACATGTACAACATCATTAAGGCAGACAATGAAAAAGAAGAATCTATAGGCAATACAGATTTACCATTCCAACCTGATGTTCTTAATGCTTCAATTTTAAGTGTGTAAGAACTTGAAAGAGTTCTTTATATCTATCAGAAGATTTTCCAAATACAAGAAATATTTCTAATATGTTTGTGCTGAAAAGAAATAGCTAGGTACTTCAAAGCTGTTCCAACTCATGCAAGTCTGTGGTACCTGAGAGTGAGTGGTGAGTGTTGGCAAGAAAGAATTCCATTTTGAGATATTTTTTGGTTATGAAAATACAGGCAAAAATGCTACATGGCATTATGTTAGGATTCCTTGAGACGACTGTGTGTTGCGATCTATGAGCACTATGAAAGTGTTTGAAACCAGTGTTTCACCTGCCACACTGATTTGTCTGCTTAGCAGTTGATTTTTTGTAAGTACAGGACACTAAAAATTAACACTGAAGAAAGCGTTGCAGGGCAGGCTATATAGGCAGATGAGAGCATGAAGGCAGCTGAAGGTCTTCAGATTGACACTGATATAGAAATGTAACAAAAACTGTGACAGGGAAATGAACCTGAAGATGCAGAAGTGCTTCTAAAGCAAAATATTTTTTATCTAATGAAAAGAGCAAGAACAGATTTTTCCAGTTCTTTCAAATACAGAAAAGTCTTGTATGTAACATGTTCAGACATTTTGAAACACCAGGTAGTATTGGTCAATTGCAGTTTTCCAAGGCACCTGAAAATACTCCAGAATGGAATGGATCTTGACATGTACTACCTGTACTACCGCTGTGAATACAGTCATGTTATAAGAATATTTTTCAAAACAATTTCATCCACATGTGATCATGCTACATGCTCATCCTGAGTTTATTTAGCAATGATGTACATTACTTTTCTGTTGAATCTTTAAGAAACCTTATCTTTCTTGGGCAGAGGTATAGGATGGAATTTAAGGAAATGTAGGAATTGTGACCAAAATGAGGATAAATGACTCATACACATTTGTACTGTGGTGATTGGACAGAGAACAAATTCAAAATGATCACATTGTCTGTGTGAAATAGGACTCCTTACTATGTCTCTTTTACACGCAAAGCTTCCAGAATAATCATCAGATACATACACTCAGAAGCAAAGTGAAAAAAACAACATAGATTTAACAAGGATGTAATTATTCCCTACATCACTGAGAAAGAGGCCACATTCTAAACTCTTTTCATATTAAATTAATCCCAAGCATGAGGAATGTCTTTAACATCTCAGTCATGGTTTTTCTATTTGTAAATTATGAGGAGTTCACCACTCTCTGGGGAGTGTGTTTTTAATGACACAGATGTCCATTATAAATCCTCAGTTTACTCAGTAGTATAATAGATGAACTCACAGCATCTTTGCCCTCTAATAAATCCGCAGGCTCAGACAGAATGCTCATGATACCTTCTAAACTCTTTCAAGGTCATTCTACATGATTTTATGCTACATAACATCCTTTCTCAGTCCATTTCACACTGAGCAAAGATCATGATAAATATTGATTTTTCCCTGCTGAATTCCACCACCCCACCACACATGCAGGTTCTGATAGTCATTTGATTCTAAGCCATTGTGTAAAACCTGAATATTCAAAATGCAAATATGATACGAGAATAAGAAGCTGTATTTGGTGCAATTATTTGAAGACTATACTGAAAAATATCAGAAGAAATAGATGTTTCTTCCAGTTGGAAAAACATTACTGGAAGTAGGTAAAGAAACCCTCCACAGAATTACTCAACAACAACCTGGGAACTGAACTGGTAAAATATGAGAGGTAAAAAGTACTCTGAACAAATGCTTACTTAAAGAAAAATAAAGTTCCAGTTCTATAGTTTGCAAATTCACACAGAAAAATGTTTCAAATTGTTGAGGTTTTTAAATGTTAAAACAAATAGCTAAATTTACACTGAATTTTTGTTTCACATGTTTTGTTTAGCAAATACTCTTCATGAATTAGTCACCATCAATAAAGACATGAATGCCTGAAAAAGCAGACACCCAGCCCCTGATGTGGTCCCTTAAGCATTCTGACATGAAAGGAGTTCAGAACACGTTAATAATACTTCTTTCAAGAGAAAGAGGTAGGATTCCTGAATAAAATATTCACAGGCATAGACAAAAATTAGCTGCTTGATTTCTACTGAATCTTATTGCCTCAGGTGACTCATTATCTCAATGACTTCCTGTCTATGCAGAGATTTAAGATTAATGGATTAAATTCCCTAAATTCTTGGTGAATTTATTAGCTAATAAGATAGTGCTGTTTGCCATTTGATTAAAAATTGTTGAGAGTTCACTTTATCCTTTTATAAAGACCAGAATTATCTTTTTTTAGTCCAAACAATAATTCCTCACTGACTCAGGAATAACAGGGACAATTGTCATCTCTCCAGCAGACAGCCTATTGTGGTCCCTAGCAGTGCTTGTGTTTTTTCCAGTTCCTTTCTCTGAAGTCTCCCAAAAGTCTGGGTTTTCTTCTTTTCTACCTAGAAATCCTGTCAGGGCAGAATTTAAAACCTCCAAAGCAGTCAACATGCAGAGAATGGTTTTCACCAGCAGCACATAACATTCATATGCTTTTCCCAGCTATCCTGTATATTTTGCAATGTCGTTTCTCTCTAGCTGAACAATGATTAATACAATTGCTGTTAATCAAGAAAGACAGTAATTCAGTTTGCAAAAACGTGCCATAGTTTGTAATATTTGTCCCTTGACCTCTGCCTCACGCTATGGTTATACTCAAATAACAGTCGTATCATGGTCAACAGAGGTGATTCTCCCCTTCTACTCTGCTCTGGTGAGACCTCACCTGGAGTTCTGCATCCAGCTGTGGAACTCTCAACATCAGAAGGATATAGACCTGTTGGAAAGAGTCCAGAGGAGGCCATGGTGATGATCAGAGGGCTGGAGCTCCTCTGCCATGGGGACAGCCTGAGAGAATTGGTCTTGTTCAGCCTGGAGAAGAGAAGGCTCTGGGCAGACTATATTGCAGCCTTCCAGTACCTGAAGGGGGCCTACAAGGAAGATGAGGACGAGACACGTTTTACAAGGGCCTGTAGTGACAGGACGAGAGGTAAGTTTAAATTGAAAGCGGGGAGATTCAGATGAGATATAAGGAAGAAGTTCTTCACGGAGAGGGTGGTGAGGCACTGGGACAGGTTGCCCAGAGAAGCTGTGGATGCCCCATCCCTGGAAGTGTTCAAGGCCAGGCTGGATGAGGCTTTGAGCAACCTGGTGTAGTGGAGGGTGTCCCTGCCTATGGAAGGGGGGTTGGAACTAGATGATGTTAAAAGTCCCTTCCAACCCAAACCATTCTGTGATTCTGTGTAGGAAACAGCTCAGATTATGATGTGTTCTTCTAATGTGCTACTGCCATTACTCGTAAAAAAGCAAATGTTTGTAAAACTACTTTGGTAAAAATGAAATATTTTCACTTTCCATGGGACTAATTTAGGAATGGGGCTTTACTATGTGTGTCATACTACAATCACACACTTTGTTTTCCTCGGATCTTGCCACACCCAAGTAAAACCCACTCTGCAAGACTTGCTTATGTAACGTCTACCTGTGTAAGGGAAGACACTTTCCTTAGTTACCACGCCAAGAAACTAAACCTTGCACAGCATGTTTCTCAGCTCTGATGACAAGTTTAGGAACTCTCTAAGGTCATGCTTGCTTGCAGATCGTGTTTAGTAGCAACCAACAGATTTAGCTAAAGCCTTTTTGGAAGCCATTTACACTTTGATTCTCCACAGACTCTTACAGCAATAAATTTTGCAGGCTAACAACATGCTGTGGAAAAGGTAGTTCCTTTTACCTGCTTTAAGCCTGAATCTACATTTTGTATACTCTGTAACTTTTCATCTGATATTTAAAGACATATTATCAATAGGTTTAGAATATGTCAGAAAACCAATATTTTACCTAAATGAATGACAGATTTCAATTCTTCAGTGACTAGCAAGTAACAATTCCAGTATCCCAGATCAAACATTTAACTACCAAAACTTAAATTTGTCTCCCCTGGCATGGTTTAGCCCCAGTCAGCAACTAAGCACCACACAGTTGCTTGCTCACCTCCTCCCTCCCCCAGTAGGACAGGGGGGAGAATCAGAGGAAAAATAAGAGACCTTGTGGGTTGAGATAGGAACTGCTTAATAACTGAAAGTAAATAAAATAAAATAATTATACTAATAATACTATGTAATGAAAATACTGCTAAAGATAATAATCAATTAACAAAAGGAAGAAGGGAAGGAAAACAAAATGATACAACTTCTCACTACCAGCTGACTGATGCCGAGCCAGCCCCTGAGTGACAATTTCCCTCCTGGCCAACTCCCCCAACTTATATATCAAGCATGATGTTTGATGGCATGAAATGTCCCTTTGGTCTGTTCGGGTCAGTTGTCTGGGCTGGGTCCCTCACAGCTTCTTGTAAAGAAGAAGCAGGGCACATGGCTGCATTATTAGAAACTGAAAGTCCTTGGCTTGATATAAACATTAATTAGTGTCTTAGTCTATATTTTGCACCAGATAGTCTATATTTTGCTTCACTCCTTAATACATCAAGCTGGACAGGTGGTGCCAACCCGGTGCCCGCGGCACTGAGGGGATGTGGACGGAAAGGGTTATAGTTGGGCATGACCCTGGAAGGGGGGAGGGTCCAGGGGGGCTTCCAATCAGGGGGTTTCTTTGTTGTGGGGACCTCGTGGAGAGTTCTGGGTGCTAAGCGCAAAGAGAGCATCTTTTGTCAGGCAGATTGATCTAGGAGTCAGGGTTTGAAAGATTTTTTTCTTTTGCTGTCCCTGCTCTCGGCTCCCAGACTGACTGGGGAGGAACAGGGGGGGCGGTGGTCCTGCTCTCTTCGGTTTGGTTTTCTTTTTCCTTTGTCGTGGTTTTTGGATTTTCCTGCTTTTGCTCGGAATCTGCCTGTGTCCATCCACATGTGGTGAGATCCTGTATCATTTGTTCTACTTTTTTTCTCAGTTTCTTAAATTACTTATTAGCACTAGCACTGTTAGTAACTCCCTAAGTTTCATTTATATAATTAAATAGTTCTTAACTCCTATGGGTTTTTCCTCAGTTTTTTTCCTCCAAACCTTCCTCACTGGGATGGGGGTGTGTGTGGGACGGAGTGGTAGAGCGACTTGTTCTGCTAAAACCACGACACTTAGCAACAACTAAACCCAATAGTGTTTTATCAATATTTTTCTCAGCACAAGTCCAAAACCGCCTCATACTAGCTACTGTGAGGAAAATTAACTCTATCCCAACTGAAACCAGCACATTCCTTCAGCATAATGGTGTGTTCTGAAAAGAAAGTGATGCATTTTCTATCAACTTCCACAGCCATAAAATTCCATACCAGAGCAGACAGAGCTGGGCCTACAAGTCTATACAATGACAGTATGAAATCATAACTCTGCCTGCCACATGGCAACTTGGCATGTTCAGAATTCAACTTAGCATGCTCTATGCTTCAGAGAGCTGAAGTCTGAGAGTGCTCCAGGTGCTGGTGACAAGAACACCCAGTGGGCTGACATGTACAAAGTGTACCATTGGGTTCCATTGCAACACCATGAATTTGGCTTCAGCACCTCAGCTGATACATGTCCTCCCATTTCTGGATTGCCCACTATCGTTTACACAGATTCACAGATTCATAGAATGATAGATCTTGGAAGGGACCTCTAGAGATTATCTAGTCCAATCCCACTGCCAGAGCAGGATGACCTAGAGTAGATCACACCCGTTTATGGCCATTGCCCTAATCCTGTCACTGGACACCAAGGAGCTACTGGAGAAGGTCCAGCGCAGGGCCACTATGATGATGAAGGGCCTGGAGCACCTTCCATCTGAGGAAAGGCTGAGAGAGCTGGGGCTGTTCAGCTTGGAGAAGAGGAGGCTGAGGAAGGATCTTATCAATGCTGATCAGTATCTAAAGGGTGGGTGTCAGGAGGATGGGACCAGGCTCTTCTCAGTGGTTTACATTAGTCATATTGGTTTCAATATTAATAAGGAAAAGTTTACAAAGAAGGTATTTAGTTTTGACCATCTTCACAAGAGAGCTGTTCTTCATATTTTAAACTAAATCAAAGAAAAAAAAAAACCCAAATCAACAGAGGTACAATCAATAGATGGAAAGTTTGCATTCACAGGATGTCAGATGACCTAACAAGCATTGACCACTTTATTATCTTGAGACATCGTGCACCCAATTTTAAAAACATGAATGCTTGAATTAAAACTATGACTGAAAAAAACAGGACCATGCAAATGGGTCCAAGTAACAGGATACCTGTTTTGAAAAATAAAAGTGATTTCAATATAATAACTAATGTGATCCATTATATTCTTAGCTGGGAATATTTCTGAGAGTCCTGATTAGGTTAAAGCAGAACTTACAAGAGCACTTGCAGGAGAATCATATCTACTGAGTGATCAAAGATCAAAACTGAGTGACAAATGTTATCCCTGAAAATTTTGTATAGTATAAAGGATGTACTTTATAGTTATTACTTTGGTATTTTCTGTTGTTCTGGAGTTTAGTCTTGGAAGGAAGGAATGCTCTGCGAGTGCAGCACTCAGGTTAGCTTTTCTAAGTCCTGTTAGCTTCCTTGAGCTGAAATTATTGAAGAGATTCCTGTTACTGTAGAAATGAAAATGCAGAGATGTATAACATACATACAGAGAAATCTATACTGTGCACGCTATTAATCTACATTCCAAGTCAATATTAGAAATAGATTTACAATGTGGAAGAGCTACATTATATATCTAACATTATAATTCAGTGTCAGGGAAGGTACATTTTGAGATTAAGTTCTGAATACACAAGCAGACACACACTATTCTATTCAGAGCCTGGTCTTTCATTCTTCAGATCTATCAGATCTCCCACTTAACTTAATTGACTTAATCTGATTTACACCTTGGCACTACCTAATGCATACAGAGCCCACCAAATAGGCTAAATTCTTCCTTGCATAAAGACAACTTTGTACAAAATATCTCTAGAGTGACTCTAACTAGCCATGAAGGAATGTCCTATGAGCACCATCCATTTATGCTGTAGGTCCTGTGCTGTAGGTCACACAGGTATCTTTCCTGCAATTGAGAGGAGGAGCCATTGTGACAGGGTAAGGGGGATCAAATCCAATTCCTTCCTCACAATAAAGACTCTAGAACTTTATGAAGCAGAAGAGCTGCAATCTGTGGGTGAGAGACTCCACTTTTCAGTGGGAAAAAATAATTTCCTTACAAACCAGGGATACATCCACAAGTGGAAAAGGATCCTGCTGAAGCTGCAGGACAATGAGTGAGGCAATTACTGCTGAGAAGTGCGATACAGCCAATGCTGAGGGATACAGTTAAAGCAGCAGGTCCTGGGATCCTTTGAAAGCAGTCTGGGAAGAGATAATGCAACATGTAAGGTGGAAGAGGTGTTAACTGACACATCTGAGTATACTCACACATCAATTCACATACTGATGTTATGAAATTTTTCCCCGAGATTTGAAAAAGTGGGGTCTTGGAAGGGGTATGTTTCAGACTCTCAAATTGTATGCACTGGAGGGCAAACAGGGTAGTCTCATGCGGCAGTAAAGATGGGGTCTGCAAAATTAAGCCTTGTCCTAACAACTTTAGTTCAGTTAAACCTTTCATAATACTATGAACCTCTGAAAGTTCTAAGGGCTAAAAAAATTAAATGGTTCCCAGGAGGATTAATTCAACGAATAGCAAGTAATAAGATCACCAGCCCCAGGGAAATTCAACAAGTTTCTTGTGTTCAGAGACTTAACATGCCCCTGTACAGAGCACACAAAGAATAGGATGTAATTTTCTAAACCTAGAGTGAAATTCACGGTGAAAACTCAACAACATTAAAAGCCACGAAGTAGTTCATGGTAAGATTTCTGACTTTATTGCTTGCAAAGAATCAGGTATCACTTTCAGTGACTTTGAGAAAGCAAGTAAAAATTTACTTCTGAAGGTCATCATTAGTCATGAACAGATGTAACATCCCCACATGGTGATTCCTGCCAAATGTCTCCAAGACATGCAACTTGAAAAATTTTCCTATAACTTTAATGACGTACAAGTACATTCAGAAAATACACCAACTCCTTTAGAAATTATTTCCCAGTTTTCTTAGTGTAATCTCTGTTTCCGTCTCTAAGACTGGTCCTCCAAGTGTTTACACACTCTACCATTTGGAACAATTATTTCTTTCAGTTATCTCTTGTTTTAAAGATAAATAGCTGTGGCTTTGTCTCTGTAGACCCCAGTTCAAAGAGCAGATCACACTGATGATATGACAACAGAAAAATTGGTACTATTAGTAATATATATTTGTTTATATGTTAGAGCATGTTCTCTAGCATCACCATGAGCATGGGTAGAAAGCAGCATAGGTGCAACAACGTATCTGATACAACTGAAACAACTGTGGTTATTTATCAGAAGTATCATTTCTGAAACAAACAATTTTGCAGTGATGTACTGAAAAGTTTTCTGCAACTGCCAACATTTGTCTGATTTCTAAAGGAAGGAAAGTGCAAGAAAAGAAATTTTATCTATATTCATGCTCTAAACAGCATAGAAGTTTCAGAATATTGAAGTCAGGGAATAAGATGGAGTGTAAAAATATCTAGCTGTAAAATTCAGCTGCAGATGGCCATCTAATGTCCAGTTTTGTGGGGTAGAAGTATAGATGTAGAGCCTGTTTGGATGTTTGCTTATTTTATTTCTCAGAGTTAAGAACTGTAACATTATGTGAATGACACATCTTTGCTTCTTAATCACTTTGCTGTCTATACTGGATGTAATAAATGTTTCCTATTCCAGTACTACAAAAAATGGTCTAGGCAATTTTAGCCATTTTGTAGTGGAACTCACTTGACTGTGATGTATGGCACACATTATTTATTTGCAGAGGCTAGAAGGCAAATGTGCTATACAAGAATAGTTCTTTAATGTAAAGCATTAAATTAAAAACTCACCCTCAGGACTTTGAATGACAATAGTAGTAAATGGATGCCCAAGATAACCCAAGAGCTTTTACCGTTTAAAAATATGCCATTTGACTTTTTTATTTAACAGCAGATTTCCACCCTGTCCCCCTTCCTTCAATGTTACAGACTCTATCCTTCACATGCAGGTTTACATGGATGTTGGAAATAGTGCTTGTCTCATTCTGCAGATATACTACAGACCACATTCTTTAATACTTTTGCATTTTTGTAATTTCAAGATTTCTAGCTCAGGTGTTTCAGTGGCTAATGTTAATACAATACTTATAATTCTTGCAATTTAAAATGATCTCACCCATAAGGGTAGTACTGCTATCCCCACATATGGAGTGCAGCTGAAGCACAGGAAGGCTAAGGTTCCAATTTTTGAAGTATGCCTCACTCCTCCTATAGTTCAAGGTCTACACCAATTTTGGAATATTTTTCTCCAGGTATGACTCAGGACTTGTCAGCTTGTGGCAAATTGTTCAGTAGTGTCACTGAACTGCAAGTCTTCCCATCCCAGCTGACAGCTAACAATAGTCTTTTCCACCCAAATTGTCTGAGCCAAAATCAGACCCCAGTGTTCTCAGCTCATGATACAAAGTAATTATTACATCTGTTTCCATCTTATAAAGAGTACAAATATCTTTTTTTCATCAGTGCCATTTATGTAGGACATTTAAAGTTTGTCAACGGATTCCAGCAAGTAGCAATTCAGAATCTAGTATTGCAGAAAGAACCGCTATATTTAAACAAACAGATCAACCAACCAAAACTCCAGAAAAAAACACAACAGCCAAACTTTACAGATCATTCTGGAACAGCATAAACTGGGGCTTTCCTCTACTGCTCTGCAGGTTTGGATAAAAATGTTGAAATAAAGATTCATTATTATTAGATTATTATTTACTATTGGATACAGCAAATATATTTCCATGATCACATCCCTCCCCGCCACCAATCACTTTGTGTTCTTTCAAAACTATGTTTCAAGCTACAATATTCACACAAACAAATAAACAAAAAAAAAAAAAACCAAACATGCAAGTAATCTATTTTTTTATTATTTCATTCATTTCATACTAATTTGTTAAAAATACCACTATCTACGTTGTACAGCAGTATATTTATAAACTCAGTTATCTGCTCTTGTTATCATGTAACACTTATCATGAGACAGTCTTCAAGTGCTCCAGAAGTGAATCTGAAACAAAGCTATTCAGCAATTACCATTCTGATCCTAAAATATATGTATATTAACAGGAAACCTGAAACATTAACACAATGCCATTATATGCCAAAGCCAGGCAGCTGAAGAAGCTAAATATGAAAATTTTTTTGCCTTGTAAAAAGGTGCAACAAAATGTAAAGCTTTTCAAGCTTCTGTTCAGAAAGTAATGACTGCAGAAGTTTCAGCTTTAAATTTGTTCTATATTTGAAATAAACGTACTGAATATCGAAACAAGACTATTTTTGAGACGTCTGTGTTGATGCAGATGTTATGAAAGCTTTCTGCTGTCAGCTGGATGTGTGACTATACTTGGAAATACAGAAAAAGTCTGACATAAGTAAGAAAATTTTCCACAGAAAGAAAAAAACTCCAAACCCCAACTATTACAGACCTCTCCCCCTTAAAGGCTCATTTTAGTGACCAATAGAAACCTGAGGAAGATTTGACAGAAGGGGATAATTTTCTGCAAGGCTAACTTTCAAAATTCAGTGGAAGAGGAACAGCCAACACCACGGATTCTTATCCTTGGGGAGTTATTTCTTGTCCTAATAGAAATTCAGACAAGAGAGATACAAACACAGTTGTTCCACTTGTGGACTGAAATGAAGACTCAATATTTAAATTTCACAGCACTGTCTTGCTTCTAGGCCCCTTATCCCAATGCTAGTGACACACCAAGTGATGATCTGCAGGGACAGAGTCCTGGCATGCCCTGCTGCAGGGCAGCTCTGTACCACGGGCAGAGATTTGGTGAGGAGGACGTGGAGAGACTCAGGTATAATCCCAGAACCACAAGCAGATTGGGAAAGTGAAGAAACAATAGGCTTCCTGGACATGACACAAATCTCACCGAAGACATAACAATGCAAATCCATGCTGACAGTAACAGAGAGAGGATGGCAGCTGCAGGCATTGAAGGGGCAATTGAGGTAATAAACCAGGCAAAACACAAACCACTAAGAACAGAAAATAAAGCAACCAGTGATCACAGTGATGAGTGGCCTGCAAACTCTTCTCTACTGTCCTTCAGTGAAAGATCTAAAGTGCATCAGAGTTTACCTTGCTGAGTGTTTTCTGTTCTTACAAATTAACTCACTCTGAGCTTGTGGATAAATTTATCAATGGAACTCTAAATGAAGTGTTGTTTAGCAACTATTAGAGGGCACAAATATTGAGCATAGAAAAATCACTAAATCCATCAGCTCAGTCAGTCATCTCAGAATAGTTCAGAAGGCAACAGGATGCTGTACCACCTCAGAGGATGAACAGAAGGAATATAAAACTGATATATATTCCCCACAGGAATATATATATATATATATATATATATATATATATATATATATATATGTATGTATATCTATCTATCTATCTCCTGCTCAGTTACATGTTATTCAGAATATTAACTAAAACCTGGCTACTATACCAAGAATAGTTCTCGAATTTTGAGAACAACCTTTCTTATACTTCTTGAAAATGCATAGAACGTTTTAAGTCCTTTTTTTCTAATTATAAAAGTTTTAGTTCTCCTGTTTTATTTTGTCAGGACATATAGCATAGAAGACATGCCATTACTTAAAGTATTTTACCTCTTATTCAACTTTTATTTCCAGAGGGGATGGAAAAGTATTGATAATATTCAGGATAGTATAGGATTAGATTAGATTTAAATCTGAATCTTGGTTTGATTTCAGTAATACAATAATTCCTCAAGCAGTTCCCTCACAGGCTGGTAATCACATTACTTAAATCCATATCAAGTAACATTTCTGATGCAAATAATGGAAAAAGGAAGTTAGAAAGCAGTTGATCTTGTAATACATCATCCAAACTGAATGTCAGAAATCTTGTGGGAAGTTAGGTATTCTCACAAATTTCTGTCAATTTCTGCATACTTCTCTTTTTGCAAATGGATCGCAATACAGTCCTTAATTTAGGGTCTCAGTCAGACCCCGCCAGAGATAAACTTAAGTATGAAAATCTAATTCATGCAGTTTATTGCATTTTATTTATTTATGTGTTGCTCCTTTAATTTTCTATGATCTCAGTGTATCTGAAGAGACTACACACACCACAGATTCTCCTGCTATGCTTTCTGTCATAAACAGCTCATGTTCTTTCTTTAATCTCAGTTGAAACAGAATGAAGCAGAATGAAGCAGAATGAAAATGTTTTTCCTCTCCAGGTAGAGATAATAGTATAGAGACAAAGAGGGAAGGAAGGGGAAGAGTGCTGCATCAATGTATGTGCAATTCTGTCTATATTTTAGGATAAAGTCTTAATCTATTTTTCAGACATCAGTTTAGACAGATCTGCTCATTCATCCTAACATGGCAAGTGGACAGCACTTTTGCTAATGTTTTGTACAGGAGGTACCAAGAATTATATTTCTGCCATCTTTTATTGCTGTAGGAGTGGGAGTGGGGGAGAAAACTAATTATGTCAATAGCATTAGGTACATTAGAAGGTTGAATTAAATTTAATTTAAAAAATGTTATCAGTGACATGGGAGTCTTAATGAAGAAAATGAAAACCACTTCAAAATAAGAAAGGAAAAGGGAGGTATGTAAGGGAAAATTCTTTTCTTTCCTAGCAATTCCATTATATTTCTGTTCATTGCTAAACACTGCATTCAACTTCTACTTCAACAGTGGCAAACACAGGGGTTTCACATGAAATAGGTTATTTCATCCAAGATGGTTAAACTGGCCTAAGGAGTGAGAAGAGAATACAGCAAGAAGTCAGTTCTAATGACAGTATACATTTTTATAGACTAAAGGTCAAGCAATGAATTTCAATTATAGAATGTCAGGATGCCCAAATGTAGGTACCTGATAAAATGCCCAAAGCACCAAGCTTTTGCAGGTTTCTCCCTTAGAATTTTAATAAAGTCTTTTAGCTTTTAACACTGTTTGTTTCTCTATTTTTCTAAACTAGAAACTACTAGATGTAATCTTTTATGAGGAACTCTATCTTTTCTTCCCTTTAAGAGAAATTGTGTTCAAGGTAAATGAAGCATAATTATAAAATATGGACAGATATGTGATTTAAAAAAAAAAAAAATAAAATCCCTGAATAATCTCCTTCCTCCATTTGTGCCTGATCCCAGTAAGTAAATCGCTTTTATTTGCTTTAAATGCAACATCTTTTGAAATATGTTTTTAGTTAAAAAAACCACCATCATTCTCATTATATGTATTTAAAACAACAGCAAATAAATAAGAATAATGTAAGAATTTAAAAATTTTGGCCTTGATCTTGTAAAATCTTTTCATAGTCTTCTGAAAGTTTTCAATTATATCAGCCTTTATCTTTATAGTTCTATCACTCAGTTTCTCCAACATAGGAAGAATTAATTATATATCTAAGTCTACTTAAACTTAAAAAAAAAATATATCTTAGGCTTTGTTCCTTCTTTGCCTTTGCCTTGCTCTAATATTATATAATTATTAATTGAAATTTCATTATTATTTTTATTTATTTATCTTTCTCAATTACTTTTTCTGCTAGGTCCTCCAAATGTATATTTGGAGATAATTTCTCACATGCAGTTCAATTTTTTCAACAGACGAAGCTGATGCAACTTTGAAGTTATCAAATTTCTCAAAGAAAATCTTGTTCCATAAATACATTAACATTGTCTGAAACTAGGGAAGTTTATCTGAATTTCATTTGGAGGTCCTGCCCCCTAAATGAATATTGATTCATTCAGACTATATTTCATTTTCTCTATGGTTTGATGACAATCAAAAAATTGAAATAATAATAAAACATACTTTATTGATCTGAGGTAATTTATTTAAGGTTTTCCTTTGCAGACCTTCATCCTCTTCTAATCCAGTTGCAGAAGAATATTTCTAAACAGTTTCTGAAGAAGAGTAGTCTTATTATCTAATCCTGGGCATGTAGTATAGTTGCATAAAGCAGAAACATAAATTTCCTTCGGAGAGGTTACTTATAATTTCCTCTCTAGGCAAGATTAACTTTACTCACTGACTATTCTAGGAGCCTATACTTTAAAAATAATAGGCATTTCACTAAAGGTAGGCAAGACTCACACAATGTAATATCTCAAGCATGTAGAATCACCGCTTCACCATAAGGACATGAGGAAGAAATTTCAGAAGATCATTATGCAAATTGTACAATATATTTATTAAAGTATTCACTTAAAAATAATTATTTTTAAAGTGTTTTAAAATACGAAATAACTACTAAAGTCTTCTGCTGATCCAAGTTAATTTAAGAAGGTGAGAAAAGGGTTTTTTTGTCATTGTACATACTGTTTAGTCGTCTGGAAAGCTAGACTAAAATTTCTATATTTATAACTAATAAAGAAAATACCTTTAAAGAAACACAAATGGTAATGTTGAAAACAAAATGAATTATCCATACCTTCATTTTCTGAGGCCTTTCAAGAATTTTACAAACCTCAACAAAGCATTGACAAAATTGAGACAAAATTATTTACAAGCTTGATAAATTAATTCAAATTAAGTATAATTTGTCCCATACTCAGCGTATAAGGAACTGTAATTTGAAACACGGTGGAATCACTTTACTAGAGTGATATGTTGTGACGAGAAATTCTAGGTAAAAGACAGATGTAATCATAGAAGATGATGTTACTCTGAAATTACATAATTAGTGAAGGAATGTGGCAAGGCTGTACATCTGCCTTCCTTCCCATTTGCACTTAAGGTCAAAGATATCAATTAATTAAACTGGTAGTAAAATTGGTGTCCTAACCAACATCTTGTTTTGATCACTTGAAGTCTAAATGTACCTATTAAAATACATATGATATCCTTGTATAAATGAAGAATACTGTTATGCTATGTTTGTGCTTACTTTTTCGAATGAATGATCAGTATAAGAGTTTAACCCCCTTTTAAGTAAGTAAGACACAATTAAACACTAAATTAGTACCTCAGTTTCCTCAGCTATCTGAAAGAGGCTGTTACCCATGCTTGGCTGATACTGTAGCATGGCCCTTCAGGTGAGATTCAGATCATGTTCTATCTGTTAGCTTCGAACTGAAGTGAGAAATTAAAAGGTTCCAAGTGTTACATCCCACATATGTTGCTGCTTGACTATATGGGTGACAGCTTGGAAGGGAAAGTGTTTGGTCTTTCAGATATTATACCTATTATTTAATAGATAAATAATCATAATTATAATAAATAATCATTACTCTGTACCTGGAGATCTGGGCAGAAAAAAAGTTCAAAATACAGGAATCAGATCCACATCTAGACTCTTACTCTAGCCCCATAAGTGTAAATCATAAATAAATCTACATATTGCTCCCTTGGCAAATTCTACATGATCTATTCCCAAATCACCCACAAACATTCTCAGTCATGTCTGTGCAACTTTTCTGATAACAGGGTTTTGCACAGGGATAAGGGAGGGCAAAAAATAATTCTGCTAATGAAACCTCATTAGCCATTACATCAATAAGATGAGTCAGAAGAGAATTCTTGGTCCATCTACCAGAGCTGTCTGACTTCTGCAGGATTAACAGCAGCAAATGCAATTGTTTAGCTTCATGACAAATGAAGGCAAATAGAACTGAATCCACCTGGGGAACTGAAGTGCCACAGAGGCATTCCTAACAATAGGACTGTGCTTTAAGTTGTCACATCAAGTCATCAATACAACCCTTCTTTATCACAAAGAGCCTCCCATGCTTATCTTCTGCATGCAACGGTTGATCTTAATTAATATTTATCTTGCATAGTCCAGGAGGAAGTATTTGAGTTTAGGCACACAACGTATTTTATTTTAATTATTTCATTAGAAAAAGTGGTACTTCTATCTGAATAACTGTTCCACGTGGTTACTAGTTAATATTCAATAATTCTTGAGTAACATTAAGCTTCAAATATTTCTGTCCCTATATTACAAAGGCAGCACGTTCTGATTGTTCATAAAAACTGTGTATATATGTATAAATTCAGATTATTAGATGAATATATATTATGTCAAGAGCATCCCTCCCCCTAATCTCTCAATTAAGAGCAAGAAATAAATGCCTATTTTAATGATTTATTTACAGTGATAAGCTTTAAACTAGATGCCTGAACATCCACAGTTACTTTAAGAATCCTAGTGGAATAATTAACTCTTTCCAGTATATTAAACATTTTAAATATAAACCCATTTGTCCAATAAAATTATGGAAAACAATATGCCGGTTTAATAAATTAGGCTCAGAGGGCTGTAATTTCAAAATATTAGTGAAATAAACAGTCATTTACTGTGATTTCTCTGCCTACATGAGCAGCAAAACTGAACACCTCCAGAATAGAAATGCTCCAGAATAGAAAGTAAAATTAAACATAGAGTCTATTATGGTCTGACCACTACTTCATTAAAAACAATAAATAACTATATTCTGCATCTTCTATTTTTGCAAGTGTCCTATAAATCTAAACCAAGTAGAAACTCCATGACCCTCTCCAACAGTTTTCATTTTTCTTCAGGTACAGTAAGGAATACATAAGAGCTTACAGTGTTTTATCCCAGGATATGAATTTCTATTGTTCTGGCTGCACAGATAGTAAGCTGTGGATTCTCCTCTCTCTCTTTCCCAAGTCTCCAAGCAGATTAATTTTTCTAAGTATATGTTCCATGATACCTCTTATTTTGGACACTTTCATTAATGTTAACTCTGAAAAACCCCATGTCCTCTGTAAAAAATATGAAGGAAAACATTATTAATAATCATAATCTACCACACCAAACACTAGGGACACTAGTTGTCTTGTGAACAGAGGATGATACAGGGTTCTTCAGAAAATCATCAATGTAGAGCAGCACTGATCAGTGGTCAGTGTTGGCTGATGTAAAATTCATAAAATCTCTGCCTTTTCCCTTATTTCAGGCCTCCTCGAAACAAGTATCCACATTAACCTCAATAGTCATAGAAGTAAACTGATTCAACAAATGTCCCTTGAATAAGAAATGAGTTTGTCGACCACTCATTTCTCAGATGAAAACACCTGCTGTATAAAGAACATTAGCATAAAGAACTATTGCCATTTGGCTCTTCATGATAATTCCATAGAGTAGCCAAAGACTGTACTTTCAACATTTTAATTTAGACATGCTGAGACAGTTTGCCAAATTATTGTTGTCACTAAAGTGAAATTTTTATTTTCTCATGCTAAATCCTAATAAGAGAAGGATGCAAGGTGTGCTTAAATTCAGTTTAACACTGTCTGTTTGAGAAACTGCACACCATAATTTTTCTCACACCATGGTGCAAAACAGGAGTTGTTTCTTAAGTACATGAAGAATGGTACTAAACCACTTCCATGAAGTGTTTCCTAACGTTCAGTTTGAACCTTCTGTTTGCCAGTTTATGGCCATTGCCCCTAGTCCTGTCACTGGACATCACTGAGAAGAGCCTGGCCCCCTCCTCCTGACACCCACCCTTTAGATATTGATCAGCATTGATAAGGTCCCCCCTCAGCCTCCTCTTCTCCAAGCTGAACAGACGCAGCTCTCTCAGCCTTTCCTCAGATGGAAGGTGCTCCAGGCCCTTCATCATCTCAGTGTCTCTGCACTGGACCCTCTCCAGTATCTCCTTGTCCTTCTGGAACTGAGGAGCCCAGAACCAGACACAGCACTCCAGGGGAGGCCTGACCAGTACAGAGTAGAGGGGGAGGATAACTTCCCTCAACCTGCTGGCCACACTCTCCTTAATGCACCCCAGGATGCCATTGGCCTTCTTGGCCGTGAGGGCACACTGTTGGTTCGTGGTCATCCTGTTGTCCACCAGGACTCCAAGGTCTTTTTCCTCAGAGCTGCCCTCCAGCAGAACAGCCCCCAACCTGTGCTGAAACATGGGGTTGTTCTTCCCCAGATGCAGCACTTCACACTTGCCCTTATTGAATTGCAGTAGATGTCTCCCTGCCCAGCTCTCCAGCCTGTCCAGGTCACGCTGGAGGGCAGCACGGCCTTCTGGCATGGCAGCCATTCCTCCCAGTTTGGTATCATCAGCAAACTTGCTGAGACGACATTCTATCCCTTTCTCCAGGTCATTGATGAATATATTGAATAGTTCTGGACCCAGCACTGACCTCTGGGGGACGCCCACTAGCTACAGGCCTCCAACTAGACTCTTCCCCATTGACCACAACTCTCTGAGCTCTTTCCTCCAGTCAGTTCCCAATCCACCTCACCATGCAATGGTCCAGTCCATACTTCCTAAGCTTGTTTATGAGGCTGCCATGGGAGACTGTGTCGAAAGCTTTGCTGAAGTCAAGGCGGACCACATCCACTGCCTTCCCCTTGTCTATCCACCCAGTGATGCCATCATAAAAATCTATCAGATATTGGTCAAGCAGGACTTCCCCTTGTTGAATTCATGCTGACTACTTATGATTAGCTTCCTTTCCTCAACATGCTTTGAGATGGAGGTGAGGCTGACCGACCTACAATTACCCAGGTCCTCCTTCCTGCCTTTTTTGAAGATTGGAGTAACACGGGCTTTCCTCCAGTCCTCAGGCACCTCTCCTGTTCTCCAGGACTTTTCAAAGATTGTGGAGAGTGGCCTAGCAATGACTTCCGCCAGCTCCCTCAGCACTCATGGGTGCATCCCATCAGGGCACATGGATTTGTGGATGTTCAGTTTGCTCAATTGATCTCTAACCCAATCCTCTTCAACTGAAGCAATACCTTCCTTCCTCTATGGTTTTCAAGGTCGAGGACTCCTGAGGGCTGGTCTTAGCAGTAAAGACAGAGGCAAAGGTGGCATTCAGTAACTCCACCTTCTCCATATCCTCAGTCACCAGGGCACCCAGCAGTGGGCCAACATTTCCTCTGGCCTTCTTTTTTCCTCCAATGTGTTTGAAGAAACATTTGTTGTTGTCCTTGACCTTTCTTGCCAGGTTCAGTTCTAAGGAGGCCTTAGCTTTCCTTATTGTATCCCTACATCCTCTGACAACATTTTTGTATTCCTCCCAAGTGGTCATCCCCTTCTTCCATGTTCAATATACTTCCTTTTTCCACCTAAGTCTATTCATTCACTCCCTGCTCATCCCTGCAGGTCTCCTAGCTCTCTTACTTGATTTCTTACTCTTTGGGATGCTCCGGTCTTGAGCTTTTTCCTGATATTCCCTTTATTTCTATGTAGCTATAGAATCCCTTCTTGTTGCCCTTGACATCCCTGGCCAGGTTTAATTCTGTCGTGGCTTCAGCTTTCCTAACCTGATCCCTCAATTCTCAGACAACTTCCTTGTAATCCTCTCAAGCTACATATCCTTGTTTCCACACACTGTACGCTTCTTTTGTGCTCTTCGATTTACCCAGGAGCTGTTTGTTCATCTACACAGGCCTTCTAGCATTTTTTCTGCAACTTCCTCTTCATTGGGATGCATCACTCCTGAGCTTGCAGAAGGTCCTTGAATACTCGCCAGCTTTCTTGGGCCCCTCTCCCCTCTAGGGCTTCATCCCATGGAACTCTGCCAATCAGTTCCATGAAGAGGCCAGAGTCTGCTCTCCTGAAGTCCAAGGTAGTGAGTTTGCTGTGCACCCTCCTCGCCCCCTTAAGGATCTCAAACTCCACCATTTCATGGTCACTGCAGCCTAGGCTGCCTGAGGGCCATCACATTCCCCACCAGCCCCTCCATGCTGGTGACAAGTCTAGCATGGCACCCCTCCTCATCCAGTCCTCTATCACTTGGAGAAGGATAGTGTTATTTCCCTTAGGCTAAACAACCTTAATTCATTATTCTTTTTTAGTAAAAAGATATGCTTTGATATCTTTTGAAGCTGTCTTAGTGGCTTGCTTTGAATGGACCACAGGTACATGTCCTTCTTAAAGTGCTATGCCCCAGACAGGACACATTACTTCAGTTTGGTCTCACTAATGCTAAACAGATCTGAAATATTATTTCCCATGTTAGTCTGACTCTACATAACTACATGAATTTATATCTCAGTGAAGCAGAGACAGGAAATAGATCAAAGAACTGTTCTGCAGTTACAGACTTCCCTGATGTTTTTCTGAGATGTATCTGTGCGATTCCAAAGATCAAAAGGCATTTTCATTGTTTTAGATGTAGAACTGTTTGGAATTTGTTGGAAAATAAGTCTTTCTAATCTTGATAGAAAATGTGAATTACACTTCTTTTCTTTTTCTTAATTCTTCACAAAAAGATTATGAAAATGCTTGGATTAATAATTTTCACTTATGACCTACTAGATCTTTCCTCTTAACCAAACATAATTGTACATTTGTCTGTTTTTCTACCTTGTCTGTTCTTTTTATATAAAACACTTGGTTTTGTCCACAAGAATAAAATGAGTACTTTTTTATTCCTAATCATATACAAAGATAATCACAGGAATTTTAGAAATATATTAAAAGTAATTTTGTACAGCCTTTTGACCACAGAGGGAATATGAAATACATTACATTTCAAACCTATGCTATGAATTTCAAAAGCTGATAATATAGCTTGAATAGACATTCAAATAACAAGAACACATTAACAAAACCCACTATTTCCATCCATTTCCTAGGCAATTTATGTCCATAGTCATTTGGGGCTTACGTATTATTTAACAGTGTATGGAAAACATAAAAAGTGTCCTAGGAATCATTACAGAGACTTGAATATACTTTACACCATGTTAATTGACTTCACACATCATCTGGCTATAAACACAGACTAGGCTAGACAAGAAATATAAATATAGTTAAAGTAACATTAATTATCTCCATTTATATATTTGATATTTTCCTGTAAAATATCTATTAATTCCAGAAGTCCAAGTTCTTCTTTAAAAGAACAACACTATGAAGTTTAGAGCTGATCCAAAATGCTTATCCCTCCTGATGATAAATACAACCAATATTCCTGACTTTTTAACCTCACTTACTGCTCAAAAAAAAAAAAAAAAAAAAAAAAGATATGGCATACTTGTGAAAAATTAGAATGTGAATCTTATCTGAAGTGTTGCAAGAGCAGTTCAGATGCCTCTTTCCAGGCTAATGTTATCCATTACTTATGATGATCTCACAAATTCCCACTGCTGAACAGGGTGATATACTGATACACTGCTGACAGTGATATAGTGGAAATGTTCTTTCTATCAGCTTACAAAAGAGGAGAGCACAGGCTTCTCCTGTGGGTCACAAGCTATGGTTAAGCCAACAGAGAGTATTGTTTCTCTATTCAGTAACTTGTAGAGGGGTATAGAATAATAATCATACAATAACAGTAATAAATATACAGTAACAGCACATAGAGAACAATATGTACTACTGCACAATATGTTAATTAAAGTATGTGTGGGAAAAATTGCATACAATGAGATTTGTGCATTTTCATGTTTTTATCTGGAGCAGTGTCATACTTTTTAGACATGATATCCAGAAATAACTTAATCCTGCCCATTCTCTCTACACTCATAAGCTGACCCGTTTAAACTCAAACTCCCCCAACAAGAAGCTAGAAAACAGCTAAGTCTCTCACAATTGTGAGTAGAAATGTTGCCTCAAATATACACTGAAAGAGGTCATAGGTAATGGATTTCTCCAAATGTTGCAGCAGATATTATGTTACCCTTGAGGGTTGACCTGTGGTGCTAGAAGATGACAGAGATTCAACTTTAGTGTTGCTGCTTTTAATCAATCACACCACACTATTTCAACCAAAATTAAACAGAGGATTTCCCATGCCAGCCAATGCTCTCCGGTAATGGACAAGTGTTTCATATGGTGCTTTATTTGCATTTAAGTCCAAGTTTTCATAAAATCATTCAGGGGTTTTTGGATTCAGTTGTCACTTCCAAAGTGCATCATATCCTAATGGAAGAATTCATGAAGTTAATATGCTGCTGACATTAAACCAAAAGATTTTCTTGCTTCTGTAAGTTGAGTGAGAAAGAAATATTAAAAAAAAAAAAAAAAAAAAAAAAAAAAAAAAAAAAGTCAGCTAGAAATGAGCTTTATGAAAGTTCATAGAATGTGAAAACAATTCAAAACAATACTTTTTTTGTAGGTTTCGTTGTAGTTGTTTCAGGTTTATTATTTTTGTTTGTTTAAAGGAAAATAATTTAAAGTTAAATTAATTTGGGATGCAATAGTCTACTTGAAGTTCATACATGTGTATACATGAAATTCACTATTTCACTCAATTAGCTCAAAAACCCTTTATTCTAGTCACTGACCACTGGCCTCATATGGCGAGTTCCCAGACAACTGCTTTTGCCCGCTAAGAGTATGCCAGGGCTTCATGCTGCTGAGCAAAATCCACATGGGTCAGTCATTTGAGGATTCCTGACAAGGCCCAGATTGATTTCTAGATTCCTGAGAGAGTCTTACTGAAATACTAATTGAGTTTATCTGTGATAATTAGTAAACGTACATCTCAAAAAATACAATAGTAAACAGACTTTTTAATGAGAAGGGCACAATAAGCAAGCTAAATATCACTAAATTCAAGTAAAAAATAACATCTTAAATTGAAGCTTATTTTGTGTGTTTCTTCTATTCAGTTTTACACAGTTTATGTATAAACTAAATATTATTAAACTTCCAATAGTCTCATTAAATTTTGATTAGTTATACTATGATAAAGTGGTCTGTATTTTAAATAATGGACAACAAAATCTACCTTTTGTTTTAAAACTGCTTTAGCTATTCAGATATCTGAAATTTTCCAGCTCAAATGTATGAAGTAAAATGTTTTACCTCTTATATTAGCATCTGTTTCCAATTAAGTGATCACCATTTAAAAAGTCAACAACAAAAATCATGTTTTTACTGTAGCAATAATAAAATACCCCACTGTACAACTATAAAAAATAAAAGTGCTCACCCTGCAATAATCTGAAAGGGTGAATTAGGCTGTAGATGGTAGTTATTAAAGGAAGTCATGCAGAAACATGCCCTTTAGCATGATATTTATTCTAAATTGTATTACTCTTTTAAGTGCTTATTTTGCCATGTGAATCTTTAAATTAACAATGAGACACTTATAGGCATATCCTGGAATAGCTTGTTTTCACCTTGTTGACCTGTAACCTTTTATCAGCCAAGTTCACTAACCACCTATGCAAAACAGTTGTTCTGTTTGAAATCCATCAACTCTGTTCTTACTTATTTTTCCTTTTTTCCTCTAAGCCTCAGGTTGTTTCCTGCACATTTAGAAATCTATGCAGTGTAACCCCAAGGGATCAAGATGAATGGGAGGACAATGCAATCTGTTTTGGGCTAGCATGGTGTGCTATAGCTAAGCCTGACCAAGGGCTATATGTAGTTATTCTGCTTCAGCTGTTTCAAGTTGTAGCAATACAGGACTTTTTTGGTTTAGTTTTAAAGGTTCCATTTTTTCCAAACAAGCAGAGGCTGTATCAAGGTCAGAGTGGTGATGATGATGATGTTGATTATATTAAGTATTAATTTGGGTATTAATATAGTTAGGAATATGAATAAAATGCAACAAGACTGAGGAGCAAACATACCCAGGGTCATATTTGTGCAAATTTCAAGTAATATATTTGAATATTGATCCAGAATTACCCCATGAAATGGAAGGCTGAAACACTTCTACTACCTCCAGGTAAATGGTTTCTTGCGAGTTTCTAACTTCTCTGATGACTAAACAGAAAAAAAACTATTTAAGTCCAGTAGTAACCTAAAAGCCTGCATAAATTTGGCTGCTTAAACACAGGCATGCAGGTGTGAGTTGGCCTATGTACACATTTACTTCTGCTCTGAAGAGCAAAGTAGGTGAGAAAAGTGTAGAATGACCAGAAGCTTGGTTCAACTGACCATTTCAGCCAGAACAAGGATCTGCAAGCATGTAGGCTGGAAATAACTAGCACTGTGCAGAAATGCAAGAAGAAAATGCAAGGACAAATTGTGCTGGATATATTCTGTGGGTACTCGTAGGGTGGAGAATGCCTTTTTGCTTTGAACAATGCCTAAGTGGGAACCCAGCCCTACATCACCATCCTTGGCACAACATTGCTATGGGATCAATACTACTCCTTCTTATGTCCTTGCCCTCTCAGGCATGCTGTTTGTAGCAGGAACCATGCCATCTCATGGTTTTTATTTGCAAAGTATTTATCACAGCAGGGCTCTGTCTCTGATATGAGTGCCCAGTACTACTACAATCCAAATATGAAATAAGAACAACAACATAACCACAAGAATAAGCAGCAGAGTTAAATGAACTTAATGCATGCCACATTTTAGCAATTCCCCTTAACCACACATTTCAGAGGAGGTCATTTAATCTACAGTAGTTTGAATATTGGGTTGTAATAGACAAAGCAGTAGGTTACCCTTAGGGATAAAAAAATAGGTCAGTTTTTCATTAACAACAACAAAAAGGTAGTTATTTAAAAATTAAGATATGTTAGACCATTAACAGCAAGATCAAAAGCACAACTAAGCAGGTAAAAAATAAGTTACTAAGAGGAAGTAGGCTAGTAAAACATCATGATTTACCATATTTCTAATTAATGGAAATTCTGGATCTGTTTTATTCAGAATATACAATTTATTATTTCCTCTTTACTATTTGTTTTTCCTCATTCCTTAAACTTTGAAGTTGCACATCTTTTGCAGAGTGGTACACTACCAATTAACATAACTGTCATTTGATTATAAGCACAAGTGATGGAAGTTCATTCTTACCATTCTGGTACTCTTACATTGAAATGTATTATGTCTTTCCTACACCAGGATTTTATTATAAATCCAAACATAGCTTCCTTTTTTTATTTTTAAATAACCTATTGGTCAGAAGCAAAGCTGCTGCTTCTTTCATCACTACACAGCAGTAAATCTTCTCCTGCTGCCTAAAGAACTAAAATACAACCTGAAACAGTCTTGTTTCTTTAGTGTATGAAATTCTTAGCGGCTGTTTCATACTAACAATTTGTTACCACCAACCATCTTTCACTTCGAATTAGAAGACTTTTTTTGTTTGTTTATGAAGAAATTTAAAATCATTTAACCATAATTTCCTGCAAACTGTAGTAACATCATTAGGGCCAAATCTTCCTGCTTTATCTACAGCATTTTACTATGCATCTCAGTAGAGAAAATATGACAATATATAATTAATGATGTTCTGCAACCTTCTCTTTTACAAAGAGATTATTAGAACTCCTGTGAAGCAGTTAAAGTTAGTTACTGAAAAATAAGAATAACTACAGACTGAAGAAGTCTAGATCATATAGTAACAATGAGAAAGGACTAAAAAAGCACCTCTGAAATTCTTGCAAGAGGAATCTCCAACCCAGCTACTTCAATTTTCACATTATTTGTATTTTTATATATGAGCCAAAATGGGTGTTAAATATAAATGAGGAAGATAAAGTGCCACAACCAGATCTGCATTATCATGCAAAATGTGTAAAAACTGAAATACCCAAGCCTAGAAGTTATATGCTTATGATGCATCATGTCTGCAAGTTAACTGAAAGAAGGAAGGAAATCCTTTTAAGGATGTGCATGGGTAGCTTATTTTTATCACTGGAAGTAGAAATAACAGTTGCATTTAAATATTTACTCTTGGTTTTTTATGTTACTGAAAATTATTTGCTATGTATTTTTTCTCATATTTGCCTTAGTGACTTGCTGGATTGAGATAGAGACAGGGAAAATAAATTTTATTTGTAGATTTAGTCCCAGCTTCTCTTCAATTAATGGAAGGAATGTATTTTCGTAAACTGTATAGATGGAATAAATATGCCCTACTAACACAATGTGTCACACAATGGGTTGATAAATCTGTAGGGTTCTAAGAATAAAGAATAAGAATGAAATATTGCTAAAATATTATTGAAATACTGAAATAGCATAAACAAGAAGACTTTTAAATGAAATATTTCAATGTGTGTACTTTCCTATTGATTTCTCAGACCTGGAAAAAGGGTTAGAACAATATGAGCTATATTGGTTAGTAGGCAAAAAAACCCAACCAAACCCCAAAACCAAACCCTTGTTAATTTGCTTCTCTCAGCACAAGACAGAGACAGGTATCTTCACTTTTCGATCAAATTTTTTAAAAATGTCACCAGCAAACTTCAAACATTAAGAACCCCTACTTTGAAATCAGCTTCAGTAAGAGAGCTTGAGTGTGACAGAAATACAATTGTGCAAATGATACTTCCTTAGTAATATGGGAGGCACTTGTGATTTCAATGCAATATATGAATGATGAAAATAGTAATGGTAATAGGAATTAATTGCTGGTCAGAAGGTTTAGGACAAAGTTCACAACATATCTGAAAAAAAGAATTATTAATCACACAGTGATAGTTCCTTCTTTGCTTTAAAAACATTTAAGGTACATAGCTATTGCATAATGTAGAATTCAGTAGGACAATCCAGATTGATCATTTACATTATGGGCTTCTCAGATCTAACAATAATCATAGGGTTTCAATGTAGCATATGGAAGGGTCTCTTGTTGCAGTCATTATAGGAATTTCACCATAGTAGTGTTTCAGCAAATTGCACTAATCTAAGTAATTTTAATCAGTGCAGGCTATCAAAGAGGACAGGGCTGGGGTAGGGATCATGAGTTTCCAACTGCCTCATCAGACTTAGCCAAGGTTTAAACAAAAGGTTTAGACAAAAAATCTTGTGTGCACTTTTATAAAAGGAGCAGATCCTTGTTTAAACCACAGCAAAAACAGGTTAATTCTTTTAAGTGGAATGTTACTCTCTGCATCTGCCCTGAACATGCAATGCATCTCCCTTAGGCCTACCAGCCATCATTTGAAGTATTTCAGTTCATGTTGTGGACTATTGTGTTGCCTCAGTATTGCCTCTTGGACCTCTGTAATACATTATCTCCATCTGTAGTAACTCCATGTCTCATTGACAGATGCAGATGCCCATTAAATAAATAAGTGAATACATTTTAAGGAATTTTTTACAACTCTTCTCACTTTGTCTCTACAAAGGATACATCAAAGAGCTAACCTATCAAATGGTGTGATTAACAAAGGGTGTCATAATGAAAAAGCAGCAACATTAACAAATATAATGCTTTTTTCCTTTAGTCTGTATATTTCTGTTACATCATCCAAAGCAAAGCCACATACGCATAGTTTCAGAAATTGCTTGACTTTGCAAAGGAAAACTCACAGCCTTTCTTACTTTCTGGGTTTTTTTAACAATAGCTTTTATGTTACCATTACTACAGTATTGGCCCAATTAGTTTAGCAAAAGACAACTCCACAAGTGAAAGAAGAAAAAAGGAACCATCACATCTATCCAACGGAAGGGATCTTTGCTGCAGTCTTTATAGGAACGTCAGAGTGTCACTTTGACACTCTGATTTACTCTGTGCTCTTCATTTTCATGTGTTCTCTATTGCCCTGGGGGAGTCATGGGTAATGAGGCTCCCAAGTGGGTTTTACTTCCTTTCCACATAGGACCATCCACTGCAATTTCTCCACCTTGGTGAAAGTGGAGAAAACCACTAGAACCTAGACACTTGCCACTTATTGCTCAACACAGCAAAGCTTTTAAACTAATACTTAACTTGAAATTCAGAAGCAAGTCCATCAAGTCACAATCATGTGGCCCAGCTTCCCCTGTCTTCAGTTAGACCTGGTATACCAGGATATCAGTTAAGCAAATGCTTAACATCCATATATTTCTGAAATATTTTGTGGATAGAAATCACACATTTAAAACTGAACATATGATGTAAAGCTTCTTTAAGTTAAAGAACTTAATCTCAGTAACTAAAGCTTGTATTCAAAATCTTTGGACTCTGCTGATGTCTGCAATTTTTAGGGACCTCAGAATTCAGTATATGAGCAATGCAATACCAAAAAACAAAGCAAGTCAACAAATAAATATGAGTAAGGCTGTTGTCTTGCATTACCTCATTGCCCTAGAACCTGAGAGATAGAGAAAAAAAAATTCATTAAAACTAGCTTTAAGACCAACTAACATTGAGTAACTCCCCTGGAAAAATGTGATGAGTCACTTCAGTTCTTTAACCAGACCCCAGTAGATGGCATCAGCTGGCAAGCCATATCGTACATGCATCTTTTCATGTAGTACAAATCTACAGCATGAAAAGGCATTTCTTAACAAACAATATAACTTACTCCCGTAAGAAAAAAGCTAACCACTGAAGGACAACTGTCTATAACTAGACAGGTTTAATATATTTTATTGGACATAAAGCAGCACTCAGGTCACTGAGCCAGAAACAGATGCAACTGAACTGCTAAGACTGTCTATGTCACGAATTTCATGATGTGGTTCATAGGAGAATTTTAAGCCTCTGAGAGGGAGACAATTAACATTGGGGCCTACTCTTCTGCACTAAGACCATCTTACACTGTTAATGAGGTGCTTCCTTCAATTTCTTTTTCCTACCAGAAGGGAGGAACATTTCCCCTCCCCTGAAGATACTGTGCACACCAATGCCTGAGCAGTAATGCTGCTTGGCAGAAGAATTAAATCAGCTCTTGGCACTTAGTTACCTTGTTAAGGAGGAGGAGGGCAAGTTCAAAGCAGCAGCTCTGCAGACTTACCACCTACGCAGCCATGGGACACTCTTCAAAGTCGTGCTTGGCTAGACACCCTTTTTGCCACAGTTGCTAGTACAGGGACCAAACATGAGTCGTCTTCAAACTTAAATTAAAATTTGAGGATTCCAGAAACACCCTCCTCGCTACACACCTGCTGATGTACCAGGCAGTGGCACCGTACTCCTGCCTTTTCCCCCATGTAATAGTAACATCAGGAGCCCAAAACAGAATGTGGTAAAGCACGGGGTGGGGGCAGGGGCAGAGCAGAGCTGGATGAAACAAGCTGCCTGGTGTTATTTCATTCCACTTTCTGAAGATATTTTTTAACTCACCAGTGCATGCAGCATTCCCTCCCAAGTACCTGTTAAGTGGGTCTAAGTTTCAATTTTTTTTCTTTACATGGTATAAGAAGTGAATAAAAATGTACTAGATACAAAAAGCGTTAGGGTGTGTCTGTTTTTTGTCCATGTATATGAACAAAATTGACTTGTTATTTTAATATACCATCATGCTATGCAAACTTTATAGCTGAACTCAATGATATCATAGTTTTGAAGGAAATGAGATATTCTGAATCAACAATATTAACTTCTATTTTTTGAATTAGCTGAACATGTGGTTCACTTATTACTGATAGCATTTTTTGTTTTGTTGGTTTATTTCATGAATGGTAAAACAAAACTATCAGATACAGTATTTCCACTTACTGAGTGCTATGTGCTTTTTAAGCCTCTTACATTCAAAGATTTCATAGCACCTTACAGATAAACACATGAAAATATTCTTTTACCGCTTGCAAAATGATCTATACTGCTTGCTGCAGCTCCAATTATGATATAGTAAATGAATATTTCAGAAATATTTTTATGTTATTTAGTGTTATAATAAACTCCATCTTTCTACTTTAATCAAAACTTTTTGAATGCAGTCCATTAGATGACTGACTATTTTGATTTACTATGTTGGAGACGAGCTAAGATACTTTAGTAAGGGAGGGGTTTTGTTGCATTGTCTGTTAAGGAAAGGATTAAGCAAATTAGCTCATGAAAGGGGAAAAGAACTGGAAGAACTAGATGCATACGTCTTCCATTCATGCCATGTCTTCACTTAAAAAAATAAGCAAGCCCACAGGCTTTTGGAAATATAAAGGGATACAGCTGACAACTAGTCCACATGTTGGCGGTCAAAAGCTTTGCTTCAAACACATCTTACAAATAAGTTTTTTTGACAGTGTCTTGTACACTTTTGGGACTCTGTGTGAAGCAATTTTTGCATGGTTTATGGTACATAAGTACAAAGTGATTTCAATGCATTCTGACATTAAGTTTTTGCATTCCTTCAGTCATGGGCATAATGTAATTATCTTAAATGAAACCTTTGTGTGGGCAGTTATTACAGGAGATTTGGATGGCTATTTCCCTTTATTTATTTATATTTATTTGGAATGGAAATTGTTTCCTAGCATATTGTCTGGTATTCAGGGGTAGAAAAAAGGAGCAGAAGATTGTGAAATAGGGAATGTATCTGCCTTTACTAACAAGTGCAAACTGAAACATTATGCATTTTCTCCAGGTGTTTGTGCTAGGTGTGTGAGGTAGGCATGTCTACCCTCATTTCACTAGTTTTCTTAGACAATAAGTTCTAAATAGTATCATTCACATTTTGTATTGTGTCTGATTTCCTCAGACCACCACCAAAAATACTGTAAGACAAAATAGTAGCCATATAATAGTGCTTTTCTTTCATAGTTAAAATATAAATATTAAAAAGGACACTATTCTATTTGAACCTATATACAAACTGTCAAATTACATTCTGCTGTATACTATCACTATTCATGGTGAAGCTATTTTGAAGAAGTAAGTAATTACTTACTGTCATTTAGTTCCAGAGAACTCAGTTTCTCTGAACACTCTCCGTTTTCCCATTTATCCTCATTCACTTGTTCAGATAACACATGATAATGGTCATATAAGGATAGGAACAAGGGATTATAATAAAGAAAAAAAAATCATCATCTTCAAATATGATTGCCAAAATTGGTAGATATCTGGTTAAAGGCAAGAGAAATGCAGATCCACATGGGTTTTAGCATCAGGTCCTCAACCTGAACTTTAGGAATGATAGATTTTTCAATTCCCCTCCACTTTCAGACACACTTTAAATACACACGAACACAGATGACCCAACATATTTTCTATTATGGGTTACTTTACTAAATTGTTTTGAAGTATAGAGAAGCTGCCCATAGCTTGCTAAAAATTAAACTTACAACATTTGCTTCTAGTCTTCTGAAACAACAAAAAAATTACAGGGGCTCTTCTCACTCCAAAAGGTTAAAATAGAAAGAGTTTCTTCTGATCAAAGTTAATCATCATGTAGGAACATTTAATTTAAAAAAAGTAATTATTTTACAGGAAAAGAAATTACTGTGATCATTACTGTGATGTACTTCAATAAAGAAATAAGGTATATATTTTTATTGACTGGTTTATATTAAGTATTTTCCTGCAAGACCTTTTGTTACTATTGGAAAAAAAACCTCATCTGTTGCTTCATATTCATTTGTGCTTTAGATGTACACACAATTTCTCACCTCTTCACAACCTCACCATGCTCTGTTCATCCACAGTATCTGACTGTGTGAGGGCTTTGTTCCAGTGCAAAGTTATAATGTTAATTTAAACCAAAATAAACTGCTAAAATTGGACTAAAATGCTAGAAAACATATCCAAGCTGTGATTTACGTTGTGCAAATTGTTCAGAAGAATGAGTTTCCCAGACAGACAAATCTAAGTCTGAGCAATGCAGATGTCTTGGGCAGAGTATTCGGGCTCCACAGTGGTTTACAGTGACTGTGCTAGGTTGTTTTCCAGGCCGATAAAATCCATCCTTTCTCTATCTAGACATACATCTGTTCCTATGTTTAATCCTATATAGAAATTGGGGTTGAACTCTGGACCATTATCTAATGCTAAACAGCATTCAGGCTGAAAATGGGAGTACGTTTACTACCAAATTCAGACAGCTGTTACCCTTTATCAAGAGTCTTTAACATTTATACCCAAACCCTTGGATATTATTTTTTTCACAACTATTCAACTTTGAACATTTAGTGTGAAACTTTTTACACTATCCTCAGTCATTCACTGGAGTGTTTTATGTAATTACATACTAAGAAGCATATTGTCAACTGTATCTTTTCTTTAAATAGTTACCTAGAATTAATTTGTATTTAAATCTCTTTCTTTCCATATCCATAAGAATTGCTTCTAAATTTCTTTCAGAAGTTGGCAAAACATTCTCTATAACTGAAGTTAAATTCTCCATTTATTTTTAAGTTTAGACAGAGATTTTATTGCTCCATATTTAAAGCATTTATATGTAATAAATATATCGGCTTTTTAGCAGTCTGTACTATATATTTTCTTTCAGGTAAACACAAAAATGTAAAGCCTTTCTGCCTTATAAGCCTTCATTTACATTTAAAGAACAATTTAAATATAATAGGATTTTGGGGAGGGAATTTAGCCATGGACTAGCTGTTTACCAAGAACAGTTCTGTCTCCTAAGCAGGCAAGGCTACTGCTTCTTGGTATTAATTTTATTTCATTCTGTATAGATGACTACAACAGAGTCACAATGTGAACATTAAATGTCACAGTGAAATTTAGAGATATAAGAAATGCAATAATAAATAGAAAAATGCACGGCCTATGAAGTTAAGGTGATTGATGTGAGTTGTTAAACTATTTGATTCAATGCTGAAAGACTGGCTTTCTATGGAACTAATCTCTTTTACTGGAAGTTTAGTAGTTTTGCAACATTTTTTGCATTTCTTTGTTTTACTCACAACTAAGAAGATTTTCTAAAATGACCATACAGTTGAACAAATCTTTTGGATAGTAACCAAACATGCTTTTAATCATAGAATCAGAATGCTTCAAGTTAGAAGGGACCTTAAAGATCATCTTGTTCCAAAACCCCTGCCACGGACAGGGACACCTTTCACTAGACCAGGTTGTTCATAGACTCATCCAGCCTGGCCTTGAACACTTCCAGGGATGGGGCATCCACAGCTTCTCTGGGCAACGTGTCCCAGTGCCTCATCATCCTTGTCTGAAGAATTTCTTCATGATGTCCAATCTAAATCCACCCTCTTTCAATTTAATCCCATTACCCACTGTCTTATCACTACAGGCCCTAATATTCTAATATTTTTGACCCTATGTGTTGAGAGTTTTGATAGTTTCATCCACCTTGAATCTTAACCCAAAATATTTTGCATATTAGCAAGTTAGACTTTCTTGGACTGCTTGGTATTGTAGTGTACAAGCTACACACATGCATAGACCAGCACCGTGGTAAAAGTGTATCATGATTTGCTGAAATACAGTTTAGTACTTACCTGTGAGTTGCCATCACTCAATTAAAACTCTTACTTACCTATGTAATCATATGACCAGCCACCACCACATCTTTATAATGAATACTTATCACACAATTGCATTTTAACACACAGTAAGCAGATCTGTTCTTACCTCAAGCCTTCAGTCCCTATGTTGGGCTCCAAAGAGGACTGTTGTGGTTTAACTCCAGTCAGCAAAATACCATGAAGCTGCTCTCACACCTCCTCCCCGTTCCTCCAGCAGAGGAGAAGAATCAGAGGAAAATGACAAAGAAGCTAGTAAAATTGAGACAAGAACCATTTCCTAATTGAATATAAATGAATAATATGTATATATATATGAATATATACAAGTACTACTAATAGCAAGTAAATAAAATAATAGAAAATAAACCACAATACAATATGATACAATTGCTCACCACCCACTGACTGATGCACAGCCAGGTCCTGAGTAGCAAGACTCAGAGCCATAGAGCCCGAAAGCTGGAACCTGAGAGTGATTGCAGCAGAATCTGAGCAAACCCTATCAGTGACAGCACAACCACGAAAACAAACAGACCCACTAATTCATGAACGAGCCAGCAAAGGAGTTAGCAAAGCAGCTAATGAAGGAGTTAGAGAGAATATTAGAAAGTGATAAAAAGTGTAATGGCCCTCGAGCCCACTCCCTGTTTATATAACCAGCATGACATACTTATGCAATTAAATACTCCTTCAGTCAGATTGGGTCGGCTGTCTGAACTGTGTGCCGCCACCCCCCCCCCACCCCCCCCCACCTCCGCCCCACCTGCCTGTAACCAGAGTTGGGAACGCAGATGCAGTACCAGAAGCTGAGAAAGACCTTGAATTTGGTGCAAGCACTCCCCAGCACCAGTTAAAAAGACACCTTATCAGTACTTTTCTCAGGCTAAATCCAGAAACCTGGCTTCACACCAGCTACTGTAAGGAAACTTAACTCTTTCCTGACTAAACCCAGCAGATTTACCTATATAATCATCTGTAGTCTGTTTCTGGACAAGATCCAGCCTGTGAGCTTAAACTACTGTTCAGAGTCGTTAAGTGAAACTCTGTAGCTGTCTTTAAATGGCTAGATTATCCAACCTTGCATCTTGGCAGGGAAAAAGGAAAGATGAGAAAAGTTTTTAAGATCTTGTCTTGTATCCAAGTATCTTTTTCAGAACTTCTATTTCAAGTTAAAGTTAGATTAGTCCACTTTTTGCAATGGGTCAAAAATTTCCTGTTTGCCTTTGCCTAGAAATGGAAGAGAAGCTGTCATCATCAATACTCAGCTGCATTAACCGATTAATATAAACTACTATTGAAAATACTTTAGTAACCATTGAGGAAGTTTAATCTTAATTTCCATTAGTTCTAAGTTTTCATCCAGTCTAGAGAGAACTTAAACAACATGGATGTGTCTCAGTCATAACAATGAGACACTGACAGGATGAGTTAGGGTGCTGAGACTGAGCTTAATGAGAGTGAGTCATTAAAGCAGAGACCCTTAGATGTACAGGTAGGCATAGATTTGCACAGTTCTTGTTTTTATAGTTGTAGCTTAATAGAATTGCTTTGGAAATCTGCAGCGGTTTGGTAGAAGTTTGTCATATCCTGTGTATTTTGAAAGGAATAGGCTCAGCAAATTAGTATTTCTTTCATGACACTTTGCTGTAGCAGACAATTTCCAATTCATCCTGAGTAGGTAGTCCTACTCCATCCCAAACTTCATCCTAATCATATTAAAATGAAAAACTGACTTTTCCACTATCTATCAGTAATAAAACCATCGATATAAAATAAAGGTGAAATTGTGACTGAGACATGGGACTTCAATTCCTTTGCAATGCCAAATCAATATTTGTTTATCCACCTAAAAACTCATAGAGATTCAATATAAAAATAAGAAAATTACTATATTTACACTCAGTGATAACTATAGCAACGTTACAGAGTCATGTCCCCATGCTCCTTTATGTGTTTTTTTTCATCCAAACTTCACTTAACACCTGTTTAGATTAGAGTGACAATTAATCGAATATATGCCTGGTACTGGAATGAGTAAATTCTATCTTACTGAAATCCTTACGGTATTTCCATTCCTTACAGTGAAAGCAGATCTATATTTAAAAATTTTAACAATAATATTGTGATTCTTATATTCAATTGTAACCATCTAGAGCAGTTTTAATAGATTTCCATGGTAAATATTAAGCTGAGTTTAACTAAAAGGAACTGATTGCCTTCGTCGTTTTTTCATCAGCAATTGCAATATTAGCACTCATACACTGCCAGGAAAAAATATGAGCAACAGTAATCTACATAATTAACTTGCTGTCTGTGTTTCCATCTTTATCCTGTACAGCACTACCACAACTGGGTTAAAAGAAAACTTTTTTTTATGTTCTCATGCATACCGGCTGATTAATAATATTTTGTCATATTCTTTCATATAGTAAAAAATACTAATGTGTTGCTAATACTTAGAATATCAGCCTACTAATTCAGGATAATAAACTGAAAAGATATAGGGCAGAAATATAGTTATTTGAAATGTATTAAAAGGCTTTCATTTAGAATCCAGCAGAATTCTAGCACATAACAACATCCTATGAATGTTTTTGCATAGATGTTGAAAGGATTCCTTTTTTTTTTTTTTTTCATACTTGTTTCAGTCCTGCTTGGTAAAGTGAATATTCTAGCAAACTGAAGAGATTAGGTCTATCTATGATGAAGCAGCTAAACTAATATCCTAATATCTTGTGTATGTTTGCAGTAAAGAGCAAGTAAAGGTGAAGTTTAGCTTGGGAAGCAAAAAAAAAAAAAAAAAAAGGAAATCAAATCAGCCTTCTCAGGAGATAACAGTAATTCAGACCAGATACTTTCTTTAAATGGATGCTCAATACCTTTAGACTAACTGATCCAAAGAAAAAAAACTCTTATTAAGGATTATCTCTTTTGCAGAGACATTATTGAAGATTAGTGAATTTAATGAAGAGCCCCATGTAAGCATCAGGCTAAGTATTCTGTTGCTAAGACAGGGCAGCTGACTTCCTTCAGTTAAATAACAGTTACCAGATTCATTTAATCCTGAGTAGGTGATCATATTGTTTAAAGGATAAGTGTTCTAACTGAATGGCAAACTCATGAGAAATTTGGCCTGTTTCTCCAGGCAAGAAAGAAAATGAAAGTAAATAGATTTAGTGAATTTTTTTCAGCATGTACAAAAGCTGTTGCTACAAAAATATTTAAAACAAATTGTGGAGAAACTCTTACTTATCAGCCATTTACATATTTCTGAGACACTGCTGTTTTTCTTAGAAAAATTAAAAAGCATTGTTTTGTTTTCTATTATGGTTGATATATTTCTTTTTATTTAGTTCCAAAATAATATGGTACAACAACTTTCCATTTTTTTTCCAAATTATTTACTTTGGAAGTGCACTGAGTGGTAGTGTGAGGTTACGGTTGACATCCAAGGGGATGAAATCTTCCAGCCTTATCCATTACAGGATCACACCACTAGTGCAGTCGTCTGTGTGCTTCCATAGATAACCTGCACTCCTGCTTGACAGGCTGTTTTATCTTTGGAAAAGGTTACATCAGGCAGGTTTATTTGAAAGCGAGGAGTGGATGAAAGTGGTTTATCAGCAAAACCAATTGAAATTAAAGCCTTAGAGCGGGATCTTCTACACCTGTAGCTGAGACAGGCCATGGATTGTCCCACAACCAGAAGGGTATACTAGAAATAGCTGTGGTACACCAATGAACAAAGCTTTCAGTGTCTCCATGTACCTGCAGTAAAACCTAAATTCCCAAGTGCTGAAAATGTTGATAGTTACATTTCTTGGACAAAAATAATTAACATCTGAGATAGAATTCTATAAAATTTAGATCTGACTCTGTATTGTTCTCTCAGAATTTCAGTTCTTGGTTGCACACCTCTGCATGAGATATACACAAATGTTTTTTCAGCTCAAATGAGTATATAATATGAGCCTTGATAAGGCTCCAAACGTCTCTTCTCAGTATTGAGATGTGCTGGTTCCAGCCAGGGAGGATTTGGTTTCACTCCATAATACATCAAGCTGAGTGGTCAGTGTCACCACCGTACCCACAGCACTGATAATAGGCGGGGCGGGATTGGGAAAGCTTGCAAGGTGTGCAGTTTTTGCACGGCACAAAAGGAGATCATGAGAGGCACAATCCGGAAGGTGGGTGGGGGTTGGTTAGGAGGTTCCTGCCGGCAGCGTGGTCTTTCTTTGGACCTCATGGAGGGCTTCAGGGAAGGAGCATCTTTTGTCAGGGAAATTGATCTGGGAGGGGGGGTTGGAAGTTTCTTCTTCCCTGCTCTTGGCTCCTGGTCTGAGGGAGGGGGGATTTCTCCCTCCCATTTTGGGCTCAAGGTTTCGGGTTCAGGGTTTTTTTGGTGTGGAGTTTTTTTTTTTTTTTGTGTCCAGTTGGATTTTTGCCTTGCCCTTTTTGGAATCTGGCTGTGTCGGTCCATGGGTGCTGAGATTCTGTATCATATGTTCTATTTTTCCGTTCTTTTAATTACTTATTAGCAGTAGTGTTGTTAGTAAATCCGTAAGTTTCATTTATATAATTAAATGGTTCTTAACTTTCACGACCCTCCCTTGTTTTTCCTCAGACCCTTCCTCACTGTTAGCGGGGGCAGGAGGGGTGGGGTGGGTGGAGTGATAGAGGGATTGGTGGCACTTAATTGCCAGGCAGAGCTAAACCACAACATGAGATTACTGGAAAAGGTGCAAATGTTATGATGTTTACTTGGGAAATTAGGTAGAAAGAAATGAAGAATGACTATGAAGAGGCAGCAGAACAGCTATCAGACAGCAATGATTTACTTCCATGGCCTAACTGTGATTAATACAAACCATAAACAATTAATTAAAACCTAATGGTAAACATAAATTCATTCTTATAATTTTGAATAATGCATTATTTGTGGTTTATTTAAAAAAAGAAATCTTGACTTTATGTCATGTCATAAGAATTACTCAAAATTCTTGAAACTAGAATGACTCAAAAAACTATCCATAGCTTGGAAATATACATTCAGATGAAGACAGTAATACTGGAGCTATTGTTTCTGCCTTTTTCAGTTTTTAAATAATGAAATATTTCACCTGCCAAAAGTCGTGAGAAAGACGTGAATTGAAGAGAGGCATTTCACCCTTAGCTGAACTCTCTCATTTTTCTGGCATCAAGTCATTCCCTTAATTGCCTGTGAATTTCCTCAGGGGCTTAGTATTATTTATATTTTATCCATAAAATTCTCAAAAATACAGATGTTTGAGATAATGCTCTATTGACCTTAATCTTTAGTAACAACAGATATGCTATATTGATTACAGTAAATCCAAATTATGTCTTTTCCCCCCTTGCTCTCTTTCACAGAAATAGAGAATCAGTTATGGCTACCTTCTGCTGGTCAAATTTCAGTGTGGGACACAGCCAGCTGACACAAACTGACCAAAGACATATTCCATGACATATGATGTTTGCTCAGCAATAAAAGCTAAAGAGAAAGTGAGTGGAGTGGGGCGTGGGGGGAGTTGATGGGGGACAGGGAGAAGTGTTATTTTTATTTGTTATTATGGCATTTATGTTCCAGAGCAATTGCTACATGTACTGAAGCCCTGCTTCCCAGGAAGTGTTTGGACATCGCCTGCTGATGAAAATAGAGAGTAAATCTTTTGTTTTCCTTTGCTTCTGCGCACAGCCTTTGTTTTGCTTTATCAAACTGTCTTTATCATAGAGTCATAGAATGGTTAGGGTTGGAAGGGACCTTAAAGATCATCTAGTTCCAACCTCCTTGCCATAGGCAGGGATACCCTCCACTAGACCAGGTTGCTCAAAGTCTCATCCAGCCTGGCCTTGGACACTTCCAGGAATGGAGCCTCCACAACTTCTCTGTGCAACCTGTCCCAGTGCTTCACCATCCTTTCTGGGAAGAATTTTTTCCTGATAGATAAATCTTCACACTTTCAATTTAAATCCGTTACCCCTTGTCCTGTCACTACAGGTCCTTGTAAAAAGTCCCTCCCAACTTTCTTGTAGGCCCCCTTCAGATACTGGAAGGATGTCCACAGACCCTTCTTTTCTCGAGGCTGAACAAACCCAATTCTCTCAGCCTTTCTTCATAGCAGAGATGCTCCAGCCCTCTGAGCATCTTCATGGCCTCCTCTGGACTCACTCCAACGGGTTGATATCCTTCTTATGTTGAGGGCTCCAGAGCTGGATGCAGAACTCCAGGTGAGATCTCACAAGAGCAGCATAGTGAGGGAGAATCACCTCCCTCAACCTGCTGGCCACACTTCTCCTGATATAGCCCAGGATACAATTGGCTTTCTGGGCTACCAGTACCTACTGATGGCTCATGTTCAGTTTTTCATCCACCAGTACCCCCAGGTCCTTCTCCTCAAGGCTGCTCTCAATCCATTCTACACCCAGCCTGTACTTGTGCTTGGGATTGCTCCAAGCTGGGTGCAGGACCTTGCACTTGGCCTTGTTGAACTCCATGAGATTGGCACAGGCCCACCTTTTCAGCCTGTCAAGTTCCCTCTGGATGCCATCCCTTCCCTCCAGTGTGTCGACCGCACCACACAGCTTGGTGTCGTCGACAAACTTGCTGAGGGTGCACTCAATCCCACCATCCATGTCACTGACAAAGATGTTAAACAGTGCAGGTCCCAACACTGATCCCTGAGGAATGCCTCTCATCACTGGTCTCCACTCAGACATCGAACTGTTGACCACAACACTCTGAGTGTGATCACCAAGCCAGTTTTTTATTCACCGAGTGGTCCATCTGCCAAATCCATGGCTCTCCAATTCAAAGAAAAGGATGTTGTGTGGGACGATATCAAAGGCTTTGCATAGGTCCAGGTAGAGGACATCAGCTGCCTTCTTTTATCCACCAAGGTCGTGACCCCATTGTAGAAGGCCACCGTATTCGTCAGGCATGATCTGCCTTTGGTAGAGTCATGTTGGCTGCCACCAATCACTTCCTCATTCTCCACGTGCCCTTGCATGGTTTCCAGGAGGATCTGCCCCATGACCTTGCCAGGTACAGAGACTGACTGGCCTGTAGTTCCCTGGGTCCTCCTGACACATGAGTTTCTTTCTATCTTATTTTCTTCCCATGTCATGCTGAGGAGGGGAATGATAGAGTGGCTTGGTGGGAACCTGGAATCTAGCCAAGGTCAACCCACCACACTATAGAGATAATGCATTTTATCTTGTTTGTTTGTTGTCTCCCATGATTAGTGGTGTGCTGGGTTCAGTCAGGAAAGAATTAAATCTCTTTACCGCGGCTGCTAGGAAGCTGTGTTCCTGGATGTTGAGAGAAGTACTGATAATGTCTTAGCTGGTGCTGGGGAATGCCTGCACCAAATTCAAGGTCTTTTTCCACTTCTGATACTGCAGGTCCTTTCCCAGCTCTCACTCTCTCACCTCAGGCAGTGTAGGGGACACACAGTTCAGACAGCTGACCCAAACTGACCAAGGGAGTATTTCATTCCACAGTCCGTCATGCTCGGGACATAGGTGAGGAGGGGGTCCAGGAGCCATTACAGTCTCTCTTTTACTCTTGCTTGTTTACTCCCGTACACTTACTAATTCCTGTGCTGGGTTGTTCGTGAGGGTGTTGGTGGGTTTGTTTAGTTTTCCCGGTCGTGCTATTGCTGATAGGGTTTACTCGGAATCTGCTGCGACAGCTCTCAGGCTCTAGCCCTTGGGCTGTGGCTCTCAGGCTGAGATCACTCTTGGGCTGCGGCTTTCGGGCTCTCTGGCTTTGACTATCACTACTCAGCACCCGGTTGTGCCTTGGTCGGTGGGTGGTGAGCAAGTGTATCATAATTGTATCATATTGTATCATCTGTTTTGTTTTCTATTATTTTAATTACTCATTATTAGCAGTATTTGTATATATTAATTTAAATTTAATTAGTAAATAGTTCTTATCTCAATTTTACGAGCTTCCTTATTTCTTTTTCCTCTGATTCTTCCCCTCCACTGGAGGAGGGGAGGACGGATTTGTGAGAGCAACTTCATGGTATTTTGCTAGCTGGAGTTAAGCCTCGATAAGTGGCTTCTTCCTTTCTTGATATCAAGGATTCTTCCGGAAAAACTCCCTTGACTTTTTCTAGTATAAATTAAAAACTATCTAAAATAATTAATTGTGCAAATACATGATTCTTTTTCCATTAGTTTGATGGTCGGCTGGGGAGAAAAAAAAGAAAGAATCAACATATTGGACATTTAGCTGAACTGAGTGTTTGAGACATCTGAATTTTTTAGGTTTTGTTTAATTTAGTTTTCAATCTGTTTTAAACTTGACTATAATAAAAAAGGGAATGTTTTTGCTGTCTTTTATTTAGACTTTTTTCCCAAGCTTTTTACTGAGACAACTTCATAAAACTGACTCAAATTCATAGAAAAATTCTGATAAATTGAAGCTAGAGTTTTCACAGAAGATGCTATCTAATGTCTTTCCAACTTTACCTGCAACCTTCAGAAAAAGGCCTTTTGAATCAGAAAATACTGCAATAAGCTTGGTCTTCTGCTGTAAACTCCTAACTTTTAGTAAAATTATTACTCATTATCATGAGTATCCTACAGTACTGGGTTGGAATAGTAGAGGGGTTTCTTTTGTACTGGTAATGACTGACCACAGACTAAGACAAGAGCATAGGGTCCTTGTACAGTCATGTCAAGGCTTTTCCTGTGCATTAAATGTTAATTATGCCATTTATTTTCCTTAATATGCATATTGACTATATGTGCACTTTAATCTACATCTCTATATACAAATATGCTATATATATTGTGTGTTTGGAATTTTCTCATTGTCAATACAAATATTTCTCTATTACTCTTTCAAACAGAAACATAAAGTGAAATGATACATACTCCATAGTTTCCTATATAGTATATTACATGTAAAAATGGTGGTGGGTTTTTTTTTTCCAGGTATCAATTGTTAAAATAATTTCAAAGAAATAAGATTATGTTTTGTTTTTTGAAACCGTTGTGACATGAGGACCAAATTCACTAAGGTTTTTTTAAGCAGACTCTAATGTCTGGCACTGGTGATGCAAAAAAGTTCTTTCCCACACTTCAGTACTAACCCCATGTATTACAGGATCAACTAGCAGTAAATGAGACTATGCTGGTCATCTGACTGTAGCCTAGAAAATGCCAGCAGTCAAAGGGTTAATGCAAGAGTAAAGGGTTAATATCAATGTAAGAGCTCCTGCGTGCAGTGTTTCTGGAATGTTACTGAACCGTGTCCCCAGCCCTTTTTTTTAACAAAGCCTGCAGTACTTGAACCTGTCTACTTCAAGCCTTGATTAATGTCTGTTTAACTGCTATTGTCAATCTTTCCTCATAGCTGCCAGATGGAATGCTGAAGATTATTCTGCATCACTTAATTGGAGTTTATAATTAAAAAATGGTTAGTGTTATGGACTATGGTTTTGTCCCTTTGATCCCTACACAGACAAACAAGCTTCTCTAATCAGTAATTCCCCATGTCCTTTTTCAGACTGACTGAGATCATGCCTCTGATATCTACAGTATATATTATTTTTACATCATTTCCAAAAAACTATGGAGATACATTCCGGTCATACATGTTTTTCCCCTTCAAAAAAGTAATCCTCTTCTGGAAATATAGCTTTTTATATGGTCTCCTGTGCATACCTCCCACAAACATGCAGCAATATACTCTCTATACAGAAAATAGCAATATATACCAAAATATACATGCAGCTCCTGTAAAGTCAGCTCCAGGACATCTTTTCATGGTTCAGTTAAGGACAATTTTGAGAAGGGACTTTCTGCATCATTTTGGAGGGCAACCAAGCTGAGCAAAGGCAATTATACCTCTGCTGCTGTTTGTAGCAGCAGTCAAAATGTATGTGTGCACACAGAGGCATATATATATATATGCAGACAGAAGTTTGCAGTGTCTTTAAAGCAGCTCTTCTTACACGTAAGAGAGGAATAATGTAATATGCATCTGTTGTAAGAAAGTGGGTGGTTCAGACCTCTGTTTTTCTGCTGAACGTGCAATGCAAGCCACAAAACACTTTTAAGAGTCTTCTAATACACATAAGATCTTCAGTTAAAAAAACAAAACCAAACAAACAAGCCACAATGACTGAAATATCCTCACTAAGAAAGAGACAGAAATATGAAAGATATTGTCATTGGCCTGAAATTCTATAATAGTAAAAAGGCTGCTAGACTGCAATGCTGAGGACAGGTGGGAAATCATCTATGACTCGCATTATTGACAAAAGAAAAAAACCAAACCCAGAACCAAAACCCAAACTTCCTACTGAGAAGAAAACTCCTTCCTGTTCTGTTCTGAAGCAGAATTATCAAAGATGACAGAACTAGCCCAATGTAGTGTTAATGTTTCTGAATGTTCTTGAAGTTGAAGCACTTGCATAGTATGGCAGCAGGCAAAAGCCCCATGGTATAAGGAAAAAAATATGTCATTGTGAGCCATTATGGCCAAAGAAGAAAGTTCTATTAACTAAAAAAATGAGTCACGGAAATGTTTATGTCTCTAAGCAGTCAGACCTTCTGATTGTAAAGAGTTAACATATGTGATACTAACACGTACTACAAAATTTTACACATACTAGACAGAGTCTAACTTATTTCCATATATGATTTTATCTCTGATGTTTATATGGAAATACTACAATGGATTACCTTGATTTGCTTGTATTTGACTATAGCAACTTCATCAGCGTTAAAAAAACTAAAGCTAATAAGGGAAATATTTTTTTTGCAATGGTCAGGGTGGCAGGTCTGCAACCTTCTGAAAAGGTTTCAGACCCAGAATTTCCTACAAGTCACAGGGAAAATGCCTAGGACAGTTATAGAAGCAGCAACACCCAGAAAATGCCAGGAAATGCCTAGAAAGGTACCATTCAGAGAAATCTGAAGAAAATAAAAGGCCAGGCATCCTAAAAATAATCTATTTAGAATTCTATGATTAAAATTCTAAATAGCAGATCCTGAGAATGCAACAAAGGAAAAAAGACACTACTAGTATAACATCATTTAATGTACATTGGGCAGATGATCTTTAAGCTAAATGTTATTTTCCTCTGGATGCAAAGCATAGAACATTGCTTTTATAAAAACGTAAAATTCCAGAAATGAAATTTGAATGCATTTTGTGATCAAAAATGATGAGCTGTTTAATTAGCTCATAGAGAGAAACCTTTTCCTTTAAGCTTCTGTTGTGAAATCACTTTGTAAAGACCAGATTTCGAAATGATTCACTTTAAAATGCTATAGAAATATGTCACTACAGGACACTTCCTCTTTTGTTAAGCAGCCCTATGATTCACAAACTGGATTTTTAACCATGTCATATTTCTTATGGAATCATCTTCCTACCCCCTTCCCCACCACCAATATTGCCTCATATTATTTGTTCTTATCTATAGCTAGTTTTATTATTCATGAAAGAGAACTGCTTCAAAAAGTAAGATCTGAACTGCCTAATATATGGAGCTGGAGGAGCTGTGCAACAGCTGAACAAGGATGCACAATCCCAGAAGAAAGACCAACTAATCCCTTCATGCTAAGGGCAAACCTGGACTCTCTTCAGGTCTCGAGGGCTGAGAAAACAACTATGTATCCATCAGCTCATGTGCCTTTCATGATGTCATCAGACAAACATTTTGGTCCTTGAAATGGTTTTCTGTGCTGTACAAATCATAAAGAAGCAACCTAACTACCTAGGCTGGAGGAAGCAAACCTCAGGAACACTGTCTTTGCAGGCTTCAACAAACTGCAGTGAAGTACTGCCCCAAAATGGATTTACCTATACACATTTAGGGCCCAGAATTTATTATACTGATCTCACAGTACAGGAAAAAAGTAATCCAAAAATGTTGAAATGCTCATACTTACAGTTTTCAAGGAAAGGTATTGTATTGCATTTTTGTGGCATGGGGGCTACAGGGAGGCTTCTCTGAGAAGCTCTGTATTCTGATAGAGCCAATGCCAGCTGGCTTCAAAATGGACCTGCCACTGGCCAACTCCAAGCCAACCAGTGACAAAGGTAACACTTCTAGGATAACTTCTAGGAAAAAAAAATATTGTGAAACTGCGGATGAAGAGAGGAGTGAGAATATGACAGAAGAATTGTGCAGACACCAAGGTCAGTGGAGAAGCAGGTGCCAGAGCAGAGATTCCCCAGCAGCCCTTTGTGCAGACCATAGTGAGGCCAGCTGTGCCCTGCAGCCATGGAGTGTCACAGGGGAGCAAAGACTCACCTGCAGCCCAGGGAGGAGCCCACACCAGAGCAAGGGGATGCCTGAAGGAGACTGTGACCCTGTGGGTAGTACGCGATGGTGCAGTGTCCTGGCAGAACCTGTGGCCCATGGACAGAGGAGCCCAGGATGGAGCAGGTTTGCTGGCAGGACTTGTGACCCCGAGGGGACCCAGACTGAAGCAGGCAACTCCTGAAGGACTGCACCCCATGGGAGGTACTGACATTGGAGAAGTTTGTGGAGAATAGTCTCCCATGGAAGGGACCCATGGTGAAGCAGGGGTGGAGTGGCTGTGAGATAAGGTGTGATGAACTGACCACAACTCCCATTCCCTACTTCATGCACTGCTGAAGAGGGAGGAGGTAGAGAAATGGGGAACAAAGCTGAGCCTGGGAAGAAGGAAGGTATTTTAAGATTTGGATTTTAATTCTCATTATGCTACTCTGATGGGGAATAAACTAAATTGCTTTTCTCCAAATAGGGTCTTTTTTGCCTGTGTCGTGGTTTAACTCCGGCTAGCAAAATACCATGAAGCCGCTCTCACAAATCCCCCTCCCCTCCTCCAGTGGAGGGGAAGAATCAGAGGAAAAAGAAATAAGGAAGCTCATAAAATTGAGATAAGAACTATTTACTAATTAAATCTAAATCAATATATACAGGTACTACTAATAATAAATAATTAAAATAGTAGAAAATGAAACATATAGTACAATATATACAATATGATACAATTTCCCACCATCCACTGACCAATGCACACCCAGATGTTGAGTGATGAAAATCAGACCCCAAGAGCCTGAGAACCAGAGCCCGAGAGCGATCGCAGCCCGAGAGCCGCGGCCTGAAGGCCGGAGCCCGGAAGCTAACGCAGCAGATTCCGAGCAAACCTTATCACCGATAACACGGCCAGAAAACTCAAAACAATCCACCAGCTCCCACACAAATGAGCCATCACAGGAGTTGGCAAAGCAGTTAACACAGGAGGGTTAGCAAGTTCCCCAGGAGAGACGAGCAAGGGAGTAAGGGAGAGAGAGAGAGAGAAGGGAAGAGTAACAGCTACCGGACCCTCTTCCCCACCCCAAGAGACCGGAACATGACGTACTATGGAATAAAATATTTCCTTGGTTAGTCTGGGTCAGCTACAGTATCCGAAGCGGACAAAAGACCTTGAGTTCAGTATAGGCCATCCCCAGCACCAGCTGAGGCCTTATCAATGTTTTCACTTACTGTCCAGCAACATAGTTCCCTGGCAACCAGAGCAAAGCGACTTAACCCTTCCCTGACTGAACCCAGCACAGCCTGTGACAGTAATTGGTGAATCTCTCCCTGTCCTTATCTCAACTCATGTGTCTTCTGTTCTATTTTCTCTCCCCTGCCCAGCTGAGGAAGGGAGTGACAGAGCATCTTTGGTGGCATCTGGCCTCCAGCCAGGGTCAACCCACCACATGTATTCAGCTTTTAACTATAATATTTAGTGTTGTTCAAGTATAATGATTAGATACTTGAGATTCAAGTCTTTACATGTAATTAGTTTAATCCATAAATTATAATCCATGAAGGTAATAAAAACAGTCATTTTGAAAATCAACCAACAGAGCCCATAATTTTCTCCAGTTACTGTGCTCAGTAACAGCAGCACACAAAAGTCAAAATGTTGGTTGTTAAGGAATATTGCTCATCTCTACCCATATTAAAACAACATTTTTACAAAACAAAGTCACTTTCAGGTTACAATCGCAGTTTCTTTACCAAATTCTCCTGATAAGTGATAAAAAAGGAGAAGCCAGAAATAGAAAATGACTACAGATTCCTCCCTTGGACAGAGTTTAAATACGTAAGTCAAGACCCTCTCTCAAAGTAGATTACTTCTAACAAAACAACTAGTATTTCGTCATTTTATATTTTTCTCTGAGTAACTATGATTGCTAATAAGACTTAATACTAACCTATACTTAGCAAAAAGAGTGTTTCTTTGTGATTGTGTTGTTTCATTCCAGTTTAGGCCAGAACTATGACTGAGGTAAATACTTTTTTATTTATTTCAGAGTTTTTTCTTCTAATCATCTATCCTCATACTTTTTTTGTTGTTGTTATTCTTAAGCTCCATAAAATACAGTTTTATAAGAAATAGAATATGGAGCAAGAGAACTGACAGTGTGCCTTTATTTCAGATGTCTGTCACCCATAGCTTAAATGAGAAAATTTTTTGGAACATTTGTTTTGAGAAGCAAGAACACACTATAGTGCTGGGTTTATTCCTTGCGAATGACAAAAATCAAAGAACTTAATGAACAGTTTAGTCAAAAAATAGTTTACTGTGCCATAATCATAGCATATAAAGAAATCAAATGTACCTACTTGTTACTCTAGACATATACACAAAATCAATAGATGTGTGGCACAACACTACTGGCTGGAAGTCATTATGGCAGATTGTGTCAGTGTTTACTAAATTGAAATCTAGAATCAAATATTTGATTATAATACCTTATAAGAACTCCTTAACATGTCATATTTCTGTTTTTAGAATATAGAGGTTACAATTTTTAAATAAGTGTTTCTTGCTAACTCATTAAATTTTTTAATAATATTAGACAACTATGAATCAACCATTCTTGACTTACACATAGATCTAAATTTGAAACGAACACATACAAAAGGTAAGACTGTATATTGATAGATTTTTATGATGGCATCACTAGGTGGATAGACAAGGGGAAGGCAGTGGATGTGGTCCGCCTTGACTTCAGCAAAGCTTTCGACACAGTCTCCCATGGCAGCCTCATAGACAAGCTTAGGAAGTATGGACTGGACCATTGCATGGTGAGGTGGATTGGGAACTGACTGGAGGAAAGAGCTCAGAGAGTTGTGGTCAATGGGGAAGAGTCTAGTTGGAGGCCTGTAGCTAGTGGGCGTCCCCCAGGGGTCAGTGCTGGGTCCAGTGCTGGGTCCAGAACTATTCAATATATTCATCAATGACCTGGAGAAAGGGATGGAATGTCATCTCAGCAAGTTTGCTGATGATACCAAACTGGGAGGAATGGCTGCCATGCCAGAAGGCCGTGCTGCCCTCCAGCGTGACCTGGACAGGCTGGAGAGCTGGGCAGGGAGACATCTACTGCAATTCAATAAGGGCAAGTGTGAAGTGCTGCATCTGGGGAAGAACAACCCCATGGATCAGTACAGGTTGGGGGCTGTTTAGTTGGAGGGCAGCTCTGGAGAAAAGGACCTTGGAGTCCTGGTGGACAACAGGATGGCCATGAGCCAACAGTGTGCCCTCGCAGCCAAGAAGGCCAATGGCACCCTGGGGTGCATTGAGAAGAGCGTGGCCAGCAGGTGGAGGGAAGTTATCCTCCCCCTCTACTCTGTACTGGTCAGGCCTCCCCTGGAGTGCTGTGTCCAGTTCTGGGCTCCTCAGATCCAGAAGGACATGGAGCTACTGGAGAAGGTCCAGCACAGGGCCACTAAGATGATGAAGGGCCTGGAGCACCTTCCATGTGAGGAAAGGCTGAGAGAGCTGAATCTGTTCAGCTTGGAGAAGAGGAGGCTGAGGGGGGGATCTTATTAATGCTGATCAATATCTAAAGGGGGGGTGTCAGGAGGATGGGGCCAGGCTCTTCTCAGTGGTGTCCAGTGACATGACTAGGGGCAATGGCCATGAACTGGAAAACAGAAGGTTCAACTTGATCATGAGGAAACCCTTCTTCCCTGTGAGGGTGACAGAGCACTGGGACGGGCTGCCCGGAGAGGTGGGGGAGTCTCCTTCTCTGGAGGCTTTCAAAAGCCGCCTGGACTTGTTCCTGTGTGATTTGCTGTAGTTGATCCTGCTCTGGCAGTGGGGTTGGACTAGGTGATCTCTAGAGGTCCCTTCCAACTTCTAACACTCTGTCAATCTGTGAAATTCACATAATTTAGTAGGTACAGTTAACCCCCCAGTCTCAATAAAAATCAATGAGTTTTTCCTCCCAACTCATGGACAGAGGATTTCACACATAATTCTTCAGTATAACAATGCCTAATGTATTTCACAAATGGACATGCAGAAACATTTAGATAAGTATTTTGCTGAATAAAGACTGTAGCACATACACTGTACTTCCTATGCTTAAGTTTCAAAGGAGAGGGGCTTAGCAGGAATGCTATGTGAACTGTGAGGTGTTTAAAGTTGACATTCTCTTCTTTCCCAATTCCTTGGCTCATTGTTTTCTAAAATAAGAGTTTTATTGTGATTTCCAAAACTAAAATAAACAGTACATTTTTATCAGATTTGTGACCCCATTCATAACAGCTGTGATCCATAACATTGTAACCAGTGCCTTAGCTAAAAGTCTAAGATCCATGGTTTTTTTAAGTGTCAGAAATGGCAAAACAGTCCTGTGGGATATGTATGATGTTCTGATTTTATAAGACTTTTTCAGAAGAGGTAAGATTCAAGAGTTTTGGGGGGGTGGGAGTGGGGTTTGTCTTTTTCGTCTTTTTACAATATTTTTGAACTGCTAACAAACATGTCTCGTCTGTCTGGACAGAATATCTGGCACATCACCTTGGGGTGCAAGTGGTGGAGAATCAGACTGAAACAGATATGGCCACCGATCTGCCACAGCATTCCTGTTGTAGTCAGGTCTCCTTAGGCCGTACTACAAAGAAAACACAGCCTTTCTTAGAGACTCTGAAAACCTATATGAAGCTAGAGTTTTAAAAATTCTGGTACCAACATATCTGAGGAAAAAAAGAAGCCATTGATAGGTCACTGAGCAGTTCCTATTGATTAAATTGCCCTGCCTTCAGTACAGTAATATTTCATATAACTGCAAGAAATAGATTTACTTTGCTCATGATAATATGATGTGCACAAATATTTTGTTTAAAATCCCTCAGTAAAGCTCCTGTATAATTAAAGTTCCTAATGCTTAAATCCTCTTTCTGTATAATCATGCATAGCAAGCCTAGAATTGTGTCGTCTACTTTGCTTTGAGAATTAGAAGAAAACACTACAAGGCAAAACATGATTTTTTTAACACACTGTGGTATAATGAGTTTCTGTGAGAAAGGCTTCCATTGTCTAAAGTATTTTAAATGACATCATTGCTTTTTGCAGAATAACAATAGAAGTTCTAGTTTTCTTACATTAGTGGTAGCTTTTATAGAGTCACAATGTATAACATACAAAGAATAAAGAAGTCCAACACATCAGCCTAACTGTTCTATATAAGAAAGTCAAATTCTGTAAAAAATTTAGTTTTTGGAAAGGCTCACAGAGATTAAATATAAGAGCTAGGTAAAATTATATTTGCTACTTAGAGATGTGCTTCTTAACATCTGTATGTCTAAAATATACATCTTCTGTAACTTGCTAAGAAAATAATTTTGTTATAATACAAAATCCTGAATGCATGTGAAAATAAAAATGGAAAATACATGTTTTTTGCCACTTGCAATCACTAGTCCCTCAGTTTTGGCAAACAATAATTTTCATCTATGGTGGAAAGTGCCACACACTAGCCAGAAATAAAAAGAATGGACATACTCCTTGCTATCAACAAAAACTGGTATTTCCTTTTAGCTAGAAAAAAATTAGAAACACACTTCTTTATAAGTAAGCTGACCATTCTACTATCAAAGTGGCAATAATAGGTTGCAATTCCCATAAAACAGTTACAGGGATATTAAAAAAAAAAAAATATCAAATAATTTCCATCACATGGAATTCTGGGCTAATTTCCATTTTAATCAATGCTGAGCATTCAAAAAGTGATTAATAAGTGAAAAGAGGTGCTAATATGTGCTATGAAGCAAGCAACTGCCTGTGATATAAACTGTTGACTCCTCGACATCGACTTCAATACAGTATTTGTTTTTCAAAGCAAAAGGAAAAATTCTGGTCCATGGTTTTCAGTTGCAACAGTTTCTTTCCATCTTAACAGTCTGTTGGCCCTCACTGCCTCCTATTGTTAAAGACAATTTGGAAGAAAATATGGTTCTGGGTTGAGGGTGGTCAGAAACCCCAATGGTATCCAAGACAAAGGATGGGGAAAATGCATGAATACACTTGGAAGTTAATACTATTAGTTATTCTTTCTGGTTAGATTGCTGTCATTTGCAGTAAAACATCAGCCTACTGCTGTAAAATAATGGGAAAGCAAGACCTGTTGTTGAGACCAGCCAGAGTTATGTCTGCATCTGTAGGGTGCTTGCATAAAAGGTTAAACCATTTTCACAGATAATCCATTTATAAATCACTGTAATAAAATGCCCATCTTGACAGCAGCTCAGTAGCATTCTTCCACATGTTCCAATTGTATCCAGGCAACAGAAACATGCTAGTCAGATAAAAGCAGCGGTGGGGATGTAAGGGTAGAGTTTCTGGCACATTTTCACTGACTAATGTGGAAAGGGCAAAGGGCTGCAGATAAGAGTATTGATTAACATTTGGATCTATTAGCATATTAAAATCGTTTAGTTGCTTGTTTGAGATACTGGACATGATACAACTAGAATATAAAGACATGATAAAAGAGCATTTTAGGTGAATAGTTAACTGTAAAATTATACCTTCTTTCTATATGTATTCTTTAATTTCTTTTCCTTCACTCTTCGAATCATCCTCTCTGCTACTTCATATTGTTATTGAATATTGACTTTATGGTAATTTCAGCCCACTGTATTAGCCAAGACTGTAGGACCAGATGACAGAAATTTAGGTACACCCTATCCAGCTGTTAGGAAAGGTATTTTGGTTTCCTAAACATTATGGAATACTAATTATAAACAGCCCAGATAGAACAAGCACAATAGCAATTTTTCAAGCACAATTACAGTGAAAAAAGATGACACGTATACACTTCCATGAAGGAAAAGCTTTTGTAATGTCTTCCCTTTATCACCAAGACAATTCAAAATCAATGGAAACTGGTTTTGATATCCATAGATCCTTTTGAAAATTACAGTACCAGGCTTGACTGTCATGTAACATAGTACAGCAATCCCAGTTAAAAAAGCAAACATAATGGCAGTGTTATGTGTCAGCAAAAAAAAATATCTCAGTTCAAAACATCTAGTCCATGTAATTCAGGTGCCAGTTTTATTTAGTACTGTAAATTGTCAGTAAAGTTCTCCAGAATGGAATTTTTTTTCTAATTTTGAGAAATAATTTGTATGCAAAATATCCAGAGCAAGGTATTTGTAATATAAAGCAGGTTGAAAATAGGGTAAAACTGTAACAAAGATTGCTATTAAATACCCTTCTTTCATATAAAATATCCTTTCTCTATATAAATAATAATGTGAAGTCAAGAGAAAGCACCATGTGATGGTATGTACCTGCATCCTTTGGAAAACAAAATAAGAAAATTTCCCATTGCAATACTATAGCACACTCAGAACTGGTAGGGAATATTGCCTACCATGACATACACAGCCTAATGCCTGTGAAATGAGAGGAGCCATCATAAAACACTGCACCTCAGCAGGGAGCAAACTCTAGAGGTTCCTCAGAGGACTCTTTTCAACTTTGTCACTCACTCTCCAGACATGTATCACCATATATTACTGCCAAATTGTTGAAAATGCATTTCGTTCTTATTTGATTCAGTATATTAAAGCATTATGTGGATTAGAGAGCAATTTCCATAACCTGTCACACCAGATTCTAATAGTGTTCTGATTGTCTGATTTTGGAGTAAAAGACTGAAAAAACAATTTGGATTGGATCATGTCTGTGGCTACAGAAAACAACACGGAGGGTTAAGATTTAGTTGACAAAATTAAACTGGCTGATCTAAAAGTGCTGAAGCAGCAAAAGTACAAAACCAGCTGTTCATACTGTAGGAAGTCTGCTGCTCCATTGCTTATGTCTATAAAACTCTTAGCTATGCATCCCTTGAACACGTCTCATAAAGTACAACCTAATTAACTATTTGTGTTCTCATGTAGTCTTTGTACTTTAAGCAAAGCACAGGTGACTCAAACTTGCAGTTCAAACCCAAAACAAGGCGTTTATGAATGGAAGGCTGAACAACATACAAGAAGATGAAATATGCTTGGGAAAAAAAGGTGGCATGAATTACTTTTTATAGAAATATGTTGAAAATATCTGCAGAAAAGAAAGAACGAACAATAGGAATGGGGCTTGCTCTAGGTTTATTTTCCCAATAGTTTAAATATTTCAGCAAATCAGGACTTGTGCTGTCTGTTGTAAGAGACCATGCAAGGCAGCAAGTTGATGTACGCTGTGGTGCTTTATGAAGCATACCTTTGCACTCCCATTTTCCTTTCAGAAAAAATTCAAGGCTGGATTTAATTTCTTAAATATAGGTGCCAATTACCATTTCAGATGTCCTAAGTTATCTTGCTTATCCTCCAGCTCATGATCCACAATGGCATGGGTCTCCTGTAAGTTCTACATCATACTTTCCAGATCATTGCTGATGTTCTGGGTGCCACAGGACATCCAGCATGCCACTAGACACCTAAGAACAGGCTAATGCATTGATCCCTCACTGTCTTATGGGTTTCTGTTATGAAAATTCTCATATTTATTAAAGTTAATATATGCAACATAACAGTTCAAGCAGCACTGAACAACTTGGATAACAAAGTACAGAAGAACAAGAAATACCAAACAGATGGAGAATTAAAGGAACTTCTTCTAGAAAAAGTCTTTCAGAAATCTAAGATATTGTTACATATCTTTAAAATATTCACTGAAGAAATAGAAGACTAAAAATTGGAATTTCATATGGGTAATTTCTGAATAGAAGCACCGTTAATTCCAGCAATATAGTCCATGAAAATTGTTCAAAAGTCTCAGTTGAAATATCAGATAGATATTAGCTGTTTGAATACTTTATATATTTTTCATGAACAGTGACATGAAGTATGAATTAGTTTAATTCCTTTCTTGTCTTGTCAAACTATTTGCTTAGTTTTTAAAGTAAGCAGATAAAAATTGTCAGTCATATGGCTCCTAACCTAGACTAGTTTTTCACCCTACATATTATTAAACAAAATACCATATGCTGGCTGTGCTGGTCTCACATACACTCTTTGAGGGGGCAGGGGGGGGAAGAGGAGAGAAATACCATGATGGTATTTAAAAACACCACAAGTGAAATGAGGTTTTTTCTGCACTGCTGAATAACTGACTTCTGCACTGGTTTTTGTTATCCCAGTCAGCAACAGCACTGTCCTGAGACAGTGAGTCACTAAGACACTTGGTGTTCCCCACCATTTAGTCCAGCTGGAGTGAGGGAGATGGACACTTACCTCTTTTTCAGGAGCACATGCCTGTAGACCTGGCTCAAATCCAAAACAGGATTCTAGTTCAGCACAAATCCTTTTAATCTCTTGGGAGCAGAAGCTTCTGCACTAGACAGCTGACATATTTCAGACCACTGATATCATTTATTTGGAGGTATTTATTGGTGTCTGCCTAAGATAATATTTGAAATATGGTGCATCTAGACAAGACATTTCCTTTTCACAATGCCTCAAATACTTCACATAAAGTAACTTAGACAAAACAGACAGATTGTGAGAGCTGGTCAGCCTTGGGCTTACATCTCTAGATATAAAAAGTCATAGCCCATTGATTAGATGTCTAATTAGATACTACTGACTTTTATGTAATTTTGAAAATATGTCATCAAATACACCCCTTAGATTTCTGAGTATTAAAGAAATGAAATCCCCTCTCACATCTTGGAAACATTAACTACTGGTAATAGGAAGATTATATAATGTTAGAAGATGTATGTACAAGGAAAGGCTCAAATGGCAGTAATCAGTCTATTAAATATTTCACAGTGTATTTTCTGTAATTTAAAGACAAGGAAATCACTTTCCATCCAATCTGAACAACAACAAAGTAAAATGTCAAGCTATTATGCTAACAATTTCAGGTCTTTATCAATTTTCTGAGACAATGACCAAGTCAAGATTTCATGTATAAACATGGCTAGTAGGATACAGTTAGTACAGCAGAACTGTCAAACATTTGGACCATTCTTTACCAGGCATAGACAAAAATGTCAGCTGAGATGTTCACACAGAACTTGACATTTGTGTAAGTTTATCTGGGTAAGTGAATATATCCTATAGATCCAGCTTTCTTTTTACACATATCAGAAAAATAAAAAAGTAATGTAGACAGTCAAAGCAGAGTTTGAAATAATCATAGCACAACAACATATTACTCCAGATCCATCCTATAGGGTACAATCTAACTAGTCATACCAGGAACGGTATGTGACTGTAGAGAAAGAATTTAAAAAAAAAATAAAATAGAGAGCAGTGTGGTGTATTTTTCAACTCCAGCCTTCTGAGGTTGTGATCTCTAAGTAGGTTCTACCAGTAAGTGGTGTGTCTCCATCTCGTACCCTCAAATTTAGGACATGCACCACATGCAGTACTCACTCTCTGACTTTCTACATGATTGGGGAAATCCAGCATCCTCCAAAGAGGGAAGCCTCTCCCTTACAGTGTACAGTCATGTGCCTATGAATCTGTAAGTCAAGTCTTACAGATGGGAAGCTTATCATCACCATCTATAAACTACCCTCAAAATTACATTACAAAGTCCATAATGGGAGAGGTAAATAGTATTGACAGGTGGTAAATATTGGTCACTGCAATTCTGCAAATCTGAAGCTCAACCTGTATTTCCCTTTAAGCTTTGCTGTCTCAAACAATTCAGTAGAGGCAAAAAGACAAGGGGGAAAAGAAAAACAAAGAAAGAAGAAAGAAAGAAAGAAAGAAAAAGAAAAAGAAAGAAAGAAAGAAAGAAAGAAAGAAAGAAAGAAAGAAAGAAAGAAAGAAAAAGAAAAAGAAAAAGAAAGAAAGAAAGAAAGAAAGAAAGAAAGAAAGAAAGAAAGAAAGAAAGAAAGAAAAAGAAAAAGAAAGAAAGAAAGAAAGAAAGAAAGAAAGAAAGAAAGAAAGAAAGAAAGAAAGAAAGAAAGAAAGAAAGAAAGAAAGAAAGAAAGAAAGAAAGAAAGAAAGAAAGAAAGAAGAAAGAAAGAAAGAAAGAAAGAAAGAAAGAAAGAAGAAGAAAGAAAGAAAGAAAGAAAGAAAGAAAGAAAGAAAGAAAGAAAGAAAGAAAGAAAGAAAGAAAGAAAGAAAGAAAGAAAGAAAGAAAGAAAGAAAGAAAGAAAGAAAGAAAGAAAGAAAGAAAGAAAGAAAGAAAGAAAGAAAGAAAGAAGAAAGAAAGAAAGAAAGAAAGAAAGAAAGAAAGAAAGAAAGAAAGAAAGAAAGAAAGAAAGAAGAAAGAAAGAAAGAAAGAAAGAAAGAAAGAAAGAAAGAAAGAAAGAAAGAAAGAAAGAAAGAAAGAAAGAAAGAAAGAAAGAAAGAAAGAAAGAAAGAAAGAAAGAAAGAAAGAAAAGAAAGAAAGAAAGAAAGAAAGAAAGAAAGAAAGAAAGAAAGAAAGAAAGAAAGAAAGAAAGAAAGAAAGAAAGAAAGAAAGAAAGAAAGAAAGAAAGAAAGAAAGAAAGAAAGAAAGAAAGAAAGAAAGAAAGAAAGAAAGAAAGAAAGAAAGAAAGAAAGAAAGAAAGAAAGAAAGAAAGAAAGAAAGAAAGAAAGAAAGAAAGAAAGAAGAAAGAAAGAAAGAAAGAAAGAAAGAAAGGAAAGAAAGAAAGAAAGAAGAAAGAAAGAAAGAAGAAAAGAGAGGTGCTATTATCAGCATTGACTGGCTTTGGAAGTGATATTTAAAAAACAAACAAACAAACAAACAACCCCAAAACTCAGAGACAGATGCTTCATACTAGGTAATTTAGATTGTTGTAACTCCATTTTTCAAACAGTGATTTGCATTATATCTTTAACGGTTTTCAGAGTTAAATGTTACAAAACCAAATAAAATGTGGGAGCTAAATGTCAGCTAATGTCTATTTTGTCCAAAGCACTTCTGATAACATTTTACTTTAAGATTTCTCATTGATACAATTATTTTATTCTAGGATATGAACTTTAATTACTCCATTTATTACTTTCTTCAGACTTTTCCAAACCTGTTTTTCCATGACAATTCTGAAAAAGTCTTCATTAATGTTCTAAGATAGCAGAGAGAAGACTAAACCAATATTACTAAATCTTATACCCCCAAACAAGATCTAAGAGATGCTATCAAAATTAAATAAGGGGAAAATACCAGTCAAGGCTTATTCTTCTAAAATACATATTATCAGCCACCTGAGAAGTGTGGCTGAAGGTGAGAACACAGTATTTTACTGCAGGCCTCCATAGCCTGCAAGACTGAACTTACAAGGGATCTTAATTTTCAAGGTGCTTGAAAGCAATAAAACTTGGGCAATCTTGATCACTTTTGAAAAGTTTGTTCACTAAATGAAAAATAAGCTTTTGAAATTCTTATCTTAAATTTTCAATACAAAGTTCAAGCAAGTTCAAAATTATATGCTTTTCCATAGCTTCTCTCCATAGCAGCAACGTAATTTCTGTTAGGTTTACTCATTGGAAAATATGGTCTTGCTTTTACTATAATTCAAAATAAATAAAAAAAAATTTGCTGATGATAGTGAATTCTCCTATATAATCTCAAAGACCATGACATAAATCAATTTACCATGCAATCAAAATAACTTTCCCTGCAAAATAAGCCCTAACCAAAATATTAAATCAAGCAACCATCTCTTCTCATGCATGACTGACCAAATAAGCTGGCCTCAGTTCAGCAATGACATAAACATACAGAATCTAACAGTAAATAAATCAAAATTTCTGTCCTACAAGGCACTGAAATAATCAAGGATCAATATCTTTCTGGAGTTTTCAACATCAAGGAACAGAAAAGATCTGAAAAACTCATGAAGGATAGTTCTTCTGTTCAGCAAACTAGGAAAATATTGGATCTCTCGAACTAAACATGAAAGGAACAACAAACAATGGATTTGTGTTATGAGCCATGTTGTGTATATGTTAAAGGGACTCACATTCTCAGTGATTTTAACTCCAAATGACTCATTTGAAATACTTTTCAAACTATCTCCCTATAATAAAGAATGTTAATAATGAACAGCCTACTCATAAGACGTGTAATAACATTAAAAATCCCTACACAACAGGAACTGTTGTTATCTTCAATACATACATTTGCATGACTTATAAAAGGTGTCACTGTGAGGTTATATCAGAATAGAACATAATTGCATCTTAATTTTCTATCAGAAAGCCACATGTTTTTAATTACATAACAAAGTTAACATCATCTTGGGCAGATTTTCATCTGTAACTCCTTGAAATCAAACTGAAATTACTCACTGACCGTACTCATTATTTTTTTCATGTTGTTCTGGCACTGTTTCCTTCTGACTTGTCATATTTCCATCTTCTCATATTATTTAGTTGAATAAGTTCCTCGAAAAAGGGAAAAAATCTAAACTTTTCATTTCAGTAGTATGTAAATGAAACACTGAGGGTTTTTGTTGTTGTTGTTGTTAGGGTTTGGGGGGGTGTTGTTTGTTTGTTTGTTTGTTTGTTTGAATAGTAATACATTCAGCTGCTTTTCCTACTTTGTGCATCAGTACAAAAAATGAAACATCAAATCTTATTTTCCTTTGCTTGTTCTCTGTTTATCTTAAGAATTTTAAATGTTAGACCTTGTGTTCCCGGCTCTGAAGAGCTAAAATTACGTACACATATGACTCAATGTAATCTTCCAAATTGTACTGAATTTTCCTGACAATGACAAATGTAAAGTTTCCTCCTTTCACTTGGGTTATATTTTACTTCCGTTTTTCCTGGTGGAGAAGAGGTTTAAATGTAATTTACATTTCTTTTGCTCTCTTTTCAAATTTTTATTGTCCCCACATCCCTTAAATAACATTGCTTTAAGTAAAGTTGTATAGTTAACAAAAAAAAAATTTTCTTCAGTGCATAGCAGTAAAAAGAAATACGCAGCTACCTCTTAATTACGTGTAACTGTTCCATGAAGTACAAGGGAATACTTGGAATATTAGAAAGTGTATAGGTAATGAATGACCCTGTACACTATGTAGGTGTATAGTGGGAATCAAATTAAGTTTATATCTGACTTCCGTTGCTAAGCACATAAGGTGTGAATGATGATACTACCACTAAACATGAGGTGCTCTTAGTGTGTACTGTGCTCAAGGCATCATGATTCAAAATCAGTGTATTTTCAGCAGTGTAATTTTAACTCTTATAGAAAGATGACATTATAAGGACAATATTTTGAGGTTTTATGAATATTATCTCAAGATTAATAGAAAAAGTTACGTGAGAAGTTTTCAGTAAAATCTATCTATCTGAGGACTAAGATCACAAGAGACAGCGTTCTGTAAAATTAAATCCTTATAGAGAGTTTGAGAAGAGGTGTGAAATAATTTGGCATATTCTCATTTTCTGTTCTGTGTGCCAGAGAACACACAGAAAAGGAGTTCAGATGTGCTTCAAATAAGGTTTAATTAGTTTCAGAATAGAATAAAGGTACTAAATTATGGTCAAGGATTATTAAGAAAGGAACATTTAAGCAGATGCATTTAAGCAGATACCAGTTTTAGCTACAAATCCTGATTTTCAATGGAAAAAGGCAGAAAAGCAAAAATTCTCTCTTTCATGTAACGCCATCCTAAAGTTTCATAAAATACTAAGTTTGCAGCAAATTTAAGTTTTTTCTGGAAGATCTACTTAGTTCTCTAGTCACTAGAGGTCACTATTAGTTTTGAAACCTTCAGGTCTGCTGCCTCTTACTATTTTCCTCAATATGCTCTAAATTTGAAAAATTCCCACTATGAATTGTATTCATATTTGAATAATGATACTTGAAATACATACCTGAAATATATTTTTTCTTCTTCAGAAAAATAATTCCAGAAGTACTAGTAAAAAGTTCTGTTTAGGAGATAATTTTAAAATGTTTAATTTATTGTGGTTCTACCAGTGACAGGTTTATTCTAGTAACTCCAGCAATAAGCTACCCTCAAGAGTAGGAAAGATTATCTTGCCATTACAGTACACACATTCAAGACATAATCCACCAGGAAAAAAAAATTAAGAAATCAGCCAGAGTGGTTAGTTTTTGAGGTAATCAGGTGCTGACTCATCAGGAGTCCTTAGGACAAACAGAATGAGACATGATGATAGATATTTGTGGAAAAAAAACCCACAAACCCACCATCAAACAAACAAACCAACCAACCAAACAAACAAACAAAACCACAAAAAACCAAACAAAACTAAAAAAAAAGGTGAAAAAGGTTTTTTAGGTGTTTTCTGGACCTCGTCTAATATGTATCGTCACTTTGACTTACATTAAAGTAATTTCTGTGTGGTATTTGTTGCAGAGAGATCACTGTTGCTGCCCTCACACCACATTTCTGGCACAAAAGTAACCTCTTTGTTCTATTTGCATTTCCAGCAGAATGTTGGTAAGGGTGAAGACTAAGCACAAACAAAAAACTTAAGAAAACTATTTTCCTGTTATAAATGCAAACACAAGAAGACATGAAGTTAATGGGTCTGATGAAGATCTCAGGTATATCCAGTGTCTCTTAGGACCTCTGGGCTGATCATTAGGTGACCTGATAGCTCAAAGATCATCAACCACTGGGTGGTCATAATCACAGAGTAAGGGTGAATGACAGCAGACATGGCCACCACATTTGGGCACCAGCATACCAGGAAAACACACGTAAACCAAGGAAAGTTGAAGTCGGAGGTGGCAGAATAAAAGAGCATCTGTATACAATACTCAAGTAACAGGTAAGCCAAGAATGGAGTCACAATTAAAGTCAAATTTTCTGTGCAGAAAGAACATTAAGACTCCATATGGGCTTGGGGACGGAATTAGGATTTAGAGTTCACAGAACAAACAAATTTTTGGAAGGGATTATGACCATTGAGCAAATTCCCTGTCTGGAAGGGCAGAACATCAGTAGTTAAAGTATAAACCAGGTCTGAGCTGCAAGTCCCATAATTACCGCCAGCCACATCGTTTGAAGCCAAAGATGTCATGTGAGCAAATTTTGAGTGCTGAGGAGAAAGCTGCAGGTGCTCTCTAAAACTGTATGGTTGCTTAAGACAATTCAGGGAAGAAGCAGCTCTCCCTCACCTTCAAGGCCATTCTGGCTGGGCTGCTTCCTGGGATAATTTTACCTTGTTTATGTAGGATTAAGGACCTCTAGGAACCAGAAGGTATTAATATGGGTTTTTTTACTTTCTTCTATTTTCTGCTCTTAAAACGACCAGTTGTTCATCTAATTGAAAATATTTATCAGATTTGTGATCTTCCCTTTCAGAATGAACTTTACCTTGATATTCCTACCAGAAAAAGCAAATGACCTCCCAGACAAACAAAAGCAACAAAAATCCTACAACTAACATCACAGGCACTCTGTACATCTTCCATGCCTTTCATGAGACAGTGTCAGGGAACTCTACACTTAACTATGAGTCACAGGAGCTCCCAGACTGATGTATTTATTCAGTAGGTGACTTAAGGCCATGACACAAGATGAACCCAGACATATTAGCATCGTGTCTCCATTTCCATACTCTGTCAGTCCCACTCCTCCCAGAGTGATGTATTTCTTTCTCTTTTTCACCATTTAATCTCAGAGTAAGAATATAAGACTATTAAAATTACAGCAGTTTGTGTTGGTGGAAAATTAAATCCTGCCCAGTTCAATACAGAGTGAGCTTTATGACAAGAAGCTCTTTAAAGGGAGACCAAAGAAAATGATTCAGCCAGATGTGCTCAGTTTGCACAACTGTTTTATGTGCTTATGCTCTCAAACAACAAATGCTTAAATATCATAAATCTAAGCATTAATTCCACTTTCACAATAGTAGAAAATGAATCTCTCCTTACAAAGAACGAGAAGAGACACAGCCTGAATACATGCTGTTAAAAGATATGAATGGATGTCTCACCCAATCATAAATCCTTTGTGTAGTAAACCCAGTAAAGAGGGAAAGTTAGAGAAGGAACATATTCACGGATGATGCAGAAAACCTAAAAATATTCTGTCACAAAAACTCCTGATTGCAGAAAATGTAATCCCATAATCAGAGATTTGCAATCCTCATGGCTGGCATACACACATTATGTTTCTATTGAGGACTAGAACTCATAGGGAAGCATTCTTTGTATACAAAAAATTCAACAAATATAATTGTATATTGTCTTAGTTGTGCGTCAGTTTAGTCTATATTTTTGCACCAGTCAGTCTATATTTTGCTTCACCCCATAATACATCAAGCTGGATAGGTGGTGCCAGCCCAGTGCCCGCAGCACTGCAGGACCAGTGGGGAGGGGGTGGGGATGTGGATGGAAAGGGTTACAGTTGGGCACAACCCCAGAAGGGGGGAGGAGTCTGAGGGGGCTTCTGGCCAAGGGGGCAGGGGCTTGCTTTGTTGTGGGGACCTTGTGGCAGCTGGTGGGTGTTCAGGGTAGAGCATGCATCTTGTCAGGCAGATCGGTCTAGGAGTTGGGGTTTGAAAGTTTTTTTCTTGTACTCTCCTTGCTCTTGACTCCCAGGCCAGGGTGGTGGGGGGGTTTGCTCCCTTCAGTTTGGTTTCCTTTTTTCTTTTCTCGGGGTGAGATCTTGTATCATTTGTTCTACCTTTTTCCTCTGTTCCTTAAATTACTCATTAGCATTAGCATTGTTAGTAACTCCCTAAGTTTCATTTATATAATTAAATAGTTCTTACCTCAACTCCTTACGGCTTTTCCTCAGTTTGTTCCTCCCACCCTTCCACACCGGGAGGGGGTGGAGGGTGGGGGGAGTGGAGTGGTACAGTGGCTCATTGTGCTAAAACCACGACATGTATTCAACAAATGTTAATGTAATTCTAACAAGGATTAAAGCCAGGGAGTGTGGTGAACATAAAGGTCAATCAGAGTTACATTAAAAACATTCTGTTCCATCTTTTATCCATTCAGCATCCAGGGGAGATCATTATGCTTTGGGAAAAAAGAGAATGTATGGGAGGCAATAATTTCTTCTTACCGTGGAAAGAGCTGGTAGCAAGAAAAAGCCTATTTAATGGTTTTATTTGCAGAAAAATGAAAGTGAGAGAACAGCTGTGCTGAAATACTGTTTGTCCTTGTTATTAAACAAAGCATAATCACTATATATGATTGATGTAGAGAGAAAATAACCAGTTAGGACTTGCTCAAGCTTTTGCTCATTTCCAAATAATTTTCCTGTTTCAGGTCTGTTCATTTTAGACTTTTGCTCCTAAAAGAACTTCAATTCATCTCACAAGACATAGATTTTTCATTTCAACAAATTCAAGGGCTGACAATACTTTAAGGCTGATTTTACCCTGTAGTAATGTCTCTGACTCCTAATTAACCCTTGTTGTGTAAGATAAAAGAGTAAGTTCATCCATCATGTTTCATCTATTTTTTACTGTTCTTGAGTTTGAATAAGATTTACTATACTTGAGTTTGAATATAATTACTTCAATACTGTTTTTTAATTACAGAGTTGAAATTATGGTGGCAGTAGTTGCACATATAGACACATCAAGATCAATAGTCCCTTTGATCTGGAGAAGACTTCTTCTTTTGTGCCATGTTAGGTAAAAGAGAATATCCATGGATACTGCTATTAATATTTATACCACTCTCCAAAAGGAAAGAAAAATGCCAGACAACAGACCTGGACATTGATTCCAGTCATACAAGTTATTGTGAAGCATTAAAAAATTGGACCTAGAGATGGAACTGAGAATAGTTTTCTATGTTACCTAAAGCCCAGAAAGCTGAGAAGGGACGACTGAACAAAGATTGTTTGTCCAGATGCAAAACATCCAATATCTGGTGTTAAAAGGGCTATTTTTTCAGTCTTCTGCCTGTGAAGCACTAGAAAACTTCTTTAGGATGTGCTGCAAGGGTACAAGATGACAAATGCCCGACCCATTCAAACCACTGGTTTTCCTCCCTAGCATGCTCTGAAGCTTGCTTCAAGTCAGTGAGTAAACTCGCTTTCTCCTGTTAATTTGGACTAAAGTGAGATCCACACTCACAGATATGCTCATAGATGAGCCTGAGTGACTACACAAATGAGGGGAAGAAAGAATGCAAGGCTGAAGAATTTGTTCAGTTCCATGTGCTTGGCTTCTGGTTCTGTGCAGGTTGTTCCACTGAGAACAGAAAGGTCCATTCCCCCCAAACTTTGCTAAAGGTCATCTGCCTTTAAGTTCTGCCCTGAATTTCTCTCATCTTGCACCATACAGAGATGGTAATGTTAGGCACATACCAGCACAGACTGCCTCCCCGCCCCCAACACACAAAGGCATGTACTGCCAGCAAGGCTAGAACTGCACTGATTAGGTCTTCTAGAAGAAAGACTTTACACACATTTGCATTTCTCAGATCACACAGAAAGTCTGAAAAGGCTCTTTTATTATAGTATCAATACCTCTAGCAGAATGTTATAAATGAAGACTGGTGCAAGTTCATACAAATGTCCTGAAGTCAAAGTTGTTCCTGCACCTTAGGCATTAATCAGTGCTATGGAACAGGTGAGGGCACTGAAAAGTGAAAATTTCCAGAAAAGACAAAATGTTAATTTAGCTCTAGGAATTATATTTTTTTTTTCCATGAAACCTATGTTTTAGGGATTGCTTTGCCCCAGTGCATTGCCAGAGAATTGTGCTGGATGGATGGCACCAGACAGCTGAAATGCATACATCTACCCTACTGCCTTCCTAACAAAATTTACCTATGCCGAGAACAGGTCACTCAGCCTTTGAAAAGTATCCTTTTAGGATGTGGTCTTAGCAATATCAATGAACACGTGGGATAGATGAGTATGTATGTCAAGTAAAAAACAATGAGCACTAGAGTACTTGTGCTAGGAATTCTTATGGTACTTATTTATACATCCTTTAATGTAACCTCCTATAATTGCCAAGTGTGTTTTACAGAGGTACTTACAATACCATCACTTATGCTACCCTTTTCCCTGGAAGGGCAGCAGAATAAGCAGTTCTGGTTTAAGAAACACGCAGATCAGCAATTAACAGCCTTATCCCGGAAACTTCTGCTTCTGTAGGAGCTATATTGCCAGTCAGATCCTGTGTATTTAACTCAGCTGCTGTGACCATCGAGAAGAAATGGCATGGGTTGGATACACACATGCAGTACATATATCACAAGCTCAGATGGCAAATGCAGACAGCCAAGACAAAAATGGCTTGCTTCATTTACAAACATGTATCAAACTTAGAATACAAATTAATCATTCACAGCAGATACCTGCCTTGCTCCTCCCACCCCACAATCTCTTCCTGCATCAATATAAACATCATTCTCAGTAAGAACTGAATCTTCCTCCAAGAACTGATTCCAGTAAGAGAGAATAAGGTGGAGAAAAATTCTCTGTGTAGTCGCTACTGCCTCTCTCCAGTGACTACTGAGTTAGCAGACTGACAATACATTTCAACCTTTCTGGGAAAAATCAAATCTCAGCTGAACATGGAAAATACTTGTAGAACTATGCATAACAGGGTCATCTCACATCTCCTGACATATCAGTATTAAGATAGGGTAAACTAGAAATGAGTGAGAAACTAAAAAGAAAGCAGCAGGAAAGGAGACAGGAACAGCAGAAAAGAACCATGCTTAGGAAACGAACAAGAAATTTCTGACAGATGGGAGATTTGTTTCTGTAGTGAGGATAGTGGGAGGAGAAGAGGAGATGCAGTCTGCAAGAAAACTGAACACTGCTGATACTGACTGCTCTCCAGGAACGTAGCCATAGGTAGTATCACTGGTCCCTACAGCCCTAATGCTGAGAAAGGCTAAGAAAATAAAGTTTCTTCAGGGACACTATTTTATATTGTTATAATAAAAATGATGGAGAATCACAAAAAATACTTGGCATCATGGCCAAGACATTTGACAACACATAGCAATGCTGTATACAGATTGTGAAAAGATGAGAACTTGTATTTAAGTGTGATTTTTAGCTGTTGTAGATAGCGTACTGATCTAGCACAATCATTGGGGAAAAGAGAATATTTGTTTTCTCTCTCACCTTTGTAACTGACATCTCAGACTTTAGGCTGCCAGTTTATTAATTAGTCTACTTTGCCCTTTTAACTAGGCTATTTATATAATAACTTGTAATTCATGTTGTCTACTTTATGCCGTATGGAAATTTACAGTAAATTTAGATTCATGGGCACCAACTATTGCTGCTAGTTCTTTAAATTTAAAATTTTAGGAGCAAGGGGTCAGGAAGCCTTTTATCAGTTCAGAAAAGATAATGGATTTTTTAAAGACTGTTTGAGAAATTACATGGATATTTATTCAATCAATTCCTTGTATCCCTAAATAATGTTTCTTAGCCTTTTGGAAGGTGTTTATTCCTATTTTAAAGGACAAGGAAAGTCCAAACCTCCAAAGTTTAAAGCTTAAAAAGATTGATGCATGCATTCAAGTCTCCAAGTCCTTCCTAATTATTATATTTCTTTATTTCTAAAATTTATCTAAAGCTTTTTTATTTCCAAAGTGTATATTAGGAAAATAATATCTGAACTATATAGATCTCCATTAATCAAGAATTAAAAACTTCAAGCCTTATTTCAATATTCCTATTTCAATTGAACTTCATTAAATTTTGAACTCAGTTCATTTGCTTACATGGAATTCTTAAATAATCATCCAATCTGTTAAAAATAGCCTAGATATATTTGAAAATACCAGCATTAATTTTTAAAACTTGGGGGTTTTTTTATAATATTTGGCTTGTGTGGTTCTCAAAAGCTATTATCAAGTCTCTCAGATCAAGGTTTTTCACAATGATAAATACACTTACCACATACATCAACCATTCTGAAAAGTGCTCTGCTCTTTCCAAGAAGAATGATGTGTTTTGACTGGACCTTGCAATAACGCACTGAAAGTCACTTGTCAGGTTGGCAAAGCTTGGCTAATATTTGTTTAAATTAGATTAACTGTAATGACTTTATTCTATCATACTTAAGTTGGCACTGCATGGGTACATGCAAATAATTTTAATTTTGTTTTCATGAGAGCTAGAGAAAATTGGTCCTAATTATTTTAAATGGGAATGAGTGTGACTGTTTAATGTGTTGGTACCTCAGCAAAACACCTACTTATCATATTGCACATTAAAGAAGTTACCACTCTTTTTGGGGCCAGTGCTGTAGCAACTGGAGAGAAAGACAGATAACTGTGCAGGGATGCAAACCATCAAACCTCTACATTTAGAAGGTGTAGAAAAGGAATCAAAGGAGTGGGTATACCTGACCTGTAGCTTTAACTTTATTAGTTTGGGCAACTTTCTACATTGTACAGAAAATGGCATCAGTCATCAGTTTATGACATATGGAAAAAGGTAGAAAAACCTGATTGAGACCAAACCTATATTACAGTTAATACATTTATGAGTTTGTGTAGAAAATATTTCTACTATGTTAGAACATGATGCACACTCCTCTTCAAAATCAGGTCTCTTCAGATAGTCTGCAAAAAGATTTTAATTTACCTCCTGGTAATAATTATTATATGGTTTTTGCACAACCTTTCAAACTCCTCAAATAGCAATAGCACTAAAGCATTCTGATTTTCATAGGAAACACTACCTACCTGTACAGAGATAAGAAAACCATATTCCTCACATTATCAGATCCTCACGTGCATTTTTCAATCATATTAACGATGGTACATACTACCTTGAAAGTGCTCATAAATTTGTCCTACTGCTTACCTGAAGTTGCTTCCCAGTGCACTCTTGAGAATTACAGATCTCATGTCCATAAACTGCTTTAACAGTCACAACGGTCAGACATAAACCGTCATTTAACAAAGGTGATTTGCCTCATGCTTTGCAAATGCCAATGATGAGATAGATTGACTCTTAATTGAGTATATTGTTTCTCTTTCTCCTCAGGTGACCCTGAATAGTTTTTTTCCTGCTTAGAAAACATTATGTAAATAAAGGAATTGCATTAATTTCTGCATATGAAGATCTTATTGAAGACTTGCCTTAGAGATATTCTTATTAATGTCATTACATGTATTGCAGCATTCACATTGTTTTTCTTCAACTGTAATAAATGATTAATTGCCTTTTTGTAAATCTGTTATTTGGTCTTAATAACACCAGTAACCATTGTAGCTCTCCACTGACATTTTCACATACTTTGCAGAACGTCTGGGATGGCAATCACATGCAAAGTAATAATCCCATATGGGAACTGAAACAGCCAAGTGGATTGCTTTCAGACTCAACCATGTTTTCTTGCTGACAGGTTCTACGGTGCCTGAAAACAGGCACTTTAAAAGAACCATTCTTGTTTTTAATTGCAATTGAACTGTCCTGAATGTAGTTGCTAATTGCAGAAAGGAAGCAAATTCACAGAACTTTGCTTAGAATAATGCCTAAAAAGCGGTATCAAAATAGAAAAGCAGGTGGTATTTTTCTTTGATTTAGAAAAGATCCAGAAATTAAAATATGAAACAGAGTACAGCTTCCTTTGAAATTAATAAAGAATGAATATATTTCTCCATCAACTATAGCAAAGAATATTCAGCTAAAAGTAAAGAAAAGGACCTTCTCTGACAAGAACAACTGAGTAATTTTGTCCTATGAACTCATGAAACCTCTAGAACTAAATGCTCACCTGTGTCGTGGTTTAGCCCTGTCTGGCAATTAAGCACCACTACCACTCCATCCCCCTACCACCCAACTCCCAGTGAGAAAGGGTCTGAGGAAAAACAAGGGAGGCTCGTAAAAGTTGAGATAAAAACTATTTAACTATATAAATGAAACTTATGGAGTTACTAACAATACTATTGTTAAATAAGTAATTAAAAGTACAGAAAAAACAGAACAAATTATACAGGATCTCACCACCCGTGGATAGACACAGCCAGGTTCCAGGACAGGAAGCAAAAATGAATCCAAAGTCCTGAGGAGAAAAACCCTCTCCCTGAGCCCAGGCGCAGAGGGCAGGGGGAAAGAAAACTTTCAACCTCCTCTTCCCAGAGCAATTTACCTGACAAAAGACGCTAACTGTCTGCTAATCACCCACACGAGGTCCGGAAAAAAACCCGTGCTGCCATAAAAAAACCGCACTGCTGCTGCCTGCAGGAACCTTCGGGGCGACCCCTCCACACACCTTCCAGGTCCAGCAAAATCTTACAGACTGGCCAAAGGAGAGCAGCTCATCACTGCCTGGCACCAGGACAACCTGTCAGAATATTTTGACATTTTTAAAGGCAAAGATGCAATAACATGATAGATAACTTGATAGAGATGAAGATGTAAAATGGAACACTGATCACCACGGAGAATTAAAGTTGAACATTATAATTGCAACTATAGGCAGAAAGAGAAGGAAGACAGATTATGCAACTGTCATGGTTTAACTCCAGCGAGCAAAATACCACGAAGCTGAACTCACAAATCCCCCCTCCCCTCCTTCAGCAGAGGGGAAGAATCAGAGGAAAAAGAAATAAGGAAGCTCGTAAAATTGAGATAAGAACGATTTACTAATTAAATCTAATTTAATATATACTAATACTACCATTAATAAGTAATTTAAGTAATAGAAAATAAAACATATGGTACAATTATGATACAGTTGCTCACCACCTACTGGCCAATGAACAACCGGGTGCTGAGTAGTGAGCACCAGAGCCAGAGAGCCTGAAAGCCACAGGCTGAGAGTGATTGCAGCCTGAGGGCCAAAGCCTGAGAGCTGTCGCAGCAGATTCCGTGCAGACCCTATCAGCGATAGCACGACCAGAAAAGCTAAACAAACCCACCAACTCCCTCACGAAACAGCCAGCACAGGAGTTAGCAAAGCAGCTAACGCAGGAGTCAGGGAGATTGTTAGCAAGTGTCAGGAAGTAAATGAGCAAGAGAATAAGAGAGTGACAGCTCCCGGGGCCCCCCCCTTGCCTATGTCCCAAGCATGACGTACTAAGGAATGACATACTCCCTTGGTCAGTTTGGGTCAGCTGTCTGAACTGTGTGTCCCCTAGGCTGCCAAGAGCGAGAGCTGGGAATGCAGCTTCAGTATAAGAAGCGGAGAAAGACCTTGAATTTGGTGCAGGTATTCCACAGTGTCAGCTAAGACCTTATCAGTACTTCTCTCAGCATCCAGGAACACAGCTTCCTAGCAGCCATGGTAAAGAGATTTAACTCTTTCCTGACTGAAACCAGCACAGCAACATAAAATGTCCTAAAAAGTAACACTTTCTGGAAAGTTTCTCCACTGGTAACAGTTTAAAACTCTATTTAAATATTACTCATGTTGTCAAAATTCTGTGAAAATATGTTTAGGCACAAGGAGCTCTCTTTCACGTCTTTGCAACAAATTACCACAGACCAACCCTGAGATAGAAAAAAATTATTAAATTTAAACTAGTAGCTTTTCCAAGCACAGGTGCAAAACACACACAACAGTGATGTAGCGAATGTGATCATGGGCGCAAGTCCTTTGACAACTGATCATTATAGACCTAACAACAATATTACGAAGAAAGGCTTTGAAAAAAGTGAAAACAATCCTCTGCCCATCCAATCCTCCAATCCTTTTATACTTTTCCAAAACCTTGAAAAACATCTCCCATTTAAAAATAGCTGTTAGGCTGACCTATTAAAAGCAGTCACTCAGCCAGAATTCAACGTTGGATTATCAACCTTGTTCTAGGAAAGAGACTTTGAAAACACATGACTTCTATTCATAGGAAAGAATAGATGGCACTTCATAGAAATCACAGTCTCTGGAAAAGATGTCAGAAACTGGTGTCTTGTTTCCACTGCATTCTCAAAGTTTGCATTTTTCCATTTTCTTATGCAGCCCGGAAAATAGTCTCAGATTTTATATATGTGAAAATTATAAAAGTCACAGGAGTTGTAATTATTTGTAAGAGTTCACCGTTCTCTTTCCTGGTATATGAAGGAATATATGTAGGATATATTATATAAGAGTAATATACCAAGATAATAATCAATTTATAATGTTTGAAATGTTATTGTTATTTCTAAGCACAGAACCAATATAAATGGAAGACTGAAGATAGCAAGAGAGATTAACATTATGCTTCAAAATATTTTCTTAAGCATTCTTAGATCTCTAATAAAATCATTCATCTCCTCTGCAAAATGTTAACGTATTCCACACAAAGTTCATTGGTGAAACTGGTTTGCTATCTCTTCTTCTCTTTCTCAGGCTATCATTTCTCACTTCAGTTTTACCAAGAGAAAAAGCAGTACTGTCCAATATGTTTAGCACAATTAGAATTATTGAAAAATCAGATGTCATGCTGCTCATGTTCTCTTTATGCCTTTTTATAATCATCTGCTATTTGTAGAGTTTGGTGCTATACTTTCTTCTGTTAATTAGAAAAAGTGACATTAAGGTGGTATCTTTCTTGTATTTTTGGAACATATTCAAGAATTTTGTGGTAACAAAATTTTTCAAACTGTCCAGGAGGCATAACATACTACTCTTTTTCACCTGACTGCCTTTTTAGACCTAAGAGGAAACATATGGTATTAAAATCAGATTACAAAAAAGCATGTCTATCTTCTCCAACATTTTGGTTAATAAATGGATCTTAGAGATCTTTAAAAATAGGACGAGCTTGCTGTAGCATATAAAGCTACTGTTTTCATGACCTGTCCTGATCTGATAGACACAAAGGACAGCATCAGGTTTGGTTTGGATTTTAAACCCATTCTCTTTGTATTCATGCTGGGTTTTCACTATACAGTCAATTAAATTTGTATTCTCATTAAGCTTTCTTTTCTTTTCTTTTCTTTTCTTTTCTTTTCTTTTCTTTTCTTTTCTTTTCTTTTCTTTTCTTTTCTTTTCTTTTCTTTTCTTTTCTTTTCTTTTCTTTTCTTTTCTTTTCTTTTCTTTTCTTTTCTTTTCTTTTCTTTTCTTTTCTTTTCTTTTCTTTTTTCTTTTCTTTTTTCTTTTCTTTTTTCTTTTCTTTTTTCTTTTCTTTTTTCTTTTCTTTTCTTTTCTCTTCTTTTCTTTTCTTTTCTTTTCTTTTCTTTTCTTTTCTTTTCTTTTCTTTTCTTTTCTTTTCTTTTCTTTTCTTTTCTTTTCTTTTCTTTTCTTTTCTTTTCTTTTCTTTTCTTTTCTTTTCTTTTCTTTTCTTTTCTTTTCTCCTTTTCTTTTCTTTTCTTTTCTTTTCTTTTCTTTTCTTTTCTTTTCTTTTCTTTTCTTTTCTTTTCTTTTCTTTTCTTTTCTTTTCTTTTCTTTTCTTTTCTTTTCTTTTCTCCTTTTCTTTTCTTTTCTTTTCTTTTCTTTTCTTTTCTTTTCTTTTCTTTTCTTTTCTTTTCTTTTCTTTTCTTTTCTTTTCTTTTCTTTTCTTTTCTTTTCTTGTCTTTTCTTGTCTTTTCTTGTCTTGTCTTGTCTATCTGAGAGCTCATTGTGGCAAAAGATCAAGTTATAAACACCATAAAGACCTGGCTGACTCAGGGTCCCATCTCAAACAAATTGGCCCAAATTCTGTTAAGTTACACAGTGTAAACATAGTTTAATAAGTATGTTGCTATGGATTTCACCAGTGTAAACATGAGTAATATTTTCACCCTGATTCTACCATCCTGACACTTGAGGGTTTATTTAGATCAGATTCTGAAAGTATGTGTATATTTCAGACATTTAATGACATCAGACCTACTTATACTAGAATTGCTGAATGTGGCCAAACTAGAATATAGTTTCAGAAATAAAAAACATTCCTGTCTTTCAGGGTTTAATCTATTGAATCAGCAAATCATAGGAGAGTTCCATCAGGACAGAAGGAGGTCTAGGGCTGAAGGGAGCACAGTGGAGATGTCCTCAAGATAGTGGGAAACAATCTGAAAGGTCACTTGTCATTGCTTATGTACTTCCTTGCTTGCTTATGTCCAGAATGATGTATAGCTATGTATGAGTTAATACACATTACCTCTTGTTATGGTTCTCAGCAGAACACAGTATTTTACAACTTTAATACCTTGCTTGCATGTGTGAATTGGTCTCTGCACAGCTAACTCTGAAGCATCCCCACGGCAGTCTCCCTGTCCTCCAGATATGGAGTCAGTAGCAAGATACAGATAAAATTTCTGCTTCTTGCTGGTGTCTTCCTTGTTTTTTCCCATTTAAAGTGTGTTTTGTCTTGAACTTCTATTATGTCCTCCACAGGGTTCAAAAGTAAATGGAAAAAAGTTTAAAATAATTCCAACTAAAAGTTGACAAGTTCACCTCTTCCCCTGCCATTTCTGTCACTGATTTTTTTCAATTTGCAAGTCACTGATAAAGCACAGAGTCATTTGAGATATTGAAGCTCTACACTACTGCTGTAACAGCTGGCTCATTCTTCTTACGTAAGACAGTACCAAAAATGGCAATTATACAGTTAAGAACTAGATCTTCACATCGATTTTGTTTTCTTAGAATGGATCAGACTCTATATGTATTTTTAATTCCATCATAACTCCGTATAGTTCTGCCTCATTAAGGAATAGAAGTTCAGTCCAAAATTACACTAATTTAATTTCCATTGATTTCTACCCTTATTTGTGTAACAGACAGCTCAGAAAGGCTCTTTTCATTTTACTAGTGACTATTTAGAGGGACAAATTGCAATTTAGCTGGTTTTTTTAGCTTGACTACCAGTTGCCAACAGCAGATTCTACAGATTTTCTTCCTTGCAGTATGTAATAGGAACCACTCATAAACAATCAAATGAGTAGGTTGAGAAATTTTGCCATCTGGTAAAATAACTCACCCACAACTATTCTCTGTTGGATTTCACTACATAAACATACAGGACTCCAAACCCAGTAACTCACATCTTAGAATTAACCCTGGGAAAACTGCTTTAAATTATTTCTCCCATAAGTAAATTACAAACATTTTGCACAGAAATCAATATCTGATTATGTGTGTACACACACATTCATCTTAGGATGTCTCTGAAAATAAATAGACATGCTATTTGGGCAAGAGAAAGATGTCACCAGGTTTCCTACAACTAAATGACATTAAGAAAGCCCCAGTGATTCATATGACATCTGTCAGCGCTACTGAGCTGCCTGTCAAAACACAGGGCAACTTGATGAGTTGAATTAATCTGGGGCAAAAAGCAGTTAACTACCCCAGGTTTAGATTTACTGAGCACAGCTAATGATTGGAGGGGAACAGAAGGAAACTGGTTTATAAGAACTCTGAAATGTTGGGCTAAATCAAAAAAAGAGAACTATGCAAAGTAATATGAGGCAATAAATTTTTACACTGCTGCATATTTTGTGTTAAATATACGATAGTTTTGTAACATTATGGCATACATTTGCTTTTGTTTAGTTTTAAAAGATACAGCCAATAATACTATCAAAAACAAGCAGACAAAAGTGTCAGTGACATTGCTATTTCTAACCTAGACTGATTTGTTTTGATAGAAAACTGTTTACTCTGGCTAGATGCTCTTTATGGCCATGTTCAAACTAAAGCCACTAATTTAAAGTGACACAACATTAAGGTCTAATTCAAAATGGTGCCATTAAAAAGCAGAGGCTGGACAGTCTAAGAAAAGATTGTTTGACAGAGGTTTACTGATGAGTGACCCCACCTCAGCAAATTTAGGAAAGAAAATTGATCAAGTTTAAAAACTAAATTGGCTTTCATGGCTCTGTATAATACAAACAAAAGAAATTGGTTAATGCACAGTGTACTGTTTATATCAGTTTAACCATCCAACCAGGCAAATTCGGTAATACCTTTTTTTTTTTAAATTAATCTTGTTGGATTTGTGCCATCTCAACATTTTGTAGTCTATATCCCTCACCTTTGGCTGATTGTTGCATCTTCTGCCAAGGAAAAAAGTTGTCCAAAGAATCCATATATAATTTTTCTTCATAATTTAAATTTTATTACTTCTTCCTTTAAAGTGTTTTAAGTTAATTAAGCATTTAAATTAGTAACTATTATCTGTCTAGTTGACTTGTATATTATTTTAAAATACCTGAAAATGAATTATTTTAATCAGATTCCTAACTAAGCACAAAAAAAATGTTTTAAAACAATTAATGGAGGCTACTGTAACCTATAAGCGAAGTAGGAATAGTAGAGTATGGCTGACAATGTCCTAAAACTAAAGAAGAGCACAGACCTAAATTTTCTGTTCATCAATGAATCCAAAAGCTCTGAGATTTTATGACTTTTATCTTTATGGGTGCCTGCAACCACTCTTATAGATTAACCAAAATATCCTTAGTTAAAACTATGAGGTTCTGAAAAATTAGATGTGAGTGAAGCAGCTTGAATTCTTCATTGCTGATACTACCTTTTCAGATTTGGGAACAGTAATTGAGTGAGTGTAGACAAATGACTCTGATGAACAATAATAAACTACACATTAGCCATTCTTCCCCTAGACGCACACTTTTCGTCTGCCCATAAGCATGCTACATCTCCTGACTCTAGACAGTCAAAGATATTTGTGCTTTAGCTAGTATAAAATCTCCCCTTTCTATATTTTAACCCACCTGACACAATTACAAAAAATTATTGAACTATAAAACAGAAAAATCAGGTACAACATGAAACATGAAATTGCAGATTAGGTCTGGTGAAACAGCAGCATGACACATGGGTTACAAAAGACTAATATGAAAGTGTGTGATGTAAAATTTGATAAATCAGCAACTGTCAGGTCTTAGTGAATGAAAATTTTATGAACTGGAACTCCCTCATTGTGCTTCCTATCTGTGTTTTGACCTATTGTGAAAGGAAGGAACAATCCCTCCTCACAGCCCTGAGTGGTACCACACACAAGACAGAAAGCACCACGATGTGGAGATGAAGATCTATGTACATATTTCTGTCAGAATAATGGTAGCTGTACAGTCAGTGGAATATTTAACTACTCTCCATTGCATCCAGTAATTCTGGCGTTTTTCAAGGTTTTCAGAAACTTTGAGGAGTGTCTTACAGATACCACACCAGTATCCTGTAATATCCTGAAGAAATGTTACTGTTCTTTGAGAATAATGTAATGGAAATGAAAATAAGATCAAGACTATAAATAAATAAAGTGTGTAGTAGAAAGATTATCCAGTAACTATCAGAATGGCTGGTTTACTCTTGACATTTTACAGACTAGTTGCCCTTACCTTTGGGGTTTTTTTTGTCAGATTCATTCCTTGATGAATAATGAACCAGGTACAATGACAATCTTCCTTGTAGAGTTCAAAAAGTTGCTGATGCCTACCTTTTAACTCTCCTTCACAGTCACATAGAAGGGCTTAGTCTTCTCCAGACTCAGTATTTTTCTTAAAAATACACTATGCAAAATAATTAGAGTCTTCTGCTAAATTTTCCTCCATACAACTCTCAGTTACATTAGAGAAAAAAATTTATAAATTCTTAATTATTTTTTTCTCCAAAACTTGTGTCAGTCTTTCCAATAGAAGAACAATTCTATTCCACTTTGAGAATGATTGGCATGAACAACAGATTCCTCATCCTTTCATACACAGTATCTAAATCTCTCCAGGAAAAAAAAAAAAAAAAAAAAAAAAAAAAAAAAGTGGTTTTAAAACACTGACCTAATAGATGACTGAAGAGAGATAAACTGGATTGATATAAAATGCTGACTGGCTTCAAGTTCATGCAAGCCATGGTAGCCATTTAGAACAGCAATAGCAAAAATCAAAAAGAAAAAAGAATATGCATGAAAGCAATGATGATATTTGACTGAGTCAGAAGTGAAATATATCCCATATTTACTGATTTTAGTTATTGCCAAGTAAAATGTCATGCACAATGCAACCAAAAAACATTATCATTTCAGAATTTAATGGTAAAATTGCACTATCAATGATGATCACACTGTTATAAATTTTTAAAGATCATCTTGCTTCTAAGAATAACAGCTATAAAATAAATATACCAAAGCATTTGTCTGTGGAAAGAAATTATGAAGTTTAGCAGTGATGACCAGAGCATAGAAAGCTCATACAGCCATGTAATAACAGGAGAATTTAGCACAAGATAAAAATCAAAAGTCCAAACTATTAATTTATGTTTCTCAGAGTACTTGTAATGCGTTCTGTAGTTTAATTTTTCACATTTCTATGCTCCTGGAAAGCTACATAGCAACCACAACTTTGAACTTCATCCATATATTTCTTAGATCAACACACCAAAATTTATTGAAGAATGTTGCCAGAATATTATCTATGGGTCTTTGAACATGTCAGAGTAGTGTCTGCAAAGCCATTACTGTTGGCACTGAAGAGTTTCCAGGGGCTGTACTGCTTCCTCCTCCGAGTCAAACAACAGAGTGATTATTATACATTAGGTGGATAGCCATCAAGTATCCTTTGGAGAGGAAGCGTAGCAGTACCATAGTTCAGCTGAAGGGGCTACAGAGCCATGTTCCTTCCAAAATACACCACTCACCCAGTGTGGAACTGAATAGGACTTCTGATGCTTCTGAAATATTCACATTCACGGATGTCTTTAGGGGTTTCTCTCTAGATACCTATCTTCTACTTATGAACAAATGTATAAACAAAAACTGTAGGCTAATGAGGCTGATCTCATTATGAATGACACATCTGAAATAGAAACTTTTTTTTCTGCCCTATCCCATTCAGTTGGAAAATTAATTCAGAATAGGATAGCCTATTATTTTAAATGAACCTCCAGGAAACAAGGGGGATGAATTATATTATTACACAAATCACTAGAAACATGAAGGGTCTGCCTCAGTAGAAGTACAAAATCAAAAGTTCCTTTTTTTTTCTTTTTAATAACAGAAGAATAACAGATAAATGGCCTATAAAATTGCCTGACACTTGTGAGCAAGGGGAATTTTACCTTTCAGTTTTGCTACCTATTTAATGTCAAAATTAGCGTTTATCCGTATGTGGCATAATGTTGAAGTCATTTGGGAATAATAATGGTGTGATTAAAGGACTTAATAGAGCATCTGATGTACAGAAATGTTCTCTGAAAGCATCCTGCAAGCATCAACCTTATGGTTTTCTGAAGTTCCCAGAAAGGGAAGCTCAAGAATTTACAGCACACATCTTTTTATCTTTAAGGGACTCCCTGGTGATACCTTCTACGAAGAACCTATCTGAAGAAGTAAATCTACTTACTGTATTTTCATAGAATCATGGAATGATTGGGGTTGGAAGGGACCTCAAGGATCATCTAGTTCCAATCCCCCTGCCATGGACAGCCACCACTAGACCAGGTTGCTCAAAGACTCATCCAGCCTGGCCTTGAAGACAGCCAGGGATGGGACACCCACAGCTTCTTTGAGCAACCTGTTCTACTGCTTCACCATCCTCTCCAGGAAGAATTTCTTTCTAACCTAAATCTCCCTGCTTACAGTTTAAACCCATTACCCCTTGTCCTGTTACTACAGGTCCTTGTAAAAAGCCACACCCCTCCACCCCTCCCCCCCACCCCTCCCCCCACCCCACCCCCCACCCCACCCCCACCCCCTGCCAGCTTCCTTGCAGACCCCCTTCAGGTACTGGAAGGCTGCAATAAGGTCTCCCCGAAGCCTTCTCTTCTCCAGGCTGAACAAGACCAACTCTCTCAGACTTTCTTCATAGCAGATGTGCTCCAGACCTCTGAGCATCTTTGTGGCCTCCTCTGGACTTGTTCCAACTGGTCAATATCCTTCTTATGTTGAGGGTTCTGGAGATGGACACAGCACTCCAGGTGGGGTCTTGCAAGAGCAGAGTAGAGAGGGAGAATCACCTCCCTCGACCTGCTGGCCACACATTTGTCCTGATACAGCCCAGGATACAATTGGCTTTCTGGGCTGCCAGTGGACACTGCCTGCTCATGTTCAGCTTCTCATCCACCAGTACCCCCAGGTCCTTCTCCTCTGGGCTACTCTCTGTCCATTCTCCACCCAGCCTGTACTTGTAGCTGGGATTGCCCCAACCCAGGTGCAGGACTTTGCACTGGGTCCTGTTGAACTCCATGAGTTTGGCAGTGGCCCACCTCTCCAGCCTGTCAAGGTCTCTCTGGATACCATCCCTTCCTTCCAGCGTGTCAACCGCACCACACAGCTTGGTGTCATCAGCAAACTTGCTGAGGGTGCACTCGATCCCATCATCCATGTCACTGACGAAGATGTTAAACAGGACCGCTCCCAACACCGACCCCTGTGGAATGCTGCTTGTCACTGGTCTCCACACAGACACTGACCCATTGACCACAACTCTCTGAGTGTGACCAGCCAGCCAGATCCTTATCCACTGAGCGGTCCATCCGTCAAATCCATGCCTCTCCAGTTTAGAGACAAGGATGTCGTGTGGGACGTCAGTTGGCTGTCCTCTATCCACCAAGGTTGTGACCCCAGCATAGAAGGCCACCATATTTCTCAGGCATGACCTGCCCTGGGTGAAGCCGTGTTGGCTGTCACCAGTCACCTCCCCATTCTCCATGTGCCTTAGCATGATTTCCAGGAGGACCTGCTCCATGATCTTGCCAGGCACAGAGGTGAGACTGACTGGCCTGTAGTTTCCCGGGTCTTCCTTTTTTTCCCCTTTTAAAGATGGGGGTTATGTTTCCCCTTTTCCAGTCAGCAGAAACTTCACCAATCTGCCACGACTTTTCGAATATGATGGATAGAGGTTTTGCAGTCTCATGTGCCAGTTCTTTCAGGACCTGTGGATGTATTCCATCAGGTCCCATGGACTCGTGCACCTTCAGGTTCCTGAGTTGTTCCCGAACCTGATCTTCACTGACCATGGGTGGCTCTCCATTCTCCCAGTTCTTGCCCTTATCTTCCATGACTCAGGGGGTATGGCTTGCGCCCTTGACAGTGAAGACCCAGGCAAAAAATGCATTGAGTACCTCGGCCTTGTCCATGTCCTGGGAAACCAGCTCTCCAGTTTCCTTCCTCAGAGGGCTCACATTTTCCCTGGTCTTCTTTTTATCCCCAATGTACCTAGAGAAACCCTTCTTGTTGGCCTTGATGTCCCTGGCCAAGTTTAATTCTGTCAGGGCTTTGGCTTTCCTAACCTGATCTCTGATATCTCGGTCAACTTCCCTGTAATCATCGCAGGCTACCTCTCCTTGCTTCCACCCACTGTAGGCTTCTTTTTTTGTTGTTTTACTTTGTCCAGGAGCTGCTTGTTCATCCATGCTGGTCCCTGGGCACTTTTACCTGACTTCCTCTTCATTGGGATGCAATGCTCCTGAGCTTGGAGGAGGTGGTCCTTGAATACTTGCCAGCTTTCTGGCACAACCCAAAAATTCATCAGAAAATAATAACTGAAGTTAAAGGTATGGTAACTTTCTTCTACATCTTCCTTTTTAAATAGGATGAGTGTGTTGCATCTCTAGATGTTAAATGCTAGTCACAGTTCATCACCCAGGTCTCTCTGGGTTTACATTTTCCCCCTGTTGGTGTAGAGGTGACAAAATACTATGATCAACACTTCAGACTGGAAAGAGATGCGATTTCAGCAAGTATAAATTGATAATTAACATCCTCCAAATTCCCAAATTCATGCAGACCAGTGAAGCCTTATGGTGTTAAATATCTTAACTTTCTGTACTCAGCTTCTCCTCTGACAATCTTAGAGGAGTTTGTGATTAACAACAAGGGTTATGATTAACAACAGGAGAGGTGATTAACTAATGATGCAAAGAAAATGGAGATTATCACCAACAGCTATTCTGAAGAAACCAGTTAAAATAGTATTTAGTTTACCACTTGATTTCCTAATAATTTATTCTAGTAGCAAAGGCTGGACAATGTTATAGCATATGCAGTTAATTCTTGGTGACATGTTTTCCTTTTACACTATTGCCTGCTTATTTAGCTGTTAGCAAGCAGCAAAGAAACAAACAGCATGGGGGGGGGGGGGGGGGGTGGAATTATATCCCCAACAAAACAAAGAATCCTAGGCTAGGCTTTGCCTTGAGCCAGAGGCTGAACATTCTTAGTCTGTGTAGACACAAATGAATGGGGGCAAGTTTTATATCCATGCAAGTACTCAATTAAGGTTCATATTTATGTCTGCATTGTTCACCCTAGAAATACCTTAACCTTAGTTCTAAATATATTGGGTAGTAAAGTAGGTCTTCTGACTGTGAAGTAATGTTAAAAGATAATGTGTTGGAAACTTGCACAGCAGAAAATTGCAAAACATACTAGTTACTGATGTGTTGCATACTTTTGCTATGACAACATATTCATCCATTAAGACAAGCGATTTGGCTTTCACAAAATTGTAATGAACATCACTGCCAGTTAAGCATGACCTTTGAAATAAGGTATTTGGCCTTTAATCTTCAAGACTATATGTTGAAAGGTAATTAAGGAGAAAAAGAAGGCAAGAATGACACTAACATGACAGCTATGGAGGAAGATGTAAATAAACATTTGCATCTGACAGTAGAAATATAAAGTTTAACATTTGAGGACTTATTAATGAAGAGAAGTAAAAGGTCTGTCTCTGTATTCTCTAGGCTACATAACTGCAATGTCAGAAAAATCTTTTAGTCCATTTAATAATCTGGAATATATGCATTTACCCATAAGAAGGTACAATGGTAACATTCTTAAATCACTCATGTGGGATGTGAAATCACATGGCTGTTTCCAAAAAGGCCCTTAATTAATTTTCAAGAAATAGAGAACGGATAGGTTGAAAGTCAGGTAATAGAGATAATAGTCTTAGAGTATAAAAACTTCTGGGGAAGAGAAATACCTGCTATTAAAGGAGTTTGTCAGTATCTTTTAGATTAGCATTCCAGAACTTTCACAATCTCCTTACTGACTACACAACAACTTGAAGCACAACAACTTACTGGTTGTGTTTACGTTAGTAATTTTGTTCAAGAAAGTGCTGGTAGTCTGGCTACAGGAAAGAAAGCAATGGAACTCTTCACAAAAGTCTAGGGAAGTTTGCCATGGACAAATACTGTGATGCCCTTTATGAAGTCTGTATTCATAAGGGATTGAAGAGAATTTAAGAATTCAATTGTATTTTGTTTCTTTCTCATTGTAGAATAGCTTAGACTTGAACTTACTGTCCTCCAGTCACAGTGTAAATCCCAGCCCTTGGTATTAGTTGTCATGCTGAGTTTTTCATGCTTTGACTTAAGTAATTTGCTTTAGGCTTTTACAATAAAGTAACCTTAGTATTTGTTTATCAGCAGTTGAACTTCATAGTGGTATTTTCCTATCTAAATTCTGTTTTCCTATGTTACCTATCTAAATAGTATTCCCAGATGCTATGGCTCTTCAGAAGCATTGATCAATAATCCTATAACTCTACAAGCAAATGCTATGTGTGGCAGAAAGAGCTGAGTAAAATATGATTCATCACTGTTAGAGATTAAGAAAGAAATACCAATATAAAATAAAAAGAGGAAATGTAGTTACTGGACCAGATGCTGATATTTAAACCAAAGAAGAAAAGATTGGACTCTGCCCACCCCACTGCCACTCCCAGCACTGAGAGGCAGACAAAATGGCACAATGAAATATGCAAAACAAATACAGGTGCAGGTTTTAATAAATAAGGGCAAATAAAACTTAAATATGCATGAAATGATTCTGTGATGTGTCTTGAGAGATACAAAATTGGATATCAGGAAGAAATTCTTCACTATGAGAGTGGTGAGGCGGTGGAAGGAAGGAAGATGGGAAGAACTTTATTTAAAAATATCAGTCAAGAAAATGCATAGAATGTGATTAAACAACACGAACTTTAGCTCAATTTATTGAAAGAGTTCCTAGAGAACATTCAAATCAAAATAGAACAATCCACATATATTCCTTGGAAAAAATTTAAATTCAAAATATTTGATCAGATTCTTCCACTTATTCAAACTATGCATTATTATTTTTATTCCATACTACAGTTGAGAACAAGAAACATTTTAAAGGAGGATAACCTCTATCAATTTTCAGAAGTCTCACTCCCTTTCCCAGATACCTTCAGAAAGAAAACATCGGTCTGATTATTTTCCAACATCCAATATACATTAGATAACCTTGTAAAGCTTATAAAAAGAGCAGGCATGTTTTCTCCTCTCCAGAAGTTACACACAGACTGTTCTAATCAGCAGGAGATATTCCTGAATTCAGTTCCCCAGTGACTCCCACTATTAGCAACCTACTCAAAATAGTTTTGGGAGAAACTTATCAATTCACTCAGCAAATAACTGCTACAGATGATTTACCTAGATTTCAGGCAGAAGCCTGGAATATAGTAATACTAGACTCAGACTCATCTTAAAGTCCCTTTTAAGGTGACTGCCTTATTTCACTAGAAGGATATAACATAAATAAAGATAGAAGATAAAAATATCTGCTTAAAAAAAAAAGTTTATTCCTTTATAGATTTAGTTCTTTTGTAACTGTATTTGTAAAATTATTGGTAATAAGGATCTGAGTTTCAGGTTGATGTTACTCAGTCAGTTTCGCATAACTTCTGTGAGAGATACTGAGCCTGAACTGCTGCCAGACTAGTTGTCATTGTTATGCCCTGCACTGTAGTTTTATAGTTCTAATCAGTATTCAACAACAACAGGATATTTCCTGCATTTTCTCATTGGATGATCTGGTTGGGACTACAAAAAGTAAGCAATTCTGTAAGCAACAAAAATACACGTTTTTACACATGAAGAGTTTCGTTAACAAATCAAAGGAGCTTTACAGAATGGACTTGTCCATTTTCAGCAACATAGCTGCAGCTGCACTAAGACAATCAATGAAATGTTACCCCATGTTTCTGGAAAAAAAAAAAAAAAGCTTTAAGGACACCAGCACAGCTCATGTCTAGATCTTGTGACCCCTATTTGGCCAAAATCTAGGAGTGAACAAGTGCTACTGGACAGAATGCAGCTTGGCTTGGAGACTGACAGATATTACATGGTGTGAGAGAAGTGGTTTGGCAAAGAACTCACCCCACAGAGAAGTGCCCCATAGATGACATTTTGAGAAACGCTATCTATTTCCAGCAGCTCCAAGAAATCTCTTGGAAAATAACAAAAAAGCTACATTTGCTTATTTTCTTATACATCTTCCCACAAATGGCACACATAAGAATACTAAGCTAGAAAGTGCTCTTATATTGATTGTTTTTTTCTCTTTGCATTTGACAGCTGGAGTGTTAAAACAGAATTCTGAGTAAATTAAAGCAATAACAAAATTACACAGGGCAGCTGTTTCAGCTATTTCCACAGAGCAATGCTCTTTAGGAGAGCTAATGAATCTAATGGAATCTAACAGACACTGCCAAAGCAGCAATAAGTGATTTAAAATGTAGGGGAAAGTCTCATATAAACAGCCTCACCAAGCACTAAATGAAGTAACACAAAACTCTTGGGGCTTCTCTCTTTTAACAAAAAATCAAATAGATCTCTGTTCATTTATTACAATGGTGCCCACAAGCTATCTACAGTACAGGACCTGTCAGAATTTCTATTATACTTCTCATTATTGCAGTGTTTGTAACTTACCTAATTACAAATTTGCTTGAGTCTGTAGCTTGCTTTCACTTACTACCTAGTTAATCCCTGTTTCCCATACCATTCATATTTTGATTTTTTTTTTTTTGTGTGTGTGTGTGTGTGTATTTTTTGTAAAGGAATAAAGATGAGAGATTTGTTCAATTGCTGAAGTTCTAGTGGGCTCTTCTTTTATGCTATAAAAGCCTCTTATAAAAGTTGACATGTGGGAAGTACTGTACTGTAAATCATTCAAAGGTGACAAATTGGATTTGCTTCCCTGGGGGAGAAGGTAATGATCCTCATCCAGCCGGCTCTGTTTTTGCAGTTTAGGGAATAAGCATGTGGTAGCTCTAGTTTCCTTAAGGAGGGGTGAATGTTTGGTATATGGCACACTGTTGGATTAATTTAATTTCATACAGGGTCCATGGGGTGCAGGGAACCCACTGTCTGGATGGATTTGAGGGGAACCATACTCTTCAACATATGACAAAAGTCTCTGGCAGTCCCAGCACAGATCATAACCTGGACTACAAATTTTACAATTAATTAAGCCCTGTTAGACTTCTGATGAGACCCTCAAGATCCTAAATGCATTTTAAAGTTCTTCACAGTGATTTTTTACATACTGCCTTCACTGAATGTATATTTCTGGCTCTTTAGTGTCTTCAAAGTACTGCCAAAGCACTGCCAAAGCACTTTGAAGCAGTTTCCTGAGTGGAATTCGACCAGAGGGATGATTATCTTCCTAAAAGGAGGCCAAAGCTTAGCCCTCTGGTGTGATACCATCCATGCCAGTCAGGACTGGGAATAAAAAACTTAAAAAATATAAAATAAAATGTCATATTTTAAAGTGCTTATGTGAACTCCTCCTCATGGGTTTCTGCAGATCTTCCTTAGGAAGATGGTAGTCCCATCTACCTTTGATGACTGCACACAGCAGAATACTAACCTTTACACTTCAGGGTGAACTAAGGCTTCTGTGCCCTTCAGAAATCATGCTTTGCCTGTGGTAATATACTCAGTTTACTGGACTGGCTGTCTCAGGAGTGTAGGCTCTCTAACAAAAGAGAGATATGATATTTTCACTCATCCTCACATCAGATAAATCACTCATTTTCCTTTAGATCAAGATTTTCTCTTCTGATTCATATCCAGCATAAGAAATTACATTATTTTCTGTTACTTACATGTTTTTGTAACCGTCTTTAAAGCAGTTTTTCATATTGTATGTAGGAAAGTCCAATGATTTCAAATATAAAAGATTAAATCTAAAGGTAGATTTTCCTTTTTAGCTTGAATGTTTATACAGCTGGATTTAACTCATAGCATTTACATTTCTTGGACAGAACTAATAGTATTTAATTTAGACTGTTCAAGCACAAAATAACTGGATCTGAGTACAAAATATGCTTGCATATATTGCATTTTTATTACCTTTTCAATCAGACTCATTGCTGTATTTTTTACAATAATTCATTTTTCATAGTAAAACTTCTAACAAATTAGCTTCATTAATTTTTCAAAATAAAACTGCTACAGTATTCACATTTAGACACAAAACTACGGAGTTCTACAAGCTAGCCACATAGCGCAAACACCCCCCCACACACACATACCATTAATGGTTAAGATAGCACAATACGTATCAAAAATGCAGATGTGTTGCCCCATGGACATTTGAATCATATTGGCAGTGCTGACTGTAATTAATATATAAAAATCTCAGCATATGCTACAAGTTGCGGCCCTGAGCAAAAATATGTAAAATATAAGCTTAGTTACCATGTAAATAAAGGAAAGTTATGTACCTGTCTAAGTAATTTTGTAAGTTTGGTTTAAAACTTTGATTAATATCTAAACAGCTATACCCTGTTACATGCTAATCAGATGTCAATTACTTGATAAAAGATTAACATTTATAATGTTAACTGAAACTAAACTTGCTATAATGATTTATTAATCCTAGTTTTCAAACTCTTTAATCATCTTACCCATGGAAAGATGACACTCATGATTCAAGTGGTTCCATTAAAAAAGCATCTTGAATAAGGATGCTGACAGAATATATTCAAGGACTCTGCAGTTAATGAAACACATATATTTTTTATCATAAAGCTAATTTGATAGAGTGTCTCAATTTCATTTCTCTTGAAAGGTAGGGATTGAGTAAAATACACTGCATATAGCATATTAATCTACAATGCATCCATGTAGAATGTTGTTCAAATTTCAGTATTACAGAAAAGCAATGTCTGGTTGTTTCTGGCATGATGAAATCAACTGCTCTTTTTAATCACTGAATTTTTATCTGTCCTTGATAAAATCATACATTCTGACTTTTTAAAAAATCAGTCATAGAAGGTCAGCTGAATACAAGATTTTTTTCGTATGTGCCAAGTAATCTTCAGATTTAGTGATTAAAAGAGATTATTTTGACTTTTTATTATAACTTAAATTCTAATAAGTTATTATTAATACCTCGCTGTCGTGCACAACGGTTACTCATGATTCAGATAAATGTATGAAATACAAAAAGTAAAAGAGAGACTCAAATTTTAATACACTGCTTTGAACTGACCATTTATCCTGAAATAAAAATTTCAAATCTCTGTATTTGGGTAATGGATTCCAAATTTGAAATGACAGTCTTTTGAGTCATTCTGTATCTAGGTTTTAGTTTCTTTTATGCTAAATGTATAATTCTTAGTGAGTTTGTGGAGTCTTAGAAACTGAAGCTTGCTGTCTCCCAGCACAAACCAGAGCACATTGACAGCACACTTGTGGCAGCTGCTGAAATCTGGTCCCAAAGAGGTCTACATAGGAGCCACAAATCAATGCATAGGTGAGTCAGTCCAGTCTCCCTGAATTTCTTTGCTCTCCTCAGTCTCTGCTTTTAATTCCAGCAACAGATATACGAGACAATATATTGGTTCTGCATTTCTAGAGGCCACCTCCTTAGTGATGCCACACAGACTGGCCCAGCAAAGCCCAGGACAAACATGCTAAATAAACATCCTCTTTTTCATAGCAGAAAGTTCAAAACATCTCATTATATCTCATTGAAACATTTCTGCACTTAAAATTCAGCAACTATGTTCAGCATGCATGCAATGCCAACAGTCTCAACAGAGTAACACCACAGGTTGCTTGGTTCCTTGGATCTATACATCCTCCTCTCCAACAAATTTACCTCTACTGAAAGCCACATCTTTTTTGCTTCAAGGTCTGATGAAAAATTAATGGACTACCTATTAACTTCACTGAGCTTTAAATGTGGCTTGTAATGAGGACTCTGTAAAATTTGCACAATAGACATCTTCCTGCTTATTAAGTATATTTTCTTAGTAACTAACCGATGAAGTATGAAATGTTAACAGTTGGTTAAAAATGATACTAATCATAGTAAGAAGTAATACGTAAAATGCAAGCTCATGAATAATCTGGTAATGACTTTCCATTGTGTAGTTAGCCATTCTCTGTTTGTGACAACTAGGGAATCATCCACTGGGATCTGGAAGAGTGTTCCAGATCTTACAAACAGTGTAACATGTCAGAAGGGACCAATCTCCCCCTGTCGACTCAAAAAAATGGAAAGCAGTCTCCTATGAATGATAGTGGAAACAACTGGGCCTTGAGGATGCCCAAGAACCGCTAAACTGCTACTGCTAGAACAGGCAAAATACAAACCATTGAGCACTGAGCTCATTTAAAAATCTAACCCTTATCATCTAAGGTTGGACTTTCTTCTGCATGTCAGTTATAACAAAATCCTACTCTTTAGTTTAGCAATGAACAAATGGAACAAAGTATCAGCAGCTTCTTCCAGTTTACTGATTAATAATGGATATTTAATAAATATACTTGATAATCTCAAGACCAGTAGACCATGCTTAATGGTGACATGAGTTTCTGAAAGAATGGCAAAGCAGCAAGAAATAAGATTCTGCTTTATTTTCTTTTTTCTCACTAAACTACCAGGGATGTGCAATTTTCACAAATCAGTCTCACCCAGATATCAGTGAACATAAAAGACAAATAATTTAAATTAGTTGTGATATTCTTAAGCCATTTAAAACAGCCACAATTATCCACAGATAATGCTCTTGAAGGAGTTGTATTCATCTCTTAGATGCTTTTTTTTTTTTTTTTTTAAATCACAGGCACATAAAATCATAGAATGGTTTGGGTTGGAAGAAACAAAAATCATCCAATTCCAACCTCTCTGCCAGGGGCAGGGACACCCTCCACTAGACCAGGTTGCTCCAAGCCTCATCCAGCCTGGCCTTGGACACTTCCAGGGATGGGGCATCCACAGCTTCTCTGGGCAACCTGTTCCAGTGCCTCACCACCCTCTCCATGAAGAACTTCTTCCTTATATCTAGTCTAAATCTCCTCACTTTCAATTTACACCCATTACCCCCTGTCCTGTCCCTACAGGCCCTTGTAAAAAGTCCCTCCTCAGCTTCCTTGTAGGGCCCTTTCAGGTCCTGGAAGGTGCTATAAGGTCTCCCCGGATCCTTCTCTTCTCCAGGCTGAACAAGACCAACTCTCTCAGCCATTCTTCATAGCAGAGGTGCTCCAGAACTCTGACCATCTTCGTGGCCTCCTCTGGACTCATCCCAACGGGTCTATATCCTTCTTATGTTGAGGGCTCCAGCGCTGGATGCAGTCTGGTCTCAACAATAGCAGAGTAGAGGGGGAGAATCCCCTCCCTCAACCTGCTGGCCACGCTTCTCTGGATACAGCCCAGGATATGATTGGCTTTCTGGGCTGCCAGTGGACACTGCCTGCTCATGTTCAGCTTCTCATCCACCAATACCCCAAAGTCCTTCTCTCAGGGCTGCTCTCTGTCCATTCTCCACACAGCCTGTACTTGTGCTTGGGATTGTCCCAACCCAGGTGCAGGACCTTGCACTTGGCCCTGTTGAACTCCATGAGTTTGGCAGTGGCCCACCTCTCCAGCCTGTCAAGGTCTCTCTGGATGTCATCCCTTCCCTCCAGCATGTCGACCACACCACACAGCTTGGTGTCATCAGCAAACCTGCTGAGGGTGCACTCGATCCCATCATCCATGTCACTGATGAAGATGTTAAACAGTACTGGTCCCAAAACCAACCTCTGAGTAACATCACTCATCACTGGTCTCCACTCAGACATTGAGCAATTGACCACAACTCTCTGAGTGCGACCAGCCAGCCAGATCCTTATCGACTTAGCAGTCCATCTGTCAAATCCATGCCTCTCCAGTTTAGATACAAGGATGTAGTGCGGGACGTTGTCAAAGGCTTTGCACAAGTCCAGGTAAATTACATTGGTTGCCTGTCCTCTATCCACCAAGGTTGTAACTCCATCATAGAAGGCCACTATATTAGTCAGGCACGATCTGACTGATTTTCTCCTCGTCTTCCATGTCCCTTAGCATGGTTTTCAGTAGGATGTGCTCCATGATCTTGCCAGGCACAGAGGTGAGACTGACTGGCCTGTAGTTCCCTGAGTCTTCTTTTTTTCCCTTTTTAAAGATGGGGGTTATGTTTCCCCTTTTCCAGTCAGCAGAAACTTCAACAGCCTGTCATGACTTCTCAAATATGATGGATAGAGGTTTCGCAGCCTCATCCGCCAGTTCTTTCAGGACCCATGGATGTATTCCATCAGGTCCCATGGACCCATGCACCTTCAGGTTCCTGAGGTGTTCCCGAACCTGATCCTCACTGACCATGGGTGGCTCTCCATTCTCCCAGTTCTTGCCTTTGTCTTCCATGACTCTGGAGGTATGGCTTGTGCCCTTGACAGTGAAGACCCAGGCCAAAAAAGCATTGAGTATGTGTCATGGTTTAATTCTGGCTAGCAAAATACCTCAAAGGTGGAGTCGTTGTTGTAGGCGCAGCTGTAGTGTCTGTTGAGGGGAGTTGATGTTGCCACGGGAGTGGAGTTGGTGCAGGGATGCAGTGGCTGAAGTGTCCATCAAGGGGCATTTACATCACCATGGGGTTGGAGTCGGCGTGGATGGCAGGCAACTTGTGAGTGGTGATACAGCCATGGGGGGGCAGAGGGGAGGGGAAGAATCTGACCGGAAAACGACCAGGAAAACTAAACAAACCCACCAACTCCCTCATGAACGACCCAGCGCAGGAGTGAGCAAAGCAGCTAACGCAGGAGTCAAGGAGAGTGTTAGCAAGTGTACGGGAGTAAACGAGCAAGAGAATAAGAGAGAGACTAATGGCTCCCAGGGTTCCTTCTTACCTATGCCCCCAGCATGACGTACTATGGAATGAAATACTCCCTTGGGCAGCTGGGGTCAGCTGTCTGAACTGTGTGTCCCCTACACTGCCTGTAGCGAGGCAGCGAGAGCTGGGAACACAGCTGCAGTGTCAGAAGTGGAGAAAGACCTTGAATTCAGTTCAGGCATTGCCCAGCGCCAGCTAAGACCTTATCAGTACTGCTCTCAGCATCCAGGAACACAGCTCCCTAGCAGCCACGGTAAGGGGAGTTAAGTCTTTCCTGACTGAATCCAGCACAGTACCTCGGCCTTCTCCATATCCCTTGAAACCAACTCTCCCGCTTCCTTCCGTAGAGGGCCCACATTTTCCCCAATCTTCCTTTTATCCCCTATGTACCTATAGAAGCCCTTCTTGTTGGCCTCGATGTCCCTGGCCAGGTCTGATTCTGTCAGGGCTTTGGCTTTTCTAATCTGATCTCTGACCTCTCGGACAACTTCCCTGTAATCATCACAGGGTACCTGTCCATGCCTCCACACACTGTAGGCTTCTTTATTTGTTTCAGTTTGTCCAGGAACTGCTTGTTCATCCACACAGGCCTCCAGGCATTTTTCCCCAACTTCCTCTTCATTGGGATGCATCACTCCTGGGCTTGGAGGAGAAGGTCCTTGACAGCTTTCTTGGGCCCCTCTTCCCTCCAGGGCTTCATCCCATGGAACCCTGCCAATCAGTCCCCTGAAGAGGCCAAAGTCTCGTCTTCTGAAGTGAGCTTGCTGCGCACCCTCCTTGCCTCCATAAGGATCTGAAACACCACCATTTTGTGGTCGCTGCAGCTGAGGCTGCCCTTGAGATTCACATCCCCCACCAGCCTCTCCCTGTTGATGACAACAAGGTGTAGAATGATAGAATGGTTTGGGTTTTAAGGGACCGTCAATGATCACCCTGTTCAACTCTCCCTGCCATGGCAAAGACATCTTTCATTAGATGAGATTTCTTAAAGCCACATCCAACCTGACTTTGAACACTTCCAATGATGGGGCATCAATAACTTCTCTGGGTACCCTGTTCTGGTGTTTCACAACCATCACTGTAGAAAACTTCTTCCTTATACCCAATTTAAATCTACCCTATTTCAGTTTAAAAGCTATTATATGGGAAGTTTAGTGAAAAAATTCTTGTTTTGCAGTGTCTCACAGCAAAGAGTTTTTTATTCTGGGGAGCAAATATAATTTTTAAAATTTAACCAACCTTAAATTAATAATCACCATATTCTGTTTTATGACTTCAGTATTTCTTAACATGAAAATCTAAATTCCTGTTTAAAATGATGGCTCATATCTCCCTCCCTGTAAATGTTTGTATTTACACTGAAGTGGTGTAGTCACAAGAAAAGATCTAATCCACTCAGAAACATTATATCTAAAAATACCTAAATGATGCTCTATGTTAAATGTTCCAAGGAAACTCAGTGTAACTGTGGATACAAATAAATCCTGAAATACTAAAATTCTAAGACTCTGCTGAGAAACCATAAGGTTTACATTACTTTACAATGTGCTGTCTCCTTAATAACATGCTTTCATCCTTTTTACAGAAAAATTTTCTTGATTTTAAAGTTGTCTGTTTTCTTTCCAAAGAATATGAAAAGTTGCTGTTAAAACTCATTCACTAGTAGAATGATGTTCAACACACTGCCTTAATAAAAAAAACAGGATTTCTCCTGACACAGCCTAGCATATGTGTACTGAAATCAGCTGTAGATCTTCATTTTAGTTTTTATATTCATAGAAAGACTAAAGGTTATCAAACTATGTTCATAAGGGATATTTCTCATCCTGATTCTGTAGCTGTACATTTAATATAATCATCTAGGAGTAAGATCTATTCAACACATATGAGCAGAATCCGCCCTGTCGTGATGAAATAGAAGGTGATGGATAGAGGTTTAGGGTTACCGAGTTAAAGGACAGATAGAACTCTGTCAGATTCACTGAAGCTCTTCAGTGAATTAGTTGTCTAAACAACACTATGAGATAATGGAGGTTAGATATCTAATTCACTCAAAGGCTTTAATGAATTCCCACAGGCAGTCTTAACTCCCCAAAGCTATTGCAAATCAAACTTCAAAAAACATGGGTGTGGAGGAGACTAAAAAAAAAAATGTGATTGGAAAACTATTTACTATCTTAAGCCAAGCTCACCAGAGGGAGAGACAGAAGGAGTAGAAAATTTATGAAAAGCAGTATGCAGAACTGAACATTAAATGTGGAATGCAAAGAGGAAAAAAAAAACAAAATCAAGCTGAGGCAGTATGGAATTGACCATACAAACAATGGCTACAGATGAAGGAGAGGTTCAATTATTGCAGACCCCAAACCTTAGTTCAAAGAATCCCTTATAGTGTCCTGGAAAAAGATGTTCAGACATTTTTTGTTGTTCTTAGCAGCTGTAAAGTGAAAAATATTATTTTAAAGTATTTATTTAATTAGTATGGCAGAAATCCAAGAGAGAACAGGCAATTTGCAAATTTAGGACTGCAGGTTTCAAGACAAACTTGCCTCAAAGATTTGTAAAAATAACAAAGCATAGCTATACTTTATAAATATGATAATTTTCTATGACAACTGCACTTCTATCAATTGTATACTAGATCCAGTATTCTCTGGTGTTTAACTTATTTATTGAAATTCTTTTGCATTTGCCCCCATTTATTATACTAAATATCAAGTGGATGCAGTGGGACTTTTAAATTGCTGCTGCCCAAGAGCAATCATTATATAAAGATGTCCTTGGGGTACTGAAATATCTACAGCGCCTCCTTACATCTACAGAAGATGCAAACAGATACTCTCTCTCTCTTTTAGAACAGAATTTTTTTTCTGTCCAAGAAGGAAACAAGTGTTGCTCCTGGGTATCAATATTAATCAAGGGCCACTGACAGACAGTTAAAGTAGGACACGATAATGTGGAGAAGCAGAGAGAAAAAAAAAAAAAACCAAAACCCAACAAAATCATGATTCTCTAAGATTCCCTGTCAGATTGTGAGTGACACAAAAAGGGAAATTTGGACAACAAAAAGCCTCACTTAATAGCCCCAGTCAGATGGCCAAAAACAGATTCAAAGAGACCAGCTTTAATGGTGAATACAGGAGGTTGGTAGGGTCAAAGACCTTCCCTTTTTCTTCAGCTCCTCCAGGGTCTCCTTGTTTTCATTCTGTCCCAGGGCCCATTTCACCTATTGGGATTCACAGAGTCAGTGGGCTAACAGTGGGCTAGCACAGTCAGATGTTGTGGTCATAACACAAGCAAAACCTCTTATTTCTGGAAGCCATACTTTAGTAATATAACCTCAAGTGAGGTGCCAGATGATATATCAAGGTTTTTTCTAGTCCAACTACCATTTTTTCACAGAGGCAAAGTTCTACAATATTAATGGCTGTATCTAACCTATGTTGTTCCTGTCCCCACAAATCTGGTGCAAATTTAGAAGGGTTTGACTGATACAAAAAGCAGGATCATTACAGATGAGTATTTGTTGTGAAATGAAAGTTATATAATGACCTAAATAATTTTAAATTACTACCCTTTATATTACTGTATCCAATTCTTTTTTTTATTTTAATTAAAAATTCACACATGTACTTATAATCATTCAAAATGACACATGTAACATGCAAATGCTCTGAAGATGCTCCCCAGGTAACTCTTCACCCTTTGCAAGTTACAGTTCTTAGTAATGTGTAAATGAGAGGCAAACTGCGAAACAGGGAAAATAATGTGCACAACCATACAGGCAGCCAATATTTTATTTCTTCAGCATTTCAAGACATACCTTTAAGAATCTGATTTAAAGAGTTCTCAAGTTTGTTTAGAGAAGTTTTTTTAGATCAGTAACATCACTACGTTTACAGATATAATTTTGTATTCATAATATAATGAATATATAGGCAAGCTCTGTAAAAACATGAAGCACAAAGTAAGCAAAAATTTGGCAGACTATCATCTCTACTAATACCAAAATTTAAAATCGTAAGAACTATACAGAGAAGGTTTGTCTTCATGTGTGATAGAAGGTGCAAACAGAAAAAAATGGGAGAAAATATCTGAAAAACTGTTTGTTAAAAACATGTACAAAACACTTCTTCTAAGGGTTATTAGAAGTGCTGAAAAACTGAATTATATTCATGTACACACATGCAAACACACATAGACTCGCACAAGCCTAATTCTCTGTTTGTCAACAGTCATTGAAAAACTTGGGAGAGTAGGTAGGGACCAAAGTCTGGAAGCAGGTCTGAAAAAGCAGACTTGATACTTATGTATTTATATATGGGAGAGGGAGAAATCAAACCAAAATAATATAGACAATGATAACACCTGCATAATACACAGAGGTTTGACATTCTGCTTAGCTTTCTGCTTGCTCCCAAGATAAATAAAAGCTAGAAAGTGTGGAAAGACAAAATCTGTCTAGCGAGGAATAGAAGGACTTTGGTGCTCCAAGGTGACCAGATGTAAGAACAGGAGGTCACACCAAAGATCCTTTCCCAAATACAACTTCATTTAGGCCATATTGGGAAAAATAGAGAATCCTTAAAGAATGCAGAACAATGTTAGGCAGAGATGAGAAATATAAAGTCTATTTTTCATATTGTGTACTGAAGCAATAAGGAGCATGAGAACGACAATGTTAAATAGCTAAACAATGACCAGGTATCTGTCAAAGGGCTAACAGAACAGCCATACATAACAGGCAGTTTAGTTGGGGCAATACCAAAACCTAACCTTTAAGTACATTTAGCTCAATCTCAATGCCTGGTAGAATTAATGACTGCCATTTTCATGCATATTTATCTTACAAATAGTTAGACTTCCCTAGTTCATAACACAGCAAACCAATCCTGACCTGATATCCCTGACTCTGTAAGTAATTTTTAATTGGTGTACAAACTATTTTAATCTGTTGCTAATTTGATTTTGCCTTTGTATGCTTTTTCATATTGAATAAGTAGTAGAGAGGACTTTGCTATCGAATTCTAAGTCACACTTCTCACAAATTCATATTAAAAATCATAACTTTCCCCCAAATAGTCATGAAGCTGATCTTTTAAGCAGCCTAAACCACTCAGCATAGCCTCCCTCTTGTGACATGAAGTCAGATGGAATCTGATCTGAGTTCCATCTTCTGTGTTTCTTATTCTCTGTAGTCTTCAGAAATTCATCTCACAGAGGTTTTAAATGCCCTGCCTCATTATTAACAAACCTCTACCACACTGCAACTGCAACTGTTCTCACTTTCTGAAAGTGCCTTAGGTCCTCTAGCCTCTGACAAAACACAATGTGGTGGTTTTTTGTCTAGTTAAGAAGTTATTGATTGCCACTTGCACTTTGTATTGGATGACTTTCCATTACCTACATTTGCATTCCTTTTGTATTTTAGCCTCTACTGCTTCTCTTCCCAATGTTACTGTTGTTATTTGCAATGTGTGTACTGATATTAAGATCAACATACTTTGCTGGACACTGCCTCGATGATTTATTTTCACAGCTCCTTAACTAAACCCTTCTAGTCCAGAGCTTCTTCAACCACTTGCCAGAAAATCACCATAAGCAACTCCTGCAAGTTTTTTGGTTATGTTATTGCTATTTGGTCATGTTATTGTTATTTGGTCAACACTTCCTCCTAGAATTTACCCATTTGTCTCATTGCTGGTTTTCAGAATCAAATGCTTATTATCAATCATTGGCTTTGAAGATATTCTTCTCACTTTGGCATGAGCTTAAAGGTAAAATATTTCAAGAACGTATGTCCTTTTTTGCCTTAGAGTTTACCAGAATTCCTCCTTTGGCATTTCCAGCCTGCGTGATTAAGGCTGTTGAGTAAAACCACATGTATTTATCAGCCCACAAACAAATGAACTGACACCTCTTTAGGTCACTAAATTTCCTAATATATGACATGATACGAGCTGTACAATGCAACAAATAAAGCAATGACAAAAAAGAAAATAAAATATGCAGTAAGGAAATAGTGCAGATCTTTCTGCAAGTTTTTTCAAGATCAGTGATCTAGCATCTGAGACATTCCTCCATGTTGCCTATGGCAAGGTTCAGGTTTAGAGCACATGCAGACTTAAAGGTAGAATGCATAGTCCAGAACTGGTACAGAATACCTGTACAGAAACTTTGTTACGCAAGAGAGGAATAGGATGGTAGAAGAGGACAGCCTAGAGATGGAAACCTTAGGCCATCCATGAATGTAAGTTTTGAAATTTTCTTCTGTTCTAGCTTGAATTTATCTACCATTAACATTATCTTGACCCTTTGTTAAAAACCGTCCAAAACAACCTTGTTTCATTTAATGCAAGGTGATGAGCTGATTTCAAATTTAAAGGTCTATTAATATATAAGTTAAAGTGCAACCAAGGATATCAGTGAATATTTTAAAGCTTTACAATATAGGGTCCACATCTTAGAGTTTAGCTGTCTGCAATTACATTGGAAGAGGTTAGTGTATTAAATTCCTTAAAACAGAATTTCAATGATATTTAATTACTTTCAGCAGAAACACTGAATTGATTAAATTCACAAGCTACAGAAATGGTTTCTGACAGTTAGTAGCTATACACTGCAAGGACAGAAGCTCATTAGGAATGAACTCTAAAGCAATACAGACTGATAGCAAAAGGCCTTTTGCTAATGTAGAGTGACTTGAGATTTTTCTCCTTTTTATACCACTATAAACCATCTTTTGAAAAATCCCTTTGTTCTTTAGGTTAGCCCTTTTGTTTTGTGTGTTAATATAACCTGGCTCAAATAATCGGTAGGTAGTTATGATATTTATGGGTAAACCATATAAGGGAAAAGGGGAACAGGTTGTTCAAAGAAAGAATAGGTTGATTAGTTCTAACTGGAACTGAACAGATTTTGTGGTTACATATTGTATAATAGGGATTCGAGCATGCGCAGAACGAGTACTTAAGTTAAGGTCAAGAAAAAGACACCATGATGAAGACTACTTACTTCCTCACACGACCACTGGGCAACCACCTGTGTACCTTAACACACTTGCGTAACTTGAATTTTAATATGATGGTTAGTTCCAGCAAATTTTATGAATGTGCAATGTATTTCTGGGAAACGTAATGAGTATGTATACTTAGATTGTATATGAACTACTCGATAGAAGGGCCAGGTGTGCACACTAGGAGGAGACATCTCCTGTGCACCCAGCGCTTCAATAAGGAATGTTTGCTTCTTAATACTGCATTAGTGTTAAGGAGGTTTTTGTTTTATTCCCAGTTTTTGGTAACAATTTGGCACGCAAGATAAGACCGCTTCTGAGACACAATGAATGGAGATCATGGGAACTCCTGCCAACACTTAGAATTCTCATGGCCCCTGCTCCCTTGGGCTCATTAGCCAAGGACCACTGGTAAGATTTTAAAGGCTTTCTTTTATTTGGAACTGCCTGCCCATAAGTCGTGGTGAAAGTTGTGCAGGGTTGGGTTAAGACGGACGAATAAGGGGTTCAAGTCCCCACCGGTGGTAACTCAAGGCGTTTGAGTCCCTAATTGTTTCACTAACCTGGTTAGAGCCACTGCTTTTGTGAGATCGTGCTTGCTTGTTGGAGTGATCGTGGTAGTAGCCGTCTGTGTAAACTTGTCTATTACATGCGTGATAATGGTTGAATACTTGTGTTGTCATTTTACAAGAAACTGATCTTGGTAGTGTGTTTGGTTTTGTGTTTAAGATGGGAATAGGAACATCGACCCTTAGTAGTATTACTCAGAAATTGCTGCTAGGATGTGTTTTAAAACATTGGAAAGATCTTGGTAATGTGCCTTGGTGGAAACACAGGGAAAGAGGATATGATGATAGAACAAGGAGTGGGTTGCAGACGAGGAATAACTCAGGAAGGGTGGTAAAGGAAGGAGATGAGCATGAGGAGTCTGGTTCCCACTGGGAGAAAATCCGTATGCATACTGTAGACAAGAGGGATACTGGAAAAGAGAATGTCCTCAGATGAGGAATGGTAACTTTCGGAATCCAGTGTTAATAACAGGATTGGGTGAGTGATGGAGATGGGGAAAATCTTCCTCTGCAGAACTCTGGTCCACATTAAGCTGGGGGAAGGAACTGAGATAGTGTTTAATTAATACTGGCACATCGTTTTCTGTTTTGAGTACTAATAATTATCCTTTGGGTCTTGATACAGTGAGAATTGTGGGTGCAACAGGAAAACCATTAGAAAGCAAGAATAAGGTGCTTGAACTTTTCATATTAAAGGAGCAGCCTGCCTTTCAGGCTTCGGTAGTTTGGCCAGTGCATAGCAGATTAGAGTGTGTAAGTTAATAAGATCTAGGAGAAATCAAAGCATGCTTCATTTTAATTTATGCATGATGACTGAGACACTGTGGAAAAACAGCTCTAAGTAAAGTATAGGTTACACTCCATTACTAAGCTACCGGCAATGGGTGACCATCAACTTAAAAAGAACCACTTCATAAAATACAAACAAATCAAGATTATCTGTGCCTCTGGAACACTTTGTCAGGAGAAGAGAGCAAAATAATTGTATATCTAAAATTGGCATTGTGGTGTCAGTCCAAGAGGGACTGAATGACTGTGCATAATGATATGACAAAACTACTCATGCATCAAAATCAATTATACTTCAGAATGGTCCTGCACAGCCTGGTGTGCAAAGCAGCACATTTAAGTCAACTAGAATTTGTCAAGAGAAGAGACTAAATTTTAAAATCAGTCTAAAGAAATGTTTCAAATTATTTTTCTCCTGTATGTGATTTCCTAGAACCAACCATCTTGTCATTTCATTTAAACACATAAGTGGTTTTGTAGTCTTTGATATAACAGAAATCAAGCAACTTCTTAATTGCAGTAATTCTGGTTACTATTTTTATTAGTTCTGTGTGGCTTTGTTTTCATGGAAAGAGCTTTGATGAGCAAAAACTAAGCAACAAACCATGAGTTTAACATGATCATTGTCATGGTTTAACTCTGGCCAGCAAAATACCATGAAGCCGCTCTCACACCTCCCCCCTGCCTTTCCTCCAGTGGAGGGGAGAATTGTCAGTAAAAGACAAGGAAGATCATAAAATTGAGATAAGAACTATTTGCCAATTGAATATAAACGAATAATATATATAAATGAATATATACAAATACTACTAATAATAAGTAATTAAAATAGTAGCAAATAAAAGATATGATACTATTGCTTACCACCTGCCAACCGATGCACAGCCAGGTCCTGAATAGTGAGACTCAGAGCCCAAGAGCTGGAGCCCGAGATCAATTGCAGCAGAGTCTGAACGAGCCCTGTCAGTGACAGCACGATGAGGAAAACTAACAGACCCACCAACTCACTCACGAACAAGTCAGCAAAAGAGTTAGCAAAGCAACTAACAAAGGAGTTAGAGAGAGTTAGATAAGTGATAAAAAGTGTAATGGCCCCCAAGCCCACTCTCTGTTTATGTACCTAGCACGATGTATTTCATTTCATAGTACAGCTGAGAAAGACCTTGAAATTGGTGCAAGCATGCCCCAGCACCAGCTAAAAAGACAACATATTAGTACCTTTCTCAGGGTAAATTCAGAAATCCAGCTTCATACCAGCCATGGTAATGTTAGCCCTTTCCTGACTAAAACCAGCACTCATGAAATACTGTGTGTGTGTGTGTGTGTGTGTGTGTGTGTGTATAATTTTTGCAGAAAGTACTTAGAAATTCTGGGCTCAACATTTGCCATAATTGCCTTTACCACATTCATGTAGCTTTTCACCAAAAGATTTAGAGAATGGTTTTGCCTTGTTTACACTAAATAGGGAAGAATTAGGTCATGAAAGATAGAAAATTCATTAGGTGAACAAACCATTAGAAAACAGAAGCAATATTTAAAGCAAAGCAAAATGGAATTGAATGTAATTAGGTAGTCAGCAAATTTTTTCTTATTAGCCATTTGAAAAATAATACAATATTCAGGGTAAGTAATGTAGAAACTTTTAAACATTCATGATTCCACTTAAAAATAAAAAGAAATAATACACATACATACATTGGTATTTTTCTCCTCTCATCACATCATACACTTTAGAAGAAAAATATTGTGATACTGTTCTAAATTTAAAAAAAAAAAAAAAAAAAAAAGCATGAAAAATTAATTTTAACAGTTCTCTTATGTCTTGCCTGTATATTGAAAAGCAGTCCACATTATTCCAAATTCATAGGACTCCCAACTTTCAGTAAAGGACAAATTCAGAATCAAATCCAGACTCAAAATTTAAACTCATGTCCAATCTGAAAATACTTTAAAAGTGCATTTTTCTCTATTTAAAAATGATTGAAACTCATAAGAAATCTCAAATCTCTACATTTATAAATGGAATTGTACATTACATGTTTTAAAACAGGAAAAAATATTCAGTATATTGTGTAACAGAATTAGAGATTTAGCTTCTGAAAGTTGAGGACAATAGACTACAATGGATAAGGAAATTCTGTTTATTTTCCTAAACCTGCACTTAGACATGTAATTTTCTACATATAGTTCTAAGAGAAAGCTACCTCAGAATTTCCTGAGGCATACCCACAGGACAAATCATAGCTGGATCACCAAGTAGAAAGGTTATGGATTTGTGTTGATGGCTGTAGAGTTGGTTTTAATCCCAGCAGCAATATTTATTTCAGTATTATTTTAATATTATGACCCAGAAGATTTAAAAAAACACAAAACCATATACTAAGTAGGGATAAAATGATGAGGTGATATACACTGGATTGACAGCTAGGAATTATTTCATTAAGGAATGAAAGAGAAACACTGTGCCATTTAAAATGCAGTAAGCAGCTGAAAATGCTCAAAATGCACATAAAATATTTTTTAAAAGAAGATAAACAGAGGACAGTATGATACCAGCAGTGGGATTTTTCTTTTGCTCATTTAGCATAGTGGTGCAGATCTGAATATCCTAAACAGATAAAAATATCAAATGAACTTTAGGTGTGATTCAGCAGAATTTCAGCCAAGCAGCTTTACTTTGCATGTCAATGCAATATGGATATGTTAAAAGTAGCAACAAAACATTGTAAGTGCACTGTAATCAACAGCCAGATTAGATTCCATTTTCTTTTTCTTTTCTTTCTCAATTTATGCAGTACATGCTTGTTAGTGTATATTACCAAACTGTCCCACTTTGCAACCTATAAGTGAAGACTCATAGAAAACAGCTAACTGCACTTTATGTGCAAATGCAGAAAAAGAGGGGATCTGCAGAAAAAGTTTCATAAAAGCAAACTGTTCAGTATATCAAATGCTTCCTTTCCAGAATATAAGATCGCTGCAATTTTTAAATATCACTATCTCAAAATAGTGCTGTTAGAATTTGTTCCATGGTGGAGCTAAGACTCAAATAATTCTGTGTGACCTTTTAATGAACATGATTATAGCCGTAAGAGTATGATGTATACTGAGGCTGCAGTTAATTAGCAACAGTATTACAAAACCTCACTGCTAAGGAACAGGGCAAAAATTTTGCAGCTCACAGGAAAGGCCATGCATTGTTTGATTTGTGTTATCTGTGCAATATTCCTTATTCCCTCATCCTGCACAAAAGTACAAGCAAACTCATCACATTTTCCCACCATTTTAGCTGAGATGGAGAAATCCAAGCCCTTAATCTCACAGACAGTCACATCAACAGGTTGTCTCATAAGATCTGCAAGACTACTGTTTTTGAGTCCAAGCCATAGGCACACAAAGAAAAGACCAGTGTCATAGACTGTGTACCACTTCTAGCTAGGTAACACCCAGTTAAAATCTGCTTTCTTTAAAAACCAACCAAACAAAAAAAAACATTTCCCAAAATGAAAACAATCCCTGAATAACTGAGAAAATTGATCTATGGGAAAACATTACTTTCAGCTTTAGTCATCATTTTTCCTGATCCATTTTCCAAGCTTTTTTTCACAAAGAAACACCCCATTTTTTAGAGATTAAAATGAGGACAATTATTATACCCATTATAGTAAGACTTGCTAGATACACACAATCACGGACACTAGATATTGGTTCAGTTGAAATGAGACAAATTAAAAGGCAATAGTAACAATGCCATTTTGCCCAGACCTTGCTATTCACTTCAGATTGAAGTGAAAGGTCAGTAATGAAAGATGTCTGGAAAAATTCATAAACTAACTGGAAAATGACCTTGCAGTGAGACCCTTGAGAAGTCAAGAAGCAGAGAAAGTGAATTAACTAAAGAGTCCTTTCTTTGGGCTGGCTCTTGATTTCTTGAGGTTTCAAATTAAACGAAGGTCATATAGATCAAGAATTTCACTGCTGATACAAAAATATAAACTTCTCCGGTCAAACAAAAGGTATTGCCCAGGGAAATTTAAGGAAACAAACAAAAATAACCAAGGTGCTTTTCTTGGATCTTACGGTATGATAAGGGTGTGCCTCTACAGTAAATATCTAGACTGGGATATTTCCCCATTCTGTTTCATAGCAAATAATAAGAATAGTTAAAAGATTACCTAAACTGTAAAATATTGATGGCTTCCTGAATTCTGTTACCACATTCCAGCTGATGTTAGAATACTAGAAAATGTCCCAGGTAGTGGTTAATAATGAGATGTTAGGCATTCATGCTTGAAATTGTGGGTCATTTTTGATTAAACATTTTGCAGAGGAAATAAGGCATGACATTTTCATAGTGAGTTTGCAGTGTAATATGAAAAGTGCTTAAAAACTAAACTTATTAGAGGTGATATATATAACTAACAGGAAGTGACAAGCGAAAACCAGTTCAGATAAACCGAGACTTAACTGCATGCTGTTCAAAATTCATAAAAGACACTCCATCCAGAGAAGTGAGCAAAGGCTCTTGTAGAATGTTACTTTGGTTTAAGTTTCCATGCCCAGATTAGGTCTAGAAACAAAATTATTATTAGTTTATTTGTCTGGAGCTACGAGAATATTAACATTTAAAAATATAGGCATTTTAAAAAAAATGTTATATGCACAGAAATCTGGAGAATTTTTTGTGGGTAAAGTTGTTCTTTAGGTTTCTGAACTTTATTCCCAGAAACACTTTGAGACAAAAAAAGGTTTTATGAATAAGCCATCAAATACTAGATGCCTTCCAGTATCATTTCCTGATATTATTCATAATTCCTGAATTACCCAAACAAATCAATACATTTCTTGGGTTAAAACATGTATTTTCTTCTACTTTCCCTTTACCCCATTCAGCAAATATTTTTTGTCTCTGATCATCTTTTTTTGCACATGAAATGTTAACCACATTTAGAACCTGTAGGCACCACAGTAGTGCAGACCAATAGCAGACATGTCCTCTGAGATTACACAATATTCATAGTATGAGTGAAAGCACTGAGTTTTGATCTGAAAACAAACACAGAAACTTCAGCATTTGAGATCAATGAAGAGTGACCATAAGGTCAATTTGGAACAATTTTCTGTGGTAATGCAGCTCACAGGTGGAAAAGCAACAAAAGGTATTTAAAAACAAAACTTGCTTCTGATTTTTGACTAAGAATATTATTCCTTCCACCTCCATTTGAATGCAGATGCACAAAATAATGAAGAGTATCTTTCAGTGGCACCTTTCTGTATTGCAGTCATTTAAAATTCTAGCAACAAAAAAACCCACCATAATTTTGTTTAAAAATAATAAAATGTGCTCTAGTTTTAGAGTCTTGAGGTGTCTAATGCTTTTTTTTTTTTTTTCTTCCCCTTGCAGACATAAGAATGGGAGTATACTCTCTCTTAAAAAAGGGAAAAAAGTGGAAGTAAAGCAAAAAAACTACTTCAACCCAAGATTCTTACCTTTCACAAGAGTACAAGTTGAAGGACTATGAAGGAAAAAAGAAAACAACAACCAGTACTACTGATGTTAGCAATAAATACTATTCACTCCAATAGGGCAGAGTGTAAGTCTTCTTTACTCCAGTAGTGCACTACTATACATAAGGAGAAGAAACACCTCTCAAATGCAATCACAGCTGATGTATTTCATAGAAATTATCTGACACATATCACAAGGCTGTATTTTTCTTAGTGAGACTATAAAGTCTTTCAAAATATTTCTGTTCTGAGGGATCCAAACAGATGAATGTGTGGGGTCTTCTACACTGCCAATGGGTGCACTATGGGGAAGGCACACTTGCACCCACCCTTGCCTCTGCCACGCATTGGCCATACCTAATCTGCATGCTTGGATGAAAACCAGGTATACACCATGTCCTTCAAGGAAGGGAAAATACAATGCATTCCTGTACAGGCCTTTGGGGCTGTGTAGATGATCAGGACCTTTGGACATACTACAAACCAGACCCAGGAAACGGTACCAGGAATGGATAATGGGGAATCAGGAGCGGAACACACATGCAATAAGTCAAAATGATCTTAAGTGCTTGTTTTAAGAACCCCTGCCATGCGATCATCAATTGAGCTATTGACTCAGAGTCAGTCCTTTAAAACCTCCATATGTTTAACTATGGCTAAGAAAGAAACTGCCAAGACCAAGATTTATACAAACCTGCAAGTGTCAGCTGTGACAGAATATAAAAGATAATTACTAGTATTTGGCAGATTAATTTTAGTTGTCTTCACTCTTTGCCTATGGTCTATTTTATGGACTCAATCTTTCATACAATGTCATGTCTTTACAGTATCATCATGTGTCATTGTAGTCAAACTTTCTCAGTGAATAGCCCAAGTCCTGCTAGAGCTGGGAGGTAATACAATCAAGTCCACCATGTCTGTTTCAGAGGCTAAATCTAGACAAGATGAACTTTTACAGATAATATTTCAAGTGCATTTGGACTCTATTCATTACCTTATATCTTATTTCTTGTACTAGAAGGAACTTCTAAATGAGACTGCTGCAGAACTGCAAGGCTCTGAATTCTCTTCACCTCAAAAAGTTGCACATGCACACCATGAAGGATATGGGGACTTCAGAAAGGAAAACCAACATCATCTTTCTTCTGTTATGTTGAGGAATTTGATAAACCCAAAAGAGTGGATTTTAGCACTCATCTACCAAATTAAGTGTTTTGCATTCTATGAACATGTAATTTAAAATACATCCAGAAAATGCATTTGAATTTAAATTCAATGCTTACTATTTTCTTAAAACACAATAAATGAGAACTGAAGATTTGCAAGTGTACTGCCTCATATCACTAGTGCACTCGTTCAAAAATGTCACAAATATTATTTTTAAAAGAACTATTACTGTACAAAAAAGCTCAAATGGCTTGATAAAGCTCAAAGAAGATTAAATATGACTGATTTTTATGCTTTACAATTTCAAATTGCTTCAGCTATCCCTATTCCATCTTAGCAGAATAATATTATTTAAATATTTTAGGTAGTTTTCTTAAGTTTCTTATAGTTAATGTTTCTGCCTTGCTTCAAGACAACATCTTTTAATTGCTTTAAATTGTCAGTGATGTCACAAGCATTTTCACTGAACATGGATTGATTTCAATTAACTTTCTCATGCTTTAGCATAAAAGCAGTCTTATTCAATTTGCCCTAATTAGATCACACAACCTCTTGAAGCTAAAGCAATGACAGTCATTAAAAGGTTGTACAAAGAAAAGGAGAAAGAGAGAGTGAGAATCAAGGTTTACTGTGTTGGTCCTTTTTGTAACTTTGAAGCTGCAAGGAGATCCTGTCCCTGTGACTGTATGAAGTGTTTAAAATCAAATCCAGAATTTAAGAGTTGTAGAATTTTACTGGACCAAATTGTGTGTCAAAATCAGGATAGTTATTTTGTTACTGCTGTATTGCCAAAGAACAAGCTTTACACTGCTGCCAATAATGCACCTGCAGCAGTTAGCTGCAAAATTCACTGTTTTCCCATCTTTCAATGCATTATGAAGTATATTAATAACTAATGGATTGATACATGAAGATAAAAGTAAGAAAAATATAGTGATAGAGTGATATAATCTTCAGTTTATATTGCCTTGGAAATTTTCTTTTTCCTTTGCTGCAAGCTGCACACAAAACAAGACTGATAAAAGACCGATTTTTCTCTACACAGAAAGTTTAGCTGGTTGCTGAAGTTAACAGGCACGAGGCAGAAAATTATATGCTGGCTGTAGGCCAGCTGCTCTGGAAGAGGATGCAACAGAAATTTTAGAAATGTTCTTGCAATAAAAAACAAACATGTTTGGCAGCCTTGGTCAGGGAGAAAAGAAATAGAGGAAATAATGGCTTCTAGTAAACAGGTCTAAGGGATCATGAGACTGCGGAGTCATTAAGTCTGGTGCTCAGTTATCAATTGAATTATGTAAAAACTGCTAGTCTTCAAATATTCTCAAAACCAGTCACTGCTTTTCTCTCACATTTCAAAATCTAAGAATGCCCCTAAACCTCAAAACAAATCTACCGTTTCTAATAGAAAAAGCCAAAAGATGCAGAAAAAGAAAAGCCGAGAGCAAAGAGAACAGCCTCAGTGTCCTCTCAGTGTTCAGTAATCCTAGAAAAATACTCATAGATGCAGAAGATAATGACTGTTTATTTTCTGAGGAGACTAAAAGAGCTGTAGCATCTCTACCCAACTTCAGTGCTGACCAGGTACATAGTGTTCCATGCTTCTATTCCTTATGCGCATACTTATAAAAGAGACTTTCTTGGAGCACTACGTACTCCTCATACATGAAAATGCATCCATTGAGCCAGTAGCTCCCTGAAAATAGTTTAAATTCATTTTATATAGACAATGCACATAACTCAACAGTTCTTTTTAATTAAATATTGCAATGTTGCAAAGTTATTAAGGTATGAATCTTATTTCCATTGAAACAATATGAAAAAATATTACACTCATCTGTATCTAGAGTTCATATGGGACAAAATGTTACAGTCTCAAATGCACAAGCATACAAAGGCAGCTAAAATACCATTCATCAATTTTCCAACATGAATGAATTAAACAAGCCCAAATTACTCATATTTGAGTAAGTAGGGGCAAATACTTACCCATTATTTAGCCATAACAGCAGGATTCCAAGTTCAAATTTTCCAGTGAAGGTCTTTCCTAAAGAGAATTTTCCAGTGCTGGACCACTAATTAGCAAAGCATCTCTTCAGTGTTGTGATATTTCAAGTGAAATCAAAGACTTGCTTATGACTTTTTCTAGCTCACACAGCTTCTGTGAGCATAGCTGGTGATCACATCTCTTGTGTGTGGTTCACAAGTTGGTTAACACTCCATGTTACAGTTCAGTGCTAGAAAAACACAACACTCTTTCTTGACTCCCACTTAGGGACTAGAATTTCTGTATTCAGAAACAGTGAATGTCAGATCCAATATTAAAGCTTTTATCTTTTGTTTAATGGTAATGGTCAGTGGAGCAATAACAAGAAGTACGCTGAATTTGGCAGGAACATTTCAGATATGTATTTTAATCCATTTTAGAAGAGTCATACTGCTATAATTCTCTGTGCTGAAAGACTTACTTCGGAATAAAACAGACAGGAAAAATCTTATTCTGGCTTAAAAGTTTTCATGGAGCACATTATACCTGTAACAACATTCCTCTCACATGGAACAGAAACATCACTAACACTAGGTCCTAATACTTCTACAGACATAATGGGGTCAAAATGCATGTATCTCATGAGAAATTAGAGTTTCTCTAGAATGTTTTAGTAAGATACTTGGCCATTGGCCAAGGTAAATTTATTGTCAAAGAGTTGAAATATTCTATTACTTTCACTGGGGTGGTGGTTGATGGACTATCTTAATTGTTTTCAAGAGGAAATAGGAAGTCACTGGAAGCAGAATGGAAAACATTTCCTAAAATTTACATTGGCCATGAAGACTAGCGCAGTGAGTAGAAGGACAGCATTATACATGTAAAACCAAATGTTTTTAAAGTATTTCAAGCATACTTTAATATCACATGGTATTTTGCTACCCACATGGTAGCACAGACAGTGGTCCAGTAGGAAAAAAACAATGCAGTTCCTTCATTGAATCTTAAATATCGAGTTAAATTAAAACGTCATAATTCTCAAGCATAATAAGCTTTGTGATCCCCTGTATATTTGCATTCATAGAAGGATAGCTAGGATGCTACACTGTCACTATTACAACATTAATATATTCAATAAACTCAATTCACCAGGGAAATTCAGGCACCTGGAGACTTGTTGCTTCCCAACCTTCAGATGTATTTAGACAGCTCTTTTTGAAATATTTACTATTTATCCCTATAATTTTCAGTGTTTGACAATGTAGAACGAAGGATCATTTCAGGCTGAGGTGGAGTTAGTAATTGCTTCTGTCAGCAACATTTCTATTTTCCTCTCTACTTGATGCTTAACGATTATTTTATCTTTTGCCCTTTAAGTCTGAAACACAGTGTCCTCCTCTACAGAAAAGAAAAAATTAAAAAGTATTCACCTATGGTTTTCCAGTCCATTTAGGACAATTTCATACAGTATATGTTTATTAATGATTTATATAGATATATTTTATATATTTTCCTTCAGATCACCAAAGCTTGGCATTTGAGAATAGTCTGGGAATACTGGTGTTTGTATTTCAGTGGCCTGTAAAAGACTTTCAGTGGACAGTATGTGCTCAAACAACTGCCCATTCCCAAAAGATTTTATAGCCTGAGTTACAGTAAAATATTACAGAGTGGATTAAACAGTGACCTAATCGGCTAATTGGGAAGAATGCCACTATAGTAAAATAAGGTTATCTGGAAGCACAGAGAGTGTTAGCTATGTCTTTTCAATTGCCTAACTGTTATCACCTAGAAGTGTCCGTTGGATGTATTTATTTGCTGTACATCATATAATTTTGGATTACTTTCTAAGAAAAAAAAAAACATCACCTATTACAAGGACTCCTCAGCTCACCTTCAGGATATAAAAGAGAGAGGATTATGTAACTTTACCTTTTTTTTTTTTCGGTCTTGTTCTTTGCACTTCATGAACACTCACCAGAGGAGACATTTTGCCACATACAGTTAGCTTCAAAGCATTTCAGTTATATTATGACACTTAAATAAGAAATATGGAAGCTCATAGCTGCAGAGAACTAGAAACTGTAATTTTCCATAGCACACCCCTGATTCCATTGTATTAAGGAGCCCAAAAGATCTGATGGTGTTTAGAACATATTTTGGGGTGAGGGCAGAACTCTGGACTATGTTAATACAAAAGTATAAAGATATCATTCAGTATGTTCTGATGCTTCTTATTTGGCTGGACTGGGTACTTGTGTTCGTGACACAGTGATTGTATTTTAATTACCTTCAGAGTGGTAATCAAAATAACTTATCTAGTGATCACATAACAGGGATAACACAGGACAATTAATTTGATTTCAAAGCAAAACAAGCTACTAGCCTATCAAGCAACTGTGCATACCAGAACATTGTGCCTAGATTTTATGTTGATCTTAGTTATAGCATAAAGTAGTATTGTTCCCCTGAGATTGAATTTAAGAGCTTATTCAGTCCCCTTGCAAGTTATATAAAAATTCCTACACCCACTGAATCCAATATCATAAATCGTAATGATTTCTATGTAAACAAGGTTTTGACTTTTCTGTTAATGAAGCATGCCCAAGTGAGATGGCTGAATTCTTCTTTCTTTCACTGAACTGATGTGGCATAGGCAGATATAGTTTAACTAAACTTCCAGCAATCCTATTTGTTAGGATAGATTCCTAGCAAATAGAGGATGTTTTTCCCCTGTCCATTAATTCTTGAATTTTTGCAATTGAAGCTTGTGGATGGTCCAGCTCCCAAACCCACTGAAGTCAGTGATCAATTCTTTTTGACCAAAGCATGGAAAAAAACCTAAAAAATTGTCACAGAAGAATTTGAATAACCAATGTCCTCACAGTTTGAAAAAATGTCCAGGCAGTGTCCAGTGATGGTGCAAAATGTACAGATCCTGAGGTATGAATCAGGCTTTTCTCAAGAAACAACTCAGTGGTGATGGTTTTTATGTTTCTTGCTCCTACCCTGTCATGGTTTAACTCCAGCCAGCAAAATGCCACACAGGCACTCACACACCTCTCCCCCTACCTTCCCCAGTGGAGGGGGAGAATAGGAGGAAAAATACAAGGAAGCTCATAAAACTGAGGTAAGAACTATTTACTAATTGAATACAAATGAATAATATATACAAATACTACTATTACTAACTTATTAAAATAATAGCAAAATAAAATATATCATAGAACATGATACAATTGCTCACCATCTGGTGACCAAGGTACAGTCAGGTCCTGAGAAGTGAGTAAGAGCCAGAGAGTCTGACAGCTGGAGTCTGAGAGCTGGAGCACAAGAGCCAGAGCCTGAGAGCAATTACAGCAGAGTCCGAGCAAACCCTATCAGCGACAGCATGACCAGGAAAACTAACAGACCCAGCCACTCACGAACAAGCCAGCAAAGTAGTTAGCAAAGCAGCTAATGAAGAAGTTAGAGCATTAGAAAGTGTAAGAGAGTGGAGTAACTGTAATGGCCACCGAGCCCACTCACTGTTTATGTACTGAGCATGTTGTATTATAGAATAAAATACTCCTTCGGTCAGTTTGGGTCAGCTGTCTGAACTGTGTGTCCCCCCACCACTGCCTGTAGCGAGAGAAAGTTGGGAACGCAGCTGCAGTATCGGAAACTGAAGAAACCTTGAATTTGGTGCAAGCACTCCCCAGCACCAGCTAAAAAGACACCTTGTCAGTGCTTTTCTCAGGGTAAATCCAGAAACCTGGCTTCATAGCAGCCACTGTAAAGAAAGTTCACTCTTTCCTGACAAAAACCAGCACAACCCCTAATAAATAGTATGAGGAAAAATCATAACAGCTTTTGCAAGGATCACTTGCAAAAAGGAAAAGCGGAAAAGCAGATAATCACCCATTACAAGTTATTGATGTATCTTAAGGAGAAACATTATTAACTAGCATGCAAAAAAGATGTTTGTTCTTGACTACAGCAACTGTACTTTGGGGAAGAATAGGACAAGTTCATTTGTTTATGTTGACAACACCAAAGTTCATGGTTGTTGATCTATATGGTTCTCTTAATGTTAGGCTACCTACCTAGATCAGAAGTCCCTTGTCAATATAATCATTCATTATGAGAGAAAAGTAGAGAAAATTAAATAAGTTAATGACTTTACATTGTTTTGCAGATTATGAGTGTTATACATGTGTTCGGTATTAATAAATATTTTTAATTCAAAAATTGTAACATTAAAACGTGCTTTCAGTTATCCGGCTTACTAAAGATTGTCTGTATTATCTTAAGTATTGTCAAGGAAAAGAGAACAGACAGGTAACATGGGCACAAACCAAATCCCTTGACCTGGTGAATCCAAAGACAACCTTCATAGCTAGTCCATATTACTATAAAGCAGTAAGCCAAACTCTGGGTAAAGACCTTTTCCACCAACTTCAAATTTATTGACGTATGGATGCAGATATGAGCAATCTAGTTGTTATGTCCTACAGAAGAGTAAATAAAACATACTATATATAGTCTCTATTGATTGACATGGCAAATCCCTTGTACAGTGAGAGGACTGTATACAATCTTCTCACCTTTTCTAACGACAATTTATACCAACTAACTTGTCTCCTGCAAAGTAATGGAAAACTCAATGACAAGCCAGAGGATTGGTCTGTGACAGTGTGATTTAAGAAGCAGAAAATAAGAAAGGAAAGGTGAAAAGAAAAACACCAAAGCAAATGGCTTTTCTGAACAGCTGTACATATAGCTTCCAGACACCCCATGGTGACAGTGAAGTTTAAAATTGACGTTTATGGATTCACAGAGTGTTAGATTCACAGAGTGTTAGGGGTTGGAAGGGACCTCTAGAGACCCTCTGGTCCAACCCCAGATAACATAGGTGAGAGAAGTTTTGGACAAGTTGTTGGGAAGACATTGCTTGTGTTTCCCTTAAAGACAGTAACATCTCTCCCAATAGAATAGTATTCTTATTATGAGCTATAATTTTTAGTGGTATCTAAACAGAGTAGTATCCTGAAATATTTTTGAGGCAGGAAATTAATTTGGATGAACCTGTGCATTCTAAGGAAATGTTGCCAGCTAGTGAAATTTAATTAATAAGAAATAACAGGAGCAATCAAAATAAATTATGTTCAAAACCTTCCTTAAATCTCTACATTTAAATGAAAGCTGCCCTTCATTTACTTTCTCTTACACAATATCATGCAACCTACAGTAGTAAATCTGACACTGACTACTTTAAAACACACAGAAAACCACCAACCTACCTATCTAAATACAATATTAAAACAATATCTTATTCAAAACCATGAGAAATCTTAGCCATTGTACTGATTTTATTCTATTTCAGCCATTAAAAAGGATTTAACAATTATGTTATGTAAAATTTCAATTAAAAAAACTGAATTTTTTGCATAATGAAAATGATACAAAATTTATCTGTTGCCACATACTTTGTGCCAGAAATGTTATTTTGACATGCGTTATTTGTATCCTGTGAAAAACACAAATGGATTATCTCATTACTGCAAAATATTATCAATTATTATGCTGCCTCATAGCCTTTCTTCTTTTTTATTCTAAACAGTTCACACTGGTAACCACATAAAAAGGTGAAAGTATTCTGCTAACCTGAATTACACCAAAGTTATGTGCTAAAAATGCAGTAAATTATGCATTTCAGCAACAAATGAATTATATTTTACAATCTACTGTATTATGTGAGTCTATTAAGATGCTTCTACAAAGTGCCTAGTGTTCCTTGCATTACAGTCTAAGCACTATTGCTAGACTTCCAGTTTCTGTGAACTCCCTGAATGAAGATGTTGAAATGCAATAGCATTGAGCATCACCAGGAAATCAGCCCACATATTTATATTTTTGTTTGTTAACAAGCTCCAAGAAACTTGTATACAGAAATTCTACTGAATTCTACAGAATTTCTACTGAAATATCTGTTCTTTCCCTTTTATCACACAACCTGTTTTACCAGCTTGATTGCACCTTTGTGTTACAACCCTTTGAGAAAAAAAAATCCTACACTGGCATTTTTATAAGGTATGATTTGCTACTGTATTTTGCCCTGAATTATGGAAACCAATAAGAAGAAACTTGAACAATTGCACTTTGGTGATTAATTTTCCAAATAGTTTTCAACTATAAAGGATAAAATTTTCAAAAAGGTGAAAAAAAAGGGAAAACACTTAAAATACTTTCTAACTGAAGCTGACTCCTTTGTGGCTATCCTATTTTCAATCTATCTATCCATCCTGATGTATTTTAATGTCTTAATTATACCTTCTGCATCATAATAGAGACAGTTGTGCTTACAAAAAAGCTGTGTTTTATCAGATGGATAGCAGTCAGATGAAACGTGTAACGCCTTTAACCACTACAAATTGTACCACAAATAAGGACCTGGTTACATCTTAGTCAATACAGCAATTATTTCTTCTTACATCTTATTTTAATCACTCATTGCAAATGATATGACAAACAAAATTACTTCTCAACATCATCACCCTGGTAATTCCTGCTCCATTCCAATTCTTTCTTCTTGGGATTGTCATTCTGCTGAATGGGTGAATTAAAAAATTGTAAAAGTTTATTTAAAAATATTTCATACCATATACTTTAGCAGCTGGAAGAACTTAGACACTTCTAAAGCACAATTTTTTATTTGTACATATTCAGTTACCTAGGGTTGATTTAAAAACTATTAGTATGTATCAGTCTTACCTATTATTTTTACTATGCGTGTTTATTATGAAAGACACTTATGAACTATTTTTACAGTGCCTTACAGTCTCCCTCAACATCATCTTGTTCCTTTAGGTTCTTCAAACAGATTTTCTTTATCCTAACCTCCATCACTTTTCTTTTTATTCTCCAACCTTATATTTCCTATCAGGTGTTTTTACACTTACCTGTCTTTATTCTTTAATCTTTCTACTTCTCCTTTGGTCCAGATATTTTACACCTTATGGATGTCTCTTTCTGACCCTTTATTTTTCATCTACATTGGATCATTTTTTTTGGTCATAGTATGTTCACTGCTAGATGAAATACCTTCATTCATCTTTCAACACTTTCCATTTCCTTTCTATGTCTTCCTCACATTGATTTTTCTCACCTTCTACTGAAATAAGATCAGATGAAATTCAACCATCCTTTTATCCCATTTTGTTTCATTTCAGTCCAAACGGCAACTAAACAAGATTATGTTCAGTAATATTTTGAAATTACTTAACACATTATCATCAGTGATGCCCTATTCAATGCTAACAGAATATGGATAACACTATTATTGATTTAATTATGAATCAAAAAGACAATAAAGTACAATAAATCTTCATTCTGGTGTAGCAAATTACTTGTGTTAATGATCAACACAAAAGTGTTGATAGAAGTAAACACAGAATAAGCCATGTTTATGTGCTTGATTTACAAAACCCTGGCAGTCACTAGCAGGTACATAAATGACTAAATACAAACTCTGGAAGATGATTTTGTACAAGGATTTTGGAGGTTTGTACATGATTTTTGGAAGCCTAATTTGAAGTCTTTAAAATAAATACCTCTGGATTAACCATTAACCATGGGGAAAGTATATTTTTAAAGTTCTGTTTTAACAGACCAGATAAATCCTAGTTTAATTTCTTAGGTAATTTTTCTATCCAGGTTGAAAACATTTATCTCCATACATACACCTACACAGCAGAATCAATTTCACTTCATGTTCCAAAACCAGAAGACCTAGTCTACATAATTAGTATATTCCTTCTGCTATTCCTTTTGTACTCTTTTCCACCATTGTTTGAGAGGCTTGGCAGGAAGCAGGGGGTCTAAGCTTTCTCCTTTAAAGGTATGACAGCAATATCCTTCTCCACTGACACTTGGAAACTAACAGAGAAACTGAAGCAGCTGGAGAAGTGTGAGTGCAAATAGAGAGAACGGGAATTAAATAAAAGAAGCAATCAGCTGAAATAGATATTCAACAGCAAACTAGGACCAGGAGGAAGACTGAAAATGAACTTTTAAAAGATCACATGTGGGTGTAGACATTTGCTATTGTCCAGGATTTTTTAAGGAGTCTACTCCAGCTGTGCTACAACCCATCACTTGTCTGTTCTATTCTCCTGATGAGAGTAGATAGAAAAAATATCTTGTGGTCAGCACTTGATGGCAAAACAAACCAACCCCATCCACACTGGGCACATCAAACAAACAAAATGGGGAAAGGATAATTTTTTCATCTGAATGATACAGAAGAACATATTTGGAGGACAGCAATTCTCAAAGAAAAAAATCATTCTGCATTTCAACAGATGTTGAAAGTGAAAATATGTTTAACAGACTGTAGCTTACAAATCTTTATTAATTTTTTCTAGTGTTCCTCCTGTCTGATTTCATTACTTTTGTTTACCAGAATAGTATGATATGACAGCAGAGTATAAAACCTTTCTGAAGATAACGCTTATAACATGGAAACAAGTGACATGAAACAGCATAGCAAAATCATATCAGTTGGAGATGGGGAAAACAAACAAAAAAACACAAAAAAATAATCCAGAAACATGCTAGAGGATGCTCATCATGCCCTAAGACTTCTGGTGTACAATAGTTCCTGGTTTTGTTAATTTTGAGCCATCATTGGTGATTTGTTCATTTTAGTGGTAACAGAAACAAGATCCTTAAGGTAATTCAGATAAACTTTCAATAAGGTCTCAGCAGTATTGTTCATTTCTGAACCCACTGATGTATTAAAAATAAAAGACATCTTGGAAGAGATTATTTAACCTCTACATTAAAGTATTAAGGTTATACATTTAATTTTATCAACATATTATCACCATCATATTATCACCATGTTATTCAGTCACTTGATCCTTCAGGAAATCTTGCTATTGTGTGAGATCTAAATAGTTTTCTGTTATCAGAAATGTTCACCAATCCATCTACCAAATCAATAATAAATATACTGAAGAATGTCAGGTCTGATGCTGTTACCTAGGGCAGTCACTACTATCTGCTTCCCACTCTCCGAAAATTATCTGCAGTTTCCAGGAAAGTGTGTCTTTTAAAGTAGGTTGCCTACGTGGTAGGTCAAATTGAGATAACTCAATGGAAGTCACATAATTATATCATGTAACTTTATATCATTTGACATGGCTGAGGAAACCTAACATAAAATATCACAGTATAAAGCATCAGCTGGAAAATTTAAACATTGCCTTTCCCTCCACCCCCTAAAAGGAATGGAAGGGAAAAAAAGCCCCCAATGATCTGTATTTTTATCAAACCTAGTCTTTGAAGAAAGGAAAAAAAAAAAAAGAAAAAAAAAAACTTGTCTACAGAATTAATTTTTATATATGGAACTAACACAATGAATTGACAGTGTCTTCACTAGAAACCGAATCTAAAAGCTTCTTGGGAAATGGTCTGTTGTCATCAGTCCTGTATAACGCTCAACAAACTGTCAGGACTACTTTTTAAAAAAGAGTAGATATATACTACTACATTAGATTAAACTTGTAGATGCACTTCTGTATCTATGTACAAGACTGCTGTTTTGCATTCTAATATATCTGCAATTCCCCATGCGATTCCTTTCTTAAGGTCTGTGTTAAAATAAATTACAGTTCTGAAGAAAGAGACATTTTGATAGATATATTTACTTGTATCACTTTAAAATTAATAATAATATTCTATTGCAATTAATACCATGTTCTTGTCTCTTTACTGTAGTTCCCTATTAACAAGAGGATAAGAAGTACAAGATAGATTCTATATATTATGGCCCATCTATACTAATCCTTTCTGCAGTCTCTTCTGATTTGAAAAATGCAAGATTATCCTTGTAGTAAGTTTTCACAAGACCCAAAAAAGGAGCTTGTGTATTTTCAGTTATTTACAAAACAATGAATCTCCTAGAGCGGGCAGACTGAGCTGCTGACAAGAAGCAGCTCTGAGTCAGTGTCGGCAGCAACAAAGATGACAGTGGCCAATCCCCTCATGGGCAAGAGCAGCCCCGGGAAGTGCGAGGAAGAGAGTGGGCAAACAAGGCATGGTGCAACAGTTGGTGCAGCAGTTTGCACAGGCAGGGCCCAACAATAGTTGCCACTCGGATGAAAGCCATCACCAGCAAGAATGTGGCAAGCCAGACAGTGCTCCCACTCAGGCATACAGCTGTCCAGGTGGCCAGCTGGAGGGAGTGCCTGAGCCTGTCACTCGTACTGGAGGGCAGCAGAGACAGCCCCTGTGTGAGGGGTGATTGGGCCATGATCTGCTCGGCTGGTGGAGAGCTGAAGGAGGAGGTGGAAAGGCTGAGGAGTATCCAGGAGTATGAGAGGGAGATGGATTGGTGGAGCCAAACCCCACCACCCCTGAGGCAAAGGCAGCAGATGGAGGCCTCACAAGCACCAGTGTATCCCATATCCTCTTGCCACCAGGCAGATGGAAAGAACTTAAGCTAAGGAGCAGAATGGAAACAGGTCCCCGATTGGGGAGGTAGACGCATACCCTCCTGCCCTCCTTCCCCTTCCCAGTTGCCCCTGCAGAAAAACTATGAGGCTCTGGAACTCAAGGGCCAGGCAAATGTGGATGTAAAGAAACATCTGTCCAGGGAGTTGCCTAGGATAACTCAGTCAGCCCCACACATTACAATTGATTCTGTTAAAAAAAGGAGGAGGGTAATCATTGTAGGCGATTCCGTTTTCAGGGGAACAGAAGGCCTGACATACTGGCCAGATCCATCACACAGGGAAGTCTGCTACCTCTCTGGGGCCCAGGTTAGAGGCATCACTAGGAAACCCACTGGTCTGGTCCTCTGATTATTACCCACTACAGGTCATGCAGGTGGGCAGTGACAAGACTGGGGAGACAAATCCAAAATACACCAGAAGTGACTTCAGGGCAATGGGGCAACTGGTTGCAGGATCAGGTGCACATGTAGTGTTTTCCTCAATCCCTTTAGTGGCAGGGAAGAATACTGGAAGGAACAAGAAAGCATGCCTGATCAATATGTGGCTCAGAGGTTGGTGCCAACGGTGGAATTTTGCGGTTTTTGATAATGGGGAAGTTCACACGGAACCAGGCTGGCTGGAGACAGATTGTATGCAGCTGTCTCAGAGGGCAGAGAGGATTCTCACCCCTGAACTGGTGGGGATCATTAAGAGAGGTCTTTAAATTAGGTTTGAAGGGGGAAGGGGATAAAATCACGAGTGCCACCAACAGATACCCAGGGCCTGGAGAAGAATCACAGGTCACCAGGAGAGCATCTGGCAAACAAAGCAAGAGAATTCTAGATGCTCCAGTTAGCAAGCCAGCTTCATCAAGGGCCCGTCTTAAATATCTCTATGTGAATGCATGGGACGTGAAATAAACAAGAGGAGTTAGAGGCTTGCACACGCATGAGGGACTATGACACCACTAGCATCACGGACACGTGGTGGGATGGCTTCTATGACTGGAGTATCAGCATGGAAGGATACAGTCTCTTTAGGAAGGACAGGCAGGAGAGATAGAGAGGGGGTGTTGCTGTCTATGTCAGAGACCAAATGGAACTCCACCTGGGGATGGATGAGGAGCAGAACAAGAGCTTATAGGTCAAGATTAAAAGGAAGGCAGGAAGAGGAGACATTGTAGTAGGAGTTTGCTACTAAACACCTTGACCAGGATGAGCAAGTGGATGAGGCAGATAGCAGCAGCCTCATAGTCACAAACCCTGGTCCTCATGGGCACCTTCAAACACCCTGGTATCTCTTAGAGGGACAACACAGCAGGGCACAAGCAAGCCAGGAGGTTCCTGAAACGTATCAATGACCACTTCCTTCCTCAAGTGATAGAGGAGCCAGTGAGGAGGGGTGCCATGCTGGACCTGGCTCTAACCAACAGGGAGGGGCTGGGGGGAATGTGATGCTCAAGGGCAGCCTTGGCTGCAGTGACCATGAAATGGTGGAGTTTGAGATCTTTATGGAGGTGAGGAGGGTGCGCAGCAAGCTCACTACCCTGGACTTCAGGAGAGCAGACTCTGGCCTCTTCAGGGAACTGATTGGCAGAGTTCCATGGGATGAAGCCCTGTAGGGAAGAGGGGCCCAAGAAAGCTGGCAAATATTCAAGGGCCACCTCCTCCAAGCTCAGGAGCGATGCATCGCAATGAAGAGAAAGTTGGGTAAAAACACCAGGAGGCCTGTGTGGATGAACAAACAGCTCCTGGACAAAATGAAGTGCAAAAAGGAAGCCTACAGTGGGTGGAAGCAGTTATCAAACCTGGCCAGGGACATCAAGGCCAACCAGAAGGGATTCTATAGGTACGTAGGGGATAAAAGAAAGATCAAGGAAAATGTGGGCCCTCTGCAGAAGGAAACAGTAAAGCTGGTTTCCCAGGATATGGAGAATGCTGAGTTGCTCTATGATTTTTTTGCCTCAGTCTTCAGTGGCAAAGGCACAAGCCATACCCTCTGAGTCATGGAAAGCAAGGGCAGGGACTAGGAGAATGGAGAACTGCCCACGGTTAGAGACAATCAGGTTCTATAGCATCTGAGGTACATGAATGTGCACAAGTCCCTGGGACCTGATGAAATATATCTGCAGGTCCTGAGGGAACTGGCAGATGAGGTTTCTAAATGTCTATGCATCATATCTGAGAATTCATGACAGGCTGGTGAAGTTCCTGCTAACTGAAAAAGGGGAAACATAACCCCCATCTTTAAAAAGGGAAAAAAGGAGGATACAGGGAACTACAGATCAGTCAGTCTCAACTCTGTGCCGGGCAAAAACATGGACCAGATCCTCCCAGAAACAATGCTAAGGCACATGGAAAACAAAAAGGTGATTGGTGACAGCCAACATAGCTTAACCAAGGGCAGAGCTTGCCTGATGAATATAGTTACCTTCTACAATGGGGTCACAACCTTGGTGAATAAAGGAAGGGCAAATGATGTAATCTACCTGGACTTGTGCAAAGCATTTGACACCATCCTGCATGACACCCTTGTCTCTGACTTGGAGAAGCAGGATTTTATGGATGGACCACTTGGTGGATAAGGAACTGGCTGGTCACACTCAGAGAGTTGTGGTCAATGGGTCAATGTCTGAGTGAAGACCAGTGATGAGCAGCATTCTTCAGGGTTCGGTACTGTGACTGATGCTGTTTAACATTTTCATCAGTGACATGGACAATGGCATCGAGTGCACCTTCAGTGAGTTTCCCGATGATGCTAAGCTGTGTGGTGTGGTCGACATGCTGGAGGGAAGGGATGGCATCCAGAGGGACCTTGACAGGCTGGAGAAGTGGGCCTCTGCCAACCTCATGAAGTTCAACAAGGCTCAGTGCAAGGTCCTGCACCTGGGTTGGGTCAATCCCAACTACAAGTACAGGCTGGGTGGAGAATGGCTTGAGAGCAGCCCTGAGGAAAAGGACTTGGGGGTACTGGTTGATGAAAAACTGGACATGAGCCGGCCGTGTGCACTGGCAGCCCAGAAAGCCAATCATATCCTGGGCTGTATCCAGAGCAGTGTGGTCGGCAGGTCGAGGGAGGGAATTCTCCTCCTCTGCTTTGCTCTTGTGAGACCCCACCTGGGGTACTGTGTCCAGCTCTGGGGCCCACAACATAAGAGGAATATCGACCAGTTGAAGTCAGTTCAGGGGATGCCCCAAAGATGATCCGAGGACTGAAGCACATCTCCTATAAAGAAAGACTGAGAAAATTGGGCTTGTTCAGTCTGGAGAAGAGAAGGCTCCAGGGAGACCTTATAGCACCTACCAATACCTGAAAGGGGACTACAAGAAAGCTGGAAAGGGAGTTTTTATAAGAGCCTGTAGTGACAGGACAAGGGTTGATGGCTTTAAATTGAAAACAGGTAGATTTGGATGAGATATAAGGAAAAAATTCTTCATGGAAAGGGTGGTGAGACACCGGAACAGGCTGCCCAGAGAAGCTGTGGATGCCCCATCCCTGGAAGTGTTCAAGGCCAGGCTAGAAGAGTCTTTGAGCAACCTCGTCTAGTAGAGGGTGTTCCTGCCCCTGGCAGGGGGGTTGGAACTGGATGATCTTTAAGGTCCCTTCCAACCCAAACCATTCTATGATTCTATGATTCCATGAATTCAGCATTCAGAGGAGAAACTGATTTAATGAAGGCAAGGAATATTGTCACTGTGTGGAGAATGGTGATATAGAAGTGAAGCTGAGATTGTATGAGATGAAACAATTAAATTAGACTAGGAAGAGTAATTTTTAATAACCACAATCAGCTGAAGGTGAAGCATGAGTTGACATTGACATTCCCAAACGGGCAGATGGCAAATTTGATTGACTGTTATACCTAGTGGTCAAGACAGATTAATATGGGTTATCACAATTCACAAGAAAGAGCTGAACACTGACACAACAATGGGAAACAAAACAAAGTATATTTATAATACATACAGAAGAGTTATATCAAATTAAGGATTCTAGGGAAATAGAAAAGATGCAGAAGATGAAAGCTCTTTCTAGAATTGGTGGATTTTCCTTGGTATGCTTTATGAAGCATGGGTGAAGGGAACAGACTGGCTTGTTTGGGTTTTGACCTCATACTAGCTACAGTAAATGAAGCAGCTCTCCAGTTAGTTTGAAAATAATGTCATTGTTTCTTTTATATCTTAGTCGTTGGTTTCATAAATATAATTTTAAAATAGGATTAGGCCTCTTCAGTATTATTTTTCTTTAAAATAGATATGCTGGAACAAAAGGTAGCTGAAGTCCTCACAAAGGGCCTCTACAGATCATGCCTCCTTTAATAGCTCATCTCTGCTCCCTCCTCCTTTTCAGCCCATGAATTTTTATGATATCAAAGACCATTACTGGAGTGTGCTGCCAGGTTAGTGTGGATCATGAAAGCCTTTAGTGTCCAAGGAGAACATATATGAGCTCTGTACCCCTATCCCAATCCCCTTTGTATGACCAAAAATACACAGTATTGTACTCACATATACACGACATTCAGGCAGTTCTTTCCTTCTTTGGAATCAGTTTCTGGATTACAAAAGTAACTGAATGAATGAACAACCTTAACACCACACATTGGTGGGTGGATGATCAGACCCCACAAGCATCCTTTTCTCAGGGACACAGCCATTTAGAGATTTGAGACTGGCACATATGGAAAAGACACTTCATCATCAAACATATCCTGCATGTATTTTGGCCAGTGAGTGGCAAGTGTGGATGGGTAGAGAAGGAAACATGACAGGATCAGATCATCATAATGGCAGCCACAGGAAAGAAATCTACTGGCATTATGAAGACAGGAGAATGTATAATAAAAATGATCAAAGTTCCAGCAAAACAGGACGTTCATCTACTGGCACTCAGATGTATGCTGAACTTTATTGAACAAAGTGGCAATCTGTTAATTTTGATTTTTATCCAGTTTCCAGGACCAAAAAGCAAGTTCTAAAAACTGGAGTTTGGATGCAAGGACACGATAGTTTGCTTGTCTCTAGGGAAGGAGTCAGTTCCCCTTGAGATGCACTAAGTAATTAGTTAGAAATTCTGAACTGGCACAGAAAGCCTGTCAGGCACAGCCAATACTCCTTTTTACTCTTTGGCAGCCAAGAAATGTGTATCTGAACAATGTTTGTAATCCAATAAGAAGTGATTTTTTAGATTCGTCTGCTTCTGGATGTACTGGGAGACAAGACACTATGTTTCTGCAAGTTGAAATGGAGTCACTCTGAATAACAGCTTGGAGATAATAGTTAATTAATTATTCCAGCATCTACCTGATGCTTATGGCACTAGCCATAATTGCTACATAATTGCTGCTGTTCCAGATACCAAGCATCTAAAATGTTAAAGCAGCAAGTTACTCTACTTTTGTTTTATCAAGCAAGTGGATAGCTATGGAAGCAGCTGTAGCATTTTTTTTTTTTTTCACCAGCAATATAACCAGAAACTAATATGGTTCCAGAAAAAGGCTGGGTACCAGCGGCAAAGGTAGAGTGTGATAAGGTGTATCCTCTACAATGTGGGATTAATTGAAGAAAGTCATTACTAGGTCCACAGCTGGGACAGATTCTTGTCAAATTCAATAAGGACTGGAGCAGGTTCAAAAATCACTCAAGCTTGGTGCATTCAATTAGACTATAAGTTTGAGGTCAAGAATGGCTTAGCAGTGAGTAAAGTAACTTGATGCAGAAATATAACTCTGTTCATCAGGGCATTAAAAAAACATTTTGGGATAAACTCACATGTTTATCTGCATGACTAGAGATCTTATATTAGGATCTGTATGACTAGACGTCCTATCCTATCCTATACAATCCTATACTAGGTTGTAGGGTGTTGTGGGGTTTTTTAATGTTAAAAATGTTTCGGAAAGGAGAGTGAAAGGTCTTGCAAGTAAATATTTCAATGGAGTAGACACACAGAGGCAGGGTTGAGAGTAAAATGACTTAGCTTGTTTTCTCACAGGTTCCTTAAAATGTTAAAGAAATGCAAAAGTCTACTTCCTTGAATCATCCTGCAAGTCTAAATTCAAAATTACTTTTTTACTATAACACAAAAGTATAGCAAATAATTTTCCAAGGAGAAGAATGAAAAACCTGTGATCATAATAAATATTGAAACAGAAGACCTTTGGACCTTTGATGGGATTTATTTTCAGAAGATAGAATAGTTTTCATTAATTCACAAAACATTTTCCATTGCATTTTCATTTAATAAGTGATAAAATAGATTAAATAATTTGTGTTCATAGCTATAATCTATATTCCAATTATTTTTCACACAAGCTGTTACACTTTGCAAAAAGATAGCAAACTTTAAATATCTGTAAGAAGAACAGCCTTAAATGTATTTTTCCTTATTAATATAGCATGGGAGCTGTCGTTGGAAAGAACCATCTAAAACATTGTTTTCTAGATTTAAGAACATATCCAGCCTTCCTTTTGTACACTTTAATTTTTTTGTTTGTTTCTTTGTAATAATCAGAATGTGCTGTACAGTCAATGCTCACTCCCTTGACAGGAGGCAACAAGCAAAACAAGTTTCATAGCTGATACTTACCTATTTCTGAGAGCATGTATTTTGCATCTGCTTTTTGGAATAATCCTTGTCATGTAAAAAGATGTTCTTCTCATGGAACCATTAATGTCAAGTAGATGCAAGTTTATTGTGCAAGATTTTCAAAACCGTGCAATGGGTAGCAAACCTTAAAGCAGCTACAGTGATGTTGTCTGTTCAATTTTTCTTTAGTTATGACAGCAGGAGTGTACAAATGTGGGGTTTTTTCTTTCTTTCTGAATACAGAAACCCTGTTTGTCATTAAAAATGTACAGACAAAAATGTTTTTGTCAGTTGAGGAAGAAAATGAAAGGAAATGTTTTTGTAGCAACCTGGTGTAAGAAGAATCTTCCAGTTAAGGAACTGCCAAAATATGTGAGATAAAAGCAGATGTAGCTTGACACAACTTGGCATTAAAAATATATGTGGACTATACAAGTACACATCAAAACATTAGAATGTTTGATACATCAAGTTGTTTTAAAAGTCCCAGAACACTTGCCAAATAATCATTTAATATTTCTTTTCATTTATATGAGTGTCCTATTGTCTTGGGGGAAAAAAATGGGAAAAGGGGAGAGTAAAACTCATGTTTTAGAACAAGATTTCATAAGAAGATTTAAATAATTGTGGTTCAATAAGAAAATTTAAAAAAAAAAAGATGGAAAGAAAAGGAGCTATGCAAATAACCAGGAAGGTCTCTCATATTGGAAGGAAGGTTGACGATATATCCTCTTTCTAAATTATGTTGAACTAAATCAAGTAATGGTTGAACCTCTTGCTTATAAAACAGAGAATAATAAAAGTACATTTTCTCCTGATGAAAAGTTGGAAGACATAGAAATCACCAAAAGTTTCAAGGAGCAATGAGACAATTACCTGGGATCCAGATATACTCTGACACATGCTGCAAACCTCTTTAGCATGGACATGATCAGGGGGATCCATCAACTGAGATCAACAGAACTGAAAATGCTCAGTTCGTCACAGTTCAGTTACTGGATATTGTCCTAAGAAGCCAGGATGATGGCTGGAAAAAATAGTATTTATGAATATTACACTGAGACGTTTCATGCTCTGCGACTTATTACTTTCAAGTATGAATTTTGGTTTAAATATACCATCATTGGTATTGTGTAACTCCATATTTATACCAATAAGGGGATTCATAAACCAGTGTGGGTTTCAGTTTTTCCAATTTTGCATCTTGTCCAAGTCTTAAAATCAGTAAAACTCATTTTTCTTAGTAGACTTGTTGAAGTCTGGTTGACCAAAACACCTGATGGAAAGTTATTGTTGAGGCTGTAACATACCATACACTTCTGAAGAGTGACTATGTTAAAAGTGACTGATTTATTTAACTAAAACTGCTCTCTGAGTACATTCAAAATCAAATCAAATTACCTCAGTGACTAAATACTTTTTACTGCCTTTCACTCCAAGAAATGAAGCAAAATTCATGAAGAAGTGAGTGAGAGAACTCAAGTCTCTGTTTCGTTTATGTAACATCAGCCTGAATGTTCGAGGTCTAGGATGTCAGAAGACCAGTTACACCTGTGCCGAACCAAGGACTGAACTGCCTGTGAATGAACATGTGCATAATAGAAACTATATGTCTGCATCTGTATGACTGTAAACAGAACTCAGTTTATGAAACATTCACTGCAGATGATGCATATTTGAATAGTGAAGATTGCAAGGGAAGGCTTGTATGTAGAACAGAGTTCTCAGACTTATGAGAGGCCCTTGTGCTATATACAACCACTTGAAATAATTAAAATTCAAAGGTACCAAGAGGACAATATCCATAATTTTCTTACACAAAGATCCGTTTTAGTGGGAGAACTGCTATTCAGTAAAGAAAACACAAATAAAGATTATTAATAGTCATACTTTAAATTTTCCTAATGGTATTCTGTATTTGCTAATATAAGATAAACATGATTATCATATAGTGTAACTTTTGTTATCAAGCATTATCAAATTAGTGACTAATTTTTAATGTAAATAAGTATTATTAGTTTTAAATATGAAAGATTTACATAGCTAATGGAAGGACTGTAAAAACATTGCCTTAGGGAATTTAAAAGCTATGTTACATTTAGCAAAACTGTGAACATGAATATTTATTCTTGAACAACAGAAAGAATAACCAACTTCTTATAAATATAAAATGATAAAGCAAATAGTGAAGAACATTTAGAACTAATATTCATTCTGGAATTAAAAACTGTCTTATTCAACTTCTGTTTCCAGTACATTTTGAACTTAATGGATTAAGTCCAGTCCATTAATCAACAGAATACTCTGGCAAAAGGGAGAGTTCACAGAGATTTATGGCAACACTATAAGTTTTTCCAAAAGAAAGCAGGTCATGTGAAGGAGAAGATGAAAAATAATGAATAAAAAATGTCCTAATCATGAGCTTAAAGCTCCTTTCTAACAGCAGACAAAATCTTCAAGCACAGAAGGCCCTCTTTACTTCAAGGTGCAGAAGAGGTGGTGAAGAAAAACATTTCCCCAATATTTTGAATATGGGATAGTTAAACACCTGTATTATCATTTGTCTTTTTAATATATTTTTTTCCCCTTTAGTCTGTGTCCTAGTTTTTAGATTAAAGATGTCTACATTCTTCAGAGCTATATACGGAGTTCTGAACACGTAATATCAATCTGATGAAGCAGAGCAACAAAAAAAATTAGCTCTTATAGTTGAACAAGTCAATGTGTAAGGTGCACTCACACTTGATGAGTGTGCTCAAACCTACAGGTACTTAAGGTGTATTGTCTTCTGAATGTTAAAAGGGCCAACTAACCTTTATGAAAAATACACTGACCAACTTCGGCAAAAAATTCATGGAAGATAAATTTTTAGTTAATTATCAAAAGATAATACTGATTAATTAAGATTCTTAATGCAAGAATAGGCTTTTATGGCATGTTTATGTAAATGGTAACAATTTTAACATCCTATCAAAATATGATTTGATAGAGATTGACAAACTTTCCTGTTTTCATATTTATTTTTATAAACTCATTTTTTTGCAAAGCAACATACCATATACTTTTCATTAAAATAACTCATATGCCAATATCTTGGCTTATTAATTGAAAACTTGCACTAATGGGAATAGAGCATTCTTAAATCTGAATTATAGTTCTTCCACATTTTATCCATTTCCTCTGTTTCTGAATTGCAGTATTTTTCTATGCTCAAAACTACTTTACATTATTCCTATTTTTCACAAACAGTACTGGCTTCATGGTTGGGCTAATATGGAAGAAATAATATAAGAAAAGCCCAACTACATCTCACAAAATCTACTAGGAACATTTTCTTTGCAGTGATCAAGTCAGTGATATTCAGTTGCCAAACTTTAATTATTAAATCTAAGTTAGACACTCAGCAGTTTTGAGAAGCTGAAGTACTGTGATGCTCTTTATCTTTTGAAATTCCGGATAAACACCATCCATTCTTTTTCCAAGGCAGACTGCAAGACACAGTTTGTTCCCATGTCCAAAGTATCTTGAATTCATTAGATGGAAAGGGCTACAAAACTACAATTTTAACATGTATAACACTGTGACATGGAAAAGACCAGTGCCAGCTCTCAGATGTGCCCAAATACTTCACACTATGAGAGTGGAGACGAGCTTATCTTGATTCCTTTGCAAGTTCATTTCCCCATCTCCCTAAATAAACAACCAGAAATAGTGTTATGTGCCCTCAGCCATACATTTTGTGATATAAATGCTGACTTCAGAGGAACATGTCTGAAACCGTTGCCTTACTGTGCTGATAATCCACCAACCATGATCAGATGGCAGTAAGAGCTTTTGAACCATTAAGAAGGTGGTTTTGAGCAACATCTTAAGCACTGTCAGAAATATATATTTTTCTTTTCTTCCCAATCCCATGAATCATCAGGTACTCTAGCATTTTAGAATTAGCAAGTGCAGTGCAAAGTTATGAAAACACATTATTCCCCCAGTCTCACTTTGCATGGAATGATTCAACTTATTTGACCTTACATGGTTTTTGATCAGATAATGGACTTCAGTTAACAGAAAATCCTTAGAAGTACTGCACAAAGTGAATTCATTAACCATATAATTTACTGCAATCATTTCTCTAGGTATTTTGAAGCCACAGAAATCAGCCAGATCACAGTTCTCCAATGTAAGTTCAGTTTAGACAGAGATTATGGGACTGTACCTATCTCCTGCTATGATGTGTGAGAGTTTTGCCCTCTAGTTCGATGAAAGCAGCACAGGAATTCTTCAGAGATTACTATGCTGCTGTGTGGTGAACAGACTGACCAGTTTTGATATAGAGAGAAACAATTCAATATCAGGCTAAGCCTTTTCAAGACACTAAGATTCATATATGAGATAATGTCTAATTACACAAATTCTGCTGAAAGACAGTGCAAGTTGGTCAAATATCTTAAATTTCTTCCTCCAGTAGTTAAACCTGTGGCAACTTTAATGTCTTTAAGTGGAGATCTCAGAAGGCTAATGCACAAGTGCAGCATGCTTCACCTTCCAGTTTATACCTTCTCATCTGGTGAGCGATGCTGCCAGGCTTGTGGTAACAGATACACTGCCTCCATACAGTGTGCAAGGCTTACAAGTCACAAGTTAAAAATTCCTGTTGGGGACTGACACCAGTAGCTCCAGTGTAAGACCTGCCCCTTGTTAGGATAACAGATAACAAACAGCTTTTCATTATTGGCTCAGAAACACTATGTAGCTAAGTAAGAGTTCTTCAATAAACCCTGATTTACCACAGTCTTACCACTTTACTAACAACTATGCACAAACATCATACATTTCTGTGGATAAATAATCCTGAATTTTAATACTATTTACAATTTGTCCAATTACCATTTCAGGACTATGTGTAAAGCATAATAAAGACAACTAAACACTCGTTTCTGCAATGCTTGGAATACCAATATATCTACTTTTATTTGTAATGGTGGCACTGTCTGTCTGCAAATTCTAAAGGAGGAGAGGGGAGAGAGGTGACATTACACAATTAATTGAGGGTGATGGTAACACACTGGAAAAATTAAATGTTCCTCCTGACTGAGCCAGAGACTGAAAATATTTCCACTCCTCTAACTGGGAAGTTAAGGTTAAGAAAGAAGATAATCAGACATTTTAGTCATAGATATTTTTGGCTGATGGACCTTTAGACCACCTAAAATGGTTGAACACTTAGTTCAGTGGGGTCCAAATACTTGGAAACTGAGCAGAATGCAGTAGTAGACTACAAAAATGTTGTTTAAAAATATAAAAATATTTATGCTATGAGCACTGTTTTCTATTTCTTAGTTTCATTCTGAGAACATTATGAACTACTGTATTAAAATTTTAGACTCTCTCTGAGATGGATTTATCAGGGTTGATCAATGAACCTTGCTGGACCAAGACTTTCAGAAAATGTGAGGTATTCTAACAAGGGATCTTTATGAGTGTATGCACATAAAAGTACGTCAGCATAAAGTGACAAACACTGCTATTTGCTGAACAATCACTCTGCTGTAATGTTATCTAAAAATACCTGGAAAAAAATAATTGAGAAAACAAGAGGCTCTGCAGAGGAGGAGAAAAATGGAAAAGTGTAGGTGTGATTTGTTCAATATAAAACATGTTCTCATATCCACATATAAAATGTAAGGAGAACTTAGGCATACACAGCCCAGAGTAAAACAGTTTGTCTTTGAAGGGGCATAAATAGTCTATTTCACCTAGCTATAAGCTGGATATATTGAACTACTCCTGCTGTGAGTATTGCCTCCCACATGCAGGCAACTGAATCATTTGAAGTTCAAAAGGTGTGTAGCTTCCAGTGCCGGCAGTTACATTGCAGTAAAATGAAGTTGGTACAGGGATAGTCAAGTAATTTGAATACTCATCTGTGAGAGAAAAGAAACTCTGAATTGCTTAGGATAGTATAACCCAATGGCTTTGACTCTGTTGCATACTCGTACCCCTCGATAAGAGAGTGTATAGATAGGAAGCCTGACTAAACCACTGTCATCTTTCCATAGAAACCCCTCTTGAACTGCTCTGCCATCTTACCTTTCCAGGTTATGTCATGTATGTAATCACTGACCATATATGAAGGTGAAGTCAACTTGTAATTTAATACACACATACATTTTATATAAATGAAATACATGCAGATAGATATTAATACAATATAGGTATGTACACACATGTTCAGTTCAGAAGATTAATACTTCATGTGTTAATTACTTATACACTGCGGAATATTAATCTCAAGGTGACTACTTACTACAGTGGTAGATGTATTTGATAAACTCAATATAGATAAACATTACAATTGTAACACAGTTTTAAAGTTTATAATTCTTTGCCTGGAAGAATTTAAAAGTACTTGTTATAAATTAAATAAATGCCTAGAAAGCATATGCATACTGTATATTTTGTAATATGTTTTGGATAAAGGAAAGACAAAATGAGAATATAATACTATATTATGGAGGAAAATTGAAATTAATTATATAGCTCTACCAATACATTTCTGAACTACACTTAAATGTTTGGTTTTTAATAAGGATGGAGAAGAAATAAAACCAAACACCTTTTTTCAGGAAAAAGGAGCAGAAAGAAATACAAATGATGATGAAAACCAAATAAATATTTGAGAAAACTAGACAACATTTTCATGGTAGACATTCTCCAGTAATTTGCTTTCATGTTCTATCATACTCGGAAACTTGATTAGATAAACCTAATCAATCTAAAGTTCATCTGTTATTCAGCAAACAGAGAGATATTCACATCATTGTTTTGTATTTAAACTGGTTGTAGCTTCTCAAGTTCTGTATTTCTTAGGCTGAAATATCTTAATTTGGTCCCAAGTCCATTAAAGGACTAAGACTCCTAAGGTTTTTGAGTCTAAATGTGATTTACAGACCATTCCTCATCACAGGAACATTTGCAAGACCATGGACATGCAAGATTTATCTAGTAAGGGTTCAGGGTGCCCCAGTGTGCTGCATCTGCCCACGTTCAAGCTTATTGCCAACCTAGCAGGGATGAGGGTCTCAGTGCTCCTGAGCTGACTCAGGAAGCTGATCCCTTTCAAAACTAATCCAGCCAAAAAAGTGACTAGTTTTATGCTATTGGCTTGGACTGCCATGATAATGTAAGCATTCAGGCTAGTTCAAGAGAGAGAAAAGAAACACAAGGCCATCCTTGTGCAAAGCCTTCGATACCGTCCCACACAACATCCGTGTATCTAAACTGGAGAGGCATAGATTTGACGGATGGACCGCTCAGTGGATAAGGATCTGGCTGGCTGGTCGCACTCAGAGAGTTGTGGTCAATGGGTCAATGTTTCAGTGGAGACCAGTGACAAGCAGCATTCCACAGGGGTCGGTGTTGGGACTGGTGCTGTTTAACATCTTCGTCAGTGACATGGACGATGGCATCAAGTGCACCCTCAGCAAGTTTGCTGACGACACCAAGCTGTGTGGTGTGGTCAACACACTGGAAGGAAGGGATGGCATCCAGAGAGACCTTGACAGGCTGGAGAGGTGGGACCGTGCCAACCTCAGGGAGTTCAGCAAGGCCCAGTGTAAGGTCCTGCACCTGGGTCAAGGCAATCCCTACTACAGGTACAGCCTGAGTGGACAATGGATTGAGAGCAGCCCTGAGGAGAAGGACCTGGGGGTACTGGTGGATGAGAAGCTGAACATGAGCGGGCAGTGTGTGCTGGCAGCCCAGAAAGCCAACCATAGGCTGGGCTGTATCAGGAGAAGCGTGGCCAGCAGGTCGAGGGAAGTGATTCTCCCCCTCTACTCTGCACTTGTAAGACCCTACCTGGAGTACTGTGTCCACCTGTGGACCCCTCAGCATAAGGATATTGACCAGTTGGAATGAGTCCAGAGGAAGGCCACAAAGATGCTCAGAGGTCTGGAGCACATCTGCTATGAGGAAAGTCTGAGAGAGTTGGTCTTGTTCAGCCTGGAGAAGAGAAGGCTCCAGGGAGACCTCATAGCACCTTCCAGTGCCTGAAGGGGGCCTACAAGGAAGCTGGGGGGGGGGACTTTTTACAAGGGCTTATAGTGACAGGAGAAGGGGTAATGGGTTTAAACTGTAAGCAGGGAGATTTAGATTAGATATCAGGAAAAAGTTCTTCACGGAGAGGGTGAGGAGACACTGGAACAGGTAGCCGAGAGAAGCTGTGGGAGCCCCATCCCTGGTTTTCTTCAAGGCCAGGCTGGATGAGGCTTGGAGCAACCTGGTCTAGTGGTGGGTGTCCCTGCCCATGTCATAGGGGTTTGGAACTAGATGATCTTTAAGTTCCCTTCCAACCCAAACCATTCTATGATTCTATGGTTCTATGGTTCTATGATCCAGAGGATGGGACCATGACAATCCTGACTTAGATTACTTAAACTTCCCTGGAACCCATTTCACATGCCAAATTCAATAGGCACATTCAACTTCATGCCTCATGCACACAGACACTATTGAATTCTGCTAAAACACAACTACCACTGTTTATTAAAAATGACAGGTAGAGAAGGAAAAGGAGGAAATTAAAGATGCATGTTCACAAGGGGCAGGAGATAGATTTAAATGTGTGCATTTCTTGGCTTCTTAATCAGGTAAACAATTTTTTTCTCAAAGTCGATATGAGAGAGTTGCAATACTCATGAAAATGATAATTAAAAATATTTATTTATTTATTTGTTTGTTTATAGTGAAATCATGTTACCCTGCAAGGACATACTTCTCTGAATATCACGTGTGCACTCACACAAGCGTACTAGGTTTGAGTAGCAAGGTTAAGGCAACAGGGACGCAGGGAGGAGGCTACATGGCTGGCTTCTGTGAGAAACTGCCAGAAGCTACCCCTCTCTCCAGTGAAGACAAATGCCAGCCATCTGCAAGACAGACACACCACTGGCTAAGGCCGAGCTCATTACCAACAGTGGTAGTACCTCTGACATAACATAGTTAAGAAGGGAGAAAAGTTGCTGCACAACTGAAGCTGGAGAAGAGAGGAGTGAGAATATGTGAGATAAAGAACTCTGCAATACTCCAGGTTAGTGGAGAAGGAGGGGGAGAAGGTGTTCTGGGCACCAGAGCAGAGATTCCCCTGCAGCCTGTGGTACAGATGGTGAGGCTGGCTCTGCCCTGCAGCCATGGAGGGTCATGGCGGAGGAGAGACTCACCTACAGCAGGGGAACAGCCCCACTCTGGAGCAAGGGGATGCCCACAGGAGGCTGTGACCCCTGGGCAGCCCATGCTAGAGCAGGGTCCTAGCAGGAGCTGTGGCCCCGTGGACAGAGGAACCCAGACTGGAGCACGTTTGCTGGCAGGACTTGTGACCCCGGGGGGGGGGGGGCAGGCTCAAGCAGCTGCTCCTGAAGGATGGCACCCCGTGAGAGGGACCCATACTGGAGCAGTTTGAAAGGAACTGCAGCCTGTGGGAAGGACTCACATTGAAGAAGTTGGTGGAGGACTGTCTCCCAAGGGAGAGACCGCATGCTGGAGCAGGGGCAGAGTGAGAGGCGTCTTCCCCTGGGGAGGAAGAAGCAGCAGAGGCAACGTATGATGGACTGACAACAACCCCCATTCCCCGGCCACATGCGCCACTTGAGGGGAGGAGGTACAGAAAATTGGGAGTGAAGCTCAGCCAAGAAAAGAAAGGAAGGGTAGGGGGAAGGTGTTTTATTTGGTTTTAGTTCTTTTCTACTCTGATTTGATTGATAATAAATTGAACTAATTTCCCTAAGTTGAGTCTGTTTTGCCTGTGATGGTAATTTCTGAGTGATCTTTTCCTGTCCTTATCTCAACCCAGGAGCCTTTCATTGTATTTTCTCTCCCTTGCCCAGTTGAGAAGGGGAGTGACAAAATGACTTTGGTGGTCACTTGACCTCCAGCCAGTGTCAACCCACCACAGCAAGCAAACTCACATGCTAAATGAAGGAAGAAATGACAAAGAAAGTCTAACAGAGCTAACATGTAACAAAGGTAAATGTACAGAATCAGAAATTACCACTTTTTCATTGCTACCTGTGAAACATTCATCTATGCTGAATTTTATTCCATAGTTAACTAGTCTTATCAAGGTCTTCTGTAGTTTTTCACAACTGGCCTTGATTTTTAATGTCTTAATAATAACTAACTTATGAGGCTCTTTAGCATAACTCTTTGGAGATTTATGTTTTATCTTCCAAGGTATATCATACTGACCCATGTGTCCACTACTTCTGTTCTTTACTAGGACTTATATTAATCTCCCTAGTATAAATATCAGATTTAGAAGTTCAAAGTTCCCCAGATCTCACCTTTTAAAAAAATAGCATCACATTTGCCGCTCTTCATTTCTCAGGTAATTAAACAGATTTCAAGTAAGAAGTTACATGACAGTATTTGCCACTATTATATTCTCTCTCAACTCAACATGTATGTGCATGAACACCCATTTTATCACAGTCCCACTTTGCTGCCTCTTCTGTTGAAAATGGAAACATACATGTACTTACTGCCATAGTACCAGCTGAGCTATAGAGGTTGCTGAGCATGGAAAATGAAATTCAGACTTCCATAGATTAGAAGACTCAAAGGCTCAACTCAGGGCTGGTGCATTATGTGTAACAACATATAAGCATACATGTAATTGTTTTATTCAAGCCAAAATAATTAAGCAATAAAATCCTTACAATTTACATACACATTTCTATTTTGCTTCTAATTACATAATTACATGAGCAGTATTGCAAATTTAGGGGGAAAAAAGCCCCCAAACTATTGCTTGCTGCAATGTCAACTGTTTGGCATCCAAAAGAAAAAAAAAATCAAAGAATGTTTAAAAAATTCAGTATAAAACAACTTTCAGTAGGCCCTGGTTTGAGTTACAGCCTGAGAAGACCTTTAAGTGAATAAATCTTCACCAATCAAACAGTGCCTGCAGGGTCAGATGAAAGAAGTTTGAACTCAGTAACCATTGATTTCTTGTTTAGTATGTCAATTAAAGGTCCTGAATTTCACTAGCTATCCCCTCCACTCCCCAAACCCCAAAATACAATCTCCTCTTGATTTTATCTTACTCCTTTATGATTATAATTAACCTGACTTTATCCATGATATTTCCGATGATCAGTTGTGAAGATTATTATTACTCATCATTACTGTTCATTAATACTTTCTCTTATAGTTAAAAATTAATTTAAAACTGCCTCAGAAAAAAAGGTTTCTTTCCAATTTCCTTAATTTTTAACAATATTAATACACATATGTTCAACAATTACTTGCAACGTAACAAGCACTTTTCAACATAAAAACATATGTTGTAGTTCAAGGTTTTCATGGTTTTACAAGAATCAATACAATCTAGAAATTATAATCATGAAAATTAGTCTTCAAATATCAAAGTCCCACAAAAATCTCAGTAGTTGCTTAGATTCAAAACATTAAAAAAAAAAAAAAGAGGAATTGTTTTAGGGGAACATTACAAAGAAGACAAATTAGTAGTTGTTTCCATGGTTTTCCTCTGTCTTTAAAGACTTATCTTGGGATAAGCAGTCTAATAGACAGAGTAAAGTAAAAGAAAAACATATTCTATCTCATTTAGCATAAAGGAATTGAGAGGGAGAGGAAATGTTATCATATATAAACTATGTGCCTGTAAAGAGCTTATTCTACACAAACTATTGGTACATATTTGAAAGCCAGTGCCACAGATCATTTCAACAGGATGCAGAAACATCTAGTACTGGAACTATGTAGACTTTAATCAAGACACTAATCTTCTTTGAAAGGAATTATTTAAATTGAGGAATATATAAATGACAGTCCTTCAGAAAGCTATGTCTATTATAGATTATCCACTGGAATCCCACAAATAGGATGAACCAAGAGCAGTCAACTTAGAGTTAATGGACCTCTAGCAAAGTCATATCAACAAGGTTTTTTGAATAACTGAAGAGACAAAACGGATTAAAAAGTACTTTGAAAGGATTTTTAAACGTCTGATAAATTCTATCTGTTTTAACTGGTTTGATATTGTTTCATAAGTTAGTTACTTTTGGAAGCAACAGGCTTTTTCTACTGCAGTACCAGGAATTACACAGAAAATTACAAATATATCTGTATATGCATAAAACAACATGTTGGTGCATACATATTGAAAGGAAGTCCGTCTAATCCAGGAGGAAGAGGAAAATGAGATGTCATGAAATGTCTACAACTCACTGAGAGGAGATTATGGGAGAGATTAATAAAATGGGAAGAAAGCTTCATCACACAGTGGTGGTACAGTGAAGGTGAATCATGTACTTTTGTGTAACATTACAGTCAAAGATAAGATCTAAGTGTAAATCTCCAATATTAGCCTCAAGGGCTTCTTAGACAAAAGATCCCATGTAGACACCACTGGATCACCACACAATGTGTTGCAGACGTTATTCCACTGTCTGGGGAAAGTCTGGGAAAGGGAAGAAAACTTACAGAGATGTTTACTGCAGGACTGCCATTGAATAGTTTTAATTGAGAAGGCTGGAAAAAGAGAACCACCCCTGCTTTTAGTAAAATAGTTCAGACTGAATATTCAGAAAAGGATCTCAGAGGCTGCTTATATCAACAGTGAATTTCTGAATCACGATATGGGCAGAAGATGCTCTGCATTCCTGCACTAGATGAAAAAAGTGAAGAAGGAAGTTGCATTCATAGTTCACTTTAATATTACAAACAATGGAAATAATGCTGAGTGCATCTTTCAGATCTACATGAGTATTACTACACTCATTCATAAGATCTTAAGATTCCCTCTTAAGATCATCTCATGTACTCTTTATAAACCCCTGATGACCGAAAATTAAACAGGACTCAAAACATCTGACATTAAAAGAAGAAAAAATAAATAGAAAAATGACAAGATTAATGGGTTATACTACATGACAAATTTGAAAGGATAACCCTTTACTAGGACAAAGTAAAATAACCTAATAAATTATTTTCCAGATATGATAGTATTTGTACAAAATTATTTATTTTTAAAAAAGTATTGTTCACACTGTTTTCAACGTAGCAGAAGAAAAGCCATCCACTAGGAACTTAGGATGGTTATTTACTGTATAGATTGAAAAGCATGGCTGGATCCTATATGTATTGCCAAAAAAACCCAAAACCCAACACTTATAAAGTTTATCATCTATAGAAAATTTTAAGGTAAACAATTCAAAACTGAATTTCATATATATTTTCTTATAATACATGTTTACATGTGGAGGATTAGCACAAAATGCTTTAACAGCACTGTATATCATTAAAGGCTGATAGGATTTAGATTGACTTCTTTAAATATTTTGAAATTAACTGAGCACTTTTTCTTATTTGAATAAAAACTAGTCTGTAGTCAAAAGAAAAGAAAGTCACAACGTGAGAACTGTGCATTTAATGTGAAAAAGAAAAATAATGCACAAAATATTTACAGAAAATCTCACTAACTTCATATGAAATATTATTCCAGTCTTGTCTTTCATTGGAAATTATGTCAGAGAACATTATGGCTGTACAAATTTCATTTAAAAAAAACAAAAACAAAGAAACAAACAATGTATTTTTAATCATTTTTCGCCATATTTTTTAAAACTTTACAGTCCCACCCCAACACAATCTCTGGGAAAATGTATATAATGTAGCTAATATTGCAATGTCTTAAAAATATTAGCTTGCTGGAGAAATATATACTCTTGGATAAACAGCACCTAGCCTTACAACAGCCATTCTTCTAAATGTTACAGAAGTACTAATAGTTTCAATTAAATAGAAATTAAAGCTCAGAAAATATCACAAAAGGGTAATCTAATATTTGATCATAAATACGCTTATGTAAAGTGATATTTACAACAGCATTTTGAGAACCAGTCAATTTCTCTAAAAAAAAAAAATGTAATGCAGCTTTAATAACTTTTAGTACACTTCACTTTCGTGTTCTGCACATTGTCCTCAAAAGTATTGGCAAGCTTCATCTAAGATCAAATCTTCAGCTGTGAAGATTAAGCTTTCTTACAGAACAACCCTTCACCTTTATATCAAACTGAAGGTTTCCATCGCTGGTTTCTCAGACTGGACAGAATCTAACATATGAGATGAACTTGGTGTTACTGAAGCAAGTGATTTCAGGATTTTTTAGAGGGACTATTTTTTGTTTCTGCTCATAAAAAAGGTTGCCCGGTATTGTTACCATTTCCTAAATACTGAGATAAAGCAGTACTCACAACCACTGAAAGTCTTCAGAGCCAGAAATTGCACACATATCTATACTCATTGCAACTAAGGATAACTTCCACAGATCCAACTACGTTCATTCAAGATAGCTATATTTAAAAGGGTAAAAACTAGACAAAAAAAGTTGCTAAAGATGATTATCATAGACACAGAGTTGTTGTTTCTTTGCCCATCTCTCACTCCTGCATCAACCAAGGAGAGAGGCCTGTGGAAATAGATGTATGCTCTGAGAACACAACTACCCTGAGGGGTGGAAGAAGCAAATTGCAAGATGTGATATTTGAACAACTACAGTAATTTTTAAAGAATCACAGTACATATATGAACTCTAGACCTCCTTTCCTCAAATGTATCCCAACCTGTTCGAAGATGGTTTGGGGTTACATCTGCGCCCTAAAGAACAAAGTCTTCTCAAACTTCAATATATTCCAGCAAAGCATTATTTTTGTGTGTTCTTAAGAATTTTCTTTTGTTTGTAGATACAGCTCAATTTCTGAGATGAAAATAATTTTACTTTAAAGTTTTACAGAAAATGTAAGCTTAACATTATTACAATTTTTTAAAAAATCTTGAACTAAGCCATTGCTCCACTGAGGTCCTACAGAAATTACACAGTGAACAACCTTGATCTCTTTGCATTTTGAAGATGATGCTGTTTTCAGAGTGGGCCAGTTGCCATTTAAGCTTTAAATAAAAAGTTCAGGATTTCTCCCAGACCTTTGAAAACTGTTACAGTGGAATGTAAGAAGGCATTTCTGGAAACACTGTCCAAATTTCAGGAAGAATTCTGGGACTGAAATTTTCTAAAAATCCAACCCTTTTCCATTTTCCATCAAGGGAAGTAGTATTATAGAGGCCTGGGCCTAAAAATTTGTAGTTTGTATTTCAACAGAATTGAAGATGTGACGTTTCCTTTAACAGAAAGGAGAGAGAAAAATGAAAACTGTTTTTCCTTCCTGTACCAGTAGGTATTGTGACTCACATCATCATTTTCCCCTATGTAGAAATGATGACTGGAAACTTAATCTACCACACTTCAGGAAGGATATCTCCTCTTACATGCCAAAAAAATAATGCTGGATTGAGAAAAAGGAACTAGAGAACCTAAAAAGATATTATAATGAGGTACTGTCATCCAGTTGGCACAGTGCAAAGTAACTAAAGCTTTAGCACTGTCAGTGTTAAAACTATCACAAAACCTTGGTTTTCCAATAACTCCTCTTTTGTGTTCTTAATGCAACATTGTTTTGATACAGTGCAAGAGATGCAGCTCTTCCTTACCTTTTTTCTCTTTTTTTTTTTTTTCTCTGCATGGACAAAGTGAATGCATGAAGAAACTAAAAGAAGGGTGTCACAGGCAGAAGGCACACCCCCAAAGGTGGTATTTTCTAAAAGCGACAATGAAATTTGCACTCCAGCTTCAGATAAAGAATGAAGCAGCTTTTTGGAGTGCCAAGTTTGTTATAGTGAATCATAACTTGATTGACTTACCTTGGCATTAGAATGACTAGGAATGTGCTAGATGCAAGTTTTGCATGTATACATATGTGCAATTTATAGGAAGCTGTTTAATGGGTTGTAAATCTCATTCCTTCAAGAGATTGAGAGAAGAGTGTGTCCTTTAGGTTAGAAACTGTTTTCTAACTGTCAAATAGTGTCAAAAAGACCAATCCTCACAAGAGCAACTGGTCTGCTTTTTCATAACTCCCTTCTCTTTCTTCTTCTTTACAGTTTCTCCCACTACTTTATAATCCTCAACTGTGTTTTAGACTGAAAACTGCAGTTCCATTAGAAAGTTTTTCCAGCATCCCACACTTAAATTTATTTTTAGAAAAACTTGGAATACCGATCTATTACTTACATGTAGAAAACCCATCTATTCCTTGGCACAATCACACTTTTGGGCCTCTATAAAATTATAATTAATTGTGACCAGTTTTTCAGTGTGCTGTGTGGAATAATTACTGGAGGCGAGTTGGAAATTAAACTTATATTCATATTTTAAGAAAAGATACAGCATTGAAGAGACTTCCAGGGTGAAGTGCAGCCAATATGCAGAGAATCTGTACCATGGTAGTTCCCCAGGCAATCCTAGATGTTAGCATTATTGGGGGAATTTGGTGTGCTGACTCTAAAAGGAGCTGTGTGGAGGGTGGAGACGAGTGGAGACACCATGGCCATGTACTGCTATGGGAACTTGAAGGTACTGTGGAACTGATAAGATTCATATTTGATAACCTGGGCCAACAGTCTGTCATCTTTTGACAAAAAGCTGTCCTTTAGGTGAACTTTGTTCATTATATTCTCATTATATTACAAAACCACACCTCCATCCCAAAAGCTACCCATCTCCAAGGTGCAACCACCGTTCACTGAGTCTGTGCTCTGAATTTTTCTTAGCCTATACCCTATAAAGTGAAGTGAGAATATTTTACACTAATCATAACAAAGGTAGGTATGACTGGAGCCACTCAAGCTCCACCTGAAAGGCAAAAAAGAGTATAAAAATGGATTAAGAGAGGAGGGGTGTTGGGATAGATACCATTGCAGGCAAGTCAGGGAAGATACTGTTACAGATCACCTCTGAGTCCCAGGATCAGTCTCCAGGCTGAGCCTTTCTTCCCTCCCTCCATAGGAATGTCTTGGGTGAGATTTAAACTCTTCATTATGCTATTTTCCTAGGAAACTTAGAAATATCTCTCTATATAGAGTTATTTTATGCAGCTCTATTACTCGAGTGGTTTTATGTTGTTGTATGCTACTATATTACTTGCACCTACTTTTGCAGACAGTGTATCATCACCAGCATCTGTAAGAATCTGCACTTCTATTGCCTCAGTAAATCGCACTCTTCATTAATCTAGCTGTGAGAGTTCCTACTGAATGCAACCAAACTCCTTTAGTCCTTAGTTCATTGAACACGACTACACCAATAGTGCATCACGCTATTCGTGGGTCCATAATTGTGGAAGTTCAGTACATTGAACGCAACTGGACTTACAGCATGCGAATTGAGCATCACTCAGAATCTAAGCCCAGCCACCCCCAGCCCCTCTGATATCTGAGGATAAGCAGGAATGCAAGGGGGTTTGTTTTCTGCCATATTACTTTGCTTTTTAATGCCATAGCCTGTCATTGCTACCTGAGCTTCATAGACCACTCCTGGAAAACTACTGCAGTGAGATATCCTTAATGGCCATACCTTATACTGTTATTTGTATATATAAAAAGCTGAAATATACACAGAATCACTAAGACACTAACATGCTTGAACTTAGCAGTCAGTCATTCATACCACACAATCCTGAACCTACTTTGATCCTATTCATTTCCTGTGTTCTTCACATTCATCTTCCACATTCTTGTCCATAAAACTGAACCACATTTAGAGTGTGGGTTTGTTTTCACTATTAAGTTATGGAATTAATAACATAGATTGGTCATGTAGAATAATTCCTTTAACTTCACATCATTCATGTAAGTAATTCTGACTGTTGATAATAAATCAATTATCTTAAGAAATTTAATCCTCTGACAGTCAGTGGTCAGAAGGACCTTAAGTTACTTTTAACAGGTAATAATGCCGAATATGGCTGCAATAATAAAAATTGGATTATAAATATATCAAGGTTAACTTTGAGAATTTGTTGTGGCTTTTTGATTTTTCCTCTCACCCTTTCTTATCACCTGCATCTCTCTCTATTTTCCCAAATTTCTCTTCAAATTGCCTAATATTTCCGTCACAGTCTCCTCTTCTGGTTTATTGCTTTTAAATTCTGTCTTCTTCAGTTCTTAATTTCTCTTTCTTTTCCCTGATGGTTTTATTTAATTATCTTCATTTGAAAAAATTAGGCCACACTAGAATTTTGTTACTTTACATAATATACCTGTCGTTTACTGCCACGAGATGCATTTCCTGTAACAAAACTTTCTGAGAAGATCTTAATGTTTATTCCTCATGTAGTAGTTTATTATAAAATAATTTTCTGAGATTAATGTTATGCATCATTTAGATGAGCTAAATCCCAAGAAAGACAGCCTTTAGCTTAATTATTCTAAATCATTCTGTAACTTTTATGTAACATAATAAATTTGGACTTTATTTGTTTCTGGGGAAATAGTTAAATTTTACATGCATTCATAACTAACCGAAGTACAAAGTAATTAAAGATTTTCAGTGCTTTCTGATAAGCATTACCATGACATAGCAATTAAGCCCTCAAAAAAATCACAAAGATGATGCATGAAATTATAGTCTTTTAAAATTGGTACTAAAATATGGAATTCATTTAACTTTTTTCTAGTATATACATATGTATATCCCAGGTGATGCTTGGAAATAAATGTATCAAAGTTCTTACAAAAGGAAGTGCTAGACTTTGGCTCTAGAGAATGAGACTTTCAAAAGTCAAAAATACCATTTTCATTATTGGCAATGGGAGAGATGACAGAATCTCTCATCTTGGAGGATTCCCAGAACTGCTACCAATTCTAAATACCCAGTTTATTGTCTTTACACACAAAAAGGCTGCACGTGCCCTGAGTATGCATAAAGAACATCTGAAACAGCCTGGAAACTTAGGCTATATGGATGAGTGGCAGAAAGATCATAAGCATTTCACACTGCATTTACTTGATGGCAGCTCCAGGAATTACGTGGGCATAGTCACTGAGAGCAAAGCTGTGTCTCAGTACAACTGAAGGCAGAACAGGTTGTAAGAAGCAAGTCTATTATCTAGAGTTATTTAATTTTCCTAGCTATACTGTATAGCTGGCAAACATTTCTCCATTATCTGGGATTTTTCTTAAATAAAATAAATCAAAAAACCTCCTTTGAATTGTTAGGAATCACGTAGAATCCACTTAAAAATCATGTCTCAAATGCTAAACTTTTAGCATGGCAGAGACAATATCAAAAGAACTCTTGGGGAAAAAAAACCAAACAAAAACAAAAACAAAAACCAAACTTGCTTGTTTACCAGTATTCTTTCTCCTAGTAACTGAAGACAGTAGCCACGTATGTCACTAACTTCAACAAACCTGGGGCTATTCTCAGACGTTAGGAAAAAAGTGACACAACACTTGTGTCAGCCATAGCTTATCTTTCTCTCTCTTATCAGTAGCCTCCTTGCTGCTGCACCAAATGCACCTCACAAATAGTGTGGCATTACTTTTACAGCAATAAGGCAGTAATAGAATTTAAAATTCCCAATTCTATGCTGTTATTTACATATAAAATGTCAATAATAAAGAATCCAAAGTGTAAGATAATTTCTTAATGCCTCTACTTCTCATGACTATTACTTGGAGTTAATGCCACTGAATTAAAATGACACTTTTTGCACTTATGCATTAGAAGCCAGACATAAATTAGAAATAAAATGAAGCTTTTGAGCGGGCAGTGAAACACATCAATAATGATATCATAAATATATAATGTCTTTACATTTACTTACATTTGTAACAGAGACTATGCCACCACATAAGGTTACAACAAGTGGTGGTTCAGGGAAGTGTGCTTACTTTGCCATGACTCATGTAGACTTGTACTGGAACATTCCCTGCTCCCTTTCAAGACTACGCAGATCTTTTAAGTCCTCCCTTCGCCCCTTTTCTCAAAGTTTCTTTTTTCCTCCATACCCTTCTCACTCCTTTTAACACTGAAAAATTAAAATAAAAATCAAACACAACCCCCACCAGGCTGGACTGAGGTTTCACTTACTAAGTAGCAGTTAGTGTGCACAGCACTAGGAAGAAAAAGCAGATTAAATGCAATTCTTTCACAGATGTAAGGCTAACAGACCTTTAGCATTTACAGAACGCTTCTGAGTCATTAACACAAGGATTACTGGAATGGAAAATATCACTGTTCTGCTCTCAGTACTGCTTTGCTGAGTAAGACACGTGTATTGAAGACAGTTCTCCATTCTTATTTCAAGATTAAACAGGAAAGATTACAACAGGTACCACTTGTTGGATAACAACCGTTATCAGGAAGCAATATACACATAAATACAAAAAAGGTGCAGAGTCTAAAAACTTCCAACTTATGTGTTAGAAATGTCTCTAAGTGCCAACGATTTCAGGAAGTTGGACCTTCTGAAAATAATGTGGTAGAGATCATCTTCATTTCATCTTTAATGGGAACATTTTTGAAAAAAAAAATGCCATTCTATGCATGCCTCAGATATTACTTCATTTTCATATCACTGCAAAAATTACATTTACTATATGGCTTAATAAAAGGGCATAATATAACTGTGTGGTTAAGTGTACAGCTGTATGCAAGTTTGATACATCTTTTGGGCATTCAAAATACAAAACACTGGAAAGGTCATCCATTTCAACTCTTACCCACAAAATTAAAAAAAAAAAAAAGAAAGAAAAGAGAAGAGCAGTAAACAAGAAAGAAAAGCAAAATTTTCAGGAATCTATCTATAGAATATTGAAAAGGTCACAGCAATATAGTATATTCCCCTAATTCTTTGAATACATGAGGCTTTAAAATTCCAGTATGTCACTGAAGGTTGTAAGGAGTATATAACAGAAATGTGAACCTATTGTTTTTACAGTAATTGTAATGAGAATGTGAAATGTTATAAACTTCATGTATTTCAAGGAAATCTGTCATCTTATGTTTATATACTGCTACATATATAGAATATACATACACATACATATAGACCAATAGATACTACATATTTTATATACAAAAAGTAGGGTTACAGAAATGCTTTGTTTTCAAATCTGACTTGTAAGATAAAATGTAATATAAGAAGTAGTCTTAAAAAGACACTGAATTATTTCTTGCTTTCTATTCTCTGCTGCCAACAGCAAGAATTTGGGCACTGTGCATTTGAACAAAATGAGTTTTCCTGTCCTTTCATATTAATGATTTATTTAGATGATGTTCAATTCTGCAGCTAATCTGAAAATCAGACAGATTTCATAAAGACATTCAGAGAATATTACTTAATACAGCACTGACAGTTACACACACAAGCAAAAAACTGATTGCTTAGCCTCACCTGTGGCTAGGAGAAGAAGAGTTTGTTTTAATGCAAATAGTTAACTCTGTAATCAATATAAATAGCAGAATTAAATTAATAAAAATAAGACATTGTCACTTAGATTCAGTAGCTGGCTTCTAATTTTACAATAAAACAGATACTGTGGAAATATTTTTGTTTGGGTTAGCTAAACAAGGTACTTATTTAAAAATCTTAAAAATTCTTCTATTCATTAAATTGATTGGAAAAATGATATTGCTAACAGAAGAGAGTTTAAATAATTTAAATAACTATCTCTTTTATACTATTCATGATCACACTGCTTTTATTTTCTGACAGGGTAAACTCCCAAGCTACAATCCTGTGAAACTTGGTTTCAGGTCCAAATTGAAAGCATAATTGAATAGCTTCAGAGAGATCAGCTTGCTAATATTGAGTGGAGCCAACTCAAACTAATCATTCTATTAGTTATTTTCTGTAAGTATGACTAATTAAAAAAAATTAAATTCTTTAATTACCTTAGGTGAATTCAAACAATCCTACATAAATTTTTTTCTTACTATTCCATGTCTTATTATAAGTTTACCTAAGTGCATTAATTTTAAAGAAATTTTAGGTGACAAATTTCACCACACTTGCAGAATATATGATTAGATTACACGATTCTCTAATTTTCTCTTAATCTGCCTTATTTCCACAGGAAATTTATAGTCCTTAAACCAGCGTTGTTTAAAGAGTCCTTTATATTATTTTGTGCTTGAAATCAAAAATGTAAGGCAATTTGATTAAACATTTGTTCCTATTATATTTCTATCTCAGTATCAAATAGAATTTTCATTTTTCTGAGGATATCTTATTTTCCCCTCTACTCACTAAAACTTAAAGATTGCATTCTACTTACATTCTCAGCTTTTACATAAAACTGCTGTTCCTGCAAACATTCTTGGATTGACTCCTTACTTACTTAAAAGTCTATATCAGTCTAACACAAATGAATTTTTAAAATAACAAAAGAAATTCCTTGGACACATCTGAAGAAACACATTAAAAAAAATAATCATGCAGTATTCATTCTGTAATATTTGTAATCATTCTAATATTATGCATGTGATAAATACATTGATTCACCATATGAAAATTGCCTGAGATTATAATTTATTGAGATAAGAAACTGAGGTCTTTGAAACAAGAATAAAAGAATGGTGAAGATTTTTTTCTGTAGAGCAAAGTTTCTGTGACAAATTTCTTCTGCAGTCATAAAGAGTGCATTAATGGACACATGCAAGGAAGCTTTTCCAATTTCTCTCTGCATTATGTATGTCTTCATTGTCATTAGCTTTTCACTTAGATGAATATTAAAAATTAAAACAAAAGACTTCCTCCTAGTTTTAACCTTGAAGTTATACATTAGCATTGTGGTGATGGATAAGCCTTTGAGAAACCAGCTGAGATGAACTTTTGGGTTAAATATGTAAGAGAAAACTGCTAAAGAAAAGATGCTGCAATACTATTCTATCCTTGATTTATTCTGTGGACTACGGAATACTTCCCCCAAGTATAAGTCAATCCAAAGAAAATAGAAGACTATCAGAATGTCTCCCTCCTCTCATAGCATATAGTATGACTAGACAAAGATCTTTTTTACATCCAAACTACCTTAAGCTTCTGTCTACATCTAAGCCTAGACAATAAGAACCTACAGTGGAAAAATTCAGTGTAGGCAACACAGTAAATGATCCTAAACTGAATTTAATAAATAATACTGTGGTTGGGTTTTTTTTCAATAAAGACTTCTTAACTGCAAACATATAAGGTATTTCAGATATAAATACTCCTTGACATAATTAATAGTGGGTTAAGCAATTCATTTCAAAGTACCCACATAATTAATATAATAAGAAAGGTACGATAGAAAGGCTTCTATTTCTGGCCACTTTCTAGCAAAGGAATACACAGCCCACATTTGCTTTAAAAAGCTAACATGATGTCCATCAACTATATTAATCCCAATTTCCATGCAGTCTTGTCACTCAAAGGTTTTTTTTTGTCCCTCTTCATTTATTACCAGCAAGGAAGAAAGAAGAATAAGTAAAGGTGCATCCTGCCAAAAAATAGCTATATTCTATGTTGTTCTGATTTGCCAGTGTTTCAACCTACCTACTTCCACAACATTCCTTAAAGTATTTCTGTTGCAGTTAGAAACCTAGCTAAAATTTGAACACAAATTAAACAGTTCTTCATAAGTTAAACAGTTTCAAGACAACTGTTTGGCTATTAGCAACTGCATTTTGTAATATAGCTGAACTCTAAGGAGTTATACAATCTCTTTTTATACAATCCACCTTCATGCAAAAGTCTACTATTAAATCATAGCCTCAGAAAAATGTATTCTTTTACATTGATTTATAAATACTACCCATCTCTCATATTAAAAACTTATTGGAAAGTAGAAAACACTTCAGTATATGAAACAGTGTGCTTTTTAAAAAAAGATTTTCATTATGAACTTCATAAAGCTTACCTTTGACCATCGATGATGTAAGCAGGAAATGACCTCCCACACAAGTGGTATAATTAAAGACAATGGGGTTATGATCTCTTTTACTACCATCATTTCTGTGAATCCAAATGAATGAATTATAAATTTATCTCCATGAAAATGATTCAAATATTTACAAAATTTTCACTTTTTTCTCGTTTTTGCTCTCTCTGCCCATGCCACTCCCATACTATTTGAGATTCACATGCATTATGTGGAATTCCAGGAACCGGGACACTGTGAAGAGAGGGGGGACGGGACGGATTAGAAAAAGATGAAAACCAACAACAATAGTGTTTTCTTCACTGTTCATTGTTTTGTTAGTCATGAATGAAAACTCCCTTTAAGAGCATGGGAAAAAAAAGAGATGACCTATCCTCTTGTTCCCCCAAGATCTGTTTCAATCATTTTGGTCAAGACCTTTAAGGTGTTATCGGCACTAAAACAAGAAACCGTTTAGTCATCCATTTGCAAACTCTTGCCGAACACTTTTCTCTTTTCCCAGAGGAAATAAAAAGGACAAAGTTATATGGCATGGTTTAACCTCAGCTAGAAATTAAGTACCGCACAGCTGCTCACTCATCTGCCCCCCCTCCTCCACTGGAGGAGAATCGAAGTCAAGAAAGCTCATGGATTGAGATAAGAACAATTTAATAATTTAAGTGAATATTATAGTGATGCTAATAATATTAACAATACTACCAATAACAAGTAATTAAAATAATAGAAAACACTCGATACAATTGCTCACCACCTGATGACTGATACACAGCCAGATCCCAAGTAGTGAGAGCCCAAGAGTAATTGCAGCAGACTCCAAATGAGCCCCACCAATGAGAGCAAGACTGAGAAAGCCAACTGACCCAACAACTCACTAACAAACAAAATGAACAATGAACAAACGCGCAAGCTAGCTAACTAACCAGTAAGCTAGCAAGGGACCTATAGCCCCCCATCCCACTCCCAGCCGATACATGGAATGAAATACTCCCTCTGTCAGTTTGGGTCAGCTGTCTGATCCGTGTGTTCCTCTACACTGCCTGTAGCGAGAGAAAGTTGGGAACACAGCTACAGTATCAGAAGCTGGAAAAGACCTTGAATTGGTGCAAGCACTCCTTAACATCAACTAAACACTTTATCAGTACTTTTCTCAGGTCAAATGCAAAACATTATTTCATGTCAGCTACTGTGAAGAAAATTAACTCCATCTTCACTAAAACCAGCACAATATATTTAGAAATACTTGACTAAGCCTTACTTATCAAATATTTATTTTGATAGAGGTCAGAATTATGATGTTGATTCTAGTCACAAGCCTTGAACTATATGGTTTATCTTTTTTATTTTCTTTAATGCAATAAGCAAAGGATCTTCTCTTACAACTCTATTATACTACTTTTCTTGAGAAATCTGGGCCTAAAATGTGCATGTACAGCATCTTCACATTTTGAATATAAAATAAAACCACAATTTTTGTACAACATCAACAGAAGTGGTTGCTTTTCTGAACAGTAATGTAAGTGCTGGACAATGACTGAAAAAAGAATTAACCAGGATTTACGAGATCTTCTCTAATATTAGATCATTAGTATTATTGGGACATTGTCTCTGGATCTGATTTATAGATAGAAAACCCCTGGTTTTTTCTTGTCATGAATTATATAAGTAGAATTTACCTTCTAGCTTATTCAAAATGAACTGAAAACAATGACTGGCTTTTGGACACTGAGATGGTATAATTTACAGCAATAGTAGTATAATATTAATAAGAAATGTAAGCTGTGACAGGAAAAGTAATGTTACTTTCTTACTGTGGGCTAATTCATTTCTGTATCTGTTGGGCATTGCACCTACTTAATGTAGTTATAAGAACACTAGTCTATTGGTTCCACATTTTAAAATTTTCAGTGTAAAAGAAAACAAACAAACAAACAAACAAAACCATTAGCTTTAAAAAAAAAAAAAAAGGAAAAAAAGACAACCCACATTACTATGGTTTTCTGCATTTCTATCACAACACATGGAAAACATGCTAGCACCGACATTGTTTAATAATATTCAAATAACTTCTAGTTGTTTTACAAATATTCCTTAAAAGTCCATCTAAACAACTTCTTTGACTTAAGCATGGAGAGGACTTCAAGAACCTACAATTAAAACCTAAACTAGAGAGGATTACAAGGATAAAGGGGAAAGGGGACAGGGAATGTCAGATAACAGTGCTACAGAGATGGTGTTTTCAGTACATTAAAATCTGTAGAGTATACATGTAGATTAATATCCTGTCATGAACTTTCATTTTTACATTGTGTAATATAAAACAGAAAATTTATAGAAAACTGGCAGACATTAAAATCTTGGCTTCATTTAAAAAGCTTGCATTTGTTGATTTTGCAAGTGAATCTTGGAGGAAACTGAGCAGTACATAAGCAGGATTACAAGCTGTATTAGAAGAATAAAGTCCACCTAAGGAGAAGGAAAATAAAGAATTTAAGGAAAGACTGACATTCTCAGAACCCTCCAAAGTAGATAAATAAGAAAGTGCTGCCAATTCTGAAAAAAAAAAAGGGAAAGATTAGGCATGCCTAAAATTGTCAAAACAACAACATGAAATTCACAGAGGTAAAGACAGTTTCACAGTGTCATAGGAAAGAGAAAGAGCAGCCATGGATACCAGCTCATGGGGAGATTTCAAAAAAGTAACCAATTATAATAAAACTATAGCAAACTGCAAATAAACCTTAATAGTTCACTAGCTGGAATCAGCTGATGTACTGAAAAATAAGCACAATGCTTACTTCAATTTCAGTACCTGTTGCTTTTTATAACCTACACCATGAGGGTAATGAATGTGATGTTTCTAGAGGGCATTTGGAAAAAAAAAAAATCTCATTTGTCATAATGCCTTAAAACCACCCAGTGAAATGACACTAATTAGATTTAACAGCACGTACCATTTTGAGGTACTTGTCACTCATAATTTAAATGAGATTTACCTTAAACTTTGTTGCCTATCTGCTGAGAAGGAGGGGTGGATCAAACCAACCATTAGCAGTCTAAATATTAAGACTGCTTTTGAAAATGAAGCCCAGTGAGCCAATGACATTTCTCACTTAGAACCAAGTGAAAATTTGTGTGGAAGAAAGCTCTAGACGTTACCCAGTCCAATCTCCCACTGAAAAGAAGATCATGCTGTCCAAGGCCTTGTACAGACGAGTTTTGAAAACCTCCATAGATGGAGATTATCCAAGCTCTCTGGGCCCTGCTCCAGGGCTAAGCATCTCTCATTATGACAAGTATTTTCTGTGTCCAACTGGAAATTTCCTTGCTGAAACTTTAAAATGATTGCCAAGCTGGTTTTTGCTGTGCACTTCCAAGAAATTTGGGGTCTGTCTTCTCTATACCCCACCCTGTTAGGCAGCAACAGCTTATAAACCCCTCATTAGCATCCTATTCTCCCCACTAGAAGAAACAACTCCTTTTAGCCTCCCATACACGTACTCATCATGTTTTCTCTTCATCCTGTCATGCATTCCTCACTTCTACTACCCTCAGCACATCACATGTGCTAGTCCCTAACCTCACTGGCTTTCTGCTGGACTCCTAACAGTTTGCCAATCTCTCCTTAGTACTGAGTGTCCCAGTGCTGGATGCAAATTTTCAAATGCAGCAGCACAGATGTCAAGTAGAAGGGAAGAATCACTTCTTTCTGTAGAATCCCTTTGTAATGCAACCCTGCATTAGCACAAAGGCAGACTGTGACTCATGTTCACCAAGTTAATAAAATGTCATTGGTTAACCTAACCAACAAGTGAGCATAGTTTGAGGAGGTTACTCTGTCCCACATCCAAGAGTTGGCATTTGTGTATATGAAATTTCATGATGCCTTGTATGAAGGGACTGGAGGTAAGGAGGTAAGAAAGATCTTTTCTAACAGTCATGTCCTGCAGTGCATCAACCATCACCCTCAATTTGGTAAACTTGATTAAAAATATTTACTTTCCACCTGCCACAAATACTTTACCGTTCACTAAATGACTGTGCTGGTTTTAGTCAGGAAAGGGTTAACTTGCTTTACAGTGGCTGCTATGAAGCCAGCTTTCTGGATCTACCCTGAGAAAAGCACTGACAAGGTGTCATTTTAGCTGGTGCTGGGGGGTGCTTGCACCAAATTCAAGGTCACTCTCAGCTTCTGATACTGCAGCTGCGTTCCCATCTTTTTTCCTTCAGGCAGCATGGGGGACACACAGTTCAGGCAGCTGACCCAAAGACTGAAGGAGTATTTAATTCCATAGTGCATCACACTTGGTACATAAGCAGGGAGTGAGTATGGGGGCCACACACTCTCTGACTCTTTTCCCTTTCTAACACTCTTGCTAATTGTTAGCTGCTTTGCTAACTCCTTTGCTGACACATTTGTAAGTTGGTGGGTCTGTTAGTTTTTCCATCCATGCTGTTGCTGATAGGGTTCGCTCTGGCTGTGCTGCGATTGCTCTCGGGCTCTGTCTCCTGGGCTTTCTGACTCTTGAGCTCTCTGGCTTTCACTCTCACTTCTCGGGACCTGGTTGTGCATTGGTCAGTGGGTGGTGAACAATTTTATCATATTTTAACTTATGTTGTATTTTTATATGTTCATTTATATATATAATTCATTTGCGTTCAGTTAGTAAATAGTTCTTACCTCGATTTTACGAGCTTCCTTGTCTTTTTCCTCAAATTCCTCCCCTCCGCTGGAGGAAGGGGGTGGGGGTGGGGAGAAGTGTGTGAGCAGCTTCATGGTATTTTGCCAGCTGGAGTTAAACCACAACAATGAGATGTGCTTAAAGACTTGGAAAAGGTTTGTGCAAAATTCTCTAATTATTTCTGTGGCTTTCTAAAGAAAGTGGAAATAAGCAAGAACGTCCTACATGACAGCATGCATATCAGAGATTTGCTAAGTATTTAGATCTCCTTTAGAGACACACTCTCCATTGAGTTCAGAACATAATGCTAAATGTTGGAACATAAATGGCCAGCAAAGGTTTAGATCATATGTGTAAGTGGCCCTTAATTTTTTAATTAGGCAGCAGTCAAGTACTCCCTGTCTTGACTGTAATTTAAACATCACCCATTATACTTACTGCAAAATCATAAGTACACTGGCTGCTGCTGCTTTCTTCATTTTTGCTTTCATCAGAACTACTTATATCACTAACATGCTCAGTTTCTCTGGTGTACAATTTCCTTGAACTTACTACTCCACTTCTGACGCTTTTTAAGAGTTTGATATGCTTATATGGTGCTATCACAATTTTGCCTGACAAAGACAGCAGAGTCATTATAAAAATCAATGGCTTTATAAGGATTTTTCATAAAAAAAGATTTATTCAGTCAAAGATTAGAAAGGTACATACTTTTTCCCAGGACAGTCATGTACTGTTGTGATTGATCTGACAAGAGTTAGTCCAGGGACTCTTGGGGTCTTCAGTGACCAGTAACCAGGAGCTAAATCAAGGAAGAGAATAGGTTCTGTTCACAGAATTAACCTTTTAAGTCTTACATCAAATTATAATGAGCCTATTCTGCTTTATTTGGTACTTAATGCAATTACATTGATTCCTATCCCATTGTCACAGTAGAGTTTACCATAAACTCTAGGTTTATGGATCACCCAAAATCTTAACATCTTCTTTGCTCAAGCATTATTAGGTTACACAGTATAATAAAAGCAAGACAGACTGTGGGTTTCCCATGGACTGTCTCCCAGGGAAGCCAGTTCCTAGGACAGCTTCTCCTGGAGTTACAGAACAATCCCAGAAAGTGACCAAAGAAATGGTCAAAGTGTAGTTTGTTCTTTCATTCTTTCCTTAATCTCAGTTCATTGCCTAGTCTTGGGACAGCACATTAAGTAGGTTATTTTATTTTGCACCTCCAGGAAATAAAACAACAATGATGAACATGCAGAGGCCAGAGGTCCCCCTGGATAATTCTCTATAGCCGAAGGCTATTGCTCCCTGTCATCATGCAGAGATTATGTGTATGATCAATGGCAGATAAGACACATGCAAAAGAATTCATGTGTATGACAGTTTAAACAGACTTGAATCTGTAGTCACCATTAATAATGACAGCCACCACATGGAGATGCCTAAGGCATTCTCTACAAAGGTCAGTCAGTCATAAAGCACATTCTAATTCATTGCTTTTTACTTCTGCCATTGCCTTCTAGCATAAATCCAATTACTTCTGTTTCATATGTAAGTATCTTCATCAGCAACACACAACAGAAAGCAAAACATACTTAGGTGACACTTTCTTAGCTGTAGGCAGATCTGATTAATGAGTCAGGACTGAAATTAACTTTTCTCTTCATGTCAAGAAGATTACCCGAGAAATTTCCTTTTTAATGCTGTTCATTAACATTTTAACCACCACCAAACATGTTGAAAGCTAGCACACTTCTTAGGCTGCACTAGCCATCCGTCCATGTCTTATTATGCCTGTAAATATAATGAGATATGATTTGATATTAACAGCCACAGATTTATCTATTTAGATTGGAAATACATCTCACTGCATTACCAGCTAGCTGGAAACATGCCCATTGACTTCAATAAGGCTGCATTGATGTAAATAAGAAGAACATGGACATATTAAAGATAACTCCATAACTTAAAAACATGACATTTGAAAACACTTAGTGTTTTGATTAATACTGAAAACATTGCAGCTTCCTGCTAGCAATATTCCTCACACATAGAGCCATAAAGAATTAAACCATCTATCAATACATGTAAGTGGTTTAAAGAAAAAAAAATGTCCACTTAAAATTAACAGGCAAGAAAAACCGTTTCCAAGCACATTTGAATTACTGTAACTGTATAAAACTTCTAAAGCCAATAAGTGACATCCTGTGTTTTTCCCTACTGCATGTACAGTCCTGCCTAAGTAGCATCAGATTGCTACACTAATAGAGCAGTCACAGCAGGGTTTGGGTTTGGGTTTGGTTTGTTTTTTTTTTTTTTATAACGAAAGGAGGTATTATTTTCATAGTTACACATACATAAAAATTACAGACTCTGCTGATTCCAGGCAGGGATGAGCTGCTCTCCTGGGGCCAGCCCACAGGATTTTGTTTCATTCCATAATATATCAAGCTGGGTGGTCAGCATCACCCCCGTACCCACGGTGCTGGTAGCCAGCAGGGTGGGGGTGGGGAAGTTTGTAAGGTGCACGGTTTTTGCAAGGCTCGAAAAGGGACCACGACAGGCGCGGCCCAGAAGGTGGGTGGGGGTTGGCTAGGAGGTTTCTGCTGGCAGCGAGGTCTTTGTTCGGACTTCTTGACGGGTGATTAACAGAGAAAGAGCATCTTTTGTCAGGGAAATTGATCTGGGAAGGGGAGGTTGGAAGTTTCTTTCACCCTGCTCTCAGCTCCTAGGCTCAGGGAGGGGGGACTTCCTCTCCATTTGGATTTCTTTGCCTTGCCATTTTGGAAGACCATGTATCATACGTTCTGTTTTTCTGCTCTTTTAATTACCTATTAGCAGTAGTGTTGTTACTAAATCCATAAGTTTCATTTATATAATTAAATAGTTCTTATCTCAACTTTTACAAGTCCCCATTGTTTTCCTCCAACCCTTCACCCCTGGAAGGGTGAGGGTGGCTGTGTGGAGTGGTAGAGTGACTGGTGGTACTTAATTGCCAGATCACCAAACTACAGAAAAAAGTCTCACTGGTGAAACAAGGCAAATGGTATCAATCAGTATAGCTCTATTAGAGACCTTAGTTGAGCTCTCAGTTAACCTGACCTGAAGATTCCCTGTAGCTCTCTGTGCACAGATAGACTACTAAACTAACCAGTCATTACATGAGAAAATTGTATGTTACAAATTACCCAACCAAAGTTCTCATTAAAAAGATTAAAAGATTAATAGTTCATTCTCAAAGGCAGATAATAAAGATCTATTTAAGGGGGGAGAGGGGTGGGGGGTACGAGATTTTCATTGTTAGTACCAGCTACAAAGAATTTTTTGTGCCTAATCCTGTACCCACAAGTACTGTTTTGTTTTGCATTATTTTCTTCATTTCCTTGGGTTACTCATTTACATAAATTTATGTATAACCAGAATTGTGAATGCTAATGCCCACAGCCTGTCATAACGTAATTAAATATCTTTTTCCTGAACTGGGACTGAAATATTAGTTGTCCTTTCTAATTTCAAACTGTTAAAGGAAAGCAAACATGTCTTCATTCATTCCCTTTCATCTATCTTTAGACTTTTCCTCTTGACTTAACCTTCAAGGATGAGGTATATTCAATTATTATACTCACATCTTGTTCCTGATTTTCTCTCAAAGATATGAACTTCTAATTTCAAACAGCACTCTCAGTTAAGAGCTTAGATTGTCAGCATTACACAAGCCAAGACAAATTAAAAGAGCACAAATCTGTTAACATGGTAATATCTACTCCCAAAATAACATTACATTGATAGTAAACCAGAACACTATTCTTCCTGAAGGCCTGTGATACCAAACTGTATTTCCCAAAACCATTAAGTTTTGTATATTTAAATAATACATACATTCTTAAGAAAAAAGTGGTTTATGATTAAAAGGTCAACACATTCTGGATAAAATTAGAGAACTGCTTAGTACTTAGATATAGTTATTTGCTAAGATGGTACCACTTTAGAATTTTGATGCTATCATACCTCTAAACTCAAGGTCGTATCATCCTTGTCAAAGCCCCATAGCATGAATAGATCATGATTATTGTACTATTCATGAATTACATATTATCACATTCCCTTGGATAAATTACAAAAGGAAATTATCTGGAATTGAGCAAATGGACTGTAATGTTTCAGCATAGAAGCTATGCAGATTAAGAGAGTATGGGATCCCCACATGAACATGCATCTGCTGATATTCAGATGTCTAGGGTGGGAGTTTTGGAAGTAGTTTTGAATTTCAATAGTAATAGAAATAACAAGACTGTTAAATTGACCTGAGCAATAGATTAAAATCTTCAGAATTATCAACTGTTGTAGATCTTTGGGAAATTACAAGGAACTTTTTTTGTTTTCTAGCTGGAGGTTCTTATTTCCTGTATGCTTAGTCTCAATAAGTCACTAGGAAAGGAAAAAAAAATCTAAAATATCAATGCACTATTGCTTGATTGCTATATTAAGATTGATATATGGTTGTTATATTGTGAAATATATCATTATAATCATGCAATTTTCGAGCCAAATTGGAAAGTTAACTTAAAGACCTATTGTAAGAATAATATTTTATTCACTAAGGTAACCAGAGAAACATAGAATTGTAGAAAGGTTTGGGTTGGAAGAAACCTTAAAGAATATCTAATTCCAACCCCCCTGACATGGGAAGGGACACCCTCCACTAGACCAGGTTGCCCAAAACCCCATCAAACCTGGCCTTGAAAACATCCAGGGAAGGGGCATCCACAGCTTCTCTGGGCAACCTGTTCCAGTGTCTCACCACCCTTTCCATGAAGAATTTCTTCCTGATATCTAATCTAAATCTACCATCTTTTAGATTAAAGTTGTTACCCCTTTTACTGTCACTATAGACCCTTGGAAAATGTCCCTCTCCAACTTTCTTGTCAGCCCCTTCAGGTACTGTAAGATGCCACAAGGTATCCCCAGAGCCGCCTTTTCTCCAGACTGAATAAGACTAATTCTCTCAACCTGTCCCCATAGGAGAGGTGCTCCAGCCTTCTGATTACCTTTGTGGCCTCCTCTGGACTCATTTCAACAGGTCCATGTGCAACACCTTGCACTTGGCCTTGTTTAACTCCATGTGGTTGGCACAGGCCCACCTCTCCAGCCTATCAAGGTCCCTCTGGATGACATCCCTACTCTTCAGTGTGTTGACCACAGCACATGGCTTGGTGTCATCAGTGAACTTGCTGAGGGTGCACTCAATCCTACCATCCATGTCACCAACAAAGGTGTTGAACAATGCCAGTCCCAATACTGACCCAAGGAATGCCACTGGTTTCAGCTTGGATACCGAGCCATCGACCACAACTCTGAATGCCGCCATCCAGCCAGTTTTTATCCACCAAGTGGTCCATTCATCAAATCCATGCCTCTCCAATTTAGAGACATGGATGTTTTGCAGGACAGTGTCAAATTCTTTGCACAAATCCAGGTAGATGACATCAGTTTCTCTACCACCATCCACCAATGCTGTAACCCAATCAAAGGCAGACACCAAATCTGTCAGACATTATCCACCATTACTGAAACCATTTTAGCTGTCACCAATCACCTCCTTATTTTCCATAACCCTTAGCATAGTTTCCAGGAGGATCAGGTCCATGATCTTGCTGGGCATGAAGGTGAGACTGTCGTGCCAGAATTAATTTCCCAGTCTTCCTTTTTTCCCTTTTTAAAAATGGGTGCTATGTTTCCTCCTTTCCAATCAGTGGGAACTTCACCAAACTGCTACACTTCTCAAATAAGATGGATAGTGGCTTGACAACTTCATCTGCCAATTCCCTTAGGATCCATGGATGAATCTCATCAGTCGCATAAACTTGTGCACCTTCTTGTTCCTTAGATGGTCTTGAATCTGGTCTTCTCCCACAGTTGTTGATTCTTCATTCTCCCAGTCCCTGCCCTTGCCTTCTGCAACTTGGGCAGTGTGGCTTGAACACTTGTTGCTTTTTTTCATCTTATTATTTCAGAGGCTGCTTACAAAACTTCCTCCAATGTACTCACATTTATTTTTAAAAGCTTAATATAGGCTTATGTTAGAGTTTGCACTAACATAGCCTACAAATAAAGTATTTTCTCTTGGAAAATGTTGTTACAATAACTGTGTTTTATCAATAATGTACCACAAAGAACTCCACTGTGTCTCAATTTAAATTCTAAAACTCATTTATTATTGACCAGATCTGGGAGAAAAAAAGAAATCTTTTATTTGAAGATGCATATGGCTACATTTAAAATAAATTTGAAATCCCCTCATAATCAAATGACATTTTTTAAAACAAAGTATTGTCCTCTGAAGAGCAGGTCAGAATTCCTGACTTTAAGAACTGACTGTCTCAAATATCCAGGAACATGTGTCAAACAAACGCATAATTTGTATAATCTCTTATTTTTATACTGTTATGAATAACTTGCAATTATAAGCAGATAATTTTTTTATATATTAAAATTCTCATGTAATTTTCTTTTTTTTTTTTCCTTGTGACAAGAAATGGGGAGAATTCTGATTTATCTGTAACACAAAACACATACGAAGTACCTGCTGATTTTGCAAGTATGCTTCCTGACATAGCTATGATTTTTTGCAAAATTCAGCTCTTTCAGTTCTTCAGAATTTTATTCACCTGTCAGGAAGCACATGGATGTTGTATTTGAGTCAATTATTTACAGTATACCAAGTCTGAGCCATTGTTCTTCTCACTAAAATAGATCACGTCAATGTGCTTGGGAATATTTTCTTTCAGTATTCTGAAGTTATTTATCTCAAGTTTAAATGTAAAGTCATTGAGCTGCCTGTTAGATGTTCACATTTTGTTGGTTTTCTTCTTTAAGTTCTTTATCTCTCATTATTTTCAGAAAAAAGTGAACACCTATCCTGTTTTCTTGCTGATACTCAGTAAACATTACCTCTAGGCAAAATATTTTTTCTAAATCATCTTTTTCAATTAAAAAAAATATTTTCATTCAGATATTGCAAAAGAAGTAAAAGAAAGGATTAGATTCTGTTTCACACATAAAGCACCTCTGTGTGTCTCATCACTTCAAATAGGCTAAATATTCAGTGATTTTACATCATTATCTGTGTACGTCAGACCCATGTCATTTACTTCATCCCACTCTTTGAAGTAAATGTATCAGTCTTGTCTATTTAAACACACTGGATCTAATCCATCTTGTATTTGTTCCAGTATTATATCCCAGAGGAAATGAAAATAGGTGTTGCAAAGAAAAGCACTGCATATGCTGTATCAACTGATATGGTATAATTTGTTCTCTGTGAATAGTCTGCAATACCTGCTAATATTCAACTTTAAGGGTGGTTGATGTTTACTATGGAAAATATTTTGGAAGGTGTTTTAAACTTTACAGCTCTGGATAAATTTTAACCTCTCTCCCACTCAGTAATATATCTTTAGGAGGTGTATGTAATACAATTCACCGAACAATTGAAATTAAAAACGTATATGCAAGGTTTAAGTACCCAAAAGAGAGCCCTAACTAAAACAAATGAAAAAGATTTGCAATTATAATGCCTTTGGGCTACTCAGATAAGCTGAGGCTGTGAAACCGAGCCACTGTAATAATTTTTAGACAAGGCTCAACAACCATCTCAAGGATGTATATACATGAGCAGCCATTAGACCTTTCATTATTTAATCCTATCAATACACTGAGAATTCCTGACATCAGTTCTTCTATTGCAGTACTGTCATGAAAGTGAGGCTATGCTGAGTGGTTTAGGTGTCTTATAAAATCAGCGTCACAAATATTAGGGGATTATTATTTTTAATATCAGTTTGTGAGAAGTGTGACTTACCAGAATTTGATGGCAAGGTCCACTCTACTACTTATTTGACATGGAAAAGCATACAAAGGCCAAGTCAAATTTTCAACACAATAAAATGGTTTATAGATTAATTAAAAATTATTTACAGAGTCAAGGCAATCAAGGCAGGAGTGGATTATTATAATATGAAATAGGTAAAAGGAGCAAGGAAATTCCTCCCATTCAGTCACAAGGTTCAGAGTGGACCTCCTTGTTTCCTAAACTCCTCAAAAGAGAAGTCCAGGTGTGGCTGAATCCAGCCCTAGTCCCAGACCTGGTCAACGGTTTATGCCTAAGGAAGTAAGGAAAGGATCAGAGTGTGTGGAATTTTGTGCTTTGTGCAAAACTTTGGGATAGCAACAATGTGTGATAACATCAATTCACAGTTCACCAACACTATTCAGATATATCATAGAATCATAGAATGGTTTGGGTTGGAAGGGACCTTAAAGATCATCCAGTTCCAACCTCCCTGTCATGGGCAGGGACACCCTCCGCTAGATCAGGTTGCTCAAAGCCTCATCCAGCCTGGCCTTGAAGACAGCCAGGGATGGGGCACCCACAACTTCTCTGAGCAACCTGTCCCAGTGCTTCACTACCCTTTCTGTGAAGATTTTCTTCCTGATAACTAGTCTAAAACTCTCCACTTTCAATTTAAACTCACTATCCCTTGTCCTGTCACTACAGGCCCTTGTAAAAAGCTCTCCCACCCCCCTCCAAAGTTTTCTTGTGGGCCCCCTTCAGGTACTGGAAGGCCGTGATAAGGTCTCCCTGGAGCCTTCTCTTCTCCAGGCTGAACAAGCCCAATTCTCTCAGCCTTTCCTCATAGCAGAGGTGCTCCAGCCCTCTGATCATCTTCGTGGCCCTCCTCTGGACTCGTTCCAACTGGTACATATCCTTCTTATGCTGAGGGCTCCACAGCTAGATACAGTACTCCACACAATTAGAATATATAATTCCCCAGCAGGACTTAACTCTCAATAAATCAGTGCAGTATCTTAATCAAAGACTTAACAAAGTTATCAACATAAAGTTACATGCATACACTCACCCAGACACAGAAATAGAGATAGATAGATAGATAGATAGATAGATAGATAGATAGATAGATAGATAGATAGATAGATGATAGATAGATTGATTTATATAAAGGTACCTGTTAAAATCTCCCTTGAATTAAGTGAAAACACCCACATAGGATATCATTGCAACCCCCAATGGGCACAAAACCAAAATTTAAGGAAGCTTCCAGGCCAGACAACACCAACTCCACACCCTGATTTCACAAACTTGAGAGATCATGAACACCAAGAGACGTCTCACCCAGAGAGAGATGCCAGGCACAGCCTGCCACAGTCCAGGAGAGCCCAGACGGCCATCCTTGGAACTGCTACTAATAGGTTCACAAGATAATTGACTTTAGGCATAAATAATTTTACATCGTGGCCTTAACTGGGGCAGTCAGTCACTGGAATTCCCTGCTGGCACCTACCAGATTGCAATAAGGTTGAGGGCTGTCAGGGGATGAATTGTTTCACTCTCATCTCCCACTGTAGCCAGGCAGCTGACCCCAGTACTTACCTTAGCAGTGCAAGAGTGTCTTGATATGATAAGGGACGCTTAACCACCAAATTCCCCGCACAATGGCTGAGGTTAGACAGGAATCTCTAAGGCCATAGAGCAGTCCAGGAGCTAAGAGGGGAAGAAATACACCACCACAAGTGTCTATGCCTACTGTATCTGGTGATATTTGTTCAGGTCTCCTGCTCTTTAACTTGGCTTGTACCTTGCCCTCCCATTCCTGCAAAGCCTCTTCAGTGTACTGATATTCTGCACCTAGGTTCAATGCAACCACCCACAAGCTAGTTTCCTATTCTGAAATTCCCTTTTTCCCCAATTCTGCTCTTCCTGGTCTCTTGTTGCACCCTAGATGAAGTCAAGCTGCCAGGGGGCTAGGGTAGTTCTAGGGTAGGTATTGTTCCTAGTTCTGGAGGAACAATATACCTCTACTGTCCAAGAGATTTTAAATCTTTACATAGGTAACTTTCACAAGTAGATAAAATAGAAAAGTTAAATTCTATAAACTATCAAAATGCTACAGCTGGGATTTAACTGCTAAGATATACACATCTATGGTTCAGCTAGTCACCTTGATTTATTTAAAGTCAAAGAAAAGAAATGAGCACGTTATACAGGATGATACATATCATCCTGAAGCGACTATCTTAGGGTAAAACAAATCATGCTATGAAAGTTCCCACTTCTCAGCTATAAAGGTAGCTAAAGCACTAGTTCAAATGACACCTATTTCTCATGTGACATCTGCTTTGTGAGCATCTCCAGCCACACAAGATAACTCCATTTCCAAAAAATCAAAATCTTCTTGTGATCTAGATCAATAATTTTCACCTTTCAGAGAAAGGCATTGAACTGATAAGAAGACTGAAGAACATTAGAGCTGCACAAAAGAGTAGATCTGTAGCTACACATATTCTTTAATGTTTTTTGATTGCAGCTATAAATACATCACAGTATTTGATATCTTTTTTTCTTCCAGTGTGATGCACTAATTAATACTGTAAATGTATGTCATGGTGTAACCCTGTCTGGCAAAATTCCACAAGCCGCTCTCACGATGCCCCCTCCTTTCCTCCAATTGAGTGGAAGAAATGGAGGAAAAAAAAGAGAAGGAAGCTTGTAAAATTGAGATAAGAACTATTTACTAATTGAATGTAAAATAATATTTATCAATTAATATATAAAATACTACTAATAATAAGTAATTAAAATAATAGAAAACAAAACATACACTACAATATTATACAATTGCTTACCACCCACTGATCAGTGCACAACCAGGTCCCGAGAAGTGAGAGTCAGAGCCAGAGAGCCCGAGAGGCACAGCCCAAGAGTGATCACAGCAGAGTCCTAGCAAACCCTATCAGCAACAGCATGGATGGGAAAACTAACAGAACCATCAACTCCCTCACGAACAAGCCAGAACAGGAGTTAACAAAGCAGCTAACAAAGGAGTTAGAGAGAGTGTTAGCAAGTGTAGAAGTGAAAAGTGAAAGTGTGATGGCCCCCAAACCCACTCCCTGCTTATGTACTGAGCATGACATACTATGGAATGAAATACTCCTTCGGTCAGTTTGGGTCAGCTGTCTGAACTGTGTGTCCCCCACACTGCCTGTAACAAGAGAGCTGGGAATACAGCTGCAGTACCAGAAGCTGAGAAAGACCTTGAATTTGGTGCAAGCACTCCCCAGCACCAGTTAAAAAGACACCTTATCAGCACTTTTCTCAGGCTAAATCCAGGAACAGAGCTTTGTACCAGCCACTATAAAGTTAACTCTTTCCTGACTAAACCCAGCACACTGTATGAAATAATAACAATAAGATCAGAAGAAAAAAGAAAGTTTCTTTACTAGGAAAAAAACAAAAAGACCAAAACCAAAACCAAACAGCATCCTCCAGCTGTTGATACTGTTTGAACATCCAGGAACATAGCATATCATCATTAATATTTTCAATGCCTGTAATTTTTTTCCTCACAGAACCTGTTTACAGAGAGTCAAGATGCAGTAGTTGAAAGAACCTTTGGCTACGGAGTATTCTAGGTTACTTAAATCTGATATATTATTATTATTATTCTTTTGAAGCTGTAGTATAAGCAGCTCAGTAAGGCACATGTGAAAGAAGTTATTAAAGGAAAGTTTTGCTTTTTACAGCATTGTCATCAAAATTTACTGGTACCTTAAAAGTTCTAATTTGAAAATATTTTTTCTGCCTTTTTTATGGTATGTGATTTATTATACAAGTTACAAACATGGACGAGTCTGGAAACAGTAATTATCAACTTAAACGTATTCTAAATGCCAAAGCTATTTCATGGGCTGACCAAGAACATTAAAAAGTCAAGAATTATGTTTGAGAACATATTCCCCAAGATTAAATTCTTCCTGAAGGAAAGATTAAAGCCATTTACAAACCTATAACTAGTAGAAAAAATAGTCATAAAAAAAAAAAAAAAAAAACCCACACCAAACCCAACAAACCACAAAACACCACAACAAAAAAGCCAACACAAAAATAGAAGGTGCCCTATTTCCTATTTTCCCATAGAGCCACACAGAACCCTTCTGGAACAAATATCAGGTTCTTTGGCCAGATACACCAGCAGCCCAATGCAATTAGTTAGTTCCAAGATCATTAGCAACTAACTGGTCTGTCGATTAGATGTGCAATAACTCATCCAGAAAATACAGAGCATTCAATAAACAAAAGAATCACAGATGCAGGACTACATGAGAGACCAAAAATATCACATATTTTTTTCTACACAAATCTCATTACTGTCTTCATCCAGGTGTTCCTTTTGTTGACTTGACTTTAACAAATCACTTCAGTCTCTTAGTAGATGCTCACATGAATAAAAATCTGCTTTTTCTCCAGCAGAATCTCACTTGAGCAAGGTTAAATATTTACTGATACAGAAATGCGTTCAGTACTTACAAGTGAATATTGATCTATTTCAAAGTTGACTGCAATTTTCTCTTTTTTCTTTGTTAAAAACCAAGAAAAACATCTTGAAAACAGTAGTTTTTTTGTTAGGCCAGCTGATCTTTCCTGAATAAATACAACAGTAAATTAAGAGTTAGTAGTATGAGGCATAATAAGAGTCTTAAAAAAAAACAACCAAAAAACCCAACAACAACAAAACCCAACAACAACTATTCAAGCGTATTTTACCTAAAACAGCAGGAATAAGTGGCCTACACTGGGGGAGGGAGGGCTGGAGTTACTGGTAATACAAAATTTTGTTATTTCTATGTAATTGCTGAAGCTTTGTTTAATACTAGCTGATAACGTTCCATTGAACAGAATAAGCATTTTCTAACTGCACTGCACCTTCATGTAGCTGATACACAACGGTTGCCAGTGAACTGATTCAGCACAAAGACAGCAATTCACACATCTTTTCCTCATTTACAGAAATTAATTTATCTTACTCTGCATCATCATTATGTAGGATACTAAAGGCACCCCTGGGAATTACCCTGTGAATCTCTCTTAGACACAATAAAGTAAGTCCCCAGAAAGCATATTTGGGAAACAGGCATCTTTGCAAACATTCTCATCATGGTACTGAAGTGGAATAGCAACTCCTACCTGCTTATCTTAAAGGAACCTCCCTTCCCATTCCTGAAGCACCGTTCCAAGAACACTTGTGAACATGATTTGTTTTTAATTATGCCTTACCTTGGAGCAAATATAGCCTTTATTTCCTCAAATAACAATTAGAGAAACTATGAAAATAGATGGCTGCTTGGTTCACGTAAGGAGTCTTGCACATAAAATTCATTTCCTCATGTTTCACCTACTTTGGAATGAACTTTTTAAAAAAGTTTTATCAGTTTTCCCTCCCCTCTAGTGTAAATGCCCAAATTAAAATGGTAATTGTAAGGTTCCTTTCTGCTCAATATAAAAGGGTGAAAATCAGTGTTAGTTTAAGAGCTGGTTCATTAAATAACCTCACACCCACTTGAGGAGGAGAACACATCATTCATCAGGAGAACAAGGCAGACAGCTGGGCCAGGAACAACTGCAGGCATCCAGTTCCAACCTGTTTCTGCATGTTTTTCCAATACCTTAGGTGAACACATCATGGCCACCAGTAATTTGGAATGATTACTTACCAAATTTTTCCCTTTAAAAAAAAAAGTTACGGGGGGAACCACTAAGGGAGACCTTTTTGCATCTCTGCTTCCGCCGCCAGTTATAACTATTCCAAGTGTTGCCTGTGTTAGAAAGAATTCTTCATCTTTCAAAAGTAAACTTACATGCAGCTATCCACTGCACAGTGATGTTTCTGCACCCATTTAGAGAGGACCTTGCAACATGTCTGGCAAACTTTCTTGATTGTTAACAGAGGTAGTAGGTGGTCTACATTCTTCTTGGCAGAAGCTGAAATCCAGTTTAAATGATGCAGAAGATGTAAGAGAAGAAGCATTATTCTGCTACTATCTGTTTTCTAGAGTAGGTTTAGTAGGTTTTCATTTTTCCCTTTTTTTTTTTTTGTGTGTGTTTTACAGCTTCTATAACAGGCAAATACTGTTTAATCCTAGCTGGGACATTTATAGTTTGAGTCATTGCTCCTCTCTGAGGATGGTCAAAACTTTGTTGTTCTATCACTGGGGACACTTTGTTGTTCTATCACTGGGGACCCATCTTAAATGCATCTATGCAAACGCATGGAGCATGGGAAATAAACAAGAGGAGTTGGAGTTGTGTGCATGAATGAGGGGCTATGACCTCATTGGCATCATGGAGACGTGGTGGGAGGGCTCCTATGACTGGAGTATCAGAATGGAAGGGTACAGACTCTTCAGGAAGGACAGGCAGGGGAGACGTGGAGTTGGGGTTGCTCTCTAGGTCAGAGACCAGCTGGAGCGTGTGGAACTCCACCTGGGGAGGGATGAGGAGCTGACTGAGAGTTTATGGGTCAGGATTAAAGGGAGGGCAGGAAGAGGGGAAGACATAAGCAGGAGTTTGCTACAGACCACCTGGCCAGGATGTTCGAGTGGATGAGGCCCTCTACAGGCAGATAGCAGCAGCCTCATGGTCACAAATGCTAGTCCTCATGGGGGACTTCAACCAGACTGATATCTGTTGGAGGGACAACACAGCAGGAACCAAGCAATCCAGGAGGTTCCTGGAATGTATTGATGACAACTTCCTTATCCAAGTGAGAGAGGAGCCGATGAGGAGGGGTGCCATGCTGGACCTTGTTTTCACCAACAGGGAGGGGCTGGTGGGGAATGTGAAGCTCAAGGGCAGCCTTGGCTGCAGTGACCATGAAATGGTGGAGTTTGAGATCCTTACAGAGGCAAGGAGGGCGCACAGCAAGCTCACTACCTTGGACTTCAGGAGAGCAGACTTCAGCCTCTTCAGGGAACTGATTGGAAAGGTTCCTTGGGAAGAAGCCCTGGAGGGAAGAGGGGCCCAAGAAAGCTGGCAAGTATTCAAGGACCACCTCCTCCTTCAAGCTCAGGAGTGATGCATCCCAATGAAGAGGAAATCATGTAAAAGTGCCCAGAGGCCTGTGTGGATGAACAAGCAGCTCCTGGATGAAGTAAAACAAAAAAAGAAGCCTACAGTGGGTGGAAGCAAGGACAGGTAACCTGGGAAAGGTAACAACAACTGGGTAGTTGACCGAGATATCAGAGATCAGGTTAGGAAAGGCAAAGTTCTGGCAGAATTAAACCTGGCCAGGGACATCAAGGCCAACAAGAAGGGCTTTTATAGGTACATGGCGGATAAAAAGAAAATCAGGGAAAATGTGGGCCCTCTGTGGAAAGAAACTGGAGAGCTGGTTTGCCAAGAAAACCAGTCTCAGTCTTCACTGTCAAGGGCACAGGCCATACCTCCAGAGTCATGGAAGACAAGGGCAAGAACTGGGAGAATGGAGAGCCACCCATGGTCAGTGAGGATCAGGTTCGGGAACACCTCAGGAAACTGAAGGTACACAAGTCCATGGGACCTGATGGAATACATCCACAGGTCCTGAAAGAACTGGCACATGAGGCTGCGAAATCTCTATCCATCATATTTGAAAAGTCGTGGTGTACTGGTGAAGATCCCGCTGACTGGAAAAGGGGAAACATAACCCCCATCTTTAAAAAGGGAAAAAAAGAAGACCCAGGAAACTACAGGCCAGTCAGTCTCACCTCTGTGCCTGGCAAGATAATGGAGCAGATCCTCCTGGAAATCATACTAAGGCACATAGAGAATGAGGAGGTGATTGGTGACAGCCAACATGCCTTCATCAAGAGCAGATCATGCCTGATGAGTATAGTGGCCTTCTACGATGGGGTCACAACCTTGGGGGATAGAGGACAGCCAACTGACGTCATCTACCTGGACTTGTGCAAAGCCTTCTATACCGTCCCACACGACATCCTTGTCTCTAAACTGGAGAGGCATGGATTTGACGGATGGACCACTTGATGGATAAAGAAATGGCTGGATGGTCTCACTCAGAAGGTGGTGGTCAATGGCTCAATATCTGAATGGAGACCAGTAACAAGCAGCGTTCCTCAAGGGTCGGTGTTGGGTCCTGTACTCTTTAACATCTTCATCATTGACAATGGATGATGGCATTGAGTGCACCCTCAGCAAGTTTACCGATGGCACCAAGCTGCGTGGTGTGGTTGACACGCTGGAAGGAAGGGGTGCCATCCAGAGGGACGTTGACAGGCTGGAGACGTGGGCCTGTGCCAACCTCACGAGGTTGTGCTGGATTCAGTCAGGAAAGAGTTAGCTCTCTTTACTGTGGTTGCTAGGAAGTCGTGTTCCTGGATGTTGAGAGAAGCGCTGATGTGTTCCTAGCTAGTGCTGGGGAGTGCCTGTACTGAATTCAAGGTCTTTCTCCACTTCTGACACTGCAGCTGTGTTCCCAGCTCTCTCTGTCTTGCTACAGGCACTGTAGGGGACACATGGTTCAGCCAGCTGTCCCAAACTGACCAAGGAAGTGTTTCATTCCATAGTACATCATGTTCCAGGCCTTGGGTGAGGAGAGGGTCTGGTAGCCATTACTCTCACCCTTACTCTCTTTCTCGTTTACTCACATACACTTGCTAACACTCTTCCTGACTCCTGCATTAGCTGCTTTGCTAACTCCTGTGCTGGTTTGTTCGTGAGGGAGTTGGTGGGTGTGTTTAGTTTTTATCGGTCGTGCTATAGCTGATAAGGTTTGTTCAGAGTCTGCTGCAACAGCTCTCAGGCTGCAATCACTCTCGGGCTGTGGTTCTTGGGCTCTCTGGCTCTGACTCTCACTGCTCAGCACCTGGGTGTGCATTGATCGGTGGATGGTAAGAAATTGTAGTGACAGGAGAAGGGGTAATGGGTTTAAAATGTAAGCAGGGAGATTTAGATTAGATATCAGGAAGAAATTCTTCACGGAGAGGGTGGTGAGGCACTGGAACAGATTGCCCAGAGAAGTCGTGGATGACCCATCCCTGGCTGTCTTCAAGGCCAGGCTGGATGAGGCTTGGAGCAACCTGGTCTAGTGGAGGGTGTCCCTGCCCATGGCAGGGGAGTTGGAACTAGACGGTCTTTAAGGTGCCTTCCAACCCAAACCATTTTATGATTCTATGATCCTATCAATAGATCCTTATTTCCTCTCTGCTACCTTTCCTGTCTACTGATATAATATACATCACAAAATATCAGCTTGAATTATTCTGAAGAGAAGGAAAATCAGGAGCCATGGAGTTTATCTATGCTGAGGTCCATTTCCACACTATGTCTTCCATGCCCTGCAAACACTGTGCTATGAGAATTACATTGTTGTTTCTCCTCTCTGACTAGATGTTATAGACATGGTCATTGCAATAGGTAACAAAGCTGTGTAGAAAACAATGTAGGTTAACACTCTCTTAGTACTGGTGACAAATGAAAAAATGATTGTCTTAATCTAACTGTTGTTGGAAATATACAGGCTTTACAATAACTGCTTGCATATTTTCTAAAAAAAAAAAAAAAAAAAAAAAAAAAGGCAAATTCCCAAGAGAAAACTTTAGTTAAGCTCTACAAATCAATTTCTTCAGCTGCTTCTGAGGCGTACATGTGTATGTCCTACTCCTGACTTTCTTCATCCTTAGCTCAGTTACAGTTACTCAGATAAATGCCTACAAATTATCAAAATTCAGTAATACCTTCTGAATGAACAGAAGTTATATAAACTAAGCGTGTACTGAGTATCACTGCATTTAATCTGGAAAACAACCAACTAGTAATGTGCAGAGTCCTGAAATCCTAAAGTGAATTATGAAAACAACATTAAACAACAGAAGGTGCAGTGTTGTGTCCATACAAACTGATAGTGAAACTCATAGCCTGGAATGAGCCATTTTGGATCTTTCACAGAAGATGTTAGAAACATTTTAAAACACAATACTAGCAGCTAAATCAGCTACCGAGGTCTATTGATGTGAGTGTCTGCCAGAGAGGAAAGCAGAACTACTCAGTCTTGCTACTTGAACTACTAGAGTTCCTGCTACAAAAGGGAGTTGCTTGTGGATTATTTTTATTTAGATTACAATAATTCAACTATAATGCAGAATTTTATTTGTAAAGATTCTCCCAGAGGATGCCAGTAGCTCTACTCATTTCTAGTGAAGATGTTCTATCTATGCAAATCTCCTACAGGCAAAATTACCAGGTTATTTATATGCCTAAAGATGAAGATAGGCAATATGATTTGTGAGGTTTTAAATACCTCAAATCATACCAGTTTAAATCGTACTGTTTTCAGAAGTGGATTATGAGTAAAAACACATAAAAGTTGTTGATATTCCAGACATGTAACATAACCTTTAAAAATGCATGTATAATTATTGTAAATGTAGGAATTAGACAAGCCAAACAAGAAGGAAAAAGGCACAGTAGGATCTGATTTAAGCAAATACACAAAGAATGTCAGTTTCAGTTTATAAAGAATATATCTATTTAAAATCAAGACAAGTGAAACAATTAAAATATTGAATTGAAAAATAAGATGTGCTTGCCTCCCACAAGTGAGAAAAAAATATTCATTCATCTGCATATGAAAAATGTTTTGATTGATACATTATAAAAATTCTTGTTAAGAGATGAACTTACTAAATTTAAGACCATATGAAAAGTTAAGTCTCTCACCTGCTTTCAATAGCAATTATTTCAAAGAATCAGTTTAATGTACTTAATACTGAGAGAGCATTACAGATTAGATGACAATGACACCCTTAAAACTGAATCTGGAAGATTATTTTATATGCATTAAGCACATGAATTGATTTTACATATGAACACTAGATGCAGCAAAGGAAAGTTATATTCTAGACTCAGAGAATTCACATTCATAGACAAAAATTTAAGCAAATTTAAGACATTACAACCTTGATTTAACAAAGCAGTTAAGCACAGAAAATCAACACTGTTTTCAGTGTGCTGAAATACATGTGTGAGTGTTTTCTGGGTAGCAGCTGGATTGCTCATACCTGCTTTGCTGAATCAGGAATTTTAGACACAACAGTTTAGACAGTCTCCTCAAAATGATGAAACTTATTAAATTAAGTTTGACTGATAGGAGACTTCCCCTGTAAAGGATACACACTTAAAATGTGTAATGAAAAACCAGGAAGCAGTGAAAGTCTGAAAAGCAAACCCGATTAAAGGATATCGGAGAGTGAAAGTAGACGTAAGGCCAGATAAATATCTAGATAGCTCACCACTGAAGAAGAAAGTATCAATTTCATAAAACTAGAGTTTTTAAAATATTATCATCCTATGCTATTAATTTTGCAGTTCTTTACTATCATGTGCTCAAACTTAGTTAAATTTATAAAGTTTAAAAAAGTCTGGTGACCAACCACATAAGGGTGAAATACTGTAGAATCTGATGAAGTTACATGAAGATCTAGAGATGGAGTTTTATGTGTAAAATGATGTAACACTTTTTTTTTCATCTAACTTTCAAGAACAGTGAACTGGAACCCCTTGAAGCTGTTTGAGGCCATTGGAATCTTCAGCACTGAAAATGAGCCTGTGTTTACTTTGATGGATCTTTCATGAAGACAGTTTTCCTCAAAAATTAACAAAACTTGTAATGATGATGGAATTATCAAAGGTATGGAAAGCTGGAAGTGAAGGAGGTTTTTTTCATCTTTACTCCTATTACACTGATTCCTGCTATTGTAATTAGATGTATAAGACCAAACTGGTATCAAATAAACCAAGCTTTGTGGTGTACCTACATATTGGTGCAATTCTCTTCTGGTTCAAGAAGGAAAGAAAATCCCATTGATTTTTCCTCACTGAAATCCATCTGCCTGAGAATAATGTAGAAAATAGATATATGTAGAGAATATTTCTGGATGTGGTTTCAAAACACCATAAAAATCATGAATCATATTATAAAAGTATCTGCGTAACAGTGAAAATGTTTACTAGTGAAGATGATAGAACGTTAAGCAGTGTTGTAAAACTGAACAAGACTTGTTCTCTCTGTGAGGGAGATAAGTAGTATAGATTTCAAACTATACCTATTTTTCAAACATATCACTTTCATCTTAACAAGATAATGTATTTATAAGAATATAGATGAAACCAAGTTTTATAGTATTAATATTAGCTATATAAAATTAGCTTATTGGAATATACGACTACTGTATCCTTTCCTACACTTCAGTCGAAAAAGAGCCACAAATTACCAGTTTTTTACCTGAAGTCTTCCTAGGGCTGCTAAATGAGTGTCATAAATTTAAAAGGAAAATAAAACAACCAAAAACCCACAGCAACCGTCCCAAGTCTATACAGCATATAATAAGACTTAAGATTCAGCATCATATGCCAGACTCGAATTTTGTTATATGCACATTTTAACTGACCCAGAGCAAGAATCAAAATTCTGTTCTGCACAGCTGGTGCAATGTAACATTCTTTTACTGCCAAGAAATATGTGTGAATTCAAAAAGAACTGGATGACTTATTAATATTGTTCCTTTAACATTTAGACCTTTATGAGGACACTCAGAAATTTCAGTAAAGCATAGAAAGAAATCTTATATTTGGCATATTACAGAATAGTATATGTGACAGGCTAACCTTAGCAAAGATGAAGGATGTAGATATTCTAGCAGCTCATATGTCCTACTGCTGCCACTTACAAGCATTTATACCAGATGAGGATGCAGCCTAAAACATTTCTCATTCCTCTACAGTGAGGCTTTATTTTGGTGGGTTTTGGGGTGTTTTTTTCCCTAAATCCAAGGTTAATAATAAATTAAAATCATCTTCCTCTCATCCCAAAATACAGAAAGAGAGCTAAGGGGAAAGTATATCATAACAAGAAGGTTTGAGTTTTTCTAATTCTAACCACTCTAGTTCCAATATAGGGAAGGAAAATCAAATGAGGTGCTTGCAGCACTCTGTGTATTTAGGATGTATTAGAGTGCTTTGCAAAGTTGAGTCCAAGTTTTAAGAAACGTCTAATAAGAGTGGTTTACCTTCTAAATAAGAGAGATTTAACTAAACGTATTTATCTTCAAACTCTTTTGAGTTTTGAAAGTCTGTTTTCTATGATTCCTTTCTTGTCAACTGGAAATATCCAAGAGGTATTTTATCAAATTTTGAGTTTAGATTTATACTCTGGGTGATTTTTGCATAGTTAAGTAATGTTTACATCCATTAGATAAATTCAGCCCTTGTCAAGAGAAAAAAAAAAAAGAAGCACCATCTTTATGGTCACCTCAGTAACTAAGACTGCCTATCTACACATCTACCATTACTGGCCATGATCTATATACTATTAGAGGACTTAATTCTTGTTCTTTGTACTGACCTGAGGAGGAGACCAGCAGAATTGAGTGTGAGAATGCTAACCTGGCAAACAGGAAAAAAAAAAAAAAGAAAACGTAAAAGACAAAGAATATCTAAGTCTAGACAGGTTTATTTCTTATCTTTTCTTGCTATAATGTGTGTCCAGAAAGATGCCAAACATTTTGGCATAGGTTGAGTGTCTCAGATGTTTCTAAAATTGGTAGCATCTTACAAATCAGGTCTTGGGCCAAGTCTTACTTAAGTTAATGAGTTTTTCTTATATTATTTACTGCAATTGGTAAATGGATCATACCCACTACTAGTTATTGCCCTTCATTTTGTGTGAACATAAAAGTATTGAAAAAATAAAATGCCAGAAAAAAACCTCTGAATTATATACAAGAGAGAATATATGGTTATGGTAACAAGAAAGTCAGGCGGTTTTTAGATTATGTTGCTGCTTTAAATTAAGAAAATCAAGAAATAATAATAATTAAAAAAAACCCAAACAAAAATAAAAGAAACACACACACACACAAAACCAAGCCACAACCAAACAAAAAACCCCAACTCTAATTGTCGAAGTAGGTAAACAACTACAAAGTGTAAATATAAATAGATAGCACTCCTATTTTCTCAGTTATCTGAGTTGGAGAAATTTGTTTCTTTCTCTTTATTTCCAGCTCCCTATCTGGACCAATCTTGGTGATTCACAAAGTAAATCAGTCTAAAATGTCATAATTCAGTTGATCTGAACACATCATACACAAAAAGGCAATTTCTCCCTGCAATGTCATAAGCGAATAAGTACAAGTCTAGAAAATCTCCACTTTCAAATCTTTTTTTCTTTCAGTTTTCAGTTTCAGGTTTGGCAGTCACCATAGCAGGTGGATCACAAAGAACTGTTACTGATTTCAGCAGGTCTGCACTGATGATCAGGCACCCATCAGTATGGATCCAGTTCCTCAGTTTTGGGGAGATCTGCCCCTACTGCGCTTTGCTATTGTGTTGGTTTTAGTCAGGAAAGGATCAACTCTGTTTACAGTGGCTGATATGGAGCTGGGTTTCTGGATTTACTCTGAGAAAACTACTAATAAGGTGTCTTTTTAGCTGATGCTGGGGAGTACTTGCACCAAATTCACGGTCTCTCTCAGCTTCTGATACTGCAGCTGCGTTCCCATCTTTCTTGCTACGGGGCGGGGGGGGGACACACAGTCCAGACACCTGACCCAAACTGACCAAGGGAGTATTTCATTCCATAGTACGTCATGCTTGGTACATAAGGGAGTAGGCTTGAGGGCCACACACACTCTGACTCTTTCCCCTTTATTATGCTTCTGCTAAATCCTTTGTTAGCTGCTCTGCTAATTACTTCGCTGGCTCGTTCATGAGTTATTTGGGCTGTTTGTTTTCCCATCCATGCTGTTACTAATAGGGTTCACTCACACCCTTCACTCTGCTGTGATCGCTCTCTGGCTGTGGCTCTCAGTCTCTCTGGCTCTGACTGTCACTTCTTGGGACCTGGTTGTGCATTGGTCAGTGGGTGGTGAGGAACTGTATCATATTGTATCATATGTTTTATTTCCTATTATTTTAATTACTTATTATTAGTAGTATTTGTATATATTCATTTATATATATTATTCATTTACATACAATTAGTAAATAGTTCTTATCTCAGTTTTATGACCACCTTTGTCTTTTTCCTCCAATTCTCCCCCTCTGCTGGAGCAAAAGAGAGAGGAGGTGTGAGCTTCATGGTATGTTGCTGGCCAGAATTAAACCACTACACTATCCATTTCAGCAACTGAAAATACAAGAAAATCTTATGCTTTTGTGTCAGTGAGGAACAGGAGGTTTTGCAGTATGTTAGCATGCACCCCTGATCATCACACATCTTTTCAAAGTCTGTATAAGTACTTGAACTCAGATTTTATGCGTGAAAAATCAAAGTATATTTGCAGAATAATAAACAGTAATAAAAATATTTACATAAAGCATTAGTTAATGATTTAAATAAATAATGAGCCTATAATACAACTGTTAATTCTTTCTAAGCGGTACTTATCTTCAGAACTGTAGCTACAGATTTTTACAAATAGTTCCTTTCACAGTCCTACTGAGGAACCCCTGAGACATGCATGCATGCTGAATTGAAGGTGTTTTAAGCTAACCTATCTTGCATCGTGAAGTAGGTGTACAAATATTATTCATACCTCTCTGTGAAACATCTATAGAGTGTTACAGAAAATAACAGAAAAAAATGACGTTTTCATCTGGAATAGTTTAAAAAGAGAGAGAGAGAAAGAAAGAATCACAATCCCTTATACTGAATGTAGCTACCTAGACTTAGTGAACAGTGCAGAATGCTGATGAGGTCATTGCATATACATCCCAGTAGTAGTAGGTTTTTCCATCATTATCTATGCCTGCAAAATCCCAGCTTATAAATTGGTATTTTACTAAAGAATACGTTTGTTAAGCATTAGATTCCAGTAGTTGCCACTAAATAATATTGACCGCATTGACCTCCTATGAATGTCAGTGGAAAAATTCCTAGTGATTCTATTGAGAAATTCCTGAACACTATCCAAGCACATTTAAATAAAGAAGCTATTAACCTTGAGTGTTGTTAGGCATTTTCATTGTGCACTTAATATACAACATAGCCTTCATATGTTTAATATTGCTCCATAGCCATTTACATATACTTCTGCCACACTGTTTTTTAGGGGGTTGGGGTTTATTTTAGTTCAGAGTAGCGAATATAGCCAAAAATCCATACATCGGTTATTACTCTGACTAATTGGTCTATGACTCCAGAGGGGATTGGTGATGAAAGGAAAGAAGTAAGAGCAGGAGGTTGTGGTATGGGGCACAGTTCCAGATCTTACAAAACTGAGACTGTAAAAATTACTAATTTTCTATTATATCACTATCATGTTATTTTCATACTCACAACATGGCTCAGGTTTTAACATCAACAAGCATGTTCTTTCTTAATCAGTTTGAGTCTATGACAATGCAATATTATACTTAATTGTACAGGATGCCTTTGAACGGGCCATCAAAATGGAATAATCATAAATAAGACTTTTATATACAGAATTTAGATAGACTGAATAATAATTCCATTTTTTCCCCTCCTCTTTTTTTCTTCTTCCTCTCCCTGACCCCCTGAAGGACAATCTCTATCACCCAACTGAACAAGCTGCACAAATACACTGGAAAATGTCAGTTAACCTCTATTTCTTTGAGGATTATCTTCTAGTGGCTGATGGCAGAGAAACCTCATATTTACTAAGCCACATTTTCAAACATCACCTTGTGTTTTGGCACCTGTGAACTGATGGATGTAGCTATTTGTCCTGATAATATAGGCAAAAACAGACAAAATCCAGGAATAATTTAGTAGCCTAAATTCCATTTAGACTACCATGTGGTTAAATTATTGTTGTGCTCAATGAGGATTTTAATAAATATAATTACATTCTAAGAACACATGATAAAATAAGAACAAAACACATTGAAACAAATAGGTTTTGTTGATTTGTTTTTATGAATTTCAGTAGTCAATAAGGATGAGAAAGAAATTATCATGTACAAGACAAAACTAATTTCATGATCCTGGAAACAGACAATAATGTGAATGCTGCTAGCAACAGGTAAAAACTGATGATTCATATAGTATATAATGTGTTTTGAAAATTAAATTTTTCCAGTCTAACGAGGTAACATTCAAAGTCCTTAAAATTGGTGGCCATGGGGTGGAAAATAACCATATTTAACAAAATGTAAAGCAAGGCCTCTCCACTATAAGTGATGAATCAGTGATCAAATCTAATGATCAGAAGTAAACAACCTAACAAACAGCTGATTAAGCTGTGTTCAGTGCCTTCAGTGTTGCTTTCATTCTTCAGTCATCAGTCTCTCAGAATTCTGGTTCAATAACCCTCAGTGACATTCTCTTGTGACAGTTGTGTGATTAATTTTTTAATTCCTGTCCTTTATATTATTGTTGGGAAACCATAAAATGCTTTATACATATTTTGATATTTTAAAATTTTCAGAGATGGTCCTCATAAGTTTATTTGACCTTGCTGAGATCCATCTGACAGATGAATGAATCCCGTTACATTTACTATTATAAATACTTTTGATGCTGGATAGCAGTAGAAGTGCAGCAAAAGTTCCCAGTGCCCTGAATACAAAAGAAGCAGTTCATCTATGTAATAAAATTTAGATGAAGTATGAACATATACATTGTTTGGATTTATTTGTAAGTATGTAGATGGATATATTGAAATATGGGACCAAAATGTCATTATTCTCATACCATTACTGTTGCTGGAAATACACATAGACATAATTCTATTACACTAGTCATAGTTAAATCACTTTTCTGAGGATTTTGTGATTTCTGGACATAAAAGTAGCTATCAAATGCTTCTGTCATGAATGCTTTTGGATGAAGCACTGCTTCCAGTATTGATTGTACACACTTTCCCTTTTCTAAATTACTTTTTCTTTCATTGTATTACAAAATACACACCACCTCCAAGTATTTCAACAATTCTATTTCATTCCATCTTGTATTCCTTCACACCAGAATCCCTCTCAAGTTTTATATGATTTCAGAAACTAAATGTTTTCAAGGTATTTTTTTCTTTATACACTGCTATAGATTTTGCTTGCTCCTTACTGCTACCATTTGTAGTTATGTAGTGTAAAATGACAGACATTCTGTGTTGAGTGAGACCGTTGAGTCTGCTGGCTGCAGGCTATAGATGGACAGCCAGAGATTATTTGCTGGCAAGGACTGTGACAGAGACTATCACAAATTGGCATAGTAATAAGGTTATTTCCACCCAAATGAGTTCATTACCTTCACTCCACCTCCCCCCCGCTGCTTTATGATGATGATTCATGTATCAGTTAGAGTACTCTGTGGTTGATTCTGATCATCTTTTGGAGGAGTTTTAAATTCACAGCCATTGCCCTATATAACCAAAAAGACAAGGGTCATGGCAATATCTCAGATTCAGGTAAGGTGTCTGCCAGTTGCCTAACTTTTGTTCAATATCTGACCTACAGTGGTGAATCAATCTTTCATTTCACCCAACATAATGATAAGATGTCATCAATAACTAAATGTAGTATTTTATCAGCTTTTACTGTCTAGTCACAGTAAATTGATTTTGAACTACAGGATATCAAGGCTTAAAAGACAATAAAGCTTAAAGCTTTCACAGTTTTGTAAGTGGGTTGATAGGTGATCTCAGAACAACCGCAGGTTACAAAGACTAGACAAGGGCAAAGTGTGTCTCCAAAATCCTTCATGATTTAAGAATACACCTATCAGATTATGAACAACATTAATTGGAATAAGGAAGGATTTATGACTGTAGTTCAAATTAAGTAAAAAGACCTACAAACTGCACATTTCCCAGTATTGGCGAGATATTAATGCCTTATTATTTAGTTATTATTACTGTTGCATATTAGTACAATATATTATAAGGCACAAGTCCTTCCAATACAACTGCAGTCTCTCTCTTTTCCCTCAACCACACTCATCTGCCTTATTCAAGTAATGTCAATTTGGCAAATAATACAAACACATTCAATTATAAAACAGAGAAACAATTTCACTTTCTTTGATATGAATAGCAAACTAATTAGCTGCTGTAGCAGGCTTTTGTGTATTTATTTCCTGTTTAATAAAAAGCTGACACAGTGGTCATTAGTATTTTAGGATTTATTTAGCTTAATATCCTAAACATACAAAAATTAACATAATAATTATGTTAGAACAAACAGGATACAAAATATTTAGATCAATTTAACTCAATAAATTATTCCGTCTTTACACTAACACAGGCTGTTGCAATGTTTTCCATATGTACTACACTCAAATAACTTAAATGTACCTTGAATTCTTGCTATTTTTCCTCATATAGTCTTCCACTAAGAATAGAACCATGGCTGTGATGATCAGTTCTAGCAAGAAATGAGTTGTCAGAAAAATCTCTTTTACGTTTTGCAATATCTACACACACACACAGAGTGCTGGACTGTCAAAAAAGAATAGTTCATCTGCTTTACTGAGGAGAGACACACAGACCCTCTACTCTGACATTACAGTTCTTCATAGTTAATTTGGTTAAATCTAAAGGAACACTAGTTAATTCTCCTGTGATGATTTATGATTTTTTAAGAATCCTATTTTGTACCAAAAGTAAATGACCTCACAACAAAATTATATTAAAGTTGCTCCAGTGAAACAAAAGTTTAAGGTCTAACCATAGCTTTTCATCTACACAGATCTCTTTCTTTACTAAACAGCCAGAAAAGTACAAAGGAGGAAAAAAAAAAAAAAAAAAAAACAAACAACCACACATATACATACCCACTGTCAATTCAGTGTTGGAATCCTAGTACAAATTTAGAATCATTTTGTCATTTCATTTGTTTTGGTTTTTTTTTTAATAAGAAGAAAAAACTAGGAGGGTGGAAGTACCTGTGGAAATTCATGAATGTCTGTCTTTGCTACAGCTGTGTCTAAGGTTTTTATGCAAGGAGCTTTTCTGGGGTATGTATTTCCATCCTGCACCAAGAACAGCATTCACAATAGGCATTGTTTTTCTCCCCAAATTGGCTGTGAAAAGAATATGCAATAATTTTTAAAATGCAAATCAGCATTCTTGCAGTCTACTGGAGAATTTTTAACTGACATATTTACAAAACTTTTCCCCCAAATCTTGACTTCTTTAATTTTAATCCCTTCCAACTTAGAAGTATGCACAATGAGAAGTGTCCTCTTGGAAGAAAGAGAAAATTGCAACTAGACACGTGAACATTGGAAACATTTTCACTTTCTCAAACTTCACATATAGGCTACATTTACTAATAATCTGATCTGTTTCATCTTTTCATGAAAACTTGTTTTCAGGGATAGTCTTTCAGACTGTTTGTTCTAATTTTCCAGATACCAATTTTACAGAAATAACTTCCTTTGTTCTCACTGCACAGCTTGACCTTGTATACACTCATGACTTGGACAAGACCCCAGGCTGGCCAGAGTTCAGTGATCTTCAAGCATTAGCACACTAAAGAAGACTCATATTTCTTAGTCTTCAATTTAAGAAATAAACCCTTTAGCTTTTTATCATAAGAAAAATTTGAGAGCAAACAAAAATGCCAAAAAAAATAACAGAGCTTCATACACCAATCTCCTCTACCCATTGTGAGCTTGCATGCTTTTCACTTCCAGGCAGTCACTCACAGACTAAGAAAGTCAAACTCCATGCATCCTCATCTGGTCCCCAGCAAAGTCTTTTCACCTCCTTTGTAGCCTGATGTTTTCTGATGACAGTGTCTCAAATCCGTAATGTGATCTAAATAGTCTTTGTTACTGCAAGCATGCTCAAGAGCTTCTGGAGAAGCAACTACCTCCTCCCACACACACCTCTTTTTTCCAAAAGAGAAGTAGCATAATTCCAGAAAAAGACCCAAACAACCAGATCCTGAACACCACTGCACACACCTCCACCCCTCACAAATAAAACCCCCAACCAAACCCAAACCACAAATTCCCCAACAATGTTCAGCACAGTGACACTTCTAAAACAGCTTCTTGTAACTTTGAAATAACAACAAGGCACCACGTTTTATGAAGTAACTCAGAGAATTCTGATATATTTCATTATGGTAATATTATAGTAAAAGTTTAATGCAGTTTAAAATCTGGTCTGCTGATTCTTGATCAAAAGTTCTCTCTCTATTGGCCTTGATGTCAAGATGTTCCTAATAGCTGTATACTTCATGACTTTAAAAAAGAAGCCTGTTCTTTCAGATACCACCCTGCATGACTGGCAGCAGCATTTTCAGTTTGTGTGCACACGTTCTTTAGATGGAAATGATTCAGTACTAATAACAGCATATGCACATTCAGAGTCAACTTTCCATCTGAACCATGCAAGATGGCGTATCGTGCCCACCTGACAAACCAACATGAAGACGTATGTATATACACAGCAGAGGAACTTAACCATATTTGTAACCTAGGTGTTACACAAATGGGTTTGTTCATTAAACCCCCTTAAAAAAAAAATTATCTACAGTACTACAATTTTTTTTTTTCTGCTAAGAAAAGAATTTAAACCTGGGGCTTCATTATTTCTCCCACAATAGAAAACCTGTATTTCATACTCTTTTGAGGGTTTTCATTGGCCCACATAGTCTATAACGGCTGCTAGCTATAACTTAGCTGAGAAAATTCTGTTCATTTATAACTTTTCCAGAGGGCTTGAGGAGGTGAGCCATAGTGAATCTAATGTGAAATTCTCATTATTAGATGCCTAGACTAAGCATTATGTTTCATTAAAGTACGGTATATGTTTACTAAAACCTGCCTCAGGATCAAATTCAGGTTGCTTCTACTAGTGATCACACAAAAATTCTTACTTTTGTTTTCCTTCTGTTAGCTGAACTTTAAACTTTGTTACAAATGCCAGTCTAGGAAAATGAGCAATTGAGCTCTGATATTTTTGCTACATTGATTTAAGATGATCCTGTTCAGCTTCCCCTTCTGCAACTACATCAAAGGTGGCAAAATTGTCAGATAACCCACATCATCAGAAATTCAAAAATGCAGGCAGTTCTTGGAGTCATAAAAGTGTTCATTATTTATTTTTAAAATAACTCTAATGGCAGACAAGTGGAGAAAAGCTTGAGTGGAAGGAAAAATTCTGCATTAAGCCAATACATTTGCATAGTTTCTTTAGCAGAGACAATGTCAGATGATATGCAAATCAGATCCATCATTTCATTACTTTTATAGAGCTACTTGTCCTCTTTCACGGTTTCTAAGCTCTGCAGAAGGGTATCTTCTAATATTTCTAAGAGATTTTAAGAGACCTGAAGGACACATGAATGAAAAAAAGTCTGAAGAACTATACTGAAATAAGTATTTTATAACACTAGCCAAAAGAGAAAACAAAAACAAAACAAAACTAACAAACAAAACATCACACTGTTTCTGCTCAAAATAAAAATCTTACTTACACTTTTAATTTATTTATCTCAAATAAGAGACTCTTTAAACCCATTTCTCTTCATGACTCAGTCTTAAAATACTTCATCTGTCTTGGTGGCAACTAATTATTGATTTTATGTAAGAACTGTTTAATTAAGCAGATAACCGAGAATAAGCAGCTGGTACAGAGGGGAAGCTCTGTAGATACCTACAAATTTGCCTCCATATGGATGTTTCTTCAATTTTTAGTTCCCTTTACATCTTCAATAAGACACCTCCTTGTCACTTGGTAGTGTTTCTGACGTACAGCATGTTGCATGCTTATTTTAGATTGCTGACATTTCCAAGAACAGTTGGTTTGATATACATATACTAACAAAACAGAGTTGGTGAAAGATTAATGTCTTGTTGGCAAAGGTCAGTTGTGTGATAATGACTTTTACTTACTCAACAAAACTTTTGAGGGAAGGCTACAGTAAATTAACCTAACTTCTGTCTTTCAATCCGTATATGGCCACATGACTTGTTTACTCTTTGATAACCTGTTATAGTTCAGCATGTATTGTACTAAGATATAAAAGAGCTAGAAGGAAGAAGCTTCTCACATGGATAAATTCAGATTCTTTGGTAATTTATCCAAGGATTTGTAAATTTTATTTAGAAGAAAAGTCACAAGTGTGCAGGTCAAGTTAAGTGTTTGTATTTTATATCAGTGTAGAACATGAGGATAAGAGACTTGACATTAATACACTCAAGACAGAGCTTGGTGAGAAACTCTTTTTTTTTTTTTTTTTAATATTCTGAGTTCCTTATGCTTGCCAAATGCTCACACACTTTTGCTTCTTGTTTCCTCAGAGAGGGTCCCGATTCAACAAAACAACCATCTTCTTCACAAAAAGGCTTCAGTGACCCTAAAAATAAACATACAGCCTACCCTAGCATTCCTTCCATCCAACATCCTTTTTCAAACAGTGAGTGGTGAGAGGCACTTGGGAATAGCCTGTAAGAACAGTAAGTACATACAAAGATGCATCCTGGCATACACTCTATTCACTTCTATCCTCCTACAGATTATGGAAAGTTTTGCTCAACTAACAGTTATTATGTCCATCTTGTACCCCATATTTTCTGGAAGGTACAAAAAAGTGGATAAATATCTTATGATTATATCACTTCAGGCATTCCTTGAGGTAAACTTCAGTATCATAAAGCAGGATAGGTGACTTTCCTCACATTAGGAAGGACTGATACATCATGAAGCATGCTGAGACTGTTAGAAACACAGTCTGATCCACCCCAGTTAGAATCCTCTGACTGTTATTCATCCAGGAAATTGGGCAGACCACCAAGATGGGTCACAACAGAAAGGCATGTGCTATTATTGAGACCTTTGAGAATCACCATGCACAAGTTAAACAAAACCAAAGAAGGATGCAATACCAGCACCCCTCATTTCACACACACTGTTAGGAACTAATATGACATTAGCATTCAAAATCACGTTAACATTCAAAAATAATTTTTTCAGAGATACATACTTTCTTCGTCCTTTTCTACTAGCCTGTTCCTTGTCTTTTTCCTAAAATCCAGGAAGCCTTGCTATCATCCTATGGATTTTAAGGCATCAGAACCAAAAATCTAGCAAACAAAATAGACCCAAGTGAATGTTAGAAAAAACCTCCACATTTCTTACATCAATATCTAAAAATTTTCGTAGTCTCCAGGATGGGAACCCAAAAACTGAATCAATAAAAACAGTATTTTCATTTTTCTGAGCATATTCACATTTCAAAATTTGCTCAGAAATAAAAATACCTATCTTTATGATGCTTCTGTGGAAAAAAACCAAAACCTAAATGACAAATTGTATTTTTAATTTGGATTTGGTTTCAGTTTGAAAACTCACAGGTAACTGCACTTTCATTTAGATGTATTATTTACTTTATCATTTATATTTGTACTACTCTTATCTTTTTGTAGAGGCCAACATAAAAACTGCAACTCAACTGTAAGAAAAGCATGATACATAGATCATTATTCTAGTCTCAAAACAAAGGCTACTACTTGCTGACTAACTAGTACTTAATCCAGTTGGAAAATCAAAGGGTACTCTGAACAGCTGGTCTTCTAATTGGTACACTGAGTGCTAATCCTTTCTTGAATGTGAAAACTGCCTCACTGAGAGAAACTCTGATCTAGGAAGTATTGAAATCTTTTCAAGGAAACGTGATTAATGAACTAACAGTACAAAATATTTAATACTGATGTTGTTTCTAATCATGTGTGATGTACAGTATATTAAAACATCAGGCAATAACTACACATTTATATATGTACAAATATCAACATCTCACTTTCTAAACACAAGAAAATTCTGTTGCTCTCTACTATAGTAATTTTATTGCATTTTATTGTGAATTTCCATGAGGAAATATTTTCTTTCTTCTTGTTGTACTTCAATTTATTTTTAAATTGAATACTAGGTTTTCTGTAATCTCTCATCTTCTATTAAGATCACTAGAATTTAGATTACAAGGTAATACTATAAATTGAAAAACTGATCAATTTGAAGTTTGTGTATAATCAGGTTCAGTTAGTCTTGAGGTATAGAGGTCTCTGAGTATTAATGAAAAAGGCTCACTCTAAAAGAATCAGAAACCACTTCTTCACTGTCCATAGGTCTGGTAATCTCCAGAAAAGTGTCACAGTCTCTGCTATGGTCCTTTATTGTCATGAAAGCTGAGACCTCAGGATTAAATTAACTCTTAGTTCAAAGTGACCATAAGCAGTTTTATCTGTGTATGTATCATCTCTGGTTTTCTGTCCTTTGCCTATTCATATTTTTACTAGATAATGAGAGCAATCACATAAAGTGAACAGAATCCTGCTCCTCTATAACCATACACTTCATTTCAATGTCTTCGCCCTTCTAACTTTCAGCTAGTACTGAGAGGAAGTACTGAGCTGCCAAAAATGACATATACTTTATCATATTTTTAATGCTTCTAAGATCTCATCTACTGAGCAAAGATCCTGTCTGTCCACCACAAAATTGCCAACTCCGCCAGTTATTAAAGAACAAACAGCTTTTATCAACACAGTGTTGTACAACTTGTAGGATGACTATGAACCACAGAAAAGAACAATAATGAAAGATGATACTGGAGATTTGTTTAGTTCTTAAGCATGGCTAAAAAAGACTAGAACGAAGAGAGATGTGTCTTCTGCAAAGTTAAAAAATTTTATATTTTGGCGTTTGCTTCTATTAGAAAAATCATACTATGAATGATTCATGATGAAGGGTCCAATTCAGTGGAAAAATAGTAACAAAACTCCCACACACATAAATACACAGCAAAATCCTACAGGTGTAAACACAAAGGGTGTTTTACTAATCTGGACTTTTATTTTTTTATGAAGTGGACATTTCTTGATCTCTTATGAGTTATGCAGTTATCCAGTGTTCATAATACTTGGATTGCTTCCCACCAGTTTACTATTCTACACTTCTGTTACACCAGAGAGAGAAGCACTTATTACAGGTGAGACATTTCTATTTCAACTATTCCAGGTGAGTTTTAGTATGTGAGAGAACTAGCATATGGAGATCATTTTCTCCTGGGAGAGAATTTCTGGGTCATATGAAAGGCATGACTAGAGCATATGAAAGGCATGACTGGAGCATATTGGGTTAAGTTAAGAACAGAGGACTGCATATCATGTTGAAGACACTTGCCTAGCAATTAGGTGAAGATAAATGCAACAAAGTAGGGTGAGAGTATATAAACATATTAGAGATATAGAGAGATAGAGAGATAGAGAGATAGAGAGAGAGAGAGATTTCTTAACATACGATATATATTTGAAGGAAAAATATTTAGTTAGAAAGCAAGGAGAAATGCTGTCTCCTTCTCTTGTGACTTGAGGTGTGAGGATGAATATTCGAAAGGAGAGTGGAGAGCTTGTGTATCTCAAGGAACAGACATAAACCCAACCCTTATAAGGGATGGAAAGGAAGAATCATTCCCCAAGACACTAAGAAAACCATTTGGAGTTTGCATAATTCATCAACCCCTTCTCCCAACCCAAGCTGCAAGACTGCTCAGAGGGACTGGAACAAATGTCATTCCGCCAGTATCCTTTGTACAAGGCAGAGATTTATTTTTTAACCTTTTGTTTCTTCTGTTTTACTCAGAATTTTCCAAGGTGTTGTGGTTTAACCCCCATCAGCAACAAGTACCACACAGACACTCACTAACATACCCTGTTCCCTCAGGGGGCTGGGGAAGAGAATCAGAAGAAAAAAGTAAGAAGACTTGTGGGTTGAGATTAGAACATTTTAATAACTGAAATAAAATAATGACACTACTACTGATGATGATGGTAATAATATATAATGAAAATGAAGAGAAAAAGAAGGAAAAAAAGAAAGAGATGAAATGCAAGGGAAAAAGCCTCAAGGGATACAACCACCCATCGACCAATACCCAGCCAGTCCTCAAGTATCGATCTACACCCCCAGCAACTCCCCCAGTTTATATACTGAGCATGACATCTTATTGCATGTAATATCCCTTTGGTCAGTTTGGACCAGCTGTCCTGGATGTAACATTCTTCTCAGCACAAATCCAAATCATAACCTCATACTAGCTGCTGTGAAGGAAATTAACCCTATCCTAGGCAAAAGCAGACCATTCGCCACCTCTTTTTGACACACCAGCTACATCATGCTCAGGTCCCACGTTATCCAATACATCCTCATTAACCATTACCCCCTTAGAATAGATATCATTCCCTTAGTTTATGGACCACTACTGTAAATGTTTATAAAATGTACATTGAGGTCATTTAGTCAATGACTTCAGGATCCAAGAGACAGGAGAGGTGATGTGGTGTGTTGTGTGGGGCCACAGGTCACCAAAGCCAGTTCAGGTCGGGTCACTGCTGCACTTCCACTGCTTCTTGTCAGGCTTCTCCTCCATTGTTTCAGGTGGTTCCTGCATTAATAATTCGTATAACACAAAAGTCATATAATGGATTACAACAGATTAAAAGTGTTGGGGCTACTCATGGACGAGAAGCTGAACATGAGCTGGCAGTGAGCGCTGGCAGCCCAGAAAGCCAATTGTGTCCTGGGCTGTATCAGGACAAGTGTGGCCAGCAGGTCAAGGGAGGTGATTCTCCCCCTCTATTCTGCTCTTGTAAGACCCCACCTGGAGTTCTGTGTCCAGCTGTGGACCCCTCAACATAAGAAGGATATGGACCAGTTGGAATGAATCTAGAGGAGAGGGCCACGAAGATGATCAGAGGGCTGGAGCACCTTTCCTATGAAGAAAGGCTGAGAGAATTGGGTTTCTTCAGCCTGGAGAAGAGAAGGCTCTGTGGAGACCTTATTGCAGCATTCCAGTGCCTGAAGAGGGCCTACAAGGAAGCTGGGGGGGGGACTTTTTACGAGGGCCTGTAGTGACAGGAGAAGGGGTAATGGGTTTAAATTGAATGCAGGGAGATTTAAATTAGATATCAGGAAGAAGTTCTTCACAAAGAGGGTGGTGAGACACTGGAACAGGTAGCCGAGAGAAGCTGTGGATGCTGCATCCCTGGCTGTCTTCAAGGCCAGGCTGGATGAGGCTTGGAGCAACCTGGTCCAGCGGAGAGTGTCCCTGCCCACGGCAAGGGGGTTGGAACTAGATGGTCTTTAAGGTACCTTCCAACCCTAACCATTCTGTGATTCTGTGATTCTATTTTCTGTTATAATCTCTACCCCTGTATCCTTTCAGCCTATTTATAGTGTTTAACATAGGAATGAACTACCCCCCTTGCTCCTAGACTGGCTAGCAACATAGAGTTCCTGCTATAGTACTGCTAGGCTGTGAGAATTGGGTTTGTTAAGACTGGAGAACAGAAGGCTCCAGGGAGACCTTATCATGACCTTCCAGTAGCTGAAGCGGGCCTTCAAGAAAGAGGGGAGTGGGTGTGTATGTGTGTGTCTTTGTACAAGGACAGGTGTTGATAAGACAAGGGGTAATGTGTTTAAATTGAAAGTGGGGAGATTTAGATGAGATATCAAGAAGAAATTCTTCCTAGAGAAGGTGGTGAGGCACTAGACCAGGCTGCCAAGAGAAGGTATGGATGCCCCATCCCTGGCTGTTTTTAAGGCCAGGCTGGATGAGGCTTTAAGCAACCTGGTCTAGTGGAGGGTGTCCATGCCCATGGCAGGGGTGTTGGAACTGGATGATCTTGAAGGTCCCTTCTAACCCAAACCATTCAGCCATTCTATGATTCCTTGCTTTGAAAATATGCATTGTAGGTGTACCCAGGTCCTTGAGCAAAAGCACTCCCATGAATGGACTTGCCTTTGACTGATGCAGGAGTAACCCAGACTTTTTTCCCTAGCATATTTTTAATGTACACTGCAGGGACTTTGTCCCCTGCTAGAGTAAGTAGAAGTTTTGACTGGGCAGGGCCAGGCCAATTGGTAGATCCTTTGTTGTTGCCATTGTAGCGTTTCCTCTTCCCAGAGGCTGGTGCATGACAGGGGTTGTGATACAGCCACTCAGTGCCATGCTCTTTGGCCCAGGTGTTTATGAAGTTGTTTTGGAAATGAGTTTTGTGCCTGAAATGAGTCCTACTGTCTGATTCAATTCTTTCTGGGGAGCCATGTTGTCATAAGACTTGCTTTTTGAGGCCTTAATGTACTATCTTGGAATTCTAACCCAGAACAATTTTAAATGTTGGGGTTTTAGCAAGTTCACTTTAAAGAAGAAGAGCAAAGTAGAAATTCGTATCTGGGCTCTGCCTGATGTTTTGCCTCAAATGACCAAGAGTCATAAAAATAATATTTTAGGCATCATAATTTCTTAGCATGGTATGTTCACTGGAGGAATGATAAACCACTTTCCTTAGTAATAAATGGCAGCAGTAATCTATCACATTAAGCAACATTTACCACGTCTAAATAACTTATATTAAAAACCTCAGCCCTAAAGGTGTAACTTTGGTCAATTATATTTTTATCAGCAGCAATGTGAACATGTAACAAATGATGAAATATGAAAGTGTAAAACAACAGTATTAAGCTCTTTTAGACTTCATTATCATATGAAGTCCATTCATATCATAGACCTACCAAGTCATAGATATCAGACAATGTACTTGCTATGATTAGAATATTTGTGGAGCAGGTAAAATTATAAATATTAAAATCACATATAGTAAAAAAAGTCACATCTGAACTACCTCTCCACTCACTAGAGGTGGCTGAGTACCTTCCATACCTTGAGAAAGATGACTTAAATACTTTAAAATGTTATCAAAACACACCACAAATTCTTTAGATTTACTTTTTAGTAATTCATTGTTTCTTGGGTATTCTCTCAGCTATAGCACATCTCAATTTTATGGGTTCACTGACTGATATGCCTGTAATTTTCCTCTGTGGAAGAATTTATGCACAGCTTCGGTGTCATGACAATTGATAAAATACTATAATTCTTACAGATAATATTTTGATGCCACCATCACCTACTCCTGAGAATGTCAGGTACATTATTTAACAGATGAAGCATTTACCCAGGGACTAATAATAGAGCATCCTACAATCAAAAGATTATAATTAATTGGCCATTGAAACAACTCTGAAAAACAGGCCTGTTACCATCTGTACTGTACAGATGATGAACAAAAGGAAAGATGACAGTCATTCATGCAGTAAGTCTGTACTAGGGTCAGAAAAGAAATGCAGAAATTCCCATTTGAGACACATATTCCTCATGTCATCTCTTTAAAAATAAATCAAATTGAGTAAGTGTTAATTATTCATTGGGATGAGGCTTTGTAAACTACCATAAAAAGACCCATTAGACTTGGAAGGAGTTGGAATGACAAAGGCTACAAAGATTTAAGAGTATGGAGGACACTATAATATAGCTATATTAATTAATATTTCAGATATGGTTTATGTTTAATAGGTTATCAAGCTATTTGGGTTTAATAAACTGACTGACCTTCAACCTTTCATTGCAGTAGGCACAAGATGTATTGCCTCTTAAAGAGTGAATACCCCAACACTGCCGCTGAAAATTATGATGTTGTTTGATAACAAGGACTTAGTTTATTATGCATCATCCCTCACCTAGAAAGGTGGATAATTAATTAGCTATTAAATTCTGTGTATGTAATCCACCGTAATAGAAGCCAATATTTATCTTTTCTTAATTCAGGAGATCACCTCAGAGAAACTGGATTTTTCATAGGCAGGTCTCCCCACAGCAGTTATAGTATTTCAGTCTTAAAATCTCCTATTGGAACTGTTGGGTGCACTCACACAATACCAAGAGTGTATGAAGACCCATCTGCATGCAAAACTAATTTAAACTCAGATATTCTGAGCCCTCAAGAAGAAAAAGTCACAAATCATAAATTTGCATGAGGAAATATTCAGTTATGGGAGTTTTGGCAGTGATGTTGCAAGGCACATGCTAATGTCCTTTGAATTCACAGTTCCTTTGCATGCAAAATGGCTGATATGTGAATCTCAAATCTGGGTTTTACAGACTCCTTTTTCTGTTGTTATGATGTGTCATAGATTTAAATTTAGTGCAACCGTGAAGTTAGAGGTTTTTTAGTCTTCTGGTTGATACTTATTTGCCAAGTAAATCACCAAGATTTTTCCATAATAAAGCATCTCTATATAAATTCAAGAGCTTGTGAAGCCAGAGTATTAGAAATACTGAGAACATCAGAATTAAGAGGTCATGTTTGTCACGGGAACATGGATACTTATGGCATACTTGGAGTAAAGGATTAGTCACTTGTCAACAGATCTCTGCATACAGATGTTATGAAAATCCATCTGGGGCCATCAGTGGGTAGTTAATAGAGACATAATCATAACAAACATTATTGTTTAACCCTGCTGTTTAAGTAGCATTGTGTGAATGAAAGCACAGAATTATTTACCCTTATGACTATTCATAGAAGGTCTATCTTTGGCAACACATTGCCGTAACATTTTTGCTAACCCAATTTATGTTTTCATTTAAAAGATTAATTTATGAGTGTCCTTTTGGATTGCATAATCTAAACCTCAGAAAAATATTTCACCCTTCTGTACAGACCAGTATTCTTAGCTTTACACAGAGACATTCTGAATTGTAAAATACTAAACATACTATATGACACTGCAGACATCATATTCTTTTTACAATATATATGGTATGCTGTCTCAGTAGGGTCTGCAATATACTGATGCATAATAATATATTTAAAAATACATTGACTGATTTGTCTTATCCTATAAACACACATTATTGAATTTATTACCCTAAATTATGTACTAGTTTAATATAAAATATGTAGAGTTCTTATTTTTCTGTAGCTAAATTTATTTTAATTAAGACTGTAAAGCTCAATCAGACATAAAACATAAATCCACATTAAATAAACATACAAGAAATTAAAGATTTATTAGTAACAAACTAGATTTTCTTATAGCTAAGGAATCACCACATTCTTGTTATCCCTAGGCTGTACTTCCTTGAAATACTAAATACGTGGTTAATTGAAAGCAAGCAAAAAAAGTTAATGTTCCACCATAATTTCTCACATGCTGCTAGAAATAAGTAAATAAATAAATGGAGATATATCATTGATTTCTATTGTTTTAAGAAAGGTTTTGCATATTTGCAAAATAGAAGAATAACATTATGATTAAACCATTCTGGTTTCATGTCGTAAGAACTAAAAATAAAATTGAGACCTTGCCCAAAGGTGTAGTGCTGCTGATTTCAAAGAGTAAAATTAATCTATTTGTCTTCTCTGCATATTAATTGAAACCAACGTTATGAGGTACGAAAGAATTTGTCAATTCAGATACTAGTCAGGTGTATTTATGTAGAGATACAAGTGGATAAAGCATATGTTCTTGTAACCAAATACATGAAGCTCCGGCAATCAATAAAAATAGTCATGTATCAAACCAGTACAATTTATGCAGTGTGAAATGAATGGGATTACTTGTTATAAGGGTCTGTAGAATCAGTCCCATTTGCAGTTAGCCTTATTAGAGTGCATTGCCAGAATGTGGCTGATTAATAAATACCTTGCAATAATTTTTTTCTTTTTTTGTTTATTGTTAAAAAGAAAAGGAAGCTACCAGGAACTGTTTCATTGGTTTAAAGACACAGATTTTGTTTTAGCAAAAATATTAATGGTAATTTAGTATCAAAGCTAGAATATATAGTCATGTCTCATGGCTACATAATTTTCAGCTGTAAATCATGAAGTCTTATTTGCACAGGGAGGTTTTATGTATATACTTATATGTATATAAAATAGGTATGGTATTAAAATGTAAAGCAGAAACAACACGTTACGATACACCTGTATATTCATAACAAAGCACAGGCTGTGTCCACTGACCATGTAGTTACTATGATCCACAAATAAGGGATATCAAAATCCTTTGATTTATTGAGGAACTGTGTGAGGGACTTAAAATCAGGTGGACAGATCTGCAGTCATCCATTCCATCACCAGGCCAAGGTTCATTATCCTGCACACTACTGCATCTCCTTCTGGATGATGGTTCTCGGAGAGCGGGCTCAGGGCATTAGTTAAGGTCAGGGCCAAATACGGCATTGTCGGTCAGAGTTGCTCACCAAAGAGTGGAGAGAAGAGCAGTAATATTGAAAGAGGAAGAGGTAAGTCTTACTTAGAGCTTCAGAATTCTTATTTCAGGGCACCAGAACATCAGAGGTTCTCTACACCCCTCTGTTCACTCTTAGCCATCCAAGGAGTTTTTCTTCCATTTCACTGAAGTTATGAAGGTAGGTAAAACTAGTGTAGCCATATTTTTCACTACACACTACATCTTTTTGACTTCTGCTATGACAAGTAGAGGGAAAAAAAAGAGTGTTTTTTTAAAGTTCTAAAAATACGTGGTTGGCCTACCACTGAAGGCCAGTGGGTTTGTTTCTGCTTTGACATTTTCCTAGAAATCATAGAAACTATCACAAAGTGTCTCCTGGGTTATGGGCCCTCAACTCTCTCATGTTTCATGCAAAATTAGGCTACCAGAGTACTGCATATTTTAAAAAGGTTAACTTACACAATTGTTAACAGAAATAAGGCAATCAGACTAGAGCAGTAACTGGACTGTCTTCATTACAGATCCATATTTATATCAAGATATCAGAGATCATTTACGTACCAAAGAATGACCCCTTCAGAGTTTCATATTTATGCATTTCAGAATTATCACCTCCAGACACTCACTATTATTGGAGATTACTTAGCCCAGTCCTTTCTCTGACTGAGCAATCTCAAGATTTCTAAATTTATTTCTGGCCTTTAAGTGCATTTTTGGGAGAAAGACTGATTTCAGTGACCAATTATTTTTCCACTGGGACCACCTTTCTCTGCTTCAGTTCCAGTTTGAAGAATTTACAGTAGCTGTCCAGTAAGACCATTTATCAAACAAATGTATTAACATTTGTGAGGCAATATGTATTTCCCAGATTGAAAATAACAGAAGAGTATAAATACAAAGTATTTTGTTATTTCATGAGAAAATTCATTTTCATATATGAAGAAAAGCTGAGCAGTTCTGAAATCTACCATGAAAACCACAATCCATACCTAAAAAAGTGTGTCCTAGCAGCATTTAAAAATATAGACCACATTTGTTTTCTTTCTTGCAGTTAATACTTACACAGCTTGATTGTTTATTGCTGCACAAATTCAGCTACTAGCTGTCTGTGGATTTCAGGTGAATGCATGCAGCCTGAGGACAGACAAGTCTAGATCTTTATTTCTGGTTTTATCCAACATTTCTATCAATATAATTACTTATCTTCATATGAAAACCTCTGTGAGGGCAGGGGGAGCAATGCAGTTATCCAGATTATTGATGTTATAGGAGAATCATAGAATGGTTTGGGTTGGAAAGGACCTTAAAGATCATCTAGTTCCAGCCCCCCTACCGTGGGCAGGGACACCCTCCACTAGACCAGGTTGCTCAAAGCCTCATCCAGCCTGGCCTTGAAGACAGTCAGGGACGGGACATCCACAACTTCTCTTGGCAACCTGTTCCAGTGCTTCACCACCCTTTCCATGAAGAATTTCTTCCTGATATCTCATCTAAATCTCCCTGCTTACAGTTTAAACCCATTACCCCTTCTCCTGTCACTACAGGCCCTTGTAAAAAGCCTCCCCCACTCCCCTCCTCAGCTTCCTTGTAGGCTCCCTTCAGGTACTGGAAGGCTGCAATAAGGTCTCCCCGAAGCCTTCTCTTTTCCAAGCTGAACAAGCCCAATTCTCTCAGCCTTTCTTCATAGCAGAGGTGTTCCAGCCCTCTGATCATCTTCATGGCCTCCTCTGGACTCTTTACAACTGGTCTATATCTATTACTGGCCTACATATACATGTGCAAGAACAGAAAGAGCACAGAGACCTGCTTCCTCACATATCCTCTCTTTGCATAAATGCAGTCCCCTAGCACATTCTTGACCACATGGTGAAATTCAGTCCTCATAAAGTGAAAAGTGGCAGGAGATCGAATAACACCTTAGATATTCCTTATGGATCAGTCTACAAATAAAGAGATTATGCCAAGTATCAACCTAAGGTTGCAAAGATACATTCCTGTTAATGTCTAAGCAAAGCCTGCAAAACACAGCCCAGAAATTCCCTTGAGATGAACACAGTGCAGAACAGGGCCTTAATAGCATAATCTTGCTCTTAAGGTCACATGTAAGCTTCCTAAATGCTCAGTCAGCAGCAGGAACATTAACCATTGATTCAGTCAATTAAAATTTTCAAAAGTGATGAAAACACTACCTGAGACATAGTTAAAACATAATGATTTTAATATAACAATCCCTAGTGGAGTCTCAATACCTTGCTTTCACAGTTCCTCTTAGAAAGATTTTTTCTAAGCTACTACATTAAGATTGTGAATCAATTTTACACCTAAAAGATCTCTAAAGTTGCTATCAATAAAACATATTGGTCTTGTAAAAGTCAATTTGACCTTTTCAGGTTTGTATATTTTTCTGAGAGTTTTCTCCTGAAGGTAGAATTAAGTGTGCCTAACAATCTCTGATTGTCTGCCATTGTCTTAATCCTGGTGGGACTTATATACTATGTTTGTACATTACCATATCAGTTTTAAACTCTTTAGGTAAGCAAACTATATTTTGTCCAAGTTACTTTAGACTCCTGTCCTCCAGTTTCTGAGCAACACTTTGGAGTAAGATTACCTACAACTACAAATATTTCCAAAATCTATGTCTAAGTAATAGGAAAATCATATGTAAAAGCAACACAAAAAACAAGAGATAAAATCCAGTCTTGTGGTCCTGGTGCTGTTAAAGGTGTTATAAGTTTATATTATAATTTACTACATCTGACTCTAATTATCTACTCAACATTCATTTGAATGTTTAAGAGACTTGTTATATGATTTACAGCATATTGATATGTAAAAACCAATATTGTCTAAAATTTTTGAGTCTTCATTTTTCAGAATATCCCACTGGTATTAAAGATATGTAGTTTAGAATAAATAACAAAAATACACTTTGCCCTCAAATTCCACAAAAACATAATGAAACTCAGGATTGTGTTTCTGTCAGTTTTAACAAACTTGCAAGGTTTGTGTAAGAAATTTTGCTCACATGAGTATTCAGATGCAAATGTCACAATCGTGTACCTGAATATAACTATATGTACATGTATATATTTAAAGTGCCTGATTTACTTCTTTGTGATACTTTAGCCTTAATTTCTTACTATTACATTAAGAGTGAAAGAATGCCATAGTTTCCAGAAGTCTCCAGTCTTTAATCTCTCTTCCAAAAGCTAACAAAAATTATATGATGACATTTCTGTTAATTAAGACAAGTAGTCCAATTTTGACGTCCACTGATGTCAAGGAAAGGACACTCATTCAACAGGTATTGTTTAATGGTTGTGGCCATAGTTACGCATCCACTAAAGGGATCAAGAGGGTATATGAATAAAATATTTCCCGCATCTTAAATAAGGAAGTAAGTAAAATTTAATGCTTCAAATACAAAGCATGCCATCATATTTATTAGATTTTCTTTTTCTTCTATTCCCTCCAAATCATTACTTTTAGGAATGTTTAATTGTTTGGAACAAAACATACGGACTTTGCAGCTTTTTAATGGGTTCCTGGTAGTTGCTGCTATTTTAATGAATCAAGAGAATGACACTAAATGATGCATTAACACAGTAATGGCCAATAGGATTATTGCTCACATGATGTATTAACAATGTACTGGCCACCAGGAATAACACCCTAATAATATATTAAGAAAAAACAGCTGGCAAGTACCCACGTTAAACTTTCAAGCAACGCAGCGTTAATTGTAGTGTTGCTCCCAAATTATTACTACTTTGAGTTTGCATTTATGGCTTTAAAACAGGAGGTACTTTTATCAAGATCATACTAGTGGACTTTTTGAAAGATCATGTGTACTGAGCACTTAAAGGCAGATATTACACCCTTTGAAATTAAAAAAAAAAAAAATAAAAAAAAGAGAGACTTAAAAAATGTATTTCAAGGCATAAACAAGTAATCTTTCATATTATGGTAAAAAGCCACCTCTTGTAAGACATTTCCAGTGTGTCTAAATGCTTGATCTCTTTCAATCTCCAGATCTAAACAAGAACACAAAAATATGACAAAAAAGAAGTGGAATATAGATTTTAGGAAATTCTACTAATAATAGCTCTAAAATCCTTACACCTTCTCCTTTGGATTCTTCTTATGTATCTCTGTTGCTTTTTTGTTTGTGGAAGATGTTTTTCTCAACTCTGCTTTTAACCATTGTATTTTATTCATCTTGTGTAGTAGTGTACATTCCATCAGTGTTCTAGAAAGTAATCAGTTAGAGGAGGTATAATAGAAGAAAAAAAGTCTGAAAAAATGTTTTTTTGCAGGAAACTTTTCCCAGGAACATATCAATTTGACCATATTGGTTTATAAACAATTGCAGTAAGTGTCGTGATAAGTCTTATTGGAATGCAACAGCTCATAATATAAATGCAACAGATTATAATATGAAGAATGAAACATACTGAATGGCCCAAAGCAAATATTGTGTTTCATGCTTGATGGAAATTCTGAGACTTTAACCACTGGCAGTCATTGATGGAGAAGTTTCTGATGCTCTTTCTGAATCAATGAAACTGTACTACACAATGTAATTACTGAAACATCACAGTTGTTAGTCAAACATAATATACCGTGTCTCAAATTGGTAGCTTAACACCAATCCTGATGAGTATTCAGGATCATTTTACAGCAGTTTAAACGTTGCTTCTTACCTGCTGAAATACTGGACTGATTTTTGTCATCTGGCATTATGTATGTCTTGTATCCTTATTTTCTTTTTTCTTTCTGTGTTATAAGGTTCCTAACATTTTGCCTTATAATCAAACAGAAGCAAAGCTACAAGGAAATATTTTCTTCAGTTCATCCTGTAGATCTAATGACCACTTGTGACTTCTGTTGTGATTTGCTAGAACATTCAAAATGTGTTTACTCTTTGCTGGCATATAGAGTTCTGCAAGGTAGACTAATGAGGAATCATCAGTCTTCTAAACTTCATATTTTCAAATAAAGCATACAGCACTATAAATAGATCATGATAAATCATATATTTCACCACCTCAATGAAACTATACATTTCAAAATGTAAAGAAAAAGAGTCCAAGAGGGTATATAAATAAAATATTTCCCACATCTTAAGTAATGGAAGTAAAATTTGACACTTCAAATACATAGACTTTTTAAAAAATTACTGTGCTTCTTAGCAAATATCTATAAAAATGTTTTCCAGTAATGAAAAATGACCTACTGTGAAATATTAATAATGAATTTAATACTGTGGCCCATTAAAGTGCATGGCAAAATTCCCACTAACTTCATCTGAGGTTGTAATTATGTCCTTAACAAAGCTCTAGGAGAAGGTTGTTACATCAACTAGAAACTATTGATTTTATCATGTCAATTTTATCATGTTATGTTTCTGAAATTAAGGTAAAATTCCAACTCTAGGTAAGGAAAAAGGAGAGCAGATGGGGCTAACTGTTGGAAGTATAGTGAAATTGAACTCACACATTGCTTCTACAGTATCATAAATCTAGATTACTTGTTAAACATAGAATGAACCTTCAATTATCATAAAAGCTTTATATACCTAAGCTCATATAGACTGAATAGTCATACCATCATTACACTGTTTCACAATAATATTCTCCAGATACAATACTGAAATGGTTCTTCTGATATTTGCAATTTATAAGTTAATAAATATCAACTTGATATTTGCAGATGCAGAATCTTGCACTGGAAAATTGACTGATTTAAAAGCTGCAGCACTGTATCTATTCTTCTGTAGAGTTTGTTCTCGAATAATTGCTTTGAGACTTTAAACCTTGTGCTGTTTTAATCTCTACTGTGCCACTTTCTTATGTTACTACATAAGTATTCTTACTTTCTTATGGTAGTACGCAGACTCTGAGCTATTCCAGTTATAACAGTCTAAGTATCTCTGAACTTTAAAAGAAAATGTGCTTTCTTTTTTTTCTAGTAACATCACTAAGGCCCACACTGTATGAAATATCTTTAAAAGAAAGCTCAGGCTGCCAAGCCATGCATAACTAGATTAAATCAAGAAGTGTACTGCTGTCACCACCTATTGGTTATCTGTTTAGGTGTAAAACCAAAATAATTTAGAGAACAGAATTGAAGCTAATTAGAAAAACCAGTAAACACAACAGAAGCATTAATAAGAAACATTAACTTAAAAATCTTAAATTCAAGTCATTAACTGAGAGCAATTTAAAAGTCCATTTAAAGTGTAGGCACAGTAATGAGAAACAAATGTGTCCAGCTCTTTGTGCTTATCAGTAGGAAGATTACTTCACAGCAGCTGAAACAACTGACAGAGAAATTGGTCCTTAATCTTGTAACATGTATAAACCAATTTCTGACAATCCATTTCAAGGACTTAATCTAAATTGTCCAGTTAATTAGCCTTGTTTACTGAGGTTTGCCCTGTTAACTTTATCTGGCATGCTAAGAAGGCAAAAGTTTTCCAGTATCAGGAAATATATAAACACGTTAAACGTATTTGCTACTCTACTATGTGCCACTGTGTGATGATGAAGCTATAATAAAGAAAAAAATGTATGTCAAGAAGAAAACGTGCAGGGAAGACCAAGGAGTCTGTGGTCCCATTTGAATAAACAGCATTTTGTATAGATAACAGCATCTAGCATGGCCAGGACAGTTCGACAACTTGGACAGGATTTGCCTGTGCAAGATAGATGGATTAAGGATGATGTTTACACTGTCTGCACCCTGCAGACTGGCAAATACTAATAAGCCAGTTCTGAAGGAGTGCAGGCTATTCTATATAATGTGATAGCAAATACTGCATTTGGCAAGAATTTCAGTAGGGTGCTTTCCAAGCTTAATAGGTCTTTCTGGGACTGCTTCTGACCCCATTCAATTCAATTCTTTGTAACATGACTTCCTTTCAGGAGTTTCAATATGCAATTCATTCAGGGAAATGCACTTTAAGTCAATGGTTGGTTTGCCTGCATAAGAAGTATGAGTTCTGTCTCTATTACCATTTAGTCTTTGGATGTCAGCTTGTGTGCAAGTTATTTTAAAACTAAATTTACTTTCTATTAATCCATTTGCATAGTACACACACAGAAGGAGTGATATTTTATGAGAACTCTAAGACTGTGTTTAAAGTGAGGGGGTTCAGTTTTTAAAAAAAATATAAAATCCAGAATTATAATGATAGAAAATTATACTAGTTTCATCCTACCGTTATTTTTTAATCTATTTTTTGAAAATGTATACTTTAAAATACTTTTAAATTGTATTTTTAAATTTATCAGATACAGACAAGAATTAAAGGCCTTGACTTGTCAATGACGAATGTATAAAAGACAGACATTTTCTGATTATTGCAGTTTGCTTTGATTTAGCATTCATAAAGCACTTTCTGTGTCTAAAGACCATTATACCAGAGACACCTGAGTGAAGAGTAAGGCAGCACAGGTGAGGAAAGTGAGATTCCAACAAAGCAAAATGCCTGTGCCTAGCTTTCCCAACTCAGCTTACACTACTTCTTTCAATTCCTCCTGAAATCACTTGTAGAATCAGGGTCTGACTGCACACAAAACATAATGGATAACAAAGGGCAGGAAACTCTGTACCAGTGACTTTTTCATGAACACCCAAGGAATAGAAATTGTTCTAAATAAAGAGTCAGACCAGGATGAGCTTACTGAACTGCAACAACTGGGATCATTTGTGGTAGAAGCTGACTCTTTGTGTGAAGAAGTTGTCAGACCCTGGCCCAACTAGATCAAATGCTCTTACTTAACACAGGGTGAGACTGAGCACTTCCCATTCACACTGATCAACTGCTCTTAGCACCACCACCACCCCAGAACATGACTCCAGTAAGAGGAGGGGGTTTGCAATCTCACCCAAACAAATGGATAAAAGTCTGCCTGCTTGTACATAATTCCTGAGAAGAAAACAGGGCTAGATATTTCATGTAGGAGTATTCACTCTGAATCATTCACTCTGTTCTCCATGTGAAACAAACCTTCTCTTTGTGTAATTGTAATGCTCCCTAATTACTTATGACTGACTAATTATTTGTTAATACATATATAGTCCATCTGCTTGCATTTTGTGTCACACAAGGATTCTCATTTTATGTACTGTACTTCTCCATTTCCCTTAAATTATGCCAAGTAAATTAACATCAAGGCTTCTGCCTGCTGGTTTGCTGAAACAGACATGTCTTCTTAGATAACTTTTAAACCAGTTCTGACATATTAATGGGATATAATTATTATAATGAGAAATCCATTATAAAGTTGAGATTGAGGTCATATTAGGAAAACATTTCCCCCCTTTGTTGTTATATGCGATGAAGTCCATTGATCTTTTAAAACAGACCAAGGTTTCTAAAAAACAAAATAAATATAAAATGTTTATGCAAGTAAAAAAAGTAAATCTAGTAAAATTTCTGTTTATATAGTTCTAAGACAAAACATTTTATATGTATATTCACAGTGACTTGGAGAAACTCCTAGTGCTATTCTGCAGGCATACAGTCCTTAGAGAAAAAAAATGGAGGCACTCTGAATTCCCTTTTTAATCTATCCTATGTTCTATTTTGTACCTCTGTCAAACCACATAACAATTGTTATATAATACAGCCTATAGAAAGCATTTTTTATTTCCAGTTGGCAGACTTCTAAATTCAAACCCTCAGACATAATTCAGTTATTTTTTTCCCTATACGTGTATTTTTTTATTTACTTTACGAACATGCAGGAAAATTTAACTGTACACTAAACCATTAGTATTCTGTTGGGAGAACTTGTGTTTTGTGTTGGAAGCAGTTCACATTAAACTCAAGGTCTTAATACTCTTTTGAGTGTTCTGAAGCCCCATGGCAACTCTTGAAAAGACTTATTTCTCCAGCATATGTAAATTGGATAGGGTGAAGTCAATGTGATTTAAAGCTAACATCTCTTCAAGAACTCAGCTGAGACAAAGGTTTTATTAAATGAAGTAGTAGAGGAAATTGAAGCTCCACATTTCAATGTAATGTGATCATGAAGATGGAAAATAATATTTAGTGAAATTAAAAGTGCAGGCTTGAAATTTACATTACTCTTAATCTACATCTGTTCTTTTCATTTAATTTATCTGACATACCCCACTTCTTCCAGGGGAATTACAGAACAAGATCTATTGGATATAGGGATATTATCAAGACTGCACTGGGTCATACATTGATTTATACAACAACCTTTTTACTGTATTAATTAGTCAGACACAACAGCAAATTAAAATGAAGAGTTAAAGTTTGTATCACACACAAATCCTTGACTGTCCTTATAATTAAATATAACCTATAATGCACACGCCCTATAATTTTATTTTAGATTTCTCAGAAGGAAAAAATATAATTCTCATAAAGTTTTAGTCTGAAAAATAGACTTGTCTCCGAATTATTTCTGTTTCTAAAGTACATTTAACATTTACTGAAATATCTAATTTAAATGGTGGTACATTAGGTCTTAATAAGGTATTACTATTTGTCAAGAGTTGATCTATTACCTGTACCAGGTTATTTGTGTCATGAAATTCTTTCATCCTGTACATTTTCTCAGACATTCATAATTAATTATTCACAGTTCAAAATAGTGCATTGCCTGATAAACTACTTCAAGTACTTTTCCAGAGCTTGATAAAGGTAAAGAGGGAATAACATAAAGCAAAACTTGTTTACAGCTATTTAAGCTTTAAATTAATAATTGTCATGTCCAAAACATAGACAGTACAACGACTTCAGATTTCAGAAAAGGAACTTTCATGCTTGTGTGTTTTAAAACCCTAAGAGTTACCAGCAGGCATGAAGCACTGGATCAAGAAGGGTCAAGAACTCCAACTTTTGCCTTTCCAACCTTCTCAGACCATTTTTGCCACTACTTTCTAAAAGTAGACATGGAATATCTTTGAAGAATCGGAGAGAATTCTGTATACAAGCTCCTTCTTTCTTCTTACACAGATGCTCACACATCCTAAGAAGATATGAAACTATGTATCGCAGCACAAAATCTAGAAATACAGAACTGCAATTTTGGAGTAACTGGTTTTAAGGCACCCTTTTAAAAATATGGCCTTCAATACTGAATTTATATGACAGTATTTATATTTACTTTTAGATGAGGTTAGGACCTTGTTCTCACCAATACGGAGGGGCTGGTGGGGAATGTGAAGCTCAAGGGCAACCTTGGCTGCAGTGACCATGAAATGGTGGAGTTTGAGATCCTTATGAAGGTGAGGAGGGTGTGCAGCAAGCTTGTTACCCTGGGCTTCAGGAGAGCAGACTTCAGCCTTTTCAGGGAACTGATTGGCAAGTTTCCATGGGATGAAGCCCTGGAGGGAAGAGGGGCCCAAGAAAGCTGGCAAATATTCAGTGATCTTCTCCTCCAAGCCCAGGAGCAATCCATCCCAATGTAGAGGAAGTCGGGTGAAAATATTAGGAGGCCTGTGTGGATGAACAAGCAGCTCCTGGAGAAACTGAGGCACAAAAAAGGTAGCCTACATTGGGTGGAAGCAGAGACAGGGATCCTGGGAGGATTACAGGGAAGTTGTCCGAGAGGTCAGAGATCAGGTTAGGAAAGCCCTGATAGAATTAACCTGGCCAGGGACATCAAGGCCAACCAGAAGGGCTTCTCTAGGTACACAGGGGATAAAAGGAAGATCAGGGAAAACATGGGTCCTCTGGGAAAGGAAACTGTAAAGTTGGTTTCCCAGGATACGGAGAATGCTGAGGTGCTCACTGAAATTTTTGCCTCAGTCTTCACTGGCAAAGGCACAAGCCATACCCCCTGAGTCATGGAAGGCAAGGGTAGGGACTGGGAGAATGGAAAGCCACTCATGGTTAGGGAGAATCATGTTCTAGAGCACCTGAGGAACCTGAAGGTGCACAAGACCATGGGACCTGATGAAATATATCTGTGGGTCCTGAAAGAAATGGTGGATGAGGTTGTGAAAACTCTATCCATCATATTAGAGATGTCATGGTGGTCTGGGGAAGTTCTCACTGACTGGAAAAGGGGTAACAAAATCCCGATCTTTAAAAAGGGATAAAAGAAGGATCCAGGGAACTACAGGCCAGTCAATATCACCTTCTATGCCTGACAAGATCATGGAGCAGATCCTCCTGGAAATGATGCTAAGGCACATGGAAAATGAGAAGGTGATTGGTGACAGCCAACATGGCCTCACCAAGGGCAGATCATGCCTGACAAATAAGGTGACCTTCTACAATGGAGTCACAACCTTGGTGGATAAAGGAAGGCAACTCATATCATCTACCTGTACTTGTGCAAAGGGTTTCACACCATCACGCACAACATCCTTGCCTCTAAATTGGACATGCATGGATTTGACAGATGAACCACTCAGTGGATAAGGAACTTGATGGTCACGCTCAGAGAATTGTGGTCAATGACTCAATGCCTGCGTGGAGACCAGCGATGACTGGCATTCCTCAGGGGTCGGTATTGGGTCCCGTGCTGTTTAACATCTTTCTCAGTGATTTTGACAGTAGGATTGAGTTCATCCTCAGCAAGTTTGATGATGACACCAAGCTGTGTGGTGTGGTTGACACACTGGAGGGAAGAGATGTCATTCAGAAGGACCTTGGCAGGCTGGAGAGGTGGGCCTGTGCCGAACGCATGGAGTTCCAAAAGGCCCAGTGCAAGGTCCTGCACCTGGGTCAGGGCAATCCCAAATACAAGTACAGGCTGGGTGGAGAATGGCCTGAGAGCAGCCCTGAGGAGAAGGACTTGGGGGTACTGGTTGATGTAAAGCTGGACATGAGCCTGCCGTGTGCACTGGCAGCCCAGAAAGCCAATCATATCCTGGGCTGTATCCAGAGCAGCATGGCCAGCAGGTCACAGGAGGGGATTCTGCCCCTCTACTCTGCTCTTGAGACTCCACCTGGAGTACTATGTCCAGCCTTGGGGCCCTCAACATAAGAAGGATATTGACCAGTTGGAACAAATCCAGAGGAGGCCACAAAGATGATCCGAGGACTGGAGCACCTCTGCTATGAAGAAAGGCTGAGAGAATTGGGCTAGTTCAGCCTGGAGAATAGAAGGCTCTGGGGAGACCTTATAGCACCTTCCAGTACCTGAAGGGGGCCTAGAAGGAAGCTGGCGGGGGGGGACTTTTTACAAGGGCCTGTAGTGACAGGACAAGGGGTAATGGGTTTAAATTGAAAGCAGGGAGATTTAAATTGGATATCAGGAAGAATTTCTTTCCAGAGATGGTGGTGAAGCACTGGGACAGGTTGCCCAAAGAAGTTGTGGATGCCCCTTCCCTGGTTGTCTTCAAGGCCAGGCTGGATGAGGCTTTGAGCAACCTGGTCTTGCAGATTGCTCTTTACCTCATTATCTTTTTCATTCTGCTAATATTGGACACAATATGAACAATTTGTATAGATTTATCACTTTTATAACAGTTACTGAGACACCTCAGTAGCAATTTTTTGTGTAAGTTATTTATCTTTCCAAAATAGCAACAACTTTTTCCCTCTGTTGGGACTGAAGAAAAATCACTTTAGTGATTTTTATTTTCCCCATTTTATTGTTCCTTTTAATTCCCTACATAGATTTGAATTAACTGGAACAAAATAAGACAGCTGCATACAACTTTATTAAAAACAGTGTTGGACAACATAAATAAAGCACTCTTCAATTCAAGAAAGCCCTTTCTATGTTGCCTGTATTATGTATTTTCAGATGTGGAAAGTCAAATGCATTTGTTTGTAAAGAGTGAATATGTAAGACCTAACCACACACCTAGTTATCTGTTACTAATATAAATGGCTACATTTGATCAAATTTGTCCCACCTACATTTATATTACCAAAAGTCTCAAAAAAATCATTTTGATAGCCTATCTTCACAGAAAATGGATTAACACAGTTTACTGTAAAACCTCCTTCAGCCCAAATGAACTGTGAATGTTTTCTGGAGGTGCTAATACATCTTCATTGCCTATGAAAATGTCACAAGTTGAGTAAACTTTTAATTTAGGATTCTCTATGAAGAAGCCTCAGTAGATGGAATTAACCTGAACATCTTTGTCTTGTTTTCTCAGGGCATCTTTGACTTATACCAGAAGAGTGTAGTAAAATCTAGTATTTTATGCAACAATTCACACAAATATGAAGAAGTTAATTCTGACTGTTAACATTCTTGCTTCCCATCAACAAATGAACAATTCCAAATTATTTGCATCAGTTCTCATTTCAAATTAACATTTGTCCCTCATACTTGAATGACACAGGAGGACATAATGCTTGAAACAGCAGAAGCCAGTGATCTAACACAAAAAGTGTTAGATTTGACTCTATTTTTCACAATCTGTTCTGAAAATGAATGTAATCAAGCCCAATAATACTGCTGCTTAGAAGGTACTATGAAAATATATAGACTAGTCTTGTAAAAGAGTCATGGTCTAAATGATTATCCTGACTATTTACACGTATCAGGAGAAATGGAAAAAATCTATCACTCTGACAACACCGATTCTTAAAAGTATAACAAATTCCTCTAAAAAGCTATAATGTCATATGAATAGTGCAAGTTCTTTTTAAATATTTTACAGCTTGCACATCAGTCCCTATTTAAAATGGAAGCAGGTATATTTTAATTAAGTACTGCTTAATTTATGGGGCATGAAGCCTATCTTATAGCATATAAATTGGGCTCTTTTTTTTCTGGTTTTGAATATTAAACAATGGTGGGTTCACATAACCATTGTATACAGCTGTCAAATTTTGCAATTTTTACAATAAAAGAATTTTTGAAGTTGAAACTTTCTATTCATATTAAAATCCTCTTATTTCATCCATCTGCAGTTGATTTTGTGGTTTTAGTAAATCATTTCAAGGTATGCTAGCTGCAAACACTTCTCCTGATATTTAGACTACTTCTCCTTAAAATTTAATGCATGATGGTTGAAGACAAGTGTCTGTACAGTATGAAGTGTACAAGCAGCACAGAGAAATTATAACACATATTTTAAGACAGTTAAAGAGATTATTTCCTTATCATGTCAGCAAAATGGCTTTATGCCTTGCACATTCATTATCATTCAGGAAGTTCAGAATGCCATCTTTCCGCTCTCCAAAGTATACGTATTTTACGAAGTTTTACAGCATACCTGATTTCAACACAGTGAAAAAAAAAAAAAGAAAAAAACCCACACAAAAAACCAATGCTATCCTTGTGACATGTTATGATTTTCTATTAACTGCCATATGTTGAGTAATACATGTGCATGACTGAAGTCTTATCAGTCAACTACAGCAGATGAGGGGTGCTCTGTATAAATCAAACATTATTCTTCAAAGTGCACTGTCCATAGATAATGATTTTTTTACCACTGTTGATGCTGATCAGTTGTCCATTTAATTGTCTGACTACTTACTGCTTGTTTCCCAGATCCACAGCGCTTAAGTATTTTATATAATAAATAAAGTCATCCTGTTAAGTTGCTTCCACCACATAGTAACAGAATTCTGTTCTACTGTGGAGATCAAAGGGAACAGAAGTGCAAACCTTCAGGAATACAACGGAAAGCCATGTCATGAAGTCTCAAATAGCTAAGACTCTCTTTTCAGTTCCATGTCTGCAATTGCACTTCCTTCCAATCACCCACACCTGTGAACAGCAAGTTGATATTAAATATCTAACATTTAGACAGGAGTGAGGAGGACATGAAAGATTACCATGAAATTCTCACCTTAAAGACAATAGTGTGTGACTTGAGCAAGGCCAGAGTTTAAGTGTTGATAGAAGATTTATACCATCATACAGCTGAAATAATAGTTTGCTGAGGTTAAGGGAAATTCTGGAACTTCATTAAAGCAGCCATCACGGACAAATTTTGCAACGAAGAGTGCACAATTGAATGATGCTGTGGGCCTAAGTGCACTCTGATTTAGAGTTCAAACCTTTTGTAGTACATTCCATGAAGACAAAATATTTAGTGCCACTATATTTTGAGCTTTATATTTTTGACAATATGCTTCATGCCTCATTTGCCACCAAAGTAATGAGATTTTAGTCAATATTCAAAGACCGATTTCACATTTTTCACAGCAAAAACCCAAAGGGGTAATTTTTCTATACTAGTGTGCTGCTAGTGTGGCATATACTGAAGTATATGCAGACCTTGAGGCATCCAAAGTGTAAAACATTGACTTCAGAACGGACAGAAGACAAGAAGCAAAATCACTGATTAATGATTGTAGCTGCCCATTGGTTCCTAGAATATAGTATTCTATTTCCATTTTTTTTCAAACAGTAAGATGCACTGATACAATACTAATCTTAAAAAAAAAAAAACAAAAAAAAACCAAACAGAACCTTCTGACATACAGATATAGAAATACAGAAAAAACTCACATGTAAATTTTTCAATAAGATTTTTTCCCAACTTTTGTTTTGCTTTCCCTAAGACACCTGAGAGTATAATGGGTTTACAAAAGTTAAAGTCCTGATAGAATTAAACCTGGCCAGGGACATTGAGGACAGCAAGAAGAGCTAAAATAGGTACACAGATAATAAAAGTAAGATCAGGGAAAATGTGAGCCCTTTGAGGAAGGAAATGGGAGAGCTGGTTTCCCTGGATATGTAGAAGGCCAAAATGCTCACTGATATTTTTTGCCTTGGTCTTCACAGACAAGGGTGCAAACCATACCACCAGAGTCACAGAAGGCAAGGGTAAGGACCATGAGAATGAAGAACACCACAGTTAGAGCAGATCAGGTTCAAGAACACCTAAGGAACCTAAAGGTGCACAACACTGTGGGACCTGATGAAATACATCCACAGGTCCTGAGGGACCTCGCAGATGAGGTTGCTAGACTTCTATCCATCATATTCGGGAAGTCGTGGCAGTCTGGTGAAGTTCACACTGAGTGGAAAAGGGGTAACATAACCCCGATCTTTAAAAAGGGAAAAAGGAGGATCCAGGGAGCTACAGGCCAGTCAGTATCACCTTCTATGCCTGACAAGATCATGGAGCAGATCCTCCTGGAAATGATCCTAAGGCACATGGAAAATGAGAAGGAGATTAGTGACAGCCAACATGGCTTCACCAAGAGCAGATCATGCCTGACAAATAAGGTGACCTTCTACAATGGAGTCACAACCTTGGTGGATAAAGGAAGGACAACTGATGACATCTACCTGGACTTGTGCAAAGCCTTTGACAATGCCCCATATAACATTCTTGTCTCTAAACTGGAGAGGCATGGATTTGACAGATGGACCACTCAGTGGATAAGGAAGTGGCTTCATAGTCAGACTCAGAGAGGCAATGACTCAATGCCTGCGTGGAGACCAGCGATGACTGGCATTCCTCAGGGGTCGGTATTGGGTCCCGTGCTGTTTAACATCTTTCTCAGTGATTTTGACAGTAGGATTGAGTTCATCCTCAGCAAGTTTGATGATGACACCAAGCTGTGTGGTGTGGCTGACACACTGGAGGGAAGAGATGTCATTCAGAAGGACCTTGGCAGGCTGGAGAGGTGGGCCTGTGCCGAACGCATGGAGTTCCAAAAGGCCCAGTGCAAGGTCCTGCACCTGGGTCAGGGCAATCCCAAATACAAGTACAGGCTGGGTGGAGAACGGCTTGAGAGCAGCCCTGAGGAGAAAGACTTGGGGGTACTGGTTGATGTAAAGCTGGACATGAGCCTGCCGTGTGCACTGGCAGCCCAGAAAGCCAATCATATCCTGGGCTGTATCCAGAGCAGCATGGCCAGCAGGTCACAGGAGGGGATTCTGCCCCTCTACTCTGCTCTTGAGACTCCACCTGGAGTACTATGTCCAGCCTTGGGGCCCTCAACATAAGAAGGATATTGACCAGTTGGAACAAATCCAGAGGAGGCCACAAAGATGATCCGAGGACTGGAGCACCTCTGCTATGAAGAAAGGCTGAGAGAATTGGGCTAGTTCAGCCTGGAGAATAGAAGGCTCTGGGGAGACCTTATAGCACCTTCCAGTACCTGAAGGGGGCCTAGAAGGAAGCTGGGGGGGGGACTTTTTACAAGGGCCTGTAGTGACAGGACAAGGGGTAATGGGTTTAAATTGAAAGCAGGGAGATTTAGATTGGATATCAGGAAGAATTTCTTTCCAGAGATGGTGGTGAAGCACTAGGACAGGTTGCACAGAGAAGCTGTGGATGCCCCATCCCTGGTTGTCTTCAAGGCCAGGCTGGATGAGGTTTGGAGCAACCTGGTGTAGTGGAGGGTGTCCCTGCCCGTGGCAGGGGGGTTGGAACTGGATGGTCTTTAAGGTCCCTTCCAACCTAAACTATTCTATGATTCTATGATTCCATGATTTGAAAATATGCATTATGAAACAACTGACAAAGCATTATATGAAACATTCATGATAATTTCCCTCCTTTTTTTGTATAATAAATTATAGCTCAAACTGCTGTTTTACTGAGTATCAAAATCAATTCAATATGCACTTGTATGTTCTGTCAAAAGACAGAGCAGTCTTTATTTTCAAAAATTGAAGATAGAGGGAATTTTCTGACACTTTTGCAACACTTATCTTGCAAACACTAGTATGGTCTTTTACCATGTAGACAAATAGTCTTACCATGACATTCTGAACAGAAAGATAGTAAGAAAGGAAAAACAGTGGAAAAAAATAAACTGAGAAGTCCTGGAATGGCCTTTCATTTACCAGGTCTGGCTTGCAGTGGGTAACAAGGAGTTTGTCCATGCTGTAATGAACAGCACCAGTAGTTTAAATTGCTAGTTTTATGTTGCAGACCAGCTAGAAAGGTCAGGTTCTCACGAACTGCACAGAGAGCTGAAGGTCAGGTTCTCGTGAGATACATGAGGAATTGAGAATACATGACTAGGATGATGACACCAAAGAGGCTCAAGTCCCGAGCTTGACTAGCTAACTGGAAGGCATCTGCAGAGCTAAGCTTACAAAAGTTACAGTTATCAGCCTCAGCTTTTTCAAAACACTGGGAGGGGTTTAGACTGTGGAAATTTACTGAATCTGTATATTAAATCCCATGTTGTAAAGCAATAAAGGAGATCTCCTTTTGCTCACAAACTTGGAGGTCCGTGCATGACATACGCCGCAGTTTTAAATCACGTATTGAATGTAGTACTAACTGGCATACAAACATTGAAGAACAGGGTAAAAACAATCCAGCCTGAACACCATTGTGCTGTAGCCAGACTAGCCATTATTAATCAATCTAACTTAATGCCATGCTTTAGCAACTATGTGCTGTTCATAGCCAGAAAAAAACTGGAGATGCAAAGCAGTTATGAGATGTATTTAAAACATAGAAAAAATTATGTAAAATTAGTAATGATTGATTGCATGAGTTGCATTTGTATATTATGGACTGTGAAACTTTCTGCTTCCCCAAAACACAGACACAGACACTTGATAATATTACATATAATTCTAATAGAGCTTTTTAAAGGATGCAACACAATATCTAAGCATATTTTTAATTAGACAAACACAAACAAAACCATATAAAAAAAAAACCAACTTAAGAAACTTTTGATACCGTTTGTGTCAGAGTGGGAAAGCAACTGAATTGTGGTCCTCATCTGCAAGGGGTTTGGAGAGGCGACACCTTCCTGAATCTGCCATTTGGAGTACAATTTCACTCCATTCCAGAACTGGGTATGATAAACCCTCTGTATTAGAAAACATCAACAGAGAGTAAAATCCTGACTTAATCTGAGGACTCATCAAGATGACATTGATTTTGGAGGCTAAGCTCCTATTCTAGAACACCTGCCTTTCGCATAACTGTGCAGGAAAGAAGATATGGCTTACTCATGACTATTCATAATGTAAGGATTCTTATGTGAACTCCAGGACAAAAACAGAGGAAAAACTAGAAGTAGCAACAAAATTAGCACCCAAACTATAGCTGGATGTTGCAGAATTATATTTGTATCATGACCTGTTCCAAGTTTTCTCTCCTTCCAATCATATCCACCCTTCCCCCAACAGCAGCAGTGCACTGTGAGATGTATACAGGAATGAAATATTAGAGTGGCTGATGATAACATGGAATAAGACTATGGAGCTGTCTAGACTCTCCTAGCCATTTCTGGCATAATTCATGCCCATCTGTTCTCCTTCATGCTGCAGTCCAGCGGGAAGCAGATGGGACCTACTCTGCAGTCTTCTTCTGAAACTCATATTCATTATAACCTAATTTTTAAAATGACAGTCTTGCCTGTCAGCAATGCTGCTCAACAAATTTTTTTCACCTCTACAGAAGCAAAAATAACCTTTACAATAATAAGCTTTGCCCATAAAGGTCACAAAGTTAAAGAGATACTAACAAGTAAACTATCTCCTCATCCCTGGAAGCAATCTTGTTTCCATTCCAAACCTTGGACTGCATCTGTGCATGACTCCCTAACATGTGGTGCGACTGATGGTCCTCTGATATTTTTCAGCAAAGGCAGATAAGTGGATGTTTTTTTTCTGCTATGCCAGAAACTGATGCTGCTTGTTTCACTAGATGCCAGATTGCTGGCTCTTTTTCTTCCTGACATACTGCTCTGAGTGAAGCACTGTCTCACTCTATTTGATGATGACTTATTATTAATAAGTCTTTAATAAGTTTTGTTTTTCTAACATCATTAAAAGGCCATACAAAAATCACTGAATTGAGAAACAGTTATGTTTTCTCCTGCTATTCTTGTGGTTTTGAGTATAGGCTTTCCATTCCATTTAATGATAACTTTCTGCATTGACTCAGTGTATAATTCACCCCCTTATGCTTTGCACCTGAACTGAACATACAGTGATGCTCTCCTGACATTTTAATTAGCTTTTTTATTATCTTTTTTAAAATTTCTCTTCTATTCTCTCTTATTTTTCAGATGGTTTCAGATGGTTCCTTCTGTTCAAGGAACATGTAGACGTGGTGCTTGAGGACATGGTCTAGTGGGTACAGTAGTGTTGGATTGATGGTTGGACAGGATGATCTTAAAGGACTTTTCCGACCTTACTGATTCTATGATTCTTTTTCTGGGATAGAAAGAGATGATGATGTCAGCCATTTTTTCCTCATGTGGTTTTACTCAAGGAAATAATTACATTATTTGCAAACAGAATATCAAAATACACAAATCTAATGCCTGCCACTATTTACTGGAACATACCTGAACATAAGTATCTATGAAGTTTTTTACTAGTATTTTCTTCTTATGAACTGTGGGAATGAGCTGATTAAGGCATAAACAATTGTCTATTAAAGTAGATTTGATGGTTCTGTGCCTGATCAGTTCAGATTCTATCAATCTCCTATGGTACGTACATCTCAAGAAGAAAAACACCACTTCTCATTGATCATTTCTATCCAGGTCAACATGAAATAAGTGAAAGCAAATCAAATTTGAAGAGATACAAGGCAGGCAAGGGTTTACCCTTCCCTTTACCTTGAGGGTGGAGCAGGCATTGTGTGGTTGTGAATTAACAGAATTTTACTTGCTTCATCCCTGTGTCTGACAGGAGAACTGTAGAATATGAGAAATGTACATAGATAACAATGATAAACATGAAGAAATCCAAGGCAAACAGAAGTATTGATCATTAGCAAAGCTTCTATGACTTCCTTATGCAGTGCCTCAGCCTGACCTACAGCGATCAGCCATTTTTCACACTGCTGCATCTTAAGCAAGAGTCCTGCCAATTAATTAATTTGTGTTGTTCTGACATATTTTTCCTAGCCAGTTTTTTTAAGAGGGCAGAAAATACAAAATATTTAAGAATTCCAGACTGATGTAATCACAAAATCCTACCCTTCCTCTCTTCACAATGGAATACATGAGAAGTTTACAAATAATAGGTCTTTCTCTCTGCATTTTTTTTTTCCTATGAATTTGACCTAAGGTTCAGAACATGGCTTTATGCCTTCTGGTAACCCTGAAGAATATCTAGGAGTATCCAGAATCTTAAACATTTCACATTCACTCAAGTAAACTGGAAAACATTACAGTCTGTTCCATATACATGAATTACTGATGTCTAGTGCTGATGGATCAGGCATACCATGTACCCGCTCTTGCCAAAAGGCAAGAGCAGTTATCACTTCCTTTTCACACTGCTTAAATAAATTTATTACATGTTCATCTGAATTTTAAAACACAAAATTATATTAGTTGCCTTAACTTAGATTCTAATTTTTTTTCCCTAAATGTTTAAGTTATTTAAAATGTAAGAAATCAAAAAGAACATTGAAGAAGTATTTAAAAATAAAACAGTGATACAGCACATGGTTTGTTGCTGGAGTGGAAAGATCCTGATTTAACACATATGATCATGCACCACATGCAATTAGAGCATAGCATATACATATACATATACATTTTGTTTTACCTCGTGTATTTAGCTTCTCATATATATGAGAAAAGAGTGTTCAGAACTCATGCAGAATTTTCCTGCCCAACTGCACTATCAATTCTCTCATCCTCTTTCTTTCACTTCAGGATCATAAATCTTTTTTTCTCTTTGAAGAAGTTGCATTAATATTTAACTGGAAAACTTAATAGAATGTTAGAAAAACATTACAGCAGAGACTGATGCCCAAGAGAGTAAACAGCAGGATTTGTGTTATGTAGTTTAGATGTTCATTTGCATTTCATTCTAATATCACTGACCTACTAAAAAAAACTGTTCTCATTCTTACTGTCCACAGGAAATGTGTTTTTGTCTAAGGAAATTAAACCCATGAAAAAAACCCTATAACTTGCCATTTACCTTGGCCATTTTGGGATGGATGTTTGAATGGTATGGACTGGTATTCAAGGCAGTAGAGAAATGCATAATTAAATAAGTAGTTCTTAGCAATTTGAGATACACCTCATTGTGCACAACTCTTCCTTTTGATTTCATATCACTTATTTTATGATGCCAGATGCACTATAATTCTGAAACTAAAAGGTATTCAAGTACTGAAGGTCAAAGCTTAGATAAATCTGAAATTATAAAAAATTATAGATTTTTACATGGATGTTTCACTGAAAAGAAAAAATTAGGCAAAAAATTAATCTTGAGATGTGCAAATTTAAGGGCTAGTCTAATGTAGTACATAATGTACTTAATTCATTATTCTAAAACATTTATGACACATAAGTTAGGCACGAGAGAGAGTATGTCACACTTAGATACTCTGGCTACAAGAACAATGACTCTCCATTTCTGGATCCTCACTGTGGAGATACATAATATGAGATGCCCTTATCATCTACCCTTCAAATGCACAACCACAGCGAAGCTGAAAAATGCATTTCATATCAGTATCTTTTCAGTTCTATTGTTTCTTATTAACCTTATTTATATGTTAGCTGTCTATTAGTATTCAGGTTCTAAAACTGTATGTGTGTGATGAACTAATTAAAGCCTATAGAATGTAGTATTCTAAGGTCCCACTTCCTAGTATTGGGTGTCTCCACACAAAAAAGACATTTTAATATAAACTATTAATGCATTAAATTAATTTCTTGATAAATCTTGTATTCAGACTTTTGTTTAATTCTATGTATTTTTAATGCTGAGCAATACATTTTTTAATAATTATGCTAAAAACCTGCTTACCTATCCAACTGCTTGATTTTCATACCTACATTACTGATTTCATAAAATACTGTATTAAAAATCAAAACATAAACATTTGTTCACAGAACACACTTAGTGAAAAACTAGAACCACACAAAAATGGTGATAGCTTGTGTAACAACAAGCTTGAGTCAATCTTTAAGACCAAGCAGACACTCTCTCAGATAAGGTTTTCTCTTGATTTTAGTTATTCAGATGTGATTCCAGAATGCATATCTGTGTCTGTGTAGTCTGAGCTTTTTCAAACACTTCCATTGGTGTATCAAGTGAGATACTGCTCCATATCCTTCTAAGTCCCAAATAAGTATTTGTTCCAGTTTTGAATGTCCAAGTTGTATCTTTCCTTCTAAAAAGAACTCTGTATTTGGGACAAGTACAGAATATGTAATAGATACGCTCTACAGATCCACTTTGGATTAGAAGGAAGATCTTATCTTTCATCTTAACATTTCTAATTCTTTGTAGAATAACATAATGTAATGTTTCATTTTTGCATGTACAAATTCCTCTCTCAGCCTACAGGAGAGATAGAGCATAAATTCAGCCACTACAATTCCCTTTGTCCAGGTTTTCTGCAGCACTGGTCCAACATAAATTGCCTTGTAAAATCTTTTGGTCAACTTTTGTTTTAGAGTGCATTCCATTCTTGTACTGAAGAAAGTCGTTAGATTTGCTCAACAGCCAGTATTTGAAACTCAGTAACAATAAATACACTTTACTATGGATTGAAATCAAGTATCTAAAATCCTCCTGAATATCAGGCATTCCTTCGATTAGGAACACCATGATTGAGGCATTAAAAAATATCATCACTACATTTTAAAGACTATGTTGGCATTCTCTCTTGGATTTTTAATTTCTCCAACTAATACAGGTTAGAAAAATACCTATGAATTAAAGGTACTTTGAAAGAAAAAAAACTCTGTAAATTCAAAGGGTAGGTAAAATATTATTATTTTATAAAAGCATGATTTCTTGCTGTTTCTCTTTTTTTCCCCCTCTCTTTCTCCTTTGTTGTGGTTTCTCTTTCCAGCAGCTGGTTTTCCTATTAATTTTTCTATTTTCTTCTTCCCTTTGCAGCTGTCAAAGATGTTGTGAAACTGTGACACTGCAAAAGAAATGTAACTTTTATGACAGAGGAAAAAGGTTTTCTGTGTTTAAAAAGCAACAAGTGATAGATGATCATCAGAAAGCAAAGAAAAAAAAATTTTTTTTGCTTTGTCCAGTTACTGTTTTTTAACTGCTCTAAATTTTGCTTCTTTGTCATGTAAATTACATTAATGTACAAGTCACTTCTGAACCTGGCTTGTCGTTTTTGTCCATGCGCTCTATTTAAAGGTTCAAATAAATCAAATAGTTAACCTGTTCTCCTACCATTTCAGAGCTTTTTACACTGTAATTCACACTGCTTCACTGGCATATTCCAGAATTTTGTGTCAGCTTTTACTACGATTCTATGATATAATTCATTATTAGCTGACTTCCCTGATACAGATTATTATTTTTTTTCCAAATATTAGTATATGGTACAGTATGCTCAACAGATCAAAGATATCTGACCCCAATATTCATGCACCCAGAGAATTCTACTGCTTCATGGTGAAATAGGAGGAAGAACTCAAGTCTGTTACAAATATCTCTCTACATAGTAACAGTTATAAAGAGGCCAGTCAGATCTTTCAGTTCGGTGCATGTCCTAATTTGTAACATTTCTAGTCTATCACCATACATACTGTTTTCTCTCTCACTTCCTCACTATTTGAAGTCAGAGAGGCTCAGTGCCTCAAATCTTTCTCCTTTTCTTTGGTTTTTTTTGTTTTTTTTTTTTTCAGCGCCAATTTGAAATAAAGATGTCTGACTTCTCAACTATTTCCACATAGCAGACAATTAAATTTTGCACTATAAAGGGTATAATCTATTTTAAAAATCTGCTCCCACTGTCTTCAATTGGCTTGCATATCTTATTACACTTGAATATTTATACCAATATGTAGCTATTAGTGCATTGATACAGTAACAATATATAAAACCTCACCACTAACAGTTGAACAGAACAGATAAAAAACAGGGTTTAAATTTTTCTTTAAAATAATTCTTCTGTCATTCTTTTGGTTCACCCTGTCTACTGAAGTTCTTACCATACACCCAGTCAGATTCTTAGTGTAACAGACTTCTTCATAAATTGAATGAGTAGAAATATAGGTATGTGTATAACAAACACCAGCCTGCCATCTCACTCACCTTTGTCATTTACTAAACACCATAAGTAATGTCAACATCTATTGATCAACAAACTGAGTCAAAGTTCACTGAAATCAACAGAAATCTTGGATCTGACCTGAATGTGGTGGAATTTATGTAAGGGAAGGGTCTATCCATACACACATGAGCACAAGTATGTAAGTAAAGATGGTATGATTACACTGTGAAGAAAAAAACCTATGGTCAGACAGAAATTTACTTGCTTGTGAGCATGTTATTCTAAAATCTTTATGTTTTGAGCAGACTATTTGTCTGTAAAATTTTAAAAATAATAGGACAAAGAAATTCCACTACACCAACAGCAACAAATGGCTTTGTCCCACCCAAAATTCACAGATGTAAGAGAAAGAGGTACTTCAGGCATAATTCTTATCTAGACATAATCCAGTAACTAAGTTTCAAATTTCTTTCCCCCATAATTCTTTTCAATTAGCCAAAAAGTTGCATCTAGTTTTAATAGAAAACAAGCACCTTATTCTGTGATAGCTCCATCATATTTTGAATAAGAATAGAGTGAAGAAGAAGCAGTAAATGGTTATGTTTCTTTTTCAATCAAGATTTTTCGTAGCTCAAATTGTGCCAAAATATTTCAGTAGTTATCTAGTTGACTTGCATGGTGTTATAGATTTTTTATTGACTGATAACAGGTGCCAAAAAAGACACAGCTAAGGGTTCTGTGAGAAATTATAACTGTCTTGAATTTGTACCTTTAAAATGGGGTTTAAAAATGTCTTCAGGATTCAGTTAGTGAAAGTTTGTTTTATGCTTTCACCCAAGTTTCATTTTATTTAATTGTTCATTTATTTCCTTGTCATTTTTACTGTATTTTTCAAGCCAACTGTCTCATTAGATAGCTTTTGGCCAACAACTTGCTGAAACCTCTTCTAAGAATTAAATGTTTCTCAAAAAGTATATAATTTTACACACTGTAACTGAAGATTAGCATAATTTCATCTTTCCTGTATTGGCACAGTCTAAATAATGCAGCTCCATGTTGTCTATATCCTTAACTAGTTGGAAGGATCTTCCACTTTCAACCCAGAAATAATACCTAGATTCAGAATCCCATGTCTTATGAGTTGACATCTTATAGAAGAAATAAGCTTTTCCTAATCAAATGTTTGGATAAATGACTCTTCCTTGACAGACCTGAAGGTATTTCACTATGACCCTTGTCATCAAAAGACTGATGACAAAAACTTTCAAGAAAAGGTATTTTTGCTCAGTGATGCTTTTTTTGCTGGCTTGGGAGTATAAAAAGAAATTAATCCTAATTAAGATGATGTTTTCTAAACTGCCAAAATTAAATTCCCCATTATTTTGTTTTAAAAACAATAAAAAATAGCAGTGTGGTTTTTTGAGAATACGTTCCTGGGAATATCTTGTGGTTGTTAGCTGAAATTAAGACAATTCTCATTAGTTTCATGACTTTTCACAAACACACTAGCATTATTGAATCAACTGTCTACTTGACTGAGACCTTCCTAATAAACACAGTTTTAGTACTTTGTTATTCTGCCTGTCAGAAATCACCATACATAGTCAAAAGTATTTCAAAGAATCAGCACTTTGAGATGAAAAAGCTGTTATCTTGGAAAATCTCCAACCAGTACTGCGGGTTAAGAGCAGAACATGATTTCCCTGTACAGCTGTCAGAAGAACAGCTTTTACTATAAAGGTTCAATAAGCAATTGTTTTTTTCCAAAAGTCCAGCTGACAAAATGTGGGTTTGAGTTCATGTTTTGTGTGAGAAACCATACTACACACATTTGATTGATAGAATTTTTAAAAATGCTTATCAAATGTTACCCTAAACTAGTATATAATAAGAAAATTTCAGATTCAGAAAAATGAGCTTAGGTTACAGAGATCCTCTCTGAAAATCATTGTTCTGTCTGCAACTAAGCCTGTTTGGTTTGGTCAGTTGGATATCCCTGATCATATCCATAATAAGGATAAACTGACTAAGATGCACAGTGTACTAAAACTTTTTATTAAAAAAACCCACCTTTCTTATCTTAGAATTCCAGCTGACTGCACTAAACATTTGGGAAAGCTCTGGGGAAGAAGGTCCTCTGTGCACTATGAAAAGTACCATTGCAGCATTACTATGAACAAATACTCACAGTTAGAATCAATTTTAGTTTTACAAGCATGAAACAATTTTATGCAAATACCTCATCCAAGATAGTACTTAACATCATATAAAGTAACTATCTGTCTGAATTGCCACTAATGGGAATTACAATTCAGTATTTATGCGTTTTACTATCAAAGTCTTTAACTATTCAAAAGATTAAAAAGTTTGTTCTCTTCACCATTTCCATGATACTTATTTACCGTTCAGTAACTCTTACTATAATTTCCTAGACATTTACAATGTGATGTTACAAACAGAAATTCATATAAAAATAATTTATATCTGGGAAATAAAGTATGGTTGCAACTCCATATAGTTTTTAGAATTTCTAGATATTTACAACTGTCACTGTAACATACATCAGGGATTTGGGTTTACATCTCTTTGAAGAAATGGGATGTCCATCATTTTAGCTGCTTAAGTGGCACTTAAGAGACTCACAACTTCAGAAAATGGGTAAACCTGACTATTACAGGTTACTGGGGCACAGTGCAGAGAAAGCTGGTTCCAACACCACTCCACACCATAGGGCTGAGCTGCTGCTAATAAGTGCAAGTGGCTGTCAGATGGGCCTAACAGGGCTATGAAAGCATCTCTGTACCATGCTCTAAAGCACTTTGGATCCCATGAGAGTTTATTATTTAATTCAGCTAGGTCAGACCAAACTAGCTGCATGAAATGTGCAGGCATCATGCCCCCTTAGAACCCAGACTTCTGGTAAGTACATTATGGAGAAATTAAAAGTGTTCCTGTACTGTTAGTATAGGTAAAGCTAGGCATTTTGACACCAGGTCAGTACCAGCATTTGAAGTGTATCTGAAAATAAAATAAGGCCTGTATGACAGAGCAGTACTATAGTGTGAAGGGCAAGTAAAAGAGGAGAAAGAATGAAAGAGGAAATAGAATTGAAATGGTTAGTGCCACCAGAGGTGATATGGGAGAGGTGGTAAAATCATAGGGCTCCATCTTGTCAGTATGTTCATCAGTTTACAGGCTCCATCAGTTTACTCGGTTGATTACCAAATAAAAACTAAGTTGAATTACAGAATAGTCATTCCATTTTGAGGGTCTGAATAATGTTCAAGGTGCTCAAACTTTTCTCTCTTGGTTTATGAGATCACCAAATCTCTTTATTGGCATTATAAACACATAGCTCACAGCTGTCTGCTATTTATTCTGGTTATAATCTCCTTATTTTCAGGAAGTTATAAAGTGTGTATGAAAGGTTTCCTAAGGGATGACACTCCGTATTAAAAAAAAAAAAAAAACAAAAAAAAAAAAACACACAAACTCAGGCCTTGAGTGATTTATTTCACAAAATGATTTTATAAAATAAAAAAACCACAGCTGCAAGTTTCAGTCTGGTTTAAGCTGTAACACAGACAAAGCATGAATAGTTAATAGCAGTTCTCTGAACATATGGGCTACTGGATATTGAGCAAAAGTAAATACCCACACAGATATGGTTATCCCATAAGGATCCGAAAGTCCTTTAAGAAATTAATGGCTTACATTTTTCAGTCAGAAATATATCCTTAATGCAAACACATGTTTACACACTTTTAGGAATCATAACATAAAGAAGGTCTATATTTCTTACAGGAATCTGTTTAGTCTGCGTTAATAAATATGTAACTAATTAATTTCCTTTTTTAAAATATTCTTTATGACTCTTAAAATGCAAAGAAGACCATAACTTCTTTACCCTATAATTTTTACAGAGTCATAGAATGGTTTGGGCTGGAAGCAACCTTAAAGAACATCTAGTTCCAACCCTCCTGACATGGGAAGGGACAGCCTCCTATAGACCAGGTTGCTCTAAATCTCATCCAGTCTAATCTGGAAGAATGACAGGGCTGGAGTATCCACAGCTTCTCTGGACAACCTGTTCCTGTGACTCACCACCCTCTCCATGAAGAATTTTTTCCTGATATCTCATCTAAATCTACCTGCTTTCAATTTAAACCTGTTATCCATGCTCAATCTTGTTCTCACCAACAGGGAGGGGCTGGTGGCAATTGTGAAGCTCAAGGACAGCCTTGGCTGCAGAGACCACAAAATGGTGGAATTTGAGATCCTTATGGAGGTGAGAAGGGCACGCAGCAAGCTCACTACCCTGGACTTCAGGAGAGCAGACTTCAGCCTCTTCAGGGAACTGATTGGAAAGGTTCCTTGGGAAGAAGCCCTGGAGGGAAGAGGGGCCCAAGAAAGCTGGCAAGTATTCAAGGACTACCTCCCCCTTCAAGCTCAGGAATGATGCATCCCAATGAAGAGGAAGTCAGGTAAAAGTGCCCAGAGATCAGCACGAATGAACAAGCAGCTCCTGGACAAAGTAAAACAAAAAACAAAAAAAGAAGAAGCCTACAGTGGGTGGAAGCAAGGACAGGTAGCCTGGAATGATTACAGGGAAGTTGTCGGAGAGGTCAGAGATCAGGTTAGGAAAGCCAAAGCCCTGACAGAATTAAACCTGGCCAGGGATATCAAGGCCAACAAGAAGGGCTTTTATAGGTACATGGCAGATAAAAAGAAAATCAGGGAAAATGCGGGCCGTCTGAGGAAGGAAACTGGAGAGCTGGTTTCCCAGGACATGGACAAGGCCGAGGTACTCAATGCATTTTTTGCCTGGGTCTTCACTGTCAAGGGCACAAGCCATACCCCCAGAGTCATGGAAGACAAAGGCAAGAACTGGGAGAATGGAGAGCCACCCATGGTCAGTGAGGATCAGGTTCGGGAACACCTCAGGAACCTGAAGGTGCACAGGTCCATGGGACCTGATGGAATACATCCACGGGTCCTGAAAGAACTGGCAGATGAGGCTGCGAAACCTCTATCCATCATATTTGAAAAGTCGTGGCAAACTGGTGAAGTTCCTGATGACTGGAAAAGGGGAAACGTAACCCCCATCTTTAAAAGGGGAAAAAAGGAGGACCCATGAAACTACAGGCCAGTCAGTGTCATCTCTGTGCCTGGCAAGATCATGGAGCAGATCCTCCTGGAAATCATGCTAAGGCACTTGGACAATGAGGAGGTGATTAGTGACAGCCAACATGACCTCACCAAGGGCAGATCATGCCTGGGAAATATGGTGGCCTTCTATGATGGGGGTCATAACCTTGGTGGATAGAGGACAGCCAACTGACGTCATCTACCTGGACTTGTGCAAAGGGTTTGACACCATCCAGCACAATATCCTTGTCTCTAAACTGGAGAGGCATGGATTTGACGGATGGACCGCTCAGTGGATAAGGATCTGGCTGGCTGGTCGCACTCAGAGAGTTGTGGTCAATGGGTCAATGTTTCAGTGGAGACCAGTGACAAGCAGCATTCCACAGGGGTCGGTGTTGGGACTGGTGCTGTTTAACATCTTCGTCAGTGACATGGACGATGGCATTGAGTGCACCCTCAGCAAGTTTGCTGACAACAGCAAGCTGTGTGGTGTGGTCAACATGCTGGAAGGAAGGGATGGCATCCAGAGGCACCTTGACAGGCTGGAGAGGTGGGACAGTGTCAACCTCAGGGAGTTCAGCAAGGCCCAGTGTAAGGTCCTGAACCTGGGTCGGAGTAATCCCACCTACAAGGACAGGTTGGGTGGAGAATGGATGTACTCCAGCTGGTCTCTGACATAGAGAGCAACATCCTCTCCATGTCTCCCCTGCCTGTCCATCGTAAAGAGCCTTTATGCTTGCATTGTAACACTCCAGTCACAGGAGTCATCCCACCATGTCACCACAATGCCAGTGAGGTCATAGCCCCTCATGTGTGCCCACGCCTCTAGCTCCTCTTTTCTATTTCCTATGTTATTTTTCTTGCTTTAGCAATTTCCTTCCAGAAGGTAATGCCATAAGTAAATTCAGAATTACTACTCCACAAACATCATTAGAAATCAGGACTATCTTAACCACATGTAACCAGCATGCACGCAGGTGGAAGAGGACTTTCTTCACTTGCACAGGTCAATCACAGGAGTAACTACACCTTTCTTACAAGTCTTCTAGAAATAACAGCAGGTAAAAACCATTCTGATTCATCCATAAATCAACTTACCTCCTTTGTGCTTGAATCAGAAAAAAACCAAACTAGCTTAACTGTTAAGTATATTGAGAAGAAAATGAGCAGAGCAAGACATTTACTCCTCAAAGGCAAGAGCTGAAAGTCTGTAAATTATAAACCTAGAGGGACAGATAGTATCTGATTCTGCATGAATAGACCTAGTTTATTTCAGCAGCCTTGCCTTCTTTAATGGGAATTCTCTTTGTGTAAATAAGATTGCTTGCATTAGGCTGACTTATCAAAGGAGCCTAAATAATGCAGGGATACAAAACCTACTGAGTAAGATTCACATATAAATTAATTTTCCTTTCTACTACAAGGACAGTCTGTAGTCTTTTAGGATAAATAGGAATAAAACCCTTAAGCTTTCACTGGGAGAAAGAGTAACTTTGAAAATCCAAACCAGAATTCTCAAGAGGAAAACATAGCATAAATAATAACATGTGACTTTGACAGAGCTCTTTCATCCACCAAATGCTTGGAATACTATACCATGTAAAAGAAGTACTGAATAAGGGCATGTGCACATTAGGATTAGAATAATCCGGGGAAATTTTTTATAGACAACTGGAATTTCCATTAATGTAAATTTTTTAACAGTAATGTATGTATTTATGTTTCATACTTAGGTAAAGTGCTCAATTCATATGGTTAATATGGATCTCCACTATACACCTAAATAATTAACAGGTTGAGTTTCAGCTTGAGGCTTATACTTGCAGAATGCTCAGAAAACATACATTTATTTTACACTCCTTCTTTAATTCATTATAAAGTACAGATTGATACTGTGGCTAACTTGGTAGGAAACATTATAGCTAGTGAAATATAAAGGTTTTATAAAGCACTCTTAATTTCTTTTTTTTAAAAACAAAATAGCTCTGAAAATCCATTAACATTTTTTTTCCATACAGTATAATAATGATAGCTATGACTCATACAAATCTACCTTTCAGATATTTTGTCATAAAATAAAGGTCAAGCCACAGAAAATCTTAAAATAATTTCTTAAAGACTATAAATGGATAACATTGTAATTGTCATTAGTTTTAGCTTTTAAAACACTTGGAACTTATAATTAAAGTTATTTTCTGATGACTGCTTTTGAAACTACAACCTTAAACTAGGTATACCATGTGTCTAATGCTATACACAAAAAATTTTTATGTGTGTATACTAAAATGTTTATGGCACTGCTGTAATTTTATCAGTGGTTATCAATCAACAGTGTAAGAAAAAGTCTGCAGTTTCATACAACATCCTTTTATAATGCTGGTACCAATTTCCAGTTTAGAATTACTCCAGTCTTATTTAAAATGAAAGAGAATACAGAAAGAAGTATCATACAATTCAACTTTAATAATCCGTTCATCATCACTTAGCATGGAGAATAAATTACTTTCTTAACCAAGAAATTACAACCATACTAAACACCACTGACTCGGTCACTATATCATATAATTACATAGAAAAATTGTATTTAACTAGTCTGAATTCAGATGGCTGTTGCCACAGTTCAAATGAAAAAAGGCAAAGGGATGATGATGAATCCATCTGCTACACAGCTTGTTAAGGCTTCCAGGTTTTGTTCATGTTTATGTTCAACAGATAAGAGGGACACTAAAACAACTCTTTGATGTCGGTTTGACTGAACAGGAAAGAGTGGCATAGTATAAGTGGAGCTCTTGGGTAAACTAGTAAATAAAACAAAATAATTTTGTCTATAAATTATAATCAGTGTGTGAGGTTTGCATACAGGTCATTTTAGAGGCAATAAATGTGTCATTGCCATGTTTATATTCCCATCATATTACTGTGCCAATAAAGTCTTCTTACATTTCTTTTAGGGAGTATAATTTAAACAAGTGTGCCTTCAACTAAATTAACCCTTACTTATCTTCTGTAATTTCCTCATAGATTTTAACACACATATACATATATCAAACATATAAACGTATCTCAAAGGGTGAAACAACATTTTGAGTCAGGTACTTGAAAACATAATTTAAAAAAAATGATTGTATTTTTGAAAGTGTCTTATTAAAATACATTTAGCAAAATAAAGGCATGGAGATAGCAAACCCAGAGGCAGATGAATGGCATAATTTCCCCTCCTTCATTGTCAAAGGACTCTGGTTTTCAGCTTAGATGAAGAAGATCTAAACTATGCCTTATCAAGGTTAGACTTGATGGTATTAAGGGTCTTTTCCATCCCAAATGATTCTATGATTCTAAAGCTTCAGCTCTGAAACTGCACAGTTAAATTAGGAGTGTTGAAAGGAATGGTGATGTGGACACTGGTATCTGGATCAAGAGTCACATTAACATTTTTAAATGTTGTTGACAAGACAGTTTTCTGCAGCTGATATATATCCTCACCTATAAAGTCCTGGGAGAGGGTAAGGAGCTCAAAATCACAGACTCTTTTCCAAGTGTAAGAGACAAAACCAGTGGCCCAGGAGAAGCCAGACTGCAGGATTACATACTTGTGACTCTTACGCAGACTGACTACATAATGAAGTTACATGGGTTTTACCCACTGGACACACAGTGCAGTCAGAAGTTGCTCAGTTATATAATGTATCTGGCTTTATTATAACTCCTAGAATTGTTGATGAAAGCCAGTTATGAGTTAAAATAAGTATGTAAAAATGGTGCATGCAACATATTCAGAGGCCCGAAAAGAAATGCTATCCTGCCCTACAGCAGAAGAGGATAGCGACAACCAGTTACCTCACTGAAGCATGCAGCATAGCCTGCCTTCTGGGTGCACTCGTCAGGAGAATAACTGATGTCCTGCTGCTAAAGTAAAATATGCCATCTCAATTATGTTTCATTTGTTCTCACAGATGCCCCGTTACTTATGCTACTGAATTGTTCTACCTTTTAAAAGGCCATCAACTGTCAAACATTGAAACCCAGGCTATACTGAATAATTTAGCCCTTGGTATTTCACGCAAAATCCACATTCCTAATACATGCAAAGACCACATTTATTCAAAGTGTGTTTCGTCAAAGATCTACCCCATTTTGCAAATAAACCATAAATGTCATCTCTACCAATGATGGTTTAAAGACTATGTAAATTAAACCTATACAAATTTTCTATTGCAGAATACGTACTAATGAATTATACAACCTGTGCTGTAGTAGCAATATAAAAAATGAAATAAATGAAAACATTATGAATGTGATTATTATTATTGCATAATCATGCTTTAGTAAGACTAATACTGGATAGCATGATAATCCTTTTTATGGTGAAAAGTAGTGCAAGCAACATTTATGGGAAGAGATCTAAATTTTAGTAATTTGCAGCACTGCAATTCTTTTTTTTTTTTTTTTTTTTCCATACATCTGCCTAGTGCAATTCAAGTGGCTTGTCCTTTCAGAAACATCATTGCTTCTGGTTTAAATCATTCATATGCTAGCAGGCAGAAGAAATACGTGGCAACAGAGAAAATTTCTTACCTCGTGGGTGTCAGAGACTGCTGAAGCTGGAAACTTCAGGACACATTTCTCTCTGAAACTTCTTGTTAATCAATTCCATAAGCACAGCCATTTTTGTCACATTAACAATTTTTTATTGAATTCTCAGAATTAAAGATTCATTTGTCAAGATGCTGCACAGTCAGAAGTATTAAAGGTTCCTCGGTCAGCAGGCAGTTTAAAAAGACTGTTCTACCCAGGGGATAGGAACCATATACTTATTTTCAGCACCTTAGTCTTTCAAAAGAAGTTCTCATTCTTTAGGATAACTGAAGAACAGAGTTGAAATTTGCTTTCAAACCAGAAGCACTATATAACCTTTTTTCTGAGGAGACACTAGGTATTTGGGATTGGATTCATTAGTGCACTCGCTAAAAAGATAGCAATGGCACTCAGTGGGATCTTCTGCCTTATCTGTTTCATAAATACTTTCATAGAATCTTTATGGTTGGAAAAGACCCTTAAGATCATCAAGTCCAGCCGTAAACCTAACACTGCCAACTCCAGCCTCACCCCTACAATTCAAAACCTCCAGTGGTGGTGACTCAAGCACTTTCTGGGCAGCCTGGTAACTGATAAGCCTACCAGTCAGTTGGGGTGAAAAACCCAGCAGGGTCGAACTATAGGGATCCTTACAGGATTTGAGTCCCCTTCTGGTAGTCCCTTAAACTGAAAGCTTCAGGGATGCACAAGTTTGTCTGGGGTTCAAGTCCCCTTCTGGTGGAATTTTTGGAGCATGGATTCTGGTAATGGAAATTTTGATAATGATTTTCATTCTGTGCAATTGGATTTGTTTGTATGCTCTAACTGGTTAATATGTACAGTTAAGCAATTGAAATGCATGGTATACATTTGGTTGTTCTTGAGAGATATATGTATGTTTGGATTGTTGTATTGGGATATTGAAACATCAGGACTGCGGTTTAAAACCCTCTTGAAGATGGGTATAGGGTCCTCTCAAGGAGGGGGAATTCTAAGAAAGTCACCTCTAGGAGGCATTTTGAAGCATTGGAGACAAATTGGTGGGCTCCCGGGTAGAGCAGTTAACCAAGAGAATCTAATCAAGTACTGTAATCAGTGGTGGCCATTATACAAGTTGGAAGATGGAGAAAAAAGGTCTGAGGATGGAACTTTGAATTACAATACCACGTTGCAATTGATGTTGTTTTAAGACAGGAAAGAAAATGGGATGAATTTATGTACTGTGATATGTTTTTCACTTTACAAAACCGCCCTGAGTGGCAGAAAGAACGTGGCATTAACACCCCACCCAATGAGACTCTTTTGTTCTGTCTCTAGAGAAGAATAGGAATGTTAATGGACAGGGGCATAAACCGGAAAGTTGTCACTCAGCTTATAGTATAGGGCAAAAGTGTCTGAAATGTGGGGGAAAAAAGAGGAGGACTTAATCAATGTCCTTAATGCTAAAACAGTGATTTAATATGGCGAATACGAGAGTACCCAGGCCTAAACCACACGTGGACTCTGGGCTGGGGACGTGAAAATCCATTTTCTTGCTGCAGAGGCAGACCCCAACTCCGGCAAGCCAGAGTAGCATAGCCGCCAGCTTCACCATTGACCATGAGTGCTGTGATCTACAACAACAACCAGCTTTGTATTGCTGGAACCCTGGGAATAATGACAAAATGAATACCACTCTGTTAATTCATTTTGGGGCACTTATTTTGTTAGCTATTGATGTAATTATTATTTTAATATATGTTTGTTTGTGATGTAGACTTTCTTCTTTGGGTTCCCCAGAGGCGTAAGCAAGTCCTCAAACTCAGTCTGGGACACATTTTGGTTTTGTAAAAGATCAGTTAGAATTAGATATGTTATGGTTAAAAGAAGATATTGTTAGTTAGCATATCTGTTGTGTGACTTGTACTCTCACTTCTACTTCCTCTATAATTCCTTCTGCTATCTTTCTCACGTTACCCCTGTGGACAAGGACTATGAGGACTTCAGGAGCCAATACTGATATTGAATGAGATGTTTCAGATAAAATTATAAAAAAAAAAAAAAATATGTATTTTTGAGAGCTGCTTGGGGTCCTTTGGGGTCCCAGGCCAGGGCTACATGGGCCGGTGGTGATTGTTGACCAAAGTTCTATTTGAGCAGCAACGTCCCTGACTGGGTACTGTTGTTGGGCTGTTCAGAGGAGACAATTTATTTCCCTGTCACTCAAGGATACATTGTGAAGGGGCCTTGAAGCATGTTAAAACTGTAGTGTGGGCCAGAGTCCTTGAGTCAAGGACATTGAGGGGTCTTTCTTTTGAGTTGGTGCTCCATGGTGGTCATAAAAGCAGCCCTTCAACTCAAACGCAGATGACTGGAAAAGGGTGGGATTAAGAAAATGAATTACAGGAATTGATATGACTATGTATGAGAATCTGTTTACTGTGCATCTTTATATCCTATAAAATCAACATGCTACACAAGTTAGGGGTGCGTTGTTGGTGAGACAACTCCCCTCCACACCTGGATGCAATAAAGAATGCCTGCTTCTTAATACTGCCTTAGTGTTAAGGAGTTGTTTTTTCCCAATTTTTGGTGACAGTTTTAGTGACCCAGATGAGACACTGCCTCTGAATCTCGACGGATCCATGGGATCAGAGGATCTCCAGCCAGCACTGAGGGATTCTTGGGGAGAACCTCTGAATCCCAGACTGAAGAGCTTTGAGCAAGATCCCTGGGAAAGGTAAAAGGCATTTTTAATTTTAGGAATTATAAATGCCTCTCCATAAGTCGTAGTGAAAACTCCACAGGATTGGGCTAAGGAAAGGCGCCTAATAATGGTTGATTGCCTGCCTGTAAGGCAAGGCTAAAGCCCCACAGGGTTGGGCTATAATGGTACCCAAGGGAAGGATGGGTTGTGGTATAGGGGTTTAAGTTCCCTTTGAGAGGATTGTGGGTTTGAGTCCCACCCATTGGTCTTGGTAATTTTGAGTTACGTGCTTTGTTTATTAGGTTATGATTTTGGGGTTATGGTTTTTGGCTTTGTATATTGACACTGGTTCTTGGTACAAAAGGTATTGTATAAGATATGGGGAGTAATTTATCTACAGGGGAGGGTGTAATAAACATCTTTTAAAATTATTCTTGGAAACTACAAAACAATGGACAAGACTGTTGCCCCTAGCTCTGGCCAGAATAAGGGCTAGGCCTAGAGGCGACATTAAGTCATCCCCTTTGAGCTGATGTATGGAATACCCTACTCCATTGTTTCTCAACCCAGTAGAAAGGTGGAAATAAGTGATATGTACCTAAAACAAGATGTGGCCAGAATACTGTGTCTTGTGAAATCTCTCCAAAAGGAAGCTCAGCTGGCACAAACTCTTCCACTGGATTTTGCAGTCCGTAACATTCAACCTGGAGACTGGATCCTCATTAAGGAGTGGAAGAAAGCCCCATTAGTGGAGAGGTGGCAAGGGCTCTACCAAGTCCTGTTGACAACTGAAACAGTGGGCAAGGCAGCCAAACATGGATGGACTCACCATACTCGAATCAAACTCTCTAAGGCCCCCCAACACTTGGACCTTTCAGCTGGAGGAATTAGAAGGGAGGCTGTAACTGACCCTCCACAAGGACCAGTTGAAGCAATAACTTGCTTGTTGTCCTCAGGGGAAGTTCTGAGGATGTACTCACAAGTGAAGAACTAATGGTCGGTCTATAAAATTGGGGAGAGGTGACTTTGACACTGAATGGTGAAAGATGTTGTCTTTGGGGGTTATACTAATAATTTTATGCATTCAGCATTCAGCAAGGGCAGAATCTGACCTGGGAAAATCTATTCTTAACCTTAAGGGAAGAAATTGCCAAAAATTTTAATTTGAACAACTGCTAGGTCTGTGGAAGTCCAGGAAACTGAAAATTGGCCATGGGTAGCCCAGCCTGTCCAGCCTAATTGGTGGGTTAGTAACTTGAGTACAGTCCATAACGGAACTGGTTTTTGGACTGAGGAAGGGAGCCCATGGCAACTCTGCTTTCCAGGGAAAGGTATTTATTGCCTAAATAGAACCAACAGAGGAGGCATGTCTGTAGGAGAAAGTACCTGTGAATGGACACTGTGTTCTGAATATGATCGTGTCCATCAAGGTTGTGCACCACTCAATTGTTCCAAGCATCAACGGAAATGGAATCAGACCCAAGTACAGCTTTCTAATAACAATTAGGTAAAATGCTCATATGTCAACTTTAAAGGCTCTGGTTGTGACAAGGTAGCTTCAGATTGGAAGTTCCAGTCTGATATCCTGCTTTGTCAGCAGGGTAATACTACAAATGAAAAATATGTAGCACAAGTATTTCGTTGGCCATGGCAGCATTATAATGGGACTAGAACTTACTTCCAAGAATTCTGATCTAGCACCAACCAAACAGCATGGAGAGGAACAAATTGGGGATGTAACTGTATGTGGCAATTGGAAGCTGAGGAATGGAGATGTATTTATTGTATTAATGGCACCATATCCCCCAATGCGATCATTGTGGGTGGACCTATGGGGCTTGGGAATACTTTATATTATGAAAAACCAAAGGATGAGAAAAGTTGGAATGGCCCTTTTCCTAATGGGACTTGGGCTTTGAAGGGTCATTATTAGATTTGAGGACAACATGCTTATCACTAACCAAAAATTTGTCAGGAGTCTGCTCCGTAGGGTATATTAGACCACTGTTCTTTCTATTGCCTCAAACTCAAGGGACCAGATTAGGAATTAAAGTATATGATGATTTAATAAGAGAAAGGAGATAAATTGACACATTCCTGATGAGGGGGAGTACACAATCATGGGGAAAAGATGAATGGCCACCTGAACAAATTATACAGTATTATGGACCAGCAACACGGAATCCCAACAAGGTGATTTCTGGAGCAAGAGAACCAATTTACAATTTGAACAGGATAATTAGATTACAAACTGGTTTAGAAACTATAACTAACCAGAAAGCTAAGGTCCTCGATCTCCTTGCAGGGCAAGCTACTCAAATGAGAAATGCTATTTTCTGACATCAAATGATCTTAGATTATTTGTTAGCAGAAGAAGAGTGTGTTTGTGGAAAACTAAACCAATCCAACTGTTTACAAATAGATGATGATGGGAAGGTAGTGAAGCAAATAACAAAAGAGATGAGAAAGCTGGCCCATGGGCGAGTTCACACCTGAAAAGGATGGGAGTGAGACATGTTCTCATGGTTACCTGATGGACCTTGGGTTAAACGTATGTTCTTTTTCTTTCTCTGTCCAATAGCAGCTCTGATCTTGGTACCATGTATGATACCTTGTTTTATCCATCTAATTCAATATGCAGTTCAGATATGCAGTTCAATATGCAGGTGGTGGCCATAACTGAGACAGCGCAGAGGGGACCAAAGATGATGCCACTGAAAATTGTACGTAGTCCAGGGAATACTCAAGAAGAGATAATCAAACTTATGGTTGCCACATTTTGCAAAGACAATGATGGAGCAAATAGAAAAGGAGGGATTGATAGGAGCACCAGTTTTGTGTCTTTACAAAAGAAGCCTGTGCACACCCAGGCTCAAGACAAGGAACAAAAGAAGCCTGTGTGAACTCAGAGTTGAGATAAGAAAGTCTATCAAAACCACATGATCCCTTGAATATGTAAACTACCTGAATATCTGGAATATCTAAATGACATGAATATCTTGATTGTGTCAAATGAACATCTTGAACATCTTAGGTGGATCAGGAAGTCTGTACACTCAGTCAGAGTACCTCAGCCAATGGGGAAAGGAGGGGGGGGTCTCTTTCGGTCGGGAAAAGTGGACTGCATCCCCCTGTAGATTGAGACACCCCACAGGAATATGTCCTGTGGACTCTCCCTTTATTCGAATAAAGATTTTTTTTTTTTTTTTTTACAAGACTCCTCTGTCTCCTTTGTGAACACTGACTCCTGGTAGTATGATTTTCCGTACAGTAAGTATGTTTAAAAATAATTATTAGACACAGTCGCTGTTAAAATAAAAGAGGGGAAATATTTCCTTTATACTAGAAATGGATATAGATATATAGATGTAGCACAATACTTAGGTATTGGGAGAAATCAATGTGCCAACAGTTGATTTTATAAATAATTCTGAACATTTATTTTCTAAATCAAACCATTATTGCTTACATTTATTTCTGATCTTTTCATGATTTTTATTCATATTTTGGACATATATATCACAAAATGTATTTGAAATGCAAATGTATTGCATCTTGATTTACAAAGTAATAAAACTTTGTAAAATTATACTTCCATTTAATAAGATTTTTGAAACATATTTCAGTTTCAGTAAATCCAGAAGAAACATAAGACCTTTATTATGACATATTGGTTAGATAGATTTCCTTTTCGGTAATACACTGCTTTAACATCACAGAGGGATATCAAGACGTGTGGCAAAATATGACATGAACAATCTTAAAGATTTATGAAAACTATCAAAACTGTAAAAACACGTAACTAAAATCACTCATCTCATGCATCCATGTTTTAAAAAAAGGATTCTTGTGTATTTGCAGTGTCTACTATTGTGAGAACAGAGATTGAAGGTGTAGGAGGGTCCAGGGAGGGGGAGTCTTTAAGGCTTTGGACCAGCTTGATAGCTGGGTCATTAGCTCTTTTGTTAGTGCTTGGCACTGCTGTTAGCAGTGGGGTCAGCTCATTTTGTTAGGGGGTTGAGGGGTTGGTTGGTTTTCTCCCCTCTCTTGGGTTCTCATATTCTCTCTGCTTGGGACCAGATTGTTTGTCAGTCTGTGGGTGGTGAGCAAATGTAGCATATGTTCTATTTTCTATTATTTTAACTACTTAGTAGTAGCAGTAGTATTGTTAGTATCAATATAATTTTCATTTAGATTATTAAATAGTTGTTATCTCAACTTTATGAGCTTTTCTTTTCTTTTCCTCCAACTCTCTTCTTGCATTGTTCAGGGGAAGTGGGGAGATGAGTGGGCAACTGTGTGGTACATAATTGTCAGATAAGGTTAAACCATGATAGTATTCTATATTCTCATATTCACATGCAGTTTAATCAAAATAATAAAGAAAAACATAATGCATTTATAATCATGTTATAACTGATTTTAGAATGTTGTCAACCATGGATTCTCCATAAATATCTTTCTCACAACGCAGACAGATACAGATCATCTTTTGCAAGACATGATATCAAATTAGAGCAATCAGATGGTTCTACAATTATATGCAAAATGAGTTCCATTTTCTGTGAGATATTTCAATACTCTCAATCATATCATTTTACTAAAAAAATAGTGAATTTTTTGGTCCCATTTTTTAATTTAATTATAGAGAAGGACTGACATTTCCTATTCTATTTCTTTTGTTATATTTACAAATGGAAATTAATTCACAAGTAGAAAGTTAAACAATTATGTTTAAGAATTTGGAATCTTCTTTTCTTCTACAGTGGAGCATGGTCTTTAATAGTGAAGGCCCATTGTGCCTCTCCAACATTCTGCTTTTTTCCACAAGCAGTAAGATTCATCAGAAGAAAAGTAAGCAGCTGAACTTTGTAATGTCAAGCAGACAGAGCTGTAGCTGCAAGCAAAAATGTGGGCACACATTTGGAGTGTAAATTGATTATATAAAGAGAATGTTCTTTAAATGTTTGACATTTCTTTTCCTGTTCTGTCCTTTCACTTGTGTGAAATATTGGTGGTACTTCATGTTCCATGAAAATATAAATACATAGCAAGGGTTTTCAGAAAAACAGGACTTAAAATACATGCAAATCTAATTATGTCCCCTTCCAAATACTATGTGCAATGTAAAGAGCTTTTAGTGGAGGTAGGAATCAATGTTACTAGCTTATCTGTCTTGGATAACTTAGATAACCGTGGATTCTTTATATAAAACCTGGGACCCATGCAGTGCTGCAGCCTTAGGCTCTCCATAATATGGTCTTTCATTAACATTGTATATAATGCAGATCTAGAATTATCATTAAATCCTCCATTTTCATCTTTTCTAGCTATTGGCAAGGGCTTTTTAGTGCTCCTTTTTCTTTATATTTCCAGATAAGATTACACCTGAAAATAAAATCTGGAAGCCTTTAAACAGGTTTGCATCCTCTATTGCCTACAGACATTTTTTTTTTCTTTCTGGTACTATAGTCTCTGCCCTCTGATTTGTTAAAGACCTATGTGCCTGAAAGATATGGTGAAAGAAACAGATAGGATAAAAAGGCCCTACTATCGCATGTATGTCTGTTAGTCTGCAATGTCTTTGTTGTTTCTTCCAATGTTGGTAACAGTAATACTAAAATAAATTAAATATTAATATAACAGTTGAGACACTTCCAGTACTGCATCATACATTGTAATTATTTTAAATAGTAGTAGAATTTAACAAAATATTGTATTAAATACATATAGAAGGTTAGACTGCAAAATAGGAGTAACAAGCACTGAGGCACACACCTGCTGAAGCAGAAAAAACACAGCAGAATTCAGGGATTACAGGAGACATGACAGTGCAATCACAACTGTACCATCTCACACTCAAAGTGTAAAAGGCACTAGTCTAGATGTATTTGCCATGAGGTAGTAAATACTCTGGTGCATGGAGTGCATCTCATAAACAACAGAAACTCCAAATCCACCAGAATCAATCAGCAACCTGTTCTATTTGGATATAGAACTGAAAATGCAAGGATAAGGGATTATTTCTCAAAAATAATTGGAATAGTGACATCAACATGCATCTCATGATACATTTCATCAACAGTTCTCAAAACTCCCCAGAATATAAATATCAAGATCACAATTTTATTACTGGTAAAGCTTAGTCAGAGAGAAGCAGATTTCCCTGACTATTGAGCAATCTGGGGCACAAATGGAAACAAAACTCTGATCTTACTGATCTTGGTGCACTGCTTCCCTTCTCATAGGTTAAGTTATTCTTTAAAACAAGCATGCTACAAAGAATACCAAGTGTGTATTTATTCAAATAAAACAACAATGCTTCCTTACTCATGTGTGATGTATCCCAATACAATGTTTTAATCAAAGTACTGTCAAGGAGCTTAAACACTAAGGAAGTACAAATAAGCTAATAAAACATACAGTGGTATTTTAAATGTAGATACTTAGGCAGTTCTATCAAGGTCAGGAGAACTATTAGGTCTGTGACCTGAACAATTTCCTAAACTTAATCTTAACTTCCTTTAAAGCCTTCTTTACATTATTTGCATATGGATATATTAAATTCTTGCAAATGTGTATGAAATGTTAAATACATTAATATGAAGGTTTCACCTCAAATTACATGCCTCTCACTTCTAGCTTCATATTGTTTCAACTACACCAATGAATAATGCAAAACAATAGCCAGCATAATCCATAGGGGTGTCCTCATGCAAGGTTTGCTAAATGCTGACTGACCTCAGGCACTCAGAAAACTTTCAGTATCTTTAGATGCTGATATTTCTGTCAGACAATATGTGCAAATCCCTTGCCAGAGTTCCAAGGTGAAACTGCTTAGCACTAGGGATTTGTAAATGGAGTCCCACACCACTTGAAACACACCTGATATCAGATCTCATTTTATAACTCAAATCAGAAATGACTGAACCCTCTATGAACACCAGCTTCATGTTAAACGTCCTTTCTCTACCATAAAATAGAGCGAAAGTTTTGTTTGAGATTAAATCTGCACTGTCATTAAATCTAGAACATCAAACTCTGCATTGTAGAAATCTATAAGCATTGTTAAAAGAGAACTATTGAAAGTATTTTAAGACCAGTATTCAAATCATATTCAGGCTTTATTATTTCCTATTCAAAAAAGTTGTATCAAAATCATTAAAGATACCAGAGCAATGCATGTTATGTTATGTTATATGTTATGTTATGTTATGTTATGTTATATGTTGTGTTGTGTTGTGTTATATATATGCTATATGCCTGAAATGATATGCCTACATATGTGAATGCAGATGCACACATAGATTATAGGTTGTTAGGACTTTCACATCAGAGGTGTTATGAAAGTTTCAACTCTTTATACAAGACAGGATCAGGTGGCAGTTGTACCCATATATTAAAAGGTTATACAAGATATAACTGTTGTGTTTTTTCTAATCTTATTTTTATTATTTTATCTTTTGGCCTTGTATCCCTATTATATCATAATTATTGAATTTCATAATACCAATTTTCTCAGTCATACAGGCATTATATTCTTTACACCATTGTAGTTTTGCAAAAATTAATTGTACATTCATTTCACAATAGATTAATTTTACATTTTATAAAGTATTTTTAAGTTTAAGAGAGTTGAAGTTTTGCAGTATATTGGAGTAGTATTATTTTACTAGAGAATATATTCAAGATTAGAAAAATACACAGAAGCTCATAATGTGGGACTAACACCTCAGTCTCAGGCTGCCTACACAGGGTTTTGATGGAAGAGTCCCTATCGATAGATTATTATGGATTAATAAATCATTTGGGGTTATACAGTCTGGAGTCACTTGTTTTATTTATCAAATTCAATACAACAATGTTTATGTTGAGCGAAGCAGAGCTTTACCAAACAAGAGCTACCCCCAAATCTACTCAACACTGTAAAATCTCTAAGATTAGTTAGATTTGCGAACAATGTTTGGATTAATTAGATTATCTGACCTGAAGAGATTTCAGCAAAACTCTGTAAGGCTCTGAAGAGGAAAATGAGGAAGAGAAAAACTGAGAGTTTTTTTCGAATCTAACGGAGTTCACAATCAAAACTGGTGTTGCCTGTAGACGGATCTCAGTTAATCTCATCTGAGACAGTCATCATGAAAACATCTTATTTCTATGTTTCCTCTTCCAGTAATGTAATATTGATGAACTTGGTACTAAGAGATGTGGGTGGTGTAAGTGGTAACATTAGAAGAACGTAGTTAGTAAGATGTGACTCTGTAGTCAGTCTGGAATCAATCAATGAATCAATGCAGACAGCAAGCACTGCTGCAAGCTGAGTTGGTTCTCTAATTCCCTGATCATCTTTTTAGTTGGCAGTGGCTTCTCTCTCTTGCTTTCACTGTTTTAATTTTTTTTTTTTATTTACAAATTTTCAACTTTCATCTAAGTGTGAAGCAAAAAAAAAAAACCAACAAATGCACATGATGCTATAAAAAAAATCACAAATTACAGGAGCTCACAGATGGGATTAGAGCTGTTGTTATGTGTTGTCTGCAGAAGAAAGGGAGAGGGTTAGGTGACACAGCAGTAGGGTGGCCACTGGCTTTGCAACTAATTAAGAGCTGTGAAATGAGGTCATTCTGCAAACACAGACTGAATACAGAGAAGGATGTGAGTGTTCAGGGGAAAAAAAAAAAGTACTTAAAAGCAACTCAGGTAGGTTGTGAAAGCTCAGTGCAAGCTGAGAGGCCAGAGGAAAAGAAGTATGTATTAACTGCTTATTATAGTCTGAGGGAGATTCCAGAATGAATTAAACTGAGACATCTGTCCTCTTCTGGCTAGAAATCCAGTGCTGAAGAGATTATTTTCCCAATCTACTTGCTACAGTCTCCTTGCTGGAATTTACTGCACCACATTACTGTCAGCTGAACTCCTAGTTTGATCACACCTTGACACACTGTTTTAATCAACTCACCCTAATAAAAGTGATATGAATTGGTGAGCGACCACAAAAGCAGCTTAGACAGACAGCCTATTTAAGACACCATTGTGCTCCAGTAGGAGCACAGTGATGAGCAGAGTGTAGTGCAAATTTAGCCAGCTCAACTCCAGTCAAAAAAGGACACACAAAGCTACTGAAACCTGTAATTAAGTTGGGCAAATTACTTGTGTGAATCACAGAAATTTAAATGGAAAGAAGGCACTCTGGGTTCTCAGTGTGAGACAGTTCAAACTGGATGAAGTAATACCAGTAGTTTCAGTTTTAGATTTAGAAAAGGTTTAAAATACCCCTGAAAACAAGTTGCCTACAATTTTAATGGTTGCTCAAAACACTTCCGGCACATAGGTCAATACTGCTGCCAATACATAGTATTCTGATACTACTAGTTTATTCTTACTACTTACACTAAAAATACTAAACATTGGATAAAAATATAATTCTTTTAGTGTATACTAATAATATTTAAGAAGTTATTACTATTTTCAGAACAATCATATTCCATTTATCCTTATTTTAAAAAGCTTAACCAAAAAATCCTTAAATTCTGTGAGATAACTAAAAGTTATTGTATTTTTTCCTGAAAATGGTGAAATGAAACAAAATGGTTTGCCAGCAGTAGGGGAGGTTTTAATAAAATTAAACTTTGATAGTACTGAACAGTTGACCCTCTATTCCCTTTATAGTATTCTAGCCTTTTAAGACTTGAGGATTGAAGCTGAAACATAAAGGGGGGGGCGGGGGAGTGTTAGGGTTTTGGGTCTGAATTTCAGTACTTTTTAGTTTCTTGTGCTCTGTTGTTTGGTTTGGTTTGGTTTTTTTTTTTCATATTGACCTATATAACTACATGTTAGGCCTGGAAAATTTTATATAAAATATTGAGATATATATATATAGGAAGAATTTCTTGGTTTTCTTCTAAATTTCTAAATGTGTCTAGGAAACTCATTGAAATAAACTCTAATATTCCTTCTTCTGCCTACACCTTGACTTGGACATCACAACATAAATGGTGTATTCTTTTCACAGTTTAGGATATATAAATACACTGTAGCTCTGATATACTTACCTTCACCTTATTTTCTTCACATTTTTGTTATGCTGTTACTTGGTTTTCCATTATTACACTGTGCTAAGTCATTTTTTTACTGTGTCTACTCTTCATAAAATGAGGAGGACTTTGAAAAATCTATGTAAATCATCCCTCTATGTGTAATCGGTAAACTACAACTTTCACTGAATGGAAGACTATTTTATTGACTGCTTTGCAACCAACTTAATCAAAATGTTTCCTTCTATAAATTTGCTGGCTGAAGAAGTTACTCCATTTTATTTAGAATTTCCATCTCAAGTGCCCTTTCCACAGAATTCTAAGATTATAGTTTTATAAAGTGTGTAGTCCAAATATGTAAATTATCAAATCACATCAAGCTGATGTCTTAGGATAAGAGAATTATCAGAAAATCTTCTTGGAAGTTCAGAAATAACCTGGCAAGGAATAGAGAGAAGACACAGTTTTCAGATGATAAATTCAACAATATAAAACAAATTGCAAAGAGCAATGAAGAAAGAATGTACAATGACAAGAAAGAATGGCATGTGACACACGTAATGGAAGACAAAATTAAACTCAGAGGGAATAGCCTATATTCCTAATAAATAGCAGGAGGGACATTTTGGAAACATCACAGATAATCTCTGAAAATGCCAGCTCAATAGTTCATTCCTATCAAGAAGTTTTATGTCATATAGGCAGGGGGGTAGGTGGGAAGGGATGGTGATATTCACAGTGACACAAACCCAGAAAATAATAATGTCAAAATACTCAATTGTTGTAATAGTAAATCCAGACAAGCTACACCATTCACACCAGTTGTGTAAAAACGGAAGGCAAATATACAGGAGGCAAAAAGGGAGACCCTAAGTATAAATATTGTGGTTTTAAAAAATAAGAACCCGATTCTGTTCCCTTTTAGATCTGTGGAACTCTACATTACAAAATGTTAACCCCATCATTTGAAAACTACACAAACTTATATTTATGACATCTCAAAAAAGTATATGGTAGAACTAGAAATAGCACAGAGAAGGACAAGAATCATAAGAGCTATAGTATAGCTTTCATACAAGGTGAGATTAGTTGCATTAAGTCTCTTCAGTTTGGAAAATAAATGACTGAGAGAGAGTGAGACAGTGTTCTCTAAAGTATGAATGATGCATTAAAATCTTAAGATTAAAATTTTTTATAGTATATGAACTAGAAATCAATCAATAAAATGAGAGTGTAATTCTTAAAGAATTTAAAGTTTTCTTTTTTTCCCAAACACACGTAAGTCTGGAACATCATGTCACAAGAAACCATAGAGACTGACATAAATGGATGGGAGAAGGTTTTAGGTAAAATTTATATATGCTGATGGTTCACATGCAGCTCCTAGCTGTACCTTTGATCACCAGTGTTTAGAATCTGGGCTGTTGTAATATAGAAATGAACAATTTATTCTTGAAAAAATACTTAATTTTATTTTAAAATGAGCATAAAGTAGCAGTAGCATGTATAAGAGTTTACTATGTCTGTAAAGAAAAGACTTAACATTTATGGATAGCAGCAGCCAGAGCACTCAGCACAGTCGTACTCCAGCAACACGTCTCATGAGGAGTCGGACAAGAAAACATTTTCATCACAGCAAGAAATCTGGAAAATTTGTATTTTGCTTCAATCAAAGATCTAGATTTAAAAACAAACAGAAATCATTCAACCTTTTCTGCTGTGATAAAGCCAGAAAAAACAGAGACATGGAAGCAGTTCCAATAATGATGGCAAACTCAACCTTGATACTTGTTTCTCTGACAGTCTGGAAATACATTGATACTAATGTAAGTATCACTCATTACAGCAAATTCGTGTCTGACCTCCTGTGTCTGTCAGTGTTAGCTGACTACTTTACAAGGTTTCATATCAGTAAAGTCACTGAAGCAGATGAACAGAAAAAGTGAGCAAGAAAATGCTAGGATATTTTTCTACATAATGGAAAATCTAAGTACAAGACTATATAAAAAAAAAAAAAAATGTACTGCAATTTCCTACCAGCTGGAGGTGAAAAAAAAAAAAAAAGTTCAGCTTGTCACAGCCAATTATAGTTGTTAATTTTATTAATATCATTATTACTTTTTTATTGCAATAGCACCTAGGTGATCAATCTGGGAGTTGAGGGCCCCACTGTGGTATGAACTGAACACACAGAACACAAATACAACCCCTGCCCCAAAATCACTCACCTGTAGAGGCCTGCAGAGAATTTAAATGCAGCTTGTTTTTAAGCACAGTAGATTTTAGTGTAGAATTTAGTTCACATAGTTACAAAGTGTGGTATATTATGCTAAAATAAAGATCTATATGCACTATACACTTGTATCCGACTTTCTTGCACTAGTCAGAACAGTACTCACTTATTCTGGTCAGCTACAGTGACTAAATAAGATCCAGCCTCCCAGACCAATATGACAATATCTCGATTCTGTTAACGTGCATTATCAGACACCATGTCAGGAAAACTACATGAACTTGATAGTAGGTGTCACTACTATTAAATAAAATAAGTGCCATTAACAACCTATTGTCTCTTCAAGTAAGCTCTTGCTAGATTCCAGCAGAAAGGCTTTTTCTCTGATATTTTGTTCACCTTGCTGGCATTCACTCTCATTGTGAAGATTCTTTTCTTTTTGAAGAACGATTCCAAACACTCAGCTGCCATATGTAGAACAATTGTGAACATTAGAGTCTTAGCACTTGTTAACAGGATCTGCCCCTATGAGACCACATTTCTTTAATGAATTAATGGAACAGTTTCTTTATTTCAAGAAAAACTCAGTAAAATTATAGTTTGGGCTAAGAATCTACAGATCTCAGTATCTCAGTTCTACAGTACAAACCAGGGGAAAAGATGATCCAAAATCACCAATGTGCTTCCCTAATACTGGGTAGGTAGTTAACACAGTCTCATACCTGAACAGAGACCAACCTCAGAGATTCCTTGACTGATTCGTAGTTGCTAATGACAATTGTGACACCTGCAAATCTGCTTAGACACCATGTCCCAGGTGTAAGTCCCTTATTGTACGCCGTGTAAATAATGCAGTGTTTGCAATGGAGCATAGCATGCGCTGTTAGGAAATTCAATGGTAAATTATTAATTAAATTCAGGCTATTATAAAGCGGACTATGGTATTACTAAAATCCTGCCTCAAACAATGATGAGTACCAGATCCTTCAGAGAACAAATCATGAAAAACTAAGATTTATAAAAATCTGTTTCTCAGCTTTAAATATTCTTTTCAACTGTGACCTTTATATGTTAATTACATCCTGTTTAAAATTGTATAGTGCAGCTCATATGTACTGCTGCAGGGTTTGCTGTGACTGCCACTGTAATTCTTGAATTATTTTTCACTGCAGAGTCCTGCAGCATGCTCAGCTTATGGTAACATCTCCTCTAAGTGTTCGTCCAGACATTGCCATCCATTGATATTTCTGACACTGTCAGAGAGTTACTTTTTACTGAAGTGCAGAAGTTGAACTGTGGAACAACTGACAAAGTCATATTTTGTACAAGGGAAATTAACTATTTTAAGGTTTTAATTTTCAGCTCTTACAGAGATATTAAACTGGTATATGAAGACAACCTGGATCACTGTGATTTAGGTTATTATAGTAATGTGCACTGTAGGTGTAAAACTCCAAATTTCTCAAGATGTTGCCATGATAAAAATTGAAAAAATCGTATATATGAAAGGAACTAGAAAAACGTAAAGAAGAGTTGCAATAACACTAGTAGTGAAATGCCAACATCTCCCAGCTCATTTCACAATTACCATTGGCATTTTTAACTTTGTAACTTTCAGAATTTAAATTAGTGAATGATACAAATGTTTGAAAGATACCTTCTAGGACAGTAATATTAGAAGGTAAATAAATGCTGTTAGTATTCAACCTTCATCTGCTGTAAAGTATCTGACTTTTCTGTAAGACATTGGGAAACCAACACCTCTCATAAAAAGCTAACTAAATCACACTCTATTGGCTCCTATCCTTTGCTCTTGCAAAAGGCTGAGCTGCTTTTACAGATAATGCTTTTATAAATCAATGTAATGAAATGGCTAAGCTGACAGCATTGCAGCAGACTGTTTGAACAGCACCAGCTGTATCCAGGCAACAGTAAAGTCTGTCAAGAAAGCCTATGTGAGAAATATGTTTACCTTCAAGAGGAAGACACACATGTGTCCAAAGTTGTCGTAAGAACAGAGTAAAATAGAATAACATTAGATTATCATCAGTAAATAAATTTCAATTCTACTAATATTTGCTTAGTGAAAAAAGAAAGTGATTTATGATTATTTAAAAACAGTGATATAAGCTAAGATATATGTTACAATAAAGAATTTTTAGTTGATTGTATAATTTACAAACAAGAACAGCTGGATTTTCAAATACCAGTATTCTGTACTGTTTTTCTTTCCTACACTGAGACATAAGTTATCACTACATCATAAAAAAATTGGAAGTTTTTATATAAATTTATCCTTAAACCATCTTCTCCACATTGATAGTAGTGAAACAATAGAGCCACAGTATAAGGGAAAAAAACACCACCCTGCTATCTGTGCATTTATTATTTATGCTCAGTTGCTTTAACTTCCTATTTACCTTCATTGTCTTTGTGAGTTTGACAAAGTGAGAACTGAAAAAAGTCCTCCCTTCCCTCACCCAAGAAAAACATAGTCCCAAGAGAACTAGCTCTCTGGATCTACAAAGCTTTTACTAGAGTATAAAAAAGATTTATGACAAAAGTTTGGCATCTGGACTCTGAACTGAGGAGTTGAAGGGATAGAATTTGTTCTGTATTATGAAAACACAAGAGTAACTGCTAAAATCCATATTCAAGAGCTTGTATGCCACATACATATTTCAATTTAGGTGTTATTTCCCTAGCAGATTGTAAATAAAGCTTCATATAGTACTTTATAAAGTACTTTCCCTGCATCAGCATTCAATTCACTAAATACATAAATAAAATAGCTAGCAATAAACTAATTATTTGATTTATTTATTGCAAATTTATTTGTAGGTTTACAAAATTTTTAGATATACAAACAATAATATTTATACCCATAGTGGCTGTCTTGTACAATAACCCTTTTATATCCATGTATATGTATTCTTTTAGAATGAGATATTTAGATTAACTAGACAAAGTCTGTGTGCTTATGTTTTGATATTTTTTGAGGGAAGGCGGTGTTTGGGGGATTTTAGGGGGTGGGTCTTGGAGGGCAGGCTTTGGGGTGGGGTGTCCTTATCCAATGATGGACATCAAATGTCAAAGTAACCAACTGTCGTGGTTTACTCTGGCTAGCAAAAGCCGCTCTCACAAATCCCCCTCCCCTCCACCAGTGGAGGGAAGAATCAGAGGAAAAAGAAGTAAGGAAGCTCATAAAATTGAGATAAGAACTATTTACTAATTAAATCTAAATCAATATATACAGATACTACTAATAATAAATATTTAAAATAATAGAATATAAAACACATGGTACAATATATACGATATGATACAATATGACACAGTTTCCCACCATCCATTGACCAATGCATGCCCAGATGTTCAGTGATGAGTCAGACCCAAAGAGCCCGAGACCCACAGCCCGAGAGTGATCGCAGCTTGAGAGCCGCAGCCCAAGGGCCAGAGCCCGGGAACTAACACAGCAGATTCTGAATGAACCCTATCAGCGATAGCGCAGCCACGAACTCTAAACAACCCACCAACTCCCACACGAACGAGCCAGCACAGGAGTTAGCGAAGCAGCTAACTCAGGAGGGTTAGCAAGTGCCCAGAAGTAGACGAGAAAGGGAGTAAGAGAGAGAGAGAGTAATGGGAAGAGTAATGGCTACCAGATCCCTTCCCTGCCCAAGACCCGGGAACATGACATACTATGGAATGAAATACTTCCTTGGTTAGTCTGGGTCAGCTACAGTAACCAAAGTCAACAAAAGACCTTGAATTCAGTACAGGCCATTCCCAGCACCAGCTGAGGCCTTATCAATGTTTTTCTTAGCGTCCAGCAATATAGTTCCCTGGCAACCAGTGTAAAGGGAGTTAACCCTTCCCTGACTGAACCCAGCACACCAACCCAAACCATTTTATGATTCTACGATTCTATGATCTTAAGTCATGAGTCAGACTAGAATGCAGTTTTTATGGTTACTGTTCTACTATAAACTTACTATACTGTATCTTAAAGGTATACTTTAGAAAATGTATGCATAAGCATTACCAATTGTTATTTGTGATGAACATCAAATATTTAATAGCTGTTCAAACTACAAGTTGTAGATGAAGTACCAGTAATACATTTGAGAGCAAGAAATCATTTGGTCAGCAATCAACCAAATCAACCAAGAACATCTCTTCAAAGATCAAGAATCTTTTGCTGAAGTTGTAAGCATATATAACCGAACAAAACTTCTAAGATTTCTGCCTATCTTACTTCTACATTTTTTCTTCTGAAGCAATATGCAGTTTTATCATGTTTAGAAGCAATGTCTATGGGGGCGTACATTCTCAAGGTCTTTCACTGTATATTACAGAAGACTTTTTTATGCTTAGACTAGGTGCAGCTGTATCTTTTAGAAAACACTTCAATATTTTCTTCAGAATTTCATTTTATAAATATAGAATTTCCATTTTTAGTAGGTCACCAAAAAAAGAAGATATTCATATAATCTGGAAGCAGAGCTACTCCATATTTCTGTCTCTTCATTGTAGGACCTGGCTCTTTTACTTCTTAATTTTGCTAAGGCCAAACACTGCAGTTCTATTTCAGCCAAAGCTCCTGAAGGAAACTACTGTGTTTTGCTACTGCAGAAAACTTTGTTCTCTCCCTTAGAAATTTTGGGTGTTACATGAAAAGACAGTAAGCAGAGTAGTTCTCTGTTTAGCACCTTACAGGAAGAGCTGGAATGTTGACAAGATCCCTGATTACTTATTTGTTAATGTATCATTGCTCTAAGTGATGCACTCTTACTTGACTTTTATCAAGCGACAGCTTTCTCACTTGGATCTGTGTAAAACAAATAAGTACATGAGATGCACTGTCTCAACTTCTAATATAAGACAGCAAGAGATCTCTGCTGTTGCCAGTGCCATGTGAGAGGACCTCACAGCTCATGAAAACATAGCAATTTTTAGCTTGTTTCATGCCATTTTCATAGCTTCCCATTCTGATTTCTATTTTCTCAGTCTTCTTGCATAAAGAGAGTTCATAAACCGTAAATTAAAAACACAAACATAGCACTGGAAGACTCTTCTAATGGAGCAACTGGGTTTGATTCTGACTCAGAGTAGCTGTAGTCCTCACTAGTAGCCCATACTCATAGTTCGTCTTTGTGACTCAGCTTTCCACTGTGTAACATTTCTCTACCATGTTAAACACTGTGAGGCTTTGCAAAGCATTTGAGGTTCACAGACTAAGAGGCATTAAAGACATGGTTTTGTCATCCTATTCACTTTCAGCTTTTTTCTCTCTAACTGAACTTGCCTTTAGCATTTTAATTTTCAGTAAAACACAGTTTCCCTTCTCTGGTCTCAGATTAAGAACTACTTTTAGAAGCATCTGAGAGATACAGGGAATGTCACCAGACCAACCTAGCCTATGGCAGTTGGCTGAAGGGATGAGAAAATAGTGATAAAATACTGCACATCGTGTTCTGTCAGTATTAAAAAACCCTCACAACTGTACTTCAGTTTTGTTCAGCTGAGGGATGGGAGCTGGCTTTCTTCTGTGATATTAAATTGCCTTAAGCATCATTGAACACAAAAATCTGCTAAGAACAACCCACCTGTACCCACTCTGCAAGTATGTATAACTTCATTATTTACACGCTTTGCCATCTCTTCTGCTCAAAAGGCTTCAGTCAAGGAGTTGTTGATGAAAAAAAAAAACTGGGAAGAAAGAAGAAAAAGGATGTAAGTAATGAAACACCTAAAAGAGTGGAATTTTCATTCTGAAGTGTCTTCCCCCAAAAGAGAATGGTAAAACTGTGATAGCAAATTTCAGGAGAAGAATGAAATAGATAATTACTTTATAGGTCATTCCTTGTAGATGAACAACTAGAAATTAAAATAGAAATACTAAAAATTAAGTTTAGTATAGTGCGATTGAAAGCCATATATGTAAGACCAAGCTAATTCACAACAAACACTACTAATATAGTGTTACAGTCTGGTGTTAGTAGAATCCTAAAGAGTGAGTTTTAACACTAGCCTACTGTAACATTTCCTGTGATGACAAAAGGTGGGCATCGGAATCCTAAAAGACTGAATGGAAGAGCAGATAATGGGTGAAAGGAAGTACATGAAGAAGAAAGAAGGAATTAGATTTTTTTAGGTATATTTAGAGTTATACCTTCAGGGGCAGTATCTCTGTGGTTTTGGCTAGGATAGAGTTAATTTTATTCATAGTGGCTGGTATGGGGCTATGTTTTGGATTTGGGCTGAAAACAGTGTTGATAATAAAGAAATGTTTTCATTATTGTTGAGCAGTGCTTGCACAGAGCCAGAGGCTTTTCTGCTTCTCACACTGCCCCACCAGTGAGGAGGCTGGGGTGCACAAGAAGCTGAGAGGAGACATAGCTGAGAGGAGACATAGATGAGACTGCTGACCCCCAACTGAATAAAGGGATATTCCATACCATCTGGTGTCATGCTCAACATGTAAAGCTGGGAGTGAAGGAAGGAAGCAGGGGACATTAAGAGTGATGGCATTTGTCTTCCTAAGTAACCATTACACATGATGGAGCCCTGCTTTACTGGAGATGGCTGAACACCTGCCTGCTGATGGGAAGTGGTGAATGAATTCCTTGTTCTGTTTTGCTTGCAAATGCAGCTTTTGCTTTACCTATTAACTGTCTTTACCTCAACTCACGTGTTTTCTCACTTTCATCCTTCTGATTCTCTCCCTCATCCCACTGCAGGGGTGTGAACAAGTGGCAGTGTGGTACTTAGTTGCCACCTGGTGTTAAACCACAAGACTCTGAACAGTCCTTACAATAAAATGTTTAAGAAATATGGAATCCTCTCAAATTTATAAAACAAAGGTTACATAAAAGACAAGGCTGAAAAGAACTGAAAGAAATTCAGCAGATATCTCCCTAATTAATATTATTGTGACTCAATAAATAAAGAAAATCAAAATCCTTGGCTTTTTTAACTAAACCGTTCAAGAAGTAGGTAGATAAATTTGCATAAATGTCAAATTCACTGTTATAACAACATAGCAAATTCCGATGCCCATATTCTAAAAATATTTAAAATATTTAAAACATTTAAAAATATCATGTGCAAAACACAGTAAAAATGTAGATATTCAAGACAAAAAATTTCTTAATAGTGATGGACTTACACAGATGTTGAGCTTACACTGAGAAGATGAAAGGGGATTTGGTTGTACTGATTCAATTGTTTCCCTTCACAGAGAAAAGATACATGTTACTAAAGACTTTCTCAATCAGCAGTGAAAATTCACAAGATCTACTGCTGGTTATTGTTCATGGAAGAAGCAAGGAAAGTTATTAATTATTAGTGTAAGAGTCACCAAGCTGGATTGCCTACTTCCTGCAGCCTTGATTTCCATATGGTGAAGCTTTTTTAGTATTTATGTACAAGTTCAGGCTAAACACCACTAAAATTCAGATCCTGAGGATACTGCTCAGTGTGCTTGGCTAACACCATCTTTTGTGGAAACTGAGAATACTTAGAATCCTTAAGAAAAGATGAATGCTTTGCAAGTCTGGGACCTTGATTGAGGAGTTAATCGATATTACTTTTTCCTGTAATGTCTTCCCATCTGATATTGTGGAATGAGAAACCAACTTTGGCCCTCTACCTCATGAAAAGAGCAAAAGTTCTTTTTCAGGACTTTGAGAGATAAACAGCCAATTTTTCTCTTTTCAAAACACTGCAAGAAAGTGCTGTCATACAGATTTCAGAAATGGTCTATAACTCAAGGGCAGGAAGGTGGAAGCCATTAGGGACTGGAAAGAGGTGAGTCAGAAGAGATGTGAGAAATATGTGTTTCAGCAGCAAATTTAGAAATGGAAGAAGGCTGAAAACTTCTAAAGCTATTATCTAAAAAAAAAGTTGAAATTGTTCAAAAAGGTTTCTTGATATAGTGAGGCTTGAATTAAGCATCAGATTCTGCAAGTCTAAGGTTTTCGTATGTGAGTAAGACTTCACAGTATGGTTTAAGGTCTCATATGCTTTTTATCACATCTATTTTAAGGTATTAATTGATGTTTAGAACCAAGATGTGCAGTAACATACACTCTATAACAAAAATTGACACACTAGAGCATAATATCTCAATTAAGCATTTTAAAATCAAAAATAAACTTAAATTTCAGTTGGAAAAACTGTAAAAAATAAAGATTACTTTCCCATACCCTACCTCAGAGACTTCAAAGAAACTGCAGATACCTTGAAATTATTTCTTTGGTTGTGGCTGGGAGAGTGAAAAATTTTGGAATGTGTTCTAGATGACAGCAATGCTGTTTACAGTGCAACAACCTGTTTGCAACACTTGTTTGCAATTGAAAGTAATGATACCACAATGGAGCATGATACACTCATGTATGAGTCCAGATTTTGTAAGACCTCAGTGTCTACTATTATGTCAAGTTCCTTAGTATTAATCTCTAACCTTCTAGCACTTCTTTTATCTTTCTGTACACATTTGATTCCCAGGCAACTAGAGCATACACAATCCGTAAGGACAACTATTTACAGAAATAATACTTTTGTTGACAACACTGGCAGCAGCAAAAATACTAATGAACTTTTGTATCTTCTAAGCACCACTGAGCATATGGTTAGCCTTCATTATCAGTCCAGTATCTTGCAGCAATACCCATCAAATTACCCTGCTTTCATTCTAATGGAATAAGATTTTTATGAGGTGCACGTTTCTCTATAACATGTTGAGATGGAAGAAACAATTGCTTCTTGTTATCTTAGAGGGAAAAAAATGATGCATCTTATAAGGACTGCTGATGCTAATGAAGCCAATAAGTAGCCTTACAAAAATCTTGTAACACACACCCTGTCTAAATAAGAGTTGAACTGGATTAATGAAAATCAGGTTTCAAATATATTTATAACAGAAACAATTTGTTGTTCCTTCTTTGCTTAACAAAACTGATTTTAAAACAATTGGTTTCTGAGCAATTTAGAAATTTTGCTGAATTTGTAAAGTTTATATAAATACAAACACTCAATATGGCAGACATATACTGCAAGTATAATTTATGAACTAATGGATGAAGAAGAAATAAGAAGACACATGGTACTAATCATTTTATGTTTCCTAAATTACTGAGATTAATCAAGCATATAAATTATATTACTCCCGTCAATCCTATTCTCAAATAGAATTTGTGTGAAGCAGCTACCAGGCTGTAAGTGCAATAATAAAGAAACGAAAAAAAGGTGTTTTTCTTCTGTCCATATTTGCTTTCAATCACAGAGACTCAAAGATCATTAAAACAGCTGCACTGATTCCATGCCTGCAATATTTTTTGAATCTAGTAGACGTTACTCCCATCTCCCCCACCTATTTTAGCTTTACCTCTATGATCTTTGTGATCTAGTTTTAGCCTGGCTGCCTATACTAGGTTTAGTAACATGAAAGTCAAGTTACTTATAAAATTACAAAGAAAAAATTATTTCAGGACTACATTATTACTTGAGGGTGGTTTGCAAATGTCATTTGAATGTCTCACAGAGTTGTTGGAAACAAAAACAGCATTTCCACATCAGCATTCAGGAGCTTTAAAAATTTCTAAGCTTCAGCTTTAATAACTGTACACATCACTACGTCTACATTTTTGCACAACAGGTATTCCTCGGTGATATTTGGAATACAAAAGTCCATTAGTCTGGAGTCTACAGATGAAAGGAACTGTGAAGGTTAGATTTTGGGCATGAGAGCATCTCAGAGAACTGTCTATCTTTCCAACTTGCTGGTTTGGGTGGAGAACACAAGTGGGATGTAGGTAGAAAAGGCTGAGTGTATGCTTTTCAACCTCCCCAAGGTGTTACCGTATGCCATTAGGTTAACTTAAGCGGTTTCCCTGGGGCAATGAAGCACCATTTTTAGATTCTAAAATTGACTATTAGTGTAGCTTAAAACATTGGTAGTTGAAATATTCAATGATAAATGTTCACTAATTGCTATCATTATGTAAAAGATATTACCCTTAATAGTCTGATGGTATACAAAAAAGAGTTCAGAAATATCCTGCAATTAGGAGCTTATTTTCAGACTCGTGTCACACTATAAGGTTTTTGTTCAAAACTTAGTTTTGAATGTAATAGTTTCTTCAGAAATTGCCATTCAAAAAAAACCTCACTTCTTCAATGATGTCCAGAATCTGAAAATCATATTTCAAAGTAATGAAATAGCTTTATTTTCCATTTAGTTAAGCAGAAGGTAAAATGATGGAGTAACACCATTATTTTAAGATACAATTAGGGTATCTTTTATTGTGTCAGGCCAATATAAATGTAATCACATACCAATTAACAAATAATTATTCTGTTACTACCTAGATTAATGTCTTGAGTTAATAAGTACCCTGAACATACTTTCTTAAACGTAAGTCCAAGCATTTAATTTTATTAGATGTCTACACATCAAAGAAAATAGAATTATTTTATACACAAAGATAAACATATGTAACTGTCATAGTGTGGCAATATAGTGGATATCTTACGTGATCAGTAAAAACTACTAATAGCAATGATTAATAGTAAGTAACATTAACCGGCCTTGCTCTTCTTACAAAAGCAAGATGGCATGAATCTGACCCATTAACTATTTAGAACATTAAATTATCTGCTGAAAGATTCTGTGGGCTTCATACATTACTCACTCGCAGTAATTCAAGAATAACGTTGTTAAAATGGAGAGAAGAAGCAAGCTGAAAAGAAGCAAGTCCTTATCAGTATTACCATCAACTTTAATTTTTTGTTTCATGTAGTTAAGGAGATACCTTCACCACAGTCGACATTTTCTTTGGAGTGTACTAACAGTCATTTTATCTCATTCTGTCTAATAAAAGCATTAACCCAATAATTTTGCAGTTTAGAGGCAAACTTCTGAGAGACCTTATCTTGAGCGGATTGTCTCAGCGCTTGCTTGCAAACCTGCAGAACTCAAGAGCTTGTTGTGAAACTTCCTGGTGGCTTCGCAGAGCAGGGTTTGTCTGCAGGCCTGAATAGATAAGGGACAAATAGCCTCCCAAACAGGTAAGAAGCAAATAGCCAACCAGTTCCTACCAAGGACAAAGAATAATCACATTGCTTCATGGGAATGCCCAGACACAGGCGAGCCTGCGCCCCGCCTCCCACCCCACCCCCCCCACCCCCCCGCCCAAGCCTGCCCAAGCATGCCCAGTCCAAGGGAATTGGTCATGAAGCTGTTACGTGCACCCCGTAGGATCAGCTTGCCACACTCACGGACAACCCACGGGATCAGCGTGCCTAGCCTGACAGCATGCGCAGGACATAAATAGGCAAAAAATACCCTATAAAATACTGTGGGACCTAATGGTGATAGAGATCCTCACCACCAAAGAATACAAAGACTACGTACCAACAGGATGCCGCTGGGTTCAGGGTGGTATCTCTTGCAATTCTATCGCGACTACTTGTTAATTTTTCCCCCTTTTCTATTTTCTCTCTCTCATATTGCTATTTTCTTACAACAAAAAGTAACTACAAAAAACCCACTTTTGTTAGCAACATCTGAGCTTATTTGTGTTTTAATCTCACTCTGGGTATAACAACGTATCTCTCCGACCTGGGATAACTGGTATGAGACAAAACTAAAAGTTAAAATATTGAATCTTAGAATAAAATGCAAAGGAAATAATGTATAGCTTAAGGGAAACCAAACCCTATTTGTTGTCTATCTGCTAATAAAGATTAGTGATGGTGCAATCTTCTGTTTCTTTTCCAAGTAATTTGTGTCATACTGAAAATGTTTTTCACTGTTGTACCTATGACCACAAGTTTAAAAACTTAATCAAGATCAATATGAAAGCATTCCAGGTCGCTTTCCTTGCTCCTAGGAGATATCTTTATTTTCAGTGTTACTGCTTTAGGAAGCGCTTTTTCTCACATATCTGTTTATTTTAATTTATACTACTCTCCAACAAGAAATTGTACGGATCTGGGCAACCCTGGAATATTAATTTTCTTTTAACATAAATAAAATTAAAAGTAAATTACAGCTTCATTTGGTTTTTATGTCATAGCATGTATTTTACATATTTGAGGGGTTTTTTTAACTTCTCTGTCAAATTCAGATCATATTTGTAGCTAATTATACAGAGTAAAGCAGCATCAATCTAGAGGTTGGATTCCCAGTCTTTGCTATTTGTACAAGTGGCAAAAAATGCATTTGGCATCAAAAGTCAACATCAAAACTGCTCAAAAGTGTTCCAAAAATGTAAATCCAGTCTTGAAATGTGTCTATAAGAAACTTACCTGCAATATCAGGAAGAATTGCAACAAATGCTGGAATGACCGTGTTCAGAGACTGATGGTTTCACCCTAGAATCATTAACAGTTGTGGGTGGGGAGAGGAACATTGTGGTAGAAAAAGTCAATACCTAAGGCCTATGCAGGAGCTCTGATACTTATTTCAGGGGATAATGCCTTTTATCACACTCCTTCCTGGAATACCCTGTCTGATGGAGACCTGCTTTACAGTAATTTCTGAAGTACCTGCTTTTGCAATGAAACTTCAGGATTTTCTAAAACCAAAGTTTGTGCAAAAGTTATTATTCTGGACTCAAAATGCCAGTCCATGCAAGTGTAAAAATAACAAACAGACAACAGATGAAAACAGCTATGTGTAAAGTAGCAGAAGAAAATCTAAAGTCTGAAATAGTGAATTACATGCTTTTTTGGTATTTTATTCCAAGTAGCTCAGGTCTTGTGGACAAACTGCCCATTAATAACTAGAGCACCTTGGATGTGCCACTAGAAGGTAACTCAGTTTAGTTTCATCTGAATGAAGCCAAGATCATGCTCTGCAATGTGAATCAAAGTGTAGTAAACTTGGACTGTCAGGACATTTTACTCAAAAGTAAAATCCTGATATAAAAATGTACTGTATGTGGTGTCAATAGACCCTACTGCATTCTCTTAAAACAAAATGTTATATGAAAATAGGAATGAAGTCTTTCCACAGATTTCATGAGTTAGAATAACTGTGAATGTCTAATTCCAAATTGAACTTTTAATTTGATAGATGTTTTAGATTTGACTTGAGACATCCATAAAGTATTTATCCTTTACAAGTCTGAATGCTCTTAAAATGCATGTCACTTATAAAAATAAGTATTCAAGTGATGTCTTCAATTTCTAACAATGCTTTCATATCTCAAATTTGTAAAACTCTCTATTCCTTCTACTTTTCTTCTCCCAATAAGTCACAATATGCTGAAATACAATGTTTTGCATTGGTGGTAATTAAAAATTAGTATTTACTGTGTTTATCCTCTCCATTTACTACGGTCATCTGGCCCTGTCCCTTCTCATATATTCGCTGTTTGATATGAAGTTTTAAAAGCTGTTTTATTTCAATGGTGAAATTAATTTTTTTGTGCCTGCCATAACAAAGAGTAGTAATATTTCCCATGGTGTAAACATCCTTCAATATAAATGGCCTCAAGATTAAAATTAAAAAAAAAAAAGGGTTAGTCAACCCTGTTAAATTAATTTTATATTTCTTTGGGCACAGTAGTGTGTTAGTTTGAAATTAAGTCATCAAGCATCTGATCAGTTAGAGTCGAATTGGATTTTTCTACTGTTCAAATGTAGTTTTCATATTTTTTTCCTAAAAAATTGTATTTATTTTCCCACTGAAAGTAAATAAACCAGTTTCATTTTTTCATTTTCCATGACATTCAGAAGTAGCAGCCTAAAGAATGGCCTGTAAGTCCTTCTTGATAATTTCTTTCTAAAATCAAATTTAACTTATTTTAATGGAACTTTTACAGAAATTCTGTCTTATTGCTCTAACATAATCCTTCTGTGAAATTAAAAATGTCCTATGATTTCATTCTTCATTATTCTTGCTTGGATTTGCTTACAGTGCATCACTGAAGAATTTGCCATCCATTTTTTATTATTAATCAGCCAATAATGTACAAATGACATGTTAGTTAATCCAATGAAAGTCATAAAAAGTTGAGATGGTTTAGATTAATGAATTCAAGACCAAATGCATCATCTAGATTTGGCTAATTTCTCCAGCCACCAGTATTTGTCAAACTTGGATACTTGTGTAAATAGAAGAGAGAGCTGGAGAAGTTTTGCAAAATCTGTCACTCACAGGCAGTTTCTGCATCCTGAATACATACATCAGGAATTACAAATATCAAAAGAACAGTATCCATTGATTAAATAGCTTCATGTAAGAAAGAGATACTGTGTATGTGATATAGCTTGTGTACAAACCACCCACACATAAGTATAAAGAATGGGGGGAAATGAATAAATAAATGGTAAAAAATCAGTATTTCTGTTGTTCTAAAGGAGTCTCTTATTTTAGACACATATCCATGAGTTTCATGAAAGATCATGAATCCTCAATGGTTTCAGAAGGTGAAAGGAGATTTAATCTCCTAAATCTTTACTTGTTCCTCCTTGAAAAGGTAGTATAGAAGTAAAACTTTTAAATACTCTTATTTTTTTATATAATCCATGCAAGAATTCAGCCTCATGAAAGACTACTTTCAAGGTCAAAAAGTTCAATTATTTTCAAAGTTTCTCTTGCATTCAGACTATTACTCCCCACTCTTTTTCAGTAAAATTGAATAAGCTTTATACTTTGCGTAGTTAAAAATTTGCCCTTTCTAGTTTTCCTTTCTTTGTAACACTGTTTTAGTCATAACAAGCATATTGCCACTAGGCACTGTGACATTGGCCTGCCCAATAAAGAACACTTTCAAATATTTAGAAACCCAGAAATTGCAAAACAGTTAACCAAACCTGCATACATCCTGTATCTCATTAAACTTCCTGCTCTCTGCAGATTCTGGGATTAGCAATTAAGAAGGAACATTTACTATAAATCTGGAAAGATTTTTTTAGAAAATACTTTAATTGGAAAAAGACCAATCCAGACCATACTTTATATTAGAGCAAACACTTGAGTGCTGAAATGCAAGAAAGTTCATTAAAGGACCTCTATCACCGCATTTTAAACAAAAGTTTATGACTTATTTCAGGACTGAGCGGGGTTAGACTTCCATGAAGAATGGAACATAAAATGTGCAATGCAATCTGAGGCATGTTTTGAAATATTCTGAAAAACTTACATCAACCTAGTATGGATATTCAGAAATTTAAACCACAGGTTTCTTCAGGGGAAACAAAGAAAACGGGAAAATGTATCAAGCTTAATGATCAGAGATAAATTGACAGGTTAGAGATGCAAACTGAGTGTACTGGAATGGAATCTTTCCAATGATGACTCATTTCAACTTTATGTTCATAGATCATGGGATGCTATTTAATATTCTGCATCTGAAAAAAAACTTACAGGGTAGAGTCATAACTCGCTGGATGCTTACTACATCTTCTTTTAATCCCACTCATCTAAATATGCCTACTTTTTTCTTTCAAACTTTACAATTTAAGTATTTTTAAATATTTTTTAGAAGCAGGATCTGTGTTTACCTTAAAGTTACAGAGGAAAGCATAAAATATACCAATATGTAAATGAGTCTGTGAATTCTGAGTTTCCACTTTTTTCGTGTAGCTAAAAACCTTCAACACGGTTATCATTGCTCTCATGTTAATGACACCTTGACAAGTTAGGAGGAAAACGAAAACCATCAAATTCCTGAAGTGAACTTGCAGACAAATAACACTAGAATAAATTACCTTCTAATATTTTAATAAAGTGAAATAGTTTGTGATTTTTCAATAGCTTATGACTCATTCCATATAAGAGTACCATTGCACAGGAGATTAATGAACATCTCCTTCTAAATGTGTTGCATTCATCTGGTTTTATTCACTAAAAAAATGTTTAGATGATGCAGTTTACTAGGTGCAGAACAACCCTTTCATGAAATACAAAGCATGCTTAAAGTAGAAATTCCAGATTTAGATGGCCTTTAACATGCTTAAAACGTAATTTTTTAACTGAAAATTAGTCATCCTAAAATAAAACAAGCAACCCTGTAGATCGTTGAATTTCTTTTCATCAATCATCAGTACTTTCAAGTTTCAAACTCAAAAGATAAGGGGATAAATATTACAATTATAACTGCTACAAACCAAAGTAAGTCACAACAGGAATAATCTTTTACTTTTTAAAAAATTAAGAGCTAAGACATTCTAGATCTGAAAAAAGCAAAACACAATGGTTACACAAAAATTCTACTTTACAGTCCTTCGGAAGCAGTAAATGTCTTTTGATGTGAAATATTACTCAAAGAAAAACCATTTAAAAAAAAAAACCTCTAAATAGATCCTGGGTGTCTTACAGAAGATCTTAAGACCCTTGATTGATCTTTAATAAGGTGTAACTATTTCCTTTATGAAAAAAGGGAACAACATAGCCTTCTTATTGCATCAACAAAACCTTCAAAAACATACAAAAATATCTATTTCTCTCTCTCTGAGATATAATGATGATGACAAAAGAGAGACTTAAAGATAGCTTATCCTTTGCACAGCCAGTAAAACATTACAAAGAAGCTTTCTGATAAGGAACTATTTAGGAAATCGCCTGTTCAAAATGATGAAAACACTGAAGAAGTCATATGAAAATTCACCCACCTTTTGCTCACAAGAGTTCATTCTTTATTTGGAACTAAGACTTTTTTTTTTCTTTTTGGTATAACAGGAATACGAAGCTAAGTGATTAAGATCTTGATCTCTATGGCAAAACAGGCACCCTCAAAACATTAAACAATCCAGTTTACTATTAGCCACTATGGAAAAACCTTCTGTTCCTCCAAAACCAGCCAAATACTCTCTCATAAATTTGCCATTTTCATTCTTGACCTCATGCTACATTTTTGGGTTCATGGAGACATAGTTTTGTTGAATTCATTTTCTATAAATCTTCCCAGTACAGTGTTTTGACCATGCATGATTATATAGCTCTCCTAGAGGGCAGAAAATTACCATTAATTTAGGAATAAATTCTACAATGAAGGCTGCAAGAATGTGCTCTTCAGTTTTAAAAGGTATTCACAGAACCTGCTTGTTTGTGCTAGTTGTAAGTACTGTTTAAACCCACCATAGCCCAATGTATCATTCAGATAAAAATAATTTTATATCTTTGTCACTCTCTCCCTTTCCAGTGAATTTAAATCAACTTGCAGAAAACTTTCTATTGCCACTGAATACATAACCCCACCACTCATTGAATTATACATACAGCAGCAGGAAAAAACAAACAAACAAACAAACAAAAACAAACAAACAAACAAAAAACCCACAAAAACAACCAAAAAAAAAAAAAAAACAAACAAAGGAAAAAAAAAACCAACCAAATAATATGTTAGCACTGTAATGAAACACTGTGTGTGAAACAGAAAAAATATAAATAAATGTATTAAACTGAGACACTGTTTCAGTCTTGATTCATTGATTTTCTCCAAAACAGGTGGAAAAAAGGGATCCTCCTTGGGTATATTTAAAGATTCTGTTAGTTTTTTTATAGAAACAGATCATCCACAAAGAAAACAGAACTAAATCTGTTATCATGAATCGTATATACTGGAATTGCAACCAGACTTTATATGCTAGCTTCCACTGTAATTGCTATTCCATTTTCTACTACTTCAGTATTACTTACATATAACATTTATTTGAGCTAGTCTACTATTACTTCCCCAGTTACTGTATAGACCAAATTCTCACTACTTTGGACCAAAATCCACTTTTTGCTACCCCTTTTTGTAACTAGACTATAGCTACTTCTGGAATAGACAAAGCTCAATGCTATAATATTTCTGCAGTCTTTTGTTTGTCAGCCCTGTCAATTATGATACAAAGAGGATATTAGGTGTCAGGTCACAGCTGAATTAAGACACCAAGGGAATTATTTTATGCACCTGAACTTTCCTACCTATTCTAAACATTTCTGAAGAGTCACTAGCAGACCAAAGATAGAACTACTATATGGTTCAACACATATAGTCTGACCATTCACTGTCTGTTGACCATCTTTCAAAAAGTACAGGAGTAATGGAAAAACAAAACCCACAACCTTAACTGCAGGACACAAGAGAAAGTCTGATTTACATTGTGAAGCTGATTGATAAATCTGAACAAAGTAAAAGATTGCAGACAGAACCACACATCTAGCAGCATAGTATGACTTATCTATGGCCATGCAAGGATACTGTAGGAAAAAGTAATCAGGCATAGTTTTGACACTGGATGTATGCGATCAATTCCAACTATTTCCATCTTTCAAACTTACTAGTCTTCCTGGACTTGTATGCTGCAGGGCAGGTCCATATCATTGCATGTCTCCAGAGATCTCATTGGAAAGTAAGGCAGCTCCCTCCACATCATGCACCCAGGATTTCTTCCTGTGGAAACCACCACACATAGGTAGATGGAAAGCACTCATCTTGCATACATATAACCACAATATTCACCCTTTAAATTTTAGAGATAGCCTCTGTTTTTCAGCACAGTATTACGTTACAGAAAGGTTGCATATTGCCTTACACCTTAATTAAGCACCTGATCTCTTCTGGAACATACAGCCTAGCTTTGTTACTCTATATATTTTCAGTTCATAGATCATTCTGTTTTCAACAGTCTTTATGTTATTTCTACTACCAATCTAAATGTGAATAGGAACAAGCCTTTCTATGATTTCAGACCTTTATTCCCAGCATAGTACACAATGATACATAAAACAGGATTCTTGGTCTGCATTTTAGCAATCTTTAAAGTCAAAATAAAGGGAAGATCAATGAAAAACTGAAAATTAACAGAAGCCTTAATTCGCAGTCTACATATTGTTCCACGAACATAAATCATACTTCACTCCATAGAAGAGAGAGAATCAAAGCACTCACAGATTACCATAAGAGAGAGGGAACAGTGCATGAAATCCTTTAGTTGATGGTAATTAATGGGTTAATTAAAAAGCAAAATGGGTCACACAAACACGAGGCATGTATTGTACAGAAAGATTACCCTCAGGGTTTGGGGGTTTCTTTTTTGTTTTCCAAGACTGAGATTATAATATTTATACAGTACCGAATATTAAGCTAATATTAAAATACATATATAAAAACCTCAGTAAATCTGATATGGATAGCGCTACTTAAATGCTATAAAGAAAAAGTTAAAACAGTATTTACACTCTAAGTGAGCAATACTCTTAAAAGAAACTCACAGCTCACTCTATTCACTCTGGATATAGTCCACTCAAATACTCTTTTATGCTAGAAGACACATGGAGATAAATAAATCGGGCTGCCTCCAAATGACTGTTCTCTTCCTTAGCCTCATATTTTCCCCCCATATACAGTCTCTGTACATTATTGGGTGTATTAAGTATGCTTTGACATTACTAGGTGGTTTCAACATTCAGTTCTTTTGCTGTAGCATGACTACACAAACATTAGGAATTACTGGAAAGCTTATCATTTTGGTGACCTGGGTTTTATTTTCTGCCCTGATGTTTTGAGGTTAAAGATGGCAATTGCAACAGCTTACAAATGTCTTTCTTCACAGGGGAACAGTATTTGGTTGCCTAGTAGCAATGGCAGTAAGTGTTAGAGGCAGCTTTTAGGCTGTCAGTATACTTATGTCATGCTAAAACTCTAATAATGCATCTGTAGTGATTTCTGTGATCTACACAGCTAATGACTTCTGGTTGATATTATAACCTCACTTATTTAAGTCAAACAGCAACATTTTCTTTTCTACTTGTTTCTGTTGACTTTAATTCATGGTTTCAGATGAATTCCAAGAGAGGGACAGAAGTTGTAATGATAAACTTACACAACCCTCTACTCATACAGTAGGCTTCCTAAAGACAGTTATTACAGGGAAACACTTTAGTTTCTCCCCAGCTCAGCAGTCTCAGAAACCAATTTACAAAGCTACACACCACCTGATGCAGCACACTGACCCTCCTTAAGTGTATTCTATGAGTCATTTCCAAGCACAGATTTACCACATCCCTTCCCATTACTTCCTACCTCCACTCTGTTTCCTTGCTGGCACCATTTGTGTGAAGAGCACAGGGTTGTTGTTCAGCACATGGCCCTTCCAGAGGAGATTCAGAAAAATAAAGTGGGCCAAGACATGGGGATATAAGCCCTAAGAGATGTGGACTGTTTAACCCAAAGTGCAGTGGTCTAGTAATGAACATACCTGAAACTCTAAGCAGTCTTCCAATGCAGCCTGTATCTACTTTGGTGTAAGGATAGGTTACTGGAGAGAAGGAAAACCCTACTTATCCTTTTTGATCTCCATCCCTCCTTCATTCTGCTTCTTCCCTTTAATTTCATTTAGGTAATGATCAGATTTGTTGAGATGACAGCAAGCCGTTCACATTATTTGCTAGATTAGTTTTCAGTTATACCAGCCAATTGATCCAAGTTAATCTTTTGCTGCACACCTAACCCATTGTGAAGCAGTGGTGGAAATAACCAAGGTGAGAGAACAGCAACCCACAGTTACACATAATCAAGTATAATGTGAAGCCTAATCTTTAGGGTACACTCACCAACCACACAACACAGGTGCTACCTGCTCCATATTGTCATGGGCAAGAAGGAGCAGAACAAGTCCATTCAGCAGTAGCTTGTTTTTAGACTAAATAATGCCACTCCTGAGATACATATCACAATTGCCAAAGTCAGAGGCCACGCAGTTTCTCAAAGTGATATTTCCATCAAGTGATAGCCCAGAAATTCAGAACCCAAGATAAGTCTAGAGATTCATGATGAAGATAATCAGGATCAAGCATTCTGGTAGTTCGTTGTTAAATTAAAACAGCAAGCATGTAGCAGGTTGGTATTGGTAAGATCTCTGGAGTAATAACACAGCTAATGATATGAATCTAGAAACTAAAAACTATTAATGCTGTTTCTTTGATTTCCATTTTTAAAGAAAAACTGTGCAGGACAGCGCCGTAGTTTTAGCACAAGAAGTCACTCTACCATTCCACCCTCCCACATCCCACTCCCTGTGAGGAAGGGTCAGAGGAAAAAAATGAGGAAAAGCCCATAGGAGTTGAGATAAGAACTATTTAGTTATATAAATGAAACTTAGGGAGTTACTAACAATGTTAGTGCTAATAAGTAACTTAAAGGACAGAAAAAAATAGAACAAATGATACAGGATGTCACCCCACGTGGATGGACACAGTCAGATTCCAGGCAAGGCAAGAAAATAAATCCAAAAACCCCGAGAAAGGAAAAAGAAACCAAAACAAATGGAGCAAACCCCCCCTCAATCAGTCCAGGAGCTGAGAGCAGGGAGAGCAAAAGAAAAAATACTTTCAAACCCCAACTCCTAGATCAATCTGCCTGACAAAAGACTCTCTTTTCGTTGAGCACCCAGCACTCACCAGGAGGTCCCAACAACAAAGAAGTCTCCTGCCTCCCTGTCCAGAAGCTCCCTGGACCCTTCTCCCTTCCAGGGTCGTGCCCAACTGTAACCCTTTCTGTCCACATCCCCACTCCTTTCCTGCTGGTTTTGCAGTGTCACGAGCACCGGGTTGGCACCACCTGTTCAGCTTGATGTATTATTGAGTGAAACAGAATATAGACTGACTGGTGCAAAATATCGAGTAAGACAACAGTTAGATTGCCTTGAGGAAAAAAGAAAAAACCTTGGAAGTATCAAATATTTTGGATTCCCACTATGGCATTATTTAAAAAAAATAATTCTGCCCCACCTCACTGGATTTGGTATTCTGTATATGTTAAATACATTTCGAAGGTGCTGAGGAATCTGAGCAGAGAAATAGAGCAAGTCTTAATGTGTAACCACTGCTGACTGATTTGGTTTCTCCCCTGCTTGGTTTTATAATGCCATACAAACTAGGAACACTGCAAAATTCCAGATTCATAGTCACCTGGGTTATTTCCCAACATACTTGTCCCTACCCATATTGTACAAATGTGTACAAAACTCTAGGGTTCATAATGGGCTAGGTACAAAATTCCCCATCCCAAAACGCTCCCTTAACAGTCCCACTCAGAGGATTTTGCCTGAGGTAAATGCTGAAGGATAAAATCCAAACAAATACCTTTAAGTGCAGATAAGTTTTAGTCATCATCTGGTTTAAAGAAAACAAAACCCTCTCAAAGATGTTACTTTCCTTACTATAGGTCCTATAAAGAAAAGAGAACTAGCACCACAGAAAACAATTAGACAGTGTTTAATTACCTGGAGGGTCAGCTGCAGTATTAATCAGCACATTTGGGAGACTTCCAAAGTTGTGGCCATGTACACTATAGATACTGCAGATATTTATAGATTTGCATTATAATACAAAGAGTGGGCCTTCCAAGCTGCTGTGAAAAGTACCTTCCTCAGGTCTCTCATACAATTTCAGTCAATGCTATTTGACAGTCATTAAGAAGAAAATAAAATTGAACACCCACATCATGAGGCACAGGGGATATTAATTTATTTTTATTTATATAGTGTTACTTAACCATAGTTGAGGATGGTAAGTTGCAAGTATCTGCGGCTCACCAATCATTCCTGTCATGTTAGAGTGCTCTGATAAAAACATCTCCTTGTAAAATTTAATCAAATAATTTTTCTCTATAACTGAATACATCATATAATCAGTCCCACATTATTCACAGGAATAAGTCTGGTAGCTGTCAAATGCCCAACTGTCAGCTTGCAATATGCAATATGCTCTATAGCTAGACCCACTGGAAAAAAGTGCAAATTCAACATTTTTTTTTATGTGGAATCATAGAATCCTGTGAACATTAGTGCAAATGCCTGTTGACTGGATGAGCACATGACTACAAAACTGTCTTAGTGGCAATCCTTCTGATCAATATTTGCTCTGTAGTCTGGACAGACTCTAAAAACACAACATGATGGACATTAAGGTGATGTTTTCTTGCAAATGGTTATGCAAGTAGTCAATATTAAAATTTTATTTCAAAAGAATGTGCCCTAACCATTTTATAAGGGAGCCAGCAGAGCATAAAATGTCTTGGCTAATCTGAAAATCTCCTAATGACATCTGTGTATACTCAGTCTCACTGATGTAGCAGTTGGGCCGCCAGTGATTCATTAAATTCTCAGGGCACTGCTGAGAGTCTCTCTCACCCAGCTTGTCTTCATTTATAACTTCAGATGGAGAGTCTGTGGTACATAGAGCATTGTGTGTTGTTGCCTTGCTTCAGCGTGCTCCAACCACTGCCTCCCAAGGATATGGATCCCATTCAGCATGGAAACAATTTCCTCCTTTAGATGTGTTGTTACAGCAGCAGAGAATAAAAGTAATGGGAAACTATGGAAGGTACCATGCATAATGGGGTAACGCCACAGTGAAGCAAGAAAACTCCAACTTCACATTCTCCTTATGTAGATGCTGGTTCTCCTGAAAACATTTACTTTGTGTTCTATTGTTTCCGCTTTTCTCCTGTAGATGAAAGTTCACTAATTCTTATTTGAAATGCTTGCAGTGAGCTGGGCTGTTTTTAATTATTTGCTGTTACGTGTTATGGTCTATTCACCACAAGCAACATGTATACTAAGATGAATATAAATAGAATTGTTAAAATTCTTCAGCACTACCTTCTTCCTCCTCCTATTCAATTTCTCAGAAGGTGGGGTAGCTTTCAAATACACTCAGGAAAACACATAACAAATTGATTCTATGTTGAACAAAACAGGATTATTTGCTTCAAGCCACATTTGCTTGCCAGATTTTTCAAGGATGTTTTGCTTTATTTAATGCATTATATTTTTTGATTTTGACAGAACAAAAAATAAATTGTAAAATATCAGCTGGGTGGACAAGAAAACAAATATTTTGTTAAAAGAAGACAGAGTATTAGAGGCGGAACAGTTCAACATGAAACTACATTCTTTAGGGCTTCTTGGGAGACCTCTTCCACTCAGAAGAATAAACTTACATATTTGTGTCAACCTTCCTGAGATTTCAAATACATACTTGAAAGGTATATTTCAATTTTCTATACAATGAAGAGATGATATCATTTATACTGTGCAGCTTTATTAACTAAATTGCATGTTATAATTTGGATGTTTTAACTGCAGAACTGTTTTGATTTCATCTTTGTTTCATAAATTGGATGTAATATTATGCCTAACAGAGTCTGCCGGTTTTAGTTGGGATAAAGCAATATGTGACAACATAGAACTGGAAACTAGCATTGTAATATATCAGAATACAGCACAAGAGTTTCCTTCTTTACAGCCTTCTGTCCTGACACAAACTCCATTTTCAAAAACAAGTATTTGGAAGACTGGTGGCCCCAATGGCAAATTATTTATTTAGTTGATTTTTTTGAAATTATAAATATTTATTTGCATCCTGTTTGAACCCCTGAAACTCTATAGTACCTTGTGTTTAATTGCCTAATTTGAAAGTATTTAATGTTTTAAAAAGGCAAATTGTAGTCAGGACTGAGCAGATTCTGAAGTCAGCTTGTAACCAGGAGCCAGCTGCAGTGGACATTACTTCTCTCATTGTATATTAAACTGCCCACCACATCACAGTTTCATTATTCCCATCATCTTCCCCCTTCACACACCCAAAACCTTATGAAAAAAATGTTGGATTTTTTTGAAAAACCTTGGGACTGGCCAATTTTGCCCAGGTTGAGTGGACCTTTGGGCAGCTGGCAGCCCTAAGCCACATTGTAATTAGTGAGTATGTCTGATGTCTGTTCCCTGCAGCTGGGACACTTGCTGCATACACAGAACTGACTCAATCACAGACATCAAGTGGGCAATCAGTTGTAGGATGAGTGAAAAATTACAGCTGGAAGTGGATAAAGCATGAGGTAAGATGGTATTCCTCCCCCAGCGAGTGATTTAAAGAGCCTTCCACTTTCAAATCTGGTTTCATTTTGAAAGATTTTGTCAGGAGACTCTGCTTTTGGGTACAAAATAACCACCAAAATCAGTGTACACACACCACAGAAAACCTACCATGACATAAAATTTCCCTATGAATTACTACCTAGGTAATCATGGCACTGTAAAAGATCACCAATGTAATGTTGAGTGGGGCATTTCAGAAATGTTTGGTATCTGAGTGGGATTTCTGCCATTCCGATACAACCTTTCAAGCTTATGTAATAACAAGGACAACTAAACTCACAAAGTCATCTGTCACTCAACAACAACAACAACAACAAAAAAAGAATATTAGCAGTCTTCCGATTATTAACATTGACATAGAGAGTTTAAACTCATTATGAATCAGTAGAAATGCAAGATGATTATCAGTTTTCCATATCCTCCAGTGCTAAGTAGTTTTGGACTGAACATCACCGAGCTGGCATAATGGGATATGTTGCATGTTGCAATGATGCTCGCAGATGAATGAAGCCTCAATAGAAGACTATGGGACTAAAGAAAAAATAATTGAAACAAGGCCTCAGGGAACTTTAAACAGCAAGAGGATATTACCAAACATTTTTGAAGAAAATAATGAAAATTTGGAAACAAGTGACCAAATTAAGACCTTTTATACATGGAAAATGACCTTTTATACACGGAAAGATACATTCTGTTTCTTTATCCCTGCCTAGCCATTGTTTTTAGATCCACAGACTATTCTTAAGTAATGCATTATTATACCAACACACCAAGTAGCTTAAAAGATGGCAAATATATTTCCATGTAGATTTCTGAAAGTAAAGAACTGCCAATGTAAGTTATTTTCTACAGAGTGCTCATTTCTATCAAGCTGTCAGCTATTCCACTATGTATCTCCCAACTATGAATCTTTCTTACACATACAGCTAGTCATCTGCAAAATCTGTATCCTTGTTCATCCTGCGTTCTGCATTAAAATGGCAGGGCCTGCATATATCATTGAACTGAGGAAGCAAATCTCCAGCTTTCTCTAGCACAATTATGTCCGTGCCTCTCAAATCAGCTATCATATTGGCAAATCCTTAATCGCTTTAAAAATAAAGCATTGAGAAAATAACATCAGTGAATGACTAAGAATCAAGAAACGCACACAAATAAAAATCAGTCCATCCATTGGTAAATATCCATTGGCCAGTCAGATATATTGCGCTGTAGACGTAAAGATAAAAGTTGCTGCAAAGTTAATGTTTTAGAAAATCATTAAAATACTGGAATGCAGTTAAACACAATGGAATCTGCTCCATAGACATTATTTCTTAAAATATATTTTTGTATATTTTAGAAGAGATGGATACATTTTAAAACAAAGGACTTTCCTAATTTTCATTGCAAATGAAGTATTTCTGTTAATTGCTATGATGCTTGGCTGCTTTGAAGTATCACTCTTTCATAGTAAAAAAGGAAGTTATGCACATACATCTCCCTTTTTGGTTAAATCTGTTTAGGGACTGTTTTGATCTTTGGACATATAGCTGTAAAAGCTATATTTTTCAATGTTTTGCCAACATGGTGTGAGAATGTTCGGCTTTCTAATTAGAGGCTGTCTAATTCTAATGTTGACATAACTTCATACTCAAGGCAGGACAGCTGAATATGGTAGCCACATAGAATGTATATTCAATGGGAAAAACTAGTGAAAGTCAAAAAAGTCTGAAGTAGTGAGGAAACAAAAATTGTTAGGAGGATTCTTCTAAAAATTATTAGCTGAATTTACATGTGCAGGAACATATTCTAGTGTGTCATAAGTAAAACATCAGCTTAGATTTTGCAGATTTTATGGAGAATATATAATAGCACTGGAACATTTCCCAGAAAGTTTTTAGGACCTGACACTATAAACACTAAAAAATAATCTAAGGACTTTGTTGATTAATCATAAAGTAGTTTGGGAGTTATGTTTCTGCAAGACAGTAAACCAGTGGTATATGTAAGGGCTGAATAAACCCAGGAAAATGTTCAGACTGAAAAAGAAATGCTGAAAATTTTTGAGTACTTTCATGAATACAGAAAAGCCAAAATTGGTCAGTAAAGAAACAGACTACAAATCACTGGAAGCTACATTATAGAATCCACTATCCAAAACAGCACCTACACATCAACAGAAGCCTGCAAAATCACAGGAGCATTTATCAAATATTAAATAACTCCTCTGTGAGCAACTTTATGTAGTGGATACATTTTCAAGAGCCCCTATACACACTGGAATGAAGGATATGTAGAGTGTGTGAAATGTATAAAAAATAATACACTACTTACTCCTAAAACATGATAAGATGATATAGGATCACAAACATTTCCAAGAGCAAGATGAACTTGATAACTTGAAGAAACAGACATAAACCAATAAGGTGCAATAATATATGGAAAAGTATGAAGTACTGAATTTAGGTAGGAATAACCTGCTACATAGAGCACCAGGAACAACCCGTTAAGCAGCATTGAATAAAATCTATGTTTACAGCAATCTACAAACTAAATAAGAATCAGCATTATCCCATTTTCTTTAAAAAGGGTAGCATCTTACTAGAGCTGTAAGATTTTATGCAAGACACTTGAAGTCATCCTTTTACTTTATTCAAAACTCCTAATATCTGTTAAGGCAGAGAAGCAAATACTGAAATCAGACATTAAGAAAATCTTTACATATGTAGAAGGCATCTGCAAAAATAAATAAAAAAAAAATAAAAACCTGATTTTTTTTAATCCACACAGGTTTAAGAGAAGTAACAATGTTCAGTTGCTATAAATGGCAATCAGGAAGAATAGGAGTGTATATTAGGGAAAAAAAAAATCATAATAATCAGAATAGCTGAATATTTGCAATATTGTCTGTATGTGAATGCGTGGAATCCTCACAATTGGTGGTTTTTTAAAAGAATACAGAAGTTGATTTAAAAAATATGTAATTTTGTGAAAGAAACATCTGCCAGAGTTCTAAATATTAGGACTGAACAAAGGATTTTTTTTAAATTTTTTGTAAAGTATATTGTGTTTCTAAAAGAGCAAATAACCTAAACAGTTGAAATCTACAATTGTTTGCATGAAGGAGAAGTGACCAATAAAAAAGACCTAGTGTACCTAAAAAATCCAGCCCAACTTAGGAAGATGACAGAGAAGCTGAAATATAACGAGTTTTATGATAATTCCACTTTTTTTAGTGCATTTAATAGCAATTCAACTGGTATACAACCTTCCTAAATGAGGCAAAAATCAGACTTCCTTATCACAGAATCACAGAATGGTAGGGATTGGAAGGGGCCTCTAGAGTCATCTAGTCCAATTCCCCTGCCAGAGCAGGATCCCCTAGAGCAGATCACGCAGGAACAAGTCCAGGTGTCTTTGGAAAGTCTCCAGAGAAGGAGATTCCCCCCACTCTCTGGGCAGCCTGTCCCAGGGCTCTGTCACCCTCATAGTAAAGGAGGGTTTCCTCATGTTCAGGCTGAACCTTCTGTTTTCCCATATATGGTTATTACCTAGTCCTGTCATATTTAAGTGGAAGTTTTTTAAGCTTATGCCCTAGACAAATTTTATTATGTAATAAAGCTAACACGTTCTGTAACAATGACACAGGAGGATTACATTAGCATTTTATGATTTATGATCATGATATTTAAATATGGTACAGTGGAGGATTTTTACCTCAAAATCTTAAAAATTGGCATAAATCCTAAATCACAGAAGAAAGAAGAGGAATTCTCTTCTCTTTCTTCCTGTGCAGAGATTGACATGGAAAACATCAGTATCATTTGGGTACTCTGTAGCACATGAGGATGCAGTAGTCAGCAGTAACAGCTTGAACTATCTGTCTTTTAAAATATAAGTAAGGTCTTCCTTGATGAATGTATATGGAATAAAAAGTTGTGGGTTTTTTTTAACGTCTATAAAATATATGATGGTGATGCTGCCTTAAGCTCTCCATAAAAAATCCTGTTCATTTTCTAAATGTGACTTCTAATATGATGTTTTCTGAACTAAAAAGAAGGTATATTATTCTTTTGGTCTGAATTACAACTCAGGAAATACTAAGTAAAAATTAAAACCTGTAATTTAGTATTGGCCAATGTCAGAAGAGTTTGATAAAACTATGCCTTATTTAATCTCCTTCAGTTCAGGAAACTGCAAACATTTTCAGATTCAGGTTTGGACATTGAATTATCTATGGTTCACTCAATTTGGAAAATATGCAGCAGAGTTGCTTTCTGCTTGTAAGTCCTAAAGTATTTTCATGTTTCAGACAAACTGTGACAATTTACATATAATACAAGTAGGCATGCATGCCCAAATAAGCAGAAGTGTGGTGAACTCAAATTAAAAAAATAAATACTACTAAAATTGTACTGCTTGGTCATGATGTTTGTAGTGTCCTCTTCAAAGAAAAGCAAACCAAACAAATATTTTTGTTTGGCAAATCAAACCTGTGAACTGTAAGATACAGGTGACTTGCATGGTAACTTGTTTCTATCTGAAGTCAAGTAATGTGAAGGGTTTTTCAAGAATCATTTTGGCACTTTTCTTCTACATGAATGAGATGACAGTTACAAAATTTGCTATTTTATTCCACTCTGATTTGATTCAGCTTCAGCACTCATTGTCTCAAGATAATGAAATCATAAGCTTAGGATGCATTTCACTTAATGTCTTTAAGTCCTCCTTTCTGGCTCAGAAACCTGGCTTTCAGGGCTATAAAGCGTAAGTGGATGTTTGCCAGAGAATGAAAAAAGGGCTATCTGTGCTGCTAATGTTGTCCATGAACATACTGTTTCACTGCTGATTTTTAATCTCTGACACAATGCATGTACTGCATAAGTCATAACAAAGCTTAAGGACACAAAAAGACAGAATTTGACTGGTTTTAGCTGTCATCCTAAGTTGGTACACTCAGCCTTTTCTCCTTGATAATCACAGACACAAATTAAAATACAAAGTAAAAATAGACTAGCCAATGTCAATGTCCCTGAAGCAGGTGATATAAGCAGGTGATTTTGCACATCATCTGGTTTCTGTGCTTTCCACCTTGTAAGGTGACCAAACATATTAACTTTCAGAATTCTGTTGGAGCTTTGCAGCAAATGCTGTTTGGAGAGCTAAGCTATTTTACACCATGTGAGGCTGCTGAACACCATTAAAAAGCTTAATGTTTTAACAGTTTATAAAGCTGATTGGCTATCTCTGTTGAACAGAGGTATATGAATCAAGTCAACAAATACACTCATCTTCTCTATGCTTTATAGATTTACTTCTTTCTTTGGCAAGCCAAATTCATGATTAAATACAGATTTTAAATTCTTTACATTTCGCTGTGAGATTTGAGATGCAGGTTCTTGTTGGATGATGAAGTCAGCATAAATGTTCCATCTTGCCATACTGGGGGGTTTTTTCGGTCTTTCTATTACGTTGTACTAGCATAGGGCTCAAAAATTATACCTGCAAAATTCTTTCTTTATAACAGTGCTGCAATGGAAACAATATTCTATTCCTTTTACACAAACATCTGCTGGAAACTTTATTAGTTGTGAACTAATAAAGTTCAGTGTAATTTATTTTCCTCTTATATATCAAGAGGTACAAAAATAATGACTTTTTTAGCCATCTGAATATTTCCAGTCCAGTACAGTTATTATTTGGGCGTGGGTTTACTCTAATGTATTTTCCTGTGATTTGGCAAGAAAAGGGAACATGTAAGTGATGTGAAGATAGAAACAAAGAGTTGTTGCAATTTAATTTCTTAAACTACTCCAAACAGATCACCAAGGGCATAGTTTTCAAAACTCAGGATTTAAATCTCCATCCACAAAAAGGAACAAATTTTAGTTCCACAGGTGGTTGATTTGGTGTCTCTGTGCATCTCCTATAAATCCACCAAATTCCTCTTCTAAATAAAAAGAAACTTTCCATCTTGCTGAAAATATGTAATTAAAAAATAGATTATGTGAGCAAAAGATGTTTGTATTGTGAATGTGACAAACGTTACAGGCTAACATAAAAATCTCACAAATAATCAACCTCATCTATTTGTTCAAATAATTTTCAATAATCCAAAAAGAGTTTTAAGACTACAGTAGTTTGGATTCATTATTCAGATTTCAAATGTGCTCAGTAAGAACAAACAGGACAGTTCCAATCTTAACAGAATGAACAATTAGTCTTGTGACAGGTATCACATTTGATAACTGCTGGGATGAATCCCTGATGGAGTTAGATTCTGAACAGAACAGGAACTGAATGTTGAAATAACATCAATTCAGAAATTTTTCTTTGCCTCTCATTTTTATACATGTTAAGTGCTACTTTGTTTAGCACAGCTTGGAAAAATTAAAAAATAAAGGAAATGTCTGTATTAAATATATTTGAGGAAGGAATTCAAAACTCAGGGACATGTTTTGGCTTATTAGCCTTCATATAAAATCTGACACAGACAGAAATGGAGATGGGATAAAGAAAGACACAAATATACACTGTTCTTGGAGCAATGTAGTGTTACAGGAGATTTAAAAGAATCTAGGCAAATGCCTAGCTATATGTTTAATAATCATATTGCCCTGCCAAGGAGAATGACAAGGTAAATATAGGGTGTCTTTTCCATTGATAAGATTCCTGGGTTTGAGCTAGAGTACATAGCTCAGAACAGTAATATTCCACATTCCCACTCCGCCCGCCCCCCCAAATTATCTGGCCTAATTCTTAAGAAAACTGAATTTACTATAAAACGTTGAAAGTGTCAGTCTTGCACTTATCTTGAGGGTGATGACATAGTAGCCCTGAATACTGGAGTTCATGGCACCTTATATTTCATTATGTCTTTCTCCGTGTCTGTTCCCGTTGGCACCTAAGGCTTCTGAACGTACTTTCAGCTATACTGTGAGTTTGTTAAGCAACAGTTGCCAACTTCAACTGCTTTCCAGAGGTCAGTTCATGCCATTAGCAAAACAGGGATTTTTTCCTTCACTTTTAGGAAAAAGATGCCCAAGGAAGACAACTTGCTTATACAGTTGATGTTCTTCACCTCCCTGCTGAACAAATTTTAGTTCTTGCATCATTTAAATCTAAAATCAGTGACACATGACAGTAACCTGTCTTATTCAAAACAGCAGCAAAGAATATGCTGTAAGATGTCAGTGCTTTCTATGTCAATGTTTTTCATGCAATAAGTCTGCAATAATGAATTGTCCCCCATAAAAGTCATGTATTGTAGAACAGTATTATCAAAGTCTTAATAGCTTGGTCTTTATGTCCTGCTAGTTAGACACACACTTAGATCCATTTAATTATGTCCAGTATCAACAGCAATTCATAGTTAAGTGTCTATCTCTGATGACTGAAGAAGGAAGGCAAAACAACCTGTCAGAGTACAGGAGCTGTAAGCGAACAAAAAAAGCCTCCAGATTTTCTCTTTTTTTTCCCCCACACACCCCCAGGTTCCTGTCTGGAGCTCTTTTTGACCTTAATGTTTTAAAAATACACAGGTAAACATAATAGTGAAAATTGGAGATTCATTTGTTATCAACATATTTTCTGCTTGTTACTGAGGTTTATATTTTATAATCTTATTGACATAAATCCACAGTCTCTGATGTTCCATCAATTATGCATAGGAATCTCTCCAGTGAGACTTCACCAGAGTGAAGCAAACCATTAAAGGGGGCAGAAAATGCCTGAAGGCAGGGAAAATCGTATATGAAGTTATACAAATAAAGTGATTCTACCTTAAACTGAAACTCCTGGTGACATCCTGATCCTGTCACCGTTTTGTGAATATTACTGTGAAAGAAATTACTAGAAACTGCCAGCAACCTACCTATAGAGATCATGGACCTTCCCAGAGTTGATGGGCCTGCACTCTATTCCTCACCATGACTCACTGGCTAATTCCCCTTCTGCAAGGAGCAGAAAAGGTTAAACAATAGTCCCAGTCCACTGAGTGCTTGTAATTTCAGCAAGAACAAACTGAAGAAGAACAGGACTGTTTTCCCTGGACACATGATCAGGTACTGACTAGAGTGTAGTTTTGTGGCTTTGTCAGAAGGAAAGAAAGAATACAGCTACCCTAAACTGCAAAAGATAGCCACAGCTAGCCCTCCTAGCCACTGTCAGGCGTAGTCAGTGTTTTGATTACATAGAATCAGGCATTTCCAAACTATGCTAAAATATACAAGCATATACTATTTTGCTATGTGTTCATCTATTACACTGTGTTCTGGATAGCAACACCACAGGATGTTGCTGTTTGCTATTGCAAAGCTAATTCTTACTATGTCCTAGCTCTTCCTCCCTTACTGTGTTCATATCAGAACTGCTAGGGAGCTGTAGAATCAATTGCATTACTAAAATTTATTTATTAATAGAAATTACAGGTATATAGTTTGTTGATATTTCTGAGGGATGTTTTGACTCCAAATTGAAACAAATTTAAATTTCAATTTAAAAAAAAAGTCTTAAGAAATTTAATTGTAGAAACATCAATATTAGTAACCTAACATGCAAGGAAAAGTCGTGCTATAAAGGTATCAATTAAAAGGTGAAAAATATCTGCACAGGAGATATTTTTCAAGGGAAATATCAATTGACATAGCTCTGTAATAACTGTATGGAATGGAAGCATAGATTCTGAGTAACAGCACCACCTAAATAATTTTTATCAATTTTGTTGATATTACTAGTGGATGTATCACAATAATTAAATAATCTATCTTAAATAAATATAGATGCTATGGAGTCTTAGAAATACCCTCATCTCTTGGTGGCTGGCCAAACCATTAAGACTGTCATTCTACATTAAATACAAAAAAATAACGATCAGCATGTATTCCAACAATGAGCAATTTAGAAATTGTCAAAAACCTAATGCATCTCTCTACTGTCTGGCTGAAATAGCCACTTCTGATACTTTAAAAGAAGAGAACTATAAGTTTATTCTCAGACATATGAAGGTATGCAACAACATAAGGATTAGTATGCACTAATGTTTACAAGTCTGAAGCAGCATAACATTCTGGTTTAATTCTGCAGGAGGACGAACCAGAGCACAGACAGCAAGAAAACTGAGCCAAACCCACACAAGCAGCTAGACTCTCCTGAGATCCATTCCAAAAATAGAGTAGCCTTTTTTCCCTTCTAAATTTTTTTCTAATATTTTTGCTGCTTAATTTAGTAGTTTGTCCTCAACTCTCAATATTTACAACTGGACTTTCACTGAAGGTATTGGCTTTAGCAAGCTTTTTCAGCTGTCACATATGTGCAAGGTCCTGCGTATCCATAACATGCATTAAAAAAATGCCTTGAGGCAGAGCCACACAACTGACATTGTAGGCTTAATCCACACAAGGAAAATATTTTGTTTATGATAAAACTTACAGAACGGGAGCCCAGCTATCCCTATCCTCACTGCCATTTTCCCCCAGTTTGAAAAACTGCAGCAGTACTTCCAAGAGTTTTAGTTCTAGGATTTGCTTCATCTGCTTTTGTTGATGGGTAAAGTTTCTTACATGAAATGCACCTCAGTGTACTAAAAAATAAAAAATATCCATCTCCCTAGGGCAATGGTCACCAGACACCTGTGCAGCAAATGGGAAAGAAATATATTATTTTAGGGGTCATTTTCTTGGCAGAGGGGCCAGTGCCTGAAAAATGAGATTGCCACAAGTCCCCTTAACTTCTTTTTTGAAAATATTTTCAGCCCTGAATGTATTTGTGTCAAAAAATCATTAATATCTTTGCCACAACCAAAATGGTAAATGTTTTAATAGCTGTAAAAACAAAATTCCTCAGCGTCTACATATGTCTGGTTTTAATACAAAGGAATGTTTGCTTTGATATTTATTGGAATTTTAAGTTTGTTGAAAAACATTTCAAACATATTATAAAAAGTCTCAAAATTTATATAACTTTTAAATTACAAATATTATTTTTCACTTGAAAGTTTTTAGTTAGGTGCAAAGAGTATTCTTGCTTTAAGGTAAATTATTCAGAGGAGCTCCACTTGTTTATGAGACAACTTCAGTTATGCTGAGATTTTGTTAGTCATCTAGGACACATACCTGTCATTAACAACCATATAATGTCAATTGTGATTTTGGAGGTGAACTTTGGAAACGATATTGCAACAACACTACAATTTCACAATCACAAAGTGAAAATATACATTGTGTGACCCTGGCTGTTACATATCTTCATTTAACCACAGAATTTTTAAACTATATTTCAAAATTGTTTTAGTACAAGCATGTATTGATTAATAGCTTTGTATTTCTTTTAAAACATCCTAATTTAATTTGATTCAAATTAACTAGAACTTTAAGAAAATTTAATCAAGTTGTAATTAAATGTGTTACAATATCTTCTGGAGTGAACTTCTACAGTTCACTTCTACAAATTAATAACCACGTTAATTAGAATTAGTTCTTATTTGCTCCATTTTAATTTAGTATTTAAAAGTACCCTGATTTATCTGAACTAATTGTCTGTACTGATTCAAGTCTCTCACCAAGATCCCATTTTATTCAAAATTGACCATTTTTCATTAACGTGACTTGTTTCTTCAATACATTAATACAGCACATATTAAAAATATCAACTTGTGCAATGTTGCATTTAAAATATCAGCCCAATTCTGAGATTATTGTGACCATTTCCTTTGAAACTTTTTTTTGGCTATGTGAAAACTATTCAGTTACTTATTGTTCAGAAAAAAAGGAAAGAAAGGATCATTAGATAATGTTTTAGAGGACTAAAAGAAAATAAAGTAGTAAAGAGGAAATAGACCATCTTTCTCTGTTTAAAAATACATAAAAATGAAGTCGAATAGCAACCTTTCAACATACATATGTAGTGTTGCTAGTGATTTATGATTTATGACTGACTGTTGACCTGGCATTGTGCAAGCATTTAACTTGAAGCCACATTATCCAACTAAAAGAGTTCTTTTAATATGCATATGGAAAATGAGGGCAAAGGTTGTCTATCTAGATTTTGAATCTTTTCTTTTGAAACTTATTCACAACACTGCAAAATCACTCATAACTGAACTACAAGGTTGGTCCTATGATATTATACTGCATTGTTACTTTTCCTATGTCAGCATGTTTGATATGTAGGTATTTACCTTTTACATTAAAATATTAATCATTATATCAAAATGAACTGTTAATTTATACTAAGCTTGACAATTACTACACCACAATGAAGACTCACTCTCCTCACAGAAAGTTTATAGTCACTATTTACTTATATTTATTACATGTGCCAATTATGATGATCTTGATGAAAGCAACTGGGCATAACTTCCCACTGTGATAAAGAATTTTAAGATCTTTTCCATTCTCTCCCTCATCCATATTTTCATAACTCAATGTAGAACAAAATCCTGCAGTTTTTCAAGAAAACTTGTCTTATTTGTACAACCTTCAGATAGAGAGGAATGAGAATAATTTGCCCCTTTTTATTGCTGATTACCAAAATGGCCATTGAGTAATGCACAGAACAAGATACAAGGTCAATTCCATCTGCCAGTTCCCTGCAAGACTAGATTTATATTTAATATAAGTAGAAAAAAGTCTGAGTGATTAGTCGATGTTACTCGCCTTTCTTTTCCTCAGAAAAGTCCAAAAGGAATACAGAACTCATTAGTAATGATCATCACTGGACTAGAGACCTTTTTTGTCAAAAATACAAATGAAGGGGATTTTTCCCCACTATATGATGTTGATTTAACTTTTATGGCTCAAAGAAACTATGATTTCAGAAAGAGATCCAGCTGCTCTTTTATTATCCCTTTTCCCAGACAAGGATAGTAGGATATTCCTCTCCCTCCAACAGCTAAACATAATGGGGTTTCCTTTCATCAGTCACAGAAGTAGGAGTCAGAGTTCCTGAGTATAGATCTATTACATATCCCAAAATTTTTGTCAAAGGTGCATGCTATAGCATGTGTAGGACTTTGGAAAGAGTTTTTCTTCACTTACACCTTGGGAACAGAAGGGGATTACTTTGGAAAGTACTTGTCAGCTGGAAACATCAAGTGACAGAAATTGCAATTAAAAAAACAGCACGCTGGCAGTTCCAGATGGTGCATCTCCCACAATTCTGTACTTTCTGGGTACAAGAAGTGAAGAAAAATCTGAAGCTGAGAGCAAGAGAAAATAACAACATGGTCACAAACAGAAGGTTCAGTGCCAGTGAGGAAAAGAAAGGCAAAGTGAGTACCACAAGAGACAAAGGACCTATTCTAATACAGTTCATTTATAGTAAGAATTATGAACTTTAGAAGATATTATTTAGATGAACAGACTTAGGCGTTATTTTAGGCAAGGATCCATGAAGTGAAAATCTCCACTACGAGTGAAATTTAGTTCTCTCTGTACCAAAGCCCAAGCAAATATGTAGGAAAGTGAGAGACCCTTTCATGCTCCATAATCCATACAGTATCTTAGCAACTGTTATCTATGGGCTGAAAGAGCAGCTACTGTTCCTCTTAACCCCTGGTTTTAACGATACACATAGAGCACGCTTTCCACAGATGCTGGGTTTTAGATATCAAAGGCTCTTGCCTGGACTTTCTAAGCAGAGCAGATGGTTTAATTTCATAATATCTACAAAGACTGAGTTTCTTAAATCTTTAGTGGGCATCTGATATGAATTTCCCTCTTGTAACCCCTTGTCATCACTGATGTAAGGAAAGTATCTTTTTATTTAAATACATATTAGTGCAGGTAATTTGCAGAAGCTATAGTAACATCAGTTCGAAGTGCATTACTGTATTGTAGTGGGATAAGTCAACTTCCAACACCAACGTACAAAAGGGAAAGTACTGTGGCACCTGTGGCCTACATAATATTTAGTTTATTATTACTTTCTTTTATCTGAGTAACTCATTACACTTACTTATCTATAGTACTCTTTTAAAGAACTGTAAATGAAAATACCAGCTAGATACTACAAAGAGCATACCCCTAGAAGTCATCGTGCTTTGGTTTCATCCTGCAAGCAGTTTTCATTGTTGCTTAAGAACATTCCATTTACACTTTGGCCATTGCTTACATTCACTATTACTATGTGATATGAATAATTTTGGAGAATCAAGAGAGAAAAAAGGTAGCTTACTTGCCAATAAAAGCTATACACATCTAGAGTTTGTTCTGCTGGGGGAAAAGCTGAGGTATCTTTACAGCAGCTGAGTAACATGACAGATTTCATAAGTGGTCCTAGTGAAATATTGTTGTCTGATTGCTCTGGCATCCACCTGCAGATTGCGGCTAAGCTTAATGGTTTCAGAAACAACTAAAGCTGTGTATGACATTCACTCTGCAGTGAATTTTGCAAGTAAAATGCATTATTATAGATGCCTTCCAGCTCTCACTTTATGAACTTTTTCTAGTATGTGGGTGTATTTTATAGACAAGAGAAACTGATTAGGAAGTTTTTTGCTGTCCAGAGGTTTCCCTATTTCTATTAATGTTTGTTTTCGTTAAAGCAAAGTTGCTGTTCATGTTGAACAACTTGCTATTTATCACCACATGTACAGAAGAATTCATACTTACATATGGATTTAGATGAAAGGTTAACTGTAAGAAAGGAAAAAAAAAAAATAGTTTATCTAAAAATGCTGTAACCCTCTACACAACCTGTCCTTCAGTACAAAAGTATTCTCACACCTCCACTTTTTTCCCTTCTCTTTTTATACACTATCAGAATCTACTTCTTTGAAGTCATTTCAGCACATCTAATGTTTAGATCTCATGATCCAAATACTACTTCTATCCAACAGTTACTTGGATTTGATACACTATTGTTTAATAAACAAGCTAGTGCTTTATGCCTGTAGGACAGGTTATGTTGTCTAAGAATCCATTACAATGAAGTACAGTGATATCATTCTGAGGATGCTGCTGCCAAAATTGAAAAGATACATCTTGAGTGTTAGCAAATAATCAGTCATCCAGAAAATAATTAACTAACAGCCTTTGAGGATGTGTTACAAAACATCTTAACTGTACTAATTCCAAATGTAATTTCTGGAAATTAAAAAATCTGCAATAATAATATTTCAGTATTTCAGACAAGCACACTATTGTTAATAGCATTGGGATCTAGAAGACAATTCTCAACCTTTGTAAGTTAAGAAACCCTTTATTCACCAAAAAAAAAGGTAATGGCTTATACAAATAACCTGATTAGTAAGCATAGAGAATAACTATGCATTATTACATTGAAAGACTGTCTCTAAGTTTCTTTAGTGGTAAATTAGAATAACCTTGACATATACTGCAAGCTTAGAGCCTTATTTTCTGACCTTGCTCACAGTGACTTACACTGTAAGTAATACCTTCTCCTGTGTACAGCAGAATACTAAATGAACAGAAAATTTAATATAATTTTAGCCGTTAAAAGTTTCTTCTTATAACCAAAGCAAACTATGCTTGGATACATTACATTTTTAATTTTCATCCAATATAGTTTAAGTAATGATTGATGATGAAAGACCACAGCTGGAAAACCACGATATGCTGTACTGAAGATTTCTATCCAGAAGAGCTCTTAGTAGTATGCAATAAGGATTCTGAAAGAGGACTATGGAAGTCAATGAAAAGGCCTTCTGGGAAGAGTCTTTTCTTTCTCCGGTACCTGTCTGTCAATTGAATCAAGTCCCCAAAACTTTCCTCTCTCCTTCATTTGTTTGATAAGAATACTAACATGAAGAACTTCATCTGATTAAAAACACTTTGGAGACCTGCACTTAGAGAGAATTAAGTCATTAAATACCATAGCTAACTACATACCACCCTTGGAAACACAGCATCTGTTGCAGTCACTTTCCGTAAGCTGACCCAGTTAGTCAGTTTTCTGTCTCTGTTCCCCAAGTGTCAAAGATGTGAATCTGTCTCAGCATAGTGGCATCTCTAGAGAACATCATATATATTTAACTAGAATCAAAGTAATTTTAGAACCGTTCCCTGTTACTGATTTATCCTTTTCTGTTTTATGAAATGTGTAATCTTAATTTAACATTAAACATTATTATTTTTTATTCTTTGGGAGCATATTTTGTATTTGTATGTCTTAATATATCAAGGCTTCGAAATGCATTCTGTTAAAGAAAGCATCTTATTTTTATTAAAATATTGCCTCTCAGATCTTCATCACTCATCAGTCTGATGGAAGCAGACAAATGCAGCTACAAACAGAATTTAGCTCAAGTTCAGAAATGCATTCTCATAGAAAATAAGGCTTAAAAACATTATGTACACTGAAGAAGTATCACTAGGATTGTTAAAATTCTAGTGGGTCCTAAATTCACTGAAATAAAGAGGAACATCTCCTTTGATCTCAGCGAGCTTAGAATCAATCATCTATGGCTTTCACCATTTTCTCCATGTACGATGAATTCCCTTAGCAACAAAGTCACTCTTTTGACTGAAAAACACAAATTGTATGGAAACTGGAGCAGCTGAAGAATGTTGCAGTGTAGTTTGTTAGGGTTAGTTATGTCCCCATATTAGTAATATGCTAGATGTTGAAGTAACCGCACTCCAACTAAAACAGAAATATATTTTCATTTAACAATGTTTACCACATAATAAATATTTTTAGAATAATTAGTTGATTTAGCAAATTTATACTTTCTGATTAATTTATATTTGCTTGAGTAAGTCAACGGCTTTTTTCTCTCTTCTATATCATTAAATATCTATCAAGAAATACTGAAAGTAGAAGCAAAACAAAACTTATATTTTTTTCCTTTAGTTCATTCTGGTTTGGGTTTGTTTTTTTTTTCAAGTCAGTCTATCAGTTACTAGGACACAGTCATGTTGCTCCATTTTCATCATTTTAAGGAGAAAAAATTTAGATAAAGGAAGTATAACAACTGTCCAATTTCTCAAAGGCTTCAGTTCTGTGGTTAATGTCAACATAAACTCTATCCAACAATCTGCAGAACCTGGGCAAAGCGCAGAGCAGTTGGTGCCTCAGTTGGGTTATCTGTTCTTGGTCTTCCTCAAACACTTTCAGACACAACTGAATACATTTGCAAGTAGCCTATACTGTTGCATGAACCAGTCTTCTGTTACACACTGCAATGTTACTTTCAAACATTTTTGTTTCTTCTGCTGCTTATCTTGTGCATATCTGTCACTCTTAGCATGAGTGAAAAATTAATTCAAAATACTGGTAGTTTCTTTTTTTGAAAACAGACATGCCTCACCTCAATGTGAAAACCTCATGCCTTTCTAAAAATTGTCTTTAGTTGCTGCCTTAATGAATGCAGCGCCCTCCGTAAGGTCGCTGATATACTCGGTTTGTCATCTACCATACATGTTTTGGAAAAAGACAACTTTAAAGAATCTATCTTATTTGTGTTTCCCTCAAAAAAATATATTCATTTTCAGTGATTGAAATATTTCCTGAAGTAGTACCTGATCATTCTGCTTTTATGCCACTTTCTAAGAGTACTGCTAAGACTTCTAGAAGGATATTCTTGATTTGAATATCTTTATATGCATCCTTTCAGTAAGAAAAATTACATATCTGCCCTCAAGATTCTTCTCTTAGGAGTCCCTAAATCAAAGGAGCAGCAAGAAAAAGAGAAAACATTCCATGATGCTGGCACTCTTTAGCTCCCTTCGTTCTGCTTCAGGATTTTGTTTCCCTCAGATTGTGAGGGGACTGGGATACAAGAAGAGGACCATTAAAATAATTTGTAATGTCAACCCAGTGTCAACCATTTTTTCATTGTGGGCCATGAAATTGTCACAGAACCGGGGCAGGAAGTAGGGAACAAAACGCAAACCAAATGTGACACATAACTGTACTTTCTAATCAATGGAAGTAAAAAGATATTTAAGTGCAGTTTAAGAACATGAACCTTCTTTGCACATTATGTGTGATTAAAAATGTACAAAATACATGAGACAAAGAAGCAATTAAGGACTGGCACTGATTTGGGAAATGTAGTATTTTAGTTAAGAGGAATTAGTAAGTGCTATTCTCCTAGAAAAAAATTAAGAGAATTAACTGACCTGGAAGGCAAGCTGGATGAACTTATCTTTCATATGAACAGAAAAAGAAAAAAAATACAACTCTACTTTTTAACAGTTGAGCTGGAGTCAGTCATAAACCAAAGATGTTACTGCCTTTGTAAAGAAAATTTCTAGATCTAAAGGCAGCTGTCAGCTGCAATATTGTACACACTGGACACTGTCCCTAAAGCTTAAAAAAGCCTACACGTATGTGATTTCATTTGTCCAAAAGCAAAAATTAAGTTTCTTAAATATGATTGGGTTTTAGGGTAAGGCTAATTACAGGATCATCTAGAAATAAAGTTACCTGTTTTGTGAGTTATCTGTTTGAAGTCTGAGAAGTTTTAGGTTTATGGAAGCATAAAAGAAGTTGAGAACATTAAAAAATTCTTTGCCCAAATTATTAATCTATAATAATGATTAACTGTGACCCCCTAAAAAAGGGATTATATTTCAGATATAACTTTTATGCACAACAGCAGCATGTTTAGAGATTATTTCATTGGTTTAATGTGGCATGAAATATGGAGAATGCTTTGAGGATTTTAATTTAGAGAAAGTGTTTGCACAAGTAGAACAAGGATGTCAGTAACACCAAAAGAAACTCATATGTTTATGTGTACATTTATACTTTGAGGGAAGAGTTCAACTACAGAGTTAATAAAGGCATATTTGTCCAACAGTCACGAAGGAAACCTTTATTTCTATGCTATTTGAGCTATTCATTCATTTCAGGACATGATCAAGCAGAAGCAAAGTGAGAGCACTTTTTCTTAAGCCAATGGTACAGAAATACAAATATGTAAGACTGAAGTGAGAAGGCTAGCAAGTCTAATCAAAACTGTATTACTACTTCTATTAGGTTACAAATGTTTTATAAAGTGGATATGAATAAGATGAAGGAAATATGTATGTTTAAAAAAGTTTTATTAGTAAGTGGAGCAATGTAAAGGAAGAAATATGCGGATGAAGACTTGATGTTCAAACCCATGCTTTTCACATGCTACACAGAGCCCTATACACCACTTTATCTCTCCAAAAGTTGCACTCTCTTCTTGCTAGAAGACATACTCCACAGCAAGTGATTCCTGGTGGTAATGCAAACTATAGGTGAACAACGACATATTTACATGTACTAATGGGCTCACGAACTCATAGTAGTAATCCATGAGCTGGGTGAAATTTTTAACTTTTCCAGAGGTACAGATGGACTCTTCCTCCCACCTAACACTTCTTACATGAGACAACTTGTCAAGTACATCATCAATATACTTAGAAAGGTCTGATTACTATTCTGTCTGATAAAATGTAAAGCATGATATTTGTGCAGCATTTCTCTATTCATAATTACTGTTCTGGTGGGAAAAAAAGGGTACTTGTATGAATATCTTGGAAAGGAAAAAGGCAAAAGACAAAAAAATTGCATTAAAGAGATACTCCATAAAAATAGATAAAATTTAATGAACAATATATTTATGAAGTGTCGCTTTAATTTTCAGCTACACCTACAAAAATGCAGAAAATCAATACTTAAAAAAATAATTGAACAAAAAGGAGAGAGTTTCATATCAGATTAACTTTTTGCTTATTTCTCCTTATAAAACTAGTTTTAGCTGAAGCTATGTATATCATACACCTTAGGGAAATAAAGTAGTACATTATCTTCAAATCTATTTTATGCTCTGCTAGATTTAGCACTAAATTTCAAATGGAAGAACATGTAGCCACTGAGCACAAAATTTGGCAGAAATATCTGATGGAAAAGTTGGTGTCTTTTATATGAAACTGCTGATACATAGAAATGGAATCCCTTGCCTAAATCCTCAGCCAGCTGTACAAAGTGCACGTAACAGCTGAAACATAGATGTTAGATTAAAAGCTGCCATCATACCAGAAGCCACAAGGCTTTAGGTTCATGACTGATTTTATTTGGAATACAAAACGGTAGGAATAATACGGGCTATAGATTTCTCTATTCCATGTCTTTAGCAAGTAACCCTTTAAGATTGATGAATTATTTAACAATATTATTTATATCAGTAATTCCTACTTCCTGTCTTTGAGGAAGAACACCATCAGTATCAAGAAAATAAATACACTTCTACATAATTGTGTTTATGCTAGTTTATTCTAAGGAACAAATCATTGGTGGATAAAGGAAGGGCAACTGATGTCATCTACCTGGGTTTGTAGATGACATTTGGCACCATCCCGCATGGCATCCTTGTTGTCCCAAGGCCAGGCTGAATGAGGCTTTGAGCAACCATGTCTAGTGGAGGGTGTCCCTGCCTGTGGCAGGGGGGTTGAAACTGTATGAGTTTTAAGGTGTCTTCCAAACCAAACCATTCTGTGATTCTATGATTTTATGGCCCTGACCCAGAACACTTTAGAGTTACATTTAGAGCTACAGTCAACCAAAGGACTTCACCTTTTTTATGTAGATTAGACACACATATGTCACTTTAGCTCTCAGTTTTACTGGCTTTTTCTATTTTCATGTTAAAACTTATTTTCCATGTTTTAACCAATTCTGCTTTGGATGAGTAAGCTGTTGTGCTTGCTGAAATGAATGTCTAAAGGGTTTATTCTAAAGTATATGTCTCTCTACAAGCAAATAAGTGAACCATGTCACCAGCTCTGGACTAAACAGCTGTATTGGTCCATTTTACAACACAAGCAGTCCAGTGCTCAATCTTAAGACAATAACTCTTGTATATAGCATGCAGAAAGTAAAATAACAATACCCAGATATAAATAAGGTTTCAGTTAATCAGTGTCTCCATGAAAACTGAAGAGGGTCAAAATCATTGTATGTTAACTGTTTGTACTAAAATTCAGACATAGACTACGCTACTTAATTTTACTAAACCAGCTCCTTATCTGTTTCTGAGTTTTCTTATTTTACTTTTATTTCTATACATTTTTTCCCTAAAACCTAGATTCATGAAGCATATTGGATACCGACAACAGGTAATTCGCTGTAAGGAAAAATAAATAATTTAATTTAATTGCACTGTCATGATGTGTTTGCAGTACAACACTAAAATGCTTATAGAGCACAAACCAGATTGGAAAAAGACTTATTTATAGACAAATTCTAAACAGATACCTCCAAGATATTTTGATTTCCACAAGGTAAATTTACAGCAACAGTTTCATCACTTGCGAAGAATGTAAAAACATTAATGTGTTGGTATTTTCTACTCCACACCTAAGACTGTGCAGAGTCACGCTGGTTTTGTATACTGTATTTCATGTTCCTGAAGTTTCCAAGGAGTGACTTTTCACACAACTCTTTAAATTTGGTCATTCCTGCATCCATTTTAACTAGTAATCCATGGGAGGTAAAAGCATTGGCCTTTAGAATTCAGACTTCAACTGAATGCAACATGAGTTAATGAAACTTGGCTACAAACCAATAATGCACAGGAAACCAACAGCAAAATACTACTAAAGATTGTCATGTAGATGACAACAATTTTCTTCTTTAATATTGTTACTTATTAATTTATATGCATAATAGTATGCATATAAAAAGCTAAAGTAGAAGAACAGATTTAATTTTGTTGTTCAGGGCAGAACAACATCATAGACAAAAAAACATAATTAAATGTTGAAAGCCAGTTTATGAAAACATATCAGCAAACTATACATATGTATATTCTTAAAGTGATTTTCTCAGCTGAAAAAAATTGCTAGCATCTTTTATGTTGAATTATGGATTCCCATAGGGAATTTGCACATTAGTTAGAACTAATATCGCTTCTAATTTGTTTATTTGTCTAGGTTTCTAGTAGGTACTTCAGGGAAATTTCTAGAAATTCTGCAATAAAATAAGCCACTTTTTAAATAAGTTCCATCATTATTCTGCTTCATGCCTTCCTACCTTAAGTTCGATGCACTGAGATTTATACAAGTCTGACTCTACCTATTGCAAAGACCAACATTATATAATACACCCAAAATAGAAACCATCCACAGCTTGTGGCAGTAAGTTCCCCAGACTATTTTTATGTTTTGATGAAAAAGTACACACTCAGCTATAAAATTAATATATTTTTTTAATTCATTATTTTCATGATTCTTAAGTCCCATTTCACTCCTCTCTGCTCCACAAAGAGGGTTATAATTGTTCCAAATCTATCTTCTTACAAAATAATTTCAGGTCTATAATTATATTGTCACCCTTTTCTGGACGTCTTCTATTTATTTCTGCTAAATGTTTTTCAAATACTTACTCTGACTTTGTAATATACATTTTTTGAAAGGAGTTCCAAATCACTTTTCAGCATAAACCTTATGCACCGTAAGTGCTCCCCATCATTCTTTGGTGGGCCCAGTGACGCAGCAGTTCACTCACAGACTACCTGTGTCTGAAATGTTTAATTTCTTATTAACTGCTTCTCTGAAATAATTCCATTAGAGCCCTCCTAATTCCCAGCTTTAAAACTACAGTTGGTAAAAACTGTATCTTCTTAATGGGCTCAACAAGAATTGCATTTCCATTTGAAGAATTTTCTTAAACCCTCCTATCATATACTTGCTGAGTTGCAATATCAAAGAGGTTTCTGCATGTTCCCTTTCATTTCAGGGCTCTTCTGGTTTTTTGTTGTTGTTCTTTTCTGGTGTTTTTTTATCCTAGAATCATAAAATGGTTTGTGTTGCAAGGGACCTTAAAGATCATCCAGTTCCAACCCCCCTGCCATGGGCAGGGACATGTTCCACTAGACCAGGTAGCTCAAAGCCTCATCCAGCCTGGCCTTGAAGACAGCCAGGGATGGGGCATCCACAGCTTCTCTAGGCAACGTGTTCCAGTGTCTCACCACCCTCTCCAGGAAGAATTTCTTCCTGATGTCCAATCTAAATCTGCCCACTTTCAATTTAAACCCGTTACCCCTTGTCCTGTCACTACAGGCCCTTGTAAAAAGATACCCCCCAGGTTTCTTGTAGGACTCCTTCAGGCACTGGAAGGTGCTCTAACATTTCCCTGGAGCCCTCTCTTCTCCAGGCTGAACAAGTCCAATTCACTCAGCCTTTCTTCACAGGAGAAATGCTCCAGCCCTCTGAGCATCTTCATGGCCCTCCTCTGGACTCGTTCCAACCAGTTGATACCGTTTTTATGCTGAAGGCTCCAGGTGGGGTCTCACAAGAGCAGAGTAGAGGGGGAGAATCACCTCCCTCGACCTGCTGGCCATGCTTCTCCTGATACAGCACAGGATACGGTTGGCTTCCTGGGTTGCCAGCGCACACTGCTGGCTTATGTCCAGCTTTTCATCCACCAGTACACCCAAATCCTTCTTCTCAAGGCTGTTCTTAATCCATTCTCCATCCAGCCTGTACTTGTGCTTGGGATTGCCGTAATCCATGTGCAGGACCTTGCACTTGGCCTTGTTGAACTCCATGAGGTTGGCACAGGCCCACCTCTCCAGCCTGTCAAGTTCCCTCTGGATGACATCCCTTCCCTTCAGCATGTCAACCACACCACATAGCTTGGTGTCATTGGCAAACTTACTGAGCATGCACTCAACCCCATCATGTTACTGAAAAAGATGTTAAACAGCACGGGACCCAACAGTCCTGCAGTTTCCTGGATCCTCCTTTTTTTTCTTTTTAAAGATGGAGATTATGCTTCCCCTTTTCCAATCAGTGGAACTTCCCCAGACCGCCACAACTTCTCAGATACAATGGACAGTGGTTTCGCAACCTCATCTGCCAGTTCTTTCAGGACCGCAGGTCTGTTTCATGAGGTCCCATGGACTTGTGCACATTCAGGTTCTGTAGGTGCTCCCGAACCATATCCTCTCTAACCATGGGTGGTTCTCCATTATCCCAGTCCCTGCTCTTACCTTCTGTGACTCAGGGGGTATGGCTTGCACCCTTGTCAGTGAAGTCTGAGGCAAAAAAAATCATTGAGCACCTTGGTCTACTCCATATCCTGGGGAACCAGATCTCCCATTTCTTTCCACAGCAGGCCCACATTTTCCCTGACCTTCCCTTTACCATCTGTGTGCCTATAGAAGCCCTTCTTGTTGCCCTTGATGTCCCTGGGCAGCTTTAATTCTGTCAGGGCTTTAGCTTTCCTATCCTGACCCCTGATGTCTTGGATAATTTCTCTATTATTGTCCCAGTCTACCTGTCCCTGCTCCCACCCTTCCATTTTGCACTTCAGTTTCTCCAGGAGCTGCTTGTTCATCCACACAGGCCTCCTGGTGTTTTTACCAGATTTCCTCTTTATTGGGATGCATTGCTCCTGGGCTTGGAGGAGAAAATTCTTGAATACTTGCCAGCTTTCTTGGGCCTCTCTTCCCTCCAGGACCATGGAACCTTGCCAGTCAGTTTCCTAAAGAGGCTAAAGTTTCCTCTCCTGAAGTCCAGGGTATCAAGCTTGCTGTGTGCCCTCCTCGCCTTCATAAGGATCTCAAACTCCACCATTTCATGGTCACTGCAGCCAAGGCTACTCTTGAGCTTCACATTCCCCACCAGCCCCTCCCTGTTGGTGAGAACAAGATCCAGCATGGCACCCCTCCTCATTGGCTCCTCTATCGCTTGGATAAGGAAGTTGTCATCGCTGCATTCCAGGAACCTCCTGGATTGCTTGTGCCCTGCTGTGTTGTCCCTCCAACAGATATCAGGGTGGTGGAAGTCCCCCATAAAGACTAGGGTTTGTGAACATGAGGCTGCTGCTATCTGCTTGTAGAAGGCCTCATCCACTCACTCATCCTGGTCAGGTGGTCTGTAGCAAACTCCTACTACAGTATCTCCTCTCCCTGCCCTCTATTTAATCTTGACCCATAAGCTCCCAGTCTTCTCCTCATCCCTCCCCAGGTGGAGTTCCAAACACTCCAGCTGGTCTGTGGCATAAAGAATAACACACCCTCGCCCCTGCCTGTCCTTCCTAAAGAGCCTTTATCCTTCCATTCTGACACTCCAGTCATAGGAGCCATCCCACCACATCTCTGTGATGCCAGTGAAGTCATAGCGCCTCATGGATGTGCACTTCTCTTGTTTATTTCCCATGCTCTGTGCATCTGCACAGAGGCATTTAAGACAGGCCTCTGATGGAGCTGGCTTGCTGTCTGGAGCATCTAGAATTTCCCTGTTTTTCTTCCCAGGTGCTCTCCTGGTCATCTGCAATTCTTCTGCAGGTTCTGGTCATCTCTTGGTGACACTGCTGGTTTTGTCCCCCTCCCCCTTCAAACTTAGTTTAAAGCCCTCTCTTAATGAGCCCCTCCAATTTGTGGGTGAGAATCCTTTTTCCCCTTTGAGATAGCTGAATGCCATCTGTCACCAGCAGGCCCGGTTTTGTGTAAACTTCCCCATGATCAATAAAACCAAAGTTCCACCATTGGCACCAGCCTCTGAGCCACATGTTGATCAGGCATGCTTTCCTGTTCCTTCCAGTTTTCTCCCCTGCCACTAAAGGGATTGAGGAAAACAATACTGTGCTCCTGATCCCAAGTATTAAGATTATCATTATTATTCCCCCCCACCCCATCCACTTTTTATTCTTTTTCTTTGCTATGTGTGTTTTTGGTTTGTTTTGGGTTTTGTTCTTTTTTTTTTGTAGGTTCTTATTAAAACAATCACAACGTGTAGTTTATTTAGATGCCTCTTAGTAGCACAGTTCCTCTGTTGCCAGATACTGATTGCTCTTCAACATCATGTGTGTTTAACTTCATGCTTCAAGCTAAACATACTTGACTGGACTGGACCATTGTGTGGTAAGGTGGATTGGGAACTGGCTGAAGGAAAGAGCTCAGAGAGCTGGGGTCAATGGGGCAGAGTCTAGTTGGAGGCCTGTGGCCAGTGGCGCCCCCCAGGGGTCAGTGCTAGGTCCAGTCCTATTCAATATATTCAGTGACCTGGAGGAAGGGATGGAATGTCCTCTCAGCAAGTTTGCTGATGATACCAAACTGGGAGGTGTGGCTGTCATGCCACAAGGCCGTGCTGCCACGTGACCTGGACAGACTGGAGAGCTGGGCAGGGAGACATCGAATGCAATTCAATAAGGGCAAGTGTGAAGTGCTGCATCTGGGGAAGAACAACCCCATGGATCAGTACAGGCTGGGGGCTGTTCTCCTGGAGGGCAGCTCTGGGGAAAAGGACCTTGGAGTCCCTGTGGACAACAGGATGGCCATGAGCCAACAGTGTGCCCTCGCGGCCAAGAAGGCCAATGGCACCCTGGGGTGCATTGAGAAGAGCGTGGCCAGCAGGTCGAGGGAAGTTATCCTCCCCCTCTACTCTGTGCTGGGGAGGTCTCCCCTGGAGTGCTGTGTCCAGCTCTGGGCTCCTCAGTTCCAGAAGGACAAGGAGCTACTGGAGAGGGTCCAGTGCAGAGACACTGAGATGATGAAGGGCCTGGACCACCCTCCATGTGAGGAAAGGCTGAGAGAGCTGCGTCTGTTCAGCTTGGAGAAGAGGAGGCTGAGGGGGGGATCTTATCGATGCTGATCAATATCTAAAGGGGGGGTGTCAGGAGGGTGGGACCAGGCTCTGCTCAGGGGTGTCCAGTGACACGATTAGAGGCAATGGCCATAAACTGGCAAACAGAAGGTTCAACCTGAACATGAGGAAACCCTTCTTCCCTGTGAGGGTGACAGAGCCCTGGGACAGGCTGCCCAGAGAGGTGGGGGAGTCTCCTTCTCTGGAGACTTTCCAAAGCTGCCTGGACTTGTTCCTGTGTGATCTGCTCTAGGGGATCCTGCTCTGGCAGGGGGATTGGACTAGATGATCTCTAGAGGTCCCTTCCAACCCCTACCATTCTGTGAATCTGTGACTTCTGCTTTTAAGAGATACTAACTTTGCTTACTAAATTCCTTCCTCATCAAGGACTCTCTCTGAATGCTCTGGAATCCTGAAATGAGCTGCCAATCCCTAATCTCTGATTCTCACACAAATGTCATGTCTGTTGGACAGCTCAGAGGTATTCAAAAAAACAGATCAGCAGCACTAAAACTTTAAGGTAAGAAAAACATATTGTTGGGGAAAATAATTGAAAAAATGCCCAGAAACAGATAGCTTATACAATGGCTACAGTCTCCTTGTCCTTGGAAAATTTCACATTGACCTGTAAGTCAGTGTTGTTAAGCAGAATAGTAGGAAAGTAAATAAATGCTCTCTTTCAAATATTTAATAGAGGAAAATATGCACTGAATTTAAATACAGCTTTTCATGACTGATTTTAATGGCAAAAGAAAGCCAATACTTTGTCTATAAAATCAGAACTGATGATTTACAAATATCTTTGCTTCTCATATAGCATCTTATAGATGTATATTAAGATCAACCTTCAGATGCTACTCATATTAGCAGTAAACTTTTTTCTGAATTGTGTACATTGCATATACACTAAATTCAAATGGATCATCCTGAGCCTTGGAGACATAAAAAAGGAGATATTTTATAGAGTGGCAGAGGGAGCATTTCATTCCATGGTACATCAGGCTCAAGGGTCAGGCTCAGTGCACATGCCCAGTTATGAGGTGGAAAGTGGGCTGGGGGGGGCGCTGTCGTTAAGGCTTTGGGCTAGCTTGATAGCTGGCTCATTAGCTCTTTTGTTAGCACTTGGCACTGCTGTTAGTGGTGAGGCAGACTCCTTTGTTAGTGGGTTGCGGTTCAGTGGGCTTTCCCCCTCTGGGCCTCTTCTGCTCTGGGACTGCTCTTGCTCTGGGACCTGTCTGTGTGTTGGTCGGAGCATGATGAGCTACTGTATCATATGTTCTGTTGTCTATTGTTTTAATTACTTAAATTACTTATACATAGTAGTATTCTTAGTATTAGTATCCTTATGGTTTTCATTATTAAATAGTTCTTATCTCAGCTTTATGACCTTTCCTTATCTTTTCCTCTGACTTTCCTCCTGCACTGGAGTAGTTGGGAGGAGATGAGTGAGCAGTGCTGTGGTACTTAATTGCTAGCTAATGCTAAACCACAACACATAGGCTCAGTAACAAAATAACTTCTACTATTGCATAACTGAAGATGAAAGCCAAAGTTAGTAAGTGTTCAGCTGCTAAAGAACCAAAAGGATAGTCTTGTCAAAGAAAATAATAATCACGGAGCTATTAGAGATGTGCATCCTACTGGTTTGCCTGCATTTGGAGGAAAAAAGAAATTAATTCATAATTGGAAATGTGAAAAGCCTTTGAAAAAGTTTTTACTGCAGTGGTATTGAGTATCATACTCTACATAGAAAATTACTGTCTTCCATACACATGTGAGCCTCTGTATATTTGGCTTTAATTTTTTTCTATTCCTACAAGTAAGAACTTGTATTAAAAAAAAAAAAGAAAAAAAAAAAACCACCAAAAAAACCCACACCACCGCAACAACAGCAAAAAAAAAACCACCAAAACACAAAAACCCAATACTGGATAGTTTCCAGTGATTAATTGTGTTCCGCAACATGCTTTTGGAATGCAGCTCTGTGAATTTATCGTTCAGTGCTTTTGTTTACTCTTTCCCATTTATTGATGGCTGGCAATCCTATTAAGAGCTATCTTCTGATGTACAGAATCATGAAGTTGAAGAACCATAGATGAAAAGACCATCTTAGGGTACATCTCTAAATAGTTGAATTCTGAAAGTCTCTTCAATATGCCATACTAGCACAAAAAGGTAATTATCCCAGAAGACACTGAAATGTAGTAGCCTCATTCAGCTCTCAGGCAGGGTGTTACAAAACCTGTTAATACAGTTAGCTCTTCTAATTCTCCTTGTCTAGTTTCATATCCCTTTCTTCCAAGTGACATAACTCATCAGCCAATCTTCAAGGCTGAAGGACTGGTTTGGGGATTGAAGGAAACTAATGAACTTTCCATGTCCTAACTTCCTTAACCTTTTCTACACTGTCTTAGCATTTACTCCTAAATAATCTTCCTTTAATATAACATCTGAGTGTATTTGAGGGATAGCAATCTCAATATGCTTTATTCTGAATACAAGTCTAAATCAAAATTAGCACAAGGAATTCGGGCACTTGTTAGTATTTTCTCCAGTTGGAGTCACCTTCCTCAGCCGTGATGATGTGAATGAAATTTAAGATACTGCAACTGTGAATTTAAAAAGAAAAAATTGCATATCCCACAGAAAAGCATCAGAAAAATTTTAGCATAGGCCCCTTGTTCACATTGCGATGATATTGTGATGCTTGCTGATGTTCCTATTTAAAACAATAAGTAATTTTCTACATGTAATTTTTATATTCCATTATAGTTCATTAAAATTTTTTGTACCATTTTTAGCTCTTTATTATATCATTCCCTTAAAAAGCAAACAAACAAACCAAAACAAACAAAAAAGACCAAATGAGGTTTCAGAAACAGTCATAGCTATACTATCTCAGTCAGGAATGTTTTATGGCTTTTCTTGTAGACTAGATGCAAATTCCTATCATCATTCCTATCATTTTACTATCCAGAAAATTGTGAAGGAAAGTGTTATATGCACAGATGTCAGATAAATTATTTTAACCTGGCTACAAATCATCTGTTCATCAATTAAACAGCATATGTCTATCTCCCTCTTGATCTGTCACTGTTTCATACACCTATGTCTTAGGTTGGCCAAGAGCCTGCCTTACATTATGACCTACAGACCAGGGACTCTGGTTCACACAGGTCTCAGGTTTTTGTCATTAACCTCTAATAAAAAAAAAAAACTGGAAAAAAAAATCTTGCTTTTTCTCACAACATCAATTACACTTTCATTTTATGGAGAATTAATTTATTAAATCATTACTTCTGATTCATTGCCATATGGTGATAGCATCCCTTGACAAAAGTGGTGTGGGTGAAGCCATTTCTATAAGGGGGTGAAGAGGTTTCTGTCTTCTGAGGGGAGTGGTTTTCCCAAATTAACTGGGATATGCACAATGGGAAGAAGACACTACATCAATTCCAATTCTCCAGATAGCCTAAAATGATAGGTATTACTTCTGTTCAATAGCTACAAGATAGTTAATATGATCTGTTATTTTTCTCAGCACTCCTTAAAAACTGTGATAAAAGAATTACACATGAAAGAATCATATAAATATACAAAACTTTGGGCTTATTGTTGCAGCCCTTGAAATGACACTGTACATGCATAAACTAGGACCAGAATGCTAAGTAAGAGAATAGAATAGAATCAGCTTCCCCATTCCTAGTGTGTGCATATGCACGTAGTACATTTGCACATACATATGTCATATAGATAAGTTTGTTGTAACAAAATCCCACATTACTATTGCTAATGTAGATGTGTGCAAGCCAAATAGTTTATAAAAGCCTTCATCCAGAAATTTTTAGAAATGCTTTAAGAAATGCTTTATTGTACTACCACAATATTTTTTGTGCTCCTTAAAATTTCTGCAAAAGTAAGCAGTAATATAGTAACACACTCTAATATTACTTAAATTAATTTGAAGCCATTCCAGTTTATTTGCAAGATACAACTGACTTTAAGGAGATCTTAAAATATATGAAACTTTTAGACTTATTTTTGCATGTAAATTATATACCATCCCTTCAAATACTCATGAACTTTTCAAGGATATCCACTCTTATAAAAAGAAACCCTATAGTACAAAGAAACAGAAAGTAGCATATTTATTTTGGTGCGCTATTTCCATCTCTCCATACTCCCAGCCAGGAATATCTTTTACTGGCTTGATATCCAAACAAACAGTATACTCAGTGCAGTGTAATTTGGTAAGTACTGGTTGTTTATATTTTTCTTCTTTTCTTCTTTTCTTCTTTTCTCTTAAGGATTTTTGTCAGGTACATTCTGGCAACATTTTTAAAGCTTGCCGCTGAAATAAAACTGGGCAAGAATCAGATATCAGCCTGTCCCTAGTTACAGGAGATGAAGTATTTTAGAATACAGCAGGACAGCAGTAGCAGCCAGCTATTTATTTGCTGTTGGGTTTGGATGTAGTCTTAAAGATTTATCATTTGATGCAGACTGAGGATTTTTTGGGGGAAGGCGAGTGTTTGTGGGTTTGTTTGTCTGTTTTAGACAGTACTCTTCACTTAGTAAAGTCCTCTCTGCTTACGTAGATTTTACAAAAGGAAAAGAAAAACCTCTGCTTCTAAGCGCACTTGCTATCACTTTAAATAAATTGATTTTGGAATTTGTCTTTTTAAGTAAGTCACACATTTTCCCCTTCTCTATCAGTATCAACAACTAGTCAATAAAACATAGCAGAAATCAAATAAATATCTTCCTATCCCTTCTATAACCCACCTGGCAGAGTCCAACAAGAGTAATCCCTCGTGTTACATGAATATGTACACATGCACACATCTGAGCTCAGTACACTTGCCAAAACACCAGTGTGTTTGAGCTATACAAAACCCATATGGGGAGCGAACTACAATGGCAAAGGTTCCTTGGAAAGTATTTTCAAAACACACTTGGAAGCAGCTGCATATCTGAAACCAGCATAAAGCTGAAGGAAGACTAGTGAACCAAAATCAATTAATCACTTGATAGCGCCAAGAGCTGCATCAAAAATTAATTTCTGGCCAGCATCAGAAATGAAGGAAATATAATAATCATTTAAATTAGACTGTACTAAATAACATCTCTTGCTTTAGTGATTGTAGGCTGCCTATATTTCATAATGATCTGTGATGATTGTGTAAGTGGAAAAAGTGTTTTGTGTCTCTCTCAGTGGCAAATGACAAAAGATGGAGTTACTGTTGGGACAGTCTGCTGGAACTGTAATAGCTTTTAAGAGCAGGTGATAAAAATAGGCCCTTCTCCAAACAATAGCAGCTGATGTGGATACAGAAGCAGTGTGATAGCAGCATTTAAAGAGGAGGAGGCTAGGACACATGAATTTGTAAAGTGCAAAGCAAGTATTGCAAAGAAGACAATCAACACAAAAGACCAGATTGCAGCTAAGAAATAGAGTTTATGCACCACATCCTTTATATAATGTATTTCTCTCCTACTTTTCTTCCACCACAGAATGTGCCTGCAGCAAATTACACCTCTTCAGAACACGATGGAACTATGCTGGCTTCCATTTCTTCCACTTCAATTCTCAACAACTCGCTATTGTCTAATATGTCAAAAAGATCTTTTAGATTAAATATATCACCAAAATCAGATGTAAGAGCTGGCCAATCTTTCATCTAAAGGTTCTGATTTATGTACTGTGTTACACTGTTTGTGTGCCCTAGAAGTGTGAATGTCTGCACAAGTGTCTATCTGTTTCTTCAAGATAACCAATTCTCAGGTCTTACTGTCAGGTTCCCACCGTTGTGCTGGTTTATAAACATACCCCTAGGTCAATCAAATATCTATAGTGATTAAAAGTTTTCATACACATTCTCATTCAACATCACTGGACCAATACAGGATTATGCATTTAAAAACACTTACATTATCTTAACTATCTTTCATTTATCAAAATCTTACTACTAGTGAAGTCTGCTGAAGGTCTTAAACTGAACTCCTTGAAGAAATAATTAGCCACCACACAAATCTTTTAAATCCCTCATTGGAAAAATGTTTATGGTCAGAGTTGGCCCCCAAAACTTATCAGTAGCACTCCAAATCAATGAATAAACAATACATTACTACACCACTGTGTGTTTAGTTAAAGACATCTACATGTTCTTTAAGTGCTAGAAAACTATAGTATTGTTAGGGTTGTGCTTCTTTGGCTGGACCAAATCCTAGCATCCCATCTCTGGTGACAAAAGAACCCCAGCGGTAGTTTTATTGCTAATTACTTAGAAAAATAAAATATGAAAATATTTGTAGAAAATAGCTTCAGGAACAAGTGAATTGCTATTATTTTTAGTGCATCATGTAAATCATCAACACAGAAGCAGTCATTTGACAAAAGTATTAACATCTGAATACTTTTCTTAGACAATAGTATTAACGCTCTTCCAAATTTTCTATTGCTTTCAGTTTCATATAATCATATATATATAATCATTTCAATTTCATTATATTCATATAATTGATAAAATACTTGTAGGAAAAGAAAATTGCTTTGAAAAACAAAAGCATGCCAAAAATCCTTGAAAAACAGATTCATTATTCATTTTAACAGATCATTAAAAAAATGGTCTTTTATTTGTTTGGTTTTTCAACAGTCAGGAAAAATAAAGTATTTGAATGCCTTTCATATGTTGTATTGACAGTTAAGAACTACAGAAATTATAATGTTGGAACTAATATAGCTTTCTACATATTGAATTTTCAGAAGTGCAAAGTGAACAGATACTACTTATTGAAAACTCAAGTTACTGATTTAGGACATATCTTTATGTTGCTCGCTCTTCCCACAGCCTAACAGTGTAAGTAAAATTGTCTAGCAAGAAATCAGTGCATTAGTTTTCAGTGGGCCAAAATATAATCAATGGATTTAGTTACTGAGATGTTCCACAATTTATGGAAAGCTTGTCCCTTCAGCAGGAAAAAATGTATGCATAAATATTAGGGTACTAGACAGGATTTCAACATGCATATAAACTGAAGTTTGTAAAAGTGCATGACTTGACCACTTACATTGTGTTTCTATTGGCATACACGGGGAACCTCAAAATACTCAGCAAATTACACCTAGGTAAATAGCATCATTTACCACTGATGTTTAATGGAAGGGGTTTGTGACATCGGTTTTCTTAAAAAACACATGCTTCTCTAAAAAATTCACTCCTTTTCTCTTCTGATTACAGTACAGAGAAGTAACTGCTTGTCTTATCCAACCAACACCAAAGAACTCTTACTGCCTCAAAAGCCTGAATCCTGTCTTAATGAAGAATTAATATGGTGGTTAATATCTGTTAAAGTACTTCCTCAAATGCCAAATAGTTCTATGTCTACACCTTGTTTCACAGCTTTCACCACGAAGTTTCTATTTAAATTTTTATTACTTAATAATGAGTCATAAAGCACATAAAATAATTCCCTTTTTTTGTTTATTTTCAGTAGGTAATTTAGAAAAGAACAACGAGGATTTAAGTTTAACTTCTGAGAACATTACCAAGGATTTCAGCATGTTTTTAAAGCCATTTTACATGGCATGATAAATCAATCAAATGCTGTAGCAGATGTCTAATATATTCTTTTCACTAAGCCAAATAGAAGTAGGTAGCATTTGTGTCAGATGTAAGCCCAACTGCTTGCCAGCTAGGTTGGCCACAAGATGATGGATGTTAATTGATAGTAGTTATCAAAGTTTGAACCAAATGTCTGAGAGAATTTCAAAGGGGGTTATTATAGGGAAAAGAAATATGTTCCTCCAAAGTATTAATTCCTTTTTCTTCTGATTAATAAAAAAGCTACTAGGTTTATGGGTAACAGTTTCAGCTTTGTAACATAAAAAGATTTATATAAAAGATATGACTATTCCAGCTCATAAAACATCAAATGGTAACCCTATTGATTTTTAATTAAAACTCTTAGATTAGGCATGTTCTATTGATTTATGAGACTTGTATTTTGCTAATCAGAGATCAATCTTATCAAAGTTTATAATGCTTTCAAGGAAAAGAATATCCATATTGCTTTATTAAAAATTAATATTAAATGTAAAACAACAGGAAAATATAGAATTAGTTATATTGCACAGATATACTGTATAGCACTCTTGCACATCTTTCCATCAACATAAAACATGAGCAGTAGGGAATTCCAGAACAAATCAAGGCTCCTCTCCCTTCCCATACTTTACCACTGTCATTGGTCTTCATTATCAGTGAAGTTTGATACCTAAGACTATACTATCTGATCCATCCTTCTCTCCCCTCATAGAACTGGGTTTTGTCTCGGTTCTGATGCTTTCTCCCAACCAAAATTCCCACGTAAAATTCTCAAAAGTAATTTTGTTTGCTTCCTTGATTTAAATTTCCTTCTCTGGTGGATTTATTAATAACCCTGTGAAAACATGAAAAAATACGAGCTCCAGATTCATGCTTGATTCCTGCCCTAAAGGCTTTCATCAACATTTCTCAGTAATTCTCCTGACCTCCCTTTTTCCACTTCATCAGCAAGAATCTGTTCTTCCAAGGTAAACACATTAGTCTGCCTCATCACTAGTCTGCCTTCTCTTTCAAATCGCTGCTGCGCAGCCTTTGTTCTACCAGTAAGTCTGGCAGGGACAAACCATTTATCAACTTTGCACTTTCTTCCAAGACACACTTTCTGACCTGGAACTTCTTCCTGCTGTCATGAAATGCAATAGGAGGATTCTTCAAAGCACTGCATCCTCAGTACACAAAGTCTTTCTTCATACTGACCTGTTTTGTGATCCTTAGGTTGACACATTTGTGTTGAGAATAATGAAGATGCAAGTGGGAATTTTGTGTAACAGGTAGCAGTTCAAAAGAAAGCCAGTTAATGCTTCCCATTACAGAAAATTTTAAAATTTAATTTTCTACATTGGGATTTTTAAAACTGAATGTTTCCAATAAGGGTTTGGACTTTGGCATAAAGGTAATTTTGGGGTCACAACAAATGCATTTTGCTGGTCCCATGAAATACCATTTGGATTTGGCAGTTGTAAACTACACAAAGTCATGATTTCCCATCTATGATTTCAATTATAAAACTTGATTTTGGAAACATGTTAAAACCCCAGGGCTTTCCAAAGCCGTGCTCACATGCCACACACAGGCCACTTCACTATTCTGCACAGAGCTTGTTCCCAAAGAGGCCATTTTGGATGAGGAACTTCTAGGAACAGAGCCTCAGGCTAAAAGCAGACCACAGAACATGGAAGATCATGAGTCAGAAGGTTTGACCATCAACCATTTGCTTATTCAATTATCCTGATTGCTTCCATTAGAACTTCATTTGTCCAAATGCTGCCAACTAGGGTCCTCCTTCCAGATTGCCCTGGAATCTACTTCTCTGGAAATTACAATTGCATTGCTGTTTTAGAAACCCTTTATTTTTTTTTTTTTTTAATTTCCTTCAGCATTCTGACTTGGAATAATGCATTAGTCTCACAACACTTTTTATACATGAACATTTCTTTGTCATTTGAGAGTAAATTTAACTCTCATTTAACTGCATTCTGCTTGCGGTAATGTCATTTGGTTTGGTACAGTACACATCTTCTTTTCATAGAATCAATTGCAGTGAAAGAAAGGAAACAGAAGACAGGCTATAGAAAGTAATTTAAGACTATTTGAGCCAATATAATACTACCCTTAGTCTTTCGATAAACTAAATTTGCACTACTAAATCATGTTAGCGATATTAATGCTCAACAGCCATTAACATAGAGGCATACAATTTTTGTTTCCCAGATAGTTCATTGTAATATATCTTACCATAGATATATACAGCAAAAGAGAGAAAATTATGTTAAAAGATATCATGAGAATATTCTGTTCACCAGGTTATAGTAACCTACAACACATTTGAAGCCAAATCCTTTTTCCACCTGTGCAAAGTTATCATTAGATGTACCATGGTTTAAGCAGGTGACTACTAGTGAGGATCAATGCTCAGCTTTCTATAATCTGAGTGATGGTGTTTTGAAAGGGCTTCATTTCAGAAAGTAAGACAGAACAGGACAGCATTTAAAGGACAGCATTTCTTAAAAATCAGCCTTCTTCAAGAGACCTCAGACTGGAATATCCTTTAGTCACTAGTAACACCTGAAAATTTAGACTAAACTTTAATGTGAATCAAAAAGAAAAATTTCCCTTGCAACATTATCCACACCTATGCACATATGGAAGTGGTACCAGCTGAAGACCTTTTTGTTTATTATCTTGGGTTTGGTAGTTGCTTGCTTTTATTTTGGAAATGTCAGGCTTAATTATGCTATTGGACTGATTAAGGAACTAATTGAGTGAGCAGTTTATCAGATATTAAGCTACAGTGTTTTCACCTAAATGTATAGCCTACAGTTATGGTTACACATTTGTGGTTATACTTACTTTGTGGTTATACGTCTATTACGCATCGATCACATAGTACCATTGTTATTCCGAAGATAGATGCTAAGTCTACCACAGTCATCAACAAGAATTTATAAAATTTTGCTATTCAGAAGAATTACATGCAAAAAAGTTGTGGGCTTATCTTTGCAGAACAAATCTGAATTCCACATCAATAGATTTTCTTTCCTACATTCTGCCTCTAAGCCATTACTAAAAAACCCCCCCCCAAAAAAAAAAAAAAACAAAAACAAAACAAAACAACCAAAACAGTGAAACTACTGCTTCTTTCCTGATATTTTGACTCTTAAAAAATAAGTAAACAAATACTTCTATTTTCCTTTCTCTGCATAAAGCAAAATATGACTTGCAAGAAACAGAAGAAAGAAACCTCTAACCAATGCAAAGTAAAAGGAACAAATGCTTATTTATCTTTTTCTGAATTTATAAACAAACCCACAAAGAAACCACAGAGCAGTGACTTCAAGGATTCGTCTGAGGAGGGATTTTTCTCTGGGTCATACAACAAGGACAAAAGCACTAAGCAAGAGAAAGTCATAGACAAGTTTCACTTGATCCTTGTGTAATCTGATACAACTTTGTTTCTAAGGGAAATGATTATAATATTGCTGCGGCTGTGCTGCTTGAGCGGGTAATGGACTGGCTCAGTTATTAAAGACAAGTGCTTATACAAGAATTCACTTCAGAGCAAAAGGAAAATACTAACAGTGTTCTATAAAGATCAATACCAGACCACTTTGATTTATTTAATCAGTGACTCCAGAGAAACAACATGCAAGGAGAAAGAAAATCTGCTGATTGTAGAAAACGGGGCGGTCACAGAGGCATGGGGAGGGTGGGCTGCCGCCTCTGAGGAAGGGGAAAAGAGCAGTCAGTTCCGAGAAGCAGAGAAACTCAGCACAATTGCTGAGACAAAACAGTTCAGGGTAAAGAAATAAACAAGCATAAACCCTTGATATCCAAAACAAGAAATGGACTATTTATAAAACATTGATTTCAATCATATGATATGTAATCCTTCCATTTTGCAGTTTTGTGATTATTATAGCTTCTTACTGTAGTTTTGACAAAGTATTGTAGTATTAAACAAAAGGTGACCAAAGGCATAGAGGAGGTAGAACACAACAGTATTCACTAACAGAAAATGTATCTGCAGATGGAAAAATGGTGCACAGTCCTTCATCACCTATGGGAGAAAAAAAAAATGCAAAATGTTACAGCAAGAACGCATGGGGGTTTTTGTTGGGTTTGATTTTGGGTTTGTTTGTTTGTTTTTTTAGACTCTATTTAAAGTTTCTAATACTGAAATACTACACAATGCTTCTAATAATCTAGTATTTAATGCAGTACTAGACCAGACAGCTTGAGGAGCTTATACTCATCTTTTGGTACAGACTATGTACAAACACCTGTCAGGAATGGTGTGAGCAGTGCAGGATCAGCTATAAGGAATAGAAGGTCTGCTAAATAATGTAATCAAGTTCCTTTGAGTCCTACTTTTTATGATTGTATTTTGCTGGTAAAGAAGTAACCAAAGACTCTTGACATAGAGCTTCACTGAAGTAAAAGCATTATAGTGTACAAAAGCATCACTGTCTAAAATATTTACAGTAAATAAAAAAAGAAAATATAAACCAAAGGAAATTATATTACTATTCAGATTTTAGTGTTCTATTAAGAACATTTTGAAGATTATCATAAAAAGTACATCAAATATTCAGAAAGAGTGAAGCAAGGTCATGCACAATTCAAAAGCTCTAATTAAATGATACTTCTGTTTACAAAACAGTACATTAAAAGTATATGAAATTCTTCAGTGAAAAGAAAATTGTACATCACAAAGAATTCCATGCTAATATCTAATATGAAAAACAGGTACTGGCTTGCACTAAACTGACTCAAAAGGCTGGACAACACAAGAATCTGAGCAAAAGTTCTTTTATCACAGGAAGGACATTCAGGACATCCTCTAATTGATAAGGGGAAAAAGCCCCATAGAATCAGCCAGTGTACATATTTTCCCCTTAAAAGATCAAGGAGAAGACATTATCAAAAGCCTGTGTATGTTAATGAGGACATAATTTATGCACTTTCATCCATCCATGTACATTTAATATCTATTTAGGTAAGTGTGGAATAATTACTGGGGGTGACTTAAACTAAACTTACATGAAAGGCCAGGCATTGTACCCACGTTAAGTAAAGGCATGGTATTGAAGGGGCTTTCAGGGTGGAGTGCAGTTGCAGCTGGCATGCAAGGAATCCACTCCATGGTGGTTCACTGAAAAATATTGCCCACGCAGCAGTACAGAGGGTGGAGCAGAGTGAAGATTCTGCATTCAGGATCCGTGAATTACTGCAGAGATTGGAACTTAGTGGTGCTATGAACGGATAAGCTGCATATTTGCCACCTTGGGCCAACAGTCTGTCAGTTTTAACAAAATGCTGTCCTTAGTGTGAACTTTGCTCATTATAATGTCATTATAATACCAAAACACACAAAAGCTACCCACCTCCGAGGTGCGACCAACCCACACTGAGCGTGTGCTCTGAGTTTTCTTAATCTATACCTTTAAAAGCAAAGCGAGAGAATTTTACACCAATCAAAGGTAAAGGTATGTATGACTGGAGTCACTCAAGCTCCACCTTGAAGATAGAAAATAATATAAAAATGGCTCAAGAAAAGGGGGATGTGAGGGAAGATGCCATCATGAACAAGTCAGGGAAGATTGCCTCTGACTCCTGGGATCAGCTGGCAGGCTGAGCCTCTCTTCCCCCATCCCCATTGGGATTCCTTGGGTGAGTTTTAAACTCTTAGTTATACTAAGTATTTTCCTAGGAAGTGTAGAAATCTCTATATGCAGTTATTTTATGCTGCTATATTACAGAGTAGTTTTATGTTGCTAGATTTTGTGTGTTGTATTATTCATAGTTTCAATATTTGCACTTTTGCAGATGGTGCACTATCACTGGCAATCCATAAGAACCTGTGCTTTTGTTGCTTTAATAAACTACACTTTTACAAAGATAGCTGCAGAGGTCTCTTACTGGGCACCGCCAACGAAGCACAACTATACGGGAGTGCAGCATGCTATTAGTGAATCCAGAATCATGATAGTTCAGTCATACGGAACGTGGCTGGACTAACAGTGACAAATTCGATATCACTCAGAATCTAAGCCCAGCTGCACCCAGACCCTCTTACATCTGAGGACAAGCTGGAACGCAAGGGGGTTTATTTTTTTCCAAATTATTTTACCCTTTTACGTGACAGTAAATAAATACATTACTTAAGGTTAGCCTTCACTGCTGTAGCAGTTTCTTTTCCCAGTTCTGCCTAGATGTATTATGTGGGGTTTGTTTGTTTGTTCTATGAAGAATTGATTGCCCTGAAAACATTCAAAGAATTCTGAAAAGCAGACATGTCAAGATCTAGGTGTCCATACATGAGCACATTCAGGTACATCATTCTTTCAGTTGCTAACAATGTATGCATGCTTACAATTGCAATCCCATTTGTGGAGTTCCTTCATTTGAAACAGGTCTAAATAGGAACTTACGGCTCACTGTCAATGGGAAATGAGATCTTGGTCTCTGTGTACGCTAATAATTCCTACAATCCATTCCATTCTAGTAGATTATCACATTTGTAGTAGTTTTCAGTAGAAGACAAAGTTATTTTTTTAGGTGTGCCACAAAATTCCTCTATGTAAGTGTAGTGAAAATCGTTGATAGCTGCGCATGATTGATTACTGCTTCTATACTTATCCACCTCTGTGAAAGGTAACATGAACATCCCGAAAATATCATATTGTGTGCCGACTGGACGTGACTCGATTCTCAGTCTCATCTTGGGCATCTGTCTGGCATTCAGGGTGGGATTGATAACAGGAGCATAAGTCTGCAAGTTCATAGGGTTTGTGCCAAAAAGACTTATGTAAGGAGTTTGTTAGTTATGATAAAAGCAGGAGACCCTTGGGCTGACCTCTGAAGCTTCACCTATTGGTGGATGCACTGCGTAGGACTTTCCCAATTACGGCAGTCCTCCAGGGGCCAGCTGCCGAGGGGCTTCCCAGCTGATCTGTGAACTTGGATGATAGGTTTGAGGTGGTAATTGGTGATGCATAATTTTCTTAATCACTGCCTTGCTGTACAGTAATGCACTGGTGCATCGCTATCCTGCTTATCTTTCCTTTCTAACTGGTGCATCGTTATCCTGTTTTTCTTTTCTTTTTGGTTGTTACTGTGATAAAGATATGGTACAGCATATGAACCTTTATATATTAAGCTGGAATCTGTGTTTTTACTTGGAATCCCGCCATTCAGCAAGACAGTAAAATAGGGATTGAAATTTCAAATCTTGATGTCAATACAACTAGTAGTATACAGTAATATATACCTACACTAAGAGCTGTGAAATAACTTTTCTCATGAAGAATCACCAAGACTTTTGTTTCTAATCAAGTAACATATTTTATCTGTAGCTTTTATTGGGCATCATAGTTTCAAATAAAATGGTATATTTACCTCAGAGTAACCAAAGTTAGAAGTTGTGCTGGTTTCAGGCAGAGGCAAGCTGCTCTCCTACACAGAGAGCTCGCTGGTCCACGGGATCTTGTTTTGTTCTTGGGTTTTTTTTTTTTTCTCTCTGCTTGGATTTTGCTTACTGTTTTGGGATCCACCTGTGTCGGTGCACAGGTGGTGAGATACTGTGTCATATGTTCTATTTTCCATTATTTTAATTACTTATTAGTAGTAGTATTGTTAGTATCACCATATGTTTTATATGTTAGTATCACCATAATGATTTACCTAACTAAATAGTACTTATCTCAAATTTTTACGAGCTTCCCTTGTATTTTTTTCCTCCTATCCTTCCTCACTGGGGATGGGGTTGGTAGGCGAGAGAGAGACTGGTCGTACTTAATTGCCAGATTAAGTGCCTAATCCAAAACCACGACAGAAGTGTGACAGCTGTATTCTCTATTTCATCTTTTCTGGTGTATCAAACAAGTGTCCTTAGGTTTCCATATAAGACTAAGAATAATCCATCGATTGTTCCGTTACTTTGTCAATAACATACACATTTTATAAAAAAAGGCAGGCTAGGGAAAGAATACAGCATAGGCAACAGGCTCAAACTACTATAGTCACCGTAATATAAAACCTACTGCAAAAGCTTTTCATATATCCTGTACTACATATTATGTACAGGAATAGCATGAGATCAGAAAAAATCCTTTAGAGTAAGACAGTTGCAGGATTGATCATGATTCTGACTTCCTATTCTCTAATTGATGTTGGTTTTCTCACTAGCTCAGAACCCTAAATATTTTTCTTACTCTGCTGTAGGAATTAGTAAATTTCTCAAAAATGTTACTGAAGCTAAGAGAGCTCCTGTAGTAATCATTAAAGGTGCATGCTTACTCAGTTGTCCCACAGGAAAAGGAAAGAGAAATAATGGAGTAAGAGGAGGAGGTTTTTGAACCATATTTAACTCTGTGCTTTTGTGGTTTTTTTCTTGATAAAATGAAAAATCTTAAAAACTTATTTTGCTTAACATGTGGACCTGGTACAAAGACTTGCTTTTCAAGCAGAAATCCATAATTAATAAAAACTGTTCTTTACATCAGCTGTACACCCTTTTCCCCATTGTTTTTAATTGCATTCAGAGACGCAGGTTCAGACCAAAAAGTACTGAAGTACGTGGTTCCTACTCACAGAAATTTAAATCAGGTAAACCCTTTTCAAAGGGCATTGCAAATATTTAGTAACCCCTTAAACCCTTTTTTTTCCCCTTAGTAGAATTTAAGCTCATCATCTTGCTGTGCTCCACTAAGTAGCTATAAATAAAAATGCAACCTCTTTTCACATAGAAATATCTCAAAGTAAAGTCAAGGACCCAATTCATTACAAATGTTATGCCAAATTCTGAAGACAGTTTACACTTTTTAATTTGCAGGGCCGCCAAAGTGTTGATTGTATTCTTAATTCATATCGGATAATTTACATGCAGGTCACACGCTTTGTTGCCTGTGCTGGGTTTAATGCCATTATAAAAGTGTCTTCTGTGAAAGACAAGAGCTGAGAATATATTCTATCTTGGTATGTATAAAAAAGTCTGATATGCCCAGTAATCAATTTTTATCTTTACTATGAAAGAACACATTAGAAACAAAAAGGGAGCTACTGAGAAAGGAAAAAAAAATCTAATTTTGGCATTGATGAATGCACAAAAGACCTAGGCCAAACACGTGGACCTTTATTGTTATATTATTAAAGTTATCACATCACTAAAGGTATTATAAAATCACAGCTATGGTTAATATCACTGTTCTCTGGAGCATATATCACAGGCTAGATTCCCAAACCAAAGCTTCCAGAATTTCATAAGGGCAGAGCCTGGCATCAAAGCACATCACTCAGCTAAACTGAAACTATGTGTTACACCTCAGTGCAAGAGGAAAAGTACAAAGAGGACATGGCAGGGTTTGAAATTTGAAAGTTCAAAGTTTTGCTTATTTTATGTAAAATGTAGTGTCATATGAAAAGTAATGCCCCAGAGAAACATCAAGAAAATTAGGTATTACAGGTAGTTTTCAAGGGGATCCTACTAATGGTGGTAATAAAAGTATCTAATCTAATAAGAGCATTTTCTCAGAATCACTCAAAAGATATACAGCAAAATAGACTACAACAAATATATTATTCTGAAAATTAGAGTCACGCTCATTATCATTTCCATAAGAATTAATTTATATGGTATTGCTTCCTGTAGTAAATTTCATAGCTAGTGCAGAGCTCAACAAATCAGATAAGGCAATATATGTTTCCTATATTCTGAGAAAGTTAACAGCAAACTGTCTTGTATTGAATTTTAATATTCTGTAATTTCATTTCTCATTTCCATTTTCTTTGTTTATATGCTCAGTATCTTCTAATACCATGGATAATCATTTAAAAACAAGGAATATTTGAATAATTTAGTGTAAGAGTCTCATTTCATGAAGTATAAATTCAGTGTACTTTTCAAATAAGAAAAGAAGTGAAGAAGTGATGCATCTTGAGTCCTGCATATCATCAGTTTCCTTCCCCTAAAACTACTTCTACTTCAAGTGAGCAACACTGTTGTTGTATTTTCAAATAACAAACGTGCTTCCATCTCTTCACGCAAACCCAAACACAGTCAAGTCAAAATCCACTGGAAATTTGAAGAGTTTAGGTTATAATTTTTGAAGTTAGCAATAGCTGGCCACACAGCAGGGCAGAAGTCTAACAAAACCAAAAACTTTTGTATTAGATTATAAACCAGACTTTCTCCTGTATTATATTGTCTGCTTTCAGGAAATTCCTGAATGCTTGCCGAAAGAAAGTAAAATAAACTTGAAATTCTGTAAATATTGAAAGTACCATTCATTTAAAAATCATTTTTCAACAGAGGCTCCATAAGTATAAATATTGAAGGGTTCACAAGCCCCAAGAAGGAGGAAAAATAGTGTTCTAGCCAACACTCCAACCCCAGAAAATGTAGATTATATGTTCACAGAATATTTACATGCATAGTTTTGATGCTAAGTGCACAATGTGAGCAATATCCTCACTGTTCCAATGAAAGATGGATATAAGATTTTTCCCATTTCCTAAATTTAAGTTATGCCAACTCAAGTCTAGTAAGAACAAAATCATTACAAATTCAAATTATTTACAAATTCATTAACCTTTTTTGAAATCTGAACACAAAGGAAACATTTTAATCATGTCATCTGATTTATTCTGTGGTACTGCTTATTGACTGAACTACAGCACATGTTTAGATATCCATCTTATCTTGAAACATTAGAAAGCTTCCTACAGCTAATAAATTATTTAAAAATTTGTATGACAATAAATGGAAAAAAGGATTGTAGTCACCCTAATTGCAATCCAAGTGACTAGTGGAAAATTTACTCAGAACCAGCATTTCAAATGAAAATAGAAGATAACTTTGTATTAAAATGTTTATGCTTTTGCTGCATTCAATAAGTAAGCACTATGACATATAGGCCATGCACTCTATGTGGTATTAAGAATTCATGAACTGTAGATGTTCATATTTGTTATGTCTGTTCTTATGCAAACAAAGAATTTTTGTATTCAAGACATCAAATCATTATTTTAAATATTCCATTCTAAAACCTTCTAAAATCTGTTCCAACAAAGTAGTGGAAAAAAAGTGCCTGTGGGACTCCTTTTACTTCTCCACGTTCTTTTTCTGTCTTTCAAAGTCAAGATTGCTTTCTGTAGGACTTGTTTTTCAGTAGAACCTGGCCACTTGCCCTCTGCCCCCAAAGATCATTGCCATCATCAAGCCTGTTGGTGCTTCCCAACTCATGTGTATCTTGTCACAGATGTAGATGAGATATTACATAATTATATTTCCTATTACATTAGTCCAAGTGCATAATAAAAAGAAGTCTGGTTAATTTTTGTTTCCAGATTTGCTTTATATCAAGCTCAGGGAAGATACTACATGTGATTCATAAACAAAATTACGATTTAGAGGTGTGCTGGCATATTTATAGTATTATACTGCATACCAAATTAGGTCCTAAATTCAAGTTTGGACATGGCAATTTCCCTTGTGATGACAGTATGTGGTTGTAAATATTAATCCTTAATCAGACTATACAAATATACTGTGAACATTAAAAACATTAGATACTTTCTGTCATAGAAAGACAACTTTCTTAAACTTAGAGCACAGGAGAATATTATAAGAGGGACTATTTCATAAACTTTTCCACATGAAAAATGTTTGCACTTTGTTAAACTCAGAAGGGAATGCATTGTTTTATTTTAAGAATATTCTCATCCTTAAAGCTTCTACTTAATACTTCAGCCAAAACACTCAATTTTTTTCTTATTTATCTGGCCATAACAAATCAGCTGATCTTCATCTCTTTGTCCAAATAAGAAGTCTCTTTTCCTAGATGCAAATAAATCTATGTAATTTTTTTTAATCAACTTTGAGAATGTGTTTTCTTCAGAGGAAAAATATTTCTACAATAATAAGAATATTCATAAATTGCTTATGGTTTTCTATTTTGATTTCTTCTTCCTCATCTATTAAAAGCTCAAATCATTATCAAGTAGAAAACTAAAATAATTTTGTTTCAGTTACAAATCAACCAACAGCACTAGTGAACAAAAAATAATTTAGAAAATTATTTTTGTATTCCTATACATGGTGAGTAATCTATTTGCTGAAATACATACACTACTTGGCAAACCTGTACCCAACTGGGATCAATCTGTGAGTGATACATATAAGGAAGAAGACTTACACCAATATACAAAGATGACTAGTCAAAGAGAGACTTCTTTTTTTATGTCAACAGACTTTTGATTAAACCCTTAAAACTGTATGATAAACTTAGCACACTGTGCTCAAAGGTGAACCTTAAAATGAAAAGTATGCTATGCCAAGAACAACACAGGAGCTTCAACTGGAATCTTAATATGGTATAGATGGATGGAATATAGATTTAAAAGAGTGTTCTGCAGAAGTAATTACTAAAATACAATCAATCTTTTAAAATGCAAGCATATTCTGATGATTAACAATAACTACAATCAAGAAGATATATACAACACAAAATATCTAATTAATATCTAGGCATTGTTAAGAAAAGCACCCACTGTAGTTAGCCAAATTCTGCAATAATCTCTAAAGACTTTCTGAAGTCATGAGGACAGAAGATAGACAAACACAAGCAATCTGGATGAAAAACTGAGCTCAGAAGTTACACATTTGATGTAATGGTATATTAAGTATCTGCTCTTGCCATCCTCATTTGTTCTGTTCAATGAATATAGATTAGCAATTAACAACTGCTGCACTTGAAGTTAAGATATATTACAGGAATAAATTCAATGTGGATTATATGATGTGAACTTCTTATTGATCAACTTGCAGAAAACAACCTCAAAACAACTGCCAGCTTTATATGATTGGAATTACTTGTTTTATTTTTGTTGTATCCAATTGTGTTAGATCTTTCATTATATATATGCTACTGATGCTAGGAAGCAATTAGGATTAAAATGGTTTCAGTAATTCCACACACAACCCTCCTCAATAGTCATTCAATTTTCTTCTATTCTTCTACATGGAGTAACTGAGATAGGAAAATGGCTACATCTTATACAGCTCACTTCTTTCAGCACAAAACTCGTCATGTACCTGGAGTACTGCGTCCAGTTCTGGGGCCCTCAACATAAGAAAGATATCAACCAGTTGGAGTGAGTCCAGAGGAGGCCACAAAGATGCTCCAAGGGCTGGAGCCCCTCTGCTATGGGAAGGCTGAGAGAGTTGGGCTTGTACAGCCTGGACAAGAGAAGGCTCCGGGGAGACCTTATAGCACCTTCCAGTACCTGAAGAGGGCCTACAAGAAAGATGGGGGGGGGCTTTTCACAAGGACAGGTGGTGGGTTTAAATTGAAAGCAGGGAGATTTAGATAAGGTATCACGGAAAAGGTTCTTCATGGGGAGGCTGATGAAGCACTGGGACAGGTTGCCCAGAGAAGCTGCGGGTGCCCCATCCCTGGAAGTGTCCAAGGCCAGGCTGGATGAGGCTTGGAGCAACCTGGTCTAGTGGAGGGTGACCCTGCCCATGGCAGGCGGGTTGGAACTAGATGATCTTTAAGGTCCCTTCCAACCCAAACCATTCTGTGATTCTATGAGGCAGTTGCAAATAAAATAAAATGTAGCTACAGGTGCACATACTGCAGTTTACATAGTTTTAAAATGAGAAATCTGTATTTCAGGTACATTTGAATATTCTATAGAAAAATATTAAAATGAAATCTTTGTTGTAGAAGAATCACAACACTCTAAGTAACATAATGTTAGGTAGCTCCAACTGGCACTGAGCCATGTTGTACCATAAATACTGTCAAATACATTAAAACAAATCTAATCACAAGAGTGGAATTACAAAAAGATTATACCTAACTTCACTGAAGAACTGAAAGACATTTAAATAGCACACTACACTGTATCTGTCATGAGTAAATACCAGGAAAGAAAGGTAAAATTGTCAAAATAGTTCCTTGTCACTGACAACAGCAGATATTAAGGCCCTTACTTTTAAATAAATTTGATTAGAGTAGAACAATTATGAAACTATATTATAAACACCCAAGTGGCATAAATATTTTAAAAAAAAGTTTTAGTTACAATCTAAAAACTATAGAATTATTTACAACTAAAAATAATCAATTCAATCATCTTTTGGATACTGGGCATTCTTAAGGGACTATCTCATAACCAAGATCCATGACAAAAGACAACAAGTCTCAGAACAAACCCTTGAGAAAGCAATCAAAAATTTATAAATAAAATGAAGTTACTGTTTTCAGAATGAAACTAAAGTGTTAATGATCCTTTGATCCTAATGAAGCTACACTACTGCAAATATTACCAGTCTGACATTTAGGAATAGCTGTTCTGTGGCAGTTTTAGACTCATTTTCAAGAGAACCAGTAGAGAAACCACAGCAAAGATTGTAATAGCAGTAGCGCTGATTCTAATATTCATTAATATAATACCACTAATATTAACTAATATTCACATGGACAAAGAACTCTATAAAAATAATATACAGTAGAGAAAAAGTAAAGTCAGCCTACAGAAAAATCACATGACTTCCAGTTAACAAGGAAAGGGCACCAAGATTTCTAGCTTTCATCACTGGTGTGAAGAGTGGCCTAACCTCATGTAAGACAAAAATCCAAATGATACAGGAGCCAACAATGAGGGGTGCCATGCTGGATATTGTTCTCAACAACAGGGAGGGGCTGGTGGCAAATGTGAAGCTCAAGGACAGCCTTGGCTGCAGAGACCACAAAATGGTGGAGTTTGAGATCCTTATGGAGGTGAGGAGGGCACGCAGCAAGCTCGCTGCCCTGGACTTCAGGAGAGCAGACTTCAGCCTCTTCAGGGAACTGATTGGAAAGGTTCCTTGGGAAGAAGCCCTGGAGGGAAGAGGGGCCCAAGAAAGCTGGCAAGTATTCAAGAACCACCTCCTCCTTCAAGCTCAGGAGCGATGCATCCCAATGAAGACAAAGTCAGGCAAAAGTGCCCAGAGGCCTGTGTGGATGAACAAGCAGCTCCTGGACAAAGTAAAACAAAAAACAAAAAAAGAAGAAGCCTACAGTGAGTGGAAGCAAGGACAGGTAGCCTGGGACGATTACAGGGAAGTTGACCGAGATATCAGAGATCAGGCTAGGAAAGCCAAAGCCCTGACAAAATTAAACCTGGCCAGGGACATCAAGGCCAACAAGAAGGGCTTTCATAGGCACATGTCGGATAAAAAGAAAATCAGGGAAAATGCGGGCCGTCTGAGGAAGGAAACTGGAGAGCTGGTTTCCCAGGACATGGACAAGGCCAAGGTACTCAATGCTTTTTTTTGCCTGGGTCTTCACTGTCAAGGGCTCAAGCCGTACCCCCAGAGTCATGGAAGACAAAGGCAAGAACTGGGAGAATGGAGAGCCACCTATGGTCAGTGAGGATCAGGTTCGGGAACACCTCAGGAACCTGAAGGTGCACGGGTCCATGGGACCTGATAGAATACATCCACGGGTCCTGAAAGAACTGGCGGTTGAGGCTGCGAAACCTCTATCCATCATATTTGAAAAGTCGTGGCAAACTGGTGAAGTTCCTGATGACTGGAAAAGGGGAAACATAACCCCCATCTTTAAAAAGGGAAAAAAGGAGGACCCATGAAACTACAGGCCAGTCAGTGTCATCTCTGTGCCTGGCAAGATCATGGAGCAGATCCTCCTGGAAATCATGCAAAGGCACATGGAGAATGGGGAGGTGATTGGTGACAGCCAACATGACCTCACCAAGGGCAGATCGTGCCTGGGAAATATGGTGGCCTTCTATGATGGGGGTCATAACCTTGGTGGATAGAGGACAGCCAACTGACGTCATCTACCTGGACTTGTGCAAAGCCTTCGATACCCTCCCACACAACATCCATGTCTCTAACCTGGAGAGGCATGGATTTGACAGATGGACCGCTCAGTGGATAAGGATCTGGCTGGCTGGTTGCACTCAGAGAGTTGTGGTCAATGGGTCAATGTTTCAGTGGAGACCAGTGACAAGCAGCATTCCACAGGGGTCGGTGTTGGGACTGGTGCTGTTTAACATCTTCGTCAGTGACATGGACGATGGCATCAAGTGCACCCTCAGCAAGTTTGCTGACAACACCAAGCTGTGTGGTGTGGTCAACATGCTGGAAAGAAGGGATGGCATCCAGAGGGACCTTGACAGGCTGGAGAGGTGGGACCATGCCAACCTCAGGGAGTTCAGCAAGGCCCAGTGCAAGGTCCTGCACCTGGGTCAAAGCAATCCCTACTACAGGTACAGCCTGGGTGGACAATGGATTGAGAGCAGCCCTGAGGAGAAGGACCTGGGGGTACTGGTGGATGAGAAGCTGAACATGAGCGGGCAGTGTGTGCTGGCAGCCCAGAAAGCCAACCATAGGCTGGGCTGTATCAGGAGAAGCGTGGCCAGCAGGGCGAGGGAGGTGATTCTCCCCTCTGCTCTGCTCTTGTAAGACCCCACCTGGAGTTCTGTGTCCAGCTGTGGACACAGCTGTGGAGCCCTCAGCATAAGAAGGATATGGACCAGTTGGAACGAGTCCAGAGGAGGCTACAAAGACAATCAGAGGTCTGGAGCACCTGTGCTATGAGGAAAGGCTGAGAGAATTGGGCTTGTTCAGCCTGGAGAAGAGAAGGCTCTGGGGAGACCTTATGGCATTCTTCCAGTGCCTGAAGGGAGCCTACAAGGAAGCTGGGGGGGGACTTTTTACAAGGGCCTGTAGTGACAAGACAAGGGGTAACGGGTTTAAATTGAAAGCAGGGAGATTTAGATTAGATATCAGGAAGAAGTTCTTCACAGAGAGGGTGTTGAAGTACTGGAACAGGTTACCCAGAGAAGTTGTGGATGCCCCATCCCTGGAAGTGTCCAAGGCCAGGCTGGATGAGGCTTGGAGCAACCTGGTCTAGTGGATGGTGTCACCAGCCACGGCAGGGGGGTTGGAACTGGATGATATTTAAGGTCCCTTCCAACCCAAACCGTTCTATGATTCTACGATTCCATAAAGGAGCACACAGTACATGCCAGGGTAAGCCTAGCAAGCACACAGCCAAAGAAAAGACCTGGTAGTCCAAACAACTACCAGCATGATTAAGTTATACTGCCACTTTTTGACACACTTTGTGGTGAGATTATGAAAGTAAAACCACCATCATCTTATAAACTTCAGTCAAAGTCTCTACCGCATCACAGATACACTGCAAGAAGAACAAAAGACAACAAAATTTAGGCTCCAGGAACTGTCATCAGTACATGCATCTGAAAATAAGAGAGAAGGATCTAAAGAGAAAGCCCTGCAGTTAGATAAAGTGATGACTCCAGTAAGACATTCTGTTCTGCATTTTCTACTATTGCTCCAAATCTCAGCAGGTTTAGAACTTGTAATACCCCATTTAAGAACACAAGGCAGTAAACTTCAGCTGTACTACGTAGAATTTTAAACAGCAGCATCTATTTCAATGGGTTTCCATTTTACTTTGAAGTGCATAATTTCGGAATGCCTCCTATGCAGCATTTCAGCTTATCTATTAACCAATTGGGTGATGCCTGAAGTGGCTTTTTCATCAGGTCACTGCACTGTATCCTTAAATACTTGGCTGCACAAACATAAACACTGTTATTTGTGTTTATAGAGTAGTATTGAATCTGTGAATATATGGCTCTAAGTAAATGTCAGTCACTGATCAATAGCAGTCCATCAGCTCTAATAATATCTTGAAAAAATACTCCTTAAAAATCAAATTATAAATAAGACAGAAACTGTTGTGATGATGAACCAGTCAGCCAAGAAACTCTAGACCACAACTGCTTAGAGTACAAGAATTTAATTCAAACAATTTTCCACCAAAAAGGCTCAAATTCTAAGGCAGTGTTGACCAGAAACAACCTAGGACTCCAGAACTGCTTGAAATTTCTTCTAAATTATTCAAGTATTGTATATTAAACATGTGGACACTGTTTCAACCTGCTCTGAGCTGGTTATATAAGATGGCAACATATGGTCACTTGAGCATTCCCACACATGTCGCAAAGGTTACGTACTCAAAGAATCTGTTAATGCTGATTTTCAAGTCGAGATTACAGATCTGTCTTTTGTCAAAGGAGGGTCATAGCACTTCTCTCTAAATTAAAACTGAATCCATGCTTCATTCTTTCACAAATAGCAATATTTTGCAAAATAATAAAGAGTAATGACATGCAATAACCAAAGTTACAGTAATCTCAGACAAGAAGACTTATTTTTAATGAAATATGTTTAACAGTTCAACAAATCTAAGATCTTCCAAGTGACATTTAACTCTTTTATTCATAATTATATTTTAACTGCAACATTTGTTAAAATTTATGATAAAAATAAATGCTGAGATACTCTAATATTTGTGAAGACTTAGCTCTAATAACAGGGTTCATACAAAATAAGTAAGTACATTAGAGGGTAAAATCATCACAATTCAGGAAACTGGAGAGAATATTGAAGAAGTTGTTTAAAACCAGGCACCAAAACCGTATTCCTAATTGAAACCACTGTGACTTTTTAAAACTAAAAGCAATCAACAAGAGATCAACTCTGGGGTAAGTCATTCTCACAAAAAAAAAAAAAAAAAAGGGAAAAAGGCCAAGCGTGTAAGGTTATCATTTTCTTCTCAGATGGAGCTGTTTTTAAAGGATCTATAACTACTAAAAAGTAATTTCTCTATGTTCTGGAGGTTTATTAGTTTCTTTTATTTCGGTTATTAGGTCTTCCTTTGCTTCATCTCCTGCGTTTTATTCTATTGTTTTTGACACTGTTTCCTGGAAAATAGTGAGGGTGGAAAATCGTGTTTATTTCTTTAATTCTTATGAACAGCAGTACATAAATAGTCACATGCTATCACATCAACACACAAAAAATTAGGTAAAATTCTAATGGTATAAGTTTTCACCGTTCTATGACCTCAGGAAAATATAATTCAAAGAGTGACATTACTACTTTTTTTTTTTTTAAATCGCACTGAATAATATCTTTTAATCTGAAGAAGCAGTAGACTAAAGTACAGAACAGACGAAGAATTCAGAGCTGAATTCAGGGGCAGAGCCAGTGGACTGTAACCAAAGAAAACTTGTAGTGCTATATGGAATGCCAAATGGTCAAGTTAAACACTATTTTAGTCTCAGTTCTTCCACATAAGCAAACAAAATTAAAGCTGGTCTTGCTGCCACTAAAAGAGAAAAACCTTTGTTTCTGAAGTAGCTTTGCAGTGAAATCTTCTCTATGCAGTAACAAAGTCTATATAAGAAAGAATGAAATTAAACAATTCTAAAAGTGAAGCTCCTATACTCCTCACTTTCAGAAATCAGCTAAGTATCCTTCCTGCTAGCTAATCAGTATTTGTCTTATCATGTCTAAACATAAAGTCAATCATATCCTGGGCTGTATCAAAAGTCTGGCCAGCAGGTCGAGGGAAGTGATTCTCCCCCTCTGCTCTGCTCTTGTGAGACCCCACCTGGAGTGTTGTGTCCAGCTGTGGAGCCCTCAGCATAAGGATATCGACCAGTTGGAATGAGTTCAGAGGAGGCCACAAAGACAATCAGAGGGCTGGAGAACCTCTCCTATAAAGGAAGGCTGACAGAGTTGGGTTTGTTCAGACTGGAGAAGAGAAGGTTCCAGGGAGACCTTACTGGAGCCTTCCAGTGCCTGAAGGGGGCTGCAAGGAAGCTGGGGGATGTGCTTTTTACAAGGGTCTGTAGTGACAGGACAAGGGGTAATGGGTTTAAACTGTAAGCAAGGAGATTTAGATATCAGGAAGAAGTTCTTCACAGAGAGGGTGTTGAAGCACTGGAACAGGTAGCCCAGAGAAGCTGTGGGTGCCCCATCCCTGGCTGTCTTCAAGGCCAGGCTGGATGAGGCTTGGAGCAACCTGGTCTAGTGGAGGGTGTCCCCGGCTATGGCAGTGGGGTTGGAACTATTTAAGGTCCCTTCCAACCCTAACCATTCTATGATTCTATGATGCTTAACATTCCCTGTTCCACAGCTTAAGATCTGTTCTCTGCTACCAACAGTTTTTACAAAAAAAAACTATGCCCATATTGCTTTGAACTTCATTAATGTAGCTCTTAGTAGATGAAATTTAAAGTCTACATGACTTTAAGAGAAATTATTTGTTACCCTGCCAGAATTAAATTTTCCAGCAAATGGAAGTCATATGACTTTAAGCATATTTTTCAAATTTTAAGAGTATTTTTCCAAATGGAAAAGATTCTGCAACTATTAGCTATACTAGTCTTCAAAATAGTGATCTCTGAACAAACCCCTACTGGAAGGCTGTACTTTGATGCATGTTATTCTGCCCAGTGGTCAACAGAAGCAGTTGCATAAATGACAGAAATTCAACGGCCTATTTGCACTTAATTTTGTTTTCACATTTTTATTTTTCAAGGTATTTCTTTAGCAGGAATAAGTCATTCTACAAAGCGACATTTACAGTCTTTTGGTTGGCTGACCCTAATTTTCTTTTATTCATGCAAAACGTGCATTAAGCAAAGCCCAAAATTCCTGTAGATTTTTAAGGTAGTTGAATGTGGCCCCAGGGTTCATACAACATTGATTAGGACGAGAAGAGGATGGAAAGAGAAAGAACCAATGAACATGTAATACTCAATTCACTAAAAACAAAGTAAAAATCCAAATCTGATATTATAGGATAGGCAAATAATTATCTCAACTGCATATTCAGTCCCATAACTGCCTTATCATGCTGGTGCTATTATTTCTGATATTTTATCCAGGATTTTTCTCAGTCTTCGGCACTTTTCTCCACTCCTGTTACAAAATTTCAGCCCTGGAAACTATCAGGCACTTGTTGGAAGTATTGTTGGGAGAAAAAACTTTGGGTTTTGTGGTGTTCCATGTAACATGTCAGTGTTTGCCCTAAACATACATTTGCATACATTAAAAAAATAAGAACAACTTCATTACCTTGCTTCAGCATAAAGAATCCTGGAATACTGGCTTTAATTTGATAGTGTCTACCAGAAAATTTTTGATAAAAACTAAATAGATGATCCAAAACTTATTTATTATACACTTAACATTACAAAAATTAAAGCAAACCACAATATATAAGCATTACAAATTAGTAATTTCCTGGTCACTTTATAAGTGTTCTGAAATGTTAAATTATTTTAATACTACGCAATTGCTGTATGTTCTAACATGCTAAAACAAATGACTAATTGACAGTCTTACAATTTGTCTTGCTGAATGGCAGGATTCCAAGTAAAAACACAGGCTTCAGCTCTATATATAAAGATTAATATGCTTTATTATATATATCATAGTAACAACCAAAAATAAAAGATAAGCAGGATAGTGATGCATTACTGTAAGGCATGACAGTGATTAAGAAAAGCATGCATCACCAATTACCACCTCAAAACCATCATCCGGGTTCACAGATCAGCTGGGAAGCCCCTCGGCAGCTGGCCCCTTGAGCATTGCGGGAATTGGGAAAATCCTACGTGGTGTGTCCACCCCTAGGTGAGGCTTCAGGAGTCAGCCCCAGGGTCTCCTGTTTTATAGCAGGTAACAAACTCCTTACATAAGTCTGTCACAAACCCTGTGAACGTGCAGACTGTGAACGTGCTCCCATTATCAATCCCACCTGGAACACTGGCCAGGTGCCCAGGATGAGAATCGAACCACGTCCAGTCGGCGCACAATATGATATTGTCCGCATGTTCATGTTACCATTGCAGATGTGGATAAGTACAGAAGCAGTAATCAATCATGCGCCGTTATCAGCTATTTTCACTACACAATTATACCTAATAATCTCTGAAATATCAACATGGAAGTCAACAAGCAGCTGTAACCATCAAAACTCTAAACACAATACCTAAATTTAAACTAAAACAAAAGTTAAAAAAAAAAAAAGCATTAATAAAGTGAATGAGTCAGTTTTTACTAAGCATGGGAACAATTTACTGAGAGAAGCTGTGGAATCTCCATCTTTGGGGCTATTCCAAAATCATCAGGACATGATCATGAGCAAGCTGGTCTAGGTGGCCTACTTGTGCACAAGATGACCTCCAAAAGCCCCTTCCACCCTTAACCATTCCGTGAATTTTCACCTCAGAAAAGGCTTTCATCCATGAGGGAGGGATAATAGTGATTAAAGCATCTTATGGGTTTTGAGATGACTCCAGTCTCAGTTACAGGCTACCAGGGAGCAGCAATGGCTGGCAGCTCTCTGTGGGACTCTGATATCCTACCAGGCAGGGCAGGGTGCCTCAGCATCCTAAAGCTCATGGTTCATCCCACCATGAGTAGGCTAGCCAGAGAGGGGACAGTCTGCCTAGACCCCACGTCACCAGGCACCTTCGGAGTGACAAGGCAGGTCTGAGGTCCAGTCAAAACATCAAACCAGAGGTCAGGAAAAACAAGGCTCTGGACAGACCTGGAGACTACTTTTCCTCCATCACAGCTCAGGAGGGAGACTGATACCCTAGGGCCGACTTTAAGTGGGCAGAGTATGGCTGAGGTCCCAGCTGAAGCTGGGCAGGGTCTAAGGCCGCCTGGAGCAGCCAGGGCTCTAACATGGTCGTTTTGTGGCTAGGAACACTAAGTACCTCCATCCTTTCTAAAATATTACTCGTGCAGTATCAATAAATGTAATTTGTTCTTACCTATTTCAAGTACGGCTAATGAAGGTTATCTAAGATCAATACAGGTAAAAATTAAATTATCAATATAGTTACATTTAACACCCATATATATTTATATAACTTTTCTCTGAACGTCATTTTCATACAAATAGTGTGTAAACTCTTAAGAAATAGTAAAATATATCCTGAAGGAAAAAAATATTGAAGTAGATTATTATCTTTCTTCAAATAGAGTTTGTATCTAGAATGTCCCAGAGTTTACTGATAGTTTACTAACTTAATCCACTGAATTACTGAGTTAGAGATGTCTACAATTTACTGCCAGAGTACAGTAAAGTATCTGTATTTAAACTATTTTTTATACTATCCAGATTCAAGATTTTGAACTTCTCTTACTTTTTGTGTAGTGTAAATACATTTTTAAACTTTACTATGTATTTTCTGCATGTTTTGAGGTCCAATGTTCATGGGCAAAGAACACACAGCATTGAGGTTCTGCACCAGAAGGGAGAATATTATTATTGATAAAGTAGATGATAGAAATTTCAGGCAAAAGGTAGATGTTTTTACCATTTTTGATTTCTTGATATTAAGGATGAGTCCAGTAATACATAAATATTTTATGTTATTTCAGAAGAGATGGCAATTTCTGTATTTTCTTTTTACAATTGGAATATCATCCTAATTCTCACCTCTTGTAAGCCACATCATCTTTGTAATAAGGATGAATTTGCTAAGGAATAGACATGGGTACCATTACTTGGTTTTATATTTATATTTTTAGCAGTAGAGTTGTGCACTATCTCAGCACAAAGCTGACTTTCAAGATTTCATGATTTTAAAAGTGCATCAACATTTTTCAAGGCAATTGTTCTGGACCAGATAATGCAGATGAGAGCAGTAGGACTTCTGTGGCTTGCTTCTTTAAAAAAGACTATGTTTTGTGTCATCAGATCAACATCCACCACTCTCATTCCTCGCCAGTCATATTTTATGTTCAATGAATAGTACACTTCTACAGTGCTCCTTTGGTAGGTTGATTAGAGTTATCACAGCAGGACTACACTAATAGTTGGTATTTCATATTCCAAACTATAATACATTAAAGAGCTTGCATTTTCAAGCAAATACCCATGCCACTTAAATAGTATAAATAACAGACCCTGCTGTGATCTGTACAGTGTGTATTCAGCAAAGGTCTCCCTTTTGGCAGGCTTTCCCTAGCATTTCCACTAATGCTGGGGGATTTTTCAGCTGCATGCTTTTAAAGAGGAAGTTTCCAGTTAATTTTTCTCTGTATTGTAAAGCTGCTATATTAAATGTTTAAATATAAAAAATATTATATTCTCTACTTCTTAATATTTAATCCTTAGTAATATAATTTCTTTTCCCCAATAGTACTGAAAAGATTACTCAATTATGTGGTTTGGGACTTTATTTTATGTTTTATTCAAAACTTTAGCATTTAAAAAAGCTCAGCAACACAATTAGGTGCTTGTTCCCACTTTGAATTAACCTTCAGCTTTAGGAAACCTCCCACAAACTTTAGGATGATATCATCATTCATATATTTTACATGGAAGAATTTACCACAGATTGTCTTAAGAACTCTGAGAAATTCTGAATTCTGGAAAATGATGCAGTTGAAGAGATGTCTTCCTTATAGGAATGTATTATCTAAAAAATTGAAATACAAGCCTTCGTAAAAATTTGAATTTATTCGGTTCTAAATGTTTCTAAAATTTAATGAAGACATGCATGATTGATCTCCCTGCTCAAAGGACTTTTTCCTTGTAGGGCAGGACATAGAAAGTTAAGCCAAAATTGTATAACTGCTACAAAAAAACCTATTCAATTCTAGACCAAATATTTCCATTTTCAGTGGAGTTAAAGCTAACTTAGATGACAAAAGCAGAAGATTCTAGATTTCCAGGCCCCATGAATTGTTCTTTATTTAACTTAAAAAAAAAAAAAAAAAGTACAGAATGCCTCTCTGCAAGTTGCATTACCCAGAACACAAACCCCAAAATTGTCATTATAACCAGATCTCTCCATTTATACTAAGCTGTAAGGCAATAAATACCAATGTGGGTATGATGTATAAGGGCTTGGAATACTAAACTCTGTAAGGCAGAGCACACTGGCGTTCCTTTAAGAGTGTGATTAGACTTAACCAGAATATTTTTACTGACCATTTTTGCAAAATATCAGTGCAGCTTGCTGTGTGTCTATCAAAGGAAGACAAGACCCTTGCAGGAAAACAGTGTGTGCTAAGAGGAAGCAGAAGAGGCTATTTCCTCTTTGCTTTTATTATAGGAGACATATATTCTGTCTCTTATTATATAGGAAGACTGGTCCTTGAAAGAAATATTTGACCCCTACTACAGTAAAAACAATAATTAAAAAAAGTATTTCAGTCAGCCCTTATGGATTGTTCCCTCAATTATTCCTCAGCATTTTTAGCAGTAGGATAATAAGGATGCCCAAATGCTTGATCTGGCATCCATGTAAACAAACAAACAAACAAGAAAGCCACAGCTGTTTCATTTTTGGAGCCGTATCTCAAGCTGTGCTAAACCCTCCAGGGAGCAATAAAATATTCTAAGCACAATAATAAAACTTTCTTCAAAAATTATAATTCAGGTTCATTTCTGATATTTCTCTAACTCCAGCAGGCTGATTATATCTCTTCTTTTTCCTGATTATTTCTAAATCAGCCTTTTTTTCAAGAGTATGTTCTTGTTTAAACAAAATCCAGCATGATAATCCCACTAATTTCTGTAAATATGCAGGACAGAAACAAGCTGTGTTTTAGAACCAAGGTAAAATTGAGGGTAAGGAAAAAATCAAATTTTCACATCCCATGGGGAAACTCCCAATTGTGTGACTCACAGCACATTTTGCCATGGCACTTCTCATTGTTTTCAAGTCAGAGAAAGACTACAAAATTACTGAATTTTTACCATGACACATGCAAACAAGATTTATATGGTAAGCAGTTTTGAAAATGGGGCAGACACTTGAATGAGTTGTGGTTTTCTTGCAGCAAAGCCAGAAACCGCTAATTTACTCTATCACCTAGAATAGATTAACAAAAATTATAATTTAAAATAAAGCTTCGGGAACTACTGTTTACTCTGTGTTTGTACAAAAAATGGTTCCAATGAAGTGTCAACCGGGTTGACAGTGCACTGACTGCAAACATCAGGTAAATAATAGCTCTGTAGAATACAGTAATAGACATAATAATTGAAAACCTTCATTTAGAAAAAGAAATAATTTAATTTTAGAACCTGTTCAACATTCATCATTCATGATGATACAGCTTCTCAGGTGCTATTGCACTTTTACAAAACGTATTCAAGCTGTTCCTATAACCATAAAACCAGCCCAACCAGGGAAGAGAAAATGATCCAAAGCTTGCTTTACTCCAGGATATTGTGTAACATCTGGACAAAAACTCCTCTGGTTATCAGCAAGCACCTATGCTACAATAAGGTTCTTCACTTTAGTTCATGAGCTTAAATGAATTTAGAAGCTAAACCTTTATTGAATTCTCTTTAATGAGATTTCTGCTAAATGCAGCAGATTGCACCTCCTTTACCTAGGTTGAAGAAAGTTTGCATTTCTTTCATGCTTATTTAAATGTTTTTGGAAAAGATGAGCTGCTCCTCCCGTCCAAATGGGGAAAAAAAAAAACTATTTCAAATCTGTCCATGATGTACACAGATCCACTTTCCTTCACATCAGTGCTCTCTTCTGAGGCAGAATAGAATATCTCCATAACCAGAATAGAAGAATATCTCCACAACCAGAAAAATAAAAAATTGGCATTCTTTCATAGATATTGGAGAGCGTCAGCAAAGAATAATTTGTTCCTTACTAACATGACACTAAATTAATTGGAAGGAAAAATATTTTGGAAGTGATATTATGCAGAAATAATATCCATACAGAAATTCATGTGGGAAATTTACAATGTGACCTAACTGATTATCTGGAACCTATCCTGGGATCAATTCTGCTTTTTCAAATCTAAAGGAATGGAAAAGCAAACCAAACCTGTAAAATACCATTGCTATTTTAAAAGATGCGTAGAGTAGGGAAGATCAAATGGGTGAATAAACTTGCCATATAATTAGAATGAAAGAAGAAATGCTACATAAAATATTCAGACCTTACAAAAGTCCAAGAAAAACACATCACAGAACACTGGAAACTATATCTGCCAAAATGCTGAACTACTACATAAATTCTACAGTTTCTTACTAATTTTGCTCTTTGTTATAGATATTATATATATATATATATCTCATATTGCATATATATTATGTTATAGATAAGCAGCAGAGTGAAATGACAGTTTATCATACAGCCCACCAGTGTTGGCATGAGGTTAACAAAACAAAATGAGGTTACTGTGTCTCACTGTGAAATTTATTACAATTTACAATCATACTGGCACAGTAAACAGATAGTGGTTTAGCCCACAGTATTGCAAAAGATCATTTCATTTGTTGCATTCTCTGAAGAATTTTCCTTCATGCCACTTGTTCAACAATGACAAAAAATATGCATCACCAATTCTTCCTTAGACTTTACAGACTAAATTGTAACGAAGACAACCACCAAACAACATATATTTTCATGAACCTGATGGACTGTTTACTGAAGTGGCTGATCATGAATATTTATCCTTAATGCACTGCAGTTTTGTCCACTTTCAAAGTTCTCTCATTATCACTGCTTCCTTCAGTGACTTATAAACACATTCCAACACTTGGTTCTTACTTATATCACAGGCTGAAACTGTAACGTTCAGTTAGTTCAGAATGTAGTTCAAATTCAGCAGGGAAGAGGCTACAGAAGGACACAGCATTACTGTTCTCAGATATCAATTCTGACACAGCAAAGTTAAAGTTCATAAAATGGTAAAACCCAAGAAAATAATATGTATGGAGAAACAAATGAGTATGAACACTTAAGAATAGATGTTAACTAATGGTGTTAAAAGAATTTTCAGTATGCAAAATAAAAGAATACAAAATAGTCCCAAACATCAAGTAATTTAATTCACAAAGTATTATAAGATAATTTTATTAATCTTTTATTTGTTTTGAATTAACAAAGCTTGTAAAAAGTTCATATATTTCATCAGTCAGTATGATAATATATTTGTTATAAATGTGAGATCCCTGGCTGTTCATTTTCTGGGGGCTGACTACACACATTATCAGGCCATATAATGTAAAACAAACAAATAACATCAGAATGTAAACAAAGAAATCACATAAACATAACAAATGTCATGCTAACCAACAAGTCAGCTGACCAACTAACTGACTCTGGTAATTCTGTGCTGAAAAACGTAACCAAGAAGAAATCATGCTAAGGCATCAGGGGCCTCAGTTTCTAAGATTTCTTGCATTGTCAAAGTAAACAAACTTTCTTCCTTACCACATTCTCTCTTATCACATTTGGAATTAATCTATTTATTACATTCTAAATTAATAAATGTATAAATTCTTCTGAATTTATTATTGATAGAATAAATAGGAAGTATGCTTATTTCTTCTTGCACATAACTTGTGCAAACTCTATAAACTTCAAACCAAATGCCTAACAGGAGTTTAGTATTACTAGTTGCCAGTAAAAAGGTGTCAGCTCCCCTTCCTCACTCATCGGAACTGGTCCACAGAATATTACAATTAATCAGAAGAAAAGTGAAGCAGTATAAAGATAGGATTACTGTTTGTTGGGAAAAACACAAATAACCAAAAGTGACCTAGAGGATAATCCTTTGCCATGGCTGGGGTCTACACTGAAAGACAGAATTTGGTCTGGGCTAATTAGCACAAGCAAGCAAATGCCTCAGGTCATTGGCTGCTGTAAATTACATTCTTGGTAGGAGCTACATATTATATACTGTGCTACAAACAGAAGTGCTCTTTCATTTCAGTTGTTAGGGAATGTTTTATTACACATTGTAAATCACAGCTAGAAATCTACTTTTGCATAGCTCTTGGCACTGATAAAGTAATCCTAAAAAATTATCAGTAAAATTTCAGTGAATGCTAATGGCGTGACATTCCTACACTTATAGAAACTTTGGCTTATATGAATGTTGCTTGGAGCAACAATTAACTGGGAAGGAAAGTTTGGTCATCATTGCATATAACGTGATGCAGATGCTGAATTATAAGGAAATTAGAAAATAAATCCACTCAATCCACGCAATGTGATTTACTAGTTGACGAAAGGATATGCAAGCCTGAGAGTTCAAGGCCAGCAGAGGGAAAAAAAAACACCTACTTGGGTATTCTTCTCGCTTTTGAGGTAGTAATTCAATAGCCTCTTATGCCAAGGAAGAAATTCCCGGTAGCCAACCCAGGCCATCCTCCCAGATGAAGTGCCAGCTGCTTGACTGAATCTGTCCTTTCAGTGCAAATGAACTGCAGCTCCCATTCCCAACCTCCATAAAGAAACAGACTTTCCATAGTTTTTATGTTATTTGTTTATTAGTGCTGGAGAAGGGACTTAAACCACTGTTCCCACTGAAAATTTCTTCTTAGAGTAGGAGAAACAGTTGCTGGGGGTTTTTTTTTTCCACAGCATGTTGTTATTCAGAAATCTCAGAAATGTTTAAAATGTTATAACCATAATGATTGGGAAGTCTTACGTAGTTTTCTATATACTCTTTATATTAGCATAATTATTCATATCTTAACAAATACATTGGTGGCATTTGGTTATATGAAAGAAAAGTTGGAGCTTTGTCCATCTGTAAAGCCATGACAGAAAAACTCCTGTCTTTTAATTGGAGGGGGGGAAGTGAAGGTTGCTGGTTTTTTTTTTAAGTCAGAACTTTCAAGAAATAGTAGGTCCTCTTTCCTATTTTCTTGAATTTTATTTAGGAATCATCACTGTCTTATTAAGCTTTGTGTTCTGATGAGTAACAACGAAGTTACAAACATACCTGTAGTAATCATCATAGCCAACCATAGTGTCTACTGGCTAACATCATTATGATTGTTATACAATCTTGACTTGAAAAAGAGTTCCCTAGTGAAATTATTTTTATCATCTCAGATGTGAATAAAATGGGAAAAGTGGATATAAATTCTCAGAGACGTTTGGACACGTGTAGCCTCTCTAAAAAGGCGACATATTATGCACAGATTTTTACACTATGCAATAAAAAGCATTCCATAGGGATATAGAAACAAATGTATGTTAAAATGGTCTTCACATTCGCTAGAACTGGCTTCTGGATGCTGTGGACATTATATCATTTATGAAGACAATTTACTACCATGTGGAAAACTTTTGCAAGAGACTTAGCTGCCACAATGGCAGAAAAAATGTGTCCCTTCTGCCATCATCACAGTGCTGGATCATTAGGAATATTTCAGGTTGAATGATATTTCAACTTCATTTTCACAGGAGATTTCAAAAAATCCATTGGAAAATTCAGTCTAGGAGGGGAAACAAATGCTTAAAGTCATGTTACCTAAAGAGCAATGCCTCTGAGACTGTGATAAGAGGATATTAATTGACTTGAATGACAGCTTTGTAATACTTTGACATAATTTTGGACGGTAAAAAAGATTTCCAACATGGAGCAAGAAATACCAAGTTATTTTGTGACAATAAAATAATTTCAAGACCATTTAAAAAATTTTAGGACAGGAGACATTTTAATCTGACTGTATTCAAGATTAAATCAGAATTTAGCAAAAACATATACTCCTCTGGCTTCTCTTCATTGTTGGGTTTTTTTCCCTGGTATTACAGCCTACTGTTTGGATTGTTAAAGACACGTAAATAGTTTTAAGAAGTGTGTCAAGCTGACACAAAATATTTTATAAAGCTTTACTTTTTTTAGTTACTGTGTATCTTATTTGCCAAGCCTTTTTAAACCCCACAATGATTTTTTATGTGCTAACTTTTACATCATTCAGTCTTGTCACATCAAAATTATGTCAAGAACAAAATCTACATCAAAGTTGAGCAATAAATTCTGTGATCATTTCAGCTTTCAGGATGGATCAAACACCTTGGTAATCAGTAGTTCTAGCGAATAATAATGCAGAGACTGTTCTTTCAGTTAGTTTACCAATCACTTCATCCTGATTTACATTATGTATGTATAACATTAAATATTATGCAAACAGAATAATAAAAAGCTGACCAGTCAAGTGTTGTGATCCACCAATCTGTAATTTGTATCTGAAAACAAAGGTATAAATATCTCTCAGAACTGATTTGTAAATATCCAGGGACACCTAAAGTAGAAAAATTATTTACTATCTGACACTTGTTTTTTATAATTTTGCATATAAGAGCAAGGAGAACTGTAACAGAAATAAAACTACTACATAGATATAACAGAAATAAAACTACTATACTGTAAGAAAGAAGAGATACATTTCTGGATGGTCATGTATCTACAGATTATAATCTCAGCCTTGGAACTCAATATTTAATAATACTAGTGTTAAAATACCACATAAAACAAATTAAGCAAAGTAATTTAACTAAAATATTTAAACAAATTGTAATTTCCTCTGTTTTTTGCTGTCCTGTGTAATCTTCTAAATTAGAGCAAACTATATAGCACGATCACTTCTCCTGGTCATCTCAGTATCACTCCTTCATTTGTTCTTGTTGATGTCTTGTCCCTGAAAGTCTTACCACTAAAACCAAATTTGTCACAAGAAGCCTTTTAATCATATGATGTCACGTCAGATGACATTTTATCATCAAGACCTGAGAAAAGAGCCAATACATTTTGCCAGAAATTATTTAGATTAGCTTTAGACCAAGACTGTCTAGAAAAATCAGAGACCATTTCAATATACGCAGGTAAAGGCAGGACCTAATATTCCTTACACTACTAAGATAAAGCTTTAAAAACAAAAATTTTAAATAGATCTCCTCTGAAAACCCTGAAAGTCCGCAAGTATTGTTTTGCAAGAGATTGGTAACCCATAGAAATGGACAAAGTGAATTTAATAAGCCTTCTGTTGAGGTGATGTTAACATTTCAAGTGCAAGATCACAACATAGAATATCAGGACTGTGTGCATATTTGCAACATATAATATATTCAGCTGACCACTTCCAAACATATGCTGAGTTTATAAAGGCAGAGCCATATGATGAAGTTAAGCTTCCCTTGTATGTATTCAACTTCTCAAATATCTGTTTATACCAAAACTAGTATTTTTTGACATAATTTCAAATTAATTATAGAAGTTTGCCATAAGTAATTTTGCCAGTCCACTAATACAGATATATAGGGGAGAGTATAAAATTAATTTTGAAAGACAAGGTAACTTCACTTACAACACAATTTGGTACATATTTTCCTATTCTTTCTCTGCTTTAGTACTTACATTCAGTAAGTTCTGTACATTGTTCAGCTGGTATTGCTCAGCTGCAGGCTCTTTTCTTTCCCTAGCCTGTATGTTTTCATATAAAATCAGCCCATAAAGAAAATTTTAGATCCAAAACAATTATGTTCCTTTTAAAACAAGTGAGCCCTGTCTGGCAACAACAGGTATACTTTATAGAGAGTGACATTAAATTAATTCCAAAAGAACTACTTTTTCCAAAATATTTTCCTGATATCTTGAAAATCTGGTATTTATCAAATTGTTCCTATGCACATATTTATATAGAGATTATTTTTTTGGTGTGTGTATACACACACTGTCATGGTCCTCTACATTCATGGCTTTCACTGTAGGCAAAGTGTTACAGTATGGTATAAATCAGTGCCAGATAAAAATGGCCAACAGACGTGACAGAGCACATCCAAGATTTCTCATTCTTATAAACCATTTTCAATTGGTGGCATTAACTAGGGAAGCAGGAAAGTGCGGCAGACACCTAGTGGGAGACAAAGGCAGAGTAGGTTTGCACAACAAACCTTTGAGTTCAAGAGGTAAGAGTAGCTGAGAGAGGCTGCAAGAGGCCATAATATCATAGCAGATCTATGGGCAGGACCAGAGATTTCCTTTTGTCTCTCTCTGTTTTGCAGTACAGCTTCTATCCTTGAGCCCCTCTTGTCCCACTCCACAGTCTAGCCAACCCTCTCAGAAGGTTTCCTTCAGGATGCTGAAAAAAACAGTTTTCTTTCTGCCACCTCATCATTTTATAGTCTCTTTCTGGTTGGGGAAAATGGCTGGAGAGGATACCAGATGATGCTCATGAGATTTTTGGAATATTTTGCTTATTTTTTCTCAGGGGTAGAGGCAGGATGGTGATTGCTGTTCCCACTCCACAGCCATAAGTAAAGAGTTAATCCGTTACATCCTTAATCCTGCTACTCTCAGCAGCATCTACTGTCATTACTGTTAAATTGGCTGTGCTGTAAGAGTTGACAGTTTGGGGCCAATCCAGCTCTCCTTGTCTGAGGAATGATTTAGGGAATCATTAAAGAAAATACATTCTTGTTATGTGAAAAATAAAAAAATAGGGGAAAATGTCAGCTGTAAAATGCACACAGTAACTAAGAGAGATTATTCTAAGGAGATAATCATCCTTTAAATAAAATTGAAGAACTATAAAAATTATTTTAATTATTCAATCATGTTTACTTACTTAGAATAACACCATAGAATCATAGATTCACAGGATGATTAGGTTTGGAAGAGACCTTAAAGATCATCCAGTTCCAACCCCCCTGCCATGGCTGGGGACACCATACACTAGACCAGGTTGCTCCAAGCCTCATCCAGCCTGGCCTTGAAGACAGCCAGGCATGGGGCATCCACAGCTTCTCTGGGCAACCTGTTCCAGTGCTTCAACACCCTCTCTGTGAAGAACTTCTTCCTGATATCTAATCTAAATGTCCCCGCTTTCAGTTTAAACCCATTACCCCTTGTTCTGTCACTACAGGCCCTTGTAAAAAGTCCCCCCCAGCTTCCTTGTAGGCCCCCTTCAGGCACTGGAAGGTGTTATAAGGTCTCCCCAGAGCCTTCTCTTCTCCAGGCTGAACAAGCCCAATTCTCTCAGCCTTTCCTGATAGCAGAGGTGCTCCAGCCCTCTGAGCATCTCCATGGCTCTCCCCTGGACTCATTCCAACTGGTCCATATCCTTCTTATGCTGAGGGCTCCACAGCTGGACACAGAACTCCAGGTAGGGTCTCACAAGAGCAGAGCAGAGGGGAGAATCACTTCCCTCGCCCTGCTGGCCACGCTTCTCCTGATACAGCCCAGCCTATGGTTGGCTTTCTGGGCTGCCAGCACACACTGCCCGCTCATGTTCAGCTTCTCATCCACCAGTACCCCCAGGTCCTTCTCCTCAGGGCTGCTCTCAATCCATTGTCCACCCAGCCTGTACCTGTAGTAGGGATTGCCTCAACCCAGGTGCAGGACCTTGCACTGGGCCTTGCTGAACTCCCTGAGGTTGGCACGGTCCCACCTCTCCAGCCTGTCAAGGTCTCTCTGGATGCCATCCCTTCCTTCCAGTGTGTTGACCACACCACACAGCTTGGTGTTGTCAGCAAACTTGCTGAGGGTGCACTTGATGCCATCGTCCATGTCACTGACGAAGATGTTAAACAGCACCAGTCCCAACACCGACCCCTGTGGAATGCTGCTTGTCACTGGTCTCCACTGAAACATTGACCCATTGACCACAACTCTCTGAGTGCGACCAGCCAGCCAGATCCTTATCCACTGAGCGGTCCATCCGTCAAATCTATGCCTCTCCAGGTTAGAGACACGGATGTTGTGTGGGACGGTATCGAAGGCTTTGCACAAGTCCAGGTAGATGACGTCAGTTGGCTGTCCTCTATCCACCAAGGTTATGACCCCCATCATAGAAGGCCACCATATTTCCCAGGCATGATCTGCCCTTGGTGAGGTCATGTTGGCTGTCACCAATCACCTCCTCATTGTCCAAGTGCCTTAGCATGATTTCCAGGAGGATCTGCTCCATGATCTTGCCAGGCACAGAGATGACACTGACTGGCCTGTAGTTTCATGGGTCCTCCTTTTTTCCCTTTTTAAAGATGGGGGTTATGTTTCCCCTTTTCCAGTCATCAGGAACTTCACCAGTTTGCCACGACTTTTCAAATATGATGGATAGAGGTTTCGCAGCCTCAACCGCCAGTTCTTTCAGGACCCGTGGATGTATTCCATCAGGTCCCATGGACTTGTGCACCTTCAGGTTCCTGAGGAGTTCCCGAACCTGATCCTCACTGACCATGGGTGGCTCTCCATTCTCCCAGTTCTTGCCTTTGTCTTCCATGACTCTGGGGGTACGGCTTGTGCCCTTGACAGTGAAGACTCAGGCAAAAAAAAGCATTGAGTACCTTGGCCTTGTCCATGTCCTGGGAAACCAGCTCTCCAGTTTCCTTCCTCAGACGGCCCACATTTTCCCTGATTTTCTTTTTATCTGCCATATGCCTATGAAAGCCCTTCTTGTTGGCCTTGATGTCCCTGGCCAGGTTTAATTCTGTCAGGGCTTTGGCTTTCCTAACCTGATCTCTGATATCTCAGTCAACTTCCCTGTAATCGTCCCAGGCTACCTGTCCTTGCTTCCACCCACTGCAGGCTTCTTTTTTTCTGTTTTACTTTGTCCAAAAGATGCTTCTTCATCCATGCTGGTCTCCGGGCACTTTTGCCCAACTTTGTCTTCATTGGGATGCATCACTCCAGAGCTTGGAGGAGGTGGTCCTTGAATACTTGCCAGCTTTCTTGGGCCCCTCTTCCCTCCAGGGCTTCTTCCCAAGGAACCTTTCCAATCAGTTCCCTGAAGAGGCTGAAGTCTCCTCTCCTGAAGTCCAGGGTATCAAGCTTGCTGCGTGCCTTCCTTGTCTCCACAAGGATCTCAAACTCCACCATTTTGTGGTCTCTGCAGCCAAGGCTGCCCTTGAGCTTCACATTTGCCACCAGCCTCTCCCTGTTGTTGAGAACAAGATCCAGCATGGCACCCCTCCTCCTTAGCTCCTCTATCACTTGGATAAGAAAGTTGTCATCACTGCATTCCAGGAACCTTCTGGCTTGCTCGGTTCCTGCCGTGTCGTCCTTCCAACAGATATCAGGCTGGTTGAAGTCCCCCATGAGGACTAGCATTTGTGACCATGAGGCTGCTGCTATCTGCCTGTAGAGGGCCTCATCCACTCGCTCATCCTGGCCAGATGGCCTGTAGCAAACTCCTGCTTCTGTCTCCCCTCTTCTTGCCCTCCCTTTAATCCTGATCCATAAACTCTCGGTCAGCTCCTCATCCCTCCCCAGATGGAGTTCCACACCCTCCAGCTGGTCACTGACATAGAGAGCAACCCCCCCTTCTCCCCTGCCTGTCCTTCCTGAAGAGTCTGTACCCTCCCATTCTGACACTCCAGTCATAGGAGCCATCCCACCACATCTCTGTGATGCCAGTGAAGTCATAGCGCCTCATGGATGTGCACTTCTCTTGTTTATTTCCCATGCTCTGTGCATTCGCATAGAGGCTTTTAAGATGGGCCCCCAATGGAGTTGGCTTGCTGCCTGGAGCATCTAGAATTTCCCTGTTTGGCCTGCCAGGCGTTCTCCTGGTGAGCAGCAATTTTTCTCCAGGCCCTAGGCACCTGTTGGTGTCCCTGCTGGTTTTGTCCCCCTGTACAAATTATAATGTGCAAATAATGTACAAATTATTGTACATACCATATGAACAGTAATTTGATTTTAAAATGAAAAAAGAAGAAAATTACTTAAGTACTTGTTTTTATCAGGTCCTAACCTTGCTGTGGTTGTTTTGAATTTTTTTTTTAAATATAATTTTATGATTCTTTTGAACACCATTCTTTTGAATACCATTCAATTCCATAGGTACCAATATTATAAGCATCAACGTATTTGTTGTGCTTTTAGTAATCTATATACAACGACACATACTAATCTGTTTTAACAATTTAAAACCTTACATTAATTCAGAATTGGGAGAAAATCTCCCTGGCTGCCTATATGAAGTAGAATGAGAATCCTAAATGACTTTGTAACAGTCATGGAGCTAAGACACAAAACTTTAAGAACTTAGAGGCTTCAAATAGATTTGTTTCTTTTTCTCTGATAAATTTGCATACTTTTGACCTTGTATAACTACCAAACCAAAGGAAAGAGAAAGAAAATATATGCCTTCAAATAAAACCAAAACCCTTTAAATGCATATTTGATGGATGGTTACATTCGTTGCCTAAAAGCCGTATTTTCAACAGCCACCCATTAATAGACATTTTGAAGTTCTAGCTGTTCACATGAGAAAAAGACTTTTGTTTACAAGTCAACATACATACCAGAGAAAAATTGGTTTACAATAGCATCATGGTGGAGGTCCATAGAGATAAATTCTGACAACGCAGTCATGTTTTCAATCACATGTACCTAAAATCATATTCCTAAATAAAAGTGATGTTATTAAGTGATGTTATGTTATTAATATAAGTAATGTCATGTTATATGTTATCATATCATATCCTGATTATGATTCAAAACCTGAAACACTAATTTTGCTACAAAAGAAATCCGAAGTATCATTTTTATTTTTCATTTGTTATGCTAATCAACATCAAGACTAAGTTATTTCTAATCAGTACCACTTGCTGATAATCAATCTGTCCATTTATTTTTTTCACCTGGAAAAACACAGGAAGTCTTTGAATTTCTCTATCCATTATTTATTAAATCAGAGAGAACTACCTTGTCCTGAGAGGAAAGAAAGACAATTGCTTCTCTTCTTCACATTTGAAAATTTTCCTTTTTCAAATACATAACCTGAATTACCGTTCAGAAATAGCACAAAATTTATGGTTTAGGATTCCTGCTTCCTAAACATTTAGTGAGTTTATAAAGCTCTTTAAATTACAAATATCTTCGTGATTCTTAAGTAAAAGTCAAATTCTCAGTTATGATGGTTTTTCCTCAGCAGAATTCTTTGAACATTTCATTAATTTTATGACAGCATAAGAGTCATATACTTGGCATAAAGCACTGGATTAAATTCCAAGTTATTTCTTTAACAGCTATCTGGTTTTGTGAAAATGGTATCTTTCATCTAGTTTAAAAACAAAAGACAAAAGTTACATGAATTCCTAGTGAGATGCTATTGTTCATAGCCATAAGCATAGAATGTGGATGTTTGTTTAAGGAAAGCAAAGGAGGATTTTAGCCACAGTATATATAGTATGGGTAAATTGTCCAACATGCTTTACTAATAGTTTGGGTTGTTTACAGTACTACTCAATTTGGGCTGAAATATTCCATCTTTTTAATTTGAAAAATGTCTATCAAAATTAGTTCACCTGTTTCTGAAAATAAGAGTAAGGACTTTTGCCCTTGTTAAAAAATTTATGGTGACCTTTTCTTCTATCATTTGTATCATTTATAATTTTGAAATTTGGCAGAGGTTACTGTGCATGGCAAAAGTGGACCTTTTGCCATCCAATTGAAAGTCACTTAAGTTTGACAGCTATAGCCTTTGAAAATTGCAGCTTGCCTATACTCAACAGATAACTACTAGTTCCACAAACCTAAATTTCCTCAAGAACTCAAACGCTACAACTCTGCATAACAGTAAGTCAAGCTGGGTATTTTAACTAAGGAGAAGCAACATGCTTTTCAACTTCTCCCAGCAAGAAAAAAAACAAAAAAAACCAACAACAAACCCAAAATACGTAGGGACTAAGATCAAAGTATCATAAGTATCAAAGGTATGGAGCGAAGTATGGCAGGTATAGAACAATAAAAAATGGCACAAAGTTCTTTGAAATAGGCAGTCTCAGTGTGTTGGAGAGAGACAGGGACTTGGAACAAAGACAAAAATGCAGACTGGAATATTTCCACAAGGCAATCTGTACAGCATACTGGCCTGATGAACGAAAAGATAGTTACAAGAGGGGTACATATCAAAAAGTAGGAATGTAAAAAGACTGAAAATGGGAACCAATGAATAGGAATTAAATCCTATACATTGAGGAAAAGGACTATGGTGGAAAAACAGAGCAGATCAAAAGCTAGATGGAAAAGAGAAAGGAACTTGGGGCAGGAAATGTGTATACTTATTAAGAGGATAAGGCTCTCTTTGTAAAGTTAACACAAGGGGGAGAAAAACAAAAGCAGAGAAAATACAACAATAGCAAGTTAGAGGGCATGAAGCATAAGACAGGAAGCTAAAACAACAACAAAAAACTCACCTTAATTTGTTAATAAAAATTCACCATACCAGCGCCTGGAAAATAATCCATTAATTACTTTGACTTTTCTGTCTGTGAAACCTATTATCAGAGTTACATCCCACTTCAGTGGTATGTAGGACAACATTTTATTGTGCTTGTTTCTCAGGATTTGCTGACTGCTTACACGGCTAGCATGGATGTAGTGAATCAAATACGCTACCTTACTGATAATAACCCTGGGAGTCAATGTGTCGTCACATTCCAGTTCATTTTTCATAAATATAAGAATATAAATACTGAAAATCTAAACACTGTACACTCCAACACAATCAACAAACTCTGTGCAACCGATAGCTAGGAAGTGATCTACATTTAGAATTGTAGAACACTACATTGCATATTTTTCCCATTACTTTTCCTCAAAGGAGTCATGACATATTTTGTTGACTAGCTTAATTAAAGTGCACTGAAGGATGTTGTTCTTAGGACTTCTGTTTCATTTGTTGTAGGAGGTAAAAAATGAATAATGAATGAAGCAGGAGATTCAAGAATCAGAAAGACTGTTCAACAGTCTGTATTAGGGCTACACATCCTGAATGTCATCTGACAAGGCTGTCTCCTGTGCCACAGAAGTCCTATCCATGACTTGTCCAGAGGATCACTTGTTGTTTCTTAAAGCCTAGAATACAACCTAGAGGCTTTAGAATTGCAGCAAAAAGCAGTGGAAGTCACTGAAAAAAACTGAAATAAAAAAATGTTATGGGCTAAATCTGAAGATCTGAATACAGTGGCATTCCAAATTGGGCTTCCACAATGGAAAAGGCTGATTTCAGTCACTGAGTGCTGCACAGCTTCCTCTATTAAAGATGAATGATAATATCATCTCATTTTAGAGGCTGTTCTGAAAATTCCATCAGGCTTTCAGGGGTTGTACAGATAAGCATTACAGAAACATAGAATCACAGAATCATAGAATAATTCAGGTTGGAAGGAACAACAGGTGGCCACATAGACAATTCCTCCAGCCTATGATCCACTGGAAGACAGCTCTGTCTTGGGGGACTGTTTCCCCCAATTTTGTGTCATTGCAAATTTGATTATCAGCAAATTATTGATATCAGACCCATATTGTCTAAGTGCTATAGATGACATGACACAAAACACCATTGTATTAATACATATGGAACTGGATAGTATTGGCAGTGGATAATATTGATTTTATCTAAGTAAAATTTAGAAAAAATTCCTTTGCTCACTTTTCTCATCCACGACATACTGTCATTACACTGCGGAGTGAATGGAAGTGTTCTGTGGCAGATGCCTAAATTCCATGAAACTCAGACTATGCACTAACACAAAGCAAATGCAACTGTTAGTTGTATAAGAGAACAGTATAAGTTACTGTATTACTTTTAAAGTACCTGAACAGAGGAGTATTTAATTCTGTCAAAAACATTGGACTACCTAAATTTAAGCCAAATTGTTATTGTTTTTTATGACTGCGAATGCGACTCACTCACAATCATCAAACACAAAATACTAAGCAGGGAAAATAATCTAAAACCCCAGTACAGTGAAAAGAACAAGAAGGTTAAATAACAAACAAAACAAACAAACAAAACAAACAAACAAAAAAAAACCCCACAACTTTTAAACTTGTAACATGCTCCAATGAAGAAGCCAAAAGTAAAGTATCTGGTTTTATGTCAATTGTTTGAAAAACACCCTCTGTCACCATTAATCTGAACAGTTAATTACCCAACAAGACCTTTATTTATTAGAAGTGACAGCAGAATGGGATGGAAGGAACTTGGGAAAACCTGAAGGAAGTAATTAAATAGTATCCCCAGCATTTGAACATACCAATGAGCTCTGACAGGGATGACTGACCTGAACTGCATACTCACAGAAAGTGCTCAGACTACACGTTCTTAAAATTTATGTGCATGAATACTATCTCATCTGAGATACTTGCTAAACCCCAAAATGTACTACATTTGAAAAGTTGTCTTAGATACATGGTTTCAAGTGAACCCTCAGAATAACAGTTGTGATAGGACTCACAGTAAGCACACAAATAAACATCAGCCATAAGTAAAATAGAAACTAAGGAACAGAAGAAAAAGAAAAGCATCCAAAAATAATAGAGGCTAACTAGGAAAAGAAGAGGGAGAGGAGGAGAGGAGAGGAGAGGAGAGGAGAGGAGAGGAGAGGAGAGGAGAGGAGAGGAGAGGAGAGGAGAGGAGAGGAGAGGAGAGGAGAGGAGAGGAGAGGAGAGGAGAGGAGAGGGGAGGAGAGGAGAGGAGAGGAGAGGAGAGGAGAGGAGAGGAGAGGAGAGGAGAGGAGAGGAGAGGAGAGGAGAGGAGAGGAGAGGAGAGGAGAGGAGAGGAGAGGAGAGGAGTCTCAGTAAAAATATTTAAATAATTGTGTAAGTTTCTGATCTAAAAGATATCCTAGAGGTGTAGGCTTAATCAATGAGAAATGGTGACAGTGATTTCATGAAAAAAGTTCTGTGCAGACAAGAGGACTTAACAGAAGAATACATGGAAGTGGAAAATGTAATTTAAAAATATTTAATGCTAATTTTGTAAATATTTTTAATCAGCTCTACCGGAATACAGTATAAGGCTCTTCATGTATCCTGCCCAGAAACCAACCATTTTCAGGTGTAGTAATACCAACACCATTTCTGTCTCAGTGATTTTTGCATTGAATTTATATTGTTCCCTCATTATACATCCAGGTAGCTACTGATTCTTACCACAGAATTAAAAGTTTTTTTAACTTAAAGTCTCCTACTATTTATTCTTACTTCATTTTGATGAGTTTCTGATCTATATCAAAGAACATGTCATTTTCATCCTGTATTGTGACTAAAAATTTGTTAATTTATTAATGATTAATTCATTGATTAAGTAATGCCTATATTGCCTGTTAAACATCTAGGAGTTGTTCCTCTTGCTACTGACTTCATTCTATTTGACCCTTTGAAGCACTATATAAGCACTATTCATCTAATCTTCTCTCCAGCTCTCTATTACTGCTTTGTCTTGTTCGTTCAAATTCATCACCTTTCAAGCAATTCTACCAACCATGTTATCTCAGCTCCTTAGGGGAAGCTGTTATGGTAGCAAATACCTTGCCACTTAATTACATTCTAATAAATTATTAGATTGTACCCTCTAGTTTATCTTGTAAAGGAAAAAGGGAACTGTGTGTATTTTGTTTATAAATTTCATATGCATGGCAGTTCACCTATCTGATACTGGCTTACTTTACAGTAAGGAGTTAAATTAAAAGAGATCAGGAGCAATAAAGCGGTCTGAAGAACCCAAAGAGCTCTCAAAGCTTACATGCTCTCAAACACATGAAAGACATGGATTTATTCTCCCCTCTGTGAGATCATGATAAAAGGGAACTTGAAATTTCAAAGAGGGTAGTCTAGGGAAGAAAACAATTTGAATGGGTTCTCAGAAGCTCCTCAAAGTGAGGATGCCAATAGAAACAAAATAATAAAAACACAGACACTTTGGTGAATGGGCATTTTTCCCAATTTTGGTAAAACGCATTCATATTACCTTTAACAGGCATATTAGGAAATAAGTATATTAATATTTTTATTATACCTCTTTATCTTGTACTGTGTATTTCTGTGTGTACAGTTAAATAGTCTTCTTTATTTTTCCTGAAGTACCCAATTATTTTCAGTTAGAGCCACTGCCACAGTGTCCGAGAGGAAAAGCTGACAGCAGTGGCCAAACTCATTGAGGCCTGTCACATTAACACAGGTTGTACAATTTGAGGTTATAAACCAAGAAACAGGTTCATGCAATCTCTTATAAAGGGAGATGACAGCAGCAAAATCAATTCCCCAAAGTGTACCTTAAAGACAACCTACTGCACAGCTTGCCATTTACACGATAAACATGATAAACCAATTGTATAGGCACAATTCAGAGTTGTCTACCTGGGTCCAAATGGTAGGTGCCTTAAGTCTTAAAATGCAATACAAATTTGCCCTGTGCTTACATAGCACTAAGTACTTCAAAAATGAAGCATCTTATTCTATCCCTCCCAATGCCTAATCTTCATATTAGTAAAAACCAGATTCTTATTCAAAGGAGCATAACCAACTCATTTCTTCTAGAGGGACAGGAAAGCACACAGCCAGCTTTGGATGGTTGCAAGAGTTTATTGTGTACAGAATTCACGTTTACAATCCATTGTTTAATCTACAGTATTCACAATGTTCACAGGAATCAAACAAAAACTTCCAACTGTTGCATAGTCTTTTATCCAGAAGATTAGATTATCTATCTGTAGCCTAAAAATCAGACTTAGGTATTTTTTTCTCCTTTCATTCTCATTAGGATTGTCAGCTGGATGCTAAAAAAGCTTCTCTGGTTTCTGTTGATGACATTATACCTATATATTGCTCTAAATTGTGTTACTAAATAGCCAACATGTTCTACCTCTAACTATGGCTCCCACTGGTGTAGCAGGAACAATAATTTTTGCTTGTTTGCTATTTTTGTACCATTGCTTCTGTTCACTCCATAAACTGCACATAACAATCTATTAGTTTAAGGTGTTTTATAACAGGAAGGCATAAGCACCAGGTATGATCACCTGCTACTTCCCTGACACACTAACCAACCACTGCGGCTACCCAGAAATAGTCCACACTGATGCAAATACCCTGAAGACAAAAAAGCAAGCAAAGCAAAAAAAACCCAAAACCTTAGGCTGTGGCAAATTCCCAAGAGGAGACACAGAAATGAAATGGCTTATGCCATAACTGCAGAGGGCCATAGCTCATATATAAGCAGATGGTTGTACTGAATGGTCATCACTCCCTTCAGCCTTGTTTCCAGAATATTTGCACAATTAAATGTGGAACCTCAGAATAGCCATGGCAATTCCTAGTGTACTTTGCAGTCCAAGAGGCACCTGGTGTACAGAATCACACTCACTCGCCTCTAATAGACACATTATCACCTTCTCTGATAGGTGACACTTCAGAGTGGCTTTTTAAGACTAGTGAGAGAACACTACAGCAATCCAGAAGGAGGACTAACTAGCTCAATATTGGTCCTTACAAGACAGAACAAAAATTGTTACTAGCTGATTAGGGAAAATATTGAAAGATAGTGCAGTTGTTGCTATTATCCTCAACAGAAGGGATTTATTAGATTTTTAGTAATAAAGGGCATAAGTGAGGTGTTCTCAGATATTTTGAGTAACCAAAATTGCTTTTTTCCAGGAGGGCTTAGGCAAGATGTAATGTGAAAGTCATTTCAGCCATTTTAGCTTTCGCTGCTTCCAAATTTTATTATTAGAAGGCAATCTAATAGGAGCTATATGCATTTATAAATGATTGTACACTATAATTTCTAGGTGATAGGAATCATAGAAAGACTGTTTAGCAAATTTCAGCCTAGCAAGAAGCAGTGCAGTTGTCAGGGGTGTTTTAGTGTGGGGTCCATATTACACTTGCTTTCCCATAATTCATGCTGCATCTGTTTGTTTTGTATGTTTTCAGAGTGCCAACATTAACCTTCCAATGTTTACTATAGCTTTATACAGGTAGATGAGCTGTTGCAACAGCAAATAATGCTGTATCATGGAAACATTATGGGCATTCTGAATCTCTTATGACACCCTTATCTGCAGCTTCAAATATACCTGTATTCTCAAACTTCAGTGTAACATACATAGAAATAATGTTTCCATGGGGATCAATTATAAATAATAACATAAGATGGATCATGCATGTCACTGTAGTACTGATGGATTTGGGAATGATTAGTTGCCATAGTGATGACGCAGCTGGGGCATGCTGGGAGAGGTTAGTCAAAGAATAAGGGAGGTTGTGTTTTGCATATACAGTCAACTTAATTAATCTTGACAGCATATAGAATAGAGCGAGAGTCCCTTGAAAGAACTTTTTCTGTGAGGCATTTCTTATGTCCTTGAACACTACAGTCAGAAGGCCGTTATGCTAAAATGTTTTATCTTTTTTTACGCATTTTTACTTAATAAGAGGTAATTTTTTGCATTTTGAATCCAACATTTAAACTTAATATCATTGAAGCAAATGGCTTTTTTATGTTATAATTCTCACTTTAACAGTTTGTACTGGTTGAATAAGATCTGCTTGTACTTTTCTAGTATGCTTTAGCTAATGATTTAAGTAACACTTAAAAAACACAGTGAATATTAATTTCATTGTATATTTAGGATAAGAGGCACACAGACAGGGCAAGTGATTTGCTTTGTTAACTAAATATATAGGTATAGAAAAATGGAACATATAGAATATAGAATATATAGGTATAAAATAATAGAAGACAAACTGAGAATGCAAGTAAAGAATCCTTATTTCCTGTCTCTACGACATCCGTTCATTAGTCTATTATATTTATTTTCATTTACAAAGTTCCCACTAAAAATGAAAATATTACAAATTATTCTTATATTTTTTTCTCATGCATTCATGCAGTTCAGTGTTCACAGTCCAGTATCTTGAAAAAGATAAAGCTAGCACCTGATAGAATTGATAGGACAAGGGGTAACAGGTTTAAATTAAAAGTGGGGAGATTTAGATTAGATAACAGGGAAAAAATCTTGACAGAGAGGGTCGTGAAGCACCGGAACAAGTTGCACAGAGAAGCTGTGGATGTCCCATCCCTGTCTGTCTTCAAGGCCAGGTTGGATGAGGCTTGGAGCAACCTGGCCTAGTGGAGAGTGTCCCTGCCTATGGCAGGGGGGTTGGAACTGGATGGACTTTAAAGTTCCTTCTGACCCAAACCATTCTATGATTCTATGAATTCAAAATTTATTAATTCTGTATTTTCAGAATACGCTTGAGGATGAGGTATATCCATGATATAGACAGGATGTAGAAACCAGGACATTTTGGCCATTGAAAAACTGACCAAACATGCTAACAGTTCTTAAAGCAAAACTTTTAAGAGCTCATGAATGAGCTCATATGAGTAACATATTGTACTGATTTCTATTAATAAATCTTGATTGATCCACCTGACATTCAAGCTTTACATGTCTTAAAAATTTGTGCATATACTACACGGAATTCAAACTGAAGAATGATACAAACTTCTCATAATGCCCTTCACTGTTGACCAAATGGAATTAAAAGGTCTGTTCAGGGGCAAAATAGTAATATGCTTACAACTTTGAAAATCTGAAGAATTAGTATTTATTTCACTAGTTCATTTGCCACTATAACACAGTATAAAGAGGTATTTTTGCCTCTTCAATAGATTACTTTTACCCTTCAGAAAAACAATAAGAATACTCTCTACAATTATCTGAATGACATATAAGGTTATATGTTGCTTGAAGTCTGTCCTTCAGCTGTCTACTAATTAACTCAAGAAAAACATAGCATTTATTTCTTTGAAAATACACTCAATTTTTAGAGAGATCAGAATGAAAACTGTGCATATGAAAACATGCTAGGATTTTGTGGAAAATCCAACATCAAGCATATCATTTGTGGGTTTTCCCCCTTAGCTTTTACAGTGAGAAAAAAAATTAAAAACCACTGTAATCCTTGTTTGTAAAATCAAGAAAAAACAACCAGTAAGTAACCCCTCTGAGCCACAATTCCTCTCATACTCTTTTCTGATTCCAGTGCAGATAGAAATCACGATCAACGAGTCAACCGACATTAATGTCTTCCATACACAGTCACAGGCCTGCCCATAGATTATCTCTGCTGCTGTACACAAGCCTATGTAAAAACTTTTGTCCTCCTTTCTGTATGTGCAGTCCCAGAATGTTACTCTCAACAGTTGCAATTACTCACCATAATAGTCCCCTCTTCCTTTAGTAAAACAGTTTCTAACCTAATGTTTTAGCTAAATTAACCTATTTCTTTAACACTACTTGCTTTTCTTAGGAATTATTAGAAAACATTCAAAAAGACATTTATAAACTTTTTTTCTAGTTACTACTTAATCAGCATCTGTTTCCTAATTATGCCTCCCTTCTGTAAACTTTATGTCATTATACTTCATTTCACTTTTATATTTAAGACTTTTCTCCTTTTTAACTGCAATTCCTTACAAATTGTGTCAGCATGATTTTCCCTTGAATTAAGTATAGATTTACATTTATGAGTTTTACATATTATGCAAGTTTACTGAAATTAATAGTATGATCCATGGAAAATGATCTGGGTTTGCAATACAGTAATACTTCCTGGAAGCCATACCTCAGTTTTTCTGCATCTTAAATCACAGAAATAAAATATGTGAACCATGAAGCATTCATGAAAGGCACTTCCTGCTTTTCATATATATCTAGTTTTCATATCTGAGATACTTAAATTCAATATATGAGGTTCATTGTATTTTACTTTTTAATATCCACTCACATATTGTCTTCAATTTTACTTGCACAGAAAAAAAGGAAGTGAATTAAAATTACTAATAAAACTCTAAACACACACAAAAATACCCCAGCTGTGACCCTTAGCTAGAAATTGGTCTGGGTGACTTCCTCCATCAAAATTTACAACATATCATTCTTATACATGAAATGAATGAGAAAGGAAATAAGCTAAAGATAAGGAAGACAAATAAGAGACTGCTTGAGAAACTTAATTTAACTTGGAGATAATTGTATCATCCCTAAATCTTAGAAACGGTAATTTGGCGTGCCTAGGGACAAGAAATGCAGACTCAATAATGAAATCAAATGTAAAGATAGAAGATGAAATTTTGCAAGCTTGTAACTTCAATGCAAAGACATTTTTTGTAGAAGAGCTGAACCATGTTCTGTTACGTCTGCTCTATCTAATCCTCATACAAATCTCTCCTACCAGTGGCTCTTCCCAGTACTGTCCTCTGTAAGGACAACTTTGTTTAAGGGAGCACAAAGCACCTAGAACAGTCTGGTTGACTCTTCTTACATTGCATGAAGAGCCAAATGGGATCTCACTTCCTCAGGAGCCTTTTACTCTTAAGCTTATTAAACTACCAGTTTAAAAGATCCACAAGCTTTAACTAAGAGTTTTCATTACAAGCCACTTACAAAGTGTTTCTAATTGCTGAAATTAGGTCTTTTCAAAAAAAGAAACGGATTAAAACCAACCAACCTACCAACCAACCCCCAAACAAACAACAACCGAAAAAACCCCATCAGTTCTTCACCTGAAACGTCTGTAATAAACATAATGAAAAATATCCTATGATGACTGGAAACCCTCAAATGACTTTAGGAGCAAGGGTTATTCCAACCATTTGATTTTTGTTACAACTTTCAAAGAAAGATCCTTTGAATCTAACCTAGGAAGGGTCCAAAGCTTTAAATATCTGTAGAATAAAATGCATTTTTGGTGAAAATATCCAGGCTGAGGATGGGATGGGACCAAGGATCTGAAAGGGAGTTGCTTTTTAAATAATGGGTGTACAGACAGTTCCAGGCTGCACCCTGAGCATGCAGTAGATTAGCACTGAGCAGTCTGGGAACTGACTCCAAGCAATTGCTCCTGTCTACTCACTCTGGAATTCAATGTGTTGGAAGCTTATGAAGTAGTACATACAGGAAATAAATGAATACTTAGATATATATCCTATACATATTCTGGATATACCTAGGAATGGAAATACATTTTATCTCCCTATATACTTACACAATATGAACTGCTACCACAATAATCTCTGTTATGTAGCTACAATAACACAACCACATATGAAGTTAAATTTTACAAGATTTCAGTCAAGCTTATGGTTGAATATGTATAGTCATCTTGAATACAAAGGGTACTGTCTTTTATCAAACTGTGGATGTTTACCTGATTTTTTTTTCCCCCCCATTTATTTTTTCTAGTTAATTTCAGGTGCATTTAGAAACAGGATAGTCATGAAGTTTTACTCTAATGCATCAACTCCCATTACAGTGAAGGTCACTGAGGCTACTTGCACCTCACAAGACACGATTGCTTTCATGAAGGATTAGATCCATTATACAAGGGGGGAAATGATGTACAAATATACATGTTATTTGGACAATAATGAGTTTAAGTAACTTTTTACATTTTGATGATACCTCCCCTATTATCTGACTTATCCATTCAAAATAAACAACCAAGCATCAAATATTTGGAGACTTGAGGTAAGTTTGTCTGTCAGAGTACACTAATGAGATGGGCTAAAGAAGACTGATCTTAGCTCTAATTGGACTCAGAATGAAACTTTTTACATATTTTCTTTGAAAGATCCCTATGACTAACTAATTCAAAGCTGTCCAAGCAATACATACTCTCAATTACAAGCAGCAAAGGTTACACTAAATGGGTAACTGCTGGCTTAACCATACGTTATTAGAGTCTGCTAAAATTACATTTTGGGAAGTGTCAGTTACTGATATAGCTTGGCTCAGGAAATAACTTGGACTCATTTAAAGCCCATAGGAAAGTAAACTTTATTTTGCTTCATTCCTGTTTCTTATTCATAGAAACTGTTTTAGACTCCATGCCTGGGAAGCACTAGGTAGATCTTCAGACATAGTCATTTAAGAATTATTTATTTCTTCAGGATTACCTGAGATGTATGCCACTGGTATAGGTTTTATGCAGTAATGGAGTTGGCCAGTTGGGTCAGCTATCCCATCTGTGTCCCTCTGCAGCTTCTTGTGAAAATTAACTCTATCCCAGCCAAATTCACGACATGCGGTTGATAATACAGTTGAAATGATTGAATGGTTTGTTACCATCTAAAAAGGATGATCCCAAGCCATTGCTCTGCTTCTGCTCATTTTCCTCTCTGCCTCAGTTCCTTGCCATGTATGCCCATCTCTCTTCTGGTCGCTTTAGTGGTGTGGTGTGTTGACTCATCAGGAACTAAGCACCACTTGCTCACACCCCCTCCTCAACAGGGCAGGGAAGAGAATAATAAAAGGAAAGTAAGAAAACCTGTGCATCTGACTAGTGATTTGAATCATCTCACTGTGGAGTTAGACAAGCACTGGTGAAAGTAATGGCTGAAAAACAGGGAAGGAAAAGGGTCGGCTTAAGGCTCAGCAGGATCATGCACTTCCATCCTTATTCAGTTTTAAGTTAGTTGGATTTCTTGTGTCCATAGTATCTGTTAGTATCAGTATTCCTGTTAGTTTTGTAGAAATTAATCACTGAGGTTTGGGTTTGGCTAAAGGATGACAGCTACACCTGCTATGTCCTAGAATGTCCTTCATAATGATATTACAGCCTAGTCCACTGGTCCAACAGAATTCACACAAAAAAATTAATCATTAAGACTTAGGCTTCATTACAATTAAATATATTTAACTATTACAATTTATTATGTAAACAATGGTGCCACTTAAAATCATGCCAATTAAAAAGCAAATACATCTATTTATTACATAAGAAATATTACATTTGACTCATGATTTCAAGTGACTCAAAATTGCAGCTAATCAAAGACTACAAATCCTGAATTGGTGACTTTTACACTTAATTAAAGTTATATGTGACCAGTAAAGAGTCTCAAAACAATTTATGTTTTTGCATTTTGTTTGCAGTTACTAAACTAAACAAGGTGTATAAACAAGTTCCAAAACAAGTTTTCTCATTGAGAGCAATGATTAACTTAACATGAGCAGAGCTACGCTCATCCTTGCTTAGCTAATCATTAAATTCAATCTCCCAATCCCCTGGGGGATGAAGTGCAGACAAGGAGAATGCTAGCCCGTAAGGCAAAATACTTCAAAAAGGAAGGATACGCATTGAAGTGTCAGGTCATCTGTTGTGATTTCACATAATAAGTTCACTAGAGCATCCATTAATTATCAATCAGAATTCATCACATTGTATTCTTTATGCTGTTCAGCATACCAAACCCCATTAAAATAAAAAAAGATTTTAATTAAATTCACTCTGCTTCTGCAAGGATGCATTAATACAGTTTCAGAGATCCAGTGTTGGTCTTATTTTCATATTGCATTAGAATTCTCCTTTACACCAGCAAAACTTACATCAGGCCATGCTTGATTGCTCGCTAAACTCCAACTATTAAGGCTGTGCACATATGGCTTCATGTTCTGAGGAATTTATGCTGACTCCCTGTGGACTGAAGTATCCCAGAAAATGGTCACAGCTGTGGCAAAACCCAGTAAAGTGATTTAAAGTAAACACATATGTGATTCTGAAGACTTCAGTTCAGCATATATTTAAGTGTGTAGGTTCATAAGCTCCATTTGCACCTCATAGTTAAATAAGTACCTTGTGGAGCCAGACTTCCACTGCTATTTTCGTCTGGATTTTCTCTCTGATTCCAACTTTGTGCATCATGCCAGAGCTCATTCCTGAACTCAGAATGGGATCCAGAAATGAACTGAAATTTCTCAAGGGATTTGACCTGGAGAGAAATTCTGAAAATGCCATACAAATGCCAGCAACCTTGCAATTGAATAGAGTACTTGACAGAACTATTTTCATGTATAAATACAACAAGAAAAGGACAGGATATTCCTTTTTTTGTTATTATCTTAGTCATTAAAAATCATGCCTTATATTCCAGAAGCTTGCCATGCTACCTGATCTTCACACAAGTTTGCCCATACTTTTTATATTAGCTACTGAGTAAAAAACTAAATATATATTAATTTAATGGATGAACTCAATCCTTCGGGGTAACTGGTTTTGTCTTGTTTCGTTTTGCTCTTACTCCCAAACAGTAGTCTACCTGAACTAAGACTCACTTCAAGTTTAAGAAAAACTTGAGCAAACCTCTGCCTTCAGAATCACAGTGTCAAATGTATCACGTTCTTCAGAATTTCATCTATGAATACATTTACATACTTTGCAATACATACTCCTACCCAAATTTTTTTTTCAAGCTTTACCTAACCTTGGGGTCTTCTATAACCATATGAACCTACTGGGTTTTCACCATATAACTACTGTTCACTTATCTTTTCTAAACAATACCATAATAACTTTCAGATTCAAAGTAGGATTCTATTTGCTTCATGAAGAAGAAAAAAATAAGCTGTATTTCTCACAACATTTTTTTTAACTGTTTAACAGGTTATGCATCTTCACTTGTATCCTGTGCAACTGTTTTCTTGCTGGTTTGGTAGATAAATGTATTGAACATGCCAAGTCCCTGTACTCCAATGTTTTCCTTTTACTAATTGCAAGGTCATAAACTTATCATTTAAGGACTTTCGAAGATGACCTTTTTACCAAATACAATGTTTCTATACATTCAGCATGTATTGCTTCTGTAAATAGTTTCCATAACCTTAGGTTTATCTGAATTTTAGTGGTAAAATTTACAGCCAATTTAAAGTCCGCAAAACATTTTACAGACTTACACTTTTTAAAAGGAAAAAAAGGCTAGACATTGCAATAACAGAAGAGACGAAAATTAAAAAGCAGTGTGTGAGAAACAGACCAAAATGAACCCACCAAAGAACATAACACAAAACTGTACATCAGAATCAAAAACCTGTGATCTAGGCCTTATAAAAATGAAGCTGTGCCTTAGCACACATACCTCTGTTTTAAACTGTAAGCTATGTCAACTGTGGCACTACTTCTCAGTAGTGGTCTGCACAAAAAATAAATACAATAGCAAGGAGTTATAAAAGCTTGCCTATACAAAAATCTGAAGACAGAAAGATCACCCATCCACGGTCCCTAATGCAGGAGGGTGGTTGATAGGAACTCCCTGCTCTGTTCGCACTGGAGGATCCCTTCCATTTGATGTTTATTTGCCTTTTTAATGTATCTAATTTTCTGCTTGATTTATACAGGGGAGGTGAAAAAGGCTGTGTCATCCAATGAACTTTGGTGTCTCAGTTAGGTAGAAAGCCAAAGAAGGCAGAAGAAGCAGAACATCCATCCTGGTTTTGAAATTTCCTACTGGTTTCCTTGTCTTCGTTCTTCATGCTGACCTGCATATACCTCATTCTGAAATGCAAGATAACCCCTGCAGATTATATAAGTAGTCTCATCTCAGTATTCAGTGAAAAGGGTTCTGGTACGGTGATCAGATGTCTAAAGTTAAGTGTTGCAAAGCTCTGTGTCAGGTACCTAAGTGCCTTTGGGTCTCTGGGCTAAGTTGCTATGATGAAATCAGAGCCTCAAATTTTTCTTGTTAGTGCTTAAGGCTGGCTCCAGGAAAAGCCTTGATAAAATCTGAAAGTCTTTATTCAAGAATGGAATAAAATTTCTCAGTCCAGGGGATTATCATCAATATATCAACAGGAAGCATAAAAATATCCATAATATAAGCATAATTATCTACCTCCTTTTCTCTCTAAAAACAAAGCTGCACATCTGAAGTGATACATTTCTAACACTGTGCTGAGCTGGCCCAGAACATAATGCGCTTGCTCCAATGTAATGCACTTCAGTCAGCCCTTAACAGCCAGGCTTCTTAGCTTTTTAAAGGCATAGACAGACGTATTTCAGTGGTACCTGCAAAGCTGGCAGCTAGTGTATTGCACCTTTGTTCATTCCAACAGGTAGTCATCCAACAGTTCAAGGTGTCAATTTTACATCCATTATGTACTGGTTCTTCAAAACTGTTATCATTTCCATCATAAAGATGATAATATTTGGAGTAGCACACAGTATTTATTGTATGTTTTCAGACTACAGCTTTAATCCATAAGCTACATTTCTTCCATTTTTATCAGTTAACTTTTTTCAATTAGACTATACACAGAAGACTTGCTGAAACAATTCTGCATTACACAGACTTTTCACTGAGCGTATAGCAAAGGTTAACTTGACCTCATTGGTATCTGGAACACAGGTATGCAGAATAAAATTTTTAAATGAGGAAATAATAACTTCTGCAAATGAGTAGTAAAATGTATTATTTCCTGAAAAGTTATAAAAACAAATATGTATGGCGAATTAAAAATTCCCTTAAGTATCTAGGTTTCTGATGTAACCAAATACTTTATTATCAATTACTAAATATACGTAAAAATCTTCTGATTATTTACAAAATGATACAACACACAATCATCAGATTCTAAAGATTCCTCCATTTTCCCAAGGGAAATAATTAAGAACAAAATAAAAGAAACACTTGTTAATATTTCTTATTAGTTTATCAAAATGAATTTTTAGCTATTTATCTTTTAGATTTCATAATAAGTACTCTAAACTGCGTGGAAAAAGAAATTCAGAATTACTCAGCAAATTGATTCTATTAAAAAAAACCCTGAATGTCTATTAAGGTATTGCATAAAAAGGACAACTTTCAGGTTAAACACTTTGTGGCTGAGCCCCACTTTACATGACACATGAATTCAGTGTGCCAGTTAACCATACTTTTAATACTTTAAGAATGACACTTAGCCATGTTAGTCACTTAAGCCTAGGACATTAAAAGCATTACACATCAAGAAATGTAAGCTTTAAAAACTGAAAGAGTGACTGAAAACTGAAACAGTGACTCTCAAAACCTTACTAAACACCTATGTGTACACTCACCTATGTCCATATACCTAAATATCTTGAAAAATTGACCAAGACTGTCTGTCTAAAATGTTACTTTTCTTTTTTTAAAGAAAGTGCAAGCATGAATACTCCAAGTTATTTTAAACCCTGGAGTTCCTTTTAACACAAAAGAAAACACAAAAGATCTGTCGTTTTCCAGCCCCAAACATGGACATTTGGATGACCATTCAAACAGCACCTTTAATTGAGAAATAAGCAGAAAGAAGCTTTAAGGCAAGAGGTTGTATATTGGGCAAATCCCTCAGCTGAAAATACTGGGCAAATTTGTGAGCAAATCAGAGCTGAATTTAGCAGCAACAGTTCACAGTATTGAGCCTTAGAGCCTGCTCAGATGTGCAAGATGTAATTGAGCTTCTGATGGAAAATGACTAAACGTAGCAGCAGAAATGCAATGTGTGCTCCTATCTGCCCTTTGTCAGTAATGCCAGAGGCTTTTTTCATATGCTACTGCTAGTTGTCATTATTAACAGCGACCATGAATTTCTTTATGTCAAAACAATCAAACCACAGGAAAGAAGTTTCTGAGGAACTCCACACAGAGAAGGTCACTGGCACTTGATCTCATCAAGCTGCTTTCCTTGTCATTAGAAAAGGCAAGTGAGAAAATGAGTAAATGACACCCTTAAAAATTTTAAGAACACAGAAAGTCGTTATTAGACTTTGAGGCCAGTAAATGGTATATCCTATTGATCAAGACATGGGATATTGAGGGGCGAAAATGTTTTGTTATTGTTTGTCACACCAAATTTTTTTGAGCATTGATTTTTTTCAATCTCTGCTTGACATTTGAGGTGACTGAAAAAGTTCAGTGTGAGATCCTGAAGAAACAAAGAGAAGTAGAGCAATGATGCTATATGCAGTCTGCAACCTGCAAGACATCCGTAAGATACAGAAGATGACAAGCCAGATGAATGTTGTAATTTTCCTTTTGCATTATTATGTAGTTTGCCTCAAATATGCTGCTGAACAGTCAGAGAGTGTATCATAAGGGGCTGCTTCTTCATAACAACCGCAAAATGGTTTGTCCAAATAAGGTTATGAAACATCTTTTGCAAAAAATGGGGTAGGAGCTCCCCCTACTGATATTTTTCAGCTTTCCAAGCTTTCTGGCTTTCTCACTTGCAATACACCCTAATACATTTGGATTACATACACATCGAGTGTTTTCATTCTCTTTACTATATAACAAAAAACATAATTTAGTGTAAAACACATCTAATATAGGCATTATTTACAAAAATACATTGCTGCATTCATATTACATAATTGAGATTCACCAAAAAAAGAAAAATATCTCTGCTTTAAAAAACTAATTCTAAAAGTTTGTTATATTGTGAGACACATCACCTTTGAGAGATCAGTGGAAACTGTGTAGCTGTACCAAGCTGGATTTGGCCTCTTAGCAAAAAGTTACAAGTTCTAAGAAGCTTTGTCAGAAGATTGCTAAATGGGGAACCTCTTAAGTTCATTAAAATCCGGGCATCTTTTTAGCAATTTCACTTGCAGTATCTTAAAAAGAACAAAAAGTTAGTTTGTGTAAGCTACGGGGGTTTTATGATAGTTTTGGAAAACTTGTTTAATTAAACAGGATCAGCCCAACTTTGTTCACCGTTACTCTGCTGGATCATACATCCAATCTTTGTTAGTTCAGCTTCATCCAGAAAATGCTAGGTTTATTCATCATGAGAACTATGATCATTTGGACTGTAGGAGATGACATGCCTCAAGATTTATTTTTGTTTTGCTTCCTCAGTAGAAGTTTAAGGTAAGATTACCTTGTGAGTAATGTGTGTCTTCTTAGGGAAATAAGGCTCTTCACATCGAAGTGCTCATACAGCTTCCCTGTCAAGTCAATTGCATTCCTGAAAACTTTTCAGGAAGCCTGAAGCTGCCTGACTTACCCATCATAAACTATTGCTTATTTAAAGAGGAACCTAATATGTCCAAAAGGTGATTCTCAAGGAACTAAGGTCCACAAATATCACCGCCAGAATTTTCAGATGATGACCCCACTCCCGTTTAATAAAAATTAGCTAGATAGTTCCAGTCTAGGATTAGCCATTACTTCAATATCCTCAAATCACAATCTGAGATTTTGTTCTACTTTTTGCCATTTCAGTATGAATCCAGTAATTTCTTTCATTTGTTCCAGTGCAGCAGCTATTTTAATTAGCCATCCCATCAAGTGATGGATTTTTGTTGGGTTTACATAATCTGGAAAGTTTAAATGTCCTCTAGGGCATTTTAACCATCTTTGAAACCATAAAAAATACAAAATAGAGCTTCCAAAATAGTAAAGATTAAGAGGATATTGAAAATTATCAGATTTGATGGATTAGATTTTGGTATTTTAATTACCAGAAACTAGTTATCCCAGGATTGTATTAATATAATTGTCTTAAGATAGCAAAATTGTACCTAAAAATTAAAAATACAGTGTTTCAACTGTTGTATGATGTTATTCACAGACCACCTTAAGGTAAAGCTATCAACATACTCTGAACAAATGCCAAAAAGAACATGAAGTTGTTATCATGACTGTAAATACTTTGAAGTGCAAACAGCATAAAAGAAGCCAAAGTAGTTAATAATACTAACCGTAACTATTCAGTCGCAGTTTTAGGTATTAACATTAAATATGATAGAATAGGGCTTTTAAAGACAGCTATTAATTGAGTCAAAATGTGATAATGAGTCATTAAATTTGAGGTCCCTCCTGAGAATGCTGCCGTTGGTTTTATGTGAATTAGGCTCTTCCTACCAGTGTTAAGATTTTATAAAACTCTGGTATAAAAAGTGTGGAGGTTTATATGGGTATTGGCTTTGAGAACGTGCTGGTTTTGGCTGGGATAGTTAATTTTCTTTACAGTAGCTAGTATGAGGCTATATTCTGGATTTCTGCTGAGAAGAATGTTGTCAACACTGATGTTTTAGTTGCTGTCAAGCAATGTTTACATTAAGCAAAGGACTTTTACAGTTTCTCATACTACCCCTGTTCTCCCAGCTTCTTCTCTGAGAAAGAAGCTGGGACACAGCCAGGATAATTGACCGAAGGGATATTTCATGCCAAAAGACATCATGCTCAGTATATAAGCTGGGGGTGATTGGCTGGGGGGAGGTCGCTGCTTGGGCATGGCATCTGGACAGGCTGGACATTGGTCAGCCGGTGACGAGCATTTGTATCACCTGGGGTTTTTTTCCCTGGTTGGTTTTTTTTTCTCTTTTTATTGTCATTGTTGTTTTTCTTTTTATTACATCACATTTTATATTATTACTACTATTGTTATTGTTGTTATTATCATCATCATTATTTTATTTCAATTACTGAACTGTTATTATCTCAACCCACGAGTTACCTTTTCCCTCCGGTTCTCTCCCCATGCCACTGGGGAGGAAGGTGAGCGAACAGCTGCGTGCTGCTGGGTTACTGATGGGGGCAAACCCCAGACAGTCCTTTTTGGCGTGCAGCGCGGGGCTCGAAAGGCTGGGGTCATGACAGATGTGATCAGTGTGTTAATCCAAACACGTTACCAGCATCCCTTGCGCTGGTTCGGTGGTCGTTGGTCACACCGGTGCCGCTTTGCTCCGAGAGCTGCTCTCAGGCTGTGGAAGTCACACCTCGCTGGCTGGCGGCTGTGCCATTACCGGCCCCGGAGTCCGGACCCAGGGCGCTGCTGGGCCGCGCTGTGACACTGCTGGGAGCGCAGGCCGGTCCCTATGGTCCCTGTCGCCGTCCTCTCCGTACCGCGGATGCCATCTCCCGGAGACTGTTCCTAATTACACCTCCTAGCTGTCCTCGGGGAGCCGGACTACGGCGGAGACGCCGCCCTCCCCGGCTCGCCAGACTAACTACAACAGCGCGCGAGCAGCTTGAAAATTCTGGATATCCTCGGAATGCCGAAGCCAGCTGGGTCCTATTGCTAGGAACCAGCATGCTCCGGAGGGTGGTTCAGGCCCTGTTTGGGGTCAAACAACTATTTAAGACCACCACCCAGAGACAGACACGGTGCCTACTCAAACCCCGTGACAGCCCCTGCAGCTACGCAGACCCCAGTGATGGGTGATGCAGCTGAACCAGAGAATCAACCCGTGCCTATGCTCAAGAAAAAACGGGCACAAAAATCAGCTCATTGAGTAGAAGAGGAGGCAGCAGGGCCATCACAACAGGAGGAAGAGGCAGAATAGGAGGTAACCGCTCAATCTCTACGCCTGGGTGAGCAACAGGACACGCAAAGATTGCATATTATCACATGGCTGCTCCGAGGCAGTGGTAACGGAGTCAGTAGCCTGGAACTACAGGGTAGGGAAGGCAAGCAGCTGGGATCCCTTTCTAGGGAAGGGGGCACTGACCAAGTGATTGGAAAAGGGGCACAAGCCCTCAGCCTCTGGAGGCAACTCCTGTCAGGTGTGAAGAAAGGTAGATGTTACATGTCACCTGGGCAAATGGACCACCAGAGAGAGGTATCCAGCACCTGTGGGAATTAGCCATGCTAGAGATGATTTATTATGACTCGAACAACGCACAGTTACGCACAGACCAGATGAAGTCCCATGCATACAAGCCATGTGACACAAAGTTTTATGGAGTGCACATGGTCGTATGCAACTCAGTGGCACTAATTACCAGGAAAGAAAAAGAGGCACCGATGGAGGACGACGTGGCTTGCCTACCCTGGGAATACAATTAAAATCTCTCTTCCTCTCTACAGGCCTGCATTGCAGCTGAGAAGAAACTGCCAGAAATCCAAGCCAAGAAATTGTCCCGAGAGTTCCAGTGATTTAAGTTCTGCCCCCCACCTGTACAGACTAGTATCTCAGCTAAGGAGTAAGCATTCCTCTGCTCAAGAAAGAGAATATAGAAGGTACACACCATGGCCCACCCTGTGGTTTTACCTGTGTGACCACAGACAGGAAATGAGAAAGTGGGATGGAAAATCCACCTCGACTCTAGAGGCATGAATACATGAATTGCACGGAAAAACTATTACCTGTGAGGGATCTTCCAGGAAAATCGCTGCCCCAGTCTCCAGTGTGCAGTTCCCCAGAGAGAGTGAAAGGGCTGATCCTCCTCCTGATCTTATGGGAAGGAATTCTAATCCGTTTTTACAAGCAAGTAACAAATACTACGACCAGGACTAGAGGGGCCCTGCCCCCAGCCAGGTGGAGGAAAGGGACAACCAGGTTTACTGGACTGTGTGAGTTCAATGGCCTGGCACATCAGACCCACAGGAGTCCAAGGATTATAAGGCTCTAGTAGAAGCACAGTCCTACCATCTGACATGGGCTGATCCAGACCGCACTGGAACAGGGTGCAGCTTCAGAACATCTGCAATACATTGATGACTTCATCATATGGGGCAATACAGCAGAAGTTTTTGAAAAAGGCAAGATAATCCAAATCATTCTGGAAACTGGTTTTGCCATAAAGCAAAGTAAGGTCAAGGGACCTGCACCGGAGGTCCATTTTTTAGGAGTAAAATGGCAAGATGGACGTCGCCAGATCTCAATGGATGTGATCAACAAAATAATAGATATGTCCTCACCAACTAACAGAAAGGAAACACATTATTATGCAGTACTATTATTGCTATTATTACTATCATCATTATTTTATTTCAATTATTAAACTGTTCTTATCTCAACCCACAAGTTTTATTACCTTTTTCTTCTGATTCTCTCCCCCATCCCACTGGGGAAGAAGATGAGTGAGTGGCTGTGTGTTGCTGGGTTACTGACTGGGGCTAAACCACAACATAAAATGATCATGTAAAATAAAATATCATCATTTAGAAAACTGCTACTTCCTACTTCTTAGGTCTCTCCATTTTGCCAGTGTTATTTTCAGTGACATCCAGAAAGATTCATGTGATCAGGACAGCATTTGTCCTTCTGTTTCCATACAATTATTCTAAAGTTGAAGTCAGATAAGTCACATGTATATTTCAATGCCTTACATCTCAGAGTGAAATTTCAGGCTGTCATCTAGGGCTTAGTGATAAAAGAAGGACTGATTAAAAGCGACTGACACTACAGAGCTGATAGAGTTGAAGGACTCTAGGGGCTTCCACGATATTAAAAATCTGTCATGATTTTCTTTCAAGAGGAATGTTTCAAACAATGAGATTTAAATATTAATTCAAGCCAACAGTTGTTGCCCCACTGCTCTGTGTATTTCTGGATGCCTCAGTACAAAAATAATGTGGTTGTCATCTGTATTTGTCACATAAAAATCTAACAAAATACTATCAATCAACATTGTCCAAGTTAAAGAGGTATCAGTATATTAGGAAATTACTAATTACTTTGTATTAAATTCTACCCAGGCAGATGCCAGCTAAAAATGGAATAATTATTATGGTAGCTTTTCCATGAGGAAGCATGATTTGGATGCAACAATTTAATGTTTACACTCATGCCAACTAAACCATTTAACAGCACGTTTTCTGCTTAAAATGCAGGAATTACTGTATTCAGTAAAATATTAATGCACTGCACTTACACAGTGCCTCAATTACATGATCTTAAAATGCTTTTTAAGCATTAATTCAGATTCACATCATCCCTGAGAGGAAAGGACTTGTAAGGAGCATTATACTTGCTCTTTAAAGTAGCTGAGGTAAGAAATAGGGAAGCTATACTCTTGGCCAAAGGGCATACAGCAAGTCATTAGCAGAACCAGGAAGAAAGTTTAGGAGTTATATGGTTCGTACTGCTCTTCTCTCACCATTAAATTACATCTTTTTCCAACTTCCCCCTATAATAGCAGTTATGACCTTACGTAAGCAGGTACATCCTTCATTATCTTTGACAACAGTTTCTGTGAATGTGTCCATTGTAATCGATATGTTGAATGAATTGAAAATTTGCATGAATACCATACTCCATTGGTAATTGTGTGAAATCTGACACTAATTAGGCTATAATGTTAGATAATTTACTGTTTACATGTATCTTCTAAGTATTATTCAGTTTGATAATACAGAATCTTGTTACTCTTAAAATCACTGGAATATACAGCTAGGTTGCTCCTTAACACCCAGGGATTAATGTCTGAATCATACGGCCTTACTTCAATCAGTGAATAATCACACCAACAGCCCCAACTTGGCCAACCTGAAAGAGAATTGAAACATTTCACCAGGTAAATAAAGGTAAAATATGAAATCCCTAAACTAGCACATTACTTTAACAGCATAAAAGCAATATCAAGTCAATTAAGTTCTTTGAAATCCTGCCACCCCTATCCCTAACATGAGCAGTCCTGTAATTTTTCCAGTTGCTGTCAATATCCAGTGCTAAGTTACAATTTTGCCAGAGCTGAATACCAAGAAAGAATAATTAGAAGAAAATTAGCAAAGAGACACAACACCTATGTAAGGAAAGATTTTAGCACCACACAAAGTGAACTAATAACTTCTCACTGCAGTGAAAAGAATGGGAGTATGCAATTTTCAAAGATGTTATCCACAGCATAACTGTGCCATAAACTTTTCCTCTGGATAGGACTCTACTGTAAAAGCACTAGTTACTTGCTTGGAGTATATTTTCTTAGCATTAGTTGTTCTTTGATAGAGCATCTCTCATTTTTTCAAGAATAATTTACCAATAGACAACAATGACAAAATCTTACTCCCCTTGCCAAAAGACTCTGACCAATCTTATTTACTGTAATATTGGGTCTTCTTAAAATGCTGCTACTGTTGGAGGTTTTTGACTTTCAGCATGTTTTCTTTTGTCATTTCATAAAATCTGTAATGTCACTTTATATCTCCAGTTTCTCCGTCTCTCTTCCCCCATCTGTCTCTTTCTATAAAACACTTTTATGTATTGTTTAGCTGATGTCCAGAACTGTGGATAATAGGTAAGTAGTTCTCCCATTGACTGTTTATGTAATTCAAAGAACTTCACAATAGCAGAACAAAAGAGAAAGGGAACAGTGGATATCTGATGATAGCTAAGAGATGTAAAAAAAAGCCTTCTACTTTTCTGCTGCTTGAAATATGTAATTATTTTTTAGCACTGGTACAGTTGCATTTACACTACCAATTTAGTAAACTGTAGCATTATCTGAACATCTATGTGTTTAATAACCAAAGCTTGCTATGATTCACTCATCAAAAAATGCACACTTTTCCAATACAGAGGCAGAGGCAGTTTGAAGGAAAACTTAATTTTACTGTAATATTCTACAAATGCAAAAAGATCACAATCTCACAGATACGAAGTACTGTGTCTCCTTCTGATAAAGCTGATGAAGAAATGATAAAGCCAGATTGTACTGGCTTCCTTAATCTGTCAGTTGTCAAAGAATTCCTCCTCTCCTTTTCTGGGTAATAGAAGGAACTACAGAAAAGTAATCCTTTCCAGTAAAACTGCTATCCGGGGAACAAAAGAAAAAAAAAGAAGAAGCAGCAGCTAACCCTCTGACCCTCTTCATCTTTTTATGAAAAGCTAAATTAAAAAAAAAAAAAAATCGTTTTAAATGCATTGCTTAAAGAAAAGCCATATGATCTTATGTCTCTATGCCGTCTTTTGAATACTAAGCCACAACTGAAGTCTTACGAAAAAAAAAAAAAAAATTTAAAGACCACAATGTGATAGTTTTCATTCTTTTAACATGAGGTGTGAAACTTGGAGTTTGAAAGCTCCAAAGTAGATGGGAAAATTATCTCTGCAGTCACTTATCTGTAATTGTACAGTTATATGTTCACATGCTACTCATTTTGGTCACAGTTTTATAGGTGCAAAAAGAGGTTTAGCCAAAGCCCATGCTAAGAACATGGTTGTAAGATATTAAGCCTGAGGATCCTATGACAAGGAACTTAACCTCCATATTTCTGATGGGATCACACCATCGATGAGTAACCACAACATACAGTAATTCTTGGCTATTTGTAAAAGCCTACGTATGTTATGAAGAACTGAGATTCACAGATTTACACAGGGTGTTAGGGGTTGGAAGGGACCTCTAGAGATCATCTAGTCCAGCTCCCCTGCCAGAGCAGGATCCCCTAGAGCAGATCACACAGGAACAAGTCCAGGGGCTTTGGAAAGCCTCCAGAGAAGGAGACTCCCCCACCTCTCTGGGCAGCCTGTCCCAGTGCTCTGTCACCCTCACAGGGAAGAAGGGTTTCCTCATGTTCAGGCTGAACCTTCTGTTTTCCAGTTTATGGCCATTGCCCCTAGTCCTGTCACTGGACACCCCTGAGCAGAGCCTGGCCCTATCCTCCTGACACCCACCCTTTAGATATTGATAAGCACTGATAAAATGCCCCCTCAGCCTTCTCAAAGCTAAACAGATCCAGCTCTCTCAGCCTTTCCTCAGATGGAAGGTGTTCCAGTCCTGCACTTTAAAAAAAATAGACAGATGCTTAATAAAATGACATCCAGAGGCAAGTTTAACCAGTGCTCTTCAACTTCGCAGTTACTACATTCTTCTTTAAAATCTTGCAAAATAAATGCTGAAGATGCAACAGTCTTGATAGTTTGGTTACACAATTCCCCCTATACCAGACTTGCAAGCTGGGAACTTTTTTCAAGAAATATTATGTATTGCTATAGGTTCAAAAAAGAGCTTCCACATACTATCAGTAGCATAAAAAATAATTAGTCAAATAGTTAATAAAGATCAATTCAAAAATATGTATGTTGAACAGTTTTTACTTTTAAAAATATTATTAGTGAAACTAAATATGAATTGTTTGCTATATTTCTGTATTAGAACTTTCTTGTATTAGAAGGCAAGAAACTAACCTGTTCATCTAAGTTAGCAAAGAATTTCTAGTGTTTTAGAGGACTAAAACATCTGAGTAGTAGTAACTTAATAGAACATTATCTTGTTAAGATAAGAAATTAACCCATAAATGTTTTGCAGAAGTGCATCTGAAAGCTGTCCAGGTTTGAATACTTAGTCAGCTATTTGAATAATCAGTCAAATGTGGAGGATTGCTAAGAAAGTGTGACCCAAGTGAAGTGCTCATGCTGGTGAATTAAATGGCTGAGAACCAACTAGCCTGGTGAATGTCCTAAAGTATGGAGGTCTACCTACTTCAGATCATCCACTGTCTTCAGTGGGTTTATATTTTAGACTTATTTTTCTTTTCTGAAAGTGTGTAAGCATATTCACTTCATACTTTACTAGCTTTGTGTGTACCCTATCATGTTAAGATTTGACCAAAGCAAACACACTTCTGCAGTCTGGATGAGGGTCTGCTGTTAAAAACAAATAAATAAGCACGTAGACACAGAAGCAAAAATCCCTAAAACATTGTTTGAGAGCCACTGAAGATCCACTGACTGACAATACCAGAATCATTTTATAGTTGCCATCACAAACTCTTAGAAACTTTGTAAAATTGTATATGAGTTATGAATTAGATGTTGAATGAATATTTGTAATCACTCATTGTGTGTGAATCAATGAGAAATTGAATAAAGAATTAAAACTGGACATACTAAGTTCTACTATCTTCTCATATTTCGGATCTCAATATCTGTCATTTCATGAGATAAACTGATAATACAGTAATTACTGAAGGAGAATTTTGTAGGTGTTTCCACATTTTTAAAATGTAATATTTACTTCTAATTTCTGGAAATCTCTAAAGATTAACAATAAAATTCTCTCTACCAAATGTCATGGTTTAACTCTAGCCAGCAATAAAATACCACGAAGCTGCTTGCACACTTCCAGTGGAGGGGGAGAATCAGAGCAAAAAGTCAAGGAAGCTTGTAGAATTGAGATAAGAACTAATTACTAATTGAACATAAATGAATAATACATATAGATAAATGAATATATAAAAGTAATACTAATATTAATAAGTAATTAAAATAATAGGAAATAAAACATATGATACAATTGCTCACCACCTGCTGACCGATGCACAGCCAGGTCCCAAGTAGCAGAGTCAGAGCCAAAGACCCAAGAGCTGGAGCCCAAGAGTCTGAGCAAGCCCCGAAAGTGAGAGCAACTGGGAAAGCCAACAGACCACCAATTCATGAACAAGCAAGCAAAGGAATTAGCAAAGTGGCTAACAAAGGAGTTAGCGAAGAGTTAAGGAGCTAACAGAAGAGTTAAGGAATCCACAAAAGAGTTATGGCCTCCAAGCCTACTCCCTGCTTACGTACTGAGCATGACATACTATGGAATGAAATACCTCTTCAGTCAGTTTGGGTCGGCTGTCTGAACTGTGTGTCCCCTACACTGCCTGTAGTGTGAGAAAAATGGGAACGCCGCTGCAGTATCAGAAGCTGAGACAGACCTTGAATTTGAAGCAAGTACTCCCCAGCACCAGTTAAAAGGACACCTTATCAGTACTTTTCTCAGGGTAAATCCAGAAACCTGGCTTCATAGCAGGCCCTGTAAAGAAAGCTAACTCTTTCCTGACTAAACCCAGGCTTTGTGGTATTTTGCTAGGTGGAGTTAAACCACAATAGTGCTTTTTGGTCCCCAAGGTGGGGCTTGAAGAGTTAAGAACAGATCTGATTACTGTGTGTTAAAACAGAATTGTGTTATAAGTATTCGTTATAGAGATGCTGTGGTGGCTGGTCAGCAAATTAAGCTCTTGACTCTATAAGTTGTTCATACAACAGTGGGATTTAATGCCTTGCATGTATCATGATCATACATGCGCAAATCAGATTGAAGAGTCTTATTTAGCTGGTCCGTGTGTTACTCCTTTGGGGAGTAATCATGCTTCTGTATGCAGTACTGGCAACGTTTGCATGTTTTGCGTGTCATTTCATGGAGACTTTCACTAATTACACCTTTTCCCTTTTCTCCTCTGGGACACAACCTATAGAGAACTTATCCTGTGGATTGGATGTGAAGGAATTATTCAGATGGCTGGATGTGTGGAAAATGCTCCAATTCTCCCCTCTCTGGCCAATGGCACAAGTGTATGGGTATTTGGGAAATTTTTCATGCTCTTGGGGTGACCTATGGCCAGGGATGAGTTTGCTTCTGAATGTTCTCCTGACATTGTTTATAGTTAACAAACTGTTGGGGAATGCTGCCCCATCTGCTACCGGTGCTCGGGGCAGAGGCAAGGCCCTGTGCGACGGCTCTGCCCGCCATGGCTACGTCCTCCCTTGCAAGTAGTCCAACCCCCACACCGACTTGACACCTGTCTTAGCTTTGCACCAGCTAGTCTATGTTTTGCTTCACCCCATAACACATCAAGCTGCATAGGTAGTGCCAGCCCAGGACCTGCGGCACGGCAGGACCAGTGGGGAGGGGGTGGGGATGTGGGTAGAAAGGCTTGTGGTTGGACACGACCCTGGGAAGGGGAAGGGTCTGAGGGGGCTTCCGGCCGAGAGGGCTGGGGGTTTGTTTGTTGTGGGACCTCGTGGCGAGTGGTTGGTGCTCCGGGCAGAGCCAGCGTCTTGTCGGGCAGATCGGTCTAGGAGTCCGGGTTTGAAAGTTTTTTTCCTCTCTTACTCTCTCGGCCCCCGCGCGGTTTCGTGGGGGGTTTGCTCCCTTCGGGTGGGGTTTTCTTTCCTTTTTTCCCTTCTTGGGGTGGGATCCTGTATCATTTGTTCTACCCTCTTCCTCCATTCCTTACATTACTCATTAGCACTAGCATTGTTAGTAACTCCCTAAGTTTCATTTATATAATTAAATAGTTCTTATCTCAACTCCTACGGGCTTTTCCTGGTTTGTTCCTCCGACCCTTCCTCACTGGGAGGAGGTGGGGGGGGTGGCCGGGGTGGTAGAGCAGGCTTGTCAAACTACAACAACACCTGTGATGACTTCAACTCTCCTCAATGGACACTGTAGCCATTGCACCCACCGTGCCGCAATGACGTCATGACGGGTACTGCAGCCACTGTACCCCCTGCACTGACTCCACCCCCACGGCAATGTCAGTTCCCCTTGACAGACACTGCAGCTCCACCTCCCACTGCAGCTCCATGTCCCACAATGGCTCCAAACACTGCAGGGCGCAACAGAGCCATGCAAACCCCCACGTACCATTGCCACTGTTAGTGTCAACCGGTGCCAGTGTCAGTTCCTCTAGTATGGAAAAAGAAATGGAAACGCAAATCATCCCATCTGGTAAAGGAGGAGGAGGAGGTGTCAGCAGGGCCATCCCAAAAGATAGATAAACAAGAGAGAGACATTAGATACATCTGTAGAGACAGAGACAGGGGATGACAATGATGCTGGTGATGCAGATGTAACCACTCGATCTCTATCCATGAGGAACCTCGGGGATTGTCGTCAAGGTGAACGTATTATGGCCTGGCTGCTCCACTGCTGGGATAACAGGGCCAGTAGCATTGATTTAGAGGGCAGAGAAGCCAAGCAGTTGGGGTCGCTTGCTAGAGAGAGTGGCACTGACAAAGCGATTGCGAGGAGGACACAAAATGTAAACCTCTGGAGACGACTCCTGACAAGTGTGAGGGAAAGGTATCCTTTTAAAGGAAAGTGTGCCACATCACACACGCGAATGGACCACCATAGAGAAAGCTATCCAGTACCTGAGGGAACGAGCTGTGCTGGAGTTAGTTTATTGTGATGGGAAGAAGACAGATCCAGATGGAGTTAATTGCACGCAACCCATGTGGTGGACATTAATGCAAAATGGATCATACTCATTAGCCTGTGTGTTTTCAATATTGACTTGGCAAAAGGATCTGGAACCAACAGTAGAGGTAAAGGTTCACCACTTCCGTGAATATGAGGACACTGTTTCTTCCCCCATGCAGGCCTGTGTCTCAGCTGTCGAGAAACTGTCCCAGCAGTTTAAGCAATTCAGAGAGCAGATGTTCCAACCCTCACCTGCATGAGCCAGTGTCTCAGCTATTAGGAATAAGCATTCCTCTACGCAAAGACAAGAATATAAGAGGTGTCCATCATGGCGTACCCTGTGGTTTTACCTACATGACCATGGAGAGGACATGAGAAAGTGGGATGGAAAACCTGCCTCGCACTTAGAGGAACGAGTATGTGAATTGAAAGGGAAAAAACTCACAAGAGGGGATTCTTCCAGGAAAATAGTTGCTGCCATATCCAAACGGGATGGAAAACTTGATTGGAGCAATAATCCACTCCTCCATGACATGAGTGATTCTCAGTCATGTCAGTTTTAGAGTGGCCCTGCCCCCAGTCAGGTGGAGGAAAGAGACAACCATGTCTATGGGACTACATGGATTCGATGGCCTGGCACATCAGAGCCACAGCAGTATAAGGCTCTAGTGGACATGGGTGCACAGTGTACCCTCATGCCATCATGCTATAAAGGGGTACAACCCATCAGCATTTCTGGTGTGACTGGGGGCTCTCAACAACTGACTGTGCTGGAGGCTGAAATAAGTCTTACTGGGGAGGAGTGGCAAAAACACCCCATTGTGACTGGCTCAGATGCTCCGTGCATCCTTGGCATAGACTACCTCAAGAGAGGGTATTTTAAGGGCCCAAAGGGGTACCAGTGGGTTTTTGGGATAGCTGCTTTAGAGACTGAGGACACTGAGCAGCTGTCCGTCTTGCCTGATCTCTCACAGGACCCTTCTGTTGTGGGATTGCTAAAGGTTGCAGACCAACAGGTGCCAATTGCCACCACAACAGTGCATCGGCGACAGCACCATACTAACAAAGACTCTTTGCTTCCCATCCAGAAGCTGATTCGTCAGCTGGAGAGCCAAGGGGTGATCAGCAAAACCCGCTCACCCTTTAACAGTCCCATCTGGCCAGTGCGTAAGTCTAAAGGGTCCCTTCCATGGGGTACAGCCCTTCAGGAGCAGCCCGGTCCAGCAATGGGCTTCCCACAGAGTTAGGGGCTCTTTGGGCGCAGCCACCTGCTCCAGCGTGCGGCCCTCCCTGGGCTATAGGGGGGGTCTCTGCTCCCCTGTGACCCTCCATGGCTGCAGGGGCACAGCCTGCCCTCACCACAGGCCGCTGGGGAACCTCTGCTCCAGGCACCTCCTCCCACATTTCTGTGCTGACCTTGGTGTCTGCCTTGTCTCTCTCATATCCCACTCCTCTCTCCATGTTAAATCTCTCCAACTCCCTCTTCACTCCATTTCCGCTGCCACTTCTTTTTGTGCCCTCCCCTCTTAAATATGTTCATTTGCAGAGGGGCTGACTGGATTGGCCTTGGCCAGAGGTGGGTCCAACATGAAGCCAGGGAAGATTCTAGCAGCTTCTCACAGGAGCCATCCCTGAGGCCCCTCCCCTGCTACCAAAACCCCACCACAGAAACCCAACACAAACTGGTTTTGCATTTGTACAAGGATGGCATGCATATTTACAAGTGAGACTAGATAATTCAGATTTATTAGTTCTGACCTGCTGAGTAACTGTGCCAGATAGATGATGGATGCTTCCCAAACTGGCAATAAGACACAAGCTGTTGAAGGTGATAAACAAATTAGTTTTCTCTGTGCTGAATAAGCTAATTTTCTAAAATGCCAAATGACATTATCTCAATATCTTCTCAAACATGTTAGAAGTATCTATCTGAACTACAGTAACTGTTAGACAAGAACTGACACCCCCACACTATGGAAGACCAGGGTCTGAAATAACCTTGGAATAGTTATGTACTCTGATATCAGTGGCCAGGAGAGAAGACTTGACATGAATGACGCCCACTGCTCCTCCCAGACATTGCCAGCAGCAATAATGAAAGCCAAGTTGAGTTCTGACTTTGGCATGACAGCCACTGATCTTGTATGGAATGGCAGTATATCATCAATGACATTTATGACTGATAATGGAACAGATACTGCAGCTGCAGGTGGGGGGAGAGGGCATTTTGGGAGGAAGGACATGAATGCATAATCTTCAGCTGTGTGCCATTTTTGAGAACATGGCTCTGAACAGAAGCCTGTGGCTTCCAGGAGATGCTAGAGCATGAGGAAGTCCTGGTTCAACGTAATTTCCCAGGACATCTATTCTGGCAGGCAGGATGCTGCAGAACCAATTATGTTATGCTAATGGATACTTCACTAGCTGGAATGGAGTTCAGGAAGACTGAGCATGTCAGGCCCTGAGAAACATGGTCCAAATTGTGGAATCATAGAAATACATGGTTGTGCATACATTTTATTAATTTCCTCAGCCTTCATTGTCCATGAAGTGGTTGCAATTAACAGACACTCTTGTACTGAAAATAGCTGATTGCTTCTTATGATTGATTACTGCTTCTATACATACCAGCCTCTGTGAATGGTAACTTGAACATGCGGACAATATCATTGTGTGCCGACTGGACATGGCCCGATTCTCCGCCTCATCCTGCGCAGCTGGCCAATGCTCCAGGTGGGACTGATAATGGGAGCGTAACAGTCTGCACGTTCACAGGGTTTGTGTCAGAAAGACTCATGTAAGGTGTTTGTTACTTGTTATAAAGCAGGAGACCCTGGGGCTGACTCCTGAAGCCTCACCTATGGGTGGACACACCATGTAGGACTTTCCCAATTATCGCAGTCCTCCAGGGGCCAGCTGCCGAGGGGCTTCCCAGCTGATCTGTGAACCCGGATGATGGTTTTGAGGTGGTAATTGGTGATGCATAATTTTCCTAATCACTGACTCACTGTAATGAGCTGGTGCATCGCTATGCTGCTTATCTTTCCTTTCTAATTGGTGCATTGTTATTCTGCTTCTCTTTTTGGTCTGTTACTATGATATATATGTAGTAAATTGTATTAATCTTTATATAGAGAGCTGAAGTCTGTGTTTTCACTTGGAATCCTGCCGTTCAGCAAGACAACTCTGTAGTATTAATTACAGAAAACAAATTAAAGGAGAATTTTATGAAAAGTAGTAACAAATAAAAAGCATTCAGCTGTCATCCTTCTGACAGTTTATGGAGTAATCAGTAAAAATACATTAAAAGTTTAAGAGGTACCCAACTATTTAATTCAGTTTTATTCATACTGAGACAGCAGTGTACATATTGCTTTCTGAAAAAGGTTGTACTTTAGTGCTGAACTATACAAGCAAGTATGTGCAAAATTCAGTTGAACTTTTCATTAAGGTGTGGTGTTTTTGTTTGTTTTTAGCAAATTATTAATTTCATGCTTTTACATAGAACAGGAATATGCTTCTACAATTTGGCTCTTGGCACACCATCTTAGAAGCAGAAAATGCATATAAAAATCTCAAGTTTTACTGCCGTGTAAGAGACTGAATTGGCTGATTCCTTGATTAAGTTTTCCTATGCCTGCTATAAAACTTAAAATACCTATCTCTAGAAGTCTATTAATACAGTATTGCAATCACTGTACATGTTAATGACCTCTGAAAAGTGTCATTTAATGTTTAATTAACTAACTCAGGAATAGTCTTAAGACTACCAAGAGAAGATGAGAGTCAAGAATGACTTTCTGTTTGACGTAAGTATAATACAGAAATGATTATTGAATATTGTATTTCTTACTCAGATATAAAACCAACTGCTCACTAAGCATCATAAAGAGCAAATTTTGTATAAACCAGGTTTCTCAATAAAATAATTAAAAATATATCTAAAACAAATCATAATTTAGATAATTTGCTCTTAAAATTCTTATTATTTTGTAAATCTTATTATTTGCAAAAAAAAAAAAAAAGGAGTAACTCCATATGAAAAAGCAGCCCTTCTACATTCAGGTAGATTCTGACCACCTGGAGCGACAGACACATACTCAAATATAGAAATAATTCCTTGATCACTTAAAGATGTTTGGGGAAGGTAGCACCTTCTCCCCAAAATATATATTTTCACTTGTAACTGTCACTGACCATAATCCATGCGAAACTTACAGCCACTAGTACATTTTTAAAGTACAATAAAGTAAATCTTAACAAAAGTAATTTAGACAATAACATTTTCAGTGTATCGTTAGGGCCCTATTGGGTTTGGGTTTTAAGATACGGCTGGAAGCACAGTAAGTTCCAAAAGCTAAATTCATATTGCAAACTGGAACAGCAGGAGAATCCAGTTCACAGGAGGTTCCATATACTTCTGCTGACTTCAATAAAGCTATGCTGATTTACAGTAGCCAAGAATTTGCTCATCTATCCATACAATCTAACAAGGCCTTTATGTATCTTCACAGTAGACACTAGAGTATCTGAGCCAACCAGATGAAAGTAGAAAGCCTTGTTTTAAATCACCTTGTGCCAACAGCTTTAAACTGAGGAAGACTTAAAGACATGAGTATAGCTTTAAACTGTAATAGAATATTCATTTTATAATTGATCTGATTGACTTGAACAAATTAAAATCCCAGAATCAGCTGTCATTTTAAAAATGTATTTTAAAGAGTACTGGAAACTTCTGCATGCAGTTAATAGGTGAGATTCAGCTGCTTCATTCTCAAAGTGAGTACTTGGATGTCTGTCTATCCACACTTGAGCACTTAAGTGTCTGTCTCAAAGACTATACTGAAGTATACTATACATTCTTTTAAAGTCCTGAATCACTGTAATATTCTTACAATTCATACCGATAATGCTTCTCCAGAGGCTAAACAAAAGAATTTCTAATGTTTATTAATTCTGAAAGAGTATTATTTGGGGATATACTAGTAGCACTCTTAGTGGGGTAAACTGCCTCCAACATCCATTAACATCAACTGTTTGGACTGGCAAAAGGAAGAATAACAACATAAAAAACAGGAGGCCTGAAGCATTATCAACTGCATGAAACTACCTGTCAGTCTATAGAGCAGCTGGAAACAAGGAATTTATAGTTCATAGCATTCCCTCTTTCTGCAAGACTTCACAAAGTGTACTCCATGGACCTGGGACACATACGAGACCATGAACAGACATAAAGCAACATGCTTGAATGTGGAGGCAGAGGGGAAGGAAGCGTGACTGCTCAGAGACACTTGTAGTTTCTTTTTTCTATAGGTTTGACATTGTGGGGTTCTTAAAAACAGTCTGAAAAGCAGCTGTGACTTTTAGCACAGTCCATTGAAGCCTCATGGCCCTAAACATACAGCATCTCCCCATCGATGATCACAGCCAACTGATGTCCCTTGAGCACGTCTGTGCTTCAGTGACAAAACTCACATTGCCACTTGGTACAGAAATGGGACATTTTCAGGTTCCTTGATGTTAAATTTGCTGTATGCAGTTCATCAAAAACTGACTTTGTTGACATTTAAAATGCAGTGTGAGACATCACTTCTTGGTCAAACGTTTGCTTGATGCTACGGCTGCACTTAATTATTTATTGTGTTTGTTTCAGATGATGCAAGGTCTGGGAATGCTTTTTTTGCTGTCTATTGTCAGTTTGATGCTTGCTGGTTTAGGTTTTTCCCCAGTAACACTGATAATATTAGAAAGGAAACATAAAACAAACCAGTTAATAAGCTGCTGCAAACTGTGACAAATATGCTGCATTTGCACATACACACAACAAAGCCCCAGGTTGGCTGACTTGTTTTAAATTCTAAGTGGAAATTATGTTTCTTCACATATTGTGCTGCTTTTTGCTGGGATAGAGTTAATTTTCTTCATAGTAGCTACTAGGGGGCAGTTTTGGATCTCTGATACAGAGAGATGTTTGTGTTATTGCTGAGCAGTTCTTACAAAGACTTTACAAAGGCTTTTTCTGCCTTTCACCCCACCCCACCAGCAAGGAGGCTGAGGATACACAAGCAGTTGGGAGGGGACACAGCTGCGACAGTTGACCCCAACTGACCAAAGGGATATTCCATACCATATGGCATCATGTGGAGCATATAAAGCTGGGGGAAGAAGAAGGAAGGGGGACAACGATTTCAGAGTGATGGCATACTTCCCAAGTAACCGTTACATGTGATGGAGCCCCGCTTTCCTGAGGATGGCTGAACCCCTACCTGCTGATGGGCAGTGGAAGGTGAATTAAGTCCTTGTTTTGCTTTGTTTGTGTGCAGTTTTTGCTTTACCCATTAAACAGTCTTTATCACAACCCATGAGTTTTCTCACTTTTACCCTTCCAACTCTCTACCCCATCCTGCACGGGGGAGTGAGTGAGCAGCTGTGAGGTGCTTAGTTGCTGGCTGGGGTTAAACGATGACACATATGAAAGTCAACATCTTTACCAGCACAGGGCAATTAAGGTGAGAAAATTGTTCAATTCTGACTTGTACCCCACAGTCCTTTCCATTGAGTCACCACTTACCCACATTGCTGCAACAAAAAGTTTCTTTGGAAGGCTTCGCATTAAAAAGGTGATTCACATAGACCTGCTTACTTTGAAATCTAACAAGAGCGTAACCAGAGTTGGTCTGGCTGTGGCTGAATCAGTGCTGAAAGCTGCCTGTCGTGGTTTACTCCGGCTAGCAAAATACCACGAAGTCGCTCTCACAAATCCCCCTCCGCTCCTCCAACGGAGGGGAAGAATCGGAGGAAAAAGAAATAAGGAAGCTCGTAAAATTGAGATAAGAACTATTTACTAATTAAATCAAAATCAGTATATACAGATACTACTACTAATAAATAAAATACTAGAAAATGAAACATATGATACAATATGATACAATTTCCCACCATCCACTGACCAATGCACACCCAGGTGCTGAGTAGTGAGAGTCAGACCCAGAGAGCCCAAGAACCACAGCCCGAGAGCGATCGCAGCCCAAGAGCCGCAGCCCGAGGGCTGGAGCCTGGGAGCTAACGCAGCAGATTCTGAACGAACCCCATCAGTGACAGCATGGCCGGGAAAACTAAACAAACCCACCAACTCCCTCACGAAACAGCCAGCACAGGAGTGAGCAAAGCAGCTAATGCAGGAGTCAGGGAGAGTGTTAGCGAGTGCCTCGGAGTAACCGAGCAAGGGAGGAAGGGAGACAGAGTAAAAGGAAAGAGTAATGGCTACCGGGCCCCCTTCCTGCCCAAAGACCCGGAACATGACATACTATGGAATGAAATACTTCCTTGGTCAGTTTGGGTCAGCTACAGTATCAGAAGAGAGAAAGACCTTGAATTCGGTACAGGCCCAACACCAGCTGAGACCTTATCAGTGCTTCTCTCAGCGTCCAGGAACACAGCTCCCTAGTGATCACAGTAAAGGGAGATAATTCCTCCCTGACTGAACCCAGCGCACTGCCTATCGCTTCAAATTAATGAAAATGCAACCTAATACAATAGAGTAACATCAGAAAACTAAAATGCAGCATTAACATACAACAACAGAACTCACTAAATATTCATCAGGTAAAGCCTGAGATGGAAATATTTAATATGAGCACTAAAACATGCTGACACTGTACTTCTCTCGTGCTCTTTACAGACACTTTTGAGAACTCTATACACAGTCTCATTGGATTTGTCTTTCAAGTGCTTTTAATACCAGCAATAGAATGATGGCATTTGTCTTTGACACTGCCTAATCTGTACAGTGGTAATTTGAATGCATTTATTTCCTACCTATTGTTTTAGGTGACAGGTGTCAAACCCCACCCAGTCTACAATGTCATTACAAGGTACATAATATAAAATTCCGTATTCGTTCAACTTAATGAGACATTTTGGAGACGTATAATTCTGATAGTTTCTGTTGTTTTTTATCACAGGTCTTCATATTTCTGTATCAGGTCAATGATCTTGCTTTAGCGCACTGCCATATTATTCAGTTCAGAACTGGAGAGGACATTAAAGCATTCAGTCATTAGACATCTTAGTCCTGCAAGAGGAAAGAAAACAAGGAGAGAGACTGCATACAAATGGGGTGTCCACTTTGCCAATCTTCTTTTTATATATGTCATGGTTTAACCCCCGCCAGCAACCAAGTACCACACATCTGCTCGTTAAACTCCCCTCTCCCCAAATGGAGGAAGAGAATCAAAGGAAAAGACAAGGAAACTCATGGGTTAAGATAAGAACAATTTAATATTTGAAAATAAATTAAATAATTATACTAATAATACTAACAATACCAACAATGCTAACAATACTAATACTAATATTACTTGTAATAATATATAATGAAAAGAATGGAAAACAAATTACACAACCACTCAGCACCCACCAACCAATGTCCAGTCAGTCCTCGAGCAGCCAGAGCCTGAGAGTGCACCAACGAGAGACCTCTGGCCCATTCCCCCAACTTACTAAGCACGATGTCTTACGGCAGGAAATACCCCTTTGGTCATTTCAAGTCAGCTGTCCTGGCAGTGTCCTCTCCCAGCTTCTTGTAGAGAAGAAGCTGGGAACACAGGTGCAGTGTGAGAAACTGAAAAAGTCCTTGAGGTGATATAAACATTCCTTGGTAACAACCAAAACCCTTAGTGTGTTATCAATATTTGTCTCAGCACAAACAAAACACAGCCTCATGCTGCTGTGATTCTATTCCAACTAAAATCAGCACAATATGTCTTTGAGGCAAGTTGTCAACAAAAAGGACTTTACCCAGAAATCACCAAAGATGACTTGCCTCTGCATGGCATGGCCGATTCATGATAGCAAATTTAAAAAACTAAAATACAGGTCACCTCTATTTATAATATCTATCCCTTATCAGAACTAAGCATGTTATTCTGTACTGAATTTTAGTATAAAAATTGCTTAGAGAAATAGAGGCAGCAAATCAATGAAAAAAGAGAAAAAATCCAGGTACTACTGAAACAGATAATTATGTGACGTTTATTTATACATTAAACATTTTTAAAAACAACAGGAAAAGCAATCAGAAGGATTCCTATTCATTAAAAAGCAGTTGCTCCTGCTAATGAAGAACCAGTGAAGTAAAACATTCAGATGGAAGACACCACTGAAGTACAAAGCTGGAACGTTAGCTTCTTCTCATTTTAGGTGAGTGGAACTTCCATTGAATTTGCCAGTACTAAGGTTTCAAATGTGTTGGGATTTATCCCTTTAAATCAGAGATAGAACTATAGTATCTCATTTTGTACTACAAAAAAATTACACGTAGGAAACCAACTTTTAGAATTAAAAATGAGTGCTCTTTCAGTCAATGGAGGACTACACTGACCACAAGGTATGGTAACTAGTGGCACAGAGCACAATCTAGTTGAAATGCAAGTGGTGCTGAAGAGTGCCAGGGAATATTTGTCTTACTGTAAGAAAAGTAACCTTGAGAATTCAATTTCCTTTGTCCAAGAAATACCATCACTAATCTAATAGTGGAGTTAATTTGTAATTAGTGATCAATCAGGCAAATTTCCACATTCATTAACAAAAATTAGTGAGTGTTTAAATGGAACATTAAAAAAATCTACAGATCCATGCTTGTAGTTTAGTCTTAGTACAGTGGGACCCTTTAATCTGTGCTTTTATGGAAAGCTAACAAATCTATATATGTAACTAATTTTCTCTTATTTCCAAAATGTTGGATTTTTTTGTTCATGGCTTTTTGTCCAGGAGGAGTTTTATGTAACTCATACAAGAATGCAGGAGAACAAGAAAAGATCTGATCGAAATAAGCAGAAATATCATACTTTAGAAGTATTTTTAGAATACAACTAATCAAATTGTGGGGTTTTAGTATCTAAATATCTATCATATACTATACCAAAATACTGAATCTATTATGAACACTGTGTCTCTAATAACAGACTGGATTCTGTAAGCACTACTGTACTCATTTAATTTCACAGAAGTAACACTATTACAAGTAAAAAATTGTATATAAAGTCAAAGACTTTACAGTATTGAAGAATATAGAATATAATAGAATATATTTTGCAAGATGTTTCAAAGTATGGCCTTGCTGTAATGTTCTAAAAAAGCTATGTCAGGACTTGACAATTCTTGACAAAAAATGCTGTTCAAAACTTAGGTTCCTTAGGCCCCTAAAAGATTACACTCACCCATAAAACAGAAGGTTGAGCCTATCTGCTTTCTGAATTTTGAGCCACTAAGGTCTAGAGGTTCTCAATCTTTTCTTGAGAAAAGTAATCTCAAAAGTTTTCTTGCGTTATTTCTTCAGGAACTAGGCTTTGGGAGGGGGAAACAGCGTTTAGTACTGCAGAATATCTAAAACCAATCACTGAGCAAGACCTTCACTGCACTGAACAAAACATAAATAAGTGGGAAAAGCACAATCCCATTCCAAGGTTTTCTAAATCAATATATCTGGAACAACACAAGGGACAATCACAGCAGGAGCAGTTTGAGAGAACAAATACCATAACTAGAGCTTAGAAGAAACAATTTCCTAAGTGAGTAGCATATGTCAGTATTTTTTTTCCTACTCTATCAATCGTTCTGTAAATATTGGAATGTTTTTGGAGAGCAGATTTTGACAGACATTTGTGTAGGTGTAAAAATGCATAAGTTTCTACTCTTCCAAATCACATCCAATGATAATCAAAACTACCCAGTGGGTACCCTAAATATTAAAATCAACCAACCAACCAGCCAAACAAAACGAATTTACTAGAGTATAATCTCCAGGAAAATTTCTGATGTTTTACCTCTTTCCTCAGTTAATCACTGATCATTTCATAATACAGTTGGGTTTTTAACAGTTGTTCCCTTAAAGAACTGATGTAGAAAATGTATGTACTGAGTTTGTAACGAATGGCAATATACATTGACATGTATAACCTACAGTACTTCAAAGAATTGCAGAACAAAGCATGTTGACATGTTTAATAATCATAAGTGACAGATGGTTGCAGGGGTTGCTTAACAACTTAGCGGAGAGACAGCATTTATCTTGTATTAAACTCATCAGCCAAGGAGTTTCAAATTAACTATATGCTGCACAGTAGACAAATACTCAACCATCTACACACACACACATCCCATCCAAGCTCTCAAAAATAATGTCTCAGTGCTTTGGATTAAACGATGACCAACTGAATTGATTTTGTCGTCTGGGCAACACTAAATCCAATGACAGATCTCTTTGTTCTTTTTCTGAATCCACAAGCTGATAGCCAAGCATGTTTATAGCACCTTTGCAAACTTCCTGTATTTTCTTAATTTTCTGGAAGGAAAGAACATTTCTCCAGGCCTGTGAAACACTAACTGCATCTCGAGATGTGATTTTGAAGGCTTCTTTTTTTTTTCCTGGTCCCTGTCCATGTGTGATATTATAGATCCAGCTTTTGAGTGTGGGGGTTAAACTAAGATCTGCAAATCTATACATTTCTGAGATTTCTGACAATGGATCTCTGACCAGATCTTCAAAACGGATCATTAAATAGCGATTTTTAAGGAACTTAGGTGGTTTTAGAGTAGCTGTTTCATAAATCTGAACGTGACTTCTACAAATCTCTTGTATTACTTTGTATTTGCTGTCTTCCACTTTAGTGCCATTGGTACTCAGAACAATTCCATTGTCACGGGCTAATGCTTTGACCGATTGTTCTCGTGACTTGACGACTGCCCTGGGGTCACGGACCAAGTGAATAATTTTCAGATTCAGGGATGGATCAGTGAGTAGGGGGTAGAGGACCTTCAAGTCAAAGAATCGAACCTCCTTGATGACAACATGGCTGTAAGTTTTACAGGCTTCCTCCACCTTGCTGAATGGGTATCGTCCACAAAGAGTCTTGCATGCCATTTCACTGGTTATGTCAGTACGTTGAAAGGAGTCACAAGCAGGAGCTGAACACAGAGCCCGACTCACTGCCCACTGGAAAAGATCAGATAAATTTCTTTTCCAAGGCATGTAAGCATCAAACACAGACATGTCACACAAGAAGACCGACCTGACTAGGTCCCGCACTGCCATGTGCAAGACTTTGGCACTGTTCTGGTACATTGTAACCCACACATGCCATGCAGGCTCCATCAGGTAGAAGACGCTGGGGTGCTGGCTGAAAAGCTGACCAACAAAAGAAGATCCTGAGCGCCAGGAAGAAAGAATGAGGATGTGGACTTGAGATGGTTTTTCCTCAGAGTGAGGCATGAAGCTGCTGTATCGGGCATACATGAAGAGTATAAATCCAGTCTGAACCATAACAAGAAGTATAACGATGGTGCTAGGAATCCGAATCCTTGCCATTCTCACCAAGGAAAAGCAATAAAAAAAGCTGAAAAAGAGAAGGAAAATGCTGGTCAACCATTGCTCCTATGACACAATAATGCTAAAACACAATACATCTTGCATTAGTAAAACCTTGCTTCAAAAATGCATGTATGTAATTTGCACTGTTTGCTTCCTTAATCAGTGGCACTGGGAGATGATCACCTGCCCGTGTCAGGTGTCAGAAACTGAAAGAAAGTAGTGCATGACAGCAAGGTAACAGCAGAAATAATTCTGGAGCGAATGTTTGATGCTGAAGGAAACCCTGGGTTGATGCAGCTCAACTGCTGGAGGAAAAAGGCCTACAAAATACAGAAAGCCCTCAACGTGAATTCTGCTAGATACTGCTGAGGGGAAAAAAACCAACCAACTTTCCGAATCACTCCACTGTATTTCCATTTCAGTGTAACATTATAAGGGCTTCTATCCCTTAGAAGGAGTACACAAGAACATCAGTAACTGTGGCTACTGGTACAAAACCACCTTATCTAACGTGAGCCCTGTACCCTGCAGTGATGGCAGGGTGCTACACCGATTGATGCTTGTGCACAACCCTCTATTTTCCAAATTGCAGGAGATGGATGAAAACTCACAACCTGAAGCCACATCTGGTCACAGATGTTAAAATGCAAAAGCAGCAGATGTGTGTCTTTGGCCTGGAGCGAATATGCCCCATGACTGAATACCCAGAGTTTGCATTTAAGGAATTAACCATTTGTGAGTTAGAATTAGCTTGCACATAACTCCTGGAAGATTTTAGGTACGTTGACCCCAAGCGGAGTTCTGTTTTACTCTGAAATCAAAGTTCAAGGCACATGCACTCCTCATTACTTTTAGAAGAGGATTTTGTCACCTACCCCTTTGTGCTCTCACTTTTGTGGATTCCTCTTGTAAACAGTCGGTATGTGTTAGCAGGCATGGTGTTAGGAAAATAAGTATCCTTGTATGTGAAGATCATCTCAAGAGCTTTACATATAAGCATTTTCTATCTAGATTCATCTAAACAATTTTTTCTTGTACGGCAAATAAATGAGAAAGGTAATAACTTGCTTGCAGAAGTTTTTCTCCAAAACTACAATCTTGCTTGTAAGGTATCAATCACAGAATGATTTAGGTTGGAAAAGACATTTAAGATTGTCAAGTCCACCGTTAACCTAACACTGCTTATACCACCACTAACCCATGACCCTAAGTGCCACATCTACATGTCTTTTACATACTTCCAGAGATGGTTACTCAATCACCTGCCTGGTCAGCCCGTTCCAATGCCTGACAACATTCAGTGAAGAAATTTTTCCCAATATCCAACCTAAACCTCCCTTGGCACAACTTGAGGATGCTTCTCCTCATCCCATCACTTGTTACTTGGGAGACCAACATCCACCCCTCTGCACCCTCCTTTCAGGGAGTTGTAGAGAGTGATCAGGTCTCGCCTCGGCCTCCTTTTCTTCAGGCTAAACAACCCCAGCACCCTCAGCTGCTCCTCACAGGACTTGTGCTCCAGACCCCTCACCAGGTCCATTGCTCTTCTTTGGACACAAAATTCTTTATACTCTTTACATCTGCTCTAGTTTACGCCTACTCAGCTAAAAAAATGCCATCTTCATTTTTTATTATGTTCCCTACTTCACCATATTTCTGTAGCTCATCAACAGCATTTATTTATCTTTAAAACTACGGTTATCACGGAGTTTTGAGTGGTTGTGCTACCAACTGAGGCAAGACCCTTTCCTCCAGTGGTTCCATTCTCATCAATCCTGTGCAAATATCCGTGACATATGACTGCAATAGCACCTCCTAGGATGAAACCCATGGCTCCCTAAGCCTCTCTTGCTTATCAGATGCTCTGCCACGCTGTTTCAGTCTGCTAGCCTGGAAGAAAGCTACCCGCTCAAAGAAAGCTACTCCGCACAGACCAACATTGGCACTGGAAGAAGGCAGGGTACAAAAAGGCACAGATGGGAAAGAGAGAAGGGGAGCCACAGACCACAGCTGCCAACAGAATGCAGCTTGAGCCATGCATACAGGCCTTCAAATTAATTAGTATTATACCTTTTGAACATCTACTGCATAATCATGTCACAAAATCATTTATGCGGATTTTTCAGGTGGAGTCAAGCCAGGCCTCCCGTAAGATTGGTCTCTCAAGCCTACTGAGTCACTACTTGCATTACAGAAGCACGTAGCTAACTGCCAAGCTTACAAAATACAAACGAACAGTGAAAGGGATAAACCCACACAACTTCTGTGAAACAAACCAAATAAACCCCCACATCTTTCTAACCAAACTGCTACAATTCTTTTGTCATTCCAGAACAGTGATAAAATGACCCATTGATAAGATTTCCCAGTATCAGCCACTCCTCCCAGGTTCCTATCAATAGCAAACTTGCTGAGGGTACAATCTTCCCCATCATCCAGATCGTTAATGAAGGTGTTGAAGAGGACTGGATCCTGCACTGGCCCTTGAGGTACACTGCTACATTACCGGCCCTCAACTAGATTTCATTCCCCTGACCTGTGCCCCTGGCCTTCAGCCAGTTTTCAACCCACCTCACTGTCTGCTCATCCAACCCACACTTGGCCAGCTGGTCTCTACACTAACTTTTACTATTTTCACTTCGACTTTTTTTCAAGAGCAAAATGGGACAAAAATATACATAGGTGTATTTCCATATTCGTATCTGAGAAGACAGTAAAAAAGTAACAAATATAACAGAGTACTCATAAATAACCTTATTTTTCAGGGCCAGGTTCATAAGCAAATTCGAAGCCACAAAAAGAGCATACCTTTTTACAAGATCCAGATGTCAATATATGCACTCAGATCGCTACTAATATATCTAGGCAGACAAGCATAGAATAAAAACAGCCCGGTTTTCCCTTTCTGCTCTGGCAATGGTCTGGGCAGCAAATAAATGCGCCACCAATTTTAGTAGTGGGATATCGGGGCGGGGGGGGGGGGGGGGGGAGCGGAGTGTCTGTGGGCCAAACACTATGACTTGGCTTTTGTATTTTGCTGCACAACCAACATGAAAGCTGTACTTTAAAGAGAGCTGAAGAATGACAGGTGCAGTCTGGTCAAGCTGAGCTGATACCTTGGCACTGCATTAAACCACAAGATGTTAACTATGGCATTATTAGGCCCCTGACATAGTTCCAAGATCTCCTAACTGGGATCCCAATAAGTCCTGACTCTATATGGGACCAATGACTTTTTTTAGAGCATTGTGTTCTGTGTGCTGATTTACGCACAGTATTTCTTAAAGACAATGTAACGGAATACAGTAAGGTGTGAAGATCAAGCACAAGGACAATCAGTGACTTCTGTAAAAGAACTACTGAAGTGACTATCACTCCTCAGCCTGGAACCTGGACAGGGAAATCACAATTGGCCTCGTGAGAGCAACTGCACAAACACTCTTTCATGACCGCTCAAAACAGGAAAATTGGGAGAATTCAATTAAATGATCACTCATGACAAAACTTTTTTGTACACTGCATCATAAAAATGTGAAATTCTGCCTCAAAATGCTGGGGTGCAAAAGTATACAAGAGTTCAAAAATTATTATATGGGTTGAAAGTAATTAACGGAAGAAGAGACTCTCAAAGACAGTTAAATGTAAAGATGAGGCTACAGCTGGTGGCTTAGCAACTCCCTAAACTGTAGATGGTCTGAGGTATCTGCCTGCACCTGGGAGATATACTAAGAGAAATCACGTTTCGTGTATTCCTTAAGTAGCAATCCACTACTTGGTACTGTCAGGCACAAGAGCAGATAGATAAACCTTCAGTTTAATTCAGCATGACCTTTCTTCACAGGTAGGATTTGCCTTGTTCAAACACTGAATTTTTGCATGTTATGCCACCAGTAGTACCTACAAATTTCTCTATGCTGTGAGGATTATCAGCAATCCAGCAGCCTGCACTGTCACTTTGCCAAATGCTGGTGATGAAACAATCTAAGCAAAAGTGGAAGAGCAGTTGCATTTGATAGCTCAAATTTTCCTGAAACAGGTTCTGTACTTGGAAAGCAGCCAGACATAACACCCTCAAATCTTGTTCTTGTTTACAAAACATTAGCCATTTTCTGCACCAAAACTGCATTCTGCAGCTCCCCATACTCCATCCCATTTCATGGCTTTTAGATACCCAATGATGCTTTTAAAGAATTAATGTTTCTGCTCTAGCTACACAGAACTGCTCCACTGTAATAAAGATCACTCTGCAGAAATGCAAACACCAACTGTTCTGTATACCTTATTGGTGAGGGGTGGGGAAGTGAGGTATAAAAACATGTAGATGTCAAACCAAAAGCCAGCGTTTTTATATTCACATCTGCCTTGACAACCTCTTGGACCTATCCTCAGTATGATTCCCATCCAAATACTGTTGCAGACAATACTGTGCCAACAAAAAAACCGCTAATGTTGAGTATTAGTCCATAATTCGTGTCTGAACTAGGCCGCCCACCATAAGCACTACAAACAATATATAAAATGACTATAGCTAAAGTATTTCCCCACTCTTCAGTACAATATAAACTCCAAGAAAAAGTGCGATATCAAAGTAAAGCACTAAGGGGATACGTGTTTTCAGTGTTTAAGATTCATCTTCTACCCTTTTGGGAAAGTGGGGAAGTTTCTAAGGAATATGCACGCACACAGACACCACAAAGAAATGAGTAATTACACAACAAAATGCAGCAACTGTAAGAGTATTCTCTTGGGCAGTTTCCAGTCTATGAGGCCGAATACACACCCTGTTCTCTGTAAACAGTGCCTTTTATTTCTGCATTTCTCACATTGGGCATGTAAGTACCTTTTACCATTTGCAATTGTATTCTCCAGTTAGGGTCATTTCAGCTTGAGTTAAACTTGTACCCCCTTAATGTGCAACTTTATAACTCACCAAGCTCACTCATGATTTTTGACAAATGTTAGCAGCTCTTGAATACACTGAAGAACCACCTTCTCATAAAACTGCTGAATCACCTTGAAGCAGGTGATTCACTCCCTCTACTCTGCTCTGGTGAGACCCACCCTCCACTGCAGTTCTGCATCCAGCTCTGGGACCCCCAACATAAGGATATCGACCAGTTGGAGTGAGTCCAGAGGAGGCCACGGAGATGCTCAGAGGGCTGGAGCCCCTCTGCTCAGAGAGTTGGGCTTGTTCAGCCTGAAGAGAAGGCTCTGGGGAAATGTTACTACAGCCTTTCAGTATTTGAAGGGGGCTTATAAGAAAGATGGAGACAGACTTCTTAATGGTTTTAAACTAAAAGAGGGCAGATTCTGACTAGATACATTATTTTTAGCGTGAGGGTGGGGAGGCACTGGACCAGGCTGCCCAGAGAAGCTGTGGGTGCCCCATCCCTGGAAGTGTCCAAGGCCAGGCTGGATGAGGCTTGGAGCAACCTGGTCTTAGTGGAGGGTGTCCCTGCCCCTGGCAGGGGGCTTGGAACTGGATGGTCTTTAAGATCCCTTCCAACCCAAACCCTTCTGTGATTCTATGATATATATATTTATAAATCTACTGATTAGATTCCATTCTGTCATTGCATTAATCGTGAGAGATGGGAACTTGCAATACAGGCTGGTCCTTCTGATCCTCTATTTATTCCATTGCAGAACTCACCAGAGGGTGCTGTTAGGCAAGCTCTTTCTTACAGCACAGAAAGGCAACATGCCAAAACTTCATTTGTCACTAGATGAAACACTAGTCTGTGGCTTGCTTTGCATTGCCTCTCCTCTTTTGCCAGCGCCCTCCTCCACTGCCCTACTCCCACTGCTGCAATGAGCCTATAGGGACAGGCACCTGCCACGTATAGGTACAGATGCCTATTGGGATAGGCACCTGCCCACCTGCAAGCTCCCCTCCGGAAAGCTACCAAGCAGAGCCTCCTTTCCTTCACCACAGTGCTTCCTTGTGGCTGCACCTGCCTGGCTAGAGCAGGCCTGCTGACATAGGGGGAAAGGGAGAAGTACCAGAGGGGCCAGATATCCCAGCATTACTGCCACTTCAGCTGCCATCTCAGTGACAAAACCTCTAGGAAGTACCTCCTCCCTCCTCAACTCATGAAATCAGATGGACCAGAAGAGGTGAGGGAGCTAAGAGGCAGAAAAATAGACTGTGAGAGACATCACATTGCAGCACAGAGCACTCCAACACCTTTCACGCCTCTCAGCTGAGACACTGGGAGTACATACTTACATACTTGGTGGTATCACCACACATGCTTTTGTACACCATGAATACTGCGAAGCATAAATTATTTTAATAACAGTTAAATATTATTCCTTTTCTGTGACAGTAATATTGCTTCTCTTGTGACACTGTTTCTTCAGGGACAGTTCTGGCAAACCGCAGAATAATCAAAAGTCTAATTCTAACAAATTCTTGAGGCAGAATCGTCTCTTCACAAGCAAATGCAAATGTTCAACATGTGATCCCAAAAGCATCTGCACATACGGCTTAGTTGACAGTCCTGAGTCAAGCTCTGTCACTCGGCTTGTCTGCTAATGGCTACCAGTGGAAACAAGATCCTAGACTAGATGAACCCTGGGTCTGCCCCAGAATAACTATTCTTACATATTATGCAAAGGCAATTAATTATAGAAACTGGCCGACTGAACAATGATTTTCTTCATCACTTAAACTGGCTCTGACAGAATGTTGAGCTGCAGGGCCACTAGCATCTGCCACTGCTTGCCAAGAGACTAGATACATTACAGAAAGCTATCCAGTTTTACCAGGCAGGGTAAAAACACAGTGAGCGATAGTATTGATCCCAGAAAGCTTATTTTCTAAACAGAGCACTTCTCAGACCCAGAGTGGTAGAAAAGAATGGAGGAGGAAAGAAAGAAATTATGCAGTGGATGATCATTTTAGCCCTTGCTTTTTGCATTTGTTTGTCACGTAAGACAAGTAATGTCGGAACCGAGTACTCAGGTCTTTGTAGGGCAGCACTAAAAGGAGCACAATTGCTCAGTAAACTTCTTTTCAGTACAGAATTCAGCCTCAGAAGTCTTACTAAAAATGAATTTTACAGCTATAAAAAAAAAGGCCCTCCTATTACACTGCTCATGTTTTTTGTGATACTAAAAAGACTGTAGAAAGACAGAGAGTGCTTCACATTAGAGTTGTAAAGAAACATGGGTTCTCTCTGAGCTTGGGACAAAAGGCTGGAATGAAAGCCTCCCTCAGAAAAAACAGGTCTGGGTCTGTTGTGGAGAGACTGAAAAACCTGGCTCGAATAAAGCAAAACAACCGAGAGAAGAATTACAAGTACCTGCTCCTCTAAAAGGACTTCCACGCAACTCAATCTTGGCTATCTTTGTCAAAGTCTTCCACGGCCATTTTGTGTCTGAGAAAATTTCCAGCTCACTTTCACTTGAAACAACTTACAGAGTCTTTATAGATTACACAGAAATTACTTCAATTTCCACAAAACGCAAAAATACATATTCAATTAATTTCCCAGATTGATTTCTTCCACTGAAAAATGAATATCCAATGCTGTATCATGTGCTCAACCTTTTGCTAGCTTGTCATAGACTAAATGCTGACTTTCAAAGCAATCATATGAGCTGAATCTAAGTGTCATTAATGCACTTATAATTCACCAAAACACCTCAGTACTGACTGTGAAAAGAATGAAAATTATAAATGTCATCATGCATTTTACAGAATTGGAAAATGTGTATGGCGTGATAAACAGAGCAAAGATCACCCGAAGGTCTGTTGTACCTTATGGAAAAGTTTACTCACTACATACTTCACCTAGAAGACATATGGACCAATGCAACCACCACCAGAATGACTTCTATGAGCTAAAATTAGAAATACAGTTTGCTGCTCAAAAAAGTGAAATGCAGGAGCATGACAAAGCTGGCCCAAGAAAATGCATAACCTTATTACTAGTAATTCTTGCCATAAAACACCCAGCTGACAAAACGTCACTTTCCAGTGTTCTTCCACAGCTAGAAATGACACACCTTCACATGGCAAAAGCTTACTGAATTCCCAACCATATGCAGATTGGTCTTTGAATGGGTAAAGAAAAAGTTAGTTTGGAGTGTGCCTTCTATAACCACTGATATTTTGAAAAGTAGCAAGTCTTTCCAACAGCTGGTCATCGCTAAATGGTTAAAACAATTAATAGGTCTGCTTTATTTTTTTAATACAACACTGAAACTGCAACAGAAATATTACAGTAAATGTACTGTAATCAGACATTTTGAATTCTGTGAATTCTGACATATTTGTATTTCAGCTCACAGTGTTAATTTAGATTTTGAAATCATACTTCCTTTTACAATCTAGTGTAAGATGAGATTGGAAAAGTCGCTTCCAGATAATCATCGGGCTTAAATTCCAATACAATGAAATATACCATAGATCTCCTGACATGAACATAAAAATTATTAAGAAAGAAAGGTTCTGGGCTACTTTTTTTCTTTATATTGTTTGGAGTTACAATAATGTTGTCCAGCCTGAACAAATGGCAGCGTCAAGGCACAGCCCTACACCATCTCTTTCTGCATGCAATGCAGCTGAAGATCACTAAGTGTTTTCAGCTACTAGAATTACTAAAATGTGGTCTGCTCAGCTGCAATTCCTGTTAGGAATTTTTACAGGTTTTAAGGATGGCAAAACTGGGGTGACAAAGAGACACTCCAGTGACTGAATGCTAGTTACCTATACTGAGACTTCGCCTGTACCGGTACAAGAGTGTTCTCGAATCTGAACAGTCTGAGGAGGAAAGGGGTTGAGGTGTTCTCCGTGCACGCCGCTGAAGCAACCGCTGCAACTAAGAAATAACAACAAATTCCGTGGTCCAGTATGTCCAGAGGCTGGACTCACTAGAAAAATGGGAAAGGATTTCCCGGAATGACAGGAAATGCTGCTCTGAAGCACCTGATTTCACCACCTAACTCCAGCAAACAAAACCACCTTAGCCCGCATCAGCCATGTTCTCGGGGCCGGGGAAGGGGGGAGCGGGAAACTAGAAGAAAAGGCTGATTTTCAACCACTGCAGCTCAGTCAACAACTGACGACACCTCAAGCAACGCCCGGCTCGGCACTGTGCGACGTCGGCTCCGCGGCGCGAAGCAGGAGCGTGTGCGAACGTTTTAACAACGTCCCCTGAAACGTAGTGCAAGTGATTATTAATACCGCTGTTAGCGAAAAACAGGTCTGTCATCGCCCGGCTCGCCGACCGGGGCGATGAGCCCCCCTCCCCCCAAAGCCACCGTACCTTCCCGCCGCCTCCCAGCACCGCCGCGGACCCGAGCTCCCTACAGAGACAATGAGCCGCTTTCAGACGTGGCCGAGGCGCCGGGGCAGCGGGAGGAGCCCGGGAAGGAGCCGATCCGCCCCGCACCCGGAGCATCCCCGGGCAAAGGCGGCCCGCCCCGCCCCGCGCAGCACACGGCCGCCCAGCACTAGGCCGCTCGAGTGGGACCGGCTCGGCGAGCTGCCAGCAGACGGCGGAGGGCCTCCCGCAAACGCCCATGCACGGCTCGGCCGCTGTACCGCGGCCGGACGCCGCCCGGCCCGCAGGGTCCCAGCAGCCTCACCAGAGCCGTCCGGTGCCAGCGTCGCCGGCCCGCCGCAGCTCCCCGCGGCCCGCGCCGCCCGGCACGCGGCCTCTCCCCCAGGCACTCCCCAGCGCCTTGGGCCCTCCTGTCACATCCGCCCGCCGCCAGCCCCACGGCCACCCCCCGGCCCACATCCTGCCCGCTTCGTGCGAGAACCGAAAGGTCCTACGCTCACATTCGGCTGCTTGGCTGGAAACGAGCGTGCGGGTGGTTTCTTCCACCCTAGCATCATCCTTGAAAAGCTCCTGAAGCACGGCCGGGACCCGTCCACGTCCATAAGCTTTTGTTGATGCACAGGAGTTGTAACCAGCTACTCGCTTCTGCCACTTGCAGGCTTCTGATTAACCCTAGCGTGCCTGTGTCCCTCGCCAACGAGCCGCATTTAGACTGCTGCTGCCCTGTCTGCCCGCAGAGTAGCACTGTGGTGCACTGCAGTGATATTTTTTGTCTATTTTCTGTTGCTTAGCAAGCTAAAGGAAGGGTCCTTACAGAGACCTTTCTGAGAAAAACTTCTTCCTAAAGCTCCTTTAATGCCAGTCGTGGTGGATTCTCAGGTGCATTTCTTCCTTGTACCACAGTTTATTGCTACAGCTATAAAATCTTTTTTCTGTTGCTTAGTTACTTACGGTAGTAGAACAACTCTCCAAGCTTAAAAAAAGGAGATGAAGATGAACCAAGAACTATGGTCAGTATAAAAGTGATCCAGGAAGTTACCACAGCATAAATATCACAAACAGGTTTGTGGGTTGGGGTTTTTTTCCCCCTGCTGTGCTGGGTTAAACCACACCTGCAGAGTCACATCTGCCTGTACTGCTCCTTCCACACAGCATTCACTTGCTAGGCCCAGTCACAAAACGTGCTGCTTTCAAAAAAACCAGAGGGCTTGCTTCAGGTCACACCAAACTGTTACACGCCACCTGCAGGCAGTTTTTGATTTCCTCCTTTTTATTTTACTATAGAGGATTTTTTTTTCCCAGCTTTCCCCTTCTAAAAGGAAACAGAACATAAGGATATTTTTTGCTGTATTTCCTGAACCAGACATATTCACCATTTCTTACCTCACATGCATTCACTGAACTGTTGCTCTGAGCAGCATCACTTGTCATAACTTAGCGTGGAAGGATACAACAGGAGAGAAAAGCAAGAGAGGGATAATGGAGTCTCCCAGTGTTATTGTTGTTTTCTGGCATTATCCTCTTTCATGTTCCAGTGGCTTCTGTTCAGCTTGGAGGACTGTTTTGCATTCAATTTTTGTGGGGGTACAACAGTTCAAACCCTTAAAATAGGGTTCTGTGGTCTCTCTGGAGATTTCTATCCCTTGGTTAAGACCACCCTAATGCTTGTGCAGAAACATACCGAGTTCATTCAGGAACTGACTTGTCTGAAAAAGTGAGTATATTTGGTAAAGGCGATCTCGACCATAATGAACTCCCTGAATTAACTCATGCAGTCACACAAGCACTATCAGCACTGCAAAGAAGAGCTGGGGCTACAGCACACCAGATGTACATCAGTTTGAGTTACTGGGGAAGCAAGGTCACAGGCTCCTGCATTCATCCTGTGTAGCGCCCTGAGACACTACAAAGCAGTAGATGGTTGCTTTGACTCTGTGCACCAATACAAAGCCAGTTATCAGCAGTCTTAGGCTGCAGGTACAGACTTGAAAGAGAAAACTGGAGATTTCAAACCAAAATATGTATCTGTCCTTGCAATATTTTACAATTCACACATACGTACCTAAGTTTCACAAGCACAAAGTGTTGAATAACCAAGACATGGGTCCCCACATTAGTGTTTCACGTGCACTGATGAATAGGCTGGAGTCTATCCAGCATGTAAAAGCTGGGAGAAATGCGAGTTGCATGACTACAAAGTTTAGAATAACCTTAAACAGAAGTACAAAAAGATGCTGGCTGTTCTGAGAAGTAGAAAAGAAAAATGAATAGACAGGTCTCCAAACGGCCAGGATGTTGAATTCTAGAGGACAATGACCAAAAGATGGGGTACTGCTGTGCAAGTTGCTCTTTCACATTTCATAGCTCCGTGTCTTAAGAGTTCAAGAGAGCCAAAGACACTCAGGATTTTGTTAACTAGCACCTAGAATGGTTTTAGAATCTCTCCTGCCCTAACACTGCTTTGATAGAATTAAATCTTAACTACAAAATTGAAAACATAATGGAAATTTTGTTGTTTTCCCTTTTAAGCTTGTCTGGCATAAAAAGTAAGCCCAGAAAGAGAAAATAAATAATATTCCCTACCACCACCCCCACCCAATCAAGAATGAGTGTTTCAGTGCTCATCAAGTGACTATAATGGATTTAATTGTTTATCTGTTCTAAATTACCATTCAAGTTCCGAATGTAATTATTCACTTGCTTTGGAACTCTGAAGCTTCTCTGATAGTTTTGTGGTTAGCTTTCTTTAAATAAATACCAGGCTTCTCTGTTTTACTGTTCCCAGTTCACAATTAATGGTCTAGTGCTACAGTAATAATGCCAATGGTAAATGATTGTCCAAACCTTGCAGACAGTATCACCCACAACTCAGTTTCTCACATCAACCTTGAATTTATTCCTCATCCATTTTAATAACTAGATCGGTGAGCATGTATAGCCACAGTTACAGAAGTGTGGCTCTGACCTTTACTCACTCCTACATTTTTTCACATTCCTTATATTGTTTCCTTTCATAGTGCACATAAATGCATGAACAACTCTAACTCAGCAGTCAATTAATTTACAAGACAGTAAAAATGGCTTGTTGCTACTGTTAGCATATTATTTTCAGTCTTCAAGGTTTAGCAAAATGAAGGTCATGCAAAAGCAGTCTCATTGCTTTTTATTGATTTTTGAAGTGTATTCCATTTGTAAAAAAGTAACTAGGTTCTTCTCTAACTGTCAAAAATACTAAAATTTTCAGTCCCAAAGAAGTGTTCCCAGAGAAACAGATGGATGTGTATTTTAAAAAGGAAGGACGAACAAAACATACTTCGAACCTACTTACAAAGTCCTGATCTTCCAAATAAAAATTGTAGAGAGAATAAAAGGCATCTATTTTTGGACTGCATTTCTTTAAAGTGTTCTCGGGCATCTCCTCAGGACTGGTGCTGTTTGTAGGACAGTACTGGAGACACCGGCAGAACTGGTGATATTGGAGTTGTAGTCAACACCTGATTCTGGAACACAAACATCTTTATCCTACCAAACACCCAAAGAAAGATAAGGAGAATGCTGACGTACTGGATCCAAGCAAATTTGATAATTTCCCAAAATCCGGGCTGATATTTAAAGAAAGTCAAGGAGTGTTAATGAAGAAGCTCTGATACTACCACTGCAATAACTAAACAAAGGAACTCAGAGGTGGAAAGGCACAAACTCATGAGATGTCAGCTTGTGTGGCAAAGGCAAAGCCTTTGAGCCATGAAACTTGTAAACACCTTTTACCGTAGCATGTAACAAAAGCTGCAGAGAATGTCCTAAAGGACATTTAAACCAAATCTGTGGAAAGTGCCTATCTCATCCCCAACTCACCAGAAAGTAGTTATTGGTAATACTCAGGCAGGTAAACAGACCTCTCAAGAAACGTGTTCCATACAGATTCTTTCAAACACAGGCTTTGTGTTGTCTGAGAAAATGTGTAAAGAACTTAATGACCAAAGAATTATTTTGTGGAAGACAAAAAAAAATCAGGTCTGCCTGCGCATGTAACAGTTTTGCCAGTGCAAGGGTTATAATTTGGTGAGCTTACCTTACATACAGATTTCTGATGATTTGCTTTAGGTCCCAGAATACAGTATCATGCTGTGCTAGTGGCATCCATGACAGATTGGGACAGCAGGTGCTGCAGGAGCACAGCAAGACTTACTAAGGACACCAACTGTGAGTGGCTAAGAAACTGCCTTCAAGGCCAGTTTAGTAAGGCTGAAAAGCAACAGGTTTGCAGCAGAGAAAGGCAGAAACTTGTTACGCAAGCAGTTACACAAGTTAACTCCAGAACTATAGCATTTGCTTAGCTAACACAGGTAAAGTTTAGCAAGAAGTCTGGAAGGAAAGAGTTTTCATTTGGTCTACATGTGAAGACCCAAACAATGCACCCCAGTTATAAGACAGTTTATGCTGTTTTCTAAGGATATAAGATAACTTCCACTGGGTAATGAATAGTGGCGTTGATGATAAATGGTGTATCTGATGCTCTTCCAGTCATCCAAACAGGGTTGGGATCAGAAAAGACTGTTGTCACTAAAATGGGAGAAGAAACATCCAGGTTAAGGGATGTTAAGGTTCAATCTTAATGGAGAACTCAAATCCTCATAGAACAGCTGCCAATGTGCTACCTACCTCTGTCCTGTAATTTGCAGCTGTACATTCAGACTTACCATTTCTATCCCAATACGCTGCAACGATGTTTGTCAGATCATAGTCACTCGCAAAAGGACTTGTGCCATTGACCACAGAGACCTGTTACAACGAAGAGATACTTGCATTATTTGTCCACTCTTCAAGACAGTAATTCTACCCAGTCTCTTACACAAAGTAACCATGTCCTCGAAGGAATGCACATAAAAATCAGAATGAATATCTTGGCAGAATAACCTCTTCCACCTTTCAGCCTAACAAGAAAACACCAGTTCCAAAGTTCTAGGCTCCACTCTGTGCAGGAGTACAAATAATTAGGGTACCACCTAAGTTACTAGGAGGATAAAGAGGGAGAGAAATTGATGGGGAAGGAAAAAAGTTTCCTCACATTGTATCTGGTATCCAGTCCACCATGGTTAAGTAATTGCCTCTGGTTCAGTTTCAGGTCTCCATTCATATAGAGATGAGACCCTGGCACAGGAGAAAAATACTGAAGAAAAGCCATGCTCTGCATCACAAGTGTTGACATTCTCTGAAATGGTGAACATGAGAAAAGAGAATTTAGGGGGTGAGGGGAAACCCAACACACTTTTCTACCTCTTTGTATCTACGTATTTTCTGCATGGATTTGATTTTATTTTTTCTGATTCCCACATTTCAGATCGTCACATTAATCTAAACAAGAGAACACCAAATAAATTAAAAAAGCAGTTCATATTTCTTACGTGAACTACCTTAGTTGTTAGTTCACTAACTTAATAAACCAGTTCCACAGGAAATTCAGTGAAGTCCATCAGTTTGTGGCTAATGACAGGAAGATCTGACTTGCCATAACATGTGAAAAGTAGCAAGGTGAGTAAACACATTCATTGGAGACACACTTTAAAATACTCAGCAGTCAAAGCCAGCTGAGGACTCCTGCTCTGCAATAAGGACCAAACAAGGCTAAGGTTCCTTTAGCCCTTAACAACCACTCAATCTGAAGGAAAATTTTCACATTTACTGTAAAATGGAAGTGTTGTGAATATCTAAACTCTCTGTGATACTAATCACTGACCTAATACTTCAGCACAACCTTCACACTGTCGGGGCCTTTACCTCTGGGTGTCATCAGTTTAAGAATGTTTTCTACACCACATAGCTATGCTTGCTAAGCTCATCCACCTGCAGTCAGCAAGAGTCTCTCGGATAAACTAAGCCTAACCTCCCTAGTAAAACAACTTCTTGTCTGCGTGGCTGCATCGACACAGCTCTGTACTACTGCTCCCGGCAGGTGCACCCATGGGTTCTCTGTGCACTACTGTTCTACTCCCTGCTTTAGGTACTAATTGCACTGCCACCTGAGATACAATGGCAGCAGAATTTCATTGTCTTGTCTCCTCGTAACACCTTTTTCCCCATCTGAGTTACAAGATACAGAAGATCCTGGCAGATGATTACTGTTGCTCTAAGAGTTGTTTAGTAAGCAAAATTGGTGGAGTTTCAGGCTGCTGCAACAGGCTGCCTTTCACTTCAGAAAACTAACTAGTTACGTCAAGACACGGAAGTATGCAAGAATGCACATCCTTCTGCCTACTGCAAGACTCTCAGTTATTTCCTGTCACGCACACTGATATCCAGTGTTGGGCACCTCTGCCTTCTATGCTGCAACACAGCCCATGGGAATACACAGCTTAAAAAAAACCAAAGTCTAACAAAACCTATCAAAATACGCAACAGAGCTGGAAGAGGAATGACCCAGCAGAGGAGGAGAAAATTAAATATTTCTTAGTCAAATAAATCTTTTAGACAGGAATTTCAAATGTGGAATGATTCTTTAAACCTCTGCATAACTGCTACTGGAATATTACATGGGGTCTATACGTCACAACAAATAAAACTAAAAATGCTCACGTAAAGCTGGTAGGAAAAGAGCAGAATCAGCTGAACACCAACTACATGCTCGGTAGGTTGTAGTGGAAGTTCCAGTTTAAAATGCAACCGATCCATTTTGCCATCTTGATTTTTGTCTTCTTCTCTAGTCTAAAAAAAGTATTTGTTGTTTAAAGATGGGAACTTCCGTTAGAAAAACAAAACAGGTAGGACCCCAGGGGACCTCCACAACTGCAGCATGCACATACTAAAGAAGCAAATAAACTGCATAGTTAGGAAAGCAATAAAAAGCTGCTTGAATTTACAGACACAGGACTAGAGACAAGCAAGAAGCCCACAATTTTGTCTGTTACACAGTCTCACATACCTCCTCGGGGAGGGAAAGCTCATCAGCCTTTTAACAGTCTCTTCTGCCCTATGTCAGTCCAACCACCTCCACTGCATGCTACAAAGCACGTCACAGTGCTGGATCTTCTGTCACATCCTGTGTGACTGATGGCCAAGCTTTTGCCTCTTGCTTTTACAGCCCGACTCTCAGCAGCTGCCGTATGCCTCTGTGTGCCCACCCCTGGCTGTGAGCCAAGGCTTGCTACACTTCTGTGCCACAAACGCCCAGTACTTCCGCTATTTGCAAGTACCAGAGGACTCAGAGATAACACGGAAAAATAACTGCCACTGTTGAATCCCAGAAGGAACAACAGCTGCAGGGCAGAGGCTATGTGCTTTAGAAAGCACATACCTGCTTCCAAAACCAGGGGCTACCTACCAACCCCTGCAAAGGCCAGATCATTATCAGCCATACGGCACAGGGCAGGAACTGCTCATTTTAGGAAAGTAAACCGATGCGTTCACGCGAACCACCAGTGGCGCTTCGGGATGCAGTTTAGTGGTGGACGTGGTAGCGCTACGGTAATGGCTGGACTTGAAGGGTCTGTTCCAACCTACGTGATTCAGAGTAAAACCGGACTGGTTAAAAATCACTCGTGAAGGTGCACGGTAGGCTGCCTGCTCTCAGGCACTGCCACGACTCGTCCCTCGGTCTCGCTCTTCGGCCCCGCTTCCCACCACCCCTGCCGGGCCCGCCCCGGGCAGGCCTACCGACAGGAGTGGAACCCGCAGCCGGTCCTCCTGGAGCCTGTTGAACGCTGGGAACGTGCTCCACGCCAAGAAGCTGCCCGGGCTGGACCCGATGGTGGCCACGAAGAGCACCTCGTACCGGAACCGCACGGTGGGTTGCTCCAGGTACGTGCTTTGCTTCAGCCAGAAACCTGCGGGCAGAGACAGCGCGAGGCCTGAGCTGAGCTGGGCCGGGCCGGGCCGGGCCGAGCCGCGTGGGGCCGAGCGGCGCTCACCGTGGCTTCGGTAGGCCACCAGCAGCGGCGGCACATAGGTGAGCACCGTGATGAGCAACAGCGCCAGCGCCGCAGCGGAGCAGAGCCCAGCCCGGTAGCGCGTGTGCAGCGCGGGATGCGAGAACAGCTCCACGCCAGCCATCGCGAGCCGCGCGAGCCCTCACCGTAGCAACGGCGGGACGCCAGACTGACGGGGTGCCGGGCCTATCAGCACGTCAGGGACCGAGGGGGAAGGGGCACGCCAGCCAATGAGGGCGCGCTACGACATCACGGGCCCGACGACCGTGGTGAGGCGGGAGAGCACCCGGGAACGGCAGCGGGACGGAGACGGGAGCACCTGCTGCGGCGGCGGAGGCCGCGCTGCACCGCACCTTCGAGCGCCCCGGGAACGCCTCGGGCGGGGCCCAGGGGTGGTCTTGCACCTGCCGGGTGACTGCATGCCCGATGCTGCAGTCCCGCGCCTCGATGCCCCGGCCGGAAGCGCTGCCCTTCGGGTGGTTGCTAGGGAGCTGGCGAGCCGGAAGTCCCGCCCGCCGAGCCGCGGCTGTTGTTGTGACAGGCACCGAGACGGCGACGGGCCCGGCCACCCAGCACGAGCCCCCCACCGCCCGCCCGCCCGCACACGGGCCTCGCCGCCGCTGGCTCCGCTTCCCGCCGGCCCGCACCATGAAGTGGATGTTCAAGGAGGACCACGCGCTAGGTAAGGGTGGGCCCCGGCCAGGCGCTGCCCGCCGGCGGCCTCGCCGCCCTCCGTCTCCAGTGGCGCCATCTGCCCCGCGGCCTTCCGACTCGGTGTACCCCTGCCGGCTCCCCGAGCCAGTCGTCTTCTCTTTGGGCGGCCAGCCGCCCGAGGCCTTCGGCCAAGGGTGGTGCGATGCCAGGGCACGGCCTCCCGGAGCCGCCGGAGACCCCCTCGCAGCGGGGCAGGACAGTCGCGACCCCCGCAGGTTCCGTCCCTGCGGGCGCTACTCTCTCCGCCTAGGACACTGGCGATACTGGCACCATGCACTCACTAATTACGGGTTTTGTTCACAGAACACAGATGTATCGAGTCGGCAAAAATCCGAGCCAAATACCCTGACCGCGTCCCGGTGAGTAACCAAGCCAGCTTCATCTGAGTACTTGCAGGCAAAGGTGGATAAGCAGTTTCCAGCCTGCCCTCTCTTCTTCGGTGAAATCCTGCTAAGTAAATTTGTCTTGTCTTTTGTGGTCTTAGATGCTTTAAAGAGGCCTCAAGCACATCAAACTAATCCAACATTCCCTCATCTGCCCCAGTGCACAGTGACAATTAGACAAGAGTGCCTGACCTTTTAAACGATATCCAGGCATGTGTATGGTTTATCAGTGTCCTGGTTTCTTCTAATGGTAATTATATCTCAGGAAATACCTTCAGTGTCTTGAGGATTCATTCAGTGCCTCATCCCAAGAATAATCATAAATTCCTTAAACCTTGGCAACCTAAACCATTTTATAATTCTATGATGCTGTCCTGCCTATATGAGGACGGCGATTTCCCCTCATGTATTCCATGCCCATAACCAGTCTTATGGTGAATCTCCCCATGCAAACCCTGTTGTTTGAAGAGCCAGTGCAAGTGGTGACCCCTCCTTTCTGCATTAATACATACCTCCATGTAAAGAGTGAACGCCCTCTCTACTTCCCTCCACAATTCCCTTTATCATGTTTCAGACAGTGAAATGACCACACTTCACATCCTTAGGTAGCAGTTAGCAACACCTCTATGTTCTTAACTAATCTACTTGGGAGTAAAATTTCCCACACAACCTATCTGACCACATGTCAGATAGTGCCACTCCTGTCTGACCTCTTGGTAAATAACCTGCCCCTTAGACAGCATAGCACAGAGAAGCACCTCTAATCCCATTGACTTTCTCCAGTGCTGAGTTGCACCTAGTTGCAGCATCTCCAGTTGCAGTCTGGCAAGCTGGTCCAATCCTTGCCATTCTCAGCTTGGCTAACTACCCCCTCATATAGAGACTGTAGCAAGCTAATGACCATACAATTCCACAGATATCCATTGTCCATTTCAAGAATACTTTTCATTACCCTGGGGGAAAAAGAGACATTGAAACTCAAAGTGTGAGTCAGAATTACATCATGCTGTATCAAAAATGGACAGCAAGGTGTGGATGGATACAGGAATTAAATTGCAGTGTGATGCTTTGTCTGGGCCAATACATGTTTTCTACTTCATGTTTCAGGTTGAGCCGTGTATCTTTCCCAAAACAGTTGGTATCAAATATATTTTTGGCATTTAATAGTCACAAGTGTTTTTCAGACTTAACACGTTTCCTGCTTCCCAGGGTATAGCCTGCATCCACAGTGACATAGGTCAAAAGGACTTCCGTTCTCAGCTGCTCTACCTGTCTGCCTGAATTTAGACATGTTTCAGTGGTTCAAACCTATTAAGATAATATATGAACTTTGTCCTAGGATATGCCTTTAGGAATAAAATGGGAGGTGAAATTAATTCATGCTTGCTAAGCACTGCAATTTTAAATTTGCCTGGGGAATCACAGGGTCTAAGGGTTAAAGGCATCTGAAAGTTCTACTACAGCAGTTCACCAACAGTCCTGACTTCCAGTTATGACAGTTTATCATAGAATCAGAGAATGGTTTGGGTTGGAAGGGACCTTAAAGATCATCCAGTTCCAACCCCCCTGCCATGGGCAGGGACACCCTCCACTAGCCCAGGGTGCTCCAAGCCTCATCCAGCCTGGCCTTGGGCACTGCCAGGGATGGGGCACCCACAGCTTCTCTGGGCAACCTGTCCCAGTGCTTCACCACCCTGTCCGTGAAGAACTTTTTCCTGATATCTAATCTGAATCTCCCTGCTTTCAGTTTAAACCCATTACCCCCTTGTCCTGTCACTACAGGCCCTTGTAAAAAGCCCCCCTCCCCCAGCTTCCTTGTAGCCCCCTTCAGGCACTGGAAGGTGCTATAGGGTCTCCCCAGAGCCTTCTTTTCTCCAGGCTGAACAACCCCAACTCTCCCAGCCTGTCCCCATGGCAGAGGGTCTCCAGCCCTCGGAGCATCTTTGTGGCCTCCTCTGGACTCACTCCAACCGGTCAATATCCTTCTTATGTTGGGGGCCCCAGAGCTGGACTCAGAAGTGCAGGGGGTGTCTCATGAGGGCATGGGAGTTTCTACATTATGAAGCTAAAATGCATAGTATGTTATTATAATCTTTAAAAAAACCCAACTATCAGTTGTTAAGGCTTCAGTATTCCTTTCAGGCTGTTCTTGGTCCTCTTTACAGTTCCCTCATACAAAATTCCAAGGGGCAGCTACTATGGTCTCCTTCAGTTTCTGTAGACAGAGCTGAAGAAATTAAAAGGAAAACTCTCCAGATTACAAGATACCATATTTTGTAAATTTACTTGAGCATTACCTGTGTGCTGTAGCAATGCAGAATGCAGAGCTTAGGACTGGAGACACCAGAACCTCTTCTAAGCCTTATCTCCCCACGTGCTACATTTTTCCTTCAAGAACTAGCTTGCATGGAGCAATAAGCGTCAGGTCCTTTCCACAAGTAATACTTCATTCTCCTTCCTCCTGTACTTGTTGTTTTTGTTTTGGTTTTGTTTGTGGTCATCTTGCCATCTTTCCTTCCTGTAGTCCCTTTCTAGTTTTCTAACCTCTGAAGTAAGATACTCTAACTGCAGTTCAGCATAATATAAAGTAGTGAATAGCATCCGTGAGTTGTACCTTGACAACAATAACGTGGTGGGACAAACAGTACGCTTCAGAGTGCAGTTGTACTCGGAATAACACGTTAAAAAAAACCCACACTAAAATAAGTATGTTATTGCAGATTTGAGTCTACAGACATCCTAAAAAGTGATTAACATAGGCAGTCTGCTTTCAAAGTTGCAAACAAAAACCTGTTGATGCTGCCCACATCTCAGTGTCTCTGCTGGGGTTCCTACCTGCTTTCTATTACCATCCTATAGTGGTCTAGCAGCATAAGGTGGGCTGTGATGATTTTATTTATTTAATTAGTTTTTTTCCTTTTTTTCCTTGGGCCTGTGTATCGCATCTGGCCCTCATTCATGTACAGCTAAAACCTACACTTCATTAGTATGGTGTCACTGTCATCGGGTAACTTCATCCCGTCAGCTGAAGCTGTAATCAGAGTTTTTAACATCAGATGCATACGTTGCTGGATTATCTGAGAGTATGAGTCTGGTACAGCAGAGGCACCCAGACAAGATCACAGCACAGCACCTTGCCGGTGATTTGGTGGCATGCTCAGCTGGCATCCTTGGCAAGCCAGCTGGTATTCCAGAGCGTACTGCAGCCATGCTTCATTTCTCTTCCTTGGGGCATTGTTGAGCCCGGCTGAAATGCTTCGTGGCTAGCTGTGGGAGCTCAATAATCGTTGCCACATTAATTACAGAAATGCAGAAAGCACAAATGTAAAATCAAAAGCAGTACTGCAAAGCACAGTAAAAAAAAGACCATGTGGTTTTTGGCCAACTAAAACCTTGCATTGCACCACAGCTCCGGCTGCAACTCTGTCAGTTGTGACTGTATTCAGCTCCCACATGGCTGCTTCAGCTCGGCACTGAGTTAGTTACCTGTGCCTCTGCCCAGCATGGCAGTTTCTGACGTCGTGTAATGGTAGAATATGCTGCGCAGGTGAATACAGAAAACTTCAGGAAGGGTAAAAAAAGTAGTAATGATTACTCTAATGCTTTAGATGGAAGCCTGAGAGCTACTTTGGCATTTCTGGCTTGTCCACAACAGGTGAAATGGCAGATCCGATACTAGACCAGGCTAGTGGTTCTCCCTCCCATTTACCTAAATACGGAGTTCAGTACTCAGTGTTACTAAAATTTATTTCTAACATCTCTTCCTGTATTTTTTCTTTTGCTATGTACCACATCGAGGCAGTTGGTTCTGTCATCTGTTAGGAGCAACTTGGGACCATTAAGTTGGAAGGGTGGAGGTGGTGTGTACATTAAACCTGTATTCCTTCACACTGTGGGATTTTAGTTAGTCATGTGATGATTTAAAAGAGGATAGGGCATGCTTGTTGCAAACTAGACTTCTATGTAACATGAGATTCAAGCGATGATTGTCACACCTACATGTCCTGAAAAGTGGTTGAGGACTCTGGGTTTGTTTCATGTGAAGAAGAGGAGGCTGAGGGGTGACCTCCTTGCGCTGTGCAGCTTCCTAATGAGGGGCTGTGGAGGGGGAGGTGCTGATCTCTTCAGCCGCAAGCCTGTCGGTGTTGAAGAGGCATTTGGACAGTACCCTTAATAACATGCTGTAACTTTTGGTCAGCCCTGAAGTGGTTATGCAGTTGGACCAGCTGACCATTGTATGTCCCTTCCAACTGAAATATTCTATTCTATTCTGCCTTTTTTTTTTCTTTTTAACATTGTGATAGTTACAAGAACAAAGTAAGCAGCATCTGCGCAAAGGGAATGCAGTTACTCTGATGCCTGCCTTTGCTCAGTTACCAGCGCTGCAGTCTAGTTCAGTTTTTTGTGACCCAACTGCAGCTGAATGGGGCAAGGAAAGAACGTGGTTAAACGGGTTCCTCAGTTTGTTACCATCAGCTGGAGTAAGTGAGAAGACTGGAGTCCTGGACTCCTTCCTTCAGTCACCACTTAGTTTAAGGGAAGTAGGGCAGACAAGCAACTCCTAAACCTGACATTTTCAAGCTGCCTGTGCTTCAAATGTCTCAGTAGATGCCAGTTCCTTTCTTGCCCCTGCTCCCCAGGCTGTCACAGAACACACTTTTTGGATAGTGCAAATGGGGAACTTCAGAACATTTTGAAAATTAGCCATATTTTAAGACAGTAGAATATTGCTGTCCTGGTATGAATCACAGGGTGGTTGAGGGGGGATGGGACTGCTGGGGTCCAACTCCTCCCTGCTTAAGCCAGGCCACCTACAGCTGCCCATGACCGTGCCCAGATGGCTTCTGACCCTCTCTCAGGTGGGAGACTCCACAACCTCTCTGGGCAACCTCTGCCGGTGGTCTGTCAAGCTGCACAGTAAAAAAGTGTTTCCTGATCTTCAGAGGGAATCCCCTGTGTTTCATCTTGGTTTTGTATTGCATCTTTTTACCCCATGGCTGTTAACCTTGGGCATAGGAAGTTTTGAGCCATTGTGCATACGAATGTAGGTGTCTGTGCGTCTGTAAAATCAGGTTTTATAGTGCTGAGGCAGTCCTACCTCGCGTTCTGTTGTGATGAAGAAACCCTTTTGTTCCTCCCCTCTGCTCACGGTTGTAAGCCTGTACCAGCAAGCAACTTACCAAAGCTGTCTGTTCATACCAATCCTGAAAAGCTTGACCTTCACACCTGCACTTTACAGGTCATAGTGGAAAAGGTCTCAGGATCTCAGATTGTTGATATTGACAAGAGGAAGTACTTAGTTCCATCTGACATCACCGTGGCCCAGTTCATGTGGATCATCAGGAAGAGGATTCAGCTGCCGTCTGAGAAAGCAATATTCCTCTTTGTAGACAAGACTGTCCCACAGTCCAGGTGAGAGGCTATTCACTTGGTATTCAGAACCATTTCAGCAAGTCTGTGTGTATCAGAGGGACAGTAACTCCCCTCTTTGAGGCTTATTTGGTGATTTTAGGAGGTGTTTGGTTCATCTTAATCTCACAGTGCTACATTTTTTTCTCAGGAGTTTGACAAACATCTCATTTCTTGAGCTAGGCTGAAAGGAAAGGTGACTGAAAAATATATTATGATTTACTTCCATGGCAAGAGGGTGAGCTCTGGTGTTCCTGTTATATCTTTGGTTGAGTGCAAGAACATTTACATCATCAATGCCAAAAAACCCCATTCTCAGTGTAACAGAAGTTGCATGTTAAATACTCAAAAGAAAATGCCATCAATTATTCTGAAAAAAAATTAACCTGTCAGCTTACAAATAAATTATGTTACAGACTAGTTGCTTTTACGTGTTTTAAAAATTCCTTATTTTCTTCTATAAACACAAAACGCAAAATGACTACAGAAAGATACCTCAGTCATATTTGAGGAAATGGTATGTCATGATGTTACGTGACTTAGAATATTATTCTTATTAATCCTTACTTGTGTAACAGTCCCTCCCGGTAACCTGTCCGCACTCAGTTAGCAATATTTTTATTTACTTGGTGATACCTGTGAGAACCACCTTTCTCTGCTTGCTTTCTTCTGAGAGTACAAGGAATGCCTGTATGTCATCTTCTTAACAGTGCTGTAAAACTGCTGGGAACAGGGAAGAAAGGGCACAGTGTCTCATTTCATGTGTTCATGATGAGATGTCACACCTCTGCTGGAAGAAGGGACCTGAACCTTCAGTATTAATGCCAAAATGGTAGCCTGTTAACAGATAAACAAAAAATGTAATGGCCCTGCTCTTCCTGTAGGCTGAGTTCATTACATAGACCACTAACTCCTGACACCCTTCTCTCCTCCTCCAGAGGTTTATCTGCTGCTCACCCCTTCCATGTCAAGTCCCGCCTGCAGCTCTTCCCAGCTCCTCTCTTGGGTAGAAAGCCACGGTCACTTCCCCTATCACTCACATTCAGCCTGCATCTCTCAGTTCACTAGCCTTTCCTCAGCCTTGGGAAGGCAGAGAAAGGTGAGCTGAGGTGGCATCGCTTGTGCAAATGACTGATGTCAGCTGCCTGTTTTATCTGTAGGTAGATGGCTGAAGTAGTTGTACTGGCCAAAAAATTGCTTGGGTTTCTTTTTGTTTTCAAGATACAGACATTTCCCTAAAGACCACAACTGCTTAGACCGTGAAAGGCCATACGCCTATTCAGTTTAAGAAAATTTCTCTTTGATCAAATATTCAAAGCCCCATCCACTGAAAAAGCACTAGTTTCTGACTAACTTGTAATTTATTGCCCACACATTTTGGTACCAGCACTATTTGAAGTCATCATTGTTTACAATATAGAAAACAAAGCTTTTCCTCCCCAAAGCAACCTGGACCTCAAAGAATCAGTCCAAAAAGTACAAGTTGGATAGACTTGAGACCAGTTCACGATTGCACCAGGTGGAGGGAGAAATGAGATTGCTCACCCAAGCAGCAAGAAACTAATACAGCTGCATCCCAGGAAGGTGCTATCCTGGTAGTAGTCACAGCATCGATAAAGGACAGTGCAGAACCTGAAATACATTCAGTGACTCACTGCCAATCAAATAAGGAAGCATTCTGACAAATGCATTTGTGAAGAACTAACAAAAACCTAGACACTCTGCAAAGAGCTCAGGATCATTTTGCTAACTCAGAGTCAAATGCTTTTCATATATCCTCATTTTTGTGTTTTAATTTACACACAGACTTACAAGTTTTAGCTTTTATTTATAAACAACATCCTTGTTCATGTGAGATTCTGTTACCATTTGCAACTGTCATGATCCAAGCAAACCATTTCTCTTTTTTTCCCCCCTTCAAGCTTAACTATGGGACAACTTTATGAGAAGGAAAAGGATGAGGATGGATTCTTGTATGTTGCCTACAGTGGAGAGAACACATTTGGTTTCTGAATGGTGGGTCTCGGCTACTATACCATCCTGCTCTGTATCTTGTAAATAGCTGATCATTTTCTGTTCTGGCACCCACAGAAGATCCTTCTATATACATGCGTTTGTAACTGGATTTATTTCTTAATATATTGATAGGTCTTGTTTTATTAGACTGTTAAATTATCAAAAAAGAGTTTTGTTGGTTTAGTGCTTTTTTTTTTTCCTCATGGCTATGAATTCCCAGAGCCTCACCACTCTGGGGAATACATTTGGTGACACTAATTAAGTAATGAAGCTAAGTAGTTGGGCTACTAAAAGAAGAGAAAAATCACATTTATTCTGTTTCAAAGTGTTAGTTTAGGAAAAATAAAACCATTACATTAGTATTGGGAACACTGGATTTGCTAGCTTATCCTAAGCAGGAGCAAGATGCTGATCATGTTGAACTGAGCTCATATGTTCCTCTTTCTCAATTAACAAACAAGTACAATAAAAATTCCTGTCACAAACAAGGCAGTGCTGTAATTTCTTTACCTTAATTTTGGCCAGGAAGTTGTAAGTCACATTTACTAGACACTCTACAGCTGTGCATATTATTTACTAGACACTGTACAGCTTCTCAACCTTTACGTGGATGATGGTACAAGGAAGAAACAGGAAGGTATCTGTAGGTTCCAAAGCCAACAGCTTCAGAGCTACGAGATCTCATCGGGAGGAGCAGCTATGCCGACATGCAGGCTGTCAACAGAGAAGTAAATAGCATGGGCTTTGGAAAGCAGGACCTAGGTGACAAAGCGTGGAATGTAAGGAAAGGGCACCTAGGAGAAGGAATGGTACAGACAGGAGACCAGAGAGCTGGAGAAGCAGAAGGTATAATTTGCATGAGTTATTGCTGAGAGAGAAATAATTGGTAAGGAATTCAGATTAAAACAGTTGTGTGAGCAGTTCTTAAAAATAAAAGAAAAAGAAAACCAAAACCAGTAGATGTGTTACAGGTAATTATATAAATACACATCCTTTCCAAGTAAACAGTAGATATTGTAAGGACATTACAGAACCAAGGATGTGAAAGAACAGCTTTACTATACAGCTGCATGGTGTGGTCAACACATTGGAGGGAGGGGATGGCATCCAGAGGGAGCTTGACAGGCTGGAGAGGTGGGACCGTGCCAACCTTAGGGATTCAACAAGGCACCCACACCTGGGTCGGGGCAATCCCAAACACAGGCTGGGTGGAGAATGGATTGAGAGCAGCCCTGAGGAGAAGGACTTGGGAGTACTGGTGGATGAGAAGCTGAATATGAGCTGGCCGTGTGTGCTGGCAGCCCAGAAAGTCAGTCATATCCTGGGCTGTATGCAGAGCAGCGTGGCCAGCAGGGTGAGGAAGGGGATTCTCCTTAATAACTCAGCAAGGTTAAACCATAACATATGGTGAGACTGCCCCCTGCCGTTCTGTGTCCAGCTCTGGGGCCCCCAACATCAAAAGAACATGGACCTGTTGGGGCGAGTCCAGAGGAGGCCACGGAGATGATCAGCGGGTGGGAGCAACTCTCCTACGGGGACAGGTCTCATCCTCAGAGTTGTGGTTGTTCAGCCTAGAAAAGAGAAGGCTCCAGGGAGACCTCACTGCAGCCTGAAGGGGTGATTTTACTGCAGTACCTGAAAGGGGCTTATAAGAAAAATGGAGACAGACTTCTTCATGGTTTTAAACTAAAAGAGTGCAGATTCCAATTAGATGTAAGGAAGAATTTTTTTTTTTTCATGATGCTGAAACCCTGGCACAGGTTGCCCAGAGAGGCTGTGGATGCCCCATTCCTGGAAACATTCAAGGTCAGGTTGGATGGTGCTTTGAGCAACCTGAGCTAGTTGAGGATGTCCCTGTCACTGCAGGGGGTTGGACTGGATGACCTTTAAAGGTCCCTTCCAAGCTGTGATTCTGCTTAGTTGAGGCAGACAACAAGAATCAGGAATGCTGCATGCAAGACAAAGAACTCGAGATCAGTTCCTCCAGTCTACGAGCACTTTTGCCAAAGCACATATGCAACACAGCTGAAGTGCTTTGCCACAAACCAAAAAGAGTTGTTACTCATGAGGCTCTCAACTTATCTCCAGATGGGCTTTACCATAGTTACACAGCTACCTCTGCTTAGAGGCACAATTGTGGCTCTGAACGAGGGGGCGGGGAACCACCTAATTACACAGTGCTGCAATTCTCACTTTGATATTAAAAGACAACACTGGGTTGAAAAAGTACCATCACTTTGAACTTCATAAGCCAGCAAGGGTACACTAATTATGGTTAAGTAAAAAATTTACTTCATTTTCATGCTACATGGTGTGGAATAGTTCAGTTTTTAAAGTGTTTCCAGTCACAGTGGAAATTTACCACTTTCCAAGCTTAAATCATACTCATACCAACTCAAACTCCCATGATGTCACCTTATGCCTAGAATTATGTTTGGCTCTACACTTACTCACAGGCACTGGCACAAGGACTCCAAAATGAGAAGGTAGGAGCCTGTGAAATGTTGACACCACCCTGTTGTTGAGGCTTGTCACAGTAACAGAGGTGCACGTGCTTACTGCATCCGAGAATCTGCTGTGGCTTTCGATAAGCCTTTCCTTATTCAGAACAGCACTGCAGTGCACAGCACGGCTTTAGTAAGCATTACATCATTGCTTCCATCGGGAATTCCTTCCACGACCCCCTTTTCATGCATTTAGTATTAATGTTTACTCTTAACAGAAGCTTTGATTCAGAATGAAGAAAAGTGGTTTCATCTGTGTTTTTTTTTTTCTACTGGAAAACATTCTGTTTCCTTTAAGCTGGAAATTTCAGTTTGTCTACACTTCTAAGTAATATTTTTTTGCAAGCTGTTAACAAAAAAGTAAGAAATGTAACTTAGAACTGCTAGATAAAGCTAGTTACATGCTATCACATGGATATACTGAAACAGAACAAGGGAAGATGAAGTTTTATTCCCAGTGTTATGATCGAGGTGACTTCTGGAATACCCTTCATAAACCTCTAAATCACATAACTGCTTCTCCTTAATGTCTCTGTAATTATTAGTTTAGATTTAGGAGCCCAGGTACACAAATAATTCCAGAAAATGCAAGGATAAATGTTGCACAGCAGTAAATTTACTTTTCATCTGCAGATGCACTTAGAATGGCACTAAAACATCAAGAGATTTCCTTTTGAAAGGCACAGATGAAATACATCCCTTCAGATAATACAGTCACTCTTGTAAAATGATTAAAGGTATTGGGGTCGCATAGGATCTTCACTTTCTGTTAACATTCACAACTGGGAAGGCTTTTCAATTTATGCACTCAACAGAAAACGAAGAAATACCTCACTATTCCTACAGCAACACTTCTACATGACCTAGCTTTAGTTAACTTCAAATGTCATCTCCAATATAACTAAACCAGTATTAGATGAATTTAGATAGATTTTCCTCAAGAATAACCTTGCTTCCACCTGTAAACCACTGCTGCAACCCTCTTACAATGACGTCGTCAGATCTCAGGATGGTTATGCTTTGATGGAAAGAACTGCTAGGCCCCTCGACTACATCTGGCTCCCAGTTTTACTCCCAACACCTTTCCTTCCTCCTTCCCAACAGCAGCTTCCCATGCCTCAAGCATTTTGCCAGGTGTGGTTTCATAACCAGCTAACACTTCATACCAAGTGAAAGGAAGCCTGACTCCACCTCCTCCTGCCCTCAGCAGCACAGCCCCAGCTCTCCCTTTCCCCCAGTGCTTACTGGGCTTATTGCAAAGCTGATTTAACCCCCAGCGAAAAGCTAGACCTTGGTTTGGGTTCACAGTTTGTTCTACAAAGATGGTAATTTGCACAGCCTTCAATTTACTCTGCACATGCTGAGATCAGGAAGCGCTCCAGCCTCAGCAAGGTGTGCACATTGAAAAGACCCAAACCATGCTTTTTCAGCTTGTGATGTGTTGTCTCATGGAACTACAGCCTCCAGCTCAAACAGATCGTTTGCTTCTACACTTGGACAAAACCACTTGTTTACATGCTCTGGTTTTAACTTCCTTTGAGATAAGCAGGCGGACTTGTGCTGCCTTCTGACTGCAATTGAAAACAGAATAATTTCTCCAATAGTTGAAGCTGTTTAAGCCTTTCAACTCAAAATAAGGATTATGGTTTCTTCCTTCTAGTAAATAGGGACCATGGGTCCCCATACTAGTTTGGGAAAATCAAGGACCTACTGGTTCATGTAAGTATGCTATGTAAAGCGTTTTACACATGCCTTTAGCATCTCAGTGCTCTCCAATACTCTGCTGCTCCCATTACCAATTGTTTGGTTGTCCTCATTAACCATGAGCTGGGGGCACCCATTCCCCCTACTTCACCTCCCCCCCAACTCCCTGGGCTCCCTGTAGCAGTGTCTCTGCATTCCACTGGCCTTCCTGTGTTTTTCAGTGTGTCAGCTCTGCCAGTGCAAAGGAGTGATAGAAGCTTGGAACTTGTCAACTGCTACCTTCCAGGAGCAATTCTTCCAAAGATCCGGTGACAGTGATGAAAGTTGAGTTTACCACCTCTTCCAACAGCAGAGATTGTGTCATCTCTTTGCATTTTTTCCTTCTGATTTTTAGAGCTGTTTCTCTGTACTGCCTACAGCACTTGCCGACATTTTAGAATTAAACAGATGCAACATTTAAATTCTTATTTTCAATCCCAGAAATGCCATTCAGTTGAGTATAAGACCCTGCAGGCTTAGCCCCTCAGCCATTTGCTTTAGCTCCTTCCCTTTCCTTGTGTATTCATGGACTCAACTCTAGGCTTAAATATGTTCTCAACTCCATCCAAAATGTGAGGTTAATATCAGCATTCATCACCTTTAAAACTACTCTTAAACCTGACAAGTAGTAGAAACCAGCAGTCTACAATTCACGAGTCTTTTACAGAAGTACAGGCAGGCAGGCTCAAATTCTGGGAAGAGTTAGAAGAATTTACATCATATAACTGCTCATCTGAAAACTAGTGCGATGCCAAGGCTGCAGAACAACTAGCCTTATGTAACCCATTTTAGTATTGCAGCTGGACAGGAAATGAGAACATTCCAGTCTGGTCAGCAGGCTCACTACAGACCTTGTTGGTTAACAAACGGAAACCAGGTATGTTAAGGTATAGTTTCTGCAAGATTTCAGGGAAGGACAAAGGTAAATTTCATGAGCCTTGAAATCTACTGGTAGGACTCTGCCCTTGGAATGCTATTTGCTCAGTTACAGTAACTGCTACCCTTTCTCTTCAGCAGTTCACCTTGCAGCCCATGTGCAATGGCAGCTGGCCATTTTTCACCCTCTGATGACTAATGCAAGTCACTGTTCTCTATAATCCCCTGCCCTCTACAAACACACACAGTGACTCCCCCCTCACCAATACAACCGGTCTTTCTGCCTGTTAGTGATGAATTTGATAGGACAGGCTTAACGTGCAGAATTCAAGTTCTCTGCTGTTTCTGCAACAAGTAAGAGAGAACTATTCTTATTTTACAAGTCATCCCAAGTGTGAAGTAGAAGGATTTGCTGTAATCAATTCCTAGACTGTAATGTGATATGTACTGTTCAGTCCCATCTGTAGCGCAGTAGGTTGACTGTGAAGGCTGTTCGGAGAACTGCTGTGCCTATTTTTCAAATCCAAAATTATGTTAAGATACCAAAGAACAGAAATCTCAAATCAATGAAGAATTCTTAAGTTCTAAATTATCCACTTCTTTCATCCTGCCTTTACCTTGTCCAAATATTTTATGAATTGAAAGGGAATGTGCTCAGTAGCAGTTACATAGTCCTGAATTTGCTCATGGAAGGCAAAAACTGGAGCAAAAAAAATTTAAGGCAGATTACCTGCTCCTTTCTCCCCAGCTCGCAACGTTGACTGCTTTGCCATGAAAATGTTATTTGGTAATAAAGCATAAAGTCAAAGACTGCCAGAGACTACCTCCAGTCCCCGCCAAAGCATCTCCACCTTTGCCAGGCTATTAATGAACACTTGCCAGGAAACAGTGACATAAATAGCTAAGGCATCCCTGCTTTTCATCAACCATGTATCACAGGGGAACTGGGGAGCTGGACAGTGATTAAAACACTGAGAAGTAGGTAAATGTTTGCCTGGAATTACACAGGACTGACCATTTGAACGAGGTAATTCAGGAGGTTTCTTTCCTGCCCACAAAAGCAAAGGAGTTGAGGCGATATTTGGCAAAATCCTGAAATTAAGAGAGATGCATGGGATATCATAAGGGATATTATTTGACACAGCCTTCTCCCCAGCACCCTTTTGCTTCTGCTTTGGCTATGTTTAATAAGTAGAAGCTTACATGAAGGACTCCCAGAAAACAGACCCTCTAACAGAACTAGTGTTTCCAGTTAGAAGCAATGGGGCTGGGGGACATGGAAAATTCTTCCAGGCACTCGATAGAGAGAGCCAAGAGTTATAAAATATTACTTACTATATATTAGGGTTGTCCCAGCAACACAAAAACAAGCATAACATTATGAAGAGCGGAAGAAAAAAGCAGCACTAAGATTTTACAATGACAGTCTTTCTTCCATAGTACTGCTTCAATTTCCATTGACATTACTTCCATCGCAATGAACTGTAGCTAACAGATCATATCCTCAGATAACAGAGGATGGCACATCACTGCTGCCTTTCTTTTGGAGGCATATTGTTTCATGCAGCTCAGAACCTTAAGTCTGCAATGATCAGTTTCTGTACTTCAATATAAAGGGGGCTTTGACTCAACCAAAATAAAGACTTGTCTAAATCGCTGACCTTTTCACTCCTGGGAAGAGGAACTAGAGCATACATTTTCCTGGCCTTTGAACTGCAGACGTATCTGCTGTGCACCAGAGCAATATGCTGGATTTACATAGCCACACGTATTCTCATGTGAAGTGTAGATATTCCTTGGCATTCTTGACCCAACCCAGCAGGGCTTGGCTCCGCAACACTTTCCAGGCTTCTTGATAATTTAATGCAGCTTCCTTGTAGTCCCAGTAGGTTTCTAAAGTCTTCATCCTGACATAAAATGAACAACAATGAAAACTTTCCTATTATCCTACTGGATGTCATATCACAAAATGAAAAAAAAGCAATCAAACATGTAAGAACATGACCAATGCCCTGTGAGCTCTTTCACGTTACTAAGTGAAATTCTCTTGTGCTTCCAGAGAATCTTGGAGAGACCCAGGCCCTGAAGGCAGTGTATCTAGACATTGTCAGCAGGGATACAAAAGGAAGCAAAACAACTCCTCCACCATGCTTCATACACACTCTCCAGCAACAGAAGTGTCAGTGTTTGACTGTGTGACAACAGGTTACAGAAAACTTCCATTATAGCAAAAAATGTTGAAGCAAAGCAGAAAGGTGGCTAGAGATAGGTGCTGTGAATTGGGTGGAAGTAGCCTCGTTTTGCTGCAAGAATGAACACGATTGCTATCTGGAAGGGGGTAACAACAAATGGGTCAGTTTTTCTTTTCCAGAACAAAATAATGGGGAAGAGCGAGACAAAGGAGAAAATATTTTTTTATCTTCTCCCTAAACCAAAAGAGACTCAGCAGTTCTGGTGCTCTGTTCCCTCTTCTCACATAGCACCTGCTCCCCACAATCTCAGCAGAACCGTTGGTCACGCTGATGAGTGCATTATACCATTAATTCTCAAAATAAGGAAATTCAGGACTAGAGTATCTGAACAGAAGTGCCTTTAAGACAATTTCCTTGCATTCCTTTCCCAGCCTCTTTCACCTCCCTTTGCCAAACAGTCTGTCCAGACATATATGGCACATAATGCTTATACATTTGACCCAATATGATAGGAAAATCATGGGCAACATGACCTTTGTCAAGAAAAAGAAACAGCCAAACTACTACAGGAACCCTAATCTAAAAAGTTGGGAACCACTGTACTGACTTCGAGAACAGGCTTTCGTGCTCAGAGGCATGTTGATCACCAGCATCCCAAAAAAACAGCCACCCCACCAAAAATTAACAGCAGACCACCAGAAGCTGTACTTCAGGCATTCAGTATTATGCTACAGATGTGTTTCTGGAACACTGTGACATGCACAGCAAGCCATGTCTCCTGCAGACCTTAAGTTCAGGAAGCGCAAGAGTGGAGAACTTGTCTATGCTATGGCTGAACGTGGGAGATGCATACTTTCTTACAAACCTGCCTACCCTCTTGTCACAGATAATCCATTTTGCTTCCTTTACCTCTTTCACATTAATCAAACTCTGTGAAATGAACCTCTGAGCTGCTCTGGAAAGTTCCATGGAAGGGCCCACTGCAACTCTCCATCTGGCCAGGGGAACAGACACAGAACCCCATTATCAATGGTGGGTCATAGATTAGGATCATCACTGAACAGGCAAAAGACCTGCAACTATCAGCATAAGGAGCATTCAGAAAACAACACAGGGCCAAGCAGGGCCAAGGTCAGCCCACCACAATCAGCTCCAAATCTCTAGCACAGGCAAGCTGTTTCTCTCCGAGGTGCTCCAACATGTACCTCATACACAGTACAAACCACCTACACCTTCTCTTCACCTCAAAACCATTCTCTGGGGAGCAATATGCATGCTTACACTCAAGGATAATGATCAAATCATTATTTGGGAAGAAATTCTCTCATGCTAGCACACTTCTTGCACTTAAAAGTACGTCTGACATAGTTGTTTAAGACTTTGACCCTAGCCTTCTGCACTATAAATGCATCTAATGACTTTTATTTGTCCTTTATCATAGAAAAGCTAATATCAGATGCTGTGTACATCTTCAAAACACAGCTGCTTGTACTTATGAGGTCACATTTAGGATGGTCCAAGATCAAAAAAGAATTATACAACACAGATTTTTGGACCGGCTCAATCTTGCTGAAGTGGAAACAGCTGTTTTCCTTTCATTTGCTGTGGATGCACAAAGATAGACAGACAGACAGACAGATTCCACCTACTACAAAACCAAAAGAAAGACGTAAATGCCTAGCTGCTCTTCATTTCTTCCTTGCTAAATGTTGCTCTCTTTCCTGAATCTGCTAGCAAATCAAGGGCTCTTCAGCTCATATGCAGCAGTCTGATTCAATTTAACTAAAACACATACAGGGTTTTTCTAACCCAGATTATTCCAACACACCTTGTTTTGGAAGCTGTTATAGTAGATGGTAAGGGAAAACAGCTAGAGGAGCAGCTTGGTATCTTCACCCCTGTGGTATCTGCAAGAACACACGTGACCGCATCCTCTTGGGGTCTCAAGCACACAACATCACTACAGGATCACAGAATCACTAAGGTTGGAAAAGACCTACAAGATCATCATCCAGTCCAACCATCAACCCAGCATTCCCATACCCACTAGACCATGTCCTCAAGCACCATGTCTACATGTTCCTTGAACACCTTGAGGGATGCGGATGCCACCACTTCCCTGGGCAGCCTGTTCCAATGCCTGACCACTCTCTCAGTAAAGAAGTTTTTCCTAATATCTAATCTAAACCTCCCCTGATGCAACTTGAGGCCATTTCCTCTTGTCCTGTCACCAGTTACCTGGGAGAACAGACCAGCACCCGCCTCCCAGGAAGCTGTAAAGAGCAATCAGGTCTCCCCTCAGCCTCCTCTTCTTCAGGCTAAACACTCCCAGCTCCCTCAGCCACTCCTCATCAGACTTGTTCTTCAGACCCTTCACCAGCTTTGTTACTCTTCTCTGGACACGCTCCAGCATCTCTATGTCCTTCTTGCAGTGAGGGGCCCAAAACTGAACACAGCATTTGAGGTGTGGCCTCACCAGTGCTGAGTATGGGGGCACAATCCCTGCCCTGCTCCTGCTGACCACACTGTTCCTGATACAGGCCAGGATGCCGCTGGCCACCTTGGCCACCTGGGCACACGCTGACTCATACTCTGCTGAACAAGCCCCTGTGCTCTGCCCTCCAGCCAGTTTTTAACCCAGTGAAGAGTCCATCTGTCTAAGCCATGAGCCGCCAGTTTCTTTAGGAGATGCTGTGGGAGACCGTGTCAGAGGCTTTACTACAGTCCAGGTAGACAACACCCACAGCCTTCCCCTCATCCACCAGGTGGGTCACCTGGTCAGAGGAGGGATCAGGTTGGTCAAGCAGGACCTGCCCTTCATGAACCCATGCTGGCTGGTCCCGATCCCCTGGTTGTCCTGCACCTGCCATGTGAGCTCACTCCATAATATTATGGAGAACCGCTCCATAATCTTCCTCAGCACTGAGGTCAGGCTGACAGGCCTGTAGTTTCCCGGATCCTCCTTCCAGCCCTTCTTGTAGATGAGCATCACATTGGCACATGTCCAGTCTTCCAGGACCTCCCCTGCTAACCAGGACTGCTGGTAAATGATGGAGAGAGGCTTGGCAAGCTCCTTTGCTAACTCCCTCAGTGCCCTTGGATGAATCCCGTCTGGCTCCAAAGACTTGTGAGTGTCCAGGTGCCACAGTAGGTCACTAACTGCTTCCTCCTGGATTATGACAGATTTATTCTGCTCTCCATCCCTGTCTTCCAGCTCAGGGGACTGATAACTGGTCTGGCTATTAAAGACTGAGGCAGAGGCAGCATTCAGTACCTCAGCCTTTTCCTTGTCCTTTGGCACTATGTTTCCCTCCACATCCAATAGGGGATGGAGATTCTCTTTGACTCTCTTTGTTGTTAATGTATTTGTAGGAACATTTTTTGTTGTTTTTCACAACAGTGGCCAGATTAAGTTCCAGTTGGGCTTTAGCCTTTCTAATTTTCTCCCTGCATGACCTCACGGGATCCCTGTACTCTTCTTGAGTTGCCTGCCCCTTCTTTCAGGAGTGCTAAACTTTTTTTTTTAACAGGATTTAACAGTGGATGCAACAGAAAGCTGCAGTTTAAACAGCTTCCTCAAAGAGTTGTCAGAATCAGACAGATAATAATTCATGCTCAGCTTCTGCATTAAGCTTCAAAGAAATTTTCAACATATATGTAAAAATGCTTTCAAATTCAAAGTACATTACTTCTGCCTAAAAACCACACATGATTTGACTGTATCTCAGCTTTGGTTGGGCCATTAAGGCTCTGAGCCCTAGTGACAAAGAACCTATGACATTTTTTTGGCAGAAGGGAACACTCATTTGCTGCCCCAGGCAAAGTCCAGTACAATCATATGATCTCCAGCCTATCCAGGTCTGCCTGACTGCATTCCTCTTATGTTTCCCTTATGTATTTCAATCTTGCCCCTACACTACTGTGTAAGAGAGAGGCAGAATGTATGCCAGAGACATGAGAGGTGATCCACAGATTTAATTTTGAAAGGTATCACACTCTTGGAAAAAAACCTTACACAAATCACCGATGTGCTTGGAAACATTCACAGGCTCAGCCACGTGCAAAGCTGAGCAGAAAAGGGCTCACAAGCAAGGCAGCCTGCAAAGAAAAGCAAAACACTGCTGCAATACTTCTCACCAACAAACCCTACTTTTAACCCTACATTCAGTTTCAAACATTTACATTCAACCCATAATGCACTTTTGAGATTTCAGACATATCATGCATTAAAAATATTGACATAGCGCAAAGCATGAATCAAAACATTACTCTTACACAAAAAAAAAAAAAAAATCAATGAATCGCATCTAATAGAGCAAAAGTTCACAGATCTTCAATATACAAAAATCTGTTCTGAATCCATAATGATAGGGGACCAGGAAACCCTGCTTGGCCTGATTTTGTTAGTATCTTCTTCAATGCTTCAGATAAAATGCAGTCACTGCAGGCAAACTTTGTAATGGACACCAATTGTTGAGAAAATACAGAATAAAGTCACAGAGTGAGCTAACTCAATGAGGGAGTTTCACTCAAGTGCAAGTTTTAACATTAATGTAAGGTGTTGCAGCATTGGAAAGATGGTTAATGCATTGCTGTGTCTGATTTGGGAGACTGGATTTTCAAAACATGATTGAAAAATTGGCAAATGAGCTTTGTGGCTTTTTTCCAACGTCATCCGAGACGATGAAAACAAGATTCACACAGCAGAAAACATGTAGAAGCTCAATACAATAACTAAACAAAGATCAAGTCTTGAGATACTTATAATGGATTGTCACAGGCAGAAAAATACTACTTACTAAAAGCTCTTCTATCTGGCAAAGACCTAACAAGCATCGGTGACATGCAATATAAAACAACTTTTCTCACTTAGACCAGAGGACTGTCCCACAGGCCTCTATGCAGTGGCAAGACCATCACAGGAATTGTTTAATGTTCAAACTTAAGGAAAATTGAGAAGGGGCTAGAAAATTGCAACTAAAATCTTGCCAAATGTGGTTGTGGGGGATTTTTTGTGTTCTTTTTTTGTTTGGTTTTGTTTTTTAATTGGACAACAGCAGTAACAGTGAAACTACAGCCCTCCCATGACAGTTACTTTCATTAGGCTTGCATTTCCTTACAATCGTCCTCAGTCATTCCAGCAGGAAATATTTAGCAGTCACCTGACAGAATCCTTTTTGTTTTTCATAAATGAACAGTGGCAAAAAATCTTAAATATGAAGCCCAAGTGAAGGTTCTATACTTTAGTCTAGGTACTTAAATCTTAAAGCCATCTGAAAGTCCTTCCTCTCCTCTAACAGCCCACCCCCTCCAATTAGGTGTCACTGGAACTAGAATTGTCCATACTGCAGACTGAAAGGGAAGGAGGAAGAAAGCACAGATCCCACTGCGATGGCTCCAGACTACAATTTAAGAGAAAAGAGGATCAGTGATCAGTCATCCATTTAACAAGCCCAACAAGAAACTCAGGGCAGGTTTATGTTCCAAAGTCTCCCTTAGATTCAGATCAAGGGTTGCACAGCCACCCCTTGCACAAACAGCACTGCCTGGTGACTGTATGGTGGATGGCACTGTATGACAAACAACAGCTTTCACTTCCTCAGGTGATGAACATGGCAGGTTTTTTCCTACCAGCAGGAGGAAAAAAAAAAAAAAACCAGCAAAAAGCTTCCTTTGCCATACCACCACAAAGTGATCTGCAAACTACAAGGATACTGCAGAGGTTTTCATGTAACAATTCAGATTAGCATGGCACAACACTGCCGAAGGGTCTGTCATCATTCCTTTGACAGTAAGCATGGAAAACACATAAAGAAAAAGAGGTGGAGGTGAGAGGTTATAAAGAAATAAATAATATTTTAGACAGACTAGCTTGAGACATGAGTGAGAATTTAAGTAAGGTACAGGAGATAATAGAAAGTGAGACAGCACAATACAGTGTTATCTGGTTCTTGGGGAAGAAGTAGCTAATGCCAACCAAACACCATCTCCTTCTCACAGTCTCTCTCAGCTGAAAGCAGATAAACTAAACCCTGAAAAAACCCACTGCTGAATGCTATGCTTAACATCTTAGCTAAGCTAAACCACTACAAATTCCTAAACCTGCCTTTTAGGAGAGCAAAGTTCTGCCCCGAGTAAGCTGTCAACCTGTTCCAATTTAACAATGCCACACTGATCCTCTGGAGAATTAAAGAAAGAAAGGCACAAAAAGAAGGACAAGCAGCTTTAGACACAGGAAAGAAGAAAACAGAAGAACGCCAGAATCAGCATACTAGTAAATTTTAACTGCCCCAGTGGACTGTCAGTGGACAACAGCAGATGAAGGAAGGCTTAAGTAAAGAATGATCCTTGTCCTAATACACCCTACAACAACCAAGACAATCTGCTCAGCCAATCTGAAAGGACTACAGAGTGATATTCCCTTGATGGAGCAGAAAGGATGGGAGGCCAGAGACCAAGAAGCGGACAAAGAGTCAGGGCAAGGAACTTGGGGGCAAAGTGGGAAAAGGAAACTGGCTGACAGCACAGCTCTAGAGCCAACCATTTGTGGGAGGCGATAACAAGGTACATCTGAATGGGAAGAAAATACAAAACTAGATAACAGTTAAATACACAGGAGTTTAGAGAAAACAACTCTCAGTGTGGGATTTCTTATCTGAAGTCCCCTCAAATTCAGACTGTGAGGAAGAAAGGAAAAAAACATATTAGACTATCGTGTAGAAAGGGAAAGGGAAGAAGAAGGAAACAGCAATGAATTTTTTTATTTTGCTTTTCAAGTGAAGAGTAGGAAAAACAAAGACCTCAAAAGGAAAGCAACTGGACAAGCTGACTGGGGAGCTAGCATCTCTACTGTATAAATAGAGTTTGTACAGCCTAAAAGTGATGTCACATCTGCGACTCAGCTGGACTTTGTCAGAAGTCCAGACTGAAAAATGGTAGAGGAAAAAAAAGTCAAAGGAAATTACAAAGCCACTGGAGTCTAGAAAAGCCCTGAGGTAAGGTGACTTTATGTAAGCAGCATATGATCAGCACATGAGTCACCTACCCAACAGTGCACCAGCTCACACTCTGTTCTGAGGAAATTATGATGGCTAAACAAGTGAGGACAAACTCCCACTCAAAAGAGGCTAATACTTTTACGTTTAAAACAGAGTTAAGGAGAAAGTCTGTCTCTACTTACAGAATCAGTTGAAACCATTACAGCAATAGTGGAGCTCATGCTGATATCAGAACTTTCAAACAGTAACAAGACTTTTACAAACACAATCTTTAATTCACAAAACTCAAAAGCAAGCAAGATCTAATAATTAAAGATCCAGGGTGCATTCTGGGTAAGTTCATCTCATCTAATGTCTTGGTACCATGAAAGGCAGAAGTGGCCTCTCTCTCTGCTTCCAGCCATACATACCTATTACCTTTGCACAGGTTTTATTACCTGTTTTAGCTTTCCATGAGCCAATTCAGCTCATCAGTCCAACAGAAAAAAACCAGAAGACAAGGAAGTTTGGGGCAGTCTTGTTGGAGGCCTGTGGCCAGTGGCATCCCCCAGGGGTCAGTGCTGGGTCCAGCCCTATTCAAAATATTCATCAATGACCTGGAGGAAGGGATGGAATGTCCTCTCAGCAAGTTTGCTGATGATACCAAACTGGGAGGAGTGGCTGCCACGCCAGAAGGCCGTGCTGCCCTCCAGCGTGACCTGGACAGGCTGGAGAGCTGGGCAGGGAGACATCGAATGCAATTCAATAAGGGCAAGTGTGAAGTGCTGCATCTGGGGAAGAACCCCATGGATCAGTACAGGCTGGGGGCTGTTCTCCTGGAGGGCAGCTCTGGGGAAAAGGACCTTGGAGTCCCAGTGGACAACAGGATGGCCATGAGCCAACAGTGTGCCCTCGCGGCCAAGAAGGCCAATGGCACCCTGGGGTGCATTGAGAAGAGCGTGGCCAGCAGGTCAAGGGAAGTTATCCTCCCCCTCTACTCTGCTGGTGAGGCCTCCCCTGGAGTGCTGTGTCCAGTTCTGGGCTCCTCAGTTCCAGAAGGACAAGGAGCTGCTGGAGAGGGCCCAGCGCAGGGCCATGAAGATGATGAAGGGCCTGGAGCACCTTCCATGTGAGGAAAGGCTGAGAGAGCTGGGGCTGTTCAGCTGGGAGAAGAGGAGGCCGAGGGAGGATCTTATCAATATGTATCAATATCTAAAGGGTGGGTGTCAGGAGGATGCGGCCACGCTCTGCTCAGGGGTGTCCAGTGACAGGACTAGGGGCAACGGCCATAAACTGGCAAACAGATGGTTCAACCTGAACATGAGGAAACCCTTCCTCCCTGTGAGGGTGACAGAGCCCTGGGACAGGCTGCCCAGAGAGGTGGGGGAGTCTCCTTCTCTGGAGACTTTCCAAAGCCGCCTGGACTTGTTCCTGTGTGATCTGCTCTAGGGGATCCTGCTCTGGCAGGGGGTTGGACTAGATGATCTCTAGAGGGCCCTTCCAACCCCTAACACTCTGTGAATCAGTAAATTGTTTTCTGCCACATTAGCCACATTTCTGCCACATTTTCTGGCACTGGCTCACCACAAGGTTGGAGAAGTGCTACTAACAAAAGGGAGAAACAGGAATCTACAGCCAGTAGCAGCAGAGACTGCTGCAGGACCATCCCCAATCAGCAGCTACAAGCACCTAAATTAGCTCAACAGCTGGTATAGCTGCATCCCAGGGCTAGTGAAATCATATCTGGAAGTAACTCTAAAATAAAATAAATCTTCCAAGGCAATGGATTTGGAACCTTCTACATCTCTAAGCCAAAATCAGAGATAAGTTTCTGTATAAATGAAACTATGCCCAGCTCTATGATAGCTATTTGGGTTGGAATACTACCAAAAATGTAATGCAATGCCAGGCTGGATGATTACCGCAAGAAACTCCAGTCTGATAAACCATTTCTAATAATGTAAAAGAAACCTCCAAGTATGGCTTCCTCAGACAAAACCTTTCTGTTCTTTCCAGAAAGTCTCCATCTACATAATATATGCATTGCAGAAAGAGCCCTACACACTACCTCACCTTACTAGCTCTTACTCCATCATATACTTAGATGAAAGAAGATTTTAGCCTAGATTTTTCTAAAACAAGCAAACCAAAATATCTTCTTTTTTTTTTTTTTTAACTCAAGCTCTTCCTTCTTGTGAAAGAAAGAAGTCACATTTGATAGAATCACTAAACACCAACCATATATCAATAATCCCACGCAATTTTGGGATGGGGAGTTTGAACACCACCAAGGGTACAGCGCTACAGGCAGCTGACATAACAGCTCACATTTTCAAAAAAGATACTCCCTCCTCTCATCTCCCTCTCCACTCCTTCTTCCCCAGCTGTCCACTGCCACATTCAGAGAAGACCACTTTAACTCAAAAAGAACCCCAAAATGCTGAGTTTTCTGCCAAGATAGAAAGTTGAAGAGGCTTACAGAGGTGTCCAACAGACAGCAGATCTAGTGGAAGAGAAGGACATGGCTCCACTGATGAGGACTTTACCCTTCTGAAAAGTAGTAGGCCTTCAGAAGAGATCAGCTGCCCCAAATTCTTACCCTAAGTCCAAACAAATCACCTGCAATTTCTTCTCTGTCATGAGATGCGTATTGCATCTATTTTGCCCAGGAGATGATTAAAAAGACCAAAAAGGGAAGCCTTCCTAACACATGCAGTACGTGCCATATCTTTCAAGTATCAAATTTTAACAATGAACTTATCTAAAGTGAGATTCATGAGCAGATTCTGGTATCACCACAGTATTCTTAAGTTTCATTAACCTAAATTCACTTTCCTAAACATAACAAAAACATCTTTACCTGAGAGTGTCTGGTAGATCCTCTTGAGAAATACTTGACACCAGCTTTTGGAATGTATGGAAGAGTTCTACTTTACAGATCTTGGATCTGATGAAACAACAACAGCAAAAAAATAATCAGAAATTCTGATGGAAAAAAAAGAAATCAGAAATGCCCTTCCTCTTATAGCTCACAGTAGTACATCCCAGATGAATATTTTTGATTTAAAAATACACAACTATGTTCACTTCTCAAAGAATGGAAAAAGTTCTACACAATTAAACTCTTCCTATGCCATCCGAGCTGCCCACCTGCCTTTTCCCTTATTTTAAAGGTTTTATTAACAAACAGCTGCATCGCCCCCACTGTCCCAGCCAGCTCTGGGTCAGTCTGCAGAGAGAACGTTTTCCTATTACCATACTGGAATCTGTGTGAAACTGCACTGTCATCAGCTCACAACTACAGCAAGGCTGCCCCAGAAGGACTACTCCCAGAACTGATCAAATAAGCACAGATGGACTCCAAAGGCTCGTTCTAATTGGCAAACTTTGTATTATTCAGAACAAATAAAAGAACCAGCAGAAATATCTGGAACAATGCTGTCCTCTTCACAATGGTGACAAGGACGCTTTCAGCTGCAGTGCAGTTCAATATGAAGAGGCTCATAAAAAAATAAAGTGGGTCAAAGTTCGAAAGATCTTTTGAAGATTCAATATGCATCTCTGTCAGCTTTAAGCCCTTCTCTTCCCCCAAAGAGAAAGCAACCAGAAGAGCTAGTTGCATGCTTGCTTTTGAAATCCTCAGCTATTTTATCTATTTAATTAAATCTGTTGTCTTTACAATGACAATGCATTTCTCCAACATGTACAAGCTGGTTCTCCAGAAGCACTGGAAAAACACACCAATCAAAACCACCGATCAAAGAAAACCTTCCTATTATGCTAGTTAAGCTGTCAAAGGCTTGTATCATAGTTTTTGGTGCTTTAGATAATTAATGAAAGCACATACCAGACATCTACCTACAAATTCTGTTCAGTCAGTCAGCTACAGCTTCCTTGATATTTACTGTTATCTAGTCTATTGAAAGGGGGAAAAACCATCAAACAACACCCCCTACCACTCACCCTGAGATTCCTTGAGAGTAAAAAGAACAGGGTAGAAATACAAGTTTGGTTTATTATTAAACATACACACATACCCCCCATAAGGCTATAAAGTCCTTCTCTACATCTTTGTCAGTGACATGGACACTGGGATTGAGTGCACCCTCAGCAAGTTTGCTGACGACACCAGGCTGTGTGGTGTGGTCAACACATTGGAGGGAGGGGATGGCATCCAGAGGGACCTGGACAGGCTGGAAAGGTGGGACTGTGCCAACCTTAGGGAGTTCAACAAGGCCAAGCGCAAGGTCCTGCACCTGGGTCAGGGCAGTCCCAGCACAAGGACAGGCTAGGCGGAGAATGGATTGAGACCAGCCCTGAGGAGAAGGGCTTGGGGGTACTGGGGTATGAAAAACTAGACGTGAGCCAGCAGTGTGCGCTGGCAGCCCAGAAAGCCAACCGGATCCTGGGCTGTATCAGGAGAAGCGTGGCCAGCAGGGCGAGGGAGGGGATTCTCCCCTCTACTCTGCTCTTGTGAGACCCTCTCCCTCCAGTTCTGCATCCAGCTATGGGACCCCCAACATCATAAAGATATCGACCGGTTGGAATGAGTCCAGGGGAGGCCACGAAGATGCTCCGAGGCCTGGAGCCCCTCTGCCATGGGGACAGGCTGGGGGAGTTGGGCTTGTTCAGCCTGGAGAAGGGAAGGCTCCAGGGAGACCCTATAGCACCTTCCAGTGCCTGAAGGGGGCTACAAGGAAACTGGGGGGGGTGGGACTTTTTACAAGGGCCTGTAGTGACAGGACCAGGGGGTAATGGGTTTAAACTGAAAGCAGGGAGATTCAGATTAGATATCAGGAAGAAGTTCTTCACAGAGAGGGTGGGGAGGACTGAGACAGGTTGCCCAGAGAAGCTGTGGCTGCCCCATCCCTGGCAGTGTCCAAGGCCAGACTGGATGAGGCTTGGAGCAACCTGGGCTAGTGGAGGGTGTCCCTGCCCGTGGCAGGGGGGTTGGAACTGGATGGTCTTTAAGGTCTCTTCCAAACCAAACCATTCTATGATTCTAGAAGTTTCTTTTGTGACCTTTTATAATGTTTATCACTGGGTTTAATCCTGATTTCCTAAGGAAATGGGACCTTTTCAATCACAGAGTTTTGTAGGCCCTCTTTAATAACTTTTGAATGTTTTAGTGAACTTTGAGTCACATAACACAGGAATGGATCTCTCAACAATAGTAAGCTCCTACAGTTTTGTGCAAACTGGTACCTAGCAGATGGCTTTAAATTTTTAGAGTTGATACACAAATGCTACATAACAAATTTAAGCCTACTGAGAAAAATGAGTTGGTTCATTTGTTTAATCTTACATAGATCTTCTGCAATACATTACACGCCACATGTTGAAAACTAATATCCTACAGTGCACATAAAGCCTGTCCCAAAAGACACTAAGTCACCCAGGTCACCTGTGCTAACAATACACCAGACACCAATACTGGTCACAAAGCACAAACTTCCTGGTCCTCTTCTTTCCAGGGAAAATTTGAAATCCTAGGATATAGCAGGATAAAATTCAGTCAAGTCAGGCCTAACTTCAAGAAGCTCAGAATGTGCAACTTGCAGGCATGTGAATGAATTCTCCACATGGACTGTCTAAGCTCTACTTATTTTATTCACTAATATCAGGATTATCTTCTTTCTCCCAAAAAGCCTGGGAAAAGTCAACAATAAGACCACTGATAGTGTAAGCAGCCAACAACCAAAACATGACCCCAACCCTCAAGCTGAACTTCCACAGACCAATGATAATTTTGGTCACCTCACCTAAACTGAGGAAAGGGTAGAGAGATGAATAAATTTGTCTGCAGATGATTAGAAGTAATTCCTCTCAACAAGAAAAATACGTAACTGTTTCTTTAAACATTAATAGTTAATAGAAGATTATGATGCTTCTTAGAGAGCACAGTATCAAGACAACAATTGGAAAGGTGAGATGTTTTGTGTCAGGAATCTGCTGCAAGCATTCTGTAACATTTTCAAACTTTAAGGCAGAAAGTCGTATTTCAAAGCAATGCTTTTAAGAATCACACAGCCAGGTCAGCTGGCCTGACCCTTACAGAAGAATCTGTAAAAAGAGGGCCTGCAACACACACATTTCCTTCACAGTCATCAACCCAAAAGATACAAGGCAAAAATTCTGTAGACTTCACCAATAAATAATCTGTCTTTTATTAAAAATTGATCACAGTCCCCCCACCACCGTGGGGGGGGGAGCATCAATAATGCTCCATTTAATCAACAATGGCAAAGAAATAGGATAAACTTGTTAACTCTCACTGAACATTTGTCTTTCTGACTCCTCTTTGCTCCCTTACACAGCGACTCTTCCTTTTTTCCCCACTCCCCACCTTCCCTCTTTTTCCACACTCCCTAGATTTCCTTCTGCTCTGACAATGCACCACACATCACACAAGCTGACAGAGGCACATACACTAACAGATAAGATATCTAACAAAAAAAAGTTATCCCTATATCACATTCCCACACCTGCTCTGATGACTCCCGATCCCCTTCTTTGTTGTTCCCTGCCGGAAGCCATCTGAGGTGACATCCAGAGGTTGCTCAGGAACTGCACACCAACTGACAGCTGCAGAAGAAAGGATTATGAACAAGGGAGATGCTCTCATCACAAAAGCAGAACTTAACAGTTCCTTTCATTTTATGTGTTCACATGATAACATGCTGCTTCCCAAAATAATTAGAAGGACTGTGGTTTTCTAGGATTCCAGTATCTAAAAGAACAGGTAAATTCTGTTTAATTATTTTTTTATATATATATATATATACACACACACACAGAGCTTTCATCTTCATAAGATCCTTCAAGAATCCATGGTTCTAAATATTTGACCTCCAGCTTTTTCTCCCTTTTTTTTAGAGGAATTCTACCTTCTTTCATGCATCCTGTCTAGAGAAAGCATGAAGAAATTTCCAAGTAAGACAGCTTATTTTCATAGCAGGCTGTGAAATACTCCCCCAAGATACTTCACAGAATCAGAGAATGGTTTGGATTGGAAGGGACCTTAAAGATCATCCAGTTCCAACCCCCCTGCCATGGGCAGGGACACCCTCCACTAGCCCAGGTTGCTCCAAGCCTCATCCAGCCTGGCCTTGGACACTTCCAGGGATGGGGCACCCACAGCTTCTCTGGGCAGCCTGTCCCAGTGCCTCAATTCTACGACTCTGTGTTGACATGCCCAATCTGACTCTCCACAGTTTAACAGTTCCTTTAAATTCTACTGCCTTAAGATAATTTTTGTCCTTTAAGTTCCCCCATTTCTCTGTGTTTTTAACAGGCAAAGCAGTTGCACATGCATTAACTCTAAAGACAACTTTCACTGCTTCTCTCCTTAAAGATATTGTCTTGCTGTTAAACAGGCTCAAAAACTACACATTATAAAGCACACTATGGAGACTGGTTGTATTATGATTCAGCTGTGTGCTGCGATTGCCACACTCTGCTGAGCGTAAATTGTTACTTGCATTGTGATTTAGGTAAAATGCTGTATCACTCTACTAAATTAAAATCCCGTGTAACGTCGAATAACACTAGATACATACAACTGGCATTAAACATTAAACCCTCCACATGGGGCATATCTAAAGCCACCTGATCAAAGGATATCACATTCTGACAAGCAGATAAAATTTTACTTAAAAAGGAAGATGCTCTGTATTCTATTATTTCCTCATAGTTATCGCAAACTTCAAAATATTAAATGGAATACTTTTTAAAAAATATCAGCTGAAATGTTCCTAGCAAGCATATTTCAATACAAATAACATATATAAATAACAATACGTATATATTTCAAACAACATAATATATATTTCAATACAAATAACATCCCTGAATTTAGAGTTTATTTTGATTTTCACTCCTTGAAGAGAAAAATCAACCTGGCATAATCCACATATACAAAAGCGTGCTAAAGCATCACTCATCTTTATTTGACAATTACCTAAGTGTACAGAAAGACATACACAGGAATTTAGTCACAGTTGGCTTCAGATCTTTTTTGCTAAGTGAATTGGCACCATTTTTCAACAATGGATTTTGTTCCCTATCTCACAGAATCAGTTTAATAAATTTGAATTCCAGTAAGAAATCCTTTGCTTCCATTCTATTTTATCATCAGCTCTGTTGTAACAGAAAAACTTCCAGTTCCAGCTAAGCCAGAAAAGCATACAACAGCAGAAGGTATAATGTCCAAGTTTAAAGTGCTTAACCATACAAATACAGCGGCAGTGCCATTGAGTTTTTTCTTCATGTGAGATCATGTTGCTAAATCACAACATGACTTGCATATTCATCACCATGACAAAAAAAAATGCAATGTCCAAAACCTCTATCAATTAAACTTTTATGCTATACTACTCTCTAGTCTGTTCCAGAAATCTGTGAACGTAGACAATTACAAGCATAACTCAGCATGGTAAGTCTCATATTAATTACCAAGGTGAATGCAAAATTAACCGAAACAAGAAGTCTTTTGATATTTTTGTTTTCTTATTGCCCTCAGAACTTCAGCTTTTGCTGGTTACCTTCTGTCTTTGTTTAGATTATAAATTCTTAATGGCATCATCCAATTGTTAATCAGTCAGAAAACTCCCTACAGGCAACTAGAGGCTGAGCTGAATACTGTTAATTATTAACAATTAAGTTCTGGCCTGAAATTAATTTCTTACTGTAAGTCATACTTTGCCTCTAGTACTGGCAATAAATGATGTTCCGTTTCAGGAAACCACCTAATTTCCATTTGGACTTTTGCACACACTTATGCAACTAGCCCAAGTTAACTCACCTGCACTACAAGGAACAAGTTTTGTTTTGCTGTTACTTTGAACTTCCTGAATTGCTTGACGACTATGTTCAAATCGAAGATCTGATTGCAGCAGCTTAACCTCCTGAGTGAGAAAACCATCTGGTAAAAAAGAGACATGCTGACACCTAAAGTAAACATGAAAAAATACAAGTGATTTTAAGTCTGGTCTTCCCAAACAAGCCAATTTTGTGCAATTTCCCTTCATAATCTACGTTGACTCTACTTGAGGAAACAAAATCAGGAAGAGGGCAAGAAAAGTTAAAACTTCACCACGCTGAGTTGGTGTCCTTCCAGCTGCTTTTTCTGCTGGAAGGCTTCTAAGAAAACCCTGGTGGGTAACAGCTACTCAGTGTTCCATGAAGGGACAACCAAGGGGATCCTGAATCTAATGGAAATTCTTTTGTGAATCTTCAAGTCTGATACATCCAGTAGTCATCACCTATATCCCCATACTACACAGGGCTACTTTCTGAAAAACATGAATTTGCAGAAATGCACATTTTCTGCAAACAACTTTGGTGCAAAGTCACGATATTTGCATATCACATGTCTTCCATCAATCTTTGCCTCCACACCTCTGTCTGGTTTCCAAAGGAGAGCACTTACCTTTCAAAAATTGCCCTCCGCATAGCTTCTTGGCTATATGGACATTTCCCCACTATAATTGCTGACAGGTACACTGGATACTGCAGGAAATGCATCAGAAGAGCTCCCTGACACCCTAACACATTCCAGCGAGCCATTTTGTCACTGCAGGACATAGAGGATGTTCTATCCCCACGACCTGGCTTTACTCGTAATAATCCCACACAGTGATACCCTAGCCCGGGTGTTCGGGCATCACCCAGCTTTCCAGGTACGCATTTTGCTCCAGTTCTATAAACGTCTACTATCTTCGGTCTCCCTAAGCCAGTCTCCTCATTAGCTGTTTGCAACTCTGCAGAACATTCCCAGCTCTTTGGATTTGTGTCATCTTGTTTCACAGGTACTTGCTGCACAGCCAAGTCTTCAGCAATTACGGAAAAACAGCCATCATTGTCAGTTTTCATTCTCTTGGTTATATGACTACTTGCCATTTCCTCAGATTTCATTTTATCTTCTGGACCCAAATGATCACGGTTACTTCTACGCTCCACTGATTGTTGAGCTGCACCATCTCCAGTCACCAGCTTAGAAAGCTGGTTCTCTGGTTCACTAATTGGAATAATAGAAGCATCTCCACCTAGAAGAAGTAACATCAAAATTGGCTAAAAACGCACCTCTCATGACTGGAATACATCACACCGATAATATTACGGCTACTACCAGCTTTCACAGATTTGCACTCAAGAAAATTCAACTGCAAGAACACAATTTTCACAAAACATTGCCCTGTACAAAGATGAATCTGACTTTGCTGAAGTTTGATCCAGTGTATGTTTAAACTCAAGTTTTACATTCTACTTAAGAAATAATCAAAGAAGCAGAATTTAAAACTAAAATCATAAAGCAACAAACCTCAAAAGAATAATTAAAGAATAACCTAGCAAACAAGGATGGAAGCTTTCATCTGTACCACTAAAACAAGCTCAAAACCAAAACTGTGAAGCTCAGTTCAAAGCAAACAAAGCCTGGCAGAGATGTGAGAAAATGGCCCTCAGGAAATTACTCTTGCTATGAAATCGGAAGATGTAGATTCTATTCTCATATCACTCTAACAAAGTAAACCAGCATAGCATATTCCAGCAACGCCATCAAAATCATGAAAATGTAGGAGCAACTAACATGAAGTACCAGTGAGGCACACTTTGAGAGTGTTCGACTTCTTTGCTTTGGTAACAGAGCAGCAGCTGTTACCACTGGGAAGTGTGGTAACATCCAGAGGCCCAATAAGCTCATAGGTACCATCTTTGTTGTGCTGGTTTTCAAAACACAGAGTGTTTTCTGCCACAATAACAGAGGATTTGCACTCCATTCCATAAGAAGTTGAGGGGTTGGTTTTTTGAGTTCACTGGTTCACTGGTTTTGGGTGGGGTTTTTTTTTTGTTTGGTTGGTTGGTTTGGGGGGAGGGGGGGCAGCATGTTTAGAATTTTTGTTCTTGTTTTGGTTTGGGGTTTTTTTTGTTGTTGTTGTTGCTTTGGTTTGGGTTTTTGTGTGGTGGGGTTTTTCCTCTTTTTTGGGTGGGGGGTAGGGGTGGTGTTTGTTTGAAGAACTGTGGTAAACGTCAATGTTTTTATTAAGCTTTGAATCCAAGGGGATAATGTTGAAAACAAAGCAACCAGGAGATATGACAGGACCTCTGACAAGTATGTTAGATTCTGGAAAATAAAATAATAGCCATTATTGTTTAAATAGAAAGTGAAGCATTCCAGTATATAATGAGCAGTATAATGGGATTTACTGAGTTCTCATGAATAACATCCAGTGAGATAAAATGCCAAATGTATCTGTGGAGGACCAGTCAAGTACATCTTAGGGCACAAACTGATAACATGAGTTACTGCCTCACTCTCACTCCAGACCAAAGGGACCAAAGAAAGGCAAGGGGCAGAAAAGCGTCTACAAGCAGGAACCATGAAATTGAGTCACTCCAGCATACTCACATGGGGTATGACTGGAGAAGAAAACAAATACAATATTTGGTTTGAGTTTCCATTTTCCTGTTTCAGTTCCTGGAATAAAGATACTGCATTGCTGATGTGAAACTGCCAGCCGCATCTGATGGAGAAGATACCTGTTAGGCAGAAAGTTTTCATGAAACATTTACTTCATTTTAGATGCATGGCAAAACAACAAGAAAATAGATGCCCACTAGTGCCTGTTCTTTCCTGATGTAGTCTCTAAGGAGCCAATCAGTTACGTCTCTATAAACGGATGGAATCCAACATACTGCATAAACCCAAACACATCACTGGACCCTTAATAACAGATCTCAAAGGGTTGGATTCAATGCAGTTAACTATCTCCTCAATCTAAGGTCCCCTGCTCCCACTCTGTATTTTTACCAGCACTGCAACTCACCTGATTCTGTGAGAGCCACTTTAGTGGCATCAGACCACAAGAAATGTACTAATTTCTGTAGCATTCCGATCTCCTGGCTCAGTTCCCTGAACCAGCTTATCCCATGTGAACAAGAGGACTGGTACATGGGAAATAGCAAAAAGGCTACCCTTGACAGCTTGTCATAAGACCAGAATTGATGTCACGTGAAATCAGACCCTACATCTTCTTACAGAGCCTCTACAAGAATAAGGAATAAACGAGCTTTTGTGAAAGGGCCTTACTACCACCTAGAAATGTAACAATTAGGCTGAACTCCTGCTAACAAAGGAGAAAAAAGTGTTGCTTACACAGAAGTAACTCTCTCTTTCATTACATTCTCATCCCAGAAGCTGCAAAATCTGCGTATTTCAGCTACAGGTCAAAACCATTTGTATCACAACAACCAGCCTCAAGTGGCACCAAATAACAGCATGTGAACTTCATGCCTCACCTCTGGAAGCTCCTCTTGGCCACAATTTCAGCATGACTGTCATTCAGAATGTCTCCTAAAGCAGCAACCAAATGAGAGCAATATGCATCATTACTGAAAAGGAGATGAACATAGCAAACTGAATTTGACAGATGATAGTTCTCCAGATTTGTTAGCATTTGAAGGTTTAACATGGGTATGAGATTATTCATTTAGACTTCCAGTTACCACAAAAGGAGGTCAATAGCCTACACACAAGTGAAAGATAAAAGTCTTCAGTCCACAGCAAGTCAAAGACTTGTTTAAATACCAAATTTTAACTCTTCTGATATCTGAAATCCTTTGAGTTGAATAACACTGGCTTACTTAAAAACCTACCTGATGTTTGCTGTTAATAGCAAATCATGATTTTCTCAGATAAAGTATAACATCCAGAAAATTTCAAGTGTTTAAGTGCAACAAAAAATTTCAATCAGAAGCTATGTCCTACAATTTAAATTACTTCTCTTGAAAAAAATTCTTGTATTTACCAGTTATACACATCACATTTTGAAGCTTCCTGAAGTGTCTGCCTCTTGCGGTATCTAAGGAACATCATCTGTAGGTCAGCTTTTATTTCAGGAATAAAAGACCAGGTATAAAAGTCCTCTTTAACAGTTCTAAAAGTTTAAAGATTAGAAGTTTTCTAACAGATAAACATTAACACAACATACCAACCAAGTTAATTTAAAAATAAATTAATAAGAAAATATTTTCTAAACTTAAGATCACTGAAGACAAACAACAGAGGAACTAACCACTTTTTTCTAGTCAAATTTCTAGTTTGACTCTTCATCTCTAGACTGTAAGTAGTACAGCAGTTAAATCACAATTTTCCTAAATCAATCAGAAAAAAATTACTGTATCAATCCTCCAACATGGCTAAGTCACAAGAAACATCCACAAAAATCTAAGATACAAAATTTAATTTCTTCTCTTTTGTTTCACTGAAATGAATTAGTATGAAGGACATTATATAGAACATGAAACAGCTGAAGACTGATTGTCGTGGTTTAGCCTCACCTGGCAGTAAGTACCACTCAGTCACTCAATCACCTCCTCCCCTCCCCCAGTGCAGGAGGAAAGTTTGTAAAGCTGAGATAAGAACTATTTAATAGTATAAATGAAAATTATAAGTAATACTAGTACTGTTAAAATAACAAGTAATTAAAACAACAGAAAATAGAACGTATGATACAGTAGCTCAGCACACGCCAACCAACACACAGCCAGGTCCGAAAAGCAGCGAACAGCGCCTGAGAGCCCCAGAACAGGGAGAAAAACCCCACAACCCCAAATCACTAACAAAAAGAGCCTCCCTCACCACTAACAGCCATGCGAAGAGCTAATGACCCAGCTATCAAACTAGCCAAAAGCCTTAGATCCCCCTCTAGACCACCTCCCGCCTCAGAAACTGCGCATGTACACAACCAGACTGATCACTGAGCCTGACATACCATGAAATGAAACAAATCTCTCGGGCACTCTGGGTCAGCCAGCTCTGTGTAGGAGAGGAGCTCGTTCCTGCCTGAAACCAGTACACTGATGCATGCAAAAGTATTTCTTCTATCTTGCTCCACTTTTCCTCTTAAGTCTGAAGAAGGTAGAAAGCCCTGTATCTACATGTTCACACTTTTCCTCCTTAGTTACTTTTCAGCATTAATTACTATGGCTTCTGCCCTCTCCTAGGAGAGGAGACAGATAGATACATGCTGAACAAAAAAAATGGAGATGCAGAACAGGGAAAGTCCTACAATAAACAGTAAGAAACAATAGGTTTGGGAAGTCATGTATCTATTCCATACCCTTACTGTACACAAACTTAAAACTATTTCGCTGCAGAATATACGGTAAGGGAGAAAAAGCCTGTTAGTAGCTTTCAGCTGTCATAGAACCATAGATCCATTTAGGTTGGAAAAGACCTTTAAGATCATTACATCCAGCAGTCAACTTAATGGTGTTACTTCCACCACAAAACCACGTCCCTAAGCGCCTCATCAACTTGCCTCAAATCCCTCCAGGGATCGTGACTCAACCACCTCCCTGGGCAGCCCATTACAAAGCCTGATAACCCCTTCAGTGAAGGCATTTTTCCTAATATCCAATCTAAACCTCCCCTGACACAACTTGAGGCCATTTCCTCTTGTCCTTGCTTGTTACTTGGGAGAAGAGACTCACACACACACACACCCCACAACCTAGGGAGCAATAAAGTCTCCCCTGAGCCTCCTCTTCTCCAGGCTGAACACCCCCAGCTCCCTCAGCCACTCCCCACAGGACTTGTGCTCCAGACCCTTCCCTTCTCTGGACATGCTCTAGCACCTCAGTGACTTTCTTGGAGTGAGGGCCCCAAACCTTAACACAGGATTAAAGGTGTGGCCTCACCATGCCGAATACAGAGGGTAATCCCTTCATTAGCCCTGCTGGCCACAATTTCTGATATGGGCCAGGATGTCATTGGCTGCCTTGGCCACAGTGCTTCAGCCCATCAATCCAGTCTGTCTAGATCCCTCTGAAAAGGTCTCAGGCAGACCAACACTCCCACCCAGCTTGGTGTCATCCACAGACTTACTAAGGGTGCACTTGATTTCCTTGTCCAGACCACTGATAAAGATATTGAACAGAACTGGCCCCAGTACTGAGCACTGATGAACACCACTTGTGAACGATCACCTACTGGATTTAACTCCGTTCATGACAACTCTTTGGGCCCGGCCATCCAGCCAGTTTTTTAACCAGTGAATATGCCTGCCCAAGCCACAAGCTGCCAGTTTCTCCAGGAGAATGCTGTGGGAAACAGTGTCAAAGGCTTTACTAAAGTCTAGGTAGACAACCTAGGCGTCACCCTTGCCACTGCTGAATTAGGGTATCTTTTGCATCAGACCACAATAAACCTAGACTGTAATACGTGACTGAAGCACAATTATTTTATGTTTTGTTTTGCTTTTTGTTATAAAATCTTTGGATATGTAGACGTAGGGCCTAAACTATGCATTCCCACATACAAAAAATTCACCTTGAAGACAGCAAGTCCAGCAAACTCAGAGCAGCCATCGTGGCTGCCTAAGCCACTCCCTTCTTGAGGTGAGATCTACCTTACACTTCTGGCTTCAATTCAGAAGTTTGAGCACAATGCCTTGAACATTTTCATTGATTCTATAACACCAGCAAGAAAGAAGGTAGCATAGGTAGTCTTGGATGTTACACCATACTTACCAGTTTTTCTCATTTTTTTTTGGCCAATACATTTTGTTCCAGTTCCCATAGCAACAACTTCCTTCGTTACTAAAAAAAGAAACATTAGTTGAATGAACTACTGCCAGAAGCACTGCTCTCCTACAGTCATTCTAGTAAGACAACACATAGAACATTGTGTACAAGGGAAAGTACAAGGAGGCAGGTCATGTGACACTGCAGAACGAACAGTATCAGCTGGAGAGCGGGACACAGTGGGCAGAAGCACCAGTGCTACGAAAAGTCTATGATCACATAGCAGGAGTGCTATGATATGCACAGGCTCGATATGCTAGGCAACACAGAGTAAACACTGGCATAGGATTCCTCAAACATGCAAGAAAGCTGAACACACTTTTGCAGGGGTTTATATTAGTAATTCAGGTCCTGACTAGACTTTCGCCACTTATTGAACAGCTAAAAGCAGACTTTCATCTTCTTCATTACAGTCTGGGAAGGACAGCATTTCACTAAAACCATCTCTTTCCAGACAGAAGCTGTAAAAGCTTTTACAATCACAAAGAGCAAAGAATTCAGGTGGAGACAGAAAAGTGTATTTTTTTCCAAAGGTATGTTGAAAAAAAAAAAAAAGTTTAAAAAAAAATTATCATGGACTGCCACCTCCTGTCCCACCCCAATCCCAACCCATTCTTACCCTGCAGATTCCCGGGACTACCAAGAACTTCTCTTTGGACTGCAGACTCCACTTTGATAACAGCTGCCAGAGAAGTCCATTCCCTGTTTGGATCTGGTTTCCCCTGCTTAGGGAGCCTGGTCCGATAGTGCAGGTAACATAACTCGGCGATCTCATCAGCTGACCACATGGTTCCTGGTGCAAGTGCAGGTTCTAAACAGAACTGTATTCCATCACAACACTGATTAACAACATCCACCTCTTCCAACCCCACCATGTTCTGCGTGACACCTTCTGCGCCGGATCTCAGCATCCGAGGCCTAGCTGCATCACCCCTTTCGGGATTATTTGTAAGAAATATAACAAATGAAAAAAACCCCTTTTTTCCCGAGTCCCTAGGAATAAAAAGCAATGCTAGAACTCCTACTGCCCAGCAGCAGGCGAGATTGCTGGGTTGCCAGGGTTCCCGCTGCGCAGCGGCCAACAACGTGCATCCCGCCACCGACCGCGCGCGGTCCCAGTCCCGGTCCCGGTCCCGGTCCCTCACCTGAGGCGCCTGGCGTGCCGCAGTCCCTCCGAGGCCTCCACCCCAGCGATGGGGGAGCGCGGAGCTTCACAACCAGCGCCCCGAGCGAGCCAGCAGAGCTCTCAAGCGAACACCACGCCGCCCTGGGCGCAGACCCCCACCCTCCCAGGCAGCAGCACCATGACTCCCCGCCGGGCCGGCCCCCAGCAGTACTTCAAGGCCCGGAAGCGCGCGGCTCGGTAACTCCCGGCCCGAGCATGCGCAGCTGCCTCCCCCGCGTGCGGGGCCCGCCGGGAGCCGCAGCTCCTGGGCGGACAGAGAAGCGAGGCTGGGACGAGCCGCGGGCAGCGGTGCGTGTGCTCGCTGTCCCGCTCCGCTCCGCACAGCGGGGCCGGTGGCCGGCTGCTTGGGCTGCGGCTCCTTCACGTTATCCTCCGGTGTCATGGCAGGGAAGCGAGGCGCCCCCTGTGAAAAAGGGCACCATCAGCGGATGCTAGAGCCGCCCCCACGCAGCAAGGCCCGCTCCGCGCCGCGGTACCCAAGCAGCTGCAACTGAGGAGTTGTCTGAAGTGGAATTCATCGCCTTCAGGAGTCTCGGAGGGGTACGCTGTCTGACACTTGTTTTGCTAGAGGTGAGCCGCTTTGCGGAGCCCCTGTTCGAAGACCCCAGGAAGCCAGCGTTAGGCACTGTCCATTTCCAGCTTTTGCCTTGAGGTTAATCCCTAAGGAGCACGGTGCAGCCAGCGGTCCCCAGGCCCAGCCGGCTGTAGGAGGAAGGCCGTGATCTAGTGCAGTGCACGAGGTTTCATCAGGAAACGGCTGCATCGCCACCTGCAGCTTTTGCCTAAATGAGAAAAACAACAGTGCGAGGTGGGCGGTACAGAGCTAGGCAGTGCTGCTTTGCTGACCCTTGCCAAAAGGGAGGAACGCTGCTGTTTGTAGCAGCCGTGTAACTGATGCGCCCAAGCCCTACCCAGCTGCCTCGGTGATGGAGGGATCCCAGCGCGTGGTGGGCTGTGGAGGTCACTTGTAAATGTGCCTCCAGAATGGCTCTAGGCTCTGTAAGTTTCCCTTCTAGACAAAGGCCCAGGTGCTTCGCTTCAGTAAAAGCTATCTCCAAGGCCATAAAGGAGTAGATGACAGTGAAATAAATTGCTTTCAAAGGCTTCTCAGGTTCTTTATTGCTTGCAACCCCCCATTTAATGTTTGCAGAAACAACTAAGAAGCATAATTGTTTGAATCATCAGTAGTTGCTCCGTGAAGCAAAGTTTAGGGATTGCTTTTTGTCCCTCAAGTAGAAAGACTAAAACACCCTACACTGAGATGGTACCTAGTGCACCTGACCCTGACAGCTTCCAAGTGCCAGAAGTTGTAACAATAAACATGCAGACTAGCCAAGCCTCTCACATTTAAAAAATGCCAAGTGTAAGTGGTGAAACAGCAAACATTTTTGCTCACACAGTTTTAAGCAAGATTTTCCAAAAGGCTGTTAAAGCGAACTTCTTTGAGTCTGAAACCCTGAAATGCAAACTGCCATCCTTCGTCTCAGTCTCCACCTTAACACTGAATTCTCGGGCAAATTTTTGTTCAATACATAAAATCATGTCTGCAAAGTCTGGCTATAATCAGGAGACAAGTGCAGCAAACATATATACAACAGACCAAAGGTGAAAGAAATCTATAATACTCATTCTGACTGAACATGTTGAAATTTACTATCATCAAGTAAGTTAGTTTACGTAAGACTATTTTCTTGGTTTTGGCAATTGTTTAATCCTCTCAGGCACTGTGAAGCCGTTAGAGTATGAAGAATGAGAAGTCTTTTGTTGCAGACCGCGTCATTTGACCACAGTCCCGTGTGGGCATGCATGCATTCATGATGTGTATACCTAATTAATAACAAAATCAGTTTCAGTCACTCCTTTCTGAGGCTTATCTAGAGAAACTTAGTACTACAGATTTTCAGGCCTAGTAATTTCCAGCCTGAAGCTCTCTTCTGTGAGCCAATTTAAAATAGTAATAACTCAGTTCAGGAAATTAGGCTATTTCTTACACACAGTTCAAACTCTGACATAAAAACTTATTAGGAACCTAGAAGTATAATGTTGTATGACTACATAAACGCTTAATTGGGGGAAAACTAACTTTCAACTTCACCTCCACCTGGAGGACAGGATTCTTCCTTCTTCTCCTGTGTTTTGTTCTGGAAAACACTTTCTTTCTGCTTCTCTGTGCTGATTGTAATTTCTGGAGCATGTCTTGCATAAGATGGTCTTCAGGTTTTGCAGGTGGTAGTTTTGACAGGATCTCTTGTGTCATTTACGTGATGGTCCTAACAAAACCCAGTTGGATGGGGTTGAGAATCAGAAGGGTGAAAGTCAGAAAGAAGTGCATGGGTTGAGATAAAAACAGTTTAATAATTAAAAAGAGTTTTGGTTGGGTTTTTTAACATAAGGAAAAGTAAAAAAAAAACAACAGTGGAAAGTAAAACCCAAGCAAACCAAGCGATGCAAACGAAAACAATTGCTCACCACCAACCAACCAAAGGTCAGCCAATCCCTGAACAACGGCCCCCTGCCAATCTCCCCCTCATTTTTATTTCTGATCACAATGTCATATGGTATAAAATATCCCTTTGGTCAGTTGGGGTCATCTTTCCCAACTGTTTCCCTTCCCAGCTTTCTGGGCACCTCCAACCTGCTTGCTGGCGGGGTGTCGTAGTTTAACCCCAGCCAGCAACCAGGTACCACACAGTCACTCTCTCCTTTCCTCTCCGCCCTGCCCAGTGGGATGGGAAGGAGAATCAGAGGAAAAGACAATGAAATTCATGGATTGGGATATGAAGAATATAATAATTGAAAATAAATATTATTACTAATAATATTGGCCATATTAATAATACTAATATTGCTACTAATAATATGTAATTAAATTAATGGAAAACAAATGATACTAAAATCATTTATGAAGAAGTTGACCAAAAACTTAAAGATTGGTATTGGGAATCCACTTTGTGTTTGAAATCTGTAACTACAGAGATTTTGTGTGTTTGTAACAAATGCAACCGTGGAAACCTCAGGTAGTATTGTTAGCATCTGTGAAACTAAGGCAATTAGCCATGGAAACCAACAATGCTGCTTGGAAATCCCCTTACCCTTCCCGTCAATTTGAATATCAAGGTTTCTAATCGGTATAGATAAGTATAGGTGAGCAGTGACTGATTTAGAATATGAGTACATAAAATAAAGAAACCAATCATTGAAAAGTTTAAATGTAATAGCAAACATAGTATGCATTTTATGTAAAACACTGACTTAGCAGAGACAGTGTGTAAGAGGATGATGATTGTAACGAAAGGGTGGACACACTTGGTGGAGCTATCTCCCACGTCCCCAGCACTGCAGTAAAGAATGCCTGCTTTCTAAAACTGTAGAGTTTGGGAAATTTTGTTCACCGGACCGACACCCAGACAGGCCCCAAGTAGTGAGCGCCAGAGCTCGACCAAGCCTGAGCACCCTGGTCCACCTCCCAACTTATCTCCTGAGCATGGTGGCCACTCCCTTGGTCAGCTGGGATCAGCTGTCCTGCCTGTACCTCCTCCCGGCTTCTTGTGGAGAAGATGCCGCTTTTGTGGGTCGGCAATGATGGTCACGGGGGTGGTGGCAGAGACTGTGTAATGGAAACTTTTTTGTTCTGGCACTGAAACCTGAATCTCCCTGTAACTGTCAGACTGTGAATGGGGGAGCAGAAAGTTTCTTTTCTCAAAACTGAAGATTGTTTAGTTACAGGGAGAGCCTGTTTGGAAGCTTCAGTAGTTTGGGAGCAGAGGCCAGTTGAAGGCTGAGGCCTCGGGGTAGGGCTGTATCTGCCCCGTGCCCTCGACTGGGCACTCACAATGGGGAAGGGGCTTTCCAAAATCCATCTGGAAGGAGCCAGATATGGGGCTGTGGCCAAGCTGGGTGACAGGGAGCACTCCTGGACCAGCCTCAGGACCTGCACCAAACCCACCTTAACATCAGCTCTTACCAGCTGGATGCTGCCCAGGAGTCACTCAGCGTTGCTGTTGTCCATCAGGCAGCAGAGCACACACCAAGCACAGCCGGGGCCGCACCTGTGACAGGAAAAGACCTTGCTCCTTTTTTTTTCTTCAGTGTCACTGCTGCTGAGCTTCCAATCCATTGAAGCTGGAACTGGTGACCATTATTTGAGACATCCCTGAACTGGTGTTTCATCGTTTTCTGGGAGGAATGAGTACTGGCTTTTTCCATTTCCTCTCCCCACACCCCCACACCCCGCGAATGTGGACAGCCTTATTTTGCAAAATGCCAAATGAAATAACAACTGTTCTTAGCTTGGTTAATAAGTATAAAGAACTTATTGAAGACAAGAGAGGTCTCTTCCACTTCCTAGTAATTCTGAGAGTGCCAAAGAATGTAGTAAGAGGGGAAAAAACCCTGCACTTTACAGAGCTTGGTTGGTTTATGAGAAAGGTTGTATAAAGTGTTTGTCTTCCTTGGCACTAGGAGATGGATCATTCTGGCACAGACTGCTCTTACGCAGTTACATACTTGGTAGGAATCTAGATGAATTTTTGTCACTTTTTTTCAGTGCCAGCTAATGTTTCGTTGTTTGCTTTTATTTCCTTCTTTGTTTCCTTTTTGCTGTTTCCTTTGTTCCCTTTTATTTTTTTCCTGTTTGCTTTTATTTCCTTCTTCTTTGTTTTCCATCAGAGAAAGAAGAGATCAGATCAATACTTGAAAAAATAATGCCTGCTGGGAAAAAACATGAGGCTGGGAGTTGAAATATTAAAAAAAAAATTAAAATTGATATTGCTTGTTACTGTTGGAATTGAGAAGGCATGTATAAGTCTATTTAGGGTATTGTGTAATAGTTCTTACTTACACTACTAATAAATAATTAAAATAGTAGAAAACAGAACATATGATACAGTAGCTTACCACACCTACCAACACACAGCCAGGTCCCAAAAGCAGTCCCTGAGCCCAGGAGCCTTCGAGCAGGAAGAAAAACCCCCAACCCACTTACAAAAGACTGCTTCTATACAAAGAACCCCACGAGAACTAGCAAAAGAAGCTAATGACCCAGCTGTCAAGCTCACCAAAAGCCTTAACAATCCCTTCTAGGCAACTTTGCGCCTTCTAAACTGCACATGTGCACACCCAGCCTGACCGTGGAATGAAAGAAAACCTAGTTCTGTGTAGGAGAGGATCTCATTCCTGCCTGAAACTAGCACAGGTGTGCAAAAAGATGATGCTTTATTAAGTCTAATGGTTGCACTAACAACATATGGGCAAATAAGCCTTTCATATAGAAATCTGCATCATGGTAGTTTAACCATTGTTTAAAGTATTTTCTATGTAGGAAACTATCAATATATTTAGGCTTTTTATTCTGAAAGTTTTGTAATCTTTACTGTGATATGTGGGAAATTGAGAAACTTATTTCTCGTAGCCGGTGGAACTTTTCAGGGGAAAGAGGAGCATGGGAACTGTATCTTCCACTGGAGAAGTTTCTGCAAACTACGAAGTATTTTGCCCCAAGGGTGGTAATTAGCTTGGGGTTTTTTTTGTTTGTTTGTTTAGCCAAATGAAAGAAAGCCTAATGCTGAGTGTAAATCAGGAATAAATCCAGCCTGAAATCCAGCCTAAATCCATCCTGAATTAGAGCCCAAATCCAGCCTGAAGTCCTGCCTAATTCCAGCCTAAAGTCCATCTTAAATTTCAGCCTAAATCCAGGATAAAATACAGCCTAAACCCAGTCCAAAGTTCAGCCTAATTCCAGTATGAATCCAACTTAAATTCCAGCCTAAGTCGGGTTTAAATTCAAGCCTAAAGACCAGCCAAAATCCAGCCTAAAATAGAGCCTAAATCCAGCCCGAAGTCCAGCCTAAATTTCGGCCTAATGTTGAGAGTAAGTCAGGCCTAAAATCAATCCTAAATCCAGCCTAAAATAGATCTTAAATTCAGACTGATGTCCAGCTTAATCCCAGACTAAACTGCAGCATAAATCCAGCCTAAAATAGAGCCCAAATCCATGCCAAGTCCAGCCTAATTCCAGTATAAATCCACCGTAAATTCCAGCCTAACTGGAGCCTAATGTCCAGCAAAAAGTCCAGCCTCATTCCAGCCTAAATCCTGCCTTTACTCCAGCCCAAGACCTACCTAAAGTCCAGCATAAAGTCTAGGCTAAATCCATCCTAAAATCGAGCCTAAACTCAGTACCAAGTCCAGCCTAATTCCAGCACAAGTCCAGCTTGAATTCCAGCCTAAGTGAAGCCTAAATTCATGTCTAAAGATCAGCCAAAATCCATCCTTAAATTGAGCCTACATAAATACAGCCTAAATTCCAGTATCCTAAAATCCAGCCTAAGTCCCACCTAAAGTCCAGCCTTAATCCAGCCTAAATTCCAGCCTAATGTTGAGTGTAAATTAGGCCTAAAAGCCTGCCTAAATCCAGCCTGAAACAGAGCCTAGATCCAGCCCAAACTCCTTTCTAAATCCAGCCTAAAATAAAGCCTAAATCCAGCCTGAATTCCTGCCTAGTTCCACCCTAAAACAGAGCATAAATCATGTCAAAGTCCAGCGTAATTCCAGTATAAATCTGACTTAAATTCCAGGCAAATTCGAGCCTAAATTCTAGCCAAAATCCAGCCTAAATTACAACCTAAATCCAGCCAAAGTCCAACCTAAATCAACCCTAATGTTGAGCATAAGTCAGGTGTAAAGTTCTGCCTAAATCTGGCAAGAAATACACCTTAAATCCAGCCCAAAGTCCAGCCTAAAATAGAGCCTAAACCCAGCTTGATGTCCAGCCTAATTCCAACCTAAAATCCATCCTAAATTCCAGCTAAAATCTATTCTGAATTCCAGCCTAATTCTTGCCCAAAGTCCAGCCTAACCTTAATACAGCCTAAATTCCAACCTAAATCCATCCTACAGTGAAGCCTAAGTTCAGCCTAAAGTCCACCCTCAGTAGAGCCTAAAGTCCAGCATAAAGTCCAACGTAAATCCATCCTAAAATAGTGCCTAAATCCAGCCTGAAATAGAGCCTAAATCCAGCATGAAATCCAACCTAAATCCAGTCTAAATTGCAGCCTAATATTGAGTGTAATTCAGGCCTAAATTCCACCCAAAATCTAGACTGAAATAGAGCCTTGCTCAAGCCCAAAGTCCATCTTAAATTCCAGCCTAAAATAGAGCTAAAATCCAGCTTGATGTCTGACCTAATCCCAGCCTAACATCCAGTTTAAATTCCAGCCAAAATCCAGCCTAAAGCCAAGCCTAAATACAGCCTAAATTCCAGCTGACATGTATCCTAAAGTCCAGCCTAAGTAGAGGCTAAAGACCATCCTAAATTCCATCTTAAATCCAGCCTAAAATGGTGCCTAAATCCGGTCTTAAATGAAGCCTAAATCCAGCCTAAAGTCCATCCAAATGTTGAGCCTAATTCGGGCCTAAACACAAGACAAATCCAAGCCTTAAATTAAACTTAAATCCAGCCCAAGGTCCAATCTAAATCAAGCCTGAAATCAAGCCTAATGTGGAAAGTCAGGCCTAAAGTACAGCCACAATACAGCCTGAAATACAGCCTAGCTCCAGCCTGAATTCCTACCTAATTCCAGCCTAAAATACAGCCTAAATGCAGCTTGATTTCTAGCCTAATCCCAGTCTAAATCTTGCCTTTACTCTAGCCTAAGTGCCACCTTAAGTCCAGCATAAAGTCCAGGCTACACCCAGCAGAAAATTAAGCCTAAATTCAGCCCCAAGTCCAGCCTAATTCCAATATAACTCCGATATAAATTCCAGCCTAAATCCAGATGTTTGTTTGAGGCTAAAGACCAGCCTAAATACAGTCTAAACTAGAGTGGAAATCCAGCCCAATATCCAGCCTGAGTTCCAGTATAAATCCAAGTTAAATTCCAGCCTAAGTCAAGCCTAAACTGGACACTAAAGACCAGCCTATATGCAGCCTAAACTAGAACCCAAATCGAGCCCGAAGTCAAGCCTAATTCCAGTATAAATCCAACCTAAATTCCAGCCTATATAGAGCCTAAATTCAAGACTAAAGACCAGCCTAAATCCAGTTTAAAATAGAGCCAAAATCCAGCCTGCATTACAGCCTAATTCCAGTATAGATCTGACTTAAATTCCAGCCTAAGTCAAGCCTAAATTCGAGCCTAAATTCGAGCCTAAAGACCAGCCTAAATACAGCCTAAATTACAGCCAAATTCCATCCTAATTCCAGTACAAATGCAACTTAATTTCCAGGCTTTGTTAAGCCTCAATTCGAGACCTAAGACCAGCCTAAATACGATCTAAAGTGGAGCAGAAATCCAGCCCGAATTCCAGCCTAATTCCAGTATAAATCACAGTTTTAAGGAAAACCATGACCATTCCCTATGGTATGCCTTTGCTGTGTCTTATTCTGCAATTCTTTATCTTGTTGCCAACCTGTTATTTTTCAAACGTGTCTGTACGTTTTCACTCTACTGAGGTAGTGTTATTTCTTATCCTTCCCTTTTCATTTGACCTAGCCAACTAACCCTTGCTCAGGATTCTTAAGAAAAACAGCTTGTGCAAATAGATGATAAAACTGCAGCTGATTCCATTCTAGGACTGAACTTTTCCATCTGCAAAAACACAGGAAAGTTAGCTCTTACACTCAGAAATGGATTCCTCTGCTCTCAGAAGTATCCAGTTCTCTTTCAGGGGAACATCTGAGTGTGGTCAACATCCAGAGAGAGACATGTGAGCCAAGGATGTCTGGGAATAAGATGGGTGAACAGCCAGGTGAACTAAGGGTCTGTCCCTTTGCCTCCCAGGACTCCTAGTATGGCACTAGCAGAAATACCAGGGATGTCTACCCTCAAAAAACACTCCTAAGATGTAAGAGGGGAAACAGGAACAAAATAAACTAGCCCCCTGGCCCAGCTCTTTTTGGCAGTTGGTTAATTGGAGAGGTAATGCTGAAAAGCTCTTTGATGGGACAAGTAAATCTCGTCAGAGATCACTTCTGGTTCCAAATCTGCTGTTGCTGTACAGCAGTTCTGACTCCTCCACAGCAGAACCCTCTGCTCCCCATTGCACCAGCAAAACTGGAGCTCCGACCAGGAAGCTTCACGGAGGTGTTTGTGGAAGCACAGGTGCTGTGTGGAGGGGTTCTCTGAGAAATGAAATAGGTTTTTCTAAGAGAAATGAGTCCTCATCACTGCTTGTTATTCCTTAGGGCCCTGTAACCAGAGGGGTCAGATATCCAACAGCAGCTCCATCACAGAGTTTCTCCTGCTGGCATTTACAGACAACCAGCAGCTGCAGCTCTTGAACTTCTGGCTCTTTCTGGGCACCTACCTGGCTGCCCTCCTGGGACATAGCCTCATAATCACCACCATAGTCTGTGACCACCACCTCCACACTCCCATGTACTTCTTTCTCCTCAACTTCCCTTTTCTTGACCTTGGATGCATCTCCATCCATCATCCCCACAGCCATGGCCAATTCCCTGTGGGACACCAGGCCCATCTCCTACTTGGGATGTGCTGTCCAGTTCTTTATGTTTCTATGTTTTATATCATCAGAGTATTTTCTCCTCACCGTCATGGCCTATGACCATTGCCATTGCCAAACCTCTGCACTACGGGACCCTCCTGGGCAGCAGAGCTTGTGTCCACACAGCAGCAGCTGCCTGGGGCAGTGGGTTTTTCAGTGCTTTACTGCACACAGCCAGTACATTTTCTATACCACTCTGCCACAGCAATGCCCTGGAGCAGTTCTTTTGTGAAATCCCCCAGATCCTCAAGCTCTCCTGCGCAGACTCAGATTACCTGAGGGAGGTTGGGTTTATGGTGGTTAGCGTGTTTCTATCCTTTGTGTGTTTTGTGTTCATCGTGCTGTCCTGTGTGCACATCTCCAGGGCTGTGCTGAGGATCCCCTCTGAGCAGGGATGGTACAAAACCTTTTCCACGTGCCTTCCTCATGTAGCCGTGGTCTCCCTGTTTCTTAGCACGGGCATGTTTGTCTGTCTGAAGCCCTGCTCCATCTCCTCTCCAATTCTAAATCTGGTGGTGTCATTTCTGTACTCAGTAGTGCCTCTAGTAGTGAACCCCTCACCTACAGCATGAGGAACCTGGAGCTCAAGGGTGCCATGAGGAAACTATTGGAATACATGCTACTTCATCATCAGTACTGTGATCGTCATCTTCATAGGACCTCCAGGGTAGCTCAGGAATAGCCAGGACTACTTTTTTTTAATAGACTTTTTTTGTTGCTGTTGTTTTTCATACCTCTGACAATAATATTTCCCTTTAGAAAATGTTCTTTTTGGCATCCTATCTGCCTGGGATGTTTTGACCCACAGCCCTCCTGTACAAATGAAGCCAAACTCCCTGTGTGGACAGACACAATAAAGAACCCAGCAGAAAATTATTTGTCCAAGCTTTCATCCTTTGTCTCTTCTCTGGATCTGAGAGTGCAGCTGCAGTATGCAGGGGGGTTCAGGAGCCAAGAGCCCAGACGGTGCATGGAGGACCCTTTCAACTGCTCTCCGGTTTCTCCCTCTCCTTACTCTTTGTTCAGAAGGAGATCTCTCTCAACTACAAAGGTCTAGCTTTGAGTTAGAAGAGAATTAGAAGTCTGCCCATGCCTTTCACTGGTCTATCTCTTCAGCCAATTCCTACATTGTTCTATCTATCCTTTCCTGTCTGTATAAGACATTGCTAGTGAGGTTATCCCTTGTGAATGTGAACCTCATTAGAAGAACCTTGGACTTTAAATAAAGTCAAGGAGTGTGGGAGTTATTGTTTACTCCACTTTGCCATGCTTTCCTGCGATTAGTTTGAAATTAAGAGAAACCCTGCTGCGTCTCTGTGCAGGCAGGTCTCTAAGGAAAGCAAGTTGAAGATGGTGCAAAGGCGTGTGACCTCCAGCTCCACACTTCAGTGGAGTCTGATGTAAGAAATTATGTGAGCCTCAGGTGGCCCCTGAGAGAAATGGCGGGGCTGGGGAGGTGAGGAGGAAGGTTGTCCATGCAGTGCCTGACATCAAGGAGGACATGTTCCTACCCATCCTGACTTCATCAGGAGACCACTTGCCTCAATATTCATTTAAGAATGCTGCTATCACTTCTTCTGTAAACTGAAAGTAATAAAGTTAAAATAAAAAATACTTTTCTATTAAATGCCCATTGTAATCTTCCACTTCACATACACCCTGAGGACCTCTCCAATTATCTGTTCAAGACTTCAGGATTGAATGAAACAGTGAGAAGAGACATGGCTTTTTGCATTTTAATGAGCTCCATGGTGCATTCAGTGTGCAGTCCATCAACTTCAGACACAGAGAAGTCTGAACAAACCACTGAATAAGCCAATGTCAGCAGTTTCAGGGAGCATTAATTGGTCCCACTGAGGGACATTACTCAAAAAGTCTCCCTGTGGCTGGTTAGAGGAGAAAATTGGAGGCAGAGATTACAGGTAGGCAAAGTAAAGGTGGGTCTGATGCTTAGTAGAACTTGTATGTGTGGCATTAAGACAAAGGGCCATGCCCTGACACCTCAGCCCCTGGGAAGGGAGATCCTCTCTCTCACAGATCGCTCTGGGCTCTTCCCAGGGCAGTGTGACATGGCAATGTGCAATGCCAAGTGCAGGATTACAGTACGATACTTCTGTGTCTTTCCTGGGTGGAGCAAAGAGGCCATCAGGTCCTGGTGCCATACGGTTAAGGTGCCTCCTAGTAGGCCTTGGTGGTTGAGATAACCGCCATTGCCAAGGGGAGAAAGAGCTCAGCTCTGTTGAGGGCTTTGAGCCTTGCCAGAGCCTTCAATTGTCTCTACCACAGGCTGTCCTACAGTGCTTACACCTGCGGTTCTTTCCCTGCAGGCTGTCAACATCTACCTTGCTTCCCCACCTCCACCTCACCTGAGCATCTCACTAACCTTACTGATACCTCTCTGTACTCCCTGGCTGTTCCTTGTAACAAAAAGCCTGGATTGGGTAATCCAGACTCCCTCAGAGTGACCTGCTGCAGCACAGAACTACCCTTGGAGTGACTTTCTCTTTGTGTCCAGTCTCCACCTCCCAAGAGGTACTTTATGCCATTATTTCTTTTTCATGCTCTTTTCCGCTACCTAAAGAAATGCTCCACCACTTCTGAAACCACCCTTCAAGCAGTCTCAGGCTACTCCTATACTGCCCTGAGCCTCTTCACCACTGGGCCAAAGATGCCCAGGTCCCTCAGCCTCTATACACAGAACATGTTGGAGGCTCTGAACCTCATCTTGGGAGACCTCCTCTGGGCATTCCCCAGCTCCTCCCAACTCCTCCAAAATGGGGAGCTGCAGAGAGGGATACACCTGTGTGTGTAGAACCACAGCAGTGCTGAGCTGAAGGGGAAGGTAACTAAAGCTGTCTGGGTTGTCACGTTCTTCCTAATGCAGCCTGCTATGCAGCTGGCCTTGTTCACGGTGAGTGTGCACTGCTGGCTTGTATGGCATTCCTCGTGGTGCCCAGCACCTTCTCCTCAGGGTCACTTCTCGGCTGGTCAGATCCCAGATGGCCCTGATATATGGTGCTTTTCTTCTCCCTGATGCAGGATTAGCCACTTCTCCTTGTAAACATCAAGGGGGTTCTGTTGGCCAAGTCTCAGATTTTCTCAAGGTCCCCCTGGACTGAAGCTCCCTGTGGTCAGCTATTCGAGTGCAGGTGTCTCACCCTGACAGTGGTGTCTCTCACAAAAAACCAGCGTGACACCACAGATAATAAAAGAAGGTACAAGTTTAATTTCTGAACCAGGCAGGAATTACCATGACAACCATCTCTGAAACACCAGAGGGTATAAAGCATGAAAACCAGGGCCAGTGGAGAAACAGTAAATTAGGGTTGATACGCTGGAGTGTGCTGGTGGAAAATGTACACCTACATAGACACACAGGAAATATGGTTCCCTCCAGGAGCTGGCTTTAGACTGTCCGTCTACTGTGGACCTTGCCCAACTTCTTCTGTCCTCTCATTTGACTCAGGCCCAAAAAGAAAGCATACAGAAGGGGTAAGCAAGGATGGGTAACCTGGGAGAAATACAGAAACATTGTCCAAGCATCCAGGGATGAAGCTAGGAACGCTAAAGTCCAAATGGAATTAAATCTGGCCAGGGCTGACAAAAACAACAAGAGGGGCTTCAGTAAGCATTGAGGAGACAAAATGAATACTAGGGAAAGTGTGGGTCCATTGCTTCCATTGGAAGATGACGAGATCAGGGAATGCCTAGGCAACCTGGACATACATACTTCCATGGGCCCAGATGGGCTGCACCACGAGTGCTGAGGGTGATGGCAGATGTCCTTGTGAGGCCCCTGTCGATAATCTTTGGTCAGTCCAAGAGAACGGGATGAGTGCCAGAAGATGGAAGGAAAGCAAACATCACCCCCATCTTCAAGAAGGGCAGGAAGAAGGACCCAGGGACCTACAGCCCATTCAGCCTCACCTTGATCCCTATGAGGCTAATGGAGCAACTAGTCCTGCAAACCATCTCTAGGCAACATGGACACTAAAGTCATCAGGAATAGGCAGCACAGATTCACCAAGGGGAAGTCATGCTTGATCAACCTAATTACCTTGATGAGGGGAGGTAAGAGGAGCACAGTGGATACTGTCCACCTGGACTTCACAAAGGTTTTCAACACTGTCTGCCCCAAGATCCTAGTAAAGAAGGTGCTGAAGTATGCGCTGGATAAGCAGACTGTGAGGTGGAGTGAAAACTGGATAAATGGCTGGGCCCAGTGTGTGGTGATCAGTGGCATGAAGCCCACTGGGACGCCAGTAGCTAGCAGTGTAGCCCAGGGGTCAGTACTGGTTCTAGTCCTACCTAAAGCACTCATTAATGATCTGAATGCTGGGGGAGAGGAGTGGGTGATACACCAGAGGGCTGTGCTGCAAACCAGTCACCTTGGTAGGCTGGAGAAATCGACCAACAGGAACCTTGTGCAGTTCAACAGGGAGAAGTGCAATGCTGTGCACCTGCGGACAAGTACCCACAACAGCCTTCTTCAATACAGCTTGGAAACCTCAATTCCAAAATGACCTCGGTTCCTTGGAAACAGAAAGAGCTGGGCAGGAATTGCTTGTGCTGATTTCTGTTGCTGTGCTCTAGCAGTTCGTTCCCTTTTCAGCAGAACGCTGGACTGCCTGTAACTCTTACAGTCAGGCAGGCTCCCTTTTACTCAAAACCAGAAAGAGCTAAGAGACAATATGTTACTGAATCCTTCTTTGCTTTGGCAAAGTAGTTCATGCCTCCCAAGACATAGCTCTGTATCATCTCAAAACGGTAATTCCAAAAGCACAAGTTGTCTGCCCAAACCGAAAAGTGTAAGAAAAAATGTGCTGCTCTTTTAAGCGCCTGCCTTAACACTGAAATCTAAAGCTTTACTATGTATGAAGTTTTACTACTATAGCAGAAATCAGCGCAAGCAATTCCTGCCTAGCTCTTTCTGTTTACAAGGAACCAAGGTCATTTTGCAATTGAGGTTTCCAAGCCATACCGAAGAAGGCTGTTGTGTCTTGAGCTACTCTGCAAAGGGAAAGGGAAGAGGAACATACAAATTCTGTCCTAACTCTTTCTGCTGGGCAGGGATACAGTAATGCTCTAGATTTCAGTGTTAAAGCAGATGCTTAAAAGAGCAACACATATTTTTGTCAGCTTTTTTCTTTGGGCAGTTCAGGTGTCCCTCTGGATTTATGGTTTCGAGATGATACAGAGCCTTTTCTTAAGAGGCGTGAGCTACTCTGCCAAAGCAAAGAAGGATTCAGTAACAAACTAGCTTTTAGCTCTTTCCGTTTTGGAGTGAAAGGGAGCCTGCTTGACTAAGAGTTACCACCAGTCCAGCGTTCTGTCGCTTGTAGAAGGAACTACTAGGAGACACCAACAGCAATAGGAGAAAGCAAATCCTTCCTAGCACTTTCTGCTTACGAGGACCTGTAACCATTTTGGGATTTAGGATTCCAAGCCATACAGAATAAGGCTGTTGTGGCACGTTCTACTCTGTAAAGGAACAGGAAGAAGGAACTACAAATTCTGTCCTAACTCGTTTTTCTTAGATTATAGTACGCTTTTGATTTCGGTGTTACAGCCGATGCAGACGTGAGTGAAGTGACACGGAATCCTGTGCCGAAGTAAAGCAAGGAAGAGCAACGCTGGATTCCTCATCCCTCAGCAGAGGGCAGCAGAAAGCCGGTGAGCCGACACGCCCTACAGGTGTGCTGTGGCCAGCAAGGAGCAGCGCTGCTCCACGCACGGCAGTCGGGCCGGTGGATGTGCGCAGGATGAGCTCCGCGTGCCTCGGCCTAATGGTCTTAAAACTAGCCCTGACCTTAGCCTAAACCTTACCCTGGTGCCCTTAAACATGACAGTAGCCCTAATCCTTACCGAACTCGAATCCGCAAACCCTAACACCTAATCCTAATGGGTATTGGATTACCAACAGGGTTATCAAGGCCAGGCGTGTCAGCCATAATCAGGGAAGATGATGGAGCGGTTCATCTTGAGCGAGCTCACAGGCAGGTGCAGGACAACCAGGGGATCGGGACCAGCCAGCATGGGTTCATGAAGGGCAGGTCCTGCTTGACCAACCTGATCCCTCCTCTGACCAGGTGACCCACCTGGTGGATGAGGGGAAGGCTGTGGGTGTTGTCTACCTGGACTGTAGTAAAGCCTCTGACACGGTCTCCCACAGCATCTCCTAAAGAAACTGGCGGCTCATGGCTTAGACAGATGGACTCTTCACTGGGTTAAAAACTGGCTGGAGGGCAGAGCACAGGGGCTTGTTCAGCAGAGTATGAGTCAGCGTGTGCCCAGGTGGCCAAGGTGGCCAGCGGCATCCTGGCCTGTATCAGGAACAGTGTGGTCAGCAGGAGCAGGGCAGGGATTGTGCCCCCATACTCAGCACTGGTGAGGCCACACCTCAAATGCTGTGTTCAGTTTTGGGCCCCTCACTGCAAGAAGATGTCCCGGCTCAGTTATGCTGTGAAGGGGGAGATTTGTTGTTGTACCCGGAGTGAGATTAAGACACAAATGAGGTCAGATGCTACTAACAAGGAGTTTATTTTTGGTGTAAGAAAATAGCGATAGGAGAGAGAGAAAATAGAAAAGAGGGAAAATTTAGCAAGCAGTCGGGAGAGAATTGCAAGAGATAGTCACCACCATGGATCCAGCAGCGTCCTGTTGGTCCATAGTCTTGTAGTCTTCGGTGGGGAGGGTCCCTATCACGGTTTGGTCCCACAGTCTTTTATAGGGTGTTTTCTGCTGCCTCCTGCCTCCTGTGCACACTCTCCAGTTACGCCACTGATCCCCTGGGGTGCACAGAATCACTACTTGACCACTTGCAGGCTTTGGCAGGCTTGGGAGTCCTCTGTGTCTGGACCCCCCCATGAGACGATGTGATGGTTCTTTGTTCTTGGTGGGAACTGGTCTCCAGAGGCTGTTTGCTTCTTATCTGTCCTGTAGGCCATTTGGCCCTTATCTATTCAGGCTGCAGACAATCCTTCCTCCTCAATCTACCAAAAGCCAAGCCCCCAGGAAGTTCCACAACTTTGTCAGCAAGCTTTGAGACAATCAGCTCAAGATAAGGTCTCTCACAGAAGAACATAGAGATGCTGGAGCATGTCCAGAGAAGGGCGACAAAGGTGGGGAAGGGTCTGGAGAACAAGTCTGATGAGGAGTGGCTGAGGGAGCTAGGGGTGTTCAGCCTGAAGAAGAGGAGGCTGAGGGGTGGCGAGGCGGACGAAATGGACTTCAAGACAACTCTATTAGAGTTATAAAATGAAGCTGTTTATTGCCTCATTGGCTGCGCTTATATATAGTATTTTTATCTGTCCACGCGCACATACGCAAGTTGATTGGTTACATCTGTTTTGCCATAAGCTGTCCATGTGCTCTAAGCTAATACATGATTGGCTATCCCATACTCCGCTTTTCTCTGCCAAGAATTTGCTGATCCCCTTTATCTTTGTTTCTTCCTTTATCGTCCTCAAGTATGCTTCAAGGCCATGCAGGCAGTTTGCGGCCTACTCCAGCTCTGTGCAGCTTTGTTCGCCAACATATCCGTTCTCCTGTAAGAAATCTCCCACAGAGGGGAGACCTGATCACTCTCTACAGCTCCCTGAAAGGACGTTGTAGTTGGTCGGGTGCTGGTCTGTTCTCCCGGGTAACTGATGACAGGACAAGAGGAAATGGCCTCAAGTTGTGTTAGGGGAGGTTTAGATTAGATATTAGGAAAAACTTCTTTACTGAGAGAGTGGTCAGGCATTGGAACAGGCTGCCCAGGGAAGTGGTGGCATCCGCATCTCTCAAGGTGTTCAAGGCACATGTAGATGTGGTGCTTGAAGCATGGTCTAGCGGGTATGGGGGTGTTGGGTTGATGATCTTACAAGTTTTTTCCAACCTTAGTACTCCTGGGAGTCTGTGATCGATGACTTTGGATCCACTGGCAAACTGTGCAAGTTGGGAAAGCAGGGTGTGCAGGAATTTGAGGTCTCAGTGACTGTTTGGCATTGTGTTTGCAAAGTGGCATGCTTGCTTTGTGAAACTTCTGCTGGCATCTCTGGAAAGAGTGGTCAGTGGTTGTCCCGTCTCATTGATGTCCCTTATAGAAAAAGATTCCCATGGAATCTGCAACAGTAGCTGCAACAGTCTTGCATCTGCAGTGACATCTGAAATTCAATGTCTGCAACTGTCCCCGGGCTGGGGACAGTGTGCAAATGACAGCTGGGGATGTCCCAGAAGGCAACACCTGCTTGGGCCAGGGGTCCCCTGGGTGCTGCATATGGCCAATGGCTGTGTGCACTCAGGGCTGGGCCAGGAGCCCTGTGAAGTGGGGGATGGTGTGTTCTGGGGCTCTGTGTCCGGCACAGCAGTGTTTCCCCTGGCACACCAAAATACCAGTTTAGCACTGCCCACTGCTGTCACAACCTCTCCCAGCCTCAGCTCACTCTGGCCCACAGGTGCATCCATCTCCCTTGCAGGCTGGGACAGGGCACGTTGGTTATTTTAATGGCTTTTCATGTGACCCTTGGCATCGTGGTGTGTGAGCATCAGTCAAGCAAGATCAGCCTTCCTTGGAAAGCTGCCCTAAAGCAATGGGCTTCACCAAAGTCTATTCATCCTCTCCCTCCTCACACTTGCCCTTGAACCTGCCTCCTCTAAACATGTCTGCTCCCCACAGGCCCAAATCTGAAAGCAATATTAGTGGGTTTTGTAAAAGAGCAAAAACCATCTCTGCCCCCAGTACTAGTGTGTTTATCTCATGACTGGTTTGAAAGGGAAATTCCATGGTTCTCCTTGTCAAGGACTTTAAAACTTGTGCCATGTCAGCTGCTGTGACATGGGCTCAGTGCATTCACTGGCATATTTTATTTCAGTAATAATTTCTTGCAACTACAAAAGGAAACTCAGAAACTTATGTAGGTGGAGGTAGACAATATCCTGTTACCTGAACCCATGAGAGATTTGATACTATACTGTGGACCCTTTACCAGGGGCTGCATTGCTGCCAGTTTACTCAAGCTTAAAAGTCCCTGAAGGGTCTTGCTGGGGCATTGCTGGCACCTCTGGGTGTGTACGTAATGAATCTTAAAGGTGACAAGAAGGGGAAAACATCAGACTCAGAAGACCACAGGTCATGATGAGCACCAATGACTGGGAAACTCGCCCGAGCCACGGCCATTTCATTCCCAGCCAGCAAAAACCCATGCTGCTTCTGAACAGCTCCTGCCGGGTTGTTTCTGGGCAGCAGCGAGATATTCTCAAATACCACTAGTGGTAGCTGGGACATGGATGATCTTCAATATGGAGCCAACCTGCAAGCAGACGATGGTTTAGGATGTCTCTGCCATTGGCGATCCTCACCCCGAGAGCAGCAGTGGTGGACAGTGTGCCGGTGCCAAAAATGTGTACTGGCAAGCTGACCCTGCAGCCCAGGGTGAGGAAACCCAACATGCTCACTGTCTTGGAGGTGGCAGTAAACAATGGTGGGTCTAGGGAAAACACAGCCACTCTGGATTTTGTGTCTGCATAAACTGCCAGGAGTTCATTTTATGGTGCATCCAACAGGACCAAATCCACACAGTGCTTTGGAAAATGCCCTTTATTTTAGGAACAGCTTTAATTCAACAGGAATAACAGTATATTTATCTCAAAGATATCAAAGAAACTCATTATCTTGTCTAATTTGGTGAAGAAAAAACCAACAACCCACATTCCTGCAACAGAAACCTGGAAGTTGTGCAGAGAAGACGGAACTGCAAACAAAATAAGAAACAAATGCTATCTTACTACTTGAAATTCTGTTATGTCATAGTGTTTTCAGTTTGGCCTAGACTGATCACAGGCATTGCCTAACTACTCCCAAGAAACCATGCATCGACTTCTGTCTGGAGCTTGGTTTTTTCTCCACCAGAAAGAACACCTAAGCTCTTGATGATTAGTTACAGGGGACCCGATGACATTGTGGCAAACAAATCTCTTGTGCTGACAACCCTGAGAGTAGTCTGCCCTGAGCGTAACTTCTGATGGGGGATTAAACTATACTGTTACCTGCGGGCTTGTTTGCACAAAAGGCACTACAAAATTAAATTCTCATTCTGGCACTATCTTGCTTTTAAGTCTGCCATTCTGATTTGCAATTCCAGTTCTCAATACAAGGAGTTTTGGCAAACTTTAAAAACATCTAAATCAAATCAACAGACTGCAAAGCTTTTAACTGTAACAATCACGAACTACAGGCCAGCTTACCCCAACAGTCCATTTTGTACTCAAGTTCTCTTCCCTGAAAGATATCCTAGGATCCTTCACTCGTAGACGAGGAGAAATTGATCGTCCTGGAGACGCAGAGGGAGTTGTAAGGGATGTGGTGCGAAGGCTGGGTCTGAATATAGACCGAGGAGTAAAGCCAGGAAAACCAGAAGCAGATGTGGCCAAAACTTTAGCTCTCTATGAAAAGAAATAAAAACATTTCATTTAAAACCAGTTCAATCTTCAAACCTTCACTTGTCAAAAGTGTCCATTTAAAGTACAGAGTTTGTAGCATTTTTTTGGTGTATTTTTTTATTTTTTTACAGCCACTGAAAACACTGAAAACACAACATAAACAAGTGCATAACAAACACATTCAATGGATGAGAAATATGGGTGAACCCTGCCTCTTTCAATGATGTAATCACCGAGTGGTTTGGGTGTGAAGGGGCCTTAAAGACTGTCCAGTTCTACTCCCCCTGCCATAGGCAGGGAGACCTTCCACTAGCCCAGGTTGCTCCAAGCCTCATCCAGCCTGGCCTTGAAGACAGCCAGGGATGGGGCACCCACAGCTTCTCTAGGCAGCCTGTGCCAGAGCCTCCCCACCCTTTCTAGAAAGAATTTCTTCCTAATGTCCAACCTAAATCTCCCTCTTTCAATAGGAAACTATCACCAACCCTGAGGTCCAGTTGACTGCAACATGCCAGAGTGGAGCCCAAAGGCCTCCAAAGATGGAAATCACTGACATCCTTGGAGTGTCCGGCAGGTTTCTAGGGTAAATTCTTCACACAGATCCAGGCACAAGAGAGATGCTCCCCCAGTGTTGGTCCTTGCAAAAGCAGGAGTGCTGCTTGGGATGCAAAAACCATCATCAGCCTTGGCAGATTCACGATGGAAGAGCAGGTGAAGGTTGAACCCCCCAGTCTGAGGGTCATCATGCACAGACATGGCTCTCAGGACCCGTCTGGGGATCATCGCACATGGACACGGCTCTCAGACCACAAGCCCATTCACTGTTTTTTATCTGGCAATAACCAGCATCAAAAATGCTCAGAACATGGTTCCTTTTCCTGGTTCTGCTGGCACAAGAGACAATTTCTACCAGCATTGCTCTGTTCCCTTGGACCTGAACTGCCCCATGTCAATCATTCCCTTCCTCTCCCGGTCTTTTGGCTGCTTTCCCGGTGTGAACGGCTCCTTGACTTCTCCCAAAGCCGGGAGGGGCAGCGGGAAGGTGAGGAGGGACTCTAGCAAGGAGCCTGGTGACGGGATGAGGGATAATGGGTTAAAACTGAAGGAGAGTGGATTTTGAATAGATATCAGGAAGAAATTCTTCCCGGAGAGGGTGGGGAGGCACTGGGACAGGTTGCCCAGAGAAGCTGTGGGTGCCCCATCCCTGGCTGTCTTCAAGGCCAGGCTGGCTGAGGCTTGGAGCAACCTCGTCTAGTGGAGGGTGTCCCTGCCCCTGGCAGGGGGTGGGACTGGGGCAGCTTTAAGGTACCCCCCAACCCAAACAGTTCCATGATTCTATGGTTCCATGACATGGAGGCTATAGGGGGTGTACACATGAGCTCCTGCTCAGACAGGTGATACCTGTCAGGAAAATCCCAATGGACCTCAGATTTGTAGTCGGTTACATCTTCTCTCTGTCACAGATACATTGCAACCCTGACCCTAACCCTGACACTGACACCTAACCCTTACCCTAACCATAACACCCTATACCTAACCCCTAACCCTGACCCTAAAGTTGCAACCCTTAAATTCCAGCCAACAACACCCTAATCCTGACCCTAAACTTAACTCTAACTCTGACCCTAACTTGCAACCTGAACCAGCCCACCTCCTAACTGGAACCATACTGGTCCTAACCCTCACCCTGACCAACAAACATAAGCCTAACTCAAAAACTGACCCTTAACCTCAAGGTAACATTAACCCCAACCCCAGTCATAAACCTAAACCCAGTACTAACCAAAACACTTTACGCTAAGCCTAAATCCTAACCCAAACACTAAACCTAACTTCTAAATCCAACCCTAAAGATCACCTTCCACTAGAAGGAACCCTATTCTCTAACCCTAATCATGAACCTAAGTGCAGTACTACCCCAAACACATCACTGTAACCCTAAATGTTAACCCAAACAGTAAACCTAACCACAGAACCCAGTCCTAAACCTGACCCTAATTCCAATCCTAACATTAAGGATCACCTTCTGCTACTAGGAACCCTAAGCCTAGCCCCAAATATGAATTTAAACGCAAGACTAACCCAAACACATTATGCTAACCCTAAATTCTGGCCCAAACAGTAAACCTAACCACTAAACCCAACCCTAAACAAGCCCTAATCCCAATCCTAATCTTAAAAAATCACCTTCTGCTACTAGGAACTCTAACCCCAACCCCAACCCCAACTGTGAATTTAAATCCAAGACTAATCCAAGCACATTACACTATAAACTCTGACCCAAACATGAAAAACTAACCACTAAACCTGTTCCTAATCCCACTCAATCCTATGGATCACATTCTGCTAGATTAAACCCGAACTATTGATTAAACCAACACCAACCCAAATACAATGCTGACCCTCAAGGCTAACCCCAGCACTAAACCCAGCCCCAAAACCAGCCCTAACCTTGTTAGCAAGTGCCAGGAAGTAAACGAGCAAGAGAGTGAGAGTAATGGCTCCCAGACCCCCTGCCCGCCTATGCCCCAAGCACGACATACTATGGAAGGAAATACTCCCTTGGGCAGTTGGGGTCAGCTGTCTGAGCTGTGGGTCCCCTGCACTGCCTGCAGCGAGACAGTGAGAGCTGGGAATGCAGCTGCAGGGTCAGAAGCTGAGAAAGACCTTGAATCTGGTGCAGGCACTGCCCAGCGCCAGCACAGACCTTACCAGTACTTCCCTCAGGGTAAATCCAGGAACACAGCTCCCTAGCAGCCACGGTAAAGAGGGCTAACTCTTTCCAGACTAGACCCAGCACATAACCAGAGGAGTATTTCATTCCATCGCACACAATGCTCAGTACATAAGCTGGGTGGGCTGGGGGGCCATAGTTCGCTGGCTCGTTTGCTAGCTTGTTCATTTAGGTTGCTTGTTCATGCGTTTGTTAAGGAGCTGGTGGGTTGGTTGGTTTTCTTGGTTATGCACTCACTTGTGGGGCTCAGTCGGACCCTGCTGTCATTGCTGTTGGGCTCTGGCTCTCGGGCTCTGGCTCTCGAGCTCTCTGGCTCTGACTGTCGCTACTCAGGACCTGGCTGTGTATCGGTCAGCAGGTGGTGAGCAGCTGTATCATTTGTTTATTTTTATTACTTAGTAGTAGTAGTTTTGGTAGTATTATTAGCAGCACTGTAATAGCCATTTATATTCAGTTATTAAATAGTTCTTATCTCAATTCATGAGTTTACTTGTCTTTTCCTCGGATACTCCTCCCCCACTGGAGGGGGGGGCGGTGAGTGAGCGATTGTGTGGTACTTTATTGCTAGCTGAGGTGAAACCATGACAGGGCGACAGTGAGGGTTAGGACCTTAGGATGCGATTTGGGTTCAGAGTGAGGGTGAGGGTGGGGGGTTGGTGACTTTTAGGGTGAGGGTGATGAATGTGGGAGGAAACAGTGACTAAGGATGAGGAAAAGGAATTATTTTATGCCTTCTTTGACTCTTTAATAGCAGGTAATCATTGTGTTACAGACACCAGCCCCCTGTGATTGTAGACAGTGATGGGGAGCAGAATAAAGCTGCCACAATCCAAGGGGAAGGGGCTAGCAACCTCCTGCACCACTTAAACACCCACAGGTCTATGGGACCAGATGGGATGCACTAAAGGGCACTGAAGGAGCTGGCAGAAGTGCTCACCAAGCAACTTGTCATCATCTATCAGCAGTCCAGGGAGGTCCCAGTTGCCCGGAAACTAGCAAACGTGATGTCCATATCATATACAAGAAGGGCCAGAAGGAGCATCCAGGGAACCAGAAGCCTGTCAGCCTGACCTCAGTGCACCTCAGTGGCCACAACCAGAAGGTTATGGAACAGATCACCTTGAGTGCCATCCCATGGCACGTACAGGACAACCAGGCGATCAGGCCCCATCAGCATGGGTTTATGAAAGGCAGGTCCTGCTTGAGGAACCTGATCTCCTTTTATGACAAGGTGGTTGTACAGTAGAAAATGGAATTTTGCACTAAGTAAGAACAACGAGCCAAATAATTTGCATAACAGGTAACTACTAACTTGCATGCCTTGTTAAAGACTGTACCCTTGAAGAGGTGTAAGGACTGGTAAGGGTTGCCAACTATGCCCTTGAAGAGGAGCTGAAGACTGATAAAGGGAACGTCCTGGCATCAAAACCTGGATGGTTGCCACAAGGTGTGAAGTCAACAGTAACTTGAGTAAAGGTAAAGGCAGCAGGGGGAGATTGAGACCACTGACTTAATAAATGTCCCCTCCCCAGCTAAGACCACCCCTCACTGAGTATGCTCCTTGATTTAAAAGGACACTGTGCCTTTTTTAAAAGAAGCAGAGAGTACAATTAACCAATGAGCTTTGTTGCAATAAGTTACTAACCAATCAGAGTAGAAAAAGGCAGCTCTTGATGTTTGCTAAATGGGCTAAATATGCCATAGCTTTTCGAATCGAGCTGTGCTGGCTTTGTGGCGTTACCACATAGCCCCCATCTCTGTGCAGACATGAAAAAAGTATCTATCTGGGCTCTGTGTGTAAATTGGCTTATTGTACACTAGGTGAAAGAACCCAGAATCTGGGACAACAAGGTGACCTGCTTAGTGGATCATGGAAAGCCTGGGGAAGTAGACTATCTAGATTTTATTAAAGCCTTTGAGAACGTTTCCCACAACATTCTCCTGGAGAAATAGACTGCTCATGGCTTGGATGGGAGCATGCTTTCCTGGGGAAAAATGCTGACTGGATGGCCATGCCCAAAGAGTTCTGGTGAATGGAGTTAAACCCAGTTGGCAGCCAGTCACAAGGGGTGTTCACGAGGGCTTGGTATTGTGGCCAGTTTTGTTCAATATCTTCATCAATGATCTGGATGAGGGGATTGAGTACACCCTCAGTACGTTTGCTAATGACGCCAGGTTGGGTGGGAGTGTTGATCTGCTTGAGGGTAGGGAGAGACCTGGACAGGCTGGATCAATGGGCTGAGGTCAATTGTATGAGGTCCAACAGGGCCAAGTTCCAGTTCCTGAACTTGGGCCACAACAACCCCTGGCAGCGCTACAGGCCTGGGGACAAGTGGCTGGAAACTGCCTGGCAGAAAAGGACCTGGGGGTGTTGGTTGAATATGAGCTAGCAGTTTTTTCCAGGTGGCCAAGGCCCATGGCATCGTTTTAGCTACATCAAAGATAAACCTCTCGGCCCATCACAGATTTAGTTCATTGCCCTTTGTCCATCATTCTTGAAGAACATTTTCTCTTCCTTCTGTAGAACAATTTGACCTCCCAGGGCCACCTCTCTCTAACAGGGACAACATGGGGCACAAGAACTGGTTGGGACCCAGGGAGGTGGAGGTGCAGAGAAGCCTTTTCTCCTGATGCACAGTGAAGTTAAGCACAGATTGAATAAGCTTCTTTTCTGTCTCCCTGCTTGCCTTTTATATTTTATTTAGCTCTCCTTCCACAAGTTTGGCACTTTTCCTTTGAACAGCTAAACCTCATGTCTCGGTTTTTCTACTTTTTAAAGACCTATACCTAAGCTGGAATTTGCTAGTCAGACTGACGCCCATGATTCTCAGAGTGTTTCTAAAATGGTTCATGATGCTGTGAGCATTCAGAGAGGTGCAGTGGCAGCCCCAGTGTCCCCACCTGCTCTCCTGAGGCTGCTTGCTTACTGTCTGTCTTATAAACAAGTGAGAGTGACAGAGAACCATATCCAGGTAGATTCCAGGGGAATGACGGAGAGGAAAAGGGGTCACTTCTGCCTCCTGCATCAAGGCCTGAGGAGTGTGTTCCTGCCTCTGGACTCCTGACAATGGTAAATCCCTTTTGGCATTCCCTGAAATGCTGAGATAGTGTGGCAGCACAGACATTGCCAGAGGCAGCTGCAGGCATCTATCCAGCTTGGCTGGGCTCACTGGAACAGGCTTTCTTCAGCCTTGAGAAATGCTGCCTATGAGATAAACACCATGTAAGCAGTACTCTGGCAGTTTCCTCTGAGCAAAGGTAGCCTGCACTGTGCTCTACCTGTGATCCTGCGAAGTACTGAGACATTTGAGACTTAAAAAGAATAGGATGTATGTTTGAGGACATTTTGGAACAAGCAGGAAATGCTGGTAGGTGGATAATCTGCATGTAACTGCTTGCTTTGAGTTAAAGCATTAATTTAAAATACATGTGGGTATCTCACTGTTTGTTTTTTTAAAATAAAAGTATTGAATTTTTCTGTACATTTATATGAAGAAGTAGGTAGATTAGAAAACAATCATGGCAAATTTTCCCTCACACAGCCCATAACTTTATCTTTGGAATTTTGAATGGCACGTCTGTGAGGCAGATAAAACTCACTGGAAAAAGGCTGGAATACCTTGGCAAAAGAATCAACCTATTGGGACTACATGTCCTTGTGAATTCAGAGTTTTTCCTTGAGAAAACCGCTCTGTGTTTTTCACTTGGCTAATCTCAATGCTTTTATTACATGTTTTCTGGTGTGCTGTTCACATCATTAATACATCCGAGTTTAAGAAGACTTCTCAAAGCATGTTACTGACAGCAGGAGAGACACAGCCAGTGAACTCTTTCCTTTGGCTGGAAGAGAATATTCCTTCCCCATGTCAAACTGAGATTCTGAAACACCTTCACCTGAGTCTCTTCTTCATAAGAACCAACCTGCTGCTGTAGTGCTGCTTGCTTGTAGCTCACATCCTTCAAGTGTGTCCAGCAAGAAGTATTTATGCTCTGGGAAGGTGGGAAGTGCAAAGGGAAGGTTCAGTTCCCCTGATAGCAATAGCATTGGTCTGCTTCTGTGGGGCGCCCAGGGACCTGGGAAGCTTTGCAGGGTTGGGGTGAAAGCCCTTGGCTGGATTTGTAAGCTGTCAGAAATCCAAGTGACAGAGCAGCAAGTTTAGGAATGCTAAATTATACAGGACTCATTCAGAAGTTCTAAAAAGCCTAACCTGTTCAGGAAAAATTGGGCATTGTGGGGAGATCACTTATTTTTAATCACTTGCTTTGCTGTAGGATGAAAAACTGCATGAAGCAGTTTGATTGCTTGCATTAAAATTTCTTTAGCACCCTGAAAATTTGTGATTTAATCATAATCTGCTGCTTATCTGTCTTGTTAAAATGTCACATGCATGCATCAGCGTCACTGGATTCACTGGCAGATAGAAGCCTGTTTTACTTCTGATGGGATTCACCCTTCACCATGTAAAAAACAATGATTCAGATCTAAGTTAGTGTCCCAGATCTTGGTCTCTGAACATAGTGTCTGAGTGTGGTGGTGCATTTCTTCCCCTCTTAACTCCTGGACAGCTTCACGGCCTTAGAGATTCCTGTCAAACCTTGGCTATTGTGCAGGGAGTTTGGTGGTGAAGCACCCCTTCTCATCCCAAACCACTCTTGCACTGCCAAGGTGGGGAATGGCCATACTAGGGGTCAGTTGCCTGGTTACAGTGGGGGATGAGAGTGAAATAATTCAACCCCTGCCAGCCCTGAACCTTATCGCAGTCTGGGTAGATCAGTACCAGCTGTGAATTCCAATGACCACCTGCCCCAATTAAGGCCAGGATGTCAAATTATTTATGTCTAAAGTCAATTATCTCACAACCCTATAAATAGCGGTTCCAAAGATGATCCCTTTGAGCTCTCCTGGATCGCAGTGGGCTGCACCCAGCATCTCCCTCTGAGTGGGATGCCTCTCAGAGTTCACAAACTCTCGTGTGTGAAATCAGAGAAAAGTTGACACAAACTGGTCTGAAAAACCTCCTTGAGGCTCAACTCTTCCCCTGTTGAGAGATGCACTGACATCCTACATGAAAACTTTCACCAAACTCCAGGGGAAATTTTAACAGGTACATTCATACAAATATACATATATCTCTCTCTATTGCTGTATCTGTCTGTGTGAGAGTGCACGTGCAGCTTTATGTCGATAACTTTGTTAAGCCTTTGATGAAGTTACTGTACTGATTTATTGACAGTTAAGTCCTGCTGGGGAATTGTATGATCTAGTTGTGTGACAGATCTGAATAGTGTTAAGGTACTTTGAATTATTGCTGCCCCACATTGTTGCTATCCCAAAGTTTCACGCCAAGCACAAAACTCCACACACTGTGATCCTTTCCCCAATTCCTTAGACGTAAACCGTTGACCAGGTCTGGGACTGGGGGTGGAGTCAGCTGCACCTGGACATCTCTTTCGAGGAGTTTAGAAAGCAAGGGGGTCCACTCTGAACCTTGTGACCAAACGGGATGAATTTCCTTGCCCCTTTCCCCCAGTCCAGATCACAACAATCCCATCCTGCCTTGATTTTCCTGACTCTGTAAATAATTTTTAATTCATGTACAAACTATTTTAATCCATTGCTAATTTGATTTTGCCTTTGTATGCTTTTCCACATCAAATAAGTACTAGAGGGGACCTTGCCATCGAATTCTGTTAAGTCACGCTTCTCACAAATTCATACTAAAAATAGTAGCTTTTCCCCTAATATCTGTGACACTGATCTTCTAAGCGGCCTAAACCACTCAGCATAGTCCCCCTTTCGTGACAAAATCGGCCTAGTCGGCAGGATGGCAAATGATTACTTACAAAAGCATGGAATAAGCCCGAGTCCCAGATTCTCAGAAGAATGTGCTCATGAAAATTGGCACGATTGGGAAGCTGTAGAAAAACAACTAGAGGAGGCCAGGGAACATACGAAGGACAGAAAAAGAAAAGAAATGCTAGGTACCTATCTAGAAGCTGCGAACCCCTACACTATGGGACTCCCCGGGGCAGCAGAGCTTGTGTGTACGTGGTTGCAGCTGCCTTGAGCAGTGCTTTTCTCTACAGTCTCTTGCACACCTCCAACACATTTTCACTACCACTCTGCCAAGGCAATGCTGTGGACCAGTTCTTCTGCAAAGTTCCCCAGATCCTCAAGCTCTCCTGCTCAGACTCAGTCTCTCCCTCAGGGAAGCTGGGCTTCTCATAGTTAGTCTCTTGGTAGCATTCGGGTGTTTAGTTTTCATTCTTTCTTCCTACGTGGAGATCTTCAGGGCTGTACTGAGGATTCCCTCTGAGCAGGGAAGGTACAAAGCCTTTTCCACGTGCCTCCCCCACCTGACTGTGGTCTTCCTGTTTATCAGCACTGGCATGGTCTCCCTGTTTATCAGCACTGCTGAATGGCAGGATTCCAAGCAAAAACACAGACTCCAGCTTAATATATAAAGATCAATACGTTTTACTATAGATATATCATAGTAACAACCAGAAAGAAAAGTAAAGCAGAGTAACAATGCACCAGTTAGAAAGGAAAGATAAGCAGGATAGCGATGCACCAGCTCATTACTGGAAGGCATGACAGTGATTGAGAAAAGTATACACACCACTTACCACCTCAAAACCACCATCCGGGTTCACAGATCAGCTGGAAAGCCCCTTGGCTTCTGGGCCCAGCAGAACTCACAGAATCCCAGGAGCAATCCAATTATCCCAGCAGAACTCCCAGAATCCCAGCAGTGAGCCAAGTATCCCAACAGCAATCTCAGAATCCCAGCAGTGAGCCAAGTAACCCAGCAGCACTCCCAAAATCCCAGAAGCAATTCCATTCTCCCAGCAGAAATATCACTATCCCAGAAAAAATCCCAGCACCCCAGCAGTGATCACAGTTTCCCAGCAGCGCTCCCAATTTCTCAGCAGCAGTATCAGTATTCCAGCAGGACTCCCAGTATCCCAGCAGCAATCCCAGTATGCCAGCAGGGATCTCAGTGTCCCAGCAGCACTGCCAATATCCCAGCCATATTCCCAGTATAACAGCAGCAATCCCAGTATCTCAGTAGCCATCCCAATTATCGAACCAGTGATCCCAATGTCCAAGCAGTGATTCAAGTATTCTAGTAGTGAGCCCAATATCCCAGCACAACTCCCAGACTCCCAGAAGCGATCCAAGGATCCCATCAGCAATCTCAGTATCCCTGAAGCACTTTCATTATCACAGCAGCGATTGCAGTCTCCCAGCAGCCAATCTCAGTATCCCAGTAGCTATCCTCCTATCCCAGCAGGGATCTCAGTATCCCAGCATGATTCCCAGTATTCCAATAGCGTGTCCTGTATCCCAGAAGCATGCACAGTATCCCAGCAGCTATCACAGTATTCTAGCAGCAATCCCAGTATCCCAGCAGTGATCACAGCGCTCCCAGTATCTCAGTATCCCAGCAGGACGCCATTATCACTGCAGGACTCCCAGTATCCCAGCAGCCATCCCAAGTACATAAGTTTGTATGCCAATATCCAAGCAGTGATCCCAGCATCCCATCAGCATGCCTTGCATCCCAGCAGCAATCTTAGCATCCCAGCAGCATTCAGAATATCCCAGCACAAGTCTCAGTAGCCCAGCAGGAATTCCAGCATTCTAGCAGCAATCTCAGTATCCCAGCAGGGATCTCAGTCTCCCAGACAACTTCCAGCATCCTAGCAGGTATTTCAGTTTCCCAGCAGTGCTCCCAGTGTCTCAGCAGCAATCCCATTATACCAGCAGCAATCTTAAGTATCCAAGCATTGATCCCAATATCCAAGCAGCAATCCCAGTATCCCTGCAGCATCCTAGTATCTCAGCAGCAATCCTATATCCCCACAATGATCCCAGTATCCCAGCATCATGCAGAGTATCCCAGCTGCGATCCAAGTATCCCAGCATGAATCTCAGTATCCTAGCAGTGAGCCCAGTATCCTAGCATTACTACCAGTATCCCACAGGCAATCCCAGTATCTCACTAGCAACCACACTATTCCAGCAGGGGCCTCAGGATCCCAGCAGCACGGCCAGTATACCAGCAGCAATCATAGTATCCTAGAAACAACCCCAGAATCCCAGCATGACGCAGAGTATCCCAGGAGCAATGTCAGTATGCTAGCAGCAATCTTTGTATTCCAGCAGCACTTACCATATCCAGGAAGCTATTCCAGTATCCCAGCAGAATCATCAGTATCCCAGCAGCACTCAGTATACTAGCAGTGCTCCCAGTATCCCAGCAGCACTCGCAGTATCCCAGCAGCACTGCCAGTACCCCAGAAGCGATCCAATAATCAGAGCAGCAATCTCACTATCCCAGCAGTGAGCCCAGTATTGCGGCACTATGCCGTGTCCCAACAGCAATCCCATAGCCAGGCAGGGACCTCAGTATCCCAGCAGGACTCACAGTTTTCACAGCATCAGTCTCAGTATCCAGCAGCACTCCCAGTATCCCAGCAGCAATCGCAGTATCCCAGCAGCCCTCCCAGTAGCGCAGCAGCTACCGCAGTAAACCAGCAGCGATCCCAGTATCTCAGCAGCAGTCTACATATCCTGGAAGCAATTCCAATATCCCAGCAGCAGTGTCAGTGTATCAGTAGCACTTGCAGTACACCAACAGCTCTCGCATTATACCACTTACACTCCCAGTACCTTAGCAGTGATCCCAGTATCTACGAAGTCATCCCAGTATCCTAGCCGCAGTCTCAGTATGCTATCAGAAATCTCAGTATCTCAGCAGCTGTCCCAGAATGCCAGCAGCGATTCCATTCTCCTAGCACGAATCTCAGGATCAAGTAGCGATCCTGGTACCCCAGTAGGGATCTCAGTATCCCAGAACAAATTCCAGTATCCCAGCAGCGATCACAGTTTAACAGCAGTGCTCCCAATATCCAAGCAGCACAGCCAGTACGCCAGCAGCACTCTGACATGGTTTGACTCCAGCTACCAAAACAGCACGAAGCTGCTCTCACAGATTCCGCCTCCCCTCCTCCAGTGGAGTCAGAGCCAGGGAGCCCGAAAGCTGCAGCCTGAGAGCAATCGCAGCCTGAGGGCAACCGCAGCCCGAGGGCTGGAGCCCGAGAGCTGTCACAGCATATTCCGAGCAAACCCCATCAGCGATAGCATGACTGGGAAAACTGAACAAACCCACCAACGCCCTCACGAAACAGCCAGCACAGGAGTGAGCAAAGCAACTAACGCAGGAGTCAGGGGGAGTGTTAGCAAGTGCCAGGAAGTAAACGAGCAAGAAAGTGAGAGAGAGTAATGGCTCCCGGACCACCTCCCATGCCCCAAGCACAATGTACTATGAAATGAAATACTCCCTTGGTCAGGTTGGGTCAGCTGTCTGAACTGTGTGTCCCCTGCACTGCCTGCAGCGAGACAGCGAGAGCTGGGAATGCAGCTGCAGGGTCAGAAGCTGGTGCAGGCACTGCCCAGTGCCAGCTGAGACCTTACCACTACTTCCCTCAGGGTAAATCCAGTAACACAGCTCCCTAGCAGCCACGGTAAAGAGGGCTAACTCTTTCCAGACTAGACCCAGTATCCCAGCCTGTGGTGGTACATTTCTTCCCCTAAGTAGAGGGAACCTTGCCCCTGAATTCCGTTCAGTCACGCTTCTCACAAATTCATCTTAAAAATAACAGCTTTTCCCCCAGTATTTGTGATGCTGATCTTTTAAGCGGCCTAAACCACTCATCATAGTCTCCATTTCATGTCACAGCCACACTCCCAGTATCCAGGAAGCAATCCCAGTATCCCAGAAGTGATCTCAGTATCCCTCTAAGGATCTCACTATCCCAGCAGCACGCCTAGTATCCAGGCAGCACTCCCAGTATCCCAGCACCGCTCCCAGTATCCCAGCAGCTCTCCCACTTTCCAGGAAGCAGTTCCAGTTTCCTAGCATCCATTGCTGCTGAAAATCCTTGCTGTGCTGCACAAGGCCATGCAAATTGTCACACTGTGGCTGTACCCACATCCCTGTTTCATCATTCTGAGTGACTCTGCCCTTCCTGTGTATTCTCACCTGTCCACAGTCAGCTGTATTTTTAACCTCATAAGTTTTGTGGAAAAGCAGATTATTTTTTTTCCTGTAATACTTGTTCTACCGCACTACAGCACATGCGCAGAGTTCATGACTCTGGCTGGTAATATCGACAGCAACACAAAACTGTGTAGGGTTAAAAATACCCAGTAGTTCAGCTCATTTCAATTGCTTAAGGAAAGCGTTTTGGCTGGAACAGAGTCAAGAAAATTTGAAACTGGAACTACACTCCCCCCTTGACTGGCATCTCTTTCATCACTAGTTCTCTGCATCTCCTTAGGTCCTGGGGAGTACATATCAAAGTTTTCCTGTTGAAAAAAACCAAGAAAGATCAGTCACAAATATGCCATTCACCTATATGGTGCCCACACAGGAGCATTGCCCAGGCCCTGCATATACACAGAAGATTAATTTAATGCACCAGGGAGGAGAGAGCAGGAAGAGCAGTCTGGAACCTGCTATTAGTAACGACAGTTTCTGCTCTCAACTGGGGCTCAGCCCATGTCCAAGTGCAGTACTGACCCAGACACGAAACTGAGGGTGTCAGTCAATCCCGGGCGCCACATCCACTGGACCTTCTTACGCTGCCTGCAGCCAGTGAACTGCTTCCTGGGCTCTTCAGGCTCATCTCCACTTAGATAACTGCACTCTGGCCCAGGGCTGACTGAGGGAACGTCTCAGTGCTTTAACTTTGCTTCAGGCTTGGTACAAGCACGAGACTTCATCCCTTTGTCCTGGCCCCCAGCAGATGGGGGGCAAGGGGCAGCTGTGCAAGTGGTTTGATGGAACTGAGCTTGTGCACCTCCCAGAGATCACAAACAATGACAGGACAGGCACAGAGAAACTGTGGGAGAGCAGCAAAAAGCAACATCAGGGCTGATCACTGGTTAAGACACAGGGTTTGGAATTCTTCCTCCATCTCATACCAGCTTCCTTGAAAAGGTCTACCATCAGCCACTTCTGTTTGCACAGGAGTTGACGCCATGGGCCTGGGGTGCAAAAAGAAGGGGGGTGCCAACCTTCCCCCAGGGCTGTCGTGTCTGGTGGTGCGCATTGGAAAAGGTTAGTAACACCCTGAGAGTACCCTTGCCAGGGTCACCGTGCCAGGAGCTGGGACACCATCTGGGGCAAAGCAGCGTAACACACCTCAGCCAAGGGAGCTGCATCCAACCATCAGTGCTCCCCACTTGCTTCTCTGACATCAAAGCCCTGGTGCATGCTCTCACCAGGAGGGAGACACCACTCCCATGGCTGGAAACCCCATGTATGAAAGGCTGTCAGCAGAGGGGGGGCTGTCCAGGAGCACCAGATCCACCTGAAGGCCTGGGGACAGCCAAGGCCCGTGGTCTGTCCCCACCAGAGCCTGCCTGCTCCACACTTGCAGCCTTCTCTTGGACACTAACTAACTTCCCCTGGCCTGTGGACATGAAACACCGACCTCCAGCTGTCAGGGCTGGGGGCAGCAGCAGGAACCGCCCGGACCCTGGCTGTGGGGCTGTCCCTGGGCTGAGCACTGGGGCCCAGGGCTGCTGAACAGGGCCGTGGCAGGGCCCGTGGGTGCTGAGCTCTATACATCCCTCCCCCAGGCCCATCCGCACTGGAGATCCCTGCAAATGCCCATGCCCATGCCCATGCCCATGCCCATGCCCATGCAGTAGCCCTGGCCCTGGCCTTCCTGCCTCCCCGACTGCCCCCACCGCTGTCCCACCATTTCCCCTCCGGCTGCTCGGCCTCTGCCGCCTCCGGCCCCGCCCCAGCCCGGCCCTGACTGACAGGTCCCTTCCGGCTCTGCTGATTGGCTCAGCCGTGGCCAATGGCCGAGGCCGTGGCCAGGCCTTTCCCACCCTGCAGCCCGGGCCTCTTCTCCCCGAGCAGCCCTGTGCCCGGCCCCCCGCAGCGGCTGCTCGGCCAGCCGGGACACTGGGCCTGCGGAGAGACGGCCTTGAAGGGGGGCCCTGTCTCCTGCAGCTGTTCTCTCAGCAACGCAAGGAGTGTGCACAGCTCTGCCCTCCATCCCCCAGCACTGCCATGGGGCCTGGGCCTGCTCGAGTAGGGGAGGCCAGGGAAGGCGAAGAGAAGAGGGCAGGAGAGTGGAGGAGAGGGAATGAGAGGGGACAGGAAAGGAGCTTCCCGGGCTTTGGTGTGCATTGTCAGGGTATTCCAATAGAAAACTAGTGATCCCAATATCCCAGTAGCAATCTCAGTATCCTGGTAGTGATCCTGGTATCCCAGCAAGGATGTCAGTAGCCCAGCAGGACACCCAGTATACCAAGAGCATGGCACCCATTCCAGCAGCAATCTTAGTATTTCAGAACAAATCCTGATATCCCATCCAGAATCCCACCATACCAGAAGTGATCCAGTATCTCAGGAACAATCCCAGTATCCTAATAGCATTTCCAGTATCCCAGCAGGGATCTCAGTATCCCAGCAGAACTGCCAGAATGCAAGCTGAGATCCCAGTGTAAACAGTCACTACCAGTATCCAGGACACAATTCCAGTATCCCTAGGAGCAGTGTCAGTATTCAGGTAGCCATCCCAGTATCCTAGCACCAATCCCAGTATCGCAGCAGCAATTTCAGTATCTCAGCAGGACTTCCAGTATCCCGGACACAATTCCAGTATCCCTAGGAGCAGTGTCAGTATTCAGGTAGCCATCCCAGTATCCTAGCACCAATCCCAGTATCGCAGCAGCAATTTCAGTATCTCAGCAGGACTTCCAGTATCCCACAAAGTTTCCTATGTGCCAGCTGCATTTGCAGATTCCCAGCAGCACTCCCAGTATCCCACCAGCAGTCTCAGTATCCCACCAGTGACCACAGTATCCCAGCAGCACTGTCAGTATCACAGCAGAACTGCCAGTGTCGCACCACCACTCACACTATCCCAGCAGCAATCCCAGTATCCCAGTATCGATCTCATTATTCCCAACAGCTATCCCAGTATCCCAGAAGCACTAGCAATCCCAGTATCCCAGCAGTGATCCCCATAGACCAGCTGGCATCTCAGTGTCTGAGCAGCAATCACAGTGTCCTAGCAGTGATACCTGTATCCCAGCAGGACTCCCGGTATCCCAGCAGCACTGCCACAATCCCAGCAGTAGTCCTAGTATCCAAGCAACAATCCCAGCATCACAGCAACACGCCCAGTATCCCAGCAATGATCCCAGCATCCCAGCAGCGCTCCCACAGGCAGGAAGAACTTTCAGTATCCCAGACTCATGCCCAGCATCTCAGCACTTCACCAAGCCAGCAGACTTCTCTGCACTTGTAAGCTGTCCCCAGTAAATTGAAACTCACTTTTACAATGGTACAGAGCCTTAACTGGGCGTGTATTTCAGTTTAACTCAAGACAGCTTGTAAGCAACATCTGGTAACCGTTACATGTGTGGAGGTCAGACCCAGTTACTGCAGCTGGATAGGCTGTTGCACCAGTCCGTTTACATGAACTCAAACTGGATCTTCACTTTAACCACTGCAACTTCCTATATAGACATGCTGCTTAGCCCCCGCCGTAGCAGCAGAGGTTAAATGGAGTTGGAGAGTCGGAATGGCCTTTTTCCTACAGTTGTTCTTTGTGTTTACCTCTGTTCATTGACATTGCTTGCAGCTTGTTTGCTTTCCTAGCATCTTAGTATTTGTTTTAGATTACAGAGGAAGATCAAAGACTGGAATTCGCGGCAACCAAACTAGGAAAATGCAATTGCTTTAGCAGACCAAGAGAAAATTTGGGTTTCCCAGTCTCATTGCTGGGTTTTTTGGTTGTTGTTGATTATAAGAAGGGATCTCTGCATCTGAAGTACCAATTTGCCTTTTGTAAAAATTCAGAATATGATATACAGAAAATGAAATGTATTTCACTGTTCACAGGACAAAATGCCTACAGTAAACTGCTGACAGTTTTAAAGGCTCTGCGCAGGAAGGTATCCAAGTGTTTTGTGGACTGGTGTGTTGGTTTCCTGTCAGAAAGCTGGTTAGCGAGGCTGTTGGGCTTCTTTGCAAAGGTGAGTTTCACTCAGTGTGCATTCTCTAACATGGACCAGAGAGTCAGTTCATTCCAAGGACCTTCCTTCCTTTGCCTGACGGTCACCCACACGTTTCCAACAGGTTTGCATCTATGGCTGTGTTCCAGTGGGTATCGCTAGACTGAGTCTTTCCATTTCAGGAAAACTTCTAGTAAACTACCTTTCTTTGGATTCAAATTGTGTTTGTTACTAGTAAAGTTTTTGTAAAAGTACTAGTTACTTATTAGAAATATTATTCTGATGTTTAACTTGCTTTCTTAGATACATTTCTTAGAAATACTTACAAAGCGCTAGGAGTCCCACACCTTTCGTGACTACCAGTTAGTTAGTGGAGAACAGCCCACCACGGCACCTGCTCCAAAGGCAGCGGGAACTGGTGGGCGTCCGTTTGCAGCTTCTGGAAGCAGAAGCTGTGTACACTGCACCAAGTTAGCCACAGCCAGTTGCCCAGACAAACAAGGGGAGAAGAAAAGTTACATTCCATGGGAACAAAGAACCTCCCAATAGTTCAGTATCAGTGTAAGGCAAGTCAGAAAGCTTGCACCTTCCCTGTCCAGTTAGTCACAGCATGATCCTCCTTTTCTAAAAGGACATGAAAAACTAGAACCAGCCATTCTTCCACCTCCAGATACATTCTGGCTGTTTCTTAACTTCACCTAAAGACGTCATTATCCCAAACTGTCAGAGCTACACCACGAATACTGTCGTATGCTGTTTCCAAGTGATGCGTACAACTGCCTTGTTTTGCCTCCTACCTATTCCAGTTCTCCTAGACAGTGCTGAATTTTCAGAAAGGGTGATCCAGTGCTGTTAGGAGTCCAGTTACTGTGCAACCACTGTTACCTGAGCTTCAGTTAACTAGAAGTCTCTCAGCAAGGTAGATCCTTCCAGAGCTGGGTTGGCTGATGCTCTTTTCAAAGCAGAATGCTAAGTGCTAAAACTCTCAAGTGAAGTTTGCGGTCTGTGAGATACCTCCCCACGCTACCTCCGAACAAGTCAGTCTTTCTTATCCCTTTTGCAGACATCTACCTCCCATTCTGTGTATGAAAATCCTCATTGTGTAAATATTCTCTGTTACCACTGAATAGTTCAGGTACATTCACACTAATTTACCTGAATTATTTCAGGTGTGTAAGATTGTGCATCTTCTATTATACTTTGTCATATTTTTTTCAACAAATGTTTAAAATTCAGACCTGACTGCTGAAATATGTCTGCTTTGCAAGGGCTTCACACACTCGTTTACTTTTATCTTTGTAAACAGATTTTGGGAATTGATGAAGCAGAATGAATGCAGTTGTTTCCGTGATGGTGTCAGCATCTTCAGTATATTGTAATTTAATCCTGAGCTAATCTTGTAGGGAACACACAGTTCAGACAGCTGACCCCAACTGACCAAGGGAGTATTTCATTCCATAGTACGTCACGCTCAGGTCTTAGGCGAGGAGGGGGCCCGGGAGCCATTACTCTCTCTCACTCGCTGGCACTTGCTAACACTCTCCCTGACTCCTGTGTTAGCTGCTTTGCTCACTCCTGTGCTGGCTCGTTCGTGAGGGAGTTGGTGGGTTTGTTCAGTTTTCCCGGTCGTGCTATTGCTGATGGGGTTCGCTCGGAATCTGCTGAGACAGCTCTCGGGCTCCAGCCCTCAGGCCCTGGCTCTCGGGCTGCGATCGCTCTCGGGCTGCGGCTCTCGGGCTCTCTGGGTCTGACTCTCACTACTCAGCACCTGGGTGTGCATTGGTCAGTGGGTGGTGAGAAACTGTATCATATTGTATCCTATGTTTTATTGTCTATTATTTTAATTATTTATTATTAGCAGTATCTGTATATATTGATTTTGATTTAATTAGTAAATAGTTCTTATCTCAATGTTATGAGCTTCCTTATTTCTTTTTCCTCCAATTCTTCCCCTCCACTAGAGGATTTGTGAGAGCGGCTTTTTAGTATTTTGCTAGCTGGAGTTAAACCACGACAGCTAATTATCCTCCTCAGATCATTCTTAATGCTTTGATAAGAAACATACTATTGGTAAGATAATGAACAATAACAGTAATTTTTGCCTTAAGATCATCATAAAATCTAAAATGAAATCAAAGCATAAAAGCTCACAAAGCAGTAACCCCAAGCTTATTTTGAGTCCCTGTATACAATGGGAGGTATGCAATATAAGCAGAAATAAAGCAGAAATGCGTTAATATTTGGGTAATCCCCTAAGGTCAGAAGTAAACATGCCATGTGCTTGACTAGCCTGATTGCAACCTGTTTCATGCAGTGGCATTTCTAAAACTGACCTTGTAGGCTCAAATAAACGTTTCACTTTATCTGGAACCTGTTGAAGACTGGTCACTGACTTTATTGGAAGCTGGATCATGGCCTAAACAAGCAACAGAGAAATGAGCACAAAAGTGCATTCGCAAAGAAGATCAGAGTTGCTGAGTGTACAAGTCAACAGATAAAAATATACCTTGAAAAAAACTAAATATAGCGTTTGCTATTTTAACCTATCACCTTCATGCAATGCCCCTGGGATTACACCATTTGCTTATAAATATTGGTAAGAACTTTCTCCTGGCCAAGGACATTTGATACTGAGCTTTAGCTCACCTATAAACGCGGGAGTTAATACCAAATCTTAGTTTTATCTAAAGAAACTTGCTTTATAATTTTTTCAATGCAAATTAACAAAATAGAGCACTATGACAACCAAACCACTGTTGCCACAGAAATTTGCCATTTTAATTAGCTATTCCTGAAGGTAAAAATACCACAAGCCTGAGCAATATTGTTTCTTCCCTCAAATTGGATCAGAGAGTAGCATTTCTACTTTTTAAAACTTTGATTATATGTCACTCTGGTTCATCAGCATGAGCAAACACTCCACAGCAGAATCTAACTGTCCATTCAACTCACTATCCAAGTACTGGATATTAACACTACAACACTGAAAACCATTACATTTCTTGGAAGCCTTTGATATGGTATTTCTTCTTGTGCTTAGAAAATATGGAATGTAAGCAACAGCTTCTGCAGGGCTGTTAATTGTTTCACCTCCATTTACACTTTTCCAAAATCACTTCAGCTCATCCATGAGTTTCTGAAATTACTGTGTGTACCTGTGAGCAATAAGCAACAGCTTTCAGCTGAAGAGAAGTGTTTAAACATGCTGGGAGCATAGAAAACCCAGAGCAGTCATGTTGGTCTTCAGGCTGCTGTATCGGGTTTTATCACTGTTGTAGATGGTGCAAAAGATAAAAAAAATGGTAGGTCAGAAGGAAGAGTGCCTTGAGACCCAGAAACCGTTGTCTGTGGAGCAAAGCAGAGGTGTAAGTAGGGGCTGCTGTGGGTCACCTCTTACAGTTCAGCAGATTTGTGAGACAAATAATTACATAAAATTTAAGATAAATGTGTTCATGTGTGCTAAAAATCATGCCCTGAAATTTTTCTTTAGGGTTACCTATGTTTTTTCTTGGTTTGGCCTTCCATTTGATGCAAAACTGTTTCATGATACTTTTATTAATCATGTTTCATGATTAATAAAAACAAGAAATAAATGAAAGCTCAGAACCCAGAAGATGATGGAGATATCCTACTTGAGATATTCTAGGAACACATTTTTGTCATCTAGGATACCTGCAACACATTATTTAAATGAAAAATGCTTCAGTGCAAGAAGCCAGGAGAATAAAAAATGCAGTGGTATCACCAAAGCCACTTGTGAGCCCCTGTTTTTGCAAAATCACTGTCACAGGTGGAAGAGAGGACTACTTGGTAACCAAGCCATAATAGGCAGTAACTACTTATTAACCACCATGCACTTTGGGCACATTCCTCGCCTTGTTACATGGTATAGAACCACTCAGTAGAAATTTTAACCAAGCCAAGCGGACACATGAAACCAAAAAAACACAGGGAGGCAGAAAAATGAGCCTTTAGTTTTTGTTCTCTGTAATTTATACAGCCTGTTATTTTCAAAAGGGCTTTGCGATTTGGAGCCTCATCCGCTGGTGGCCTCAGCACTGCAGGTTGTAGAACTGTATTTAAAACAACCAACACAAACCGAACAAAAACGCTCAGGACCTTCCCTCAAGAGAATAACGGGTTTTAGACTTTATTAATGGGAAGAAGAGTCTTTACTGTCTAAGGCATCTCACCTGCTCGCTTTCATTGCTCACGTTATTGTCCTGCTTCAAAGCACGCAGGAAAGCGGGAAGCGCCGGGCCGAGGTCGCCTGGCCGCCCTCAGCGCCTTACCCGCTGCGAGGCCAAGGGCACGGCTCTATTCACTGACCGCGGGGCCGCGAGGCTGCCAGGCCCGGGCCAGCCCCGCCTCCGTGGACCTCTCCTCACCCCCGGGGCTCCACCTCACCCCTGCAACAGCGGCGCCCGACCCTGCCGGCGGATGAGCTGCCGCGGGCAAAGGCAGGCGCTGAGGCGAACATGGCGGAGGGGAGGGCGGGAGGCCGGCCCAGCTCCGCGCGCCTCATACGTCCCGCCGTGTCCTGACGGGAACCCACGCACCGCCCCCCGGCGCGGCAGTTACTCGGGCGGGGCGCCGAGGGCGTCTCCGGCGGCGGAGGTGCTGGTTGGACGGCGGGCTTGTCAGTCAGCGCCCACCGCTCGCGCCGTGCCGGCGAGCCCGGAACCTGCAGGCGGCGGGGGTCGCGTGGCGGCTGCTGCGGCCGGTGGGTGCGCCCGGGGGCGCCGCGCGGGGGGGCGGGAAGAACGCGCAGCCCCCAGAGGGCCGCCTCAGCCGGCCGCGGGTGAGCCGCGCCGCGGGGGCTGGCCGGGGCGGTGGCCGCCGGCCCTTCCGCCGTGGCACCGGCTGAGCCGGGCAGGGGCGATGCTGCGGGGCAGGGGGAGCGGAGCCGGCTGGACGAGTCTGCTCGAGGGGCAGCTCTCGAGGGAGAGCGGGGGGACGGAGCTGCGGAGCAGGGAGGCCGGGGGGCGGCTCTGCGGGCGAGGCCCCGCGGGGGCGCGTGGGTGGTGGGAGTTTGTGTGGGATAGGGGCGTGTGCGGGCATTGCGGGGTAGGGGCTGGGGCAGGTAGCGGGGGTGCGGGTGGCGCGACGGGGTGGGGAGAGTGTGTGGACGGTGCGGGAGGGGAATGCGGGAGGGGAGGGCTGTGGATGGATGCGGGGGCTCTTAGGGGAGGCGGTAAGCCTCAGTGTAATGGGTGCCTGCCGGTTTACTGGAAGAAGCGGGCGTTCCCCTCCGGTGAGCCCGCAGCGCGCTCTGGCCTGCCGGCAGCCAGCCGCCGGGCCCTTCGGGTGTCGGTGCCGACACTGAGGCAGCTGATGAGGAAGTGCCCGTTGGGTGCTGGAGCAGAGTGATAGGTGTGCCGGCCAGGGAGCTGAGACTTATGTCACTGGCCCTTACATAATGGCCTTTAGCACACTGCCTTTATTAGCACTGCCACCGAGTTATAACCTGGCGTGTGCTGGAGCAGCAGATGGATGTGGGTGGGTGACCCGGGCAGAAGCAGTGGAGTCTGCCCGCACCCGAGGATGAGCAGGGGTGGTTCAGAAATGTGCTGCAGGACTGATCAGTGCTACCTGACCGTAGGCAAACGTGTCTAAATGGTATTAGGCAACTCTGCTCCTAGGGAAAAAACCCACCATCTTGCTGTCTGTCAGCCAGCTGATGTGAACAGGGTAAGTTTGTTTAAAGCACTGTCTCTATTGTCTTTTTGAGTCAAGAACATGAGAGTTGTCATTGTTTCAACCTTAAGTGGCTCAGAAGGGCAGGAAGCAAAAGAAGAGAAGACAGGATGGGGAATGGCCTGGGAAGGGTTGGCAAACATGAAGGCTTGCCTTGCACTTTTGGTGCATTTTGGGTTTGGGTGATGCTGTAGTTAGCAGTATCAGCTGTCTTCCTATTAGCTTTATTTTGGTTATGTTCTCTCAGCAGTACAACAAAAGGTGTTGGCTGTGTTGGGAGATGCCAGTGTCCCAGGGGACAGCAGGTGAGCCTTGAGCAATGAACTGGCCTTTCCTTTTCCGTCTGCTCCCCTGCCATCAGCAGTGAAATTTATGCTGTGTCTTTTTGCCTGTCTTCACAGGCTCCACAGAATTACACTGGTGGGGTCCCTTGTCTACTCTTCTGTTGTTAAGCATGGGTGGTACACTTCAGAAACGTTTTGTGATGCATTGCTTTTGTTTTCCAAATGCCATTTCTGTGAAGTCCTTGGGTTGTATCAGTAGGCCTTTTGTTTGGAATAGTTTATGTTTAGCTCCTGCTGATTTCTTAAAATCATTTTCATGCAACTGGCCAGGCTTGCTTCTTGTTATTTCTCACTAAGTGCCCTGCTAAAAACCCCAGTATTGTGGTATAGTATGTAACATCCTTGGCTGGAGACGTAGAGTACATGGTGCTACAGGCCACCTGAAAGCTATTAGGAGCTCACAGAAAACCGTATGGTTCTAACTGGCTGCTAGCATGATCCTTTGGGAGCGATTGTACTTGCAGTTCTACTATACAGTCAGCTTTTGAAATCCGTGGGGCAAAATGCTGTTGTGGAGTAAGGATCTGGTTGTACTTAGCGATTTGCCACAGCGTGAACACCTTATGTAAAGTAGGAGACAATATGATGGACCTTGCAAATAGCAACTTCAGCTGCTCAGGTGCCCTAGGTTCTAGCATTGTTGGCAGCAGAGCTCTTCAGCTGCTTGTTCTAATACTGCAAAGGAACAAGCCAAATTATGTAACATGAGCCAACCTGTAAAAGTTGTCAATGTAACTGTGCTATAAATTTCATCATGTGCATCAAAGTGCAGAATGTTGTGATAAATGCATTAATTAACCAGCAATAGAATCTGCCTTCAGCTGCAGAAAAAGATCCTACCTGCATGAAGGTAAATACCACACAAACCCCAAGCAACAGTCGAGTTTATAAGCTGGAACAGAATTGGAAAGGTAGACTCGCTTCCTCTAGATGTGAGGATCATGGCAATTCATATAAATCGTTAGTTTGCCACATCTTTCAGTTTTTCTGAGGGTTTGAGTACTGATCTGCTCTTGGTTTTGATATTCAGAGTGTATTAACGGAGTTGTACTTTTTAAAAAAGTTGTGCATTAATTGCTGCTTGAGTTCCTATTGAATCTGTTCTGCGTTGTGTTAGAGGAAGCTTTCTACTGTATGGTGATTACGTTTCTTGTGACGTTGGAACTTCTTAGCCTTGCTACAATGAGGAAACACATATCTGGAAAATCAAAATTGGCTTCTCTGATGAGTTATCTGGAGAGGGTCGGTCGTCCTATGGTTATAATTAAGTGATGGAGATTGTTTCACTTTTAAGATGCCTCTATCTGTAGTGGTCTCTTGGCAAAACGTTCTGAATAGCTCTGTGAGCTCTAGGCTTGCTTTAGGTATAGCTATATAGAAAGCTTCTGGTGAACCTAAATCTTACACCTTTCCTATTCTTATATTCTAGGCTGTAAGGATATTCTGTGTTACTGGAGGAAGGTGCTCCTAATTGTGGGGTGACTTATGATGTCAAGAACTGTATCATCCTGGATCTTAAGCTCAGCAAGAAACAGCATAGTTTTACAAGGTAAAGGACGTTTATACTCCATCTGTATCCCAAATAGAAACAAGATAAAATGGAAGCTGGTTTTCTCCAAAACATGTCTTTACCCTGCTGGGAGTTTCTCCTTAACAAGAGCATTCCGACACACTTCCACCGAAGAAGAACATTTCTCTTTCCAGTTGTCTCCGTCGCAAATCAATGATATGCTCAGGGCAGGTGAATTATCCCATAGGATACTGGTTTTGAATGGTAAAAATGCAAATTCTGTGCTGAGGTTTGAAAGTAACCAGTTGGCATCCAACACCCCTATTGAAGACCGCAGAAGTGCAGCCACCTGCTTGCAGACCAAAGGGATGATGTTTGGCGTTTTCGATGGTCATGCAGGTTCTGCGTGCGCCCAGGCAGTCAGCGAGCGACTGCTTCACTATATAGCCGTCTCTCTCATGTCTCGGCAAACCTTGGAAGAGATCGAGCTTGCTGTGGAGTGCATGAAACCGGTTCTGCCTATTCTGCAGTGGCACAAGCATCCAAATGATGTGGAGTATCGAGAAATAACTTCACAATATTTTGAAAACCTCCGGGTTTACTGGCAACACTTGCTGGACTTGGACACGGAGCCAGGATTTAGTTTAGAAGAAGCCATGATAAGTGCATTCAAAAGATTAGACTCGGACATATCACTGGAAGTTCAAGCTCCGCAGGAAAATGAATTGATGAGAAATATTGCCCTTCAAGTAGCTTTTTCTGGTGCAACAGCCTGTGTGGCTCACGTTGACGGTGTTCACTTACATGTTGCAAATACCGGTGACTGCAGAGCAATTTTAGGGGTTCAAGAGGAAGATGGCACGTGGTCTACTCTCCCTCTAACCCGAGACCACAATGCCTTCGATGAATTTGAAATTAGAAGACTGAAGAGAGAACACCCTAGGTCTGAGGAGAAAACCCTGTTTGTGAATGACAGGTTACTGGGGATTCTCATGCCCTCCAGAGCTTTTGGAGATGTGCAATTAAAATGGAGTAAAGAATTGCAACACAGCGTTCTTGAGAACAGCTCTGATACTGAGGCTTTAAATATTTATCAGTACGTTCCTCCAAACTACCACACCCCCCCTTATTTAACTGCAGAGCCTGAAGTCACATACCACAAATTAAGAAGCAAGGATAAGTTTCTAGTTATTGCTTCGGATGGACTATGGGAGATGCTAAGTAACGAGAAGGTTGTGAAACTTGTTGCTGGACACCTTGCAGAGCTTAATGAGCAGAAACCACAACTGGCTTTTGAGAAACCAGTTAATTTGGGTTATATGCACAGCTTGTTACTGCAGAGGAAAAACAGAGGCATTGCCTCACTTGACCAGAACATAGCGACTCACTTAATAAGGCATGCAATTGGGAGTAACGAGTATGGGGAGGTGGACCAAGAGAAACTTGCTGCAATGCTGACGCTGCCTGAAGACCTTGCGAGAATGTACAGAGATGATATCACAGTTACTGTGGTGTATTTTAATTCAGAAACAGTTGAAAATCACTACAGAAACAGTGAATAGGAACGTGCACTGCCGCTGTTCTGTACCACTGGCCAACTTTGACACTGAAACCATTACTGTTTTTCTCTGGTAGTCAAGCTGTTATCAGTGTTATGGTCTGGAAATTCCTAAACTTGTTACTAACTGGTCTTGAAAATAACTTTCTAGAAGTGAGTTTGGTGAAAAACCTGGGTTTCCAGGTCTGTCCACACTGAAGAAGAATGTTTTGATACAAGTTAAGAGAAATGTAACTGAACTAAAGATTGCTCACCCAGTTCTAATCCCATGGGAACCACTGGTAAAGCTTTCCAAATGAACAAACGAGACCAATTTCAGTGAGACTGGTACAATTTAGTAGAGAGGTCCATGATACCTGTAGCTGCATGGAGTGTAAGAAAGGCTCTGCTCTTGTGGAAAGTGAGTAGCATCCTACTGAAGCACTGTAATTGAATTAAATAAATAAACTACCAAACCTTTATTCAATGTGACGGTGTCAGATACTTTAATGAATTACCTTGTGTATGTGAAGACCGCAGTGAAGAAGGCCAGTCAAAGAACCCTGGGAATGTCAGGCATGGTTTTTCCTAATTTTTTTTTTTAAGCTAGGAAACAAAATCATATTTTCTTCCACAGTTATTTTGAAGCGTGAATGCATACTCTGTTTATTCTGTGTGTGGACCTGTGTGAGAGTTTACAGCTCTAACATACACGAGGGACTTCACGATTCCCGGTTTAGGAATTCAGAGTACTAAAGCATTTAAGTGCATAACTTGCTTAAAGAATATACTCTTCTATTAACCGTCGGTCTGTGAAGCACTGTGTGTCAAATCCACCAACTGTAATTTAAAGGAAGCTTGACAGACCCAGAAGTTCAAAAATTCATCTAAACGCAAATACAGCAGAAGAGAGCACCTTTCTTTTCAGACTTGACTTAGAGGGGAGAAATAACAGTGTTGATATTTCACCAAAATATGTTTAATCTTTATTGTACTCTTATGCTGGCCTTTGGACATCAGTTTTTCCTTACAGGTGCAGAGTTATTTTCTCTAATCTCTGGACACACACTGTTTATGTTTTACAACTCTTTTATACTGTGCTTTCTAGAGTGCTAACCCAAGCTTGCAAATGAGCTGTATTTTCTTAAATTTACATATGTTGTCCTCTAGGGACTCTTTTTTTTTTTTTCCCCCCCTTGTTTACACGCAGCAGTAACTGTTGCCCACAAGGACGTGTGTATTGGGAATATAGGACTGTTTACCACTGTTGCTACACAGTAAGAACTCATGTGGGTGCAGCAGAGCACATAAAAATACTGCTTGTCTGCTTGGATGTTTTCCCTGAACTTCACATAAAATGAGGGCTCTATCCTTCTGCAGTTTAGCAGATGAAGAAGTATTCACATTTTTCTCAAGATCTTAAGTATATGAGGTCTTGGGGCATAAGCAGCGAGCAGTTGTGCATTTGGGTCTTTTTGTATACTTTTTCTCCAGATAAAAGTTCTCAGTGCTTTTTCAGGCATTTGGATAACTTGTTTTGAAGATTGATTAGAAGGAAACTAAAGCCATTTAAAAAATATTCATGCTTTTGACTGTTCAGCATTGACCTGTAATTCAGTGCTGCAACTGCAATCACTGAAGGTATCCTTAAAACCCCTTCGTTCTGGAAAATGGATGTAAGTGGTTTTTCGTCTCGTACATACTAGAGTACATCTGGCAATTCAACCTGGAGGCAGGAAGCCCTCAGATAAAATGAGTAGGTTGGTTCCCCTTGGTGTCAATGAAACAGGATTGCCTCAAGAAACCTGTCACTTGGATCTTGGTGACAGGGACTGCAGAAGACTTTAGGTATAGGCAAGATGTTACAGAGGTTGATGTAACAACCTCTGGTGATGTTGATGTTCTTGTTGCTTGGGTACAACATACTTTAAAGCTGTGCCCTTGTGCTGGGTTCAGTCAGGAAGGAGTTACCTCTCTTTACTGTAGCTGCTAGGGAGCTGTGTTCCTGGATTTACCCTGAGAAAAGTCTGATAAGGTCTCAGCTGGCGCTGGGCACTGCCTGCACCAGATTCAAGGTCTTTCTCAGCTTCTGACCCTGCAGCTGCATTCCCAGCTCTCGCTGTCTCGCTGCAGGCAGTGCAGGGGACCCACAGCTCAGACAGCTGACCCCAACTGCCCAAGGGAGTATTTCATTCCATAGTACGTCACGCTCAGGGCAGAGGCAAGGGGGGGGGCCCGAGAGCCATTATTCTCACTCTCTTGCTCGGTTACTCCTGTACACTTGCTAACACTCTCCCCGACTCCTGCGTTAGCTGCTTTGCTCACTCCTGTGCTGGCTCGTTCGTGGGGGCGTTGGTGGGTTTGTTTAGTTTTCCCGGTCATGCTATCGCTGATGGGGTTCGGTCAGAATCTGCTGTGACAGCTCTCAGGCTCTCTGGGTCTGACTCTCAACACTCAGCACCTGGTTGTTCATTGGTGAGTGGGTGGTGAGAAATTGTATCCTATGTTTTATTTTCTATTATTTTAATTATTTATTATTAGTAGTATTTGTATTTATTAATTTAGTTTTAATTAGTAAATAGTTCTTATCTCAATTTTACGAGCTTCCTTATTTCCTCCAATTCTTCCCCTCCGCTGGAAGTGGGGAGGGGGATTTGTGAGAGCAGCTTTGTGGTGTTTTGGTAGCTGGAGTTAAACCACAACAGCCCTCATCCTGCGGGCTGGTCCTGTGGGGACTGAAGGTGATGAAGGTCAGGCCCTGTGTTGACCTCAGGAGTGGTCTGGTCTACCTACAGGGATGAGGAGTGGAGAGCTCTTCAGCAGCATTCCTAAACCCTTTTGGCTTTAAGTGGACCGTTTCCATTTGATTTACAGATCCTTTTGTGTGATTAGTTACACACTTCATTGCTTGAAATTTAGACAGAAAGCAGGAAAAGAATGCATTTCTAGACTACCTCTTAATAGAGAAATTACTGAACAGTGTAGCTGGAGGAACAAAGGGGCTAAACCATATTAGAGCTGATATGAAGTGATACATTTTCATGAAGATAATCTAGAAAACTTTCAATATAGAGCAAACCTACAACTGCAAAAGTGATGTAACAAACCAGCTGGCATATAGGCATAAAATAAAAAGAAGCTGTTTTGTTCTTTTCACCGCCCAGTAGTGAAATCCAGGTCGTCTTGTGAAAGAGTCATTGTGCCACTGTGTCATCTAAGTGTTACTCCCAGGTGGGTTATGGTATGTAGGCCGTTGTAACTGTAAACGGGTAATGGTTCTTTTGGGGAACATGTTGGAAAGTACAAAAGGTACTGTTTCTAATTTCATGTTAGTTTTGCTCAGTTTAACGTGCACCACTGTAATTATCCTACAGTGGAAAAGGAGAACATTAAACTAGTTAGAGGTTTGTTCTTTTAAAAGTGCAGATCATGATTTTAACTGCATGCTCCCTGGATTTTGTTGCAGGCCAATGAAAGCAACCTGTCCATACTTGTGGTAAGGGAAATAATAATGCTACCCGTTTGAAATGGGTCATAGACATTTTCATCTCCAGCTGCAAACCCAGTTAATAGGCATGAATAAAACTAGTATTTTGGTTTAGGTTAGATAGTCCTGCTTGGCATGTTTTCTCTATTTCCATAGCTGTCCAGAGAAGCAGTAGTCAAAAACAGAGTCACACAAATTCTGTGTCTCAAAACGTGGTGTTACGGGCGTTATGGCTATTAAATAGAACATAAGCACTATGTTCATCAGTTAAGCACTGATGCAAATACTAGAAAAAGTAGGTTTTCTTTCCTAAAACTTGGGTTGTAACACAAATTTGTCTCTTTGATTTTCTCAGAACTCTTATCCGTGTTCCTAAATTATGATGCTTATATATATTTAATTATTCAGACCTCCAGAAAGTAAGTTGGAGTGGTGTTGGTTGGGGTTTTTTTTGTTTGTTTAAATAGTGAGCAGGATCACTGTTTCTGTAAGTCAATTATTAATTTCACGCTTTCATCTGTATTAAATGGATGAAAGGCTTCATGTTTTGGTTGCTGTACTGGAATCTGGCCTTCCTTCTGCTGAATACTCATATGAGAAGATGCCACATTTCAGGTGAGAGAGCATAAATGTTCAAGCTGGAGTGAAAGTAAATAGTTTGAGTGGGTGTTGTGAGTTTGCTTAAGTCGTCGTTGCTCTGTGGTTGTCTGACAATGGAAATAACTGTTAATACGTACAAGTAAGGCCATCTTGATACTGTTGGGGTCCCACTGAATTAACCAGTCAGCAGAGGGGGCGCAGGTTCGCTGGCCCAAACACCCAAATTGTGCTTTAGTTAATTTGACAAGCTACATAAAATAACTTTGATAGGCTCACATGCGCCGATGTGCTCATCAGCAGTTGGAACATCCCGTACCAGAATCCTCGGTGGCAGAGAAGTGGGTCCCAAAGCCTCCCTGCCAAAAGGTTGGAGCCAGTTCCTCAGAACCTTGGTCCAGGGTGGGTCGGTTGGTTCAGACTTTGGCTTTGTGTTGCTCTCGGGTCAGCCTGAAGATGCTGGCAGTGGAAATAGCTCTGGTGGTGGAGACTTTGACATGCTCTGTTTCTGCTTTTGTTCCACGTGCTTTGCGCTCTCTGAAATGGGCTTTGCAGCCCTGAGGTGGCTTTCACCACTGCTTCGTGATTACAGTTCCGTGGCGTATTCCTTAACAAAAAGCGTTTCGATTTCAGCACGTTATTGACTGAATCTGATTTCGTGCCTGCAGAACCGAGGTTGGCCAGAGGATGTCAGCGGAGTTTTGCAAAAGGAGAGTTGCGTTAGGCCTTCAGTCGCTCTGCTATTTATTACCTCTCTGTTTATAACATGAATTTCAGGTGCTGTCGAAGAAAAATGGAGAAACTGCACAACCCCCCCCCTCCCCCTCAAAACCTACACACATCTTAAAAATTCTGTGTGGTTTATTAGTCCTTCCAACTTAGGAACTGAGTTTGATTAACTTTCATTCTTTGCCAAAACCAGGTTTTAACAGCCCGAGTACCACAGGCGGTAGAGCTGTGTGGAAAAGCCTCCTTCCCTGGCACTGTGAGGTACAGGAGCATGGAAGTGAGGCCAAGAGCACCTGCCTGAGCTTCCCGACGGGTCTGCAGTTGCACAAGGAGAAAAGATGCTTCTAAGCTGAGGAAACCTGCTCGACCTGACCTGGGTGTCTGGCTCCTGCTATCGCACAGCTCAGAAACTGCAGGAGGCCACGGCTGCCCCGCGGCCACACCATGGCATAGTGTTAAGTTGGTTTTGTTTGGACAAACTTCTAGTCTGGAAATGACACCGCAATGCTCCTGGAGGAACTTGGGAGATCTACCGCTCAGTCTAGATGTTCACAGAGAGATCTTGGTTCAACCTCGTTGTCAGCTGGGATTTTTGAAGAAGATGAGTGTTTGAGAAATAACTCAGTGTTTGGTTTGTTTAGTGGTAGGGCATTTTTGACCCCCACACCCCCTTCTTTATCTGCAGTTCTTTCTCATGGACCTAGGTGCCTGCACTGGATGCAGCTTAGCAGAACTTGCATCTCTTATGTAATCTTGCTGTTGTTCTTTCTACCCCCCACCTTTCTCTTTCTTCTTTTCTCATTACTCTATGGTGTTTCCTTTTCTATTTATTGTTCTGAGCAACTACTTCAAGAAAAACTGGCAACACTGTGAGTGTGACAGGACATGCTTTCAGGCAGATGCACACGTGAGTAAGCCTACAATCCTACAGAAAAGCTTTCTCAAGTGTTTGCTGCTGTTACAGCAGTGTGGTGTAGCACAGCAAACGGATCTGAAATGCTGGGCGATACAGAGCAATTGCTTTGTCCTCTGTTATCAGATGGAAGTGACGCATCCTCCTCATAGACCAACTTTACCTTCTGTTTAATCCCAAACTTCAGCCTGAGAGAGGTTTCAGTCTCTGTTTCTAACCACTTACCACAGAAGTAAAGTAACACAAAACTGGCCACTCAGCTGAAAGATTAGAATGATGGGCGGTAGTGGGGCAGAGCAAAGCTGCCGCGTTTGCCTTAGAGCTGATCCTCCATGGACTTGCTCCACACACGGACTTGCGTCAGGTTCTGATCTCAAACCCAATTGAGATATTGCTAACCAGATCTTTGCTGTGCACTCTCTCTATTAAAAGTGAAATCCAGTCATTTGGCTAGATTTTCAGAGAGACTAGGTCATGATCAAAATCCTCCAGTGTTGGGCCTCATGTCACATCATATTTTAAATAAAACACAAGTTATCTCACTGTTTGCAAGCCTGTGCAGAGCAAATGAAAGCTCTGCATCCATCCCTAATTCTGATGTTGCCCTGCATTAAGAAACTTACTCTTTGTCAGTGTTTTTCTTTGCTATGATACCCCCTGTGAATTCCTCAGGCATGTATATAGGGCTTTTCTCTCATTTGCAGAGCTGTGTTTTTCATAGAGAGATATTTGCTGTATTTTTAAACTATGATAATAGTAGAGAGTAAATTCCCTAAGGACCCTGATCCTTTTCCAAAAAATGTGCCTAACACTCTGGAGAGGTTAGTTATCTGTGTTTGTTATGACTTTGTAGTAAGCCTTGCATCCTTGAAATCTTTGGCTACAGTAAAACAGATCGCGGTAGTCAATAGTCTGGAAGTTTCTCTGGTGACATTACGCAGAAGAGTGAGTAGAACCCTCTGTAAAAACTGCAAAACCAACCCAACGCTGTGGCCCTTGTACAACTATGGTACAAAAAGAAAAAGGCGTTTCAGTTTCACTTGGACTCCAATTTCTGTGTGTTTTTCCAACACTGGACATAGAAGTAGGTGTATTCGGTTCTCTTAATTTAATTTTCTGGAGGGTGAGTTGATTTTTTTATTGTTTGGGTGTTTGTTTTTTTTTCCAGCCAGGCTATTAGAGTCATTCTAGTGTCATTTTCCGTGAATGCTAGTAATAAATATTTCTACGTTATTAACCTGCCAACTCATCTTTTATTCATCCTGCTGATGAAAACAATCTCCCGTGAAACTTCTGTTGCTGGAAGGGTTCAAAAACTTTCCAGTTATGGATGTAATAGATCCTTTTTCAGCTTAGTGTAAGAATTTTTCATTACTTCATTACACGTTTTTGAAAAAGTTAGGAGTTGTAAAGTTCTGTTTAATTAGGGCAACCGAAAGAATGCAACCCAGTAGGTGTAGCAACAGGTCAACCGGCACTTTGCATTCTATTGCACAATGCCTATGTTGTACCAAAATAAAAACTGGTTGTCCTTACCTTTCCTTAAAACTTCAGAGGTGTGGATTGGTGCTGCTGCACCCAAGTCCTTTTTCCTCGGACACTGGTGCGCTCGCATTGTGGCAGTGGTACCAAACACGCAAGAAAATGGTTACGTGTAAAGCTTTGTGTCTTGTGAACTGGAGCTGGGAATAAATTAATTGGTGATGTGTACTGATGGGAAGGAGGAAGCACCTGCAGTACTGACTCTCTTCTTCCATGTAGGATAAGAGCGTGCTTATGTAGGAGTTTGGGGAGATACCACTGGATGAAATCCAGCTAAGTGATAATGCTTTTTTTCTTACTTGAGTGGAAATTGCTAAGTCATGCAAGCCACCGATGGCATGGTCTCAGCTTAATTGCTGGTACCTCTTTATTAAGAACTAGTAAATAGCTGTAATCAAACAGTTTTCCTCAAGTTGTATTTTGCAAATATATTTGTAAAAACTGTAAACTGGGGGGGAACCAATTCCCTGGCCTGGAGTAGACAACGCAGTGTTGTGCTCTCCCTTGAGATCACATAGAATGGCACTACCATAACATCCTGGGACTTGGTCCAGAGCCAACTGACCTCTACTTGAAAAAATTGTAAGGAGTAAGAGTGTGATGTACACATGTCCTGTACTCCTGGATGTGTACATTCTGACGGCAGTGAGATGCAGTTTGAGTTGTGCAATACCTATGACTGATGATAAGAGATCAATATGCTTACAGTTGTGCAGGAGTATTTTGGGTATTGGCTGGTAGAGTGTATTTTTGTTTGTTGCAGACTGGATCTTGAACTTTGCTCTGCTTTGTAGCACAAATAGGTTATATCAATAACCTATTAATAACCCATTCAAGCCCAAAGTTCTATTCATCCTCACTTTCTAAACAAGAGGTATTTCCATTGTTCATTATTACGTTCCACTTTCATTTCAACCCTGAACTCATAAATCATAAATAATCTTGAAGTATTCATTTCCCTCTTTCAGCACTACCTTTATCTAGTATTTGCTGACATGGCTCATTATAACTTATTTTTGAGCACAGTCAGACCTAGTTTTCTGAACAGATGAATTCATTGTTGGAAAGCACTGTATTTATAGAATTTAGGGGCCACCAAAATGAGAAATTCTAGCTCATTAGGATCTCAGCTGGAACAATGTGATCTGATACACAGAAGTTTTGAGCTGATGAAATGAAAGCAAAGACTTAGCTAATTAGTTCTGAACCTTTAAATTACGAATGGGCTGTGTGATAGAAACCATCTGGAAAAGAGATTCAAGACAGCATATAGTGGAAGGAGAGAAAGGAGAAAAAACCTAGGATAGTTAATATTAAGGAAAATATGTGAAGTGTATACAGTGGGATAAACAAATGACTTCTGGTATCTTCTGGTATTCTGAGCTATCTTCTTCAGGTCAGGCTGGCCTAAAATTAAAAGCTGGTTAACCTCAGCCTGTCTTCCTCATATGTAAGAGGCAGATGTGGCTCCTCTGTCAACCCTGGGTGCCAAAGTGGTGAAGTAAATTTATGGATATGTGACTGTATTTCAGTATCTCAAGTAGGATTGCTAATGGAAAATGCATGAATCCCCTAAACTATCTAATCTCCTGGAAGACTAAAGAATTACTGCATCAGCCCAGAAATATGTTCTCTGGGAACACTGAATAACCATGCGCACATCCTGCTCTGAATGTGTCTGGCACACAGTACCTTCCCGAAGCTGAAGCTCTGGTACTGGGGCGTGCATGAAGACTTTGCCCTGGTTCGTCCCTTACTGGCAGGCTTCAAACAGGGCTGGATGCCAAACTAAGGCCGTTAGTTTTATTATCATGCAATAATATCCTAACTGATGCCTTCACTTCCTCTTGCCGTACTGAGAAACAAGCATCCTGTGCAGGGCCCATGATCTTGTCACACAGCAAGTAACTGAGGAGGAGTTGTAGACCGTTTTCCTCGGATACGTATGTTTGCTGTTTAAGAATGGCGTTATCTCACTGTTCTCTATCGTCGCCCTAAGACACCTTTACTTGAGGTTTTTACAGCATGTTGAAACCAGGTGAGTCCGTGTGTTGCCTCTAGAAGCAACAGTTCGCAGGAGAAACTGCTGACATTATTTTCTTTGTAACTCGTTTAAAGCACAATGATTTTACATATGTAAGGGGCCTGTGAAATATGAGTGAGAGAAAACACACGCGGGTATGGGATCTGAGAAGCAGATAAAATGTGGGAATCCTGACAGCCTACGGTGCCCTGGGCTAGTTCCAGCTCTTAGCTCCATCATGTGACCTAGACAGGCCTTAGGGAAGTACCACTTCCTCTTCCTGAGCAGGGAATAATGAAATGGCCAGAACTGCAAAGTTAACCTACTTATGCCAAGAATTTGATCTTTTGAGGGGACTGTTTAAAGAGATACTTTTAACATTGAAGCATTGTATTGACTACAGGTCTTTTTTGGAAATAAACCGGTATCTAACACGTGTCTGAACAATCAAGAAGACTTGGCTGCGTTTACAGTACTGCATAAGGACAAAAAGCAGCAATAATGGCAGGACAGCAGGATAATTCTCCCAACTGTGTTTTTCACATCGTTTGGGTGATCAGGGTGATTGTGGGACTTCCAGAAAGAACTGCACATGTTTTGTAGAAAACTCATACAAACCCAACGGGGAGGATGTATGAACTCTCTGAAATTACAGCTGAGTTTCATGTTGTCACTTGCAACCTGCCTTTTCTGACACAGTGCAGATTTTTTTAGAGAAACATGAAGCAGTGTCAGTATTCACAGCCCACGTGGCTTCTGGGATGTAATGGAATATGGGCTGCGCTCTCGTCAGCAATTTTAACACATGGCCAGCCCCAGTGATGCTGTAGAGCATGCAGTGCTATGTGGAGGTACCTGAGCTAACTCCAGGGCTAGATAGTAGTAATTTGGCACTTTGCTGGATTGATTTGCCTCACTAAAAGAGGACAATTTGCTTGGGCAGCCGGTCGACTGCAGCTGGACCACGTCTGCTATATGATGTACCTCCTCTTCTCTGCTTGCCAAGTGGTAGATGCACGTTCTTTCTGCGGAGCAGCTGTCTGTACCATAGTACTGCGGCCCTGGGGAGGACTGTAACCAGGAGGGGTGGACTAGATGGAAGCCAGTTCTTAGACATAAAGGCAAGGCTAACACTTAGCTCGTGCTGTTTCAAGTCTCTGCAAGTGGTTCCATGTCACTGACACATGTTGTAAGAAGCCTTTTGATTTTCCAGTAAGCAAGATCAGTCATTAAGAAAAAAAAAAAGAGAAATCACATTCTTACTCTGTTTAATCTTAAATCAGATGTCAAGAATGAATGCATTAATCCCGTCTATCTTTTTCTTATGCTTGTCACTTATATTGTTAGTATGTGTAACTTCAAAGTGTTGTCTGTCTTTCTGCCTATGTTTTTTGACACTTATTTAAAAAATAATTCTTTCACTTCCCTAAACCAGGGAATTTCTGATGTAGCTATTTCTTTGACTAAGCACTTTGTGGCAAATTTATAGCTATTAAAATAGGTAACTACTGCATTCACAACTCAGAAGAAGGAAAACTGGGGCTCAGAGATCACTCTATTCTCCTAAAAAAATGAAAACGAAGCTCCGTGAAAGCAAATACTAGCCTCTCAAAACCAAGCAAGTATGAACGGACAGTCTATCTAAGCAGATCTTTCTGGTGTTTGTGAAGCTCAGAGGACTCTGAGCAAAAACCTGCCTACACGGTTCAAAACTACCATGCTCACGTTCAGCTAACTCGGTGTGTATGTAGTGCTGAAGCTGAATGCACAAACTGACTTTTAAAAATCTATTTCAATTTTAGATTAGATTAGTGATCTTAATTGCACTAGGTGTAGTGTAAACCAGGACTAATTAAGGAAAGCAAAGTAATAGAAAATCACGTGCTGACTTGAAAAATCATAAAAGTGCAATCATAAAGTACAAAACATGAGCAAGCAATACTAAATCATAGAATCATGGTATCATTTGGGTTGGAAGGGACCTTAAAAAACATCTAGTTCCAACCCCCCTGTCATGGGCAGGGACACCCTCCACTAGCCCAGGTTGCTCCAGGCCTCATCCAGCCTGGCCTTGGACACTGCCAGGGATGGGGCACCCACAGCTTCTCTGGGCAACCTGTCCCAGTGCCCTCCCACCCTCTACAGGAAGAATTTCTTCCTGATATCTAATCTAAATCTACCCGCTTTCAGTTTAAACCCATTACCCCTTGTCCTGTCCCTACAAGCCCTTGTAAAAAGTGCCCCCCCCCCCCCCCCCCCCAGTGTGGATTATTCAATAAGAAAGTTGTAATGGTGTATCTTGCTTTCTGTGTTAGTGGATTAAATACAATAATATACACATACTGTGCTCATGGCCACAGTTGCTAATGAGAGTTGCCAATCACCATTACTTCACTGAACATTTTGATGTAGAGATGTTGACCGGCCTTATTAGTCATCAGCAGCCAATAGAGTGTGTTACCGTCTGACTCATATCGCATTTAATTGGATACCGATGGATGAGCAAATTGTTTCAGATAAAATAAGAAACTGCTCACAAACCCTGTTGTTGTGTTAAACTGAGCCCTGTTGCTCTGTGGAGACGCCATGTTAACAGGTACGGTATGATACGGTCTGGGTGAGAGCACAGTCCTTGCCCCATGCACTACAAGAAGGGCCATGTCCTTGGGAGCTGGTGGATTTCAAAGCCGTTCCGAAACAGCTGTGGTGCACTTCAGACAAATACCGAGGTTGGCTCACCGAGCCAAACTACGCTTATTTTTTGACCATCTCTGGTCATGCAACTGTTAACATGGACAAGCTAGGGAGCCAATTTTAAGAAGTTGTTACGTTTCAGAGTCTTAAATCTTTTAAAGATGATGATTCACAACCTTTATTCATTAATGGGCATCTGATTCATCGCTGGTTATAGTGGAAATAGATTTTTATATTGCACTATAATTGTTCATATTGCTTTATAAAGACTGCAATTATTTCTATTATTGATGTCTATTTGGAGGATTTATAGCTTGTCTGTAAAACCTATAACCTGCCAAGCTACAGCCTTAGGGCAATCTCTATCTGGAAGTGACTTAAAGTGGTCATTTTTAATTTATGAGATGGTTTTTCTTTAACAAAAAGTTTCAAAGCATTCACAGCCTTTTCAGTAGCATATAGAAGTCTAATTTTCATTTATAAATGGAAAATGCAATAATTTTCTGTGGGTTTAGCTAAACTGAAATGTTTCATAGTTACACATTTCACAGTCACACCGTGATTTGCACAGGATAGAAATTGGAATGTTTGGAGGATGTCAACAAAACATTACAGGGAAATAAAACCTGCAATTAATTTTTTTTCCCCTTGGGAAAGGGATGAAAAACCTTATTTTTCTATGAAAAGGCAATTCAGGTCTTGCATCAGCACTTCTTAAGGTTAAATGGCTTATTCAGGAACAGCTTAGATGAAATGAAGTATTAATTTTAAGCTCCACTGTCTCTAACGTGCGCGGACCAATTCAGATTGAATCGTGCCAATACAGTGCCATCAGTCTTTAAGGCCACGTTTATTTCATCTTGCCTTGTGAAGAAACTTGGTACGTGTGCCATAGCTGGATTTGAAGCACGCTGCTTCCTGCACAGTAGAAATTTGGATCATTCCTTATTGAAAGCCTGCCTATTTCAGATCCCTTTATGTACGGTCACTAGCTAGCGGCTGACTTGTAGTAGCAATTGTATGGTGAGGTGGGTTTTTTGGCTTGTTTTGGGTTTGGTTTTCAGGTTTTTTTAGTGTTCATTTTACTTAATTGCCTGGGAATTCCAGGGGTCTGGCATACTGCTGGGAGAGCTGAGCTGGCTAATGGCACCAGATTGTGAATGTTCTTTGGCATCTCAAAATTAAGCTGACTCATTTTGGGATACTTTTGTTCATAATAAGGAAAATAATAGTAAAAGCAAATCTGATGTTTAGCATTTATTGTTCTCATCATTTGGTCCAAAATGCTTTGTTTAGCGTTCAGACAGTCTTGGGCAAGCAGTGACCGTTAGTTCTCCCTTGCTGGCCGGGTCTACATCAGAGACGGAGGCTGCTGAGACAGGATGTTAGCAACTTTGCAAAAGTTACGGTGTGTTTTGGGCTGCTGGAGTTTACCCCAGTGATACTGTATAGTAGTTACGTGAGAACAGGTTTGTCCTGACCACTAGGGTAGAAAGCTTTCCCTGTTGTTATGAAACAGTTGTTAGAAATTACCATTCCTTCTTAACAGCAACATGTGGAGGGAGTGGGTGAAAAGGCAATCTTAAATCTTGGAGTTTTTATGAATAAAATTAAATCCATTATAAGCCTTCAGATACTCTGTCTTCAAGATCTATTTCTGACCAAAGACCATACAGTCAAGCTTAAAAAGATGCTAACCGTAAACTTCGAGAGAATGGAGAAGTCTTTAAGACAAATGTTTCTGTGATGTACCTATGTGATTCTGATCCCCCTTTTCAAATATGAAATCTCTGTTCTTATGCAACTGAGTATCTGAAGCAGACTCCAACTAGCTGGGAAAATCCATGTGTATCAGGTAGGGACTGATGGTATCCAGCATTATGGTTGGTGTGGAAGCTTTATCTTGGTCACCCTCCATAGGTTCCCTCTGAAGCTTCCATCTCTGGCATTCACAGAATCACAGAATGGTTTGGGTTGGCACGGACCTTAACGACCATCCAGTTCCAACCCGCCTGCCATGGGCAGGGACACCCTCCACCAGACCAGGTTGCTCCAAGCCCCATCCAGCCTGGCCTTGGACACTTCCAGGGATGGGGCACCCACAGCTTCTCTGGGCAGCCTGTCCCAGTGCCTCCCCACCCTCTCTGGGAAGAATTTCTTCCTGATATCCAATCTAAATCTCCCCGCTTTCAGTTTAAACCCATTACCCCTTGTCCTGTCCCTACAGGCCCTTGTAAAATGTCCCCCCCAGCTTCCTTGTAGGCCCCCTTCAGGTACTGGAAGGTGCTGTAAGGTCTCCCCAGAGCCTTCTCTTCTCCAGGCTGAACAAGCCCAAGTCCCTCAGCCCACCTCCGCATGGCAGAGGGGCTCCAGCCCTCAGGGCATCTCCGTGGCCTCCTCTGGACTCTCTCCAACCGGTCTATAGCCTTCTGATGCTGAGGGTCCCAGAGGTGGACGCAAGTTATCATCAACGCATTTGAGGAACCTCCTGGGTTGCTTGTGCTCTGCCGTGTTGTCCCTCCAACAGATATCGGGGTGGTTGAAGTCCCCCATGAGGACCAGGGTTTGTGACCGTGAGGCTGCTGCTATCTGCCTGTAGAGGGCCTCATCCACTCGCTCGTGGTGGTTCGTCCTTGCTCCAAACGGTCAATATCCTTCTGATGTTGATTGCAGAGCTGGATGCAGAACTCCAGGTGGGGTCTCACAAGAGCAGAGTAGAGGGGGAGAACCCCCTCCCTCGCCCTGCTGGCCACGCTGCTCTGGATACAGCCCAGGATCCGGTTGGCTTTCTGGGCTGCCAGCGCACATGGCCGGCTCATGTCCAGCTTCTCATCCACCAGTACCCCCAGGTCCTTCTCCTCAGTGCTGCTCTTGATCCATTCTTAAACCAGCCTGTCCTTGTGCTGGGATTGCCCCAACCCACATGCAGGACCTTGCGCTTGGCCTTGTTGAACTCCATGAGTTTGGCAGTGGCCCACCTCTCCAACCTGTCCAGGTCCCTCTGGATGCCATCCCTTCCTTCCAGCGTGTCAACCGCACCACACAACTCGGTGTCATCAGCAAACTTGCTGAGGGTGCCCTCAATCCCACCATCCCTGTCACTGACAAAGATATTAAACAGGACTGGTCCCAGCACCAACCCCTGTGGAACACCATTCATCATTGGTCTCCACTGACATTGAGCCGATGACCACCAGTCTCTGAGTTCAATCCTTAGATCCATGAACATTTGGGACACTTGATTTTCGTAATGTACCTGTTCCACTTCTGATGACAACCCTATTTCACATATTGCTTTTAATCTTTAGGGCTTTTTATTTCTTTCCCATGATTATTGTTCGAGTTCCTTAAGTAATAAGTTCATTCCATGTGAAGCCATTTATTTGGTTGTAAAAGCACAAAACTGGGAGAAAAACTTTTCCATGAGTTATGTCAGCAGATAGGACTGACTAAAGTTATATTTATGTGAACAGAAATCAGCTGAAGACCTCTGAACATCCAAAATACCACTGAGGCTCTTCACAGTATTCCCCTCCTATTGCTTGAACCCTGACTGAAATATGGCTTTTTCCAACTTTGCAGAGTTCCCTCTACCCTAACGGTGACTATGAAAATGTAGCCTATGTACTTCTGACCTTATTTGCTTGTCCCACAGTCCTCTATGCATTTATTTCTAACATAAATACAGCTTACTGATATGAGATGTTTCACCTTTGGTTATTGTCTTCTTAAATAGTAGTTGCTGTCAAGATGAAAGTATTAGTAGGATGGGAAAAAAAAACCAGGCTCTTATCTGTCCACATAAATACATTCTAAGCTGTCTTTTGTTGTATTTCTTTGAACTGGGGAATGCTCTCTCTTGACACAGTTCTGTCTGAGGACTGTGAATTGTTTACAAAGTTAGAGAGTAACCGCAGGAGCGAATGAAATATGGCTGTTTCCTACCACACTTCAGACTGGGAAAAAGAACGGCTTTTATGTTTGTGTCTAGCTAGGAGACACAGAACGTGCACAACCCTGGTTTTAATTTGTGCTTTTTTGATACGCTTTGGCAGTACACATAGCTTTGCTCTGATGCTCCAGTATCAGACAGCACTTATCAAGTGCTTTATTTCTGTGTCTTTATCTAGTGTTACACCTCCTTAGAGGGAGCACAACAGGATTAATGAGATAATCTTATCTTTCACAAGGTTTTGGAAATGGCAAAGCAATAAGATGTACTAATACTGCCTTTAACTTAATGTACAAAGGATTTTAAACATAATTCTGTGACAGGTTTTGTTTTGTTCTCATTATACTTAACTCAAAACTTGGGTTCAAGCCAACAGTTGTCCAGAAAATGACAGGAAAATGGAACAAATAGAACATGATGTGTTTACAGTTCAGAAGGCATGTTTTCAGTTAAAAACACAACGGGATATGTATAAACCTGTATTAATCCACACTTGCCAAATAGCTACACTGTACTGCTTGCTCTGCCTGAGCAAGTACTTGGTACTTTGGGTTTGCTAGGGGAAGATGGATATAGTCTCAGCATAGGATGCATACTTAAGCATTTGATTTACTTGCTATTAAGAGCTTTTTGATGATATCCAAGAGTATCTCTGTTTTACTGGTGAACTGAGGAATATTCTCTCTGGCTGCTGTTTCAAGTTTACTTGCACATCTTTCTGAACAGACCAGTGATGACATGCTTTTTGACGCTTCAAAAATCTCTGTTGCTGATGGCTATATGTCCATGTCACTTGGAATTGTTTTTTACTGTAGCTGTGTCTAAGTATTTGCATTCTGGAAGTGGGGGACTCTTTGCGTGGAAAATTACCTGTTAAAGTTCTATCCACTTCAGATAATAGTATAAAGATACATTTATCAATGAACAATTTTCATACACTTTTCTTGCATATGTTTTCAAAATTGTAACTGAAAACCACTGGGTTGGTATAAAACCTAGAATGACTCTGAGAGGAACGCGCGCTTTCATTTCAGTGTGAATTCCCCCTTACCCATACTGGCACCTCACCTTTTGAAGAGAAGAGCCGAATTCTCTGCTACCGTAAATGCCTGATGTTCTACTCAAGTCTGTAAGTCACCTTATAGGAGGGTGTCTGGCCCTCTTAGAGCAAGGAAGGCTTGAATAGACTTTGTGGCTAACACTAGTTTTTGGAACCAATTTCACAGTAAAAGGTTCCCATGTTTCTGAAAAACAGAAAGATACTTTTCTTGAAGACAGATGTCCTTTTTTGGTCTATGGATATTCTAAAATTATCTCCTCCTGAGTATAAAAGTAGTAGTGCTTCACTACCCTGCTGAAACTGTTAACCAAGCTTCCCAAAGAGTTCTTAAAGTCATAGATTAAGTCATATCCACAGTATGAAATTACGCTTGTCATACCAAGTTTTAAGGTAGCCAATACCTGGGCTGTGGCATATGTCCAAACAGGATTCCGGTTCCAGAGTCAGTCCATGCATAGCTAGTTTTGCCATCTCTACAACAGCAGCAACGCTGGGTCTTACCTTACAACACCATGTTGTTGTGTTGTACTGTAAAGGCACATTTATGGCTAACCATACTCAAAATCCTTCTGGTAAAGAACAAGCATTGCAATGACTTCTACACGTGGAAATGGAGTATTAGAGAGAGTGATCCATCAGAGAGCAGTGTTGGAAGTGGAGGAATAAAACCACACAAGCGGTTTGTTCAGGTATTGAAAACCAAGTTACAGAAGTACCATTCAACTGTGTCCCCTTGGGCCATCTCTGTGGCTCACTGCAAGAACAGAGTCAAGCTATAACTCAAACACTGGGGGAGAAAAGAGCATAGAAGTAGTGGCTTTTCAAATTTAATTAGACTTTGAAAATTTGGCTAGAATGTTCAAGAATATAATCTAACAAGAAATAGAACAATTCTGTGTTAGTGATGTGACTGCATATGAAAGCAAAATAGGGAGCTCATTTCACTACAACCTAAATGAAATGCAATAGCACCATTTATTTATGTATTTTGGCTAACTTTTTGTGTCTGTTCCGCATTTAATAGGCTGACTGCCTGTGCTTCAGCAAATGCATTCCAGGAGCAAGAATGTATTCTTTTTTACAGCTCCACTTAGGCAAAAGACAGATCCTCATCAGTCACTTTACCTTTTTTTTTTTTTTTTCAAGTGTATGTAGGAAGCAGAAGAGTTGAACTAAATACAGGAAGGAACCATGCAAATTGTGGGTGGAATTTCGAGGCTCTGTGTGTTAATCAGAGGAAGAAAGTCTCACTGTCTGGGAACAAAGGCATCTTTCCAGATTTTTGCTTTCAGAAGCAAACAGGTTGCTTTGTTGATGCCTCACAGCTCAAAGCATGTGGGCAAGCGGGCTTGTCTGCAACATGATGCTGAGCATTGTCTGCTTTAAGGTGAAAATGTCACAGCTCTTCCAGAAAAGAGGCAGGAAATCTGCTGTTGAAATGTGGAGGTAAGAGGAACAGAGGTACTGTATTTAGAGATGCTTGTCTCCAAGAAAAGGTAAAAATTTTCTGGTTTTGCACCCTTTGCTTTGAGAAGACAGGGCTTCACGTGCAGGACTTACCTCGGTTTCCTGAAAGGGAAAGTAAGGAAGGAGCCTTAATGAGAAATAGTGCCAAAAACGTGTTTCTAGTACATCTGGTTTTTAGCACAGATTCTTTGGACTTTGATATTTCTGACTATGGAAATACTTTAAACTAAGTAGCTTTACTGTGATTCCAGTCCTTATCCTGTGTGTGTAGAAATTTCCCAACCTACACTGCATTCATGTCTGCTGAAAAGTCTGTGTCTGTTTCTGGAAAGGGAGGGCTCTTCCCTCGTGAGCTAGGGAAAGGGGAATACACATGGCTGTCTAGAGAAACCCCCCAGCTCTGACTGACAGCTGGTGCACGTATTACACAGATGACCAGAACTATTCACTTCTCGGTAAACCGCCTACTGACTATTTATCTGCCTCTCGCTTGCCAAATGTTAATTACACAAATGTCTGCCTCTCCGTCAAGTGTATATGTTGGGATTGTGGAGCATTTGACTCAACGCTAGATGTGTACTTTATCAGTCATCTGGCCTGCTGTCAGCAGAGTCCTCACTTCCACCTAGCCCATCAAACTGGCGATGAGAAAAGCCTCCCTACAGGCTACGTGCTTGACAATTTACATGGGATGTGCTCAAACAACAATGCTCACATTTGGCACCAAGCTTTTAAAAAAGTCTTGGAAACGAACTGGTAACACTTTTGTGTAAAAACAACAACCTAATATTGCTCTATGGTCTTTATAATTGATAGTTGTTTTGATTCTTCCCCTTTAAAGGCTAAATTACAAGAGGATTTCAGACATGAATTATGAGTTGTCTGTACCATGCATAATGGCATTCACATTTCTTGGCATTATTTCAGGCTGAAATGAAGAGAGTTCAGAATTTACCCCCTCTTCCTGGCAACCTGCGGTCGACTGCAGGTTGTGTGCATGGTCCCAAGTGTGCTTATCGCTTGTCTGGTTCAGACTGAGCAACATAATCATATACCTTATGTATTGAGGATACATAAATAATGTTTCCTGTTAAAAGCAGACAACCAAGCTGGTAGAAAAAGAAAAGAGTCAAGGTTTTGACCTGTTGTTTGGGGATCAGCCTGGAGAAATTCTTATTCCAATTGGGTCACTGAATCCACACAAGGGTAATGTACTCGGAAACTTAGCTTGGGTATTTATAATGTATCGGGAAGTTCTCCACAGCAGGTCATAACTATCATCCTTTAAAGTGAGTATGTAAACTGATAAGTTAATAGTAAGATGAGTAGTAGTCTGAACCAGAGTTTGTTTACCAAGCGAATTGCTGCACATGAATGGTATGAACTGTCTGCTAGCTATTTTGTGGTAGCTTTGTGTGTCCTCTTCAGACATTTTTTTAATGAAAAGTGGTGTGCAATGCCATTCACTGAACAATATATATAGCTAGCTGCAGCATGCCACTGAAAAGTGGCCAACTTTGACTCCAGAGGCAGAAAATGGTTACTGGAGTGCAATGGTGTTTCTGAGTTAAAAAAACTGTTGTGGACCTTTCTGTGCAGTGTTGTGTTGAAATGACTGCTTCCCTTTTGCTCTAGTCACGGCTGCTGAAGAGATCTGCACAGCTTTCACTTTGGGGGCAAGGTGTGCCTTCAGCTTGGAGCATCTTTGCGAATGTGAATGAATATTCTTTTTGAAGTGTTTGCAGGCAGGAGGTAGTGTGAAATAGGTAATAAGTAGTGTGTCCTTACCCTGGCTAATGGTCATGCTGTAGACAAGCCTGTTCGTCACTTATAAGATAAGTCACTCACTTATCTGCCCTGGCAGATAATGTTTAGTAAAAGAGGTTTCTTCCACTTTAATTTTCTAACGTCCAGATTTTATGACATGAATAAAAATGAGAGAAAACTGGTGTATGACAATGCAGCTCCCCTCTGATCATGGCTGCATCTCTCTTAAGCTTTGATACTTAGCAGTGTTTTAGTACGTTTTCTGACAAGTGTCAGAAATAAAAATCACTGCTGAGTTTCTAAGGTAAAGGAAGGGAACTTTGTCTTACCCAAACCAGGTTTTGCTGTGTATTTTTCTGTTTCCCGTATTCCAGTTGACAGCGTAAGTTATGACTCTATTAAATTTAGCTGAGCCTGTTTTCTGTTGTTTTCCCAAACAAAGTAGTTCTGGCTGATACAGTACAGCAAGATACGTACTCTTCCGTGGGCTCTTCCCTGTAGGGAGACCTGACTGTGGAGACCTGAAAAAGGCAAAGGAATCTGCTAAAGCACAGGGATATACGTACACAGATATACGCATGTACAGTGTACATCAGCTTTTAGAAATAAACCTCACTTTTCTCACTTACCTTACCCAAAAAAGCATACTAGCTTTTTATGATGCCTTTGTTTTCTTTTGTTCTTTTCATGTAGTATTTACAGGAAAAGCTTTCCATGAGAGGTTATAGTTTCTCAGCATTTGAAATGGTCAAATGCTAAAGGATGGGGAGATTGAGTACAGAGAGAGAGGAACAATTTACTAGTTGGATTAACATTCATGAATAAATTCATTAGCATGCCTTAGGGGGGAAAGTAAGGGACTGAATTTTTACTTAATGACCAGTGAGCATTAACATTAGTGAACAGCTAACATGAATAGGTATATGAAGCTCTGGAGTCAGCTGTAGCAATTTCTGCCCAGGCTTTGAATCTAATCTGGTCAGATCTTCAATCCTTTCAGAGTAATTGTGAAATTAATTGCATTCAGTAGTCTTAAAAAGTATACCTTGAGTATGCCCTGCTAAAATAGGACAAGTTGGAATCATCCTGCTTTCAGCCTTAAGCAGCCTTAATGCATTGGTATTTAGCTCAATATTTATTTACGGAAAAAATAAGGCCCTATTTACAGGCAACTTGCAAAATTAACTTTTAAAAATTATTTCAAGGTAAAGTGTCCATAACTCGGACTTCCATGCCACCCGCCCACACCCCACACCCCCACACCCCCTCTTGTACTTTTGTTGCATAGGTTGGCTGCTAAGTTGTATTGATCAGAAAGGGAACATGAGCAAGAAACTCCAGTGGAAAAAAAGGATTAAACTGAGAACTGGGCATCTGTTCCAGTTTTTCTGATGATGAGCCATGGATTTGTTTTTACTATACTGCTTTACCTTCCCACTATTTGTCCTGAATAAAGTATAGGGACTGCCCTCTTGTCTGTATAGTGCCCAGTACAAGGACCAGAGGCTTTCTGACCTGCAGGCATTAAAGAATAGTAAACCATACCAGTAACTAGCATTACAGCTGCGAAGTCCAAAGGCAAGCTGAAAGCAAATCTTCAGTCCCATAGAACTGAAGAAGTGCTGAAATAAGATCGCATAAAATGAATAATTTCTGCCACAATTTAAAGAAGTATTTGTTGGAAATCATTAAGTTAGACAACCAACAGTTTTCAGTCATAAAGGAACTCCTGTGACTCTATGGGCTGATGTGGGTCTTTGCCACCTGAAATCATGGCCTCTAGCCTTGGAGATTTTCAAATCTCTCTGGGTAATCTAACTTTTCCTAACCACCCTTGTTGTAAAGAATATTTTTCTTAAACCTTTTCCTTGTTATAACTAGTGCTCTTTGCGCTTTGGTGGCGTCCCCTTGAGAACAGTCTGTTGCTGTCTTCCCTGTAAGCCCCAACTTTAGGCAGCAGAAGACAACATTTAAATTCCCTTTCGGCCTTGTCCTGGCTAAACAAACCCTGTTCCCTCACCCTTTTCTCACATGCTACGTGCTCAAGGCGCCTACCACCCTTGTGGCTCTCCACTGTACGCTCTCCAGTGGAGAGAGCTGGGACACCCAAAACTGGACATATTATTTCAGATGTGGCCCCTCACATGGCCTCTTCTCTCTTTTATGGTTGTCCTTCCAGAGTGTCTACTTGTTTCTGTCCCCTGCTATTATGTTTTCCTAGGTAAAAGCTGATAGTCTGGATTAGTATTTAGTCAGCTACAAATGTCACTGTCGTCGTGAAAATGGTAATCCTGGTCTGAAAAACCTTACCAGTGTTATTAAGATTTATAACGACAAGAAAACTAAATTACCTTCTAGATTCCATATGTACTGTGATAAACCAGGTGTAATCTGGCAGCATTTCTTAAACTGCAGAACATTAAGTAGAAATGCACATTTCCTCGGGATCTGGCTCTGACCACAATAGTAATATCAGAAATATAATTCATTAGAATGTTGATAGCAATGCCTAAAATAACAAGAGCTCTGCCTACACAGTATCTTCTAGTGCTGTTTATGGCAGGTAGAATTGTATTAGTGGTAAATTATGACTTAAAAAAATGTGTTTGGATGAGGACATCTTCACTCTGCACTATGAAGAAATAGTGAACTTCTATCTGCCAGGGGGGGAATTTGACATCTGCCATTAGTACCACATTCTCTCATTCCAACAAATAAATAAACATATCCTCTCCAGGTCATTAAATGAGGAAATACATCAAAGTCATTCCATCGTTACCTTTCATTTCTAGTTAATATAATTCAAAATTATTCTTTTCAGTTACAGTAAGTACCAAACTATAAGATGTCTTAGAACTTCTTGAAGTGACAAAGCTTTAATACCCCAGCAACAATTTGGAAAACCTCCTGTGATAGCACAGTCTCCATTTTCTAGGTCAGCTGTTCCTGTAGTGAGTACAAATAGCCAGTAGAATGAACATATTTCCGTATCTTTAAGAAAAGCCACAAGTGCTCTGACAGCACCTGAGCGGTGTGCAAAAGTAGTCATGTAGGCTAAAGATCATGAGAGATTCTCCAAGCCTCTGTGCCAAAAATAGTAAACGTTTAGTATCTGAAATCAAAGGGTTGCTATAAAAAGATGCCTCTAAGCCTGTGGAGTATCCATGTCATTTGTCAAGAGGGTTTATTTTTGGCATGAGCATTGACGCTGCCACTTGCAATCAAGGCAGATAGAAGGTTACTGAACCGTGAGCTCCAGGAGCAATGTTGCACAAAGAGCACCGTGGCTCTCATGTGAAGAAAGCTACTGTGGGAGAGCTTTGTATCATAGAGAAGCAATGACAATTATATAACACAGAACTATGTTGTTCTTGGTGAAGTCTTCTAAGATCTGCAGTTCCCACAACAACTCAAAGGTCCTACATGTGGTGACCCTTTCTGTAAGCTAGAAGGACAAGATGCTGCATTGTTTATCAGTCAGCAGCAGTTGTTCAGGTGTCAGAAGACATGTTCATTCCCCAAGAGCAGAGTTTGTGGGCTCTCTGCTATCACAGCCTTTTTTCACCCCCATACTTGAGCTCTGGTGCAGTTGCAGTTTTTTTGGTAGTTGAAGTAGAAAGCCACGTTTCCAAAAAAAATATTTGTATCTGTCCACTTTTCTGGTCCTCGGTACCATTGTGTTTGAGGGCTTTGCAATCTTATCCTCAAGAACCCCTTCAAATATTTTTCAGACATCAGACCAAGGCATAGACAAGCCAACTACGTGTTCAAGGTCACAGAAGAAATCTCTGATGGAGCAGGATGTGGAAGCAAGTCTCCTAAGCGTGGCTGTCCTCTGCGGGACTGCTGGCTTCTCACAAAGGGTATCCTTTCGCAGAAGACTTTATTCTGACAGGCTGAGTTTATTTTCCTGGACTTCTGGAGTGCCGTTGTATCCAAATGCTCTCTCCTGGCCAGAATGTGCTGCAAACAGCAAGATGCCATACCAGTGTGCTGGGGAAGAAGACACAACAGAGAGCAGAGTGCAAGCTGGCAGCTCGGCCAGCTGTCCTTCCTGAGTGCTGCTGCCTGCTGCAAAGTGCATGCTGCCTGACGGGATGTGCCTGGGTGGAAAAGGACTCGCGGTGACCCCTAGTCTGTAAATCGCACAGGGGTAGTACCAGGTAGGATCTGTCTTAGTCCTTTTCCCATTAATTGAAACTAAGGAATTATCCAGCATCAAACTCCCACGTCTCACTGAGGCTGAGAAAGTTGGGTAGGCCTCAGTGCAGAGCAAATAGGCAAAACCAGCTGGTGAAGTCACAGTGGTTATTATTGATCTATATTATTGATATATATTGTGCTTTCAAGATACATGGTTGAATGTAATATTTGCTAAGTTTCATAACTTAATTTTATACACACTTCTGGATTCTCAGAAGGATCAGAGTCCCTTGTTCATCTGTGGAGGCTATACTCAGCTTCTGCAGATGGTAATACCTAACTACTCCTGCTCTTCTTTTCTTCCTCTTAATACATTTTTCTTTAAAAGACTCTTCCCTAAAATAAGGCTTTCCTTGCTCACCATTCTTTTCTGATCCTCATGAGCACAGTCGATCACATCTTTTTTTCCACTGGATACACCGTGGTGTGTTATTTAACACATCTTTTCTGGACACATGGTTTGGCCTATCTTGGCAGCACAGTTTGAAGACCGTCCTGCAGTTACATAGACTGCCTGGGAGTTCCGCAAAGATCTTCAGTAGTTGGTTGCGTTCAACTTCCACTTCACTGTTTCTGGCAACATTCCTGCCTCACGTGGACACTTTCTACAGCAGAGACACTAAGGGAAATCTCAGAAAAATGTCAAGAAACAAAGTGTGGTGGGGACTGCCCTCTTTCCCACAAATTCTTACAAGTAGAGGCACAGTGCTCTGACCAAGTCCTTTCCACATGGTTCTGTTTCCATTTAGAGCCACACTTCTATGACTTCTCTTTCTCTGGGTAGCATGAAATCCTTTCTAAATGCTGAAAATACTCTCATCCAGTCCTTGCATATATTGCTCTGCGTTTGCCTCCAGCCTGGATGTAATCATCTTTAAAACTGTGTAAAAAGCCCAGTTTTCTTCCTTATGAAATTATTAAAGAGACTAAAATATATCTTAATAGTGTGAATAGAATCTGCTTCTAGTGCAAATGTGAAGTAACTCTAACGAAGTTAATGAATTAAATGAATTCAAGACCAATTTCCTCAAAGCAAAATTAGACCTTGAATACTCCTGACAACAAATTTTCTGTTACAGGTTGGTAATACAAATCTGTTTCTGTACAAACACTGAAAAATTTAAATGTCTAAAGCCCTTACCATTAATTTGCCTCTGAATTTTTGTAAAATGAAACCCCTGCCAAGTTTCCAGGGAATGTGTTTGATAAGGACTGGGCATCCTTGTGACCTTACTCTCCTAGTGCGGGAATATATCTTACACACTGTGCCCAGTAAGAATAGTAACATGGCTAAGTTTGTAACAGATAGCTAAAAAGAGACTACTTCACACCTTGTGTAAATTATTCCAGTATCTAGTGGATGATGTGCAAAACCTAATGTGTGAGACTGGAGGTTTGATTTGAAAATAAAAGGGTATGTGCAGAGAGAGCTCAAATGATGGCTCTGGGGTAATTAGAAGTGGCTAATCTGGCTCCTTTCCGACTCTAAAGTTATGCATGAAGGTTTACATTGCGACTCAGCCCATTAATGATGAATAATTAGGTAGACAATTGGGGAGCTCACATCACTTTCTTTCCATAGTTTGTTGATGGAAAAATAGCACTTTGGAGATTAAAATTCGCATGACACGAAAAGTCTAGGTGATATCACTAGACAAAAATACCACAAAAAGGCCCTTCCACATTACGTTGGGATCTAGAAATAGCCCCCTTTCTTCTCTGCTCGCTGCCCATTTATGTTGTATTTTTGATGGAATGAAACACTCCGAACCTGATATGTAGGTACAAAGGCCTGACTGCTGTTTTGACAATGGCAACAACATTATTATTTTGTTAAGAATCTTTGTTAACCCCTGGTTTCTATATCAAGCACCAAAGGTGGTTTTGAGGGTAAGCTATTTAATCCTAATTGTATAAACTCTGCTTCGTAACACTTTAAACACACTCCATAATATTTTACATTTAAGCCCAGGTATATTGCTAATTTATTTAATCTATTATTGAAGACAACTTTGCAACCTTTCTCTATAGGTGTGTTTTATTGTTAAACTGCAAAGTTCACTTCATAACAGGGCTTGGAAATTGTGTAGTAAACTAAAACATGTACTGAAAGAGTACAATTTGTTCTTGGATTCATTAGCTAGCCAGCCAACCAGTTGACAGAGCTTAGCATGAATCTGCTGTCTAAAATCGACTGGGGCATCCAATCAATACATCCGTTTTCAGAGATTACTCAGACTGTGAAGTCTGTCAGAATGCACTGTCATGGAAATGGTCACTGTTGCTTATATTTTTGAATAGTCTTGGCCCAAAGCTGTGTCTGTATTGGATGTTTCAGTGAAAACCCATGACGACTCAGTGACAATAAACTTTGTAACAGAATTACAAATCTTTGGTTTTGACTAAACTCAGCCAAATTTTCAAAATGGCTATTATTGAGTCTGACTTTCAGAAATTCCTGCCTCACAATTCAGGAGTGACAAGCCATTTGAAAATTCAGAATAAGCTTTGCCAATTGGCCCATTTCAAAGCATAAGAGTACTTTAAATTTACATGTCATAAAAATCAGGGGAAAAAATACATGCAGGTGTTTCCAGTGTATTTGCACTGAAAACAGGTATGTTCGGTGATATATGTATTTTACCTTTATACCTGCATGGCTCTCCTGCTATGTTGCTTTGCATTTAGTTGTTCTGAAATGTCACTGAAATATTGTAAGTCCCAGCCTTATCATTTGGTATTCTCAACATGAAAATTTAAGAAATATGTAATGTTTACATGACAAAAAAACCCCACTTTCACTGGAGGTTCCCATCCCTTGGCTGAATGGATAGCAAGATACTGTGTTTTGTCACAGTTTTGAGAGGAAGTTGATGTTAAAGTGTTAGAATTCAGATATTCTTGTCCTAAATCATTCACATTCTAAAACATTTCCTCATATTTTCTAAATACATACTCTTTCAAACTTCAGAAAAAAACACACTTATCAATCAAGTGAGCTATTAACTTTGAATTTGTAGGCTTTTATTTTTTTAAATGCAATTACTATTTTGCTTTTTTAAAAAATACAATTTATCAAAATGATTTGGCAAACAAAATTAACTGTAACTACTCTTCATTACTCTACAGTATCTTTCCAAATGTACCCCAGCTGTTCTGTAGACGTAACTGCAAGATGCTCATTCTGCTAACAATGGGATTTAAAAAATATTGCTTGATATACTCCGTGCCATGCAGATATAATTTTCAACTAGAGTCTGCAGTGTTCTGGGAATCCTTGCATAATCTGGAATGTGCTATAAATAGAACGTGCACTCAATGGAAGGAGAGCGTGACTTATTTTGTAACTATATGCTTGCCTCAGATTCAGCTTCCATCCAAAGTCAAATTGCTCTTGTCAGGGCTGCCAAGTTGTCAGCTAGGCAGGGAAAGCTCTTGCAACGTGCAAGGTGACTTTTCAGACGAAAGGGAGTGGGGGAGGAAGGTGGTTTCCCTTCTGCTGAGTAACTGGATTTAGTCCTTTTGGTAGGCTGTTTCTATCTTCAGTTTGATACAGTCTCCCACAGTGAGCACAGATTGACTGTGCAAGGTCTGCGAGACACTGTCCTGAGTTATGGTCTCTAATCGGGTCCCTGTTGGTACCAGCGGATCTGCTGCTGAAAAGAACTAAACCTTTGCAACTCCTAGAGGAATGAGGACATCATAAGTGAGCAACTGTACCTTCACCCTATTTCTGTGTGCCATGCACAGCACTGATTTGACAGGTGGTCAGGTCTTCCACAAGAAGGAGCCATGTGGAGACCACTACAGCCCAATTAGCCACCAGTTCCTAAGTGGAGTTGCAGCTCACAGCAAGGAGGTCTCCATTCCCCTCCAGGCTTCTCATCCCAGACTTGCCAGACCTGGTGGCAGGAACAGGGAGAAGAGGCAACAACAATGCAAGAATCCATGCCTCAGTCCAGATTTCTGTCTGGTGATGGCTTGCTTGTTTACTTTTATTTGTTACATGCTAATGTTTGAAGGGCATTTTGGAGGAAGAAGGTGTCTCTTTTTCACCTTCTCAGATCTGTGATCTCATCATGTTTTGTGTCTTCCTTAGGTCTGTTCTTTTGAATCTTTTTGAATTCTTACAAACTACTTGCTTTTGCTGTCCCTGTGGAAAGATCTGAAATACAGACTTGTTTTGTGCCTTTCTACTCACTCTGTCTGTGAATAATAGAATCATAGAATCATGAATCATAGAATGGTTTGGGTTGGAAGGGACCTCAGAGATCATCCAGTTCCAACCCCCCTGCCATGGTTGATTCCTTCTTCTCACTCTTCTGTGAATGGTCCTTAGTTAGGTCATCAAATAATTACAAAGTCTTCATTCCCAATAAGCAGAAATGAAAAAATCAGTGTCTTTCTTATCTAATTTCTCCAAAATTCTGATGTATCAAAAGACCCAATCTTAAACATTGTATAAATCAGATTGGAGGATGCTAGGGGAGGTGGACAAACAGAAACTCATTCCCATATCCTGGCTGTCTGAATCACTGAAATGTCACTGAAATGAGTGAATATTGAAACTAAGAATAAAGAACAGAAGAAAGTAATTTTGAGTATCCATCGTCCTTACTGAATGGAATAAAATGTTACTTTGTAACTAAACCCTTACTACAAAGCAGCCCCTCTTGTTGACTTAGGAAGTTATGGTGACATCACCACAGCAGAGGGAATCCTTATGAACTGAAATTCCTGCCACAGCTCCAGTGCACCCCTTTTCTTTCCTGCCAGGAAAATGTTGTGTGGCTGCACCACTTGTCTTAGCTATTTCTATTTTAATAGGCCTCTTGAGTTTACTGGCAGTTGGTATTACTGAAAGCAGACCTTATCCTGCTGCACCCTATGCTTGGGTGCATTTGGGCACAAGTCCAACTCAGGAGGGAACATAACACCCTCTCTGCAAAACTGCTCAGATGTGAGCTAGATGACAATGGCATTCTGGAGTGATGTCACAAGATAGGTGTAAAATCAAAGAATAGCTTTGGAAACAGTTTCCAGACATAAGGTTGCAACTGGGAGAAATTTTGATATTTTTCACAGCTCAGTATTGTTTTGATCACATGCAAAGAGAATCAGCCACCAATTTCAAATGGGTCCTGTACAAATCCCACCTCTAGAAAGCAGAGCTTGTGTGTAAAGCACAATTCTAAGCCACTAGGAAAGTCATTAAAGAGATGTAAAAGTTTGCTGCTGAAGCGAATATGATTTACAATTTTTAAAAATAAAGCAGGGAAATATTTCACTGCTTTGAAGGTTTGGAAGCCCTGGGGGACATTTGTAGAGCCATTATCAGCAGTGGCCAAATGTAGTGAACCCTTCAGCGTGAACTGTCAGCCCTCCTCGGTAGATCTGTTCAAGACAGAAAATCCTAGTGGTGTTGTGTTAGCTGTCCAATCTGTGTGGTCATAAAGTCAGCATAAAATATACCCTCAAACAAACTATGTTAGTTATCCTTCTCTTACTGATTCTAGTTATTTTCTTCCATTTGCATAAAAAAGATCAGATGGGGACTCGAATCCCAGTAACTTCTGTTCTTTTATACTTTGCATAAGTGACTGGGGAGATTGCACTGTTTTTTACTCATTGGTGTAATGCTTTGAGTTTGATCCAAAGTAACGAGGAAGAAAAATGTGAGGTGTATGAAAACAGAATGTGGGGATCCAGCTGAACTTAGAAAAGAGAAATAGCTACACTGCTGAGGGGATCTTTAACATTTTAAGTTCCCTTGGCTTTCCTGAAACCTCACATATGGGCATAACACTTCCCACAGCTGGACCTTCCCAGTGTGTCTTCTTGGACAAGCTCATGCTCTTTCAGAAGTCTCACAGCCCCTTTGAGAGGCAGGAAAACACCCCTCACAGTAAAAAAAGGGCAGGCTGAGGTGCTGAGAGAGGAAATTCCCTGGGTGTGTGCTGGAAACCTCAGCTGCCTGGACTTCCATTCCACCTACCAGATACATCTGAAACACGATTGTAAAGGCTTGTGAGAGCCCCTGGCGTACCGCATATGGCATTGAATCACATAAGGAAAACCAATTTCCTGTGAGGCTGAGGAAGAAATGTGACATTAATGTGCAGTTTGGGTTATTCAGGGTATTAGTATAAATATGTCATAAAAGTGTTAAACTCTAAGAAGAGATAACAATAAAGCCTGCTTGAATTTATGAAGTAAGTTACCATGTAGGACACAAATCCTTATTGTCAGAAGCATTTTTGAGGAGTCCAGTAAAAATAGCAGACAACAGGCACTTACTTCTTTGATGCTTGCTAGTGTCAGGCACTATTCAGTTTTATATCTAAACACACATTTTCTGGGGATTTTTAATCTGTTTTCCACCAAGATCCAGGAAAGGTAAAAAAGTAAGAAGAGAACATGAGCTGGGTCCAGAAAATCTTCACCAGGGCTTCCCACGGTACACACTGAACTTTCCCCTTCCATCTGTCTTTTATCAGTGCCTCTGGAAAACCTACAGACAGCAGAAACATCTTACACTCTGGAGGTCAGTGTCTCTGGAATTTGTTAGACAAGATGGTAAAAATGCTCTCTTTGAGGACAGACTTCAATCACTGGATATTCTCAGCCAAGGAAAGAAATGATTGATTTCTTTGATCCTCTCCCAGATTTGCCTTTGGAGAGCAGGAATCAGCTGAAGTCCTAGGATAACTCCACTGAACTCAGAAAAGTTATAATCACAGCAGGTTTTGTCCATTGAGAATATAGTCTCCATAATTAAACACCCAATAAATAATAAACAAATAAATAAATTTTAAACATGGTGAGAACTACTCCCTTTGCCTGCTTCCTGTGCTTTCTAGCCATGCCCCTGGTTTTTCCTTCTCTTCACAGAAACCCTGTGGTAGCTTATTTTCTATTTACTTAGAACTCCATGCTAAAGCAGATTCTTACTTTCTGACAGTACAGAAGATTTACGCTTACAGGTTGTTGGTGCAAACATTGCTAACTTCTGAAATGCAGTCCCAGATTTATTCTGGGAAAGGGCTCACTCTCTCCTAACAGCACATTTCTTTAGTGTTGACAGTCATTTTCTTTATAGTTTAGCTTCTTAAGAAAATGAGATTTATACTACCATATTATTAGCAATAACATAGTCCTATCCCCCTGAAGATACCCATGGGATAATTTTAGACAAATTTGAAAAAAAAAGGATGTCAAATTCATATTTAAGTCTCAATAAAACTGAAGGCTGTTTGGAAGAGAAAACCTGCACTAGTGCTATCACTGAGCGAGGCAGAGGTGGAACCTGAGCGCCCCACACTCCGTCTAGCAGAGGCCAGCCAGCCAATCTACAGGCGAGCATTGTCTAAGGATGTTTTAGAACACATGGAGAGAGAAGCTGTGACAATACGGTGGTGTAGGTGAGCATTCATGGAGATAATGAATACAGATTGACAGAAAGGAGGCCTCTCATTATTTCCAGTGCTCACGTAACAACTTGTCTTCCAGCAGCAGAATCGTCAGAAGTTTGGAGACCTGCGAGGATGCTGGAATTCTTCCCTGGTGTTATGATTTGACTCTTAGCAATACACAAATATGGTGAAGCCATAAAACAAAAAGCTGCTTTTGAAAATGTGACCCAGAAATTTATCCTTAGTAACTCAGGTTTTGCTTCAGCAAGGCACGTATATATATCCTGTAGTATATACTAGCAACAAACAATCGTTTAAGTACCTTGCTGAATTATATCTGAATACCATACAAAGGTGAATGTAATATTCTTCACAACAGAATAAATAATATCCTGAATTAGTATAATTTTAATCCAAGTAGGGTTAGGGTAATAGTTTTTTAAGGTCTTAGGGGAAACCTGAAATCCTTAAGAACTCATATAAAGTTGTATCTTTGACAGAAACCAATATCTTGGCTTGACTTACAGTATTGGAAGTGTGATTCCCAAAATAGTGTATGTCTGACAACAGGCTGATATCTAACTAGAACATATTATTTTCCATTTTATCATGTATATGATTTTTCAAAGAAGGTCAGTCAGTTGCTGTAACCACAAAGAGATTTCCTACAAGAAGCAGGAATGGGCACTAAAAGTTCCTTAGTGCTAAAAGAGACCAGGCTTAACCAGGGTTATTGAAACTAAAAGTGTCTCTTTTTAATGTTATTATACCCAGCTTTGGAAGTTTTCATCACATTTATTGTATGTTGAGCCTTTTTGTATTTTGCTGAGCATCTTTAGCAATGGTGATAGCAAAGTTGTCTGTTCTTTACTGGTTCAGGCTCTGCTCATATTGCAGTTCATTCAGCTAGTATTTGTAAAGGGGCCGGGGCCAGAGCCAGAGTGAATTTCTTATTTCACTTGATGACCCATGATTGCTAGGAAGCTACTGTTTTCTCCAAAATTATTGTTGGCTAGTACTCAGAAAGAAGGAGCAGATCCATGATTAGTAGCCCAATATTTCCTCCAGCCAGTGCTTAGACCCATGATCAGATCATAACCATTTTATTTGACTTTTCAGAGAAAGAATCTCTAATGCATGAAAGAAGCCAAACCCAAAATCTTATGGATTTGAACAGTCTTGATTTGTACATTGTTTTTTGTCATCACCTCTTATTTGGCTTTTATGTAATATGTGGTACTGTTAGGATGCGGAGGGAGCGTATGGAGGCAGTGTGTGGAAGGTGGCTAGTTACGTTACACTACCGGTGATATGTGCAAGGTGCCTGCGTGCTGTCCCGTAGCAGAAGGCAGCTACGAAGGAGGTGAGGCAAACTGTGAGTTGTTGGGTAGCATTCGTTTACTTTTGCGTGCGTATGACTGTCGGACAAGGTGACAGTTACAGGGCAGCTTGATGCACACAGAAAAGGTTTTGTGATTGAGCTAATCAATTGCATATAATTTTGAGATTGTGCATTACTTGGAAACATTAATATTTCAGTATTATGCAAAGACCAAAACTCACTGAAAGCTGTTACTCTAATTGAGTAGCTTTAAAACAGTCAAGTGAAATGCACTTTCAATAAATTGTCCTGAAATGAACAACATGCATTTCAATGAAGTAAAGTGGGACCCACTTTCTGAACTTTTCCTTATTTCTTCAGCTTCCTGAAAAATATATCTTCTATTGGCCAGTATATTTGTGGAATACTTAGGGAGGGAGTCTCTGTTGACATCACTGTATGCACAGACACGATGTGTAACCTCAGGTATCTCACTGTTTTAAATCTAACTGAAGTTTTGCGCAGTGCATCGAGTGGGAAAATCAAGATTAGTAGGCTATTTATGAGGCTATCAATCAGGTATGATAGAGATCAACATACTATAAACACATAAATAGACCATCTTATAATAAATAATTTTCTAGTTTTCTGAAAATTTCTTTTGAAAAATATAACAATAGAAAGAGTTTATCTTGTGTAATCAGTGTTTCTTGATGTATAGAAAAATTTTATATTAGAAATGAGAGATTTATTAAATTATTATATGGTCCATTTACACAAAGACATGTTATTGTGTTTATTCAAATTCCTAACTGTCAGGAAAGAGCAAAAGAAATGATTTCAGGTTAAATTAAAGAAGGTATCTAACACATAGATTTTTTTGGAGGGGTATGGTAATAATATAAAACTTTCCAACTGTTGTTTTTTTCTGGTGTCAATTAGAAGTGTGGTTTTCAAAAATGTTTTCTGCAGCTGCAATACTGCTTTTATCTGTTCTGCATGATATAAAGACAAACTGTCAGCTCTGACTTCAGTGAAAAGCTCTGCCACTTGAGGCTTGATCCATTTATGAATCGTTAGTTCAAGGAGAATCTGTTTCAGGTAAACTCACTCACAACATAAACAAACCTGTTGCAGTGTTTTCCATCTCACCTAAATAACAAGGATTTATTGCTTTAAAACATTTATACAACTTGCTTTTTGTTTCTGTTTAAACTCCTCAATATATTTGTGTCCAGGTATCTTCACACATGGCTCTATTGAGTTTAGATCCACTTTGTTGCTTTATGAAAGGTAATTTATGTTTTGTAAAATAAAGATATTGGCTAATTCTTATTCATCATCCTGAAATTAGATAAATAAAGATTGTAACTGAAATGTAATACATTTTAAATAAAGCCATTATCAACAGAATTTGTCTTTATCAGATCATTAAGTGTTAAGGAATGGTAGATGGGTGAAACATGCATTTATAACAACACTGAAATCAGATGCAAGACTTGTTTGGAGAGAGGTTGGAAATGGCTTTCAACGTTTCTTGTGAAAGCACAGAGATAATGCTCATTGACCATGGCAGATCTACACTATCCTTTCCAGGGTGGTTCAACACCACCATCAAGGCTAAACTCACTGACCATGACAACAATCAGCCCACAAGCACGACTGTCAGGCACCCTCTGAATCACACAGAGACACTATTTACTAGAAGTACGCCCAGCAGTTTAACAAGGCTGGTCAGCTGCCTGACGGGCCTGGGCTGGCTGCCCGCAGCCTGCCTGCCAGCCCGGCCCTGCAGCCCCAGGCAGCAGTGGGCACTGCAGGCAGCTGCCACTCAGGAACCGCACCAGACCCAGCACTGCCCTGGAGATAGCTGTTTTGGCATTGCACAGACAGAACCTACAACAGCAAGCAGTTATGGATATGTACAGGGTATGGACATACAGGATATGGATATATATTTTCTCAGTTAAAAAAAATTACATGCATACAGATGGGCTTATCGTTACTCCAAAACAGAGACCTATTAGCAGTCTGAGACTAATGCATTCAAGGAAGTCACAGAAAATTGTTCTAGAAAGCCTTTAGCTGACCATCACGTTCAGCCCTCAGCCATACACCAAGAAAGCCATACTGGGCCTTTCCTCACCCGTGTCCTTAAAGACTTTCAGTGCTGGAGACAAGTCGTCCTAGATCAACTGTTCTGGAGTTTCACGTTGGAAAGCTTTCCTAATGTCTAACCTGAACTCTTTTTTTGCTGCCATTTAGGCTTCTGTTTCTTTTCCTGTCCAGGTTTTCACTGCTTTCCCAGTTTTCAATGCCTTAAGCAATACAATCCCATTTTGTTCCTCCTTGCATAGAAATTAAAAGATCTGTCATGTAACCCCTCTCTGAATTTTCTTAATCTCAGCAACAGATGAATGGCCCCCAAAACCGGAGCCCAAAACATAGTCCAGCCAAAGTTACACCGTCGTAAAGTAGAATAAAAGGTTACTTTACATATGCCTTCTAGAGTCCACTTTCATTAAAACTCTCAGCATGCTATCTTCCAATTTTTGTGACTGTGTTAATGGTGGTAACTCATGTCCAGCTTGTGAGTCACTGAGGTTCCTAGGTTTGGCATTAATATTGCCTTACCATTTATTGCCCATCTTTTATTTTAGCGGTTGACTATTTCTGTTTGGAAGAGTGTAGCACTGATCTCAGTGCTATATAGCACTGAACAGTATAGCACAGTATATTCCTATTGACCCACATTTCTTTTCAGACAGCTTTCCAGGTTTATGCTACGCACTTGCAGTCTCTCCCAGCTTGCTAGCATTTTCAGATTTAATAAGCACAGTTCCATTTTCCAAGTCACTACTGAGAGCAGTGAGCGGTACCTGTCTGGTACTGCAGAATCCAACAGGATAAGCCCTTCAGTTTTCACTGGGAATCATTGAAGATGGCAATCTCAGTACAGTTTCCAAACAGTCTTGCACCCATCCTACAGCAGCTTCCTCTAGAGGACACTTCCTTCTGTGTATGATGTTATACGAGACAATGGCCAAAGCTTTACTGGAGCCACGAAAGACATTTGACTCCTACTGCTTCTTCTCTATTCACAGGGCCAGTTACCTTTGACAGAAGGGAATTAGATTGTCTTCACAGAATTTGTTCTCAATATATCTATGATGACTGGGATCTTTGGGTTTTCCCATGTGCTTATATATAATGTGTTTGAAAATCGTTCAGCATTTTCCCAGGAATTTTAATTAAGAGGTGTGATTTATAATTCCCCAGCCACTAACTGCTTCACTTCTTCTTAGAACAGGAACTACGTTTCTTTTTCTTTTCTCACTTGGTATCCTTGTGTACCAGTTTTTAAAGAGGACTGTTATGAGCTGCTGAACTGCTTCAGTTCCTTCTTTAAATATCCTAGGATGACAAAGGCACAGTTGATACGAAAACTCCCTAATCTGTATTTTTCCTCTTCTAGACTAAGATTTTCTCTCTCCTTCCCTGGTATTAATTACATTAGGTCCATGCTATTGCAACTGATCTTTTTCAGGTGATGGGAAAAGCATGTAATTACTTCAGTCTTTTCCAGAGCTGCAATTTTTTTATCTGTTCCAAGCTAAGTACTGAGACTTTCCTTAGATTATTTTTTACAAGCAGTCTGTGGGTATGTTGCTGCACACTGACAGAAAGAACAGATCCTAGTCCAGGAGATTCTGTCCTGGAAAATGTTTTTACTGCTATTGTTCAGATTTCTTACAATGCAGATACACAAAGCATTTCCTTTTGTCCTACGGAGCCTTAAGGAATAACATTTTGAAAATCTCTTTGGCTCAGCCTATTAAAAATGTTTGTCTTGAATTGAGAACATCATTCAATAGGTACAATTTGTATAATTTTGATAAAGTGGCTTTGCTTTAAGCTAAATACATTTAACTGTATGGTCTTCAGGTTACAGACAAACATAATTTTTCAGAGAAAATAAGCAAGTTGAAATTAGGAGATTATCTTTACAGAGATCATGATTTTAATCACAGGATTGCTCACAAGAACACAGATGCTCAAGTAAGAGTCACGTGGAAGAAGGAAACATACTCATCACTAGGCTAATGGCATCTTTAATTGCTGTCCTTACTTACCAACAAAATTGAATCAGTAGAGAGGATTACAATTTATTTTGGTTTATAGCATGAACAAATCCTGATCATATTTAGCTATTTTAAACAAGATAAGCTCCTAGGAGAATAAATCCTATATTCTCCTATATCTTGGAGATATATCCTATATTCTCCTATATAGTGAAGAATATAAACTGCAATTCTGTTCTTTCTGGGACAGTAAATGACTTATTTGGATTTATGTCCCTTGATTTTTACATATATGTACCATTATGGGATTAGTACGAGTGGTCAAACAAACATTAGCTTTGCTTGGACAACCCCTCTTCCATCTGACATCTGCTAACCAGTAAGTGTAGAAATGGTGGGGTTATAACACAACCTGGGCCACTGCCTGTTTCCACCAACTCTTATCCAACTCATTGGGAAGTGTTATGCAAACGTGAGCAAGTTATCAAATGGTACTACTTCATCAGATATTCCACAAGAGCTTGAACCTACGTGGAATCATGACTGGCCTTCAAGGCCAGATTCACTAACAGAGCGATTCCTAAATTTTAGGCACTTGATCTCAGGAGCAGTCTTCATAATCCAGTGCTACAGGAGAATTTGGAAGAGCAAGCAGAAGAGATCTGGAGAGTCTCATGCTGTCGTGGTTTAACTCCAGCTAGCAAAATACCATGAAGCCACTCTCACAAATCCCCCTGCCCTCCTCCAGTGGAGGGGAAGAATCAAAGGAGAAAGAAATAAGGAAGGTCGTAAAATTGAGATAAGAACTATTTACTAATTAAATCAAAATCAATATATACAGATACTACTAATAATAAATAATTAAAATAATAGACAGCAAAACATAGGATACAATATGATACAATTTCTCACCATCCACTGACCAATGCACACCCAGGTGCTGAGCAGTGAGAGTCAGACCCAGAGAGCCCGAGAGCCGCAGCCCGAGAGCGATTGCAGCCCGAGAGCCGCAGCCCGAGGGCTAGAGCCCGGGAGCTAACGCAGCAGATTCTGAACGAACCCTATCAATGATAGCGCAGCCAGGAACTCCAAACAACCCACCAACTCCCACACGAACGAGCCGGCACAGGAGTTAGCAAAGCAGCTAACGCAGGAGGGTTAGCAAGTGCCTGGAGAGATGAGCAAGGGAGTAAGGGAGAGAGAGTAATGGGAGAGTAATGGCTACCGGACCCCCTTCCCCGCCCAAGACCCGGGAACATGACGTACTATGGAATGAAATACTTCCTTGGTCAGTTTGGGTCAACTATCTGCACTCACGAGACAGCGAGAGCTGGGAACGCAGCTGCAGTATCAAGACCTTGAATTCAGTATAGGCCCAGCGCCAGCTGAGGCCTTATCAGTGTTTTTCTTAGCAACTTCCTAGTAACCACAGTAAAGGGAGTTAACTCCTTCCTGACTGCACCCAGCACAATCAGGAATCTGTGTGCTGTTTTCTAGGGAAGCAGTGGAGACAAGCTGAATCTCACACTCCGTGTTGCAAGTCAGGGAGGATTTATTGTCCATTCAGATTCCACATCTCTGATTTCTCTTCTGGATGATACCACTTCTGCCTGTTCACTCACAAAACAGACTAGGGATTCTCTAGATTATCCTGAGAGTTTCCTTGAAAAGAAATGTATTGGTGGTGTGTCCTTTTCTGGTAAAGACTGTTGCTCAGGAAAGAGTTATGGAAATGTGTTTTTCATTCCTTTTGCTTAAAAAGTGTCAGAGTGAAAGAGCTCAAGACTGATTTCCATATTCCCTATGCTACACAGTTGTTCTATCTTTATGCCTCTACCAGAAGAGCCGGGAAAATTGTGACTAAAAATGTCAGGCATCTCCAGATGGTTAAAAAAAAAAAAATCACTGTTTTGGTGCTGGGTTTCCAATTAAACCCAAGTTTTATTTTAGGTACCAAAGACCTGAATGCTCAGAGATTTATCTTCCTAAAACCCAATTGACTTCTGTGGGAGCTTAAGGAGAGTTAAGTGCCAAGGTACTCTCATAGTCTGGGCAAGTGAAGCCTTTGATTTGCTCTGGCTCTCAGTTTTGAGGAAAAGACACTTGGCATTTTTCAAGACCATTCCTGGAGTGGCGAGGTAGGGTGTTTTGTCTTCCCTATTTGATTGCCTATTATGATTTTTCTTCAATTATAGGAGTTACGTGTTCTTCAGTTATACGAGAACACCCTGAATCTGGAACTTGACTGTTTCAATTTACTATGGATTATTATAGGTTACTTGTTCCCTTCTGAGTTGTTTATGTGCTGTTCTCTTGTCTTTGCTGTTGGGCAAATGCTAAAAATAAGAATTTGCTTATCTAATTTGTATGGATCTTCACAAAGTATGTGATTTCACTGTATCCTTTCCCCTCAAGCAGTGGACAGATTTTCCAGACCTTATGACTACGGACTATGCATTCATTGCTGTCATAAATCAGAGGAATTTTCCTTTCAATACTGACATGTCAAATTAAGACACCCCAGATTTTTCCATAGGGAATAGTTAGATATTACACTTTCTGTTTCTTCCGATTTGGCTCTGGACCTACTAACTCTGATCTGATTATATTTATTTCTAGTCCTGGAAATCTAATTCACACATTGTTAATTTGTTTGCTTTAAGTGTGCCTAACAATGTGCTTTTACCTATCAACTGATTTTTTGTTAGATTAGATGGGTAAATTGTATTTGGTGTCAGATTAATAACTTGCATGACAGAAGAAGAATCAGGGTAAGCTTCCCTTTGTTGTCAGCCCCTATGCTGAAAGCTTTATTAAAGGTGCGATCTTTGAGAAAGATCAGGTATTTCTGCCTTCAAGCGCATCCTGTCACTGCCTATTCTGTTGAGCCAAAACAGCTCAACACAAGTTTCTGTTTGTCAACTGCAACACTGTTTTTGGAAAAAGGAACTGTAGTACAGTGGTCACCAAATGGCCTCATTCTGGTATGGTTTGGATCTGATCAGAATAGGCACATATTTCAATTACCTCTGTCACGAACCAGTAGAAAGTACTAAAACGTAACCTCCAGATGGAAGTTTGGGACACAGATGATCATTTAAAGTTACTCACACACAGTCCTTTGCACATACCCAAAACACGCAGCCAGTATAATTCCTGTTTTAAAAGGTGTAATACAAAATATTTTTCACAGCAGGAAGGATGATAGTCGATGCTGGTCTTTACAATACTGAGTATAGGTCTTAGGACTACTTTATCAGTACATTTTCTCTTACTAACTCCTATCAATAAAAGAAGTTACATGCCCTTAGAAGCTTACAGATGGTAGGATCAAAAGTGCACTTTCTCTTCTTTCTGTATCATTCCTTTTTTGAGTTGAACTGAGGAAATAATATTGAAAAACAACAGAGCAGCAAATTACGTTTTGACATTTTGAAACTGGTTCATAACCTGGCTCCAGCCGTAGAATTGTTTTATCACTGAGCTACTCAGCACATGTGGGATTAGCAAATACAGCAAAGCAGAGCTGAGAGCAATCAGACACCAGTGCTGGCTTGCAAGGGCCACATGCCTGTGACGGTCTGGAGTGACCAGAAGTTTTTTCAGGCCTAAAGAAGAGAAAGGAATTCCTTGTGAACACAATAAAATCAGCTGGGGGGTGAGTCAAAACCAAAAGATATGGGGTACACAAGAGAAATAAATGAACTGTGATGTAGAGGAGAAGATAATCAGGCCTGAGGGAAGAAGAGGGAGGATATTGGAGGACCTTGACATATGCCCAAAGAGCGTGAAAAAATCAGTGATAGTGCAGGTATTCTGGGCTTTTTTAAACTGTATTGTTAAGTGACTTAACAAGCATATGTGTGGACCTATTTACTTCCATGATTATTTCCTCTCATGGTTGGAATTTTGCCTCTAGAGGAGCAGAACTGACACTGTGTTTGAATAACAAGATTTTGCTCAGCAAATGCACTAGCGACGTGATGAACACCTCCACACACACGAATATCTAGAGCCTACCTGGCCCCAAAGCAATTTAAGAGCATAGAAGCTTAACATACAGGGACTCCATTTAGCAGCCAGTTTAGTAACCAGCTGGCAAAACTTTTAGTTTGAGAGTAGATCTTTGGCCAGCTTCTGACCCCAGTTGCACCAGTATGAATTCAAATTAATTTCCTAGACTCTGTCTGTATTTGTCCAGTAAATCCATTGTCCCTGAAAACAGAATTTAGTTCTTCCTGTGCAATCTCAATTTTATTCTAGGATAGGTCAGATTCCTTGAGGGAATAATGAAACATCTCAGACATCTGGCAAATCTCCTCTCTGACAATGATATAGTGGTAAAATAGGTCAGTGTAGTTTAGGGATCTTTTGAATCTGTGATATAGGAGAGACAGGAATTTTTTCTAATACAGAAGACTAAATCCTAGGGACAGTGAGATCAGTTGTTAGAGGGAAGATGTAGAAAAATCTGAAAGCTCTAAAAATATAAATTCAAAAAGATTTCAAGGTTGCAAAACGAGACAGAATTAAATTAATGAAATACTTCTAAGTAATTCCATATAGTGTTGGCTGCTATTTACAAGTGCTTGAAAGGCAGTACAATTTCTGTGAAACAGCATAGTACAGTATATAGTATTTATGTTAGCATAGTATACAGCACACTAGCTTGCACCCTTCTGGACATGTTAGTCTGCTAAAATGCAGGCAAGAAAATTTAAAAAAGGAATGAAGCAAAGGAAGTATTTTTTTAAGAGTAAAACTGAAAATCATGTCCTGACAGTAACATTTGAAGTGGTTCGCAAGCAGAAATCACTTGCAATATTTAAAACAAGGTAGATAAAACACTATTCTTAACTACATGAGCTTTTCACTTTAGATAGAGAATTAAATTCTGGTTGCAGCAAAATTAGTGGTAACTTTTGAGACATCTGAAATTATCCATATCTTGCAAGAATCATTTCTGAAGGTACACACATCTAAAAGAGGTGTTAAGCCTATTCACACAGCAGACCCAGGTATTTTAAAAAATCTGTTTATTGAAAAAATACAAGAAAAATAACGAGTAGCTGGAATTAGGTGAAGGCCTACAACAGAGTATTTAATTTGGCTTCAATGGAGGGGCCTGGATTTATAATTTATTGTTAATCTAGGCAGTCTGCTTGTCCTCAGTTATCTTCCCTTCTGAGCTACTGAGAATAGCTTCAGAAATACATTTCAACACATTGTGGAAACAGCCTATGCTCACAGCTAGTAATGAAGAAATAATGTAATTAATTGCTCTTATGTAATGGCACTTGGCAAATTAATGTGGACTGCTACACAGTAAATAAAAGCTAGTGCTATTTCTGGAATACCACTTAGAAACATCTTGACCAAAGACCTGGAGCATCCAAACATTTGACTGATTATTTTTTTTTACACAGAAAACATTGACATCAGTGGCTGTTGGTTAATGGTGTTGTAAGGGGGACTCTAGAGATTAAGAGCTCCTGTGTCGCTGCTGAGTAAGGGCAGCACAGCCTGTGTACTGTACCCAGCTGCCTCTGTCACAGTCCTGCAGCTCCTTAGTTCCTGTCATCTCTGCTAAGCTGGTGAGGGCATTCAGTTAATTGCACCACTCCTGGGGATGAAGCCATGTGGTCTGAAACGAGGCCACCCAGTGTGCTGCATAGGGAAGCGTAAAGCACAGAGTACTTCTTTCCGCCCAGACACACTGCCAGCCACTGCCACAGAGCTTTTGTGTGTGGATATTAGGAAGCATCTTTTGAAGTTAATAACATATAATTTTTTACTGTGTACTCCTTTCCTCCACAGTATGGGAGGTTTAACCACAGCTACAGTCCCTAAGTCTGCACGATCTGTAAGGGCCTTGCAGGGACTGCTGAACAACAGCAAGCAGACTTGCTAGAGCATTTCCTGTGCGAGGCCTTACACCCACGAAGGCATGGTGTGTTGACAGAAAAACTGTAATAACTATGCTTGGTAAAGGAGTGCTCACTTTGAGAGGAGTTGTGGGCGGGATGAAATCAGGAAGGCTGCCAGGCTACCCTGTGACTCAGAGGGGGAACTCCCACCTACGTGGGGGGAATTCAAGGCCAACAGGCAGAAAAGCTGAGGCACAAACTGTGGGCAGTTTAACTGGCTTCTGTCACACCCTTTGGAGATCTGATCCTGATGACATTAGCCAACTCTTGCTTGTTACCATCCCCATCTTTGTTCTAAAATCTAAACCGAAATTAATCGTTTTATTTTTGTAAATAGGTCAGCAAAACAATAACTCTCTATCCTAATGACTAAGAGATGTGGGTAACCTCTGAGCCTTGGTCTGGGAAATTTTAGAGTAGATTAAATTATTTGCTGCTATTACTGAACGCTTGCATCACAGACTAAATAGATGAAGGTATTGTGAAAGGATTGCTTTATTTTTAACTAAGCCTCATGTAACATTTCCGGTATACTATCTTTACAGTTTTCACCTGCGCATTTACAATTGATTTTTAAATTCCTTCTTCCTTTCCTATTTGAGGAACGAATCCCAAATAACAAATTTAAACTGCTATTTATAAAATGCAATGGGTGAGTTGGGGCTTTTGCTGATTACAATTTAAAGTCTACACAGCTTTGAACCTTCACATTTAACCAGTAATTGTTTCTTTCCTCCTAATCCTATTGTGAACAGAAAACCAGCTGCATTGGTAAGAAAAGCAATTGGGTAAATCTGATTTTACACTGGGGATCCACTAACCTGTAATTTGTTGTCTGATTATTTTCTTTTGACTGCTTACTTTTTTATTGCTAGTATTTCCTTCCTTTCAGGACTCTTAGATTGAAGCTTCTCACCAGAAATCCCATGGAATAGCTTATAAAACCTTAATACCTAAATAATAACGGGCATCACAACTCAGCCACTGTGGTGCTGGAAGTCCTCCCAGGCTCAACACCACTGAGGGACAGCCACGTGCAGTCAATCTAGGCAGAGGGATGGCCACTGCTCCCTGGCCTTGGATTACTTTCCACCCTGAAGGAAGAGGGGCTGAAGGTTGCCCTGGGCCACAGACAACCGCCAAGTGGCATCAGCAGGGAGGAAGACGGCTGTCTCCTTTCCCTGCCGTGCACCCTGCCTGTGGCTGTGCAGGGCTCACTCTGGCAGGCCAGCACCAAGGCCTGCCACCACCCCCACTAAGGCAAGGCAGCCACTTTCCTCACCAGTGCCCCACTATGGGGTGCTGATGCCACAGTCTGTGACCACTCCCTCCTGGTCAGACCATGCCATCTTCCCCTCAGCACCCTGCTCTGAGTCTGCTGGAGCCTGTGACTGATGCCAGAGAGACATCTGTCAGCACCCTGAGGCCCTAATGGCCATTACTAGCCTCACCTGGGGGCCTCACCCACACCCTGCCCACAGGCCGTGGGGCTCCATTTAAACTCAGATGTGGACTATTAGCTCTCCTTGAGCTGTGAGGAGGTAGTGGTGGTCTCCAGATCAGCCATGGCAGTGCCTGCCATGGGCCTGTTCATCACAGTCAAGCTTCAGGAAAAAGAGCAAGTTCAAGTCTAGGTGGAAAAGATCCTTTCCCTGAAGCAGACTAGCAAATATGTTGTTGCTAATCTTATTCGCTGCTTGTCTGTGAATGATTGCTCTGCTCAAAAAAATGGAGACGTTAGAAGTATCTGTTGTTTCAGTGATAATGCAATTTTATTGAAATCTAAAATGACTGAAATGACAGGTTTAGGATGCGCATTATGAATATGATTTTTTTCATTGAAATCAGTAGTGAATGCTCTTTGTCTTCAGACAAACTAGGTATGTGCAAAATACTCTTCATCCTAGGCACAAGATACGCAGACAATATGGTAATAAAGGTACCTTGTACTTGACAGACCATACTAGACTGAGTAAAAAGTAGTGCAGATCACCAAAAAGAGAAATAAGTAGTGCTGCTCTCACTAGAAGATATTAATGTGACTTGATTGTCAAAGGATTTGTGTCCTGTGGTTGATGGACTTTTAAGTGAACTATAGAAGGATGAAACTTGATATGAATCCCTATTACATGGTAGGGAAATTACACAGGAAGAGCTGAATGCACACTTTAAAAAGCTGCAGCTGGAGCTTGTACTTATTAGACATCAGAAAACCTACATGGGAGATAAATTGTAGAATTGTTTTGGTTGGAAAACATTTTTAAGTGGACCTTCAAGTCCAGCCATGGACCTAACACTGTGGAAGTCCACAGCTAAGCCACGTCCTTAAGTACCACATCTACACATCTCTTAAATCCCTCCAGGGGTGGTGACTCCACCTGGGCAGTCCCTGTTCCAATGTTTGACAACCCTTTTGGTGAAGAATTTTTTCCTAATTTCCAATCTAAACCTTCCCTGGCACAACTTGAGGCTGTTTTCTTTTGCTCTATCATTTGTCACTTAGGAGAAGAGACTGACCACCCCCTCCCCCCCACCCCCCACCCTGCAACCTCCTTTCAGGTAGTTGTACAGAGCGATAATGTCTCCCTCCAGCCTCCTTTCCTTCAGGCTAAACACCCCCAGCTCTCTCAGCCCTTCCTCACAGGACTTGTGCTCCAGACCCTTTACCAGCTCTGTTGCCCTTCTCTGGACATGTTCAAGAACCTCAATGTCTTTCTTGTAGTGAGGAGCCAAAAACTGAACACTGTAGAGATTGTAGTCTCTCTCCTCCATAGGGTTCTTTTATATATAAAAGAAAGAATGGTGGTTCTCTTCTGTCCTTTCTCTACTTTTCTGCTATTTCCATGAAACTTGTATGTCATGTGCTGAATTGCAGTTGGGGAAGCCAAGAAGACATCAATTTATAAACACAAAGCCTCCTCATCGCACCATATAATCTTCAAGTCTCCTGTGTCTCCCATTACCTTCACCGCAATTCCGCAAATCCTTCCCATGTTTCCTAGGGTTCTCTGCTAGCCTTCACTAGCTTTTCATTGCAGTACACTCAGCTCTCCCATGTTTTGAACACGTCTGTCTTTGGCCCGCTGGCTGAGTTACAGTATGTACTGTAGCTGATCTGAAGCCATGTACACGATGACATGAGTCTGCTGTCCAAGGGTTGTATGGTTTTTATTTTGTTAGATACAAGCCTCATAAATTTAACTTAATAATACTACATTTTTCTAACAGACCTGCAAATTATGTGGAATTGTTCACTATGAAAAATTTGGTTTGGAACTGAGAGCTGCACAAGTGATGATATTATACATAAATATATAAATGCATATATGCATAAGCTTCAGTTCATTAAGAAACAAGTCTATATGTGACTTAAAAGAAGCTGTTTTATTTTACCTAGGAGCAAGATCTGATGTTATGTAGTGGTTCTACAGGGTAAGCTATACCTTCAATCTTTATGCTGTTTCTCAAGCCTTGGCACTTAATACCCCAAGTCATTTGCACAAGGGTAACCTCAGGTGCAGGTCATTAATCTCTTTCTTACTGTGACTTCCACGGTTTGAAGCCCTACTGGCAGTGTTATGGCTCACATGAACAATCAGGTAACTGCAGCTACCACAGTCCAGCTAAGCAGTGGTAGTGGTCTTGGCCCATGCCATTTTCCTGCAGCAAGTCAAGGTAATGAAAATTACCTTAAGTTTTTTTTAAGGTAATGGAAAAGGAGTCTCATGTACTTTTGGTAAAGAAATCATAGATGTTGGAGAAGACCCATGGAGTCCAACATTTATTGAGTCTTGCAAATTCCTTGGTGTTGGAGAATATCTTTCAGGGATCTCTACATGCAGCCCTATTGTTAGACTTTTCCCACATTATTGGACTCAATGAACCTATGATGATTGGTCCTAATATGGCTGTTCTTTTCTCCACCTGCAGCTTGCAGGTGAAGCAAGATAGGACATTACAACTGTACAAATTATTACTAAACATTCTCATGAAATGTATTAAATCTGTAGCTTTCAGGGAAATAAAGACATTTAAATAAAAATGTTGAGTGTATATATACATTGGTTGAATAGATGCATGGATTGGATAACGGTCTAATTACTGTATTTACTCTATTAGCAGTCTGTATGACTACATATCTCTTCAGGGTGATTGTGCATTTTAGTAACTGAAATATAGAATTAGTGATGCTTCTGGAGGTGAAAGGAACTGTATAGCAATCGTAAAAATGGGGAGAAAATTTCCAGGAGAACATTTTGTCTCTTTAAACAGGTACTTCAGAAGGAAATTTTTCTTGTTTTCCCTGACTGGTTACAAGAAAAAAAATATAAATATGTATCCTGTCCATTTATAATTGCTGCCTTTTACTTGCATCTGACACTGTATCAAAGCCTGCATGTTACCTCAGTCGTATACAATGAAGAAAATTGCCCAGGACAAACCTCAGTTTTACCATTATTACACTAACCTTTCCTGTTAGTACTAGTATTAGAAGTAGCAGAAATATTTCTATATTAGTTCCATACGCAAATGCCTCAATTGAGATTGTGAGCCTTGTTGGGTTCCCAACTGTGTGAACAAAGATCAAAACAGGTGACAATCCAAAAGGTTGGGGTACGCTTGAATAACCTGACTTTTTAAACTCAGAGGTGATACGTTTGTCAGAGGAGTTGAGAACGCATTTTCTTACCATAGATTTCTACTTGATTGTAGTTACTTAGGCTAATCACTCATATCTTTCTTTGTGAAATGGGAACTTGAATACGTATATTTTTGTAAGTACACAGTAACCATGTGTACACCTAGGAATAAATTGTAATTCCACAGATGGGATACTAATGGATCATTACCGGTTTACTGAGCAGATTAGACTAACAGAACTTTGTCAATATAGGTGCATTTGCACATCAATTGATCACGATGGTGCTTACAAACCTCTGTTTCAGCTCCAGAACAAACATTTGTCTTATTTAAGGTGTTGCACCATTCTGGGGATGGAAAAAAGTTTAAAAATATACTGCATGTTTACATTCCTTGTACACTAGTGGCTCTATTCTCATTTTTGGTTCGTTTATTTAATCATTCATTGCTCATTTTTAAGCTGCTTTTGGACTGGAAACTTGTCTCATTTGACCCCTTTTTAGCTGGTGTTATTTCTGGGTCTGAGTACGTATTGTACATTTCCACCATTAAAGCAAAATTATGTGTGGGAGATTGAGAGGACTTGTCAAAATCATCAGCATGTCACTATAAACATCTGACATTTGAACTGTCAGGCTTTACATTTTAACAAATGCAATTTCAGCTCCTCTCACAGCTTGGTGCTTGAATGTTAAGGTTGTTCTGGCAGAATATGCTTTGTGGACTGCTAAAAACAGGAATGTTCATCTTAATGACTTCAGTAGAATGTTAATGTCCTGGAGGCACACTGGTAAAGCAGTTTAGGCAACTCTTGTTACATTTAAATAAACAACACCTGGCTGCCTAAAGCAAATGTCATAGGACTAATCAGTGTGCTTTATCTAAATCTAGAGCTATGAAAATATCCATTATCAAATAATATCATCTCTGTTTCATCAGATTCATTAGCTGAGGACCTGTGGTATAGTCCTTTACATTTTGTGTAGAAAGGATATTTTTCGGAAATGGTAAAGACTTGTTTCTTATCTCCCACCGGCCTCTTATCTCTCACTCAGTCTTTTTTGGTCCTTCATGACAAATCAGAGATTGTTGCTCATTGCCTGTTTGTTTGATCCAAGCTGTGCAATTTAATAATAAAGGCTAAATTTTTTACCATAGGTTTCACAACTAATTACACCAATATCCTTGCAGTGATGCTCCTTGCAAGTGAAGAAGTCCATGCAAGATTATAAGGACCAGTGGACCTTAATATCTCCTGAGGACACTTTTGAAATGACACTAAATTCTCTTAGATTTTATCTAAATGAAAGAGTATTCCCCAAAGGGCTCCACCTAAAATATGTGCCAAATATTGATAAGAGACGTGGGTCACTTGTAGATATTACCACTCTAAGGAAATGAATATTTGTAAGAAAAAGGGAATCCCTGAGTATCTGTTAGAGGAAGTTTTATGCAACTGCATCAAAACTGTTGATTAAGGACATTAGTGATAATTTCTGTGAAATACATAAATATCCTGGAACAAATTTTAAAATAAACTTTAAGGGAGCTAATCATATCGACTAATTGCCTGACACCTAGCATATTCAGAATCCTGTGTCATGAAAAGATAATATTTTCTGCATTCTCCTGACCATTTTTCTCATATGTAACAGAAATACATGCTAGAAAATACTTAAAATTGTCTTTAAGGCATTATAAAAGACATAAATGATAGGTTGTTTTTCAAAGGGTAAGAATCCCTGGATAAGGAGAGGGAGTGTCCTTCTTAATCTGAATGCTCTTTATTTAAATTAAACTTGCTCCTTTTCTCAGTAAGCAATATGTAAATTTCATGAAAGTTTTCTCTTCAAGCTTGTATCTGCTTTGCAGAACCCTTTTATTCAAGGCATCAGTCCCTTCTGTCCCAAAAAAGCTCGTTAGGTGAACTTAAAGGAATTCCAACCTATCAACTCATTTTAGCTCCTCTCCTACGTTACCTCTTGGGACAGAGCAGTCCCGCAAGCTTCCACAGGTTTATAAAATTTTCTCCCACAATATTTCTACCTGTTTTCAGCAATCTCTTGTTTTTTCCTATAAGGGATTTATCAGTTCCAAAAATGACTGCCAATGTTTTCACTTTACATGTTTCAGGTTATTTGGGTGTGGGGTTTCTTTTATTGGTTGGGTATTTTTTCTTCAGTTTGATTTCTATTTAGGGTTCAGCACCAAGCCTAAACAGAACATGTTGTACTGCATGCCCCTGGGTGTGCCTCCACTATATCCCTGCCCTATCAGCTGCTGTATTACAGCTGTATTTCCAGTTAAGTGTTAATAAAAATAGATCCAAACATACAGGTAGTAGATTTAATAATTTTACAAGTTCAAAACTATGAAATCAACCTCAGCTATAACCTCAGTTGGTGGATGAGAAGCTGGCCATGAGCCAGCCATGTGTGCTGGCAGCCCAGAAAGCCAACCGGATCCTGGGCTGTATCAGAAGTGTGGCCAGCAGGGTGAGGGAGGGGATTCTCCCCCTCTACTCCACTCTTGTGAGACCCCACCTGGAGTGCTGTGTCCAGCTGTGGAGCCCTCAGCATAAGAAGGGTATCGACCAGTTGGAGCGAATGCAGAGGAGGCCACAGAGATGCTCTGAGGGCTGGAGCCCCTCTGCCATGGGGACAGGCTGAGAGAGTTGGGCTTGTTCAGCCTGGAGAAGGGAAGGCTCCAGGGAGACCTTATAGCACCTTCCACTGCCTGAAGAGGGCTATAAGGAAGCTGGGGGGGGCGGCTTGTTACAAGGGCCTGTAGTGACAGGACAAGGGGTAATGGGTTTAAACTGAAAGCAGGGAGATTTAGATTAGATATCAGGAAGAAGTTCTTCTCGGAGAGGCGCTGGGACAGGTTGCCCAGAGAAGCTGTGGATGCCCCATCCCTGGAAGTGTCCAAGGCCAGGCTGGATGAGGCTTGGAGCAACCTGGTCTAGTGGAGGATGTCCCTGCCCATGGCAGGGGGGTTGGAACTGGATGGTCTTTAATGTCGCTTCCAACCCAAACCATTCAGTGATTCTATAAGAAAGCTTCCTCCCCCTCATTACAAAATAAGGGAAATTCCCTTATATAAAATTCCCTTCCTTGTTACAAAAGTACAAATCACTCCCCTAAAGCACTCAGGGTGGGCATTTATTTTCTATGAATTATAAATCAGAAGTCTAAATTGACAAAAGCAATCTCAGCTGACTGGCTGTATTTCAGCTTCCAGAGGATCATTCAAATAGCAGTCTGGTAAAAATTGACTGAATTTCATTCCACTAGACTTAAGTGCCACTGCATTTATTTAAAGTAATTTCCATCAGGCATTAAAACTAACTTTTCTGCTGAAAATTTATAGAAGTCAGTTTTGCAGCAAGCTATTGATCATGTTCAGTTTTAGGATTAGCTAATAAGATGCTTACTTCTGCCAGGGAAAAAAATAGGTGTTCTAATCGCTGCTGCTTGATTGAAGATGAGTTGTCACTGTTCATTTCCTTCTTATAAATATGTAGTTCCTGGTTTCTGGCATAGAAATAATCTAAATAGTCATGCAAAATGTTTCCTACCTTGGACTAGTAAGATAGCATGTTCTTATTTGAATAAGAAAGTTGAAAGTACCAGGTGACAAAACCAGTATATTTTTAGTGGCTACAAGATTGACAGGTACAGACTGTAGAGAAAAACCCACAAAACAAAACAGTTCACAGTTGCTCAGAGTGGAAGGGAACGGGAAGACTGGCATGGAAACCAGTTTGCCTCTTCCCTTCACAATAGGAAGTACACAAGACTCTCTAGTTGTTAGTCTTCAAGGAAGAATGATAATTATTGCTGGCTTATGAAACTATCCCCTTTGAAAAGCCTGGTTCCTGTACATGTAGCCAAAAAGCTGACCTCCCATAAACTGAAGCTTGTTTAAAGGTGCTTGCTAGAGCTGTTTCAGAAACATGTACACTTTCCCACCAAAACACAAGTTTTCCTTGGATCCAGAGATCCCTAGCATCTTGGCATCTGCCATGTGAGCAACAGCAAAGTCACATTTTACTAAAGGCATTTATGACTTTGGAGGAGAATTCCTACTTTCTGCTAACTTAGGTGTGCAGGATACAGTTAAACAGTTACAAAGTGGTTGATTTAGTTAGTCCTGAGGAGTTACCATCCAGCAGTTGATGTGCACCACGACTACCTTAAACTACCCTACAGCAGAGTAGAATGGCTAGTTCAGCCTTGCTAGCTTTTCTTTGCAGTTAGGGTAGACAAAGTACTGACGCCGTTCCAGACAACAGGCAGAATCTTTCAAGACAAAGCGTGAACAAACCCATAGAAGTCTGGCACCAACACAGGGATTTCAATTGCAGAAGAGATTCCTTGGCCATTTAAACATTTGGATCAGTATATGGCCACAGTAAATTCATTTTCATGCTTATTGGTGGTTTGCTCGTTTGATGTTTTATAGCTGTGGAGAGCACTATAGAACAATAGTACTTTCTTGCTGAATTTCATTATTGAAGAATGGATACAAAATGAGTGCTAATGATACTGCCTTAATTTCTTATGGTATTTATTCATTGTCTGACATGCCATGGATACAGTTTAGGACTAACTAGGGAAATACTTTAGTGAACAGTTTCGCTTACAGATGTCTTAGCTTATCAGATAAAACCAAAGGGTCATTTAATTGCAATATTGAATAAGCTTTATTGGAGTTACAGAGTTTATAGAACAATGAAACCATAAGCTCTAATCACCAGTTACTGCTGAAATGCTTTGTGTCCTATACATTCACAGTGGATACAAAGCTGCTAAAAAAACTTCCCAGGCAAATCTGTAGCTCTTTAATGTAATTCTTTGTTAAGGCAAATGTTCTCATTTCCCACTTGTACTGGACTGTGGAGCATGAAGAGCAGAAGAGTATTTTTAAAGCTTTTGATCTTGTCAGTTGATAACTAGGACCAAGAAACTAGTGGGTAGGGAGGAGAAATTCCTGCTTGAGGAAGAGGGATGAAAACTTTTTTAGCACTAACAGTTGGTTAAAAATGCAGTCAGTCATACAATGGAGAAATACAGTGAATTGTCCATAGACAATGTGATCAGGATGTTCTATTGTATTACCACACACAGTAATGCTACTTTTCTCATCAGGGGTACAAGGCTATTTTCTAATAATAGGTACCTTCTATGGGAATAGAGGAACAAATTCTAACTAATTAGGCTGCCATGGTGACCAGACTAACTTCTGCTTCATACTGCTTCCTTCTGGCCTAAGTATGCTTTCATCCAAGTTGAGAAGTCTTACATTTGGCTTAAATGGGAGCAGGGTGAAACACACTCTTTATATTTTTGTTGTTGTTTTACTTCTGGGGATCTGACCCCTGAAGAGTGGAAATTTCCTGATGATATGTAACTTTGGGTCTGGCTTTTAAATTTTGCATATATCAATAACACCCTTATATGCTGCTGTGAATATAGCACAGTTTATCTCACCCATTCATTCACAAGCATCTTTGTAAAATAAACTACCTCGCTTTGCCAAAGCATACTCTGGACTGTAACAGCATTGTCTCATGAGTTTTTTTATTTACTTCCAAGAAGACAAAACAAAGATAGCACAAGGAAACCTGCTGGGGAAATAAAATGGAAAGAAAAAGATATTTAAAGATACTTGCAGATTTTAACCAGAATAACTTGTGAAAGTCCTCACCGGTTTTGATCTAAATATTTTTTAAATTAAGTCAGTAAAGGGGAAATAAACAGAATTTGATGTAAAGATTATCAGCAATGAAATGTTATTAGCTGTAAAATAAGGGATGTAGAATTTCTGATGGAAAAAGAGATTCAGATTTTTGGTTTTATGGACAGTTACATACCTATAGGTCCAATGGTATCAACAATGATGCCGAAATCACTGCAGAAATCACCGAAGGCTTGCCTTCTGTCCTCCCATCTGCTTCTGTGCTTTGTCTGTCCTTTAGTACCCAAGCAAGTACACAGTCACAGAGATCAAAGCACCCCTTCCTCCAAAGGAGAGGGGAACCTGTCATGGACAAATACTCTAGATAGGAAGTGCACAAGACCAAATTCCCTCATATGGAAGCACCTTCTTTTCTTCAAAAATGGAGATTAAATTCCAGTTGTGTAACGAGCCCCAGGACAACAGCCTGTTAGGTACAGCCATAGCTCTTAACAGAAGCAGGTCTGATTTGAGGAAATCTTAATAATTATTAGTATTGACCAAAACTTTCTAGTCCGTAAAACAGTTATTTATACCTCCTTCACTAATTTTGGGAATAGAGTGGAAGAAAATGTGTGGAAGTGTTTTGAAAATTCAGAGTAGGAAATCCTGAGCTGGCAGCTAAAGTCAGCTGTGATTTTACATTTTGGAAATCCATGAGAATAGTAATGAAGCACAAGTGAAGATTTGAGTATTAAGAGCTGTGGATGGAACAAAGGCTGAAGGACTGGTAAGGCTAGGTCAACTTGCACCCTGGAGGAGGTGAAGGAGGAGGAAAGTAGCTGCCATCTGACAGTGTCACACCAAGAGAGGTGGGTGCAACCCCCACTTTTTGGAGGACATACAGTTTCCGCAGTACTCTTGTAGTCCTTTATTAAGAAGTTACATTTCCTTTATCTTCAGCTTAATTTTCATGGATTATTTTTCCCTACATTTTGTCACCCAACCTTGTTCCTAGCCAATATGTGGACAGACATTCAGAATGTCAGCTGTGAAAACCCATAATGATTTCACTGCTCTCACCTACTGCTCTAGGGAGAAAGGCAAAATATTCCATGTATTTTTAGCTATGACCAGCAATGTGACAGTGAGAGATACAGCAAAGAAATAGCTGGTAAAGTTGCTTTAAAATAGTAAGGAACTTCTTCAGCAATAACAACTTTCCATTCCCACTTAGCACAGTCAGCTGTATAAACTAACATTTTTGAAGCAAGAGCTTGGATTAGGCTCAACTTTATATTTAGCAGCCAAGTTTCGGTTCTGAGAATGAAGGTTTAACCCTAATATGGGATACTACTAGACACTGTTAGAAGTAGTGGAATGACTTCAAACAATTAAATGGTGAATTGTAGTTCATATATTGTCTGCAAATGTCTACACTTATAAAAATCTATTGTCAGTCAAAAAAGATTGGGAAATGTTTTGTAGGAGAAAACATGGCTCTGTTACGCTCCTCAAAACCTATAGGGAAGGGATTAATATATCTGTTAACTTCAACTCAAAGCATATAAACACTCTTTCAGTATTCAGTCAGAGACCCAGGTTATGCCAGAAGTTGACACTTATAATAGATTTTATGAATACATTATCAGTCTGTGTGAGCCTGATCCAAGATATTAAAAAAATAATTCCTTTGATCATATAGCACAGTGGATCCTGATCCTTGAAATTTAAGGATTCAAAACTTCTATTCTAAAAGGGACTAGATCTGTATATGGGTAAGAAGACTGTCTAAAGTTATACTGGTTGACCCTTAGACAATTTTAATTGGTATGTTCAGTCTCATAGTTCAAGGCTTGAAGTCTCTACCAGAGATAATGGCATCTAACATGAAGCTGCGATTATCACTCAGGGTTGCTGTTGTAATGTCCTTATGCCACTGTGCATGGACCCCATGAACAGGAGTACCAGTCAGTTCCTGAGGTGGATGAAGTACAGCTCTGACTTGGTAAAATACGCATATTACTATCATAGAATCACAGAATGGTTTGGGTTGGAAGGGACCTTAAAGATCATCCAGTTCCAACCCCCCTGCCAGGGGCAGGGATACCCTCCACTAGACCAGGGTGCTCCAAGCCTCATCCAGCCTGGCCTTGGACACTTCCACGGATGGGGCACCCACAGCTTCTCTGGGCAACCTGTCCCAGTGCCTTCCCACCCTCTTCAGGAAGAATTTCTTCCTGATGTCCAATCTAATTCTCCTCAGGGCTGCTCTCAATCCATTCTCCACCCAGCCACAGTTTTATTGCTCACAGAGTGTGATCAGTATCTTGCTTGCAGTCTTGCGAGGCTGTCTTTTGAAAATAGTCTGATTTCTGCAGCAAAGCCTATTCAGGGAGATTTTATGCTGTGTTTCACTGTCCTTTTATGCTATCACAAGTATCAATGATTAAGTTTTACTGTTAACTCCACAGGCAGTTGTGTAGGTCTAACACTGGGGGAAGCAAGTCTTAGGGGTACTCTGGAAACTAGTGTCACTGCCAGAACATATGAACTACACCTTCAGGATGTATTAGAATCAAGAACCAAGAAGGTGTTGCAACCCAAAATTGCTTCAGATGCAGCTATGGCTGAAGCAAGCACACCGTAAAATAGTTGCCTGAGGGTAGAAGAGTTCTTTTTTTTTTTGTATTCCTTTATTTCAGCATTGTTTCAGCAGACTTTCCGCGTTGTAAGTGTGCTAGAATTGTGCCTCTGGATTGTTTATCTTTAAATTATCTGCGTTAGCAAGTCAATTATTGTTACATTTTATTACTTCTAGTGCTGTCTTTTTAAAGCAAGAGCTGTAGGATAATGATCTGATTTTACGTGACTGAGACACAGTAAAATAGCATAGCATAAATATTAAACATTTCTATTTATCTTTTCAGAGTGTTCACACTTAGGATGTTCCACTCAACAACCCTTAAAATAGCCACTCTAAATGATTGCCTTGCAAACAAATGAAAAATACATGCAAATGAATCACTGTATCAATTTTTATAACAAACATCAAAACATTACAGGGAGCATTAAACCCAAGCATATACTGAATCATGGGCTCTTAAAAATAAGTGCCTACTGACCTTATAAGATATAATTGGGCTTTAGAAACATCTTAGGGACTCAGCCAAAATGCAGTGCATTAGCTATTTAAAAACTCAACTCATTAAACTGGCAAATTGTGTATTAGACCATCATGAAACTTCATCTGTTTCCAGTTCATGTAGAGTCTGGGAACAGGGTCAGAATGCCAAAGAAATCTCAATATATAATGAAATTTCATGAGAAATACTGTCATTAAAACTAATGCAACCTTCCTGTAGATCAGGCCCTGAGTAATTATTGTGCTTTCTGTCCATGTTTTGCCTTCAATTTAGTGTTGTTATCCATTGATATCCACAACCAGTACTGCCAGATCACTCTGTAGATGTGCCAGCCAAGACCCAGTATATGACTTTCTCATGTTCAGGTTTGTCAACAGACAGTTGACATCTGATGCAGTGATGCACTTAATAGAAAGAGACATAGCCCTGAAGACATCTCTCTCAGGCACATCCCTGTTGTAGCTGGGAGTTGCAAGCCAAAGAAGGAAGGAATTGTTCTTCAAGATCAATCCATGTCTGCCGCCCTGGGTTGAATAATTACTGCTTAGTCATGCTTATTTACTTCCTATCATACTTGCTGTTTGGTGTTACTGGGCTGATTTTCAAGGAGGCACGGAAAGCGCAGGCACTTCATAGAAACCACTATTCATATTATGTACAATTCAATCTGATGCAAGCATGGGAATAGGAATTGAAAAGAAGCTTTGGTTTAGGCATATTACATACTCTCTAGGTAAAGGACTGTGCCTGGTCCAAAGTGGGAACTTAATATGACCTAAAAGATACTGGTTCTGGTTTACTGCTGTTAAAAGGAGTGGTCATAACACCTTATCTGTAGAGGAAAACCATGCCTCATTCCAACAGGAATTCTACATCTCATGAGTAGGTGGATGGCATCAGTCTCAGAGGTATCACAGTAGAGCTTTTTTCTGAGCTGAGCCCTCCATGATGTTGAGGGCCATCAGGGAGAGTAGACTTCATAGCTGGCACATTTCTGTTAACTGTTTCAGATGTGAAGAAACCGAGCACTAATAAGCAATATGCTGGAAATAAGGAAAGGAAAGCATGGAAATAATATAGGAAATAATGTTTTAGATGGACAATGCTCAAGCTGCCCCAAACACTAGTTGCAGCTAGGTAGTACCCTATTCTCCAGCTTCAAAGTAAAATTAACTTCTCTGGCAGCACTTCACAATTTTACACTTTGGTCTTACCTTTAATAGAAGCAGATCTGAAGTCTTAATCGAGGACAATCAAGGAAGCTCTGCACAGATGGCAGTTGGCTAATATAAGAGCAAAGCAGGTCACTGCCCTCTTCTCTGGGTAGAAATAATTTTCTTCAGCTGTGCTACAACAGTAACAGTCCTTGGCCTTTCCACACTGGTGAGTAAGGGCTTGGAGAAACTTGTGAGCAATATTTATAAATGGATCTTGTAGGTCATTGACAACAGCAGGAAGAAAAGATGTTGGCAATCTGTTCTTAATTCTATTTTAAAATGCCATGAATTCTTCAATAGCGGGTACAACAGCATAGCTCTTCAAGGCCAGAGGCAAAGATCAGCATACAGTGGAAGGCTGTTTTCCTCAGACCTGTACGATACAGAAGCTGAAAGCTCCTGTGGTTCAGGTCCAGATGATGACCCATTCCTTACTCTTCCTATGACCTTTTTTTCACATTTTAGTGCTACCTGCTCAGTGCTGTCACAGTTGCTACCTTTGCTTACTAGCCCACTAGGCTGTGAGGGAGTAAGTATCTTTTTGTGAAATGTGGATCATGTTATTTCCTGCCTTGTTCAGCCTCCTCTGTCCTCTGCATTAGCTCCGAAATAAGTTTTGCTAAGTCTGTCAAACAAGATGTACTATTGATGTAGACTTGTGTTTAACAGCTCATATTTCTTCTTGGTTTTGTGATTTCATCTTATCCATATGTCAAAGATCCAGCCAGCAACAGAAAGCAGACACTTTCTCCTTCTCTGCTTATTTAGTAACTCACTTTTCTACAGTCCCTCTCTGAAAGTGAATACCACTATTGGAAATCCTTGTCGCTATGCCAGCTATTTCTTCCAAATATACTTGAGCTGCCTTTCCACCCGGATATCACCATATGTTCTTAAGTCTATAGTACGGATAAAAAGTTTTAGAAAACTGCTTGATAGAGCAAATAAATACCATAAACAGTTTTCATTATTAAAATGTGGCTTTCAATTAAAATACAGTATTTGAGCAGATAATTAGAATGGTGTACTGTTGGGACATTGAGTACACTTAATCCAGATTGGAGGTGGAAGGGAAAATAGGGAGTCTTGGACAAGCTTTATTCTCTGCAGTTATTTCCTGCATTGCGGGTAGTAGAACAGAAACAAGGACAAGGAAAACAATTTACTGTCTATATCCTGCTGAAGTTGCAGGTAACTTGGCAAATGCAGATACAGCTGCTCAGCAGCAAAACAGAAACTCGAGTAGTTGTTCTTGGCACATGGCAAAAGATAGCTTTTACGTACGTGTTGTCAGATTAACAAAGCTGTTTCTCCTAAAACTGTGTTTTGGTATGGAGAACACTTTAAGGCAGCAAAAATAGCATCAGTGAGAATGCATGGAGCAGCCTTAACATAAGGAACACTGCTAGGAAGTGAGATTTCTTTGGTTTTTGTTAAATATATAAGCATATATACCTAAATATTCCTTAGATTTTTGGTTATTAAGCGGGAAACCATTTTCTTTTGTTCAGAATTCAACCAGATAAAGCACTGGGAAACTAGATTCAATTTTGAAATTAGCCCTGCTTTGAGCAGGGGATTGGACCTGATCAGGAGATGACGTCCTGAGAATCCTTCCAACCTAAATTATTCTATGAATTTGGAGTTTTGTATTTAAAAAGTCTTAATCCCTTTCCTTACAGGGAATCAGTGTAGGCATTGCAGAGTGGTATTTTTAAATCTTCTCTAATTATTTGAAACTGCAGATCATGTGCATGCAAAGAAAATACTGTAATAGTCTTCTACAGAACACCAAGTTTGCAAGAATGAATCCTTGCATGCCCAAATGTCTGACAGTTTTAAAGCATAGATTTAGAAGCAGCAGCTGAAAAAGCAGTCTCTGCTGTTTCATTACAACATTGCAGAAGCAATATAATGCCTTTTTGTGTTGGATTGATCCAACTTCATTTAAATATGAATAATTGTAGCCCCCCATTAAAAAAAAAAAAAAACCAACAACTAAAGAAACAAACCCAACCAATACCCAAAAAACCCCCAAACCCAAACTATTAAATCAGAAGGTAGAAATAAGGGAAGAGAATGGGTGATCAGGGGATTATTAGAGAAGTCTCAGCCATGTGAGTCCATGGATTCCAAGTGATTCAATCAGTAATTTCTCCAATTACAAATATAAATTATATGACTAGGAAATCCCTTCCAAAGCTAATGGACAAAAAATTGATGCAAAATAAGCCGTGAATTCTTACTTGAGAGCATGAACAAATGATGGAAGGAGTCATGTACTGCTTACCTTTGAATTTCACACTGTGATTAATCTTTCAAGCAAACAGTTGTGGATTAGTAAAATTAGCAAACCAGTATCTCTTAGGCCCATGTGCATTATCCTGCTCCCAGCACCCAAAATTGTGAGTGCACTCCTGGAGACAGGCTGGGAATGCAGTCTCTGACACCAGTGAACCTGAAGTTAAGTTATTAAAGATAGAAGCTATTGAGTTTCTCATATGAGAGTCTAAGCTCCTTCCAGTCCTGCTTATGAAACTGTTCAGGATTGGGCTTTCAGAGTGCTCAATACTATTTATATTTAGGAGTGAATCATCCCATTTGCTTCTCACTATAATTGTCTGTAAAGAAATGCGATCACAGTCATCTTGTTGACCTTACCCTCTTTGATACATTCAGTGATTTACCATTCAGCGGTTGTCGCTGCTCAAGGAGATTTGAGTGCCAACCTTTCTCTGCTGCAGCCAGCTCACTACAGTCTTGTGTGACACAGATGAATGTTTAAATTACAGCCCTTGCCTTCACATATGGCTCTTTCATTCACAACGGCAAGAGTAGATGCCCCATCTGCTGTCACAGCTAGGTGTGATTCAGACAGAGGCTGAAAAAGAAACATTCCTGTCTGACTTACTTGAGGGTTTTTTTAGGTAAATTGCTTGGTGACGTCACCGAAGTGTGAATCACTGCAGAGAAGTAGCTTCTAGAGCGATAGATAAATGACTGGTGCCTCTCTGTTGCTGTGCTTGAGTTAACAGCTCTGGTCAGTACAAATAGCCTGTTATTTTTTACAATTGGATTGCTTCCCAGTGTCTGCTGATTTCAAAGTAGTTTTTGAGGAGGAAAAGTCACAATGAAGTTTTGATGTTTGTGACGCTCAGTGTAAACTGGATTGTCTGGTTGCCAGCCCCCTTGACACATACCAAACTGAGATAATTTTTAAACCTAGCTGTTTCCACATGTATGCATTTTGGAAACGGGGTGTATTGCTATTAAGGCCTTAAGCCCAATAAAAGCCAGTTAGCTTTTCTTTAGGTGTGTTCATATTGTTCCAATAATATGATGTTACATTGAGGGATACCTTCTCAATTTGCTTATGAAACAGCTAATTTTATTTTTAAATCAAAGGAAAAGACTGCATGAAAAGACTTGTTTTGTATGAAAGAAAAGGATTTTCATCACATCCTGTAGTAGGTTGCAGTAAATTTTCTCTGTTGTAATCGGCAATTGAATTTTGCAAGACTACACTACCACGTCAGAGGTTTCTAATAATCCTTGTCGTATCCACTCTGTGCCACAGAATCCACTTCACAGGTCCAAGTGTGCAGGTAATCATCTGCCTTTCCAGTAATAAATACCCACAAGAGAAGAGAATTGAAAGAATACTGCATATTAGGCAAGAGGGAACTATGAATTTTGACAATTCAGTCTAAGAATAGGAATTTGAGGCCGGAGATCTCTATCCTTATGTTGTCTTCAAAATTAACAGAATCACAGGAGTTTCATAGGTGCACTCTCTTTTATTATAAGCGGTTTCCATAGACAAGTGTGGAGCCAGAGATGACCTAATACACAGGAGGTATGTTTTCTGCCAATCATTTATCCTTCATATTAATTTACCAATATGCATCTTATATCTGTGTGTGCCACCTCAGAATTTGTTGTGCTGTCTGCTCTGCTGTTCCTAAAGAGAGATGGATGGGAAGATGGTTTTTTTCTGTTGAAAACAAAACCCAAAATCCATGCTTAGCTTGATCCTGAGCAATGACCCGCATTGTATAACTGCCCTGTCCAGGCCCAAACTGTTGGTAGTGCCCATCGATAGCAAACCACTTCAGCAACTCACATCTTGGGAAGCACCAGCAAAAGTTAAACGTAGTGGGGAATTATACTGAAGTGCATTTAATATTTCCAGAAGTGAAAAGGACCTTGGTCTTCAGCTTTGCATCTCTACTGTCATTTACAGGTTCATAATGGGCAAAGACAACTTTGTTAATTCCTCTTTAGAAGAATGTGCAGGCGAATGAAAGATGGAGTCAGATTAGGCTAGTTTCAAGTCATTGGTTGTCATCACACACTGTATATGGTCACTGTATATACTTTTATTCCACAACAGTTGCAAAGTGATTCAAGACTGCTTATTCCTCAGAAAAATGTAATGACTTAATTGACAGGAATGAAGGGATATGAGCCAGCTAGGGCTGACATGCCAAAGAGGTAGTGAAAAAGACAAAGGGGTGTGCCTCTTAAGGCTTTCTGATGTTTTCCATTTGTAAGATATGATTTTGCCTGAATTTTAAGAAAAATTCAGTCTTCAAAGTCTACATGAAAGCGGTTATCTTCTTGGTTTTGTTTTAATCTTTATAGTAATGTTCAGGTATAAATCTAGGCAATGACAATATTTGAACTTTGTGTGAGAAATTCCAGTTACCTTTTGCTTGAACTGTTCTTGTGTTTTTGTACTTTGAAGCCATGATGACTGAAAGGGAGCAAGAGCTTGGCAACAGGGAGCAGTGGGAGAGGGCTTGGGTAGTGTACTCTCAGGGCAGAACAACATTCTTGGCCATTGGTTTTTAGTCTGATTTTTAAAAATGTCCTAGCTTTTGAAATACTTTCGTAGTCTGCATATTGTGATGCTGAAAGCTGGATGGTTGCATGTAATACATGCTTTAAACCAATCCTATATTTTAATTTTTTGCAGATGAAATAACTTCTAATTCCTGGAATTTTTTGCACTGGGGAATGACTGTAAAGGGCTACAACAGCGCCATCATAGCAGATGGCTGTGCTGTGGTGGAGGGATGCCCACCTCTTTTACTTGGAACTTCTATGTCCAGGATATCTGAAGAAGTAGAGAAGAATAAATCGGTGCCTTAGGCAGGAGGAAGTTGAATTAGGAGGCTTGAAAAGGAAGGAGCTGTACTAACCAGTCTAGGAAAAGAAACATCGATGCTAACAAATTTCAGTCTGAGATAGGATACAGACGTGATAAAACATAAATGAAAAGGTGTACTGTGACCATTGGCAGAAAATATAAATCTAGGGTTTTGGAAGTTTTTTTGTATGGTGTTCCCCTATACTCAGTTCTATTTAACAAGTTGTTTATCTACTTTGAAAAGAATCTCTGCTCCCATGTTAATGTTGGTTGGGTACACATTACAAAGGCAAATAAAATAATTTGAATTGTAGACTGTGCTTTGAATGAAATTATGCATTAGCTCATTAGTGCTTGTGTGCTTGCTGGAGGGTGCCAAAGCATCTCTAACTCATTTACTGCCTCAGTTTTAATCAGAATTCTAGACTCGTTCATTTACAACATTGGCAATATTTTCACTCTTACCCTGGATGTTCCTTAAACAATCGCAATATCCATTTTAGGTTCTGAATAAAAATTGAAATGCCAACCTGCTATGCTGTCAAAAAACCTGTAGGTTTTAAGGTTGACCACAAATGACTTAAGCATTTTCAAAGCATCCACATCTTTTTTATAGTCTTTCCTCAAATGGTAGCATTCAGATGCTATTTTATACAGCTTGTTCTCTTGTGTTAGTTTGACAGCCTCTCCAGCATTATTAAGGAAACAAAGGCCACATGTTCTTTTGAACAACATTATCCCTCCATTAATATTCCTTATAGATTTTTGCTATTATATTTGACAGTGAAACATGTGAATGCAGGTATTACAAAGAAGGAGTAAATAATACACCAATGATACTGTTGCATAGTAATAGACTACAATTTATTAATAAAATTCACATATTACGGTTCTTCCCAGGACAGCCTTTATGAAGAATCTTTTGGATTTGGTTTTAATTTTTTATTTCCCTACGTCTCGATACAATGCTGAAACTTTCAAAGAGTTTATGGAAAAGATATATAGTTTTGACTAGAAATATTTATGAGCAAGTGACATCAAGCTGAGAAATTTTAGCCATCACCCACTTCAGTTACAAGATGTGGTTGCCAATAAACTTGCACAAAAAGTGACAACAGCTGTCAGTTTTACTTGATTTTTCTAAGGGAACAATTTGCTATTTCGCATTCAAACCTCTGCTGGGTGTTTTGTTTGTTCACTTTTTTGTTTTTCTTTAGGCTTTATCTAGCATTTACAAATATTTTTTTGTAGATTAAATCTGATGTTCTTTCATTAAATTTCTCAGAAATAGAGCTTATAACTAAGATCTAGTGAGATTCCTGCTTCCTTGGCCAAATCAAAATCCGCCTTAAATCCATCTGGACACCAGTCCATTTCTTGGTGTCTTCTTTTGTTTTGCCTTTTGATGTTTGCTATTCTTGGTATGGATAAGTCTTTCCATAGCCCATGCTGTTATGGGGCAGGGATCACTAGTTTCTTGTACTTAGCTGTCAGATTATACTAGACTGCTTTGTAAGGATCTCCCGTTTACATATGAGCAGCGCTGTTTAAGACATCCATTGCAGGCCAGTGACCGCAGCAGGCACAGCTCAGGTTTACATGCAAGGCTTCACTGGAGCTGGAAACCTCCTTTTCCCTCTGTCTGGCCAGGGCACAGTTCCCAGTGAATTCTGCAAAGCACGTGCATTGCTTCCTCCTGCTAAGAACCTAATTTGTTCTGTAAACAGCAAATGGAGCCTATGCAGGTTTTGGCATGTGGCCTCTCTAATGAAGATATGAAAAAAAAATTGTGAGAAGGAAGACGCGTTTTCACCACAATACTGCCAAGAAGTTGAAAGATTGACATTTAATGACGTTTCACTCATTCCAGAGAAAAGAACCTGAGATAAATCGTGTGAGTTTAGTAGATACAGCTGTCCTCAGTCCCCAAAGGGGAAAACTGAAGGATACATTTGCAGAGAAGAACCAAGGTTAGCCTTATTTTTCTCTTGGGACTTTTCATTTCTGGATGTAAATTAAACTTTTAATAATTCAATGTTTTTAGTACTTTTTCAGGTGATATATCACTATTAAGGATTAAACCCTTCAAATTAAGTTGAACACCTTCATTCCCTCCATCAAGCCTGTATCATTCCCAGATAAATATCCCTCTGAAGGAGAATCAAAAATAGTAAAGCAATTGGATGAGCATCTCCCACCTAAGAAAAACTTTGTCTACAAATGAAGGATCCAGATCAGAAATAGTAAGAAAGATTTCTCTGAATATCACAATAATTTGATGAAAATTTCCAGCTGTCTTGGTTGTGGTGTTTTACTTCGACATGCCTGTCTTGTGTCAAGACAGTACACAAACCACAGTAAGTTGTAGAGACGAAGTAGAATTATTAGTAACTTTGATGGCTTACCAAATACTAAACCAAAATCAACATTTATCTCAGAGATTTAAAATGGGATTATAATAATATAATCATCATCACTCTTTTAAGGGCTAAACACAGATCAAATGAACACATCCATATTCCGAAGCAATACCCTGTGCTGGACTGAGTATCCATGGTCACTCCTGAGTGATTATATTTGTGATTACCTGTAATCCTCTCTGGGTTTATGTCTCTGGAATATAGATTTATGAAAAAGTAGAAAGCCATTACTTATTTGCTTCCCCAGTTAGTTTAGCTGCAGTTTTAATAGCAGCTACATGAGCACTTGTGGTTTCCGTGTGCCTCTTTCTTTTAAACTAATCTCCACAATCTTGTAAGATAACAGTGGCTTGTATAGAGACCTCAGAAGAACAGGCAGCATGCTGCTGGGGATCCCTGTTGCAGACAGCGTGAAGACTTGGGTCATCCTTGTGTGCTTGCTTGCAACTCTCCGCCTCTGGTCCAGAGACACAGAAATTCATTTTTGTAGCTCTCAGTGGCATCACGAGCTGGAAGTGTTTGACCTGTGGAACTTTTTTCCAGAAATGTGACTGATATGTTGATCAGAAGAAGGAAACTGACTCTCTCTTTCTTAGCCAGTTAAGAATTTACCCTTCGAATTCTACGTTTCAGAAATCTGACCCAAGCTCACTGAAATCAGAGGAACTAAGTATTTTGGAGAGGAAGATAAAATTAGTTTTGGGAGAAGGCTGTGGATTAGTTACTCAGACTTTGGGATCTATCTACATTCCATTCAGAAATTTTTCTGATTCAAAATCAACATTTTCTGGATCACTGTTACATTATAATTGTGTTGCTGGGTTTTTTTAAAACGGCTTAGTCCTTTCCCTTTGTTTGCAAGGGAAAACCTTCCAAGTTTTCAGACTGCCCACACCTCCCACTGGCAGTATGTTAAGCCCCTTCAGACTCAATGTGTCTTGATCTGCAATGCATGAAAGTACAATCTGCTAGTGTGCTCGCTCCACCACTGCTTTCTCTAGATGCTTTTGTGTGGAGTGGAACTGAGTGATGCTACTTACTGCTCCCCAGACATGCTCGTCATGTGAAAGGGAGAGAGCCCCCAAGGAAAAACGGGAGCCAGAAATATCATCTGTATTCAAGTTGAACAAAGCTGAGAGATCAAAGCCTGGAGAGCCCTAGGGAGTACAGGTAAACCCCCATCCTAAGGACTTTGAAGAGTACTGGCTCCTGAGAAAGCAGAACCACCAGATAGAAACAGGTTTCATTTTTCCCCGCAGGTTTTCAGAGTTCAACATGTGTCCCTCAACTATACTGTTGCCATATTCCTCTTGTTCCCCTTTAGAGTGTTTTCTGGAGTGTCTACTGGGATGCAATAGGTTGTATTATGTGTTAAGTGCAAAATGTATTTTTAGATGGCAATATCAATCTCTTTTGTAATCTGAAAATTGAATAAAACACAATTTGAACTTTTCAAATTTAAACACATCATTTTAAAGCCCAATTTTGAATTAATATCTTCCACTTCTGTTTGGACAGAGTTTGTACTAAAATTGATGTTTACTGATAGTGGCCAGCCTTGTCCAAATCTATGTATTAGCTTATTGGCTGAGAACTTGCTGGGTACCTGGTTCTGAATATTCTGTTTTATCTTATGCCACTTTTGTCAGGAGCTGAGATTTCCTTGTAAGTAAGTGACACGCAGTGACTAAAAACCTGCTGTTCTAGTTGACCTCACTGAAAGGATATTGTCAGTTACATGGCTGTCTGCTTAAAGGTATTGGCACTTTCACTGATGACACTAAAAAGCCCAGGTTTTACCCTTTAATTGATGTCAGTAGAAAGGTAAGGCTGGTTTACACAGAGGTAGAACAATAAGGATGCACTGCATTATACAATTACTGAAAGATAATATCTTTTTCATTACCTTTATTAATTAGCCACTCATATGGTCCCAGGAAAAAAACACACAGTGCTTCAATGACTTCTGTTCCTCTTGAACCTGAAGAATTGGTCCCTGTAGCCCTTACCAAGCAGGACTCCCACCAGACTTTGGGATATAACTATCTAAATTCCATTCAGGAATTTTCCTAATTCAAACCCAATGTTTTCTGGATCACTGTTACATTTTAAGTGTTTGTTGTTTTCCCCACCAGAGTGGGGAAGAGGTTAGCATAAGGAGTGCAAGACCAGGTCTTAACAGCCCCATCTTCTACTAATGGAGATGAATGTGGAAATAATTCATGTTATTTTTACAAGTGCAATGACTTAATTGTTTACTCAGTCTGTAGTGTCACTTGCCACTTCAATTACAGCCAAATTGCGTGGTTAAAGTCCAGGGAAAAACTGAACACTGATTTTCAGGAGCTTAAGGTTATATTTTAGGAACGAGATAATTTAATTCTAATAAAAAAAAAAAAAAAAAAGGTTTGCATCTCCTTTTTATTTCTGTAGCTTTATATTACATTGTGCTGAAATTCTCCAGACAGGAAAAGAGGGAAATACCTTTTTTTCATAGAAAAGTAGAGTTAGCTGGAAACCAGATTACAAACACTGGTTTTCCTTTCATTTTAATACTGTTTCATCTCCACAGAAATTGATCATGTTTGGCTGTGATTCCAGCAGGAGCATAGTAATAGGTAAGCATGTTGTAAGTAATGTTAGTGCATACAGAGTTCCAGCCTGGAGCTTCATCCAGTTCTTACCGCTATATTGTAAGAATCCATTCAATGACTCTTGGATTTAGCCTACTAAAGCAGAATTACTGGTGTGGTAAGTTGTATGGAACGAGGAGCTTTTGTCCCATTCTGTCTTTGCAGAGTATTAGTATAATAAAGTCCTGCCTGAGGAGCAAATTCCTAGGTGCTGCTGTATTACAAATAATTAGTGGAACTGGTACTTGTGCTGTGATAGTACGAGGAGGGAAATACTTCAGTGAGTAATTAGTTGCGGAAGAATTGATAGGGAAAGGCTGAGTAGAGTTCTTCTAACAGCTTTTTTGGCAATTTTGTACTGTCCATTTGCTTTGAGTTTTTGTAGACCCACATCTTAGGTAGAAAACTATAGGAAAAGGAACATAAAAAGTGATAGGTTTTTATTTTTTTAGAATTTTCATCAGATATTTGTCAGTGATAGTGTTGTGGGGTTTGTTTTTGAGAATTTGTTTCTCATATCCTCCTCATGAGACACTAGATATGGCAAATATCCTTTATAAAACACAGGACAGGTGAAAAAATCTCTAGGGTTTTGATTTCACACCTTTAAATTTTTGTGGCCCTTACTCTAAGGTAATTGTATGTGAGCTAAATAGAAGGTAGAAAACATTAAAGGTTAGTTCCACAGAGAGGTAAACCTAACAAACTACACTGTGGGTGAGGGCAAAGCGGTAATCCTGGTTAATATACTTTGCAGTAAGACTAAAGTGTGTTTTCTCCATTGTTTTCGTGGGGTTTTTTGTTTTGTTTTGTTTTTACCTCAGAAGGGCTTGTGTACTTTGCTCTACAGTCAGGAAAAAACCACCCCACACCTTTTACAGCAGTGAAAGCAAGGCTTAGAATAGTCATTAAGGTATTGTCACAAACCCTGGTTTACCTTAAATGTTCAGAAGAAAAGCCCTTCAGATTTATAGGTCAGCCTGAACTGCTTCTAAATAAACCTTATTAATTCTTGTATAGTGCTTTTGCCTTTTTGTAATACAAGATTAGTCCACAGACTGGTAAATATCTGGTAATATCATTTAGTTTGCCAGATTCCATCATATTCAGGAAATTCAATACCGATAACGCTTAGCTTGCCATGGTACCGCAGCAAGGGCAAGAAATGGACAGAGCTGACTGAAAGAGAATGTAATTAAAAAAAAAAAAATAATGCAGACATTCCTATTAGCTTTCCCTGAATCTAGTATGAATTAGACCTGAATTAGTCTAATGTCAAAACAAAATAATGAGATTCTGTTTTCAGTTCCAAGAGAAATTCAGAATTACTTTACAAAATTCATAGTTACTCTGGATTGGATTTTTTATGTAGCTTTTTTTAATGGAATTTACTACCTAGCCCTGAATTTTAAATGTAGAAGTTAGCTCAAACCGGTAAATCTCTTCTGCTAGACATTTTGACCCGTGAATTATTCTAGCTAAAAGAATGGACATTGCAATGCTAGTACAACTTTCAACATTTTATGTATCACAGCACGTTTTCCTTACACTAATATGTAAACAGCTATTGGCTGATAAAGTTGTGATTTTATTGTGTCATAGCCTCTTAATTTGAGCTAGTTTTAACCCATTCATTCACAAGTTTCAAACTGTTTCTTTCTCAGCTAAAATCCTGTGGTACCTTTGCAGACCAGATGCTCGCAGTGCTGGTCTGTGGGTTATGTAGACTTTTGAGGGTTACATCTTCAGAAAAGCCAATGAACTTGAATATCATAGCTTTATCTTTTGTGGTCATAGTTGTTATCAGTACACCTGTATCTTCACGAAAAATGAGTTGTCTGTTTCACATTGAAAAAGATTACAAAAATAGTGGCTTTTATCACGCTTCTGGTTTATATCTTGAAATATGATACTTTTAGCTATGGTAGCAGGGAAGAAATTGGTATGATCTATGATAATTACTATAGTGCTTATATACAGTGCTTATTAGACATTTCCCCCCCACACTTTTTGGCTTAGAGTGAGTGCGCTTGGAATTATATTCTTTTGGCAGCATTATTGTAACATCTAGGAGATCAAGTAGTCAAAAGTCCAGCCGTGCTGTGAGCTTTATCCATATGTACAGTTATTATCCATGTCTTAGTACCCCTAGAATCACAATTCAGGGTAAATTCACTACACTAGTTAAGGAGGAAGAAAATAAAAGCAGATTAGGGAGACACAGAAGAGCTGAGAAAAGTGTTCTTGCACAGAAATAATGTTCTGTATCTGAGATTAATAAATATACCACACAATACATCCATTTCTCCCTTCGGCACTGTTTATGCAAGTGTAATTAGATTTCAAAACAATGAGCCAGTATTTGTGACAGCATAGCAAAGTACAACTAGCCTGATTCTTCTCCTAGCAAAATTAATGAAAATTTTATCACTGACTGTAGTGGGAACGAAGTTAGGTCTACCCTTCACCTTTGTCGTAGCTGTCTGCATATGGAAGTGATTAAGCTGCTGAGAAACAGAACATTATTCAATACTCCAGAGTGCAGTTCTCTAAGATGTCAGCACTCCTTCGACAGCTAGCTATTAGAGTAAAGTTTCCAAGTCTGGTGTGTTAACCTGTTCCCCCTGAGATCAAACACTGCACCTTCTATAATAAGAATGACAACACCTTAATGGGCTAGATAGTTATCAAGGATGCTTGGAATCACTGCTACGTTTTGTGCTGTGTTTTTCTCCGCCTTAAGGCCACACATGCTATTGTAAAAGCAACAGAGAAATATTGAGGTTGCAAGAAAAACTGTCAATCTTATTGAAGTTGGCCTCTGTTCATCAGTTTTTCTAACCAGAGCAAGCCATGTCTTCAGATAATAATGTTGCACCCAGGAAAGGAGACCTTGTTAAACTTGGAAAAGTAGGTGCAAAATCTGCAAGGTGCAAAACTAGACACGTGTTCTGTCACACAAATCGTGCCTCTGTGCAATCACATACAGATTAGACAACTGTTCATGCATTGGCCAAAAGAGGTATGTACCAATCAACCCATTAAAATATTATTCATTGTTATTCATTGCTGATAAATACATTATTAATTTTGTTGCTGTGTTTTCCCCAGTTTATTGGAGTGTTCAACTGTGTCCTTCACATGTAGAACAGACAGGAGAAAAGAGTATGGCTGCAATGATGCATCACTTAGTGGGTGATGCTGCTGAGAAGGCCTGCAACTAAAGAATGCTTCCCTAATTATACTACTATAGTAAGCAATGTGCTGCTTCAGGGGCAGGAATTTAGTCACAATAGAACAGCCATACCTTTGTGGGGAGGTGGGAGAGTTGTTTATGTCCACCATATTAATGAAAATGTTACAAGAGCTGCTGAGATCTGACTAGGAAACATGGGTGAACTTTCAAGGCTTCTTGACCCAAAGTAAATATTTGATGTAGAAGCAGACATTCTTTAACTGGACCTGACTATCTGCCATGGGGTCTGTGGTGTTTAAGTTTTTACAGGAGAGAATCTCCTCTTAGGATTCAAGATCTGTTCTGATGACAAGAGAAGTTGGGATAACAAAGTTAGAATTATATGTCCTATAAGTGTTGTTCTATAACAGTCTTAACTGTAAAATTATCTGTACTGTGAGTGAATGAATGTGAATACTCTGTATAAAATGCATCTATATGCCAGACTGGTCACCTCAGACTCTGAGTGCTCCTGGTATTTACAAGGTTCCTGTAGAAACACCCATGTCATTGGAGCTGCAATAGTGCTATGTGACCGGGGGAATCACTGCATCCTCCTTGTGAATCATGGTAATGGCCGGTGTAATGAACATGAAGTTGGCAGTTACTCTTTCCTATGGATCTCCTATACTCCAAGTCACTCAAAAGGGCTGCTGCTTGAGCAAGGAGGCCCGTAATGCTTCACAACACTGGCATTCACACTGTAATCCTGCAGGGTTATCACTCCGGTTTCTTTGCTTATCATTCTAATTTCTTTGCCAATATGAAATGAAAAGCCATTGGAGGCTCCAGGCTCAGTACCTCATAAGCAATTTTAGAATTATTAGTCCTTGGTTCATTAATATTCTGTGGGTTTACTGTGATGGTCTCACTTCCTGCAAACAATAAAAATAGTGAGTTGAGAGTGAATAAAAACACCCACCACAAATACAACTGTTTAAAATGTTGTTTTAACAATGCATATGTTTTTTTCACTACTCAGGAAAAAAAGTTGTTTAGAATTAAACTTGATTGTTTTAATTTCAGCAGTTTGAGGCAGTTTTTATGTAATATACCTTATATAAAAATGTGATGAGTTTACCTTTGCAGAAATACAAATGAAACAAGATGTTAAAGCAGGACATGAGAAATAAATAGCGAAGGTTCAGGTATTAAAAATTTGGTATTTTTCCCACTGCTGATCCCTAAGCTCTTCCTGAAAAGTTTTTTGTTGCTTCATGAATGATCATGCCTCTTATAGATCAAAACCTATGAATCTTTCAAGTGTTCTTGCAAGTCCAGTGCACAAAAAAAAAAAAATTAAAAAAATTAAGAATTAATTGCTTTCTCTCATTTAGCAGCTACCAAAGATTCTTAGTGACGTAAAGATTGTGCAGCTGAGTCCTAAGTAAACTACTATTCTTTCTCCGAGCTGTTGTGGACTCATCATATTTTTACAGCCTGTGTTACTGCAAAAGAACGATTTTCATGTTTGACTGCATTCTCCTTAAGTGCTACCTGATAAAACTCCTGGGTGAACACTAGCAAGTTGTCGTTCTCGTCCATCACTCTTATCAGCAGTGTAAGTGGATCACTGTACAGCAGCCTGTCACTGTTCCCAGCAAGAACCTGAACCTCATGCTGATAGAGGTCAAAGTGATGAAAAAGAATGTAAGTAATATGATTAAAGTGTTCATTATTAATCTTAGTAGAACTTGGCATTAATAATTTTATTCATATTAAAACTTTATCATCTGTGGTATAAATGTAATGTTAAACTCCCTTTTAATAGTTAAAAAATAATATGAAAAATTATAAGGATGTGTAGGACTGAAAGGGGCTTTAAAAAAAAAAATTCCTCCTTTGCCCCTTCTGCCAACTGTCTTCAGCTAGTGAGACATAAAAATTAACTCTTCTGCTATTCCATGCCACCTCTGGACTGTGCTAGTAGATATACTAAACTTTTGAAGTGCTAGCATATCTAGTTTGGAAGTGATGCATCACCTAAACAAGCTAAGGAGTCAGTCTTGTCCAGAAGCTGAGAACTTCTGCCATGAACTGTACCACAAAGACAGACCTAAAATTACTTTCCAATTATCGATTTCTCTGACAAGTATCGATCACATTTCAAATGACAGTATTTCAAATCAGAGTTTGTCTATAGAGATCCTCAAACAGATTTTCATTACATGCACTATTCTCAGCTTTATACATTCCAGGGAAAAATCTAAAGCCTAAAGGTAAATGTGTTATCACTGAGAATAGATAGACTTCAGAATCCCAGATGGCAGCTTGCAGGCTTTCCTAATACATGGAAGTCCCAGGGCTCTTTCTATAAATATCTAGGACCATATGTTCCTACATAACTGAAACATCAGGGAACTCTCTTCTGTTATATCCCTTTGGAAAAGTGGGACAGTAGCATCATAGTAAGGACATCCGAAAAAAATCCAGGACAAGATAGTGTAGACAATAAGATCTGTACTGTATGTCTACCCAACTCAACATTTCCCCAGTATTCTTCCTTAATAGTGCTTGTTATAAGCTGATAGGTTCTGGGGTCAAGTTCAGAAGGACATGAAAGAGTATTTAGGGCACAGAATTGCTCAGTAACAGTGCTGCTTGCTGCAGAACCGCCCAAAGTGCTTTCTGTGCTCCTCATTCCTTCCGAGGGCCCTGTGCAAGCACCCTTAGCCCGTAAACTTCTGTCCTCATTGGGCCAGAGGCTGGGGTTTTCATTCTGACTGTTTTCAGGTAAATTACAGTTGGTTTCCCTGGTATTTTGGGGAAATAATGAACTTTCACTATGTGATTAGTCATGAGATTTAGTCCCATGAAAACAACTATGGGGGAAGTATAAAGGAATGCAATACTGGTGTAAAAGTCTAAACAGAGTTAATGCTTCAAATTGGAATTAAAGTCAAAGTCAGTTCTGTTTGAGAAATCACTGGTTTTATAGTTGAGGTTCAAATCCTTCTCCTAATCCAGTACAGTCTCTCTGTACTGGAAAATAGACCTACATCCTACAATTGCTATCACAGGCTTATATCTCAAGGGAGGAGTTTAATGGATAAAGCACTGAACAGAATATAACTCCGATGTTACTCACAGTCTGCCTCTATGGATTTGGGCAAATGACTCTACCTAGTGTCTTTTCTTCTGTAGGAGGAGATAACAGCATTTTCCCACTGCCCGGAAATGCTGAAGAGCTATCCATTAGGAGTGGCAAGGTAGCATGCACGGTCATAAATCCTAGTGTTGTGAGACAAGGAGTTATTAGCAGGCAAAAAATTGTTACCCTGGCCTTATCTTTAGAAATCCTATTGTTCCACATATGTGAAGTTTCTTTATTCCATATTAACAAAATCCTCTGTGTATTTGAATCTTCTGAGCACTGGTTGGAGAAGTCATATTACAATTTCAGATTGATTGTTCTTTATATTTATACTTACCTCTGCCTGACTTTCTCTGTCAAGCTTTAGTGTTGCATAAATGTCTCCAGGTGGATCAACTGGGAAAAAAATAAAAAATCCCTGAGTGGAGCTCTCCTTCAAATAGTAATGGACCTCTCTACTTTGCCACCGAACCTGGAATCATGGGTAAAACATTAATGTAAATGGAAAAACATATTAATAACATTGGAATTTTTCAGTCTTAAGGACAAAGGATCCCTCAAAAACATCATTAAATTTTTGCTGGCAGCCACAGAAGATTGCTATTAAGAATAAGTAGGCTGCCCTGTAGAAATCATCTGCTTGGATCACTGTCCAGGCACATTGCGTGGACATTAGGAAGTTCTTGTGCTATCATTCCATCTCCTTGCCTATCCTGAGTATGAGCTAAGAAGCTCGTCTCTGGTGTTAGCAGCCCGGAATTTGTGCTTATCAAAATAACTTCACCCTTTTTATCAATTATTCTTTTTAGAGAGGCAACAAGCCTTGGGATGAAACTGGAGACAACTTTGCTCTTGCATCTAGCTGCAGTACAGTGTCTGCTCAAAGCAGCTGCGGTTGAAGACCATGACACTGTGTTTTGCCATAATAGGATTGTTAAACAACTTATATTATCAAAAAAGGTTGAGATATGGTCTGCTAGCTTTAGAAGACACCTGGGAATCAAGACATGCTGAGCTTGGAGCTTCATTTCTGTCAGACTCATCCTACCTATCAGTAGGCAGGCTATTTATGACTGAAATGGACCAGTTTCTACTGACTTTAACTGGATTTATGAATGAACAGCTGAATACCCAGCCATCACTAATCTCTGCCTCAGTTATTGTAAAACAGAATTATTTATGCCCATTTCCTGCAATGTTGCAGGACTTGTATATGTGGTTTTCTTATGCAGGACTTATATACTTCATTTTCTTGATCTGCTTTGAGACACTTTGAATATATAATTATGTTGTTATTCAGACTTCTGATGAGATAGTGCAAGCCTCCACAGTTTCACAAACAGCAGCATTTTAGATCAAATAAATTAAAAAGGATAACAATTAAACTGGAATGAAATAATGAAATATTTCTAGACTCTGGGAAACATTTCATTCGTGTTACATGGTATAATCTTTCCATCATCACAAGCCAAAGCAAAATCAAATCAGTGAAAGCTTTGCCTGACATCCGTTGGCAGACTGAAAGTTAACTCATTTTCAGATTGATTTAAATATGAATTTGAATTACTGAAGCTAAAAATACTTCTGCAGTGCTGCACTGGTGAAAAGCAATAAACACTTTAATGCCAGATAGTCCATGGAAGAATGGGCAGCATACTCTAACAAAACCATAACCAATTTTTTTTGCTGTTTCCATGGAAACGTAGCTACAAACCCTTGTGTTTAGACTGTACGGTACTCATGAAATACAGCTTGTCAGTTGTTTTTATAAGACATAAACCCTTTCAACTCCATGGATGCAGAGCAGTTCCAAACAAGGAGAAAGGAGAAGGTGACTTATAAATGGGATGTGTACTGTGTCTCATCAGTTCTCAAAATAACAAGGCAAAGCCATTATGGAGGTCTCATTCTAATTTAAACACCTGCTTGTTTATGCTAGCATTAATGTGTTTCTTAGGTGATTTTGTTTAGATTTTGTGCCTCTTAACCCATATGACTGAATTCCCAAACTATGTGGATACAGTCATGCGACTCGGTTTCCTCACTCCATGACTTGCTTTGCCATCTCTAATCTATGTTTAAAATAAGATTGTTATTTTAAGCGACCTTTTCCTACCCCTTTTGCATCTTCGCATGCCTGAGGGATTCCCTTTGGAGTTCCAATAAATAGAACAACAGCAGGCTTTAGTCTGTGCATCAGCCAGCCTTGTGTTTCTGTTACTGCTTGAGCAATGCAAGCTGAACAGGCAATTAGGGTTGGAGCAAGAAGCTGGGGAAATGCAGCACTGACTTTAGGTATTTCTAAGAGTGTTGGGGTAAGAATGTAAAAGTGTGGAGTTTAGCCTTTCAGGGAGAAAAACAAGACTGTTAGTCCAAAACACAAGCATGTAGATGATTTTAAACACCTTCATGTAAATGAAACACACTTTCACCTGTTACCACTTGAAGATATATACCTGTGATCCATTTCCTGACCTCCTAATTAAAATTGCCCTGTTGCCATACACGTTTCGCTTTTGCTTTCCAATGTGCAACACAGCAAATCTGCTTTTCGTCATGAACCTATGCACACAGCAGCATTTCTGCAAATGCAGAAGAGAAGGCTGAGTCTAATGGGATTATTCATATGCCTAGATTAATCACAGGTTTGCAGCATCAAAGCCTACGTTCCTAATACAAAGGAATTATCCAGGGTAGATTGAAGATTGCAGGAGTATCTCATGTCAGATGAGTCAAATGATCCAAGTTGAATGATTTTGAAAATTGGGATCTCCTGATGTACCTTGGAGATGAGCTGAGGATAACTCATATTCAGGAGTTCTGGAAGGAAAGTGGCACCTGAAGCTGCCTGGGTGTTCTCCACAATTACCATTTTCACTGTTGCTAAGGCACAATATGATTCCCCAAAATCTTTGACTTGCACAATGAAATGGTAATTGCTGGGATGTGTCTATCACAAAGCTGTCTACAGATAAGACAAACTGAATAGGCATAATTCCTACATAAAAGCTGGTCTAGGAACATGAAATTAAACCATCTTTCTTGTTAATTGCTGCTAAACAATTAGAGCAGCTACTTTGTGCTGCAGGAGTATTTCTGTATTCTTGATTTTGTGTATTTTTCTATATTTATTTACTGATGGTTCAATTCAGTTTTGTTACAGCCCATGGTAGTAAAGTGGTAGATGTGACACCTCTGCTGAGCCTTCTGGAAGGGAAGAATTTAGGGTGCTGCTGGGACAGATCTGTACCATATTTTCCATGATACCTATGTGCCTTTCAGAGGCTTGTAATGGTTGTACTGATCACTTGCTACTGATAATCCCGGGTTATTGGCTGCTAAGTCTTCCCTCTAAGGTGACTGCAGCAGCTGCTGCAGGAAAGGAAATGAAGTCTTGCCAGGAAAACCTCTTCAAGCAGCCCTGAATGAGAGGTGCCAAGAGAGAGAAGCACAGCTTCTGGGCTCTGAGGAGAGAGCTGCTCTGCTGTGGGACAGATGGAGTATGTAGGCAAATGAGAGACAGCCACCTATGTGTTGTACTGACCTTCTAGGCAATGCTGTGACCTGTGTTCACTATCGCTTCTATGAGGTGACATTTGTTGTCACGTCAGTATGGCTGCGCAGCATACAGCATGGGACACTCCTTTGTTATTGCAGGCACTCAGGGAGAACAGCTTTCAGAATTTGGGTTTAGGAAATTCCCCCTTCCCATTTCCAACGGAGGGACTCATTCAGACAAGCTAACATAGCTACACCAGCTCCTAAATCCTTAGGCATCAGGCAGCTGGATCTGCCTGACATGCCAATGTGATGGGTGTTACTGCCTAAGGCTGGAGAGAGATGATGTCAAGCTGACTCATGATGACCAGTGCTTCCTTGGTGAGGACAGTCTCAGACCCCTGAGAACTCCAGCAATTTGTCACTGAATTGCAGGCCTCCTCCTTCCTTTCACTCTGCCTGTCTTCTCTGTGAGCAGAAGGTAGCACTCCCCAAACTGCTCTGTGTGGACCTTTCTGCTGCGTTACCTTCCTGCTTCCTCTGTACGAGTAATCCCATTGACTGAAGTCAGGGATGTCAGGAGTGGGAGACGTGGGGTTTAAGCTTGTATTGAAGGAGCCTGGCAGGTGGATGTAGATTTATCTTTGCATGTTCTTCCCTCCTACATTTCTGCTGAGCTGGTGATACAGCTCTCTGTAATGATCTGTAGTGACTGATACCTGAAAGCCATAGAAATTTCTCTGAACTCTTGAATGAGGGAAGATGTGCTCTTCTGTTTACCACAGTGGGAGGCACAGGATGGTTTTGGTTTTGTATCAGAGGGTGAGATTTATATTGGGTTGCTGTGTTGGTACATAAATAATAGCAGCCAGGAGAGAGACGTTAGGAAAGTCTGATAGTTTTCCATCTGTTTACCCAAAACAGCATTATATGGATGATGTGTTTCACTGTTAAACTATTCCTGGAACAAAGGAAATCAACTGAATGACAGCTGTACTTTAGACATTAGAGGGGCAGTGTTAGACTAGAAGGTTGGAAAAAATCTGATTTCATCTTTACCTTTCCTTTTGGAGTTTGTTGCTTAATTTGACACACATTTTCAGTAATAGTTTGGTTAAAACAGCCTTCATATAATCTAAGAAACTAGCTGTCCAGATTGGTCATTGTTCTTGACTGTTATTCTGACCACAGCCTTTATCTAAAATATAAACAAGGACCTTCTTAAGTGATAGCCACCACCTGTTTTTCAAGGGGAAAAAACACTCTTCTCCCAGTTCCATGAAAACACTTAAAATTACTCTCTCAGCCTTGGGTTTGTTTTTAAGTGCCCTTCCCACCATGGTGGTCAGTCTCATGTAGCATTTGGAACTGTAAAAATAAGTGAAAAATATATTGAGGAGAAGTTTGCAGACTTGAATTATTAATTGCATAATTAAAGAATAGGTGTTTTCTATGTTATCACGTAAAGAATATTGAGAGTGACCAGGAATGCACTTCCGTGGGCCGTTTTGACGCAATGGAGTGACACACATTTAAACAGAGCATTGTAACTTGTGTTAACCACTTGAAAGATGAGATTGCTCTGCCTTCCCAATTCATTGCATTATTGCTCTTGAGTTATCAGGTTCTACTGTTATATTTCCAGGAGATTTTTTTTCTCTGTATAAAATGTCATTTGCAAAATGTCTAACGGAGGAGAATCTACTACAGAGCTAGTCCATTGAAGCCCAAGACAAGACTTTCATGCTTTAGTTGATACAGCATGTGATTAAAAACTTCTAAGGCTGGATATTCTGTTTTGGGGAGTGGATGTTTAGCCTTTGTAGTTCTCTTTTGCAACATTTGACACTATAAATTTTTTTGCAGTTTTTAAAGAAAGTAATATCTCCCTAATTCTTTTTGCTCCGTTTCCCTTCCTCTTCTCTTTCCTACTGATGCAAAATAATATACAGTTTGTTGACACTGTTCCAAGTTATGGTTATAAAAAATCTTTATAGATTTATTTAATCCCCAACCCATATGTATTGACTTCTTTTTAGCTGCACTTCCCACAATTTTCTATGGCTGTTACATTAGCATGGACTTAGTTTTTTGAGAATCTTTCATACAGTACACAATGACTGCAGGCACACAAAATGAACTTCAAAAAGACCTTTCACTGCACTACAAAAAAACCTAATCCAACCTGTCATTATTGGTGATGCATCGTGTGGGTGTACACAAAGCATCAGGCAGTGTTTTTCAAGGATAGCAATTTGCATGTTCTCAGCTGTACTTTATAATCTGCAGATTCAGAAAAAATCTGCTAAAAATGAACTTAGAATATTGGATTTTATTCACAAAAGTGAGGGAAGTAGTCATCAGTGGCAGCATCATCTGGCCGTAGGTACACTGGGATACAGTTTTGTAGAAAGCTTTCTGCCTGGAGTCACAGAAAGTCTCAGTATTGCTGGGATCATTATAAAGTGCCGTTCAGAGTGAGTAATGCCAAGGTATTATGTTTCTACTGCTTAGATGACTTAAAATCAGAACTGAAGACCTGATGGAAAATTTTATGTCAGCTATTACCAAAGGGCCTTTTTTTGTGTTAAAAAAAAAGTTCCATGTTATGACAGCTCCTATGTTGTGAGCTTGTGTTTCTTTACTTTTTAATTTGGTTATTCAGAGTTTTATCACTGCAGTGGTGTAAGGAGTTCAAGACTTCTTTTTTTTGTTTTTGGTGGTAACAGCACCTAGACAGCCCTCCAAACCTAAAGTTTATTCCTAGCTCTAAAAAAGACAGTGCATCCTTGGGCCTCAAAACATTCCTTTGTTGAGTTCACATGCTTGTCTGCATTCTACATGGTCTCAAAATAGATAACTGGCTTCTGTTCCCTAGGGCTTAAGGTCTATAGTTGTTCAAACACTTCAGTACAAAACAAGGGAGAACTACCCAGCTGTATCTTACCTTCTACAGATAAAGAAATAGCCCATGTCCTTGAATCCACCTGGAACACATGCTCTGAAGGTTAGTGTGGAGTCTGACAGAGTTTTATGCTGTAATTCAGCATTTAGTGTGGAATGGTCATCCACGTCTGGCACAGCCAGGCACAAAGGGTACTCAGCCTTTAAAGACTCCAAATTGGTTTTGGCGGCACAGTGATTTATCGAAATCACAGTGAGGTTCAACGTGACAACTACTTTTTATAGACACATTTGCTTTCCTAGTGAGCATCTGCCTATCCTGAAAACATTAAATGCATTGCATTTTGTATGAGAGATTGGCATTTTTTCAGGTGGAAGAGAGCAGTGTGTACCTTCCCGTTATTACTGTGTCCAAGCTGATTCTACATTCACTTCCTCTTCAATAGTTTCTTTTCTTAAACTGATGTTCTGTAAGTTTTTTAATCTTAGGGCTGCCTCAGATACCTACTGTAAATAGACAGACTAGCAAGACCAAATTTATAGCACCTTTTCTCCGAGGCTTTATGGCATTTCTTACCAGCCCCCTTTTGTAGACTCAAAGTTGCCATCTCTACGGTATTTGTTGTCTTTCTTACTAATCTGTCTGCTGGCAGTTTTGATTAGGCTAGTAGCAGACCAACACATATTTTTGACTGCACAGAAAACCTCTGAAGTATGGTCTGAGATTTTAGGCACAGGTGGTCCTTTCCACTATGTTACTGTTTCAACCCTTCAGCTGAGCAGCTGGAGACGTACAGACTATGTATCTTGGGCTACGTCTCCATTTTGGAAACGTGTGGAGAAGGCACAGACAGCTCCTTGCTTGTTTTGTTCTTCAACTGTCAGAAAGAAAGCTTAACCTGAGAATTTGGGGTCAAGAATTTACTAGGGTGCATGTTATATTTGTATATGCGATATGTGGCAGGAAGTCAACAGTAAGAACATATGCTGAGTGAGAGAGGCTTCAGGTGCCTGTGTGTGTCTCCATGTGTCAGTTAAATCTCCTGGTGCCAGGCTTGCCAAAGTTACAAAACTGAAACAAGATCAGATGTGTTGTACAAATAATGGAAATGCAGGGCCCACGTACTGGTGGCTCACCTGCTGTAGTCATCTGTACCACTCCACCTGGGGTGCAGTACTTCCTCCTGGATTGGTGGTGTTTCCTTTTGCTTTGCATTGAGGTCACTTATGACCCAAGAAATGCAGCAATAGATCAAACAGGAGTTGAGGTGTAGGTGTCTCACTAGGGGATTACTCAGGGGTGGTAATATTTTAAAATCACACTTTTCTAACACCTGGTGTGAGTGAAACCCAATTCTCTTGTCTCTGGCAAGATTGTGAAGTAGGTAATAAATGGATATATTGCTTAGAGGGGCCGTGGCCTTGTTGGTCTAACTCAATGAGTTTCCCTGATGTGAACAATGTCCATTCTTCACTTTCTGTATTTTCATACATTGTTGCTTAATTTTTCAAAATGAAACATACTTTGAAGTAGATAGCCCAGTTTTTACATTTGTATATGCATTAAACAGCTGATGAACAGCTTTTGTATTCCACACTAGAGGTAGCTGTCTTTGTGGTCAGAAAGTCTACCTTTTGTTTCGATGCCAATGTAAGTGGGATTTTCTAGACATAGTGGAGAATTTCCATGTGTTCCTAGCTTAGGCAATCAGGCAGTAATTGCTAGTTGCAAACTGAATAGTGCTGTTAGGATCATATGGTTTGACATGCATGGGGTATCCCAAAGGATCTGCTAATTGCCTGATCAAAAATGTGTGTGTCTCTTCTCATGAGGCGTAGTAAAGGCCCAACAAAGTTTCGCAGGATTGTTCTGAGGAGTAAGCATTAATAAAGCATCTAACTCAATGCAACGTATTCCTGTTCATATGAATGTGGAGACAGGCCTTATAAGGGTTAATATTTAGGGTAGTAATATTTAGCAAATAGCATTAGGAAAGCACTGTTACATTCCATGTCAGTGATGTAGCACTATGGATTGTAGCACTACGTTTCTCCACCTGTTTTTTTCCTTTGTTCTCAAGAGGTTTTGTTACAGGTTGGAGCAAATGGCAGGTACCCATTCAAACTCATTTAGCCTTCACACTATGCTGCACTTCACACTTCTGCTACTGGGGCATCAAGTAATTTTCGCCTCTAACGCAGACGTATGGAAATGCACAGCAAACCTTTTATAACATCTACAATACAATGAATATTGCTCTTAAAAGCCACCTTCTGAGGCATGATGCAAAACAGCATGACCAACGCAAGCCAAATGAGTACACTGAGGAAACCATGCTGAAGACAACTGTTTCAGACAGAAAAAAACTTGTGATTAATCAAGGACCTTATTCTCTGGCTTACACCTCATTTTCATCAGTATAAAAAGCCAGAGTTCAGTGGAGTTACTCCTGATTTATAACAATGTGAGAGGAATATAGTACCAAATAGGTCATATTCTCTGCTGAATTTTGCCTTGCATCATGACTGCCTGACATCTGTGTTGGCTTTAAAATACTTCCTGTGTCATGTAGGAGCTTTGTATTCCATTTGTACTTGCTGTATAGGGGAGAAGAATATTAATTGCAGTTTAAATTAAAACCCTTTGGGAAGCATTTAGCTATGACTAAGAGGACTTCTAAAAATATGCTAACATGCTTTAAAAGTATATGGTGAAAAAAGAACATCTGAATGTATGTTTACAGGTAAAGGTCATCTATATATTAAGTGTGCCTATACAGGATCACCTCAAGAAAGTAGTGTATTATCTTGTCTGTCACCACTTCAGTCTTTGACGATGTCCATAATGTGTTACCTAAGGTGGTCTAAACCCACTTCTTTTCCTTTATAGTTCTTCTGTGTTGTAAACACTGTTAACAAGTGAAATATGATGTACCTGATTTTGGTCCTTTTTGACATTAGTAGACCACAAGCAGATACAGAGCTAATTTAACAGACCTTTTTTGCTGGGAAACTGGGCAGTTTAACTTTCCAGAATGTTTCCAAAAGATGAGTGACATGCCCTTTGATTACTGTTTGAAGCATTAGAGCTCATATGCTGAAACAGTGGTCACTAAGTGCCTCATCACACACCACAGTCCCAGTTACACAAGGTATTGCAGAGCAATGGGCAAGCTCAAAGTGGGGCCACGTGAACTAAGCACAGGGTCCTGCATATGGGTCGGGGCAACCCCTGGTACAAATACAGGCTGGGGCGTGATGGGATTGAGATCAGCCCTGCAGAGAAGGATGAGGGGGGTACTGGTGGATGAAAAGCTGAACATGACCCGACAGTCATAAAATCACAGCATGTTTGGCTGGCAGGGGCCTTAAAGATCATCCAGTTCCAAACCCCCTGCCAGGGGCAGGGACACCCACCACTAGACCAGGTTGCTCCAAGCCTCATCCAGCCTGGCCTGGAACACTGCCAGGGATGGGGCACCCACAGCTTCTCTGGGCAACCTGTCCCAGTGCTCCCCACCCTCTCTTAGAAGAATTTCTTCCTGATATCAAATCTACATCTCCCTGCTTTCAGTTTAAACCCATTACCCCTTGTCCTGTCACTACAGGCCCTTGTAAAATGTCCCCCCCCAGCTTCCTTGTAGCCACCTTCAGGTACTGGAAGGTGCTGTAAGGTCTCCCCAGAGCCTTCTCTTCTCCAGGCTGAACAAGCCCAAGTCCCTCAGCCCACCTCCGCATGGCAGAGGGGCTCCAGCCCTCTCATCATCTTCGTGGCCTCCTCTGGACTCGCTCCAACTAGTCGATATCCTTCTTATGCTGAGGGCTTCAGAGCTGGATGCAGCACTTCAGGTGGGGTCTCACGAGAGCAGAGAGGGAGAATCCCCTTTCTCGCCCTGCTGGCCACGCTGCTCTGGATACAGCCCAGGATACTGTTGACTTTCTGGGGAGAACTTTTCCAGGGAGAACTTACTTCAGCCTTTTAATATATACAGTGGGATGAGAAAGATGGAGAGAGATGGATGAGAAAGATCTATAAGAAAGATAGAGACAGACTTTTTAGTCAGGTCTGTAATGACAGGACAAGAGGTAATGGTTTTAAACTAAAAGAGAGCATATTTAGACTAGACAGAAAGAAGAGAGTTTTTATGATGAGGGATGATGAGACACTGGCACAGGTTGCCCAGAGAAGTGGTGAATGCCCCATCCCTGGAAACATTCCAGGTCAGGTTGGATGGGGCCCTGAGCATCGTGATCTACTTGAAGATGTCCCTGCTCACTGCAGGGGGTTGGAGTAGATGACCTTTAAATGTCTCTCCCAGCTCAAACCATACGATGATTCTATGAATTCCTTCTATTGCAAAACTGAGAACTATCAAGAATTTGCCCTTTATCATTCCACGACATCTTAATGCTTATCTGGAGATAGGTAATTTTCTATTTCTGAGTTGTGTCCTGAAGATTTACGCTTACTTCCCTCATTTTTCTGACAAGCAGAATCATTTTAACATAAGGACTTCAGTACACCAGTAGCTTAAAATAACAGCCTAACCAGGTTAACCTCTCTCATCCTATATGAAGATATTGAAATCACCCTTACTTCTATATGAAAATATTGTCGTCTTCTGACTTTACATTTGGCTAAGTAATAATATTTGCCATTCAAAAATATGGTGGGAAGTTTATCTATAGAACTAATGATAGAACAGTCCATGTGTCTAAAATAGTCTCCTTTTAGCCTGCTTATCTCTTCCCTGACATTTCTTGCTGAGCATCAGTGAGCAGGCAGCTTTGTACTGACATCTGAAAGCAAGTCTACAGCAGCAGTGTGCAAAAGGCTATGGAACAAGCAGTCACATGGTTTCTATATTTTCTCTCTATGTTTACTGTGTTCATAATGCCAAATGGCAAATTAAAAGAATGCCCTAATCCCAAAGAGTAAGGCATGGTATTTCTCCTTCCCACATGGATGGTTGTGATTATCTTTGGCGAGGGAAGGCATTTTATACTTGTTCTTTCAATATTCAGTTCTAGTCTTCTCTGGGAGACCAAACAATTTCTGAACTTTTTGGTATAAATGCTATGTAATTTATATAAATTGGATTATATTAATGAAATATTTGACTAAATTTACAAAAATTAGCACCTGTGATCTGCAAAACCTTTGGCTTTGAAGTAGAAGGAGACAAAGGAACGTGCCTTTTTACAGAGGAGCTAGGAAGGGTGATATTACCTTGCTCTGTTTGCTAAGAACTGCAAAGAAGATATCTTCAGCCAGTATTGACCTACTGCCTTTCTTCTTCTTTTTGCTGCTGTTATGGTCATGGAATTCAATTCTGGAGGCTCAACTTGATCTTTTCTAAATGACAATTTTTAAAACATGTTTTATAATACACATGATGTTAGTAGAGCTGTTAGAAAATCTCTGTTAGTTGCTACTAATAAAGGGCATGTGATGTTTAGAACTAAAATCTATTAAAATTTTTAAATATTTAAAATACAGGGGAAAGAAATAAACTGAGGTGTGGAGATAAACTTCCCCTGCCTCAGGAATGAGACATTTCTGTCCCTCATGTCACCCACAGAAAAAGGTAATGGGGAGACAAAAGACAGGCTCACACTGAGATCTCCAGGTCCCACCATCGCTGCTAGTCATTTCCCAGGGACAGGAGTGCGGAGTTCTAGTTGCTTTGCCTACAGGTAACAAGGGGGTGATGACTGATGACTTTTTTGCATCCTTTTAGTTATCTTGGCATGGCCACAGTACAATTTCCTTACATGTTGTCCAGAAAGAAACAATATAAAGAAATCCAGTGCTTGGATATTGCTTTATTAGTATTGCCACAGCAGCGGTGTTGGGCTTTTTAGATGCTTGAGTCTATCTTCATCTCAGCTTGTCACCAGTATACATCAATATAACCAGATCCATGCACGTTTTCTGTCTTCAGAGAAACATGTCCTGATTTGGAGGTTGCAGGGCCTACTTCTGATTCCAGCCACATATTTCAGCTATAGATTTTTAAAAATTTTTAATTGGCCTCACCTCATGTTGAAACTCCGGCTGGATGAAAGCAACTTTGTTGCTAAGCATGGCTTGAATTAGTGCCAGGGAAGAGAGGTGACTCAGGGTAAGTACCCACAGAAGTGTAGTCTACTTGTGGAATAGGCTGTAAATGTGATTCTGTCACGAAAAGGGTTCCGAAAATAAGAGGTATGAAGTTATCATGAGATAGGTGAGCCCACATAGTATTATTTCAAATTTATAGGCAGCATGTGGGGTCATTTACTGTATTTAGGAGCACAGAAGGTGTAATAGTAATCCGTGTTCATTAATTTGCAAATTCTTACTTGGTAGGGTGATATTATCTGATAATGTGGGCTCCGTTTTCAATTACTAATTATTTTAATTTCTTTAATTAGTAGTATTTGCTAATTATTTTCTATTTGGACTTTCACATGTCAACAGCTGGTCAAGTAGCCCCTGTAAGATCAAGGCTACTTGGTTTTCCTATTCAGTGATCTCCAAGGACAGTGCTTACGGTCCGACATAACGAATACACACATTATGAGTACAAAAGAAAAGGGGTCTGTAAATACCCATCGTAGATAGGTTTGGGCAAAGTGTATATTGCATGACATAAGAACTGCTGCTGGCTTTTTTCAGCAATATGACTCTAAGGACTTAGTCTGTATTCAATACTTAGAATATTTACAGAAATGGATGCAGCTGGAAGTAAGTTTAAGGAGAAGGTAAATTGGCATCAAAATGCAATTTGTTACTTGAAGAGGTTCCAGTAATATGTTCTGAGTATCTTTTAAAACAATATCAAAAACATGTCCATAAATACTTTCTCACGTTCACTTAATATCTATTTCAGTGCACAAAAGTCGACCCTGCACACACAGCTGGGCACTTGGGCACTCCAAACACATTTGTAGCACATGAAAAACAGTTTTTAGTCCCATTTGAAAACATGCACTGTAATTTTACGCTACCCAAAATAGTACAGTCATATTTGGACCATGTTGTGTGCTCATGAATTCACAAAGTGCCAGGTGAAGAGAACAATACTAAGGCTGAAAATAAAGTTCCAGCACCAGTTACACAAGGTTGGAAACTGTTTTCAAAGATACCAACACTATCAGTATTGACTTTAAGGGTCCGAGGTGGTGGTGTGAAGCACAGCAGCAATAAAATGGCAGTGTTCTGTTCAAAGTCAATTTGAGTACAGACTAATGAGTCACTGAAGCACCTAATAAATGGCAGATGGTGCTTATGACTGAGAAAGAGAATGACCATTTGTTATTCTAGCAGAGGGCACTTACTGAAGTCAAACTGGTTGTTAGGAATTAAAAGGCAAACAGTATCGATGACATTTATTTATTTTCGGTTGCAGCCTCCATAATAAGATGGAGTGGGACCATAACATTTATGTTAAAAGGACTTTGTCTTTGTCTTCTTGAATAATTGTGTTGCCTTCTCCAAAATCTCTGTGCCTTATGAGATCCCAAGATACAGAGAAGTACACAGTATAAATTGTAATTACTTACTGATTTAGGATATTGTGTTTATTTTCCATCATTTATTGTGCAAAGATTATATGGTATAGTAATTGTAGAACCAAAGGTAGGCTAAGTGTGTCCAAATCTTCATGTAAAATGAAGATGCTGGCTTAAAACTGGAAAATAATGTCTGTAAGTAGTAAAGAATATATTTGGAGACCTTCAGAGCTTTCTATGAAGTGTTCTCTGGGTTTTGATAGCTCTCCTCTTTCCTGTGAACTAAACTCCCTATTATCCTCTTTTCATGCACAATGATCAGGAACTCTTCAGACGTTCCTGAAGTGTGGGAGCAATTTGGTGCTTTATGGATGCATATTGCCCTGCTGGGGACCCCAGCCCATGCAGTAGAGTATGAACTGGAATAGAGTTACCACAGCAACATCTTCAAGTCCAAATTTTCAGGATTTATCTTTTAATTATTCTATGAACTTGTTAACATTTATGTGTTTCTGTTGACATTTTTCTTGGAGGAAAAACACTTTTCAAATACTAGTTTTAAGGACTGAGATAACTCTTAAAGAAAGACCAGACAAAGCTTCTCTAGTGCATTTTTCACACTGAATTCCTAATTTCAGTCTGTTTCAAAAAGGCTGTCAGTAAAAATATATAACTGGATATAAGGCAAACCGGAGGTTGCTGAAGACAGGTGTATTAAAATCAATATAATTGTATCTGATACTAGTGACCTTTTCTCTTATTTCCTGGATACCAGCAGTGGGGGCCTGGAAGAGCAAAAAGGAATTAAAAAGCACATGGCAAGCTAAGGTTGAAAGTGATTTTTTTATGAGCTTCAAAGGTTTCTTGTAAGCAGCACCAGGCTGCAGTAGTGCAGGTGAGCCGGGTTGGTCTGGTTAGTTCATACCTGGTTTACAGTGGTCTAATTTCATTGACTTCAAGGATACCAAACAGTGAAAATGAGGGGAGAGTAATTCCTGTGAAGTCCCGAGTGGGTTTTCATGGTAGCATACGGAATATGGTGGGAATGAGCCACCATACTTTACAGGTACCTTTACACGCTCTTTTCTGCTGACGAGATATATTGTTGATGGTAACATAACAGCATGAAAAATAAATTAACTTCTTAATTAAGACAAAACTAAATACAAATAATTAATTTTTGTTTTCTGGCAATACTAGGATGTCATCTTCCCTCTGCTGCAATGAAACCAATACCAGTCTCCTTTAGTGGCATAACTCCCTGAAAGTTAGTCCTGTTATTCTGAGGTTGATCAATATGCATTAGAGTAGACTTTAGGGTTGTCTTGTCTCCTCTTTCTAATAAGAATAATCACTTGTTTTTTTGTGCAGTGTCCCTAAGTAAAGTGGCCACTTTAAGTTCTCCAGTGAAATGCATAGCAAAAATGTTTGCATAGGTTAACAACTTAAACCTACTGTTCTACGATTAATCTTCCCTTTACGTGCGTCATCAATGGCTGGAAACCTGGTGTTACTTCAAGGAAAAGTTTAGAGTGTTTCTAGCATCAGATAGGATAAGCTCTAACTGATACAGAGGATTTAATCCTGAATGGTGCTGAATATGGACAACTTCCACTGAATCCTCTGCAGTTCAAAATGTCTTTGTGTCAAATTTCTAATCATGATTATCTGAACTCATCTCCCTATTCCAGAGTTGCTTTTAATGCTAAGGAATGAGTTCTGAAACAACCTCTAATTCTGCATATGGTTACGGTCTGAGCTACTCAGCTGACCTCAGTACTTGGTACAGGACCGGTGTGTCGTCAAGTTTCTTGCTCTTTAACAAACTCAAGCGAGAGTTACTATATTGTAAAAGATGGTCAGAATAAAACTTGAACAATAGATACCCCTGTACTTTTGAATAATTTTGCCTCAGGATAAGTTTATGGTTCATGCTCATCTGAATAACGACCATCAACCTTGAATCAGTCTAAATAAAATCTCAGGGTAATTAAACAGACAGGCATATTACACAGGCGGCTGCTCAGGTGACAGGATTACTGCATTTATAAAGGTCATGTGGAAAAAATGAATCTTACCCCCATTCCTGCAGAAAACATTGGTTTGTAACGTCACTGACCACCAGATGACGTGGTGAAGCAGAAAATACTTGAACTGATAGACTGATGGGTGTCACATTTCCATGGCTGGATTATTGATGTTTTCCACAGATCACATTTTAGGCAAAAAGTAGGGGTGAAAACTCTGGATGATGTCTGATCCCATTTAATAACACAGTGTGATCCGTTTTCCTTGATATGCCGAGAGTCACTTCTTGGTTCTGGTATAGTAATGTACCAATATAAAATACATTTTATAGATGTCATCCCTATATATGCTTTATATTAAGAGGATACACAGAGAAGATAGGACATCCTGCATAATTGTAATTAAGTGACCTCCCTTTATTTACTCAATAACTAGAGTTAACAATTCTGTGCATAGTAACCAGCGAGAGAAAAACATAGGCCATTACTGCCCCTCCTAATGCAGAGAAACGTGGGTTTAGGCAAACTGTGGAAAAGACTCTACGTTGTACCTTTCTGTATGATGCCAGGCCAGTGAAAACTTGGTCTGTTCAGAACAGTACCGATGACTCACTGTTCAGAAGGAAAAATTTTATGTGTGTATACTTGCTGCATTGTGAATCAGATTTGTGCAAGAGATTTATCTGAGCCCTTGTAAGTCTTCATCATTAACCTTCTGCGGTGTTATCACCCCATTTTCATACTTCTCTACTTTACCAGGTCATTGTCTTTGTCAGCTTATGCCCTTTTATATCTAATTATGGAACAAATGCAATAATAAGCTGTCTGTGGATAGATGTACTGTAAGGTTACAGGGCTCAGCTCTTCCGGCATCAGCTTTCTGTTGATGGTGCAAACTCCTGGAGCAGGTTCACAGTGTGCTTTAGGGACAAAACCAGATCAAACTTTTTATAATCCAAAAATAGTATCTATGGTACAAAGGACTCTTTTGGTCCACTGTTAGTCATATCACAGTGTCAAGATCCAAATATCCCATTGTGATATATTACGGCGAACCTGTCTGTTCGCCCGAAATTTCTGAATATTTGGATTCAGCTGGCCCTTCTGAGCCCTAAGTTTGTTCAGAGAAGCTGGAATTAAAGCTTGACCCTGCTGTTTATGCATTCTTACCCAGCGTCATTGGTGTGGATCAGTCAGCATTGCATGGCAGTACTGAGAAGCTGCAGCTTTGCCATTTCCTGGTATGGCTAATACCCATGGCTAAGGAATTGCTATGGGGCTAGGTAACCCGCACAAACAGGATTTTATATGGAGGTTGCCTCAAGATGATGTACAATATAGTCAGGCCTCCTTTGCTCTGTTCCTACATGTAGCAGACACCGCATTTGAGCCCCTTGGACTCCACATTTAGACTCACTTTGTATACAGATTTAAAAGGAAGCAAAGGACGGAGCCCTCTATATTTCATTCTTATCTCACAGCACTGTAAGTTCAATTAAATAGAACAAGTCTTGGTTTAGGCCATGATTCACCCACTTTCTTAAGCAGACATCCAATTTTAAGCACATGAATAAGGCAACAACGCATTGGAGGATGATGGCTCATACACAAAGTCAAGCATGCCTTTTTGTGAACTGAGATAATATCCAAAAAATTATGTTGATTTAAATATTTCTATGCCCAGTAATAGTATTTTTTTGTTGTTGTTGTAAGGGACATTCCGTATTTAGAATGGAGAGAGCTGGGATCATAAATTTGTACTTAAAGCTAAAAGTTTATTTCTTTATTTTAATGTTAATGGTATAAATATTTGCAAACCTAATGCTGATTGTCAGTAACCAGAGTCCATATCTATCACAATATTCTACTATTTCTCTTAACAGGGGCTTTTATTGTTTGACTTTATGCCACATATGGAGCCCTACAGTATATAGTCTATGGAGTTCTAACATGTGCCACAGAATAGCTATTAACAGAAGCAGTTGGCTTCTATTTTCAGGCATAGAAAAGGCAATGATCAGTAGCCGGACCGTAGATGTTATTTTAGACATCCTGAAATGCAATGAAAGAAATAACGTAGCTAGAAAACTGTCTTACCCTATTTCAGTCTTCTGATTTGCTTAGAAATAACAAAATCAAACAAAAATCTTCAAAATATATTAATGGAGTAAGATACAATTAATATTTTTAAATGTTATTTCATATGGGTAATTATATGTGTTTTAATAATAAATTAACCAGAAAAATGCAGCACCTAAACAAGGAATAGGGCGGATTCATTCTTATTTCCCTAGTTACCAGTAAAGACTACTTTCAATCTAACCAGAGGTCATGTAGCAGAGGAACTTAAAGGAAGCCTGATCATTCCCAATACTCCTGGAAAAAAAACCCAACATATTCTTTTAAAACCTTGTGTATATATTAGAATTTAGAAGGAACAAATTTTGCAGGTGACCTATTTTGTAGGTAACAGGTATACCTACGGATGGTATTACAGAATATCAGAGTATAGAAAACTGCTCATAACATCACATAATACTGCTATATATGTTTTTTTCTCAGCTGGTAATAAGTATCCTAATGTGCTCAGCTAATTTATTTCAGGAAAATACTGCCTTGTACAAGCTTCATACATCTCAAGTGGTAAGCATGCTCACAGAAGTTTACTCTTGAACCCTTAAGTCAAAAGAAAGAGTAAAGGAAAAAACTACTGATTTGTTTCTAAAAGGCTGAACTCTACCTTACAATGGCATCTGGGGGTTTTTCTGGGGTTTTGGGTTTGGTGTTTATTTTTTTTTCGGGGGGGGGGGGGGGGAGGGGCTTGGGTTTTTTTAAAAATAATTTCTAATGAAATCTTGGGATTTTTTGACTCCTACTTTTAATTAAAAAACCTACGTTCATGTTTTAAAGCAGTCAAGCCTTCAGTAGTCTTAAACAGAGCTATCTGAAAGGGGTAGACGTTCAGAAGAAATCTCAGCTAACACATACTCATTAAGTAGGAGAATGAGCCAACTGATGTGGTTGGTGTTGTAGTGAATAGCCACTGAAACATTTCAGCCATAGATTAGACTGATGATAGTTCTGTAGGCACAAGCTAGATAACTGAAGTCTGATATTTAAATACCTCTATGAAAGGTAAAAGGATTTCAGAGTGAAATAGGAATTCATGTATACTAGAAAATTGGAAGTAGCAATTTTATCAAAACAGAACATTAAAGAAGAAATATTATTGTAAATAATATTTTTTAAAATATAAAGATACTTATTAGAGCTGTATGGAAATGCTTATGTTTACTGAAAGGTGAAAGAATTATATATGGAAAAGTAAATTTTTGAAGCCAACTATGCCTGCGGAATGGCTCAGTCAGAAAATTGGCTTAATTGCATCCCTGGTATAACCTAAATTAAAACAATTGAGTAAATTTAATTGACCATTCCCATGATATAAAGCAACAAATTCCAACAGTGGATGAAAGTTTTTGATTTCTTCTGTTTTTGTGTAAGTACTGGACAGTATTTTAATCTATCGGTATTACCCTGATGTCTTTTAAATAAATTATTCTGAGGAAAAAATATTGGTTTACACAAAAAGAAGAGTAATAATGCAATGAGCGCCCTAGTATCACAGTTAGTCGTTAGAGCAGTAGCTCTGCGAACACATATGCACGTTACTTTGAATTTTATCCAAGTGGCGTCATGCACGTGTCTCAATGTCAGCGTGTCAGAGAAGGAGCAATATTAAAGTTGGCTTTATTAAAAAGGTCTATCTGTTTTGGATCTTGGTACACCTCAGCTTGTACAGGAGGGCTCCTGTCTTTGAAAACTGTGATAGAAGAGCTTTGATACAATTTGCTGTGGATCTTTAAAATGTTGTTCTCAGATATGGATGGCACCTCTCAGGTGAGGAATATTCAGGTCTTACGTTAGCCCTGCCTTTGCTGGTGGCTTGAGCTAGGTCAGCCATGTGGTTGGGGCCCAGGACATGCACTCACTGGCAAAGAGGTGATGTGGACAGTGAACTGGGGAAGGTCAACTCTCCAAATCCCTCAGCATATGTTTAATTTCTAAAATTAAAGTTCTTCCTTTGAACTCAGCAAAGCTCTTCTGCAGCACAAAGTGTGGCAGGAGCATATGCCTTTGTAGGACTGACCTCTGCTCTATTTTTAATCAAATAAAATGACTTTTCCGCAGTTTTGTTGTTGTTAATTGCCTCCCAGACATAGAAACATAGTTTTGCATTTAGTCATTCAAATATTTGATATGTTGGAAACAAAAATAATCAGGAAACCTTTGCTGGGTTCATTTTCTTAATTTCTCTGTCTGAATGCATCCATCTGTCAAAACATTCTTGTGCAAAACATGTAACATGAGGTCCAGGTTTTGAATTGTTTCTGTGCATAGTTTGCGAATTTGTACAAAATCCACTTAAAAAAAGAACACATTTTCCTTTTTGTGCTTTTTCAAATTATTACATCTTAATGACAGAGGAAATTCAGCTCTTGGCTACAGTCAGGTCTAAGGGAAAAACTTAGTGGCTTCATCAGGGTTAGCATTTAAGCTGTTGTATTTGCCATTAGGACTGGGCAGGAAACTATTTTCCTACCACATGATTCTTGGAGGAATTCCATTTTTTAGTTATTCCCAGCCTCAGGACAAACCCCCAAAGTACCATCTGTTTTCATTAGGGAAGCGGAGGGGGAGTGAAAACGAATCTCATCAAGCAGTGATTGTGCAGACTAGAGAAACTGGATCCAGATCCATCCATATTCCAAGATACACTTGTTCAACTGAGTTGGAATGGGTCTGGGTCACAAAAGGCAAGTGAAAAAACGTAACGTTCACCTTTAAGCTCAGTGGTCCAACCACCCAAGTAGCAGACGTTTTAGGATGGCGTGCTTTTGCAGCTTAAAGATTCCTCAGAGATACTTCTTCTGTATTGCAAAGGTATAGGAATGGTGCCTGATGTTTCAGCACAAAAAAGTATATGTGGGCATGGGCATGGGAGAAGACACAGAAGCTCCAATAAGGTGGGATCACATTACACAGTGAATCTGTCTATTCAGCTTTTTAACAATTCAATATTTAAGGTGACAAACAAAGTTAAAAAAAAAAAAAAGACATAAAAAGACGTTAATCACTGTAGGCAAAGCTTGACAGAGGGAAAGAGTGTGCAGTGCTGCAAATTTATAGAATCTTTTCTTTTTTAAAATAAAATAATCATACTCTAATGAGAATATAAAAAATGTCACACAGTTAAACTTAGCTCTAAACCAAGTTACTGTTTCTCCAGGTAAGAGCCAGTAGATGGGTATGAAATTAATGGTTAATTTCATAAAGTATTTTTATCAAAGAGGAAATAAAGAGAGAATTGCCTAAAAAATCCCCAAAACCACCCAAACCTAAAACTAGTTCTCTTCCAAAATGAGTGCAATTATTTTATTTGTTGTGCTGCAACTCAGGAGCAAGTTCATACTGGTTCTCTAACTTGCAAATGGATGCTTTCCACAGATGACAGAGATTCACAACACTGCCAATCTTAAATTTTATCACAAATTCACAAGCCAGGATTTGAAATTATATGAAATTTAAGAAATATCTTTTGTTTGAGCCTTTGGGTTCCATCTACTTTACATTTTCAACTTTTCCCCATAGATCCTTGATTTCTAATAGAAGTGAGAGACAACATAATCACTTCTCCCCAAAAGGTAGACTGGCTAGAATGTTACGTGGAATTTCAGTTATCCCTTTGACAAATTTACAGAGTTTAGAATTAGAATGATGTGTTAGGATGATACACCTTTCTTTGGAAAACTAATTCTTAGCTCCATTCTGCTCTGTTGAAAGTTCTGTATCTATGTGACATTAAGTTTATTACTTCAACGATTTCTTAACAGATGAACTCTAAGTGCTGAGAGCATTCCAAACCAGAGTTGAATTTATTAGTGATTAGTTTAATCCCTCTTTCTTGTTCTACTAGTGAATACCTGATCTGTCTTATTTTTATGGCTCTCAAAATTAAGTAAAATAAATCATCACTGGAGGAATTGTTTGTTTTTCCTTAGTTCGGAGGACCATCCTGTGCTTGTTCATGCTTTTGCCAGTGTGATTGTGTCCCACAAATTATTCTGTTTTCAAAACATAGTCTTGATCCTGCAGACATACCATGCATTTTCATGAAATGACGTCAACACACTCAATGCCAAACTCTATTTCTGTTTTCCCCGTTGTATATCAAGAACACAATTCCAAACCAACAGCCTTTAAAATATTCATCCATTTTTACACTTTCAGTGTACCCTGCTGACCTGAAGCATGTGATGATAGTGTTTCCAAAACCAGGGCCTAAATCTGCTGACTGCACAGAAAAGAGCAGGATTTGTCCTGTGATCATGACAACATTATTTGCACAAATGGTACTCAGTTGAATTAAGCGGTTCTAAAGCTGGGTGTACGTTTAGCCAGGAAGCTGCTGTGCCATCTCTGCCATACAGATAGGGGTGGAAGTAAGGAGTGTTAGGAATTTCAGCTGGGGGGAAGAGGGGAGGGTCCGTTCATCCTTGTGGAAATTACAAAGGAGAAGCGAAACACAGACATTAAAATGCAGTTCGTGTCCTTCATCCATTATTCACCAAGTGACCTTAATAAACTGTTTTCAATGTTTTGTAAAGTGTTCTAGATATTTGAATGGTTTGGGCAGCTTTTCTCACAAAAATACAGTTAAATTCAAGGAAGAGCACAAAAAATGCCTAAACTGTCTCGCTTTGGTTAACCAGCCTCAGCAAGGATTTATTCCCTGAAATGGATGGGATTTTGCTGGATTATGTTAGTACCAGGTGGAGTTTTAATTAAACCTCTATCCTGCTGTCGGGAAAGCAAGCTTTACAATCACTGAATTTAAGATAGCCCTGTCTTTGCAGGGAGGAGGAGAGGAGAAGAGGAAGAATGGATGTGATGCTTTTGGATGCAGGGAGTTTCCCATCGAGCACTGCATGGAAGAACAAACTCCTGCTTGTGCGCCCTAGAGAAGTGAAGCAGTGAAGTCAGACGTGGCTTGCTTCATAAACACTACAGCTCTTCCCTTGAATGAAAATATCAAGTTGCATATGGATTTCATTTCAGTGCTTTCCTTTCAGCTCAGACTTTTACGTGGCTTCTGCAGGTGCCAACACAATCTTCCTATGATACTCAAAAATCCTAGAAAATTCAACGTAAAGCAAAAGTGATTTTATAGGCAAGATTTTATCCTTGATACTTGCCACCAAACATACCCCATTCAGCATAAAAGTGAAAGTTTAGAGTGCCTGAATGCTTCCAAAACTCTTAAAAACAAGCCTACAAAATACTGACATTTATTAATGAGGAGAATATTAAAAATCTTTGTTCAGCCAAGAAAGATCTGAAGTTAACACCCAGAATACTAATTTGCCTTTATAATACTTAGAACATCTAAACTCCTGTCAAAATTTGTCTGTGGTTTGTTCTTTTGGGCTTGACATCTGCTCTACATTACATTCCTCAAATGAATATTAGGAGATATTTAAGCATAGCCATTCAAAAAGAAACGTAAAAGCAGGCAAAACGCTCACGGCTGCAGGGCTCACTTCAACAGCTGGAGACCTCCTTATTCCCGCCAGTGGGAGGGACTGCTGAGAGCAGTGTGAGGTTACAGGGGTCACAGTCCAAGCCAGCAGAAAAGAGAAAGTCAGCAATTTCTCTGGCAAAAATAAGAATGCTCCTTAATCCATCTTAAGAAAGGCAGAACGTTACTTTCAGAGTGAAATAATAGACATGTTAGTTAATTATTTGTCTTGTAATTAAAAATGAACCAATTACTAACCAAGTCAGGATCTGCAGAATGTAACTAAGAATTTAATTTACAACCCATTTTCTGAAGGTTGAGTATAAAATTGTTCATTAAAAAGCTCTTAACACTGGTTTTTTAGTATGTTTTTAGAATATAACGTGCTCTTTTCTAGAACCCTGGAAACCGATCTAAAAAAAGTTGGCCATTCTGCTAATGAAATCTCTGGGAAGGCAGAAGGTATGCTGGTGCATATTTGCATCCTAAATCCTCGTTCGTGAGCACGGGGACATTCAGAGTTTGGCTCTGACACTAGCTCAGTTTTTGAATTCACGTTGTGCAGAGATGCATGGATGCTTTAGCTCTCCAGTATCTTGGAAAACAGTGAACAAGGGACAGATCTGCAGGAGGCATTATTTGCTTACCAGAGTAAGCTCTCTACTGCTGTATTTTGTGCTTATTTCACTTCTATGCTATAACTCAGATTTTTAGTATTATCTTTTGGATTACTCCATAAGAGACAAAAAGAAAGTAAAACAGTTCTGCAGGTAATGGCCACATATAGGTGCACTCATGTACTTATACATTTGAATCGTGTGTCTTTACTTGCACAAGTGAAAGCTTATTGCTGGTAAGGACAGAAAAGCAGAGTGAAAACAGCCTAATCTTATAGTTTCTGGTTTGTTTACTTTCTTGCAGTTTCTGACAGACCTGCTGCTGCCTATCAAGATAAACACAGAAAATACTTACTATTGCTGAAGAGTTCTATATTGTCTTTGTGTCTCTAACCAGTTTTTCCTTCTTGGATTTCATACACTACCACAGTGCTGTGGACTGTGGGTTGTAAACCCTGCATAGAAATGTTAATTTGTAGAATAAAATGTTTTCATGCGTGTTTTCCAAAATCATGGAAACTCCTTCATTGCTCATATCTTTCACTTAAACTTGTTTTCGCTGAGATCCCAGGTGTCAGACTCCTAAGAACATTTTCCATAGGGGACGGGGTAGGAAGGGTAGTGATCCAAGAACTGCATGAATAGTCAAAGGGCAGAAGAGCATGTGCAACAAAGGCATAGCCAAAAAGTTTTCCATTGGAAAGATTACTATAGGCTGAAACGAGAGGTGACTGTCGGATTGCAGAAGTGTTTTCTTTTTTCTCCATGCACAGATTAGCTAAAAACCTTCCATTCCCTTTTGCCTTGCAAATACAACAGCACTCCTTACATTCAAGGTGAGAGTAATTTAATTTGCTATGCTGTCTAAATCAGGGACTTGTGTGCAGCAGAATCTGACATTTTTATCTAGACTATATTATGTAAAGCAATGAGCTGGGGGACCAGGTTCATGTTGCAACTGTTGACAGCTAATGTTTTTCAGTAAGTAAGTCATGTAGCAGCAGAGGAGTGCCACTTTCCCGCTCCCGCTGTACTGCTGAACCACCGCTGCAAGGGTGACAATGTGTAACAGTGGAGGCTGGAAAGATAAAATTGAAGTTGACATGAAAAGCGTGTGACAAAGAAGCCCTACAACTGAGATACCCATAGCTGAAAAATCTGTGAGAAAGTTGTTCAGCACCTGACTGATACCCAAAGAGAGTTACACTGTTCTTTCCATCGAAAGAGGTTGGTGAACACCCCTCAGTAAATTCCAATGGCAGGCCTGTAATGAAGTGCAGCTGATGTAAGTTGGCACGGTTTTCAAAGTCACCGTGTGCTCCAGTTCAGTTAAGATGTATTTCTGTTGCTTTAAGCTTTTTTCATCCTTGATCTACAAGAGTAATAAATAGGATGTGATCTCTGGCAGAGAACATAGCAGTGCCAAATCCACTAAACCGTTGTGGCCTGACTCCTGCAATTAGAAATGCAAAGATTGTTCTTGTTGAGCACTCCACAATAAAGCAATGCTGCTGACTGTAGAGTTCAGCAAGCTTTGTAGCCAGCCAAGAAACATGCAGCAAAGTGAAGCATTTTCAGCATCAATCATGTCCCATGCTGTTTACAGCTTTTCTACACCATCACTTCACCAAAAAACCTGGTGAAGTGGGAACCCACGTATGGGAACCCAGGCCTGAGCACTGAAGTTACGTGCTCATTTTGACCTAGCCAGCTTAATTAACGTGGCTGTATCACCTACTACCTGCAGCCCCAGCAAGCTCTTTGTTAAGGATAATGCATTACAATAATCCCATTTAGACGTGACAAAAATTACTGTTCTTCTGCCAAGGCACCTACTGAACTGAGAACTGTCATTCCCAAAGCAAAGGTCACATCCTTCAGTGGGACTGCAAGCCTACCAGCAGCGTAATTATTGATGCTGGTGTAATGAGGCTGATGAAAGTGGGACTTACTGCCAGAATCAGGCTGAGGAGATTTTTATGGGTCTGACTGGACTATTCTGAGCAGGAGCACTTGCTCTCCAAATCCTATCCTTTCTCCAGCCCCCGTTTCAGACCTTAGAGAAGCTTTTTTAGGAGTGTGAGAAAATTAACATTTTCAAATGTGTTACATTTATCTCAGTTTCTAAATCTGCTAAATTTTAGTTCTGATTAATATTTTCTTCAGATCCTGTGATAAATATAGGAAATATTAGAAAAAAATCTGTAGGGTCCTAATTGGTTTCCAATGATTCAGCAGCACATTTATAAATAGAAAAATAAAAAAATGAGAACAAGAGAGAGGCCAGTCTTTAGAATATACACTGCCCATTTTATCCAGTTGCCAGACTGTTTTTGGTACATAAATAACACTATTTTGTGGGTGAAGAAGTCTGTGTTGAAGTAAATTTCTTAGCCTGTTTCTTACCTTCTAGTGCTAGAAAACTTCGTACATTTCTAAGTTAAACAATGTTGTTCCCCCTTGGATTCTGAACAGTGGATTAGAGAAAACGTATTTGGTGATAAGCAACGGGCTTTTGTTCTTTTTTATTTTTTTACTTCTTTGTTCAACATCCATGTAATAGAGGAAAAGGAGAGGTGACATCATTTACTAATTCAATTTTTAGAAATTAATAACTTCAATGGTATTGGAGTTCAGATGTTCCCTTATGCAAAGAGGAGTCAAATTGTCCATTATAATGTTAGAGATCATGTGCTAAACTACAAATCCAATGGTGGTTCCGGAATGCACAGGCAACCCCTTTGACTGCGACTGCAGATTCAGTGAGGTCTCTGTGGTGCACATGCCATCAAACCTGGGCATTGTCTCTGCATAAAATTAAGAGTACTACAGCAACTTTCAGCATAAGTATTACACCACTATTTTTAGACTATGTCTTAATAATCTTTTACCATACACTGGTTTCTTAATCACTGTCAACTCACTATACTTTTTTTCAGTAAAGAACTGTGATGTTATGTAATGTTACTATGTAGATCATTCCCTGTTTTTTCTAGTCCTATTTTGAGAAAATACATCTGAGTAAAACTACATTTTTGGTGATGCTAAGTGTTCCCCCAGCAGTTAACATTTTGCCTACATTTATGTGATATGACTTTACGCTTTGTGGCTTGGCAGATGGAGGAATGAGTTCCTTCACATTTTTCATATGGTAAAGAATTTACAGGAGCTAGTTTAGCAATAGCAAGCAGAGGAGGCTTTGATTTGTTTACCTAACATATGTGTCACATATAAAAGGCAATGTCCTTCCACTGTAGTTGTTAATAACTAGCTGTTACGAATGGATTTGTGCCAACACAAAATCCACCACCACAATTAGCAGTAATAGGAACTTCAGCTGGCAGTAGCAGTGAAGGCAGTAAAGATGAAAGGACTGTGTGAACTGTCCCTCTGTATTAAAACTGACGTACACTGGTAAAAAAATAAGAAAACTCACACCACTGTTACTCCCGACATTCCATTCTACTCTGGCAATAATTAGAGAAAATACTGTTGTCCAGGACTTGCTATTTTTTGCAACATAGATTCACCTCCTTAAAGACAAGACTCTGAGTATCCACACCACTAAGCCATCTCAAATCACAAAAACCTATAGACGACTTTCAAATGTTTGAAGATACAAATAAACTTTTTAAGAAGGTTGATTTTTAAAGGCATTTGTCAGGTGTCTGTTACTGACTTCCAGCGGGTGTTGTGCATGTACTTCCAGAAAGTCTGCTTGGAAATTCCACTAAGTGATATCCCAGAAATTAATATTTTTTTCTGGGTAGAAAATCTTCCAGGAGCTACAAAATCTCTGCAAAACAGTACCCATAGTAATGTTTCTACAGCATAGAATATGGTCTTGGTCTAGTGCAGGTTATTAGCTGCAATAACAACAAACCCTTCCCTTTGCATGAACTATGGCTGAATTATGCTAATCCCAGTACAAATGAATGAAAAAATAGTATAATGAGGATTTGAATCAGTATTTTATTGTGCAATATTAACTGACAGAATACATTATACATTAGTTCAAGTTTCTTGAGAGCATTTCACAGTTTATTGTCTCACAGTGTCCTACATGACGTACTTCTAAGACACAAATTACTTTCCACAGTTTAAATGAACCTCTACCAATATGCTAGAGCACCTCAGAAATATTTTAGGTTTAAGATTGTCCAAACCTGACCTTTGAGCTCGTGAACACCATGAAACATCTGCTTGGTAGGTCAGAGCCCTCAAGAGGCACAGCAGTTAACCCTGACCTTGAGAGGCTTGGCAGCTGCAGTTACATTGCAGCCCTGCGAGGGACACATCTCCGTAACGCCTGCGCTTCATGAAAGGCCACAGCTTAAGCTACGGGTTTGCAGCCCGTTCCTTGTATTTATTACGGACAGAATGAAATCTTGCAAGCGAAACACGTCAGCTCTCTCCTTGTCCTTCCGAAAGCACAGGACAACCCAAAGAGAAGCTTTGCAAATGGACAGGGACCCCCGTGTATTTTTGCCGGCAACTTTAGTGTATGCATGAACGAGCATGTGTCAAATTTATGCACATGAACGTGGATGCTCGCGCTGTAGTTTGCAAGACTAGAGCAATTGCTTTGGTACTGACGGTTAAAAGCTTCTGCATAGATAGGCGCCTGGTGCTATACTCTGACAGTGGGTAGACTTTCCAGTGATGGGAGTTTGCCAGGAAGCAAGGCTAGTGCAAAAAAGCCCAATCCAATTAAAACGTATCATCAGGCAAATGTGAGTTTTGGCAGCAGAATAGAATTAGTCACTTTAGACTTCACAAAGGACACAAACAGCTCGCTTCGCAAGAAATGTGACTGTTACCAGCAGCTAAGCTCTGCGTCTTACCTGTTAAGTCCACCACCATCAGGAGACACTAATTCCACAGGGCATTACCTACTCAGATCAGATGGCATTTCCCACTCAAATCAGATGGCATTTCCCCAGTACGAACTGTTCCTTGACAAGTGCCCAAGCACTGGGCTAACCCAATGGAGAGTTGTTTGTTTAAGCTCAGGGAAGCTCAATGCAAGGTGTAACAGTGGATGCAATTTGCCTGCCGTATGGGAAAGGGCAGGCCCTGTAAGATCATGGACAGGCAGAACAATCTCTCCAAAGAACTGGACTCAGGCAGGGAGAGACAGAAGAGCGTGTGCTTTACTGTTTTCATAAGTGAGTTTACGGACGAATTTAAAAAGAATGTATCTTATGAAGAGGGATTCGTAAAGTAAAACCAGTTAAGTCCCAATTTTTCACTGAGACATGGTTGCTTTTTAACTTCATGAATAGGAAATAGGGAAAAAACATGGAAACACATTAATTAACACAATAAAAATGAACATGGAAACTTCAACCGCACTGAAGGCCACCATATACCAGAGCTGAAGGCAACAATTCTTCCAGAAAGCCTTGCCCACCTGCTTTGAACTTCTTGAAACCACTGGAAGGTATCTACAGGGTTGTGATGATTAGAAAATGATACTGCTCCCAGAAAAGGGGAACAAAACACCCAACAAAAAACCAAAACCACCACATAGCACCACCAAACCAAAATAAAAACCAAGCCCCCAGATTTACTTATTGGCTGTAACACAAGATCTTCAAGCCAGGAGAGGACTTAAAGAGTAGAATATTACAGGCTTCAATTTATCAGCATAATATGACATCTGTCTAACTACAGGCGTTATAGAGAGGCCTGTTGCTGCCAGAGATGACAAGAGAACCAGGTTGAAGATGAACAATAATATGAAGGCTCAAGGCACCTCTTCTTATATATGAGCTGTTGAAGTACAGTGTTCATAAAAGCAGGGTTTACTTCTTAAAAAAACTGTCTATTAAAGAAAACAACATAAAGTATCCCTGATTCATCTTGTTCCAGAACTTTATCACTGTAAATCTGCATAGTCTAATGTTTTGTACAGCGAAAAATGGTCAGTATAAAAATACTGCGCTCTCATTCTTTATCCACACTATGAGAAAAGCCCAGTTTATTATAACAGGAAATAATACTTTATTATAAAATCTGCATGTAAACAAGTAACAAATTAATTGAATAACGGTTAATGGAAGTGCAAATTAACTTCATAAAATGGTATCTGTTCTGTATTTAACTATATATATATATAATCTGTTTTTTCCCATTCTAATGTGGTTTTAACACCCCTCCCCCGTCCCCCCGTCCCCACATATAAGTTTAAAAAGATTTATCGTTGCTTACTTTATACTAAAAAGAGTGTACGAGCCTGCGTACAAGTTTAAGTTTTGCTCTGCAAACGAGACAAGTCTATGGTGATACTTATCATCAACCTTTCTGAACTTTCCATCTCTGGTATCCACAGGACAGGAGGATATATAACATATGTACACAGTGAAAATGTGGGCATGTCAAGCCACTTATTTCAAGTTAGTTCATTTACTTGCACACATTGAAACAAACCATTTATCAATGAAGCAGACATTGTAGTGTAGCTTCCAGACTTGCTTGTGCACCTTAAGGCATTAACGAGAGTCTTAATTGGTGTCATTCTTGTTATCACCATGAGGATCATCCATATGCTTCTCATAACAGTCAAATGCTTGTTCATCATTCATGTGCAACATCTGGCCTTGCTGAAGGCTTCTAAAGCACAGATAAGTCATGGCAAGACTTTGATTTTGCTTTGAAAGCCATCTTCTTGTTGTTCTTTGCCACAATTCTCCCAAGGAATCGCTTTGCCTTTTTGCCTATGCTTTCTCTTCTTTTTGTGTTGGCCATTCTCCTCGCGTTGTCTTCTTTACTGTCTTTGCGAAGTCTAATTTGCCGAACAATCCCTTCAAACAGGTCCTTGACATTATGATGAAGAGCAGCTGAGGTCTCGATGAATTTGCAGTCAAACACAACAGCGCAGGCTCGTCCCTCTGGGTGGAAAGAGGATAAGGGAGATGAGTGGAGACGGACATTTTCTCTTCAAATATAATGGCAGAAACATGAAACAAAAATCAACTTTAAATAAGGGAAGTGCCTTCAATGCCACGAAAGAGTTTTACCGCATTGTAAGAAAGGGCAAATTTCCAGTCATGGTTTTGCCCCCTTAGTTTTCTTGGGTTTGGTGTGGTATGGGCAGGAATCTTATTTGATGAATGGTACTGAATGTAAGGCAACAATAGTCCCATAGGCAGACAGACCATCACAGTATTGTTTAAGAGCTAAAGCTGATTTAGGAGAGGCACTTGGATGCATGCTTGTTTGATAGGAAGCAGTGAGAGGTACAGAAAGAAATAGGGTTTATTTCTTCTGGAAGTTTTTGAGCAATTATGCACCTCCACCTTGCTGTAACAAGTAAGAGAGTTCTCCACACTAGTTACAAATGAAGCTGATACAGTCCACAAGGTCAGGTCATTGACTAGGTCACTAGAGGTCCTGAAGTTGAACCCCGCTGGGTTTGACTCGGACTGCATTCAAAATGCAAGCTGCTCAGTGTTTCAGCCATAAGCATGGGACTCTGGAAGGTTGCTGCAGTGCAAATATCCATGTTCAACTTGTGGTACATAATGGCAAAGCTGTAAAGCTGAGCAGAGTACTGATCTCGCCATTAGAACCGGTCAGCTGTGCGCTGCCACCAGCCTGAAAACAGTGATAATCTCCTGATGAACTCCTGCCAATTCCCCGTGCAGGCATTTAACACAGGAAACATGGCAAAACCAGACAGCAGGAGATGGTTCATCTTCATCAAGGCACTTCCCAGTTTAAAAAAACAAAGAACACCACCACCAAAAACCAAACCCACCAAATATTTAAATAGGTGAAATTAATACTGTGTTGTTGGCAGTGGTTACCATGCTCGAGTTACCGAAATGCTAGCTGGAACTAGCTGAGAAAATTCTCACTGATCACAACTGCAGAACATACACAAAAAGGCTTTAAGCTGTGTGAGCCTGGTCCCACCAGCTCAACACAGACGTGATGGGATCGCTTGCAGAAGGAAGAGGATTGTACAGGCTGTATGGGATCATCCTTTTCAAAGGCTGCCTGGGTTCTACGACATGGGACTTCGGTCCCTTCGGAAGCATAGCTCTGGCTATCAAATCCTGAGACTAGCAAGGGCTGCTGCACATATAACATGCAATTAAACCCTTTCAGTTAACATTGACCAGAAATGAATCCTGCACAAAGCAATAGGCTAAAGCTGCAGCTCTGAAGCATTCCTTTTGCTTGTACTGCAGTCCGGAGCATTGCTCTGCACAGTCACAAGTCTTCCGCCACCACGACCTCCACCGTTTTCTGCGCTACCAAGTACCTCAGCATGAACCAGCTGGGTTGATTTCTCCAGCATGCCTCAAATCATACATTTTTCTACATCAAAATCAGACCATTTCTATTGGCCGTGATCCTCCATAGCCTTTTTGCTGCTTTAGACATTACAAATTTAGACATTACTGTATAAATGAATGTCTCTTACCATCAACTGAGACTTCCCGGGACCTGACCAGGTCGCTTTTATTGCCCACAAGAATAATGGGAATGTCTTCTGTTTGCCTTGCTCTTCGTAGCTGGATTCTTAGCTCAGAGGCCTTTTCAAAACTAACTTTGTCTGTCACTGAATATACAATAATATAGGCATCTCCCATTTTCATACAGTGGTTCTGAAGCCATTGGCTGTCATCCTAAAATAAGAGGCAAGAAATACATTTATGGCACTGAAAAATCTATTCAACAATGATTAACCATTTAATTATTGTAAGCACCTAAGAGATATTTTTTCTTAGCTTTATTATAAACAGTCGGTAAAAGCGAGCCGACCTCCCTTTTTGAAGATTCTGTTATTTAAAACATATTACAAAACAAAATTCTCTTGTTTCCAGAAATAATATCTGGTGTGCGATGATCAGATTGTGACTCTCTGATTTTACAGTCATCCCCTGGGCTGCTCATGTAAGCTGCTGCTTACTCAAAGCATTAAGGGATTCACACTCCAGCACTGTTCAGGTTTTTAATTGCCTGCCTGGCTACAAGAAATGAATTGCAGGAGAGAACAAAGGCAGTAGGAATTCTCGGGTTTTAATGTCACTTTTTTAAGGTTACTGATCTGATCGGAGAAATAGGCAGACACAGTTGTTCCATTCCTGCGTTTTTTAAGAGTTAACAACTGACTAAGCCATAAAGAAAAATGATCTTAAATCTGTAAGTACCTGCTCCCATATATCAAACACCACGAGAGACGCTTCTTCTCCATCAACTATAATTGATCTGTCGTATGTATTTCCTACGGGGGGAAAAAAAAAAAAAAGAGTTCAGAAGAAAGCAGTTATTCTCCTCCAGCCTGGGAGGGGGTGGCCGGAGGGGGATGCCCGGCAGGCGCTGCCGCAGCGCCCCAGCAGCCGCCGTGGGTGCCCCCTGCCCCCCGCCGTGGGTGCCCCGCGCCCTCACCGGCCTCTTCCGCGTCCGCGCAGTCCTCCACGCCGCCGAAGATGCGAGCCAGGCTGGTCTTGCCGACGCCGTGCTCGCCCAGCAGGATCACCTTGTAGAGGCTGCTGTCCGAGTCGCTGCCCGAGGAGATGACGGAGTCGGAGGAGTCGGAGGCCCAGCTCTCCCGGTGCGCCTCGCCGGGGCTGTACGAGGTGCACCGCACCAGGCCGGAGAGCTCGCCCTGCGGCAGGGCGGCCCGCAGGTCCCGCTCGTCCACCGGCATGCTGCGCCGGTGCAGGTGCTGGTGCGCGGAGAAGGGCGTGCTGCCGCGCCGCTTGTCCAGGTAGCGCAGCTTGTCGCCGCGGTTCAGAGTCATGGGGGCGTCGGGCTGCGGCCGGGGGGAGAGGAGAGCTGTCAGCACCCGCCGCCCCTGCAGCGCCCCGACCCCGGCCGCCACAGCCCGGGCGAGCCGCGCCGCCCGCGGAGCAGCGCTTACCTCGGGCGCTCCGCGGAGGAAGGGAGGGAGGGAGGGAAGCGCTGAGGGATTCCCCGCCGTCAATCGCCCGTGCCGCCGCGGGAGCTCCCTCAGCGAGTGCTGCCGCCACCCCGCTCCTCGCCCCTATTTATGGCTCCGCCAGCCCGGCCCTCCCCGCCGTGACGTGCGGCACCCTCAAGCGCGGCCGTGGGCAGAGCCGCCCGCCCCCGGCGGCTCCGCTCCGCGCGGCGGGGGGAGGGTGGGCGGCGCGGTGCGCCGGCGGCAGCGGTGGGGGGGTCGGCGGCGGGGCTCCCCTCCCGCCGTCGCGGAGACGCCGCCGGGGACGCGCACGGCCGGGCAGGGCGAGCGCCGCGGGGAGGCGAGGGGTGGGCGCGGAGCGTAGCGGTGGGAAACCCCGCCACGTGTAGCGGGGCAAGGCCGTGCGGGCGGGCTGGCGGGGGCTGCCCCGCGGCCCGGCCCGGCCCGGCCCGGGGTGCTTTTCCGGTGCTGCCCGGGTGGGAGCGAAGACAGCATCTGCCGCCCGAGGGAGCGCGTGTTGCACGCCGGCAGGTCTCCTCGGCTTCCGAGGCTCCGTGCCGTTGCCCGGCGCCGCGGTGACTGGTGTGCACAGCAGTGTCGGGACACCTAGCTGGAAACGGGCCTTGCTTCGTGCCTGCTTTACTTCACGCTCAGGAGGGGGCTACGAGGGCAGCAGCGCTCGGCGTTGCGCCGACGCTCCGCTCGCCAGCCCGGCCCCACGCAGCGCTGGCGGTTTGCGAGGCCGGTGGAGAACATGCAGGTCAAATCCTTCTCTCGCTTTCCCGAGCAGCCAAGTGAGACGGTGCCGGTCTTATCGCAGAAGTGGCACACTCACTGCCGTGTGATCGGGTGAAGAAACGACTAACCAGATAACTATACTTGTATCCTGAGCAGCTCACCCCAGCGCCGTGTATACAGTTTATTGTTTACCTAGCAACCGGAACGTTAGACAGTTTACAGCCAAAATAGCTCTGGCCCCTGCTCCCAGAAGATTGCAGCCTGGTCAGTACGGGAAAATCCCTGTGACTGTGTGGGGCCAGTTGCCACCAAATTCGCGCAAGTGTCGGGGTTTACAAACCGGCGGCAGGAACCAGGCTAAAGAAGGCAAGGGGCAGGGAGGTGATGGGCATGAAGTTACAGATGCGGGGAATGAAGTGAGGGACGGAAAAGAATTTGTGGGATTGAGCACAAGCGTTGCATAGCTAATAAAATACAGCATACCAGCTCAGAAACATCCTTGTTTCTTATAATATGCAAACTTCTCAGGCTACTTCATTGTGACAAAGATAAACATGAGAAATACTTTGAAGGGACTGACCACAGGGAATGGAGATTTTTTCCTGTGAAATGAATTGAGCGAATATTCTGTTATTTTCCGGAGCCAATTATAATTCTTCAGTCCAGGCTCTTGGGGTGCTTTTGGCCCCTTCGCCCTGATAAGTGCAGTTTGAAGTGTTAATGTGGCAGTTAGAGATCACCAAGTGCTTGCAGAAGTTTTCTCTGCCTGTCTCACAAAACAGTGACCAAAATAGCCTTGTCAATTTAAACAGAGTTTGGTGGTGAAACGAAGAGCGTGCTTCAGTTAACTGAACTGAATTGTGAACCTCTGTTTAGCATTTTGAATCATATTTAAATAAATTACAGTTAGCATTTGAAGTACACTGCGGTCACTTAACTTGGATAAACTGGAATCTGCCAAACCATCTTGATTAATCTGTGTTTATAAACAGGTAATTCTGTAAATACGCTTCCAGAAATGGCTTGTCTTCAGTTACCTTTTTTAAAATCTGAATGTTTCTGCTTAAAATTCTCACCTGAAAATATTCTGAGTGGGTTTATAAGTCTTTCCGACCAGTCTTTCCTGCGTGCCTTTACTGTGTGTCAGGGTCAAACTTTAGAAGTTGACACAGAAAGTGGGGGTATTTTTAATTCTTTTCTGTGTGAAAGAGGGGAAAGCTGAGAAGCACCAGAATCAAAGATACAGTGCTACTTTTGTGCCACATATAGCACTACTGGCTGGAACCGAACTAAAAATGGGAGTTTTACTGGCAGGAATTAAAGAAGTCATATATTATTCCAGGCCTTTTGCTCATGAGACTTAGGAATATTTTGATGACATAAATGCAAAATAGACCCCTTGCTCACACACACAAAAAAATAACAGGAAAAGCATATGTAAAAGTGCTAAATAAAAACTTTGACAGAACAGTGTTTCAGCAGGAAAACCAACTGAAAATAAAATAATACCTAGTAGAAATTATACAAAAAACTCAGGACTCCATGGCAAATACTTGTTTTATGCCAGCACCCAGGTACAACGAATGAATTAATGGTTATAGAAATCCACCACAGGTAGAGGACACTACTCAGGACCTGGCACAGGGTTCTGTGAGTTGTCCTTTCAGTGAAAGTGAGATGGCCCTGCATTATGGCCCCCAGGCTTCACTTGTTCCTAGAGGGATGAGTACAAGTGGCACAGAGGAGCGCTCTGCCAAGGCAGTTAGGTCCATCCACCGCAGGATTTGTGCCTGGAACCGGAGAGAGGGGGAGATCTCAGGGGTCATGTAGCTGGTTTATCTCCTTTGATCTTAATCGGTCCAGCTATTTTGTGAAGTTGGAAGGAATTAACAGACAATTCAGGTTAATAATTTCAGACACGTAATGTGCTTCACATAGCATGTAAATCTATTTGCTGTTCGTTATTGCCATATATACGTGTGTGCATTACCATGGGCACCTGCTGATTTCAGTGGCGACATATGAGACCACAGGCTTGAAATGTTGATTTTTTGTTTCTCTGAAAGATTTTCAGACTGTCATCTTTCTCACCTGCCATTCATTTCCACTTCAAAGTCACTGTGCTTCTAGCAAATATATGGACTGTAATTTATTTCTATTTGAAAGAGATTTTCATGTGTTGCTTTTATATTCCTACTTTTTATTGTTCTAGCTTCTACCAGTATAAGGTTTGTCTTAATTAAACAAGTGCTTCAGACACATACTGTAGATTTTGCATTTTTAGTAAACCTAATATACCATTCCTTACATATTGAAGTGGAAACTCTCAAAATGGAAATTTCACGATTTTGTTAGATGTTACATAGAGCCAGACCCATCTATCGATGTTGTAGGTAAAACTCCTCTCCAGCCTGCATGGCAGATTGTGAGTGCACTGAATCAGGGCTGTCTCAACAGCAGTGGTACCATCTGGGGTTCCGGAGTCACAGGTGACTCCTGACCCGTTCGGGTGCTGTCCCCTGCCCTGGCTGTGTCATACAACCAGCAGCAGAGCTGCAGCTCGGGGGTGCCATCTAACCCAGATCCTCACTGCATGAGGAGATACAACTTAACAAAAGTAACAAGAAAATTCTGCTCAGGCCAGAAGCACTGGATCATTTCTGGTCCCAGGGACCACAGTCAACTACATCCTAATTATCAGGGTGTTCTGGGAACCTGGCAGACTCCTACAGAGTCACTGTAACTCCCACTGTTCCACAGTTGAATCAATTCAAAAGATTCACTTCTGCTCGGCTGCCCAGCATCTGTGGTGTGTGTGCTGTGGTTCTCATGGAAAAAATTGATCTCGACAGGAAAGAAACACTGATGGCCTGTATTCCGTGGAACTGAGCACAAAGCTCTCTGGAAAGGGATTACTTTTTTTTTTTTTTTTCCCCAGTTTCATTTAATCTTCATATGATCTTCATAATCTTCACCTTTCCACTTAAGGTGCCTTTCTTTGTATTTTACTGCTGTAGCATATCCAGTTTCTTTTTTTCTGTATTCTCATTCCTTTCTTGTTCTCTTTCTCCCTTTTTTCCCTTTCAGTTTTCCTCTGGCTTTTGGGAAGTGTCGGTATTCACTTCTAGTGCACTCTCTTGGCCTGAGTACTTTTCAATGTATGGAAAATGCAAAACGTGCAGTCCAACCCTGTTTTCCCAGTTATTTATTCCTGGGCTAATAATGCTTGTGCCTGGAGTTTCTTTATGCTACATTAGGTGCAGAGCGTGTTTCAGGGTGCTAAATGACAAGCACAGACTTTGTGGGGTGCAGTGATAACTAAGCATGTTAGTTATCACACTGCACACCTAACCTCCTCCCCTTTGACTTTTCGGAGAAAATAGCAGAATTTGGGGCCTCGAAATATCTATATGTGATTTTACCTTATCACCATTTGTTCAAGATCAAATGCCATATTATAAATAGCATTTCTAATTTTTACGTAAAATTAATATAATTTCTGAATTCCAGTTTTTGCTTTTGTTGCTGTCTCATACTGGAATTGTTTCACATTTGATTAGGAATAATGTAAATATTTTGAACAGCCCAAAGACTGGATTAGCAGCGGTGAGGTTTGGGAGAATCTGTTACCCTCAGTATGGCTCTACACTGGAAGTCGTGGGTTTCTCCTCTTCTTACTTTCCAACTCCTCTGCCCAGTCTCAAGTCTAATTAATCAGCCATTATGTGGGTGAAGTGATTTCTTTACAAACTGCAGAGATATCCACAAAGGTCTGTTCTTGCCAAGTTTTATGAAGCATTACTCCTGCAGAAGCATGAGTCTGGCTACCTCCCAAATACCTGCTCTAAAAAAGGAAGAGCAGCATTTATTATTATTTTAATTACAGAACTGACAGACTCAGGCCAGTGGGGGAAGAGACAGAGGCAGCCATAGGAAATGTGTTGGATTTTTTTAAACCTAAGCAAGAGAGATAGAGGTACAGGGAAATGGAAAATTAAAAACAAAATAAAACAAACAAACAAAAAAAAAACCCAAGCACACATTTTTTCCTTACCCTACAAAAAGTAGGATATAGTGCAAATGTGGTGTGAAGTTTTCCTAACCATCACTCTATCATCAGAGGTGAGTGTGGGCTGAGCAGATACAGGCTAACTGGTTCAGTCTGTGGGTTGCATGCAAGCACAGACCTTTTCGTGTGTCGCATAGGGTATACTGCACTATCCTGCGGTTCAGATACAGGGATTTAAAAGTAGGCTGCAGTTTGAACTGTCCGAGTAACGAGCACTGTTGGAGCTTTCAGCCTTAGCACTAACTCCTTTGTCAGAAAGCCTGATAAATGTATCCACGCTGAACCTGCATTTGGACATTCCCAAGGGAGGGCAGCACACCCCTTTGGCCAAGGAGCCATGCTTTTTCTCATCATTACTCTTCCATTTAGTAACAGGTCATATTTTTGATTGAGTAGTGGTAGCCGTGAATTGGGGCTGCAACAATGACACATGAGAAATACGAGCTTGGAGTCGATGATAGAAGTTGACATAGCTTAGAAAGCTCACACAGTGCGCCAAGGGGGAAATGCAAGCAGAAACTTAACTAAATCCATCATTATATCTACAAGATTAAGAAGAAATTGGATCTTTTCACAGCTACTGTGCCTCCTCTCCGTTCCAGACCAGAAATTCTAAAGGTCATAGATAGGCACTTCAAAAGAACATAGTACTGTGTGTTTTTCAGGTAGAAAATGATAAAAATAGGTAAATTTTATGCCCATTGCTTGTAACATAAAGCAAAGGCCTCTGTATTTCTGAAACTTGTGAAAAGAGTGAAAAAAATCACTTGGGAAAAGCATTACTGGAAATGAGGTCCATCTTCCTGCTGCTCTGAATTTCTCTGTTTTGAGTAAGCTCAAAAACTTCTACTACTAGATAAGCTCGTGACCAGCTGGACAAGGTGAATCACTGCTGACAAAAAGAAGTTGCTCAAGTGGCATATCTAATGTCATTTTTGCCTGTTCAGTTCCGCCACTGCTTTTTCACAGAATTCACCGCACTATTAGTGAACTATCCTGTTAGACTATACCTGGGGAAAGCGTTCTGTCTCAGCCTAATTTCAAATCTGCACGGAGCTTTAGTTTTCCAGACTCAGGTTTACTTCTTACCAACACGGTAACCTCTCGTGCTGTACTCCGCTACAAGAGTCAGAGTTTGGATACCCCTCAGTCGCCAAGGAACAGACTCATTAGCACATACTGTATGAGATCAGCTGTTTGCTCCTATTGCGTTTCAAGTTTGGAGTAAAATCAGAACATGACCTAAGATATTTCCATAATTATTTTCTTTTGTCACCCCAATCCCTCTTTTTCGGTGTTAAACCTGTCATGGCCAATGTGTATGACATACATCATCCATCCATGAGTGGAATGCTCAATATCCTGTTACAATTCCTGTGCGATGTATACTCCTTAGGGGGGATTTCAGAGGCCCTTTACACAAAATATCTAGAAGTCTGATGCCATGAAAGGGTTTCTGAATTTACAGATTGCAACAGACACTTGGTTTAAGGAGTGGGCAAAGGAAATGGCTGGCTGGCTGGCTAAGAAGCACATAGTGGTAAGGAAGTAAATTGCAAACGTAAGATTTATTGTAGCTCTTGGCAAGAGGAATGAATCTGTTTACAATAACAAATTAAAGGAGCTCTACGGGGTCAGACTCAACTTACAGCCAGTTTCCAGCAGCTGTCAGTAGCAGATATCTAAAGAAGAATGGACGATAAGAACATGATAAACACAGAACTCCCACAAGGCTAAAAGTGTTTGAGGCCCTTGCAGTGTTTTTTTCTGCATATTTTTCTGATTGCTTTTTAACCCATATACATTTTTGATATCCTACACCACCTGTTTACTGTATCGTAGCAAGAGAATAAGATTTCACTCATGCCTTCTTCATACACATGATGATTTTATAGCTTTCTTCAGGAATTACCTCTCTCGGCTGAGGAACCTAGAGTATTCAGTCATTCCTTGTATAAACACGATCCCTACTTGCCCTTCTCTGTATCTTTTTTAAGACATCTTTTTAGAAGTTAGGGGACAAGAAGCATATGGATCAGAAACACAGATTATTCAAACTGCGTGTGCCCATGGACAGTGGAAATGCTGCTTTCTGCTTGCTTTGTTAATCCTGAGAATTCCTAGTCTCTGTTTACGCTGTCAACCCAGCATTGAGTAACGTTTTCATGGGCCAACTGTAACCGTCTTTTCTTGAGTAACTAGGGATTTAATAAGCAGGAAATTAGGTAGAAAACAGCCTAAAGCTGCCCTTGGTAACCCGTAGAGTCCATTTCTTCTATATGCCTGCAGGACAATGTCTTCAAAATTTGCCTGTTAGCAGGCATTTTCCACACAGTACTGCAGCAGAGAGCACAGAAGCCTGCCGAAGGAAAGTGTAATTGTAAGGGAAAACTTGTCTGTAGCAAGAGATTACAGTAGGGGTGCCTGGAGCACAGCAGATATTGTGCCAGGGACAAGGTGTTGCTTACGTTTCCACACATTACAGCGATATCAAAGGAAAAAGTATCTGGGGATGTGGGGTCTGAAAATCTGGATAAAGTCATTGTATTGCAGATTTTTCCATGAATATGGCAGGTGAACAAAGAAAAGTCTCTTCGCAGAGAAAACCTGTAATTAGGAGCAGACCTGTTGTCCTGTGCGGAAATCACCAACACGCTTCTAGTCTTGGAGTCACACAGATCCGTCACTGGGAGAAGGACATGAGGCAGAAACACAGTTTATGATGTTTGTGGCGATATAAAGTGAAACTTTAACAGTGCTGCCCTCTTCTGTGTATTAGATAAGGAAAAAGGACACGGAATCTATCTTTTCTTACACAGAGAACTTCACTTACGTGTCCAAACGGGCATTTATAGTGATTAGAATCACTGCAACTTATATAAGGCTCCTGGTAAGGAGTGGTGGTGACCAGAATTAAAACATAGCTGCCCTTTTGCTTTAGGTGATAAAGTCTGTTCTTGTTTCCCTTGTGAGGAAAACTCCCTTTCCCTTTCATTTCTACAAATGAAAGCTTGAAGCAGGGACAAAAAATCACAGTCACAGGGGAGACATGAATTTGACTTAGAAAGGCTGTATACTTCTCTATACCCACTGCAGAATTTATGGTGTCTTCTCCTGTGGTGAGTGATGTCATGAGATCGTTCATGTAAAGCGTGTAGGAATTTGGAGATCAGAGGTGATATCATCTGTTCCAGGAGAAAGTCAGAATCTGTCCAATTGGAATGTGCTGTGTTTGGCAAATTCCGCCTTTGCATCATAGCAGTAACAGGCGCCTCTGCTTCTTTTAAAGATCTCATTTCCTTCTTTGTCTCTGCTGCTATACAAGATGATCCGATGAAGACCCCTAAAATTCTTATTGTAGAATTATGCTGGAATCAAATAAACATTCTTATCTTCACTTTACATTGTCAAAGTTCTTTCTGATTTTATTCCTGATAAAGAATGTAATAATTATTATGGTAATCATAACATACTTTATTATCTACCATTTTCTTCCCAAATAATACAGAATTACCAGGATCTAGGCTCATGATAAAATACAGAGAGCAAACACAAGCATAGATTGAGGTAATAGGACAGTATGAAGTATGTACCTTATATAAAGAGGGTTACAGACAGTAGACTTGAAAAATATTATTTTACAAAAGCAAATGCAAATCTTAATTTCAAACTAGAAAAAACTGAAACAAACCTCCAACATTAAAAGTCTCTCAGTCCTAAAGATAAAACTGCAAAATCTTGATGCATATCAAGGACATTCTACACCCAAACCATTTACAGTGTAGCAGGTAAGAAATAAGTTTATTCCGCTGTTCATCATACTCCTCCCACAAGTGCCTTCCCCACATGCAGTGAATAGCAGTGCACTGAAACTGTTAGCAAGGCAATGGCATGCTGAGCTGCTGATCACACTGGGGAAGTGCCAGGGAATTATTGCTCGGCTCTCAATCTCTGCATGTCCCATGCCTGAGGACAGAGTTCCCTGTCAGATGTTTCTTTGACAGGCACATTACAATGTAAATCTGGGCCTTAGGCATTTTAGGTGGACTTTCTTCATTTTCAAATTATCAAAGCTACTTATATTCGTAGAAGGACTCAGTGATCATCCCATTCGCTGGTGGTAACAAAATTCAGCAATTTGGTTGCATTTCATGGCATTTTTCCTGTTTATACTTTTGGAAATGAGCTCACAATCAAGCCTTGACAGTCTTTTCCCTTCTCTATGCTTACTCACATCACTAATTAACATGAACCAGGCAAATACTTCCTTGACATCAGAGTCCCACGTCAAAATCATCAAGTCTGTGATTTCACTGCCTGCTCATGCACCCAGGGCTGTGGGGGGAAATGGTCTTTCTTCAACAATTAATGTCAAAAAGAATATGATGAATACAGTAAAGTACTTTTCTGCAAAGGATCTTTCTTTTCACACTCACCCCTTTCTTTCATAATCTACCAAAGAAAATGTTATATATTTGCGTTACTCCTCTGCTGAAGCACATCAGCACCACCAGAATCATGCAGCTCAATCTACAGCCTTCTAAGGTAACAGCAGCATGTAGCTAGGCAACAAAAAAGAATATAGTATTTTTCAGGAAGTAGGACTTTTCTAGATGATCTCATACAGATGCAGTGCTTTTTTTCTTTTGGCCTTATAAGAAGAAAATGGTTCATTGGAGAAATGAGTGTGTCATTCTGTCACCGTCAAGTCATAGCGATATATAGGCTTCCCTTGATGAGTTGTGAAGGAAAATAGCAATGCATTGTATACTGTTCCTATTTATTTCTCCATGTCTATTACATATTTGTAAGGGTTTTTTACAATGACTAAAACATGCAAACGATTTTATGGCAGATTTCATTAACCATCATTCTAATTAAAATGGAATGCTTCTACAATTACCAAGTCAGCTGAAATAAATTGTATCTCAGTTCAGCTGAAACCACATCAGCATTAAAAAAAGAGATTTTACGAGTGGAAAAGACATCTTCTTGTATGTACACTCCGTCACTATGTGTAGGGACAGAGCTGTTCTGAACAGTGAAAGCAAAAAACCTGATGCAATCTACCAGGTACAGCACAGGCACCAAAGTCTTGGTGCCCTGATGAGGGTGATGGACACAGCCAACAGAGGATGATGGATGTGCCAGCCCAGCTTCTGGGCTTTGGGAGGAGGCTCTTTCCAGCCTTGAGAGGCAGCAGGAATTTTGAGATGCTGGGTGAAGACATCTTCCTTTGTTTCTCATCCAGGTTTATGCTGTCCAGGTCTTGGGACAGCTACTGAGCCCTGTGAAAACCCAGCCCCGTCTGCAGGAGTGCCATTATCGGCCCCTGGTCATGCTCAGATTCACGAACTCAGCTCACGATTTCAGCTATCCCGTTTCCCACTCTCCTGTATTCCCTTTTCTTCATCTCACTCGTTTGACAATTTTTCTGTAAATTGTCAAAATCAAAAAATACCAAACCCATGTTTAACTGGCAGCACTTTCAAATTCCCCTCCCCAGTGTGGGTGCAGCAGGGCAGCCTGCCTGACCGGGACAGGCTGTGCGCGGCGCTGGCCGGAGACCTGCGGGTGCCAGGGAAAACGTCTGTCCCGGAGCAGGGCAGTCCCACCCAAGCGGCCCATGTTGCAAGAGCACCTGCTCTCTGCACTGCAGTTTCTGGGGCAAGTATTTCTTCGGGTACAGACCTGAGGATAGCTAATCAGAGACATTATATCACAGTCTTGGCAGCTTTCATGTATGTGTTTCCTCTCTTTGGCATGTTGTTCTATTTGTGTATTCCAGAGCCTGTTCTGTGGGATGGCTTCCATTCTTCCCAGCTGGACCAAGGCACGATTCCTACCACGTTGTCTCTTCCACCTTGTCATTCTCCGTGGTGAAGCAGGGATTGCCCGGTTAGGCATGCAAGCCAAAAAAATACCATTTATTTGTAGTCAGTGAAAGACTCCAGCAACGGAGTCTTTCTTTTCCCGCTGAAGACAGTATCACAGTAAAACCTCAGAGGAAGGTACACCATCTTCATAACATTCATAGCAAAGTTCCTGTGGTTTTAAGGATTAGTAGAGTATGTTGCAAGTCCTAAACTAGCATGATAGGTTAACTGATGTGTATACAATTTACGTCTAAGCTGTAGTCTTTATTTATTCAACCATAAAATGCAGAAAACTATTAATTATATGACTCGGTAACTGCCTAAGTACACCCGCCGTGGAGTTAAGTGCTTAGACTAGGGATGAACTGTGGGCACGCAAATGGCATATGCATTTAAAATCAGGCAGTTGTGACTGAGGTTAAAACTGATAGAATGTTTACCTTTGGTTTGAAAAAATAAATTAACTCTCAGGCGTTTTCCTAGGAACAGCCCAATATTCTTACCAGCAAAAATAAATGTGGTAAGACTCCATCACTTTTATGCTAACAATATCATCCAGAGTGCAACTTCAAGTAAAGCTCTAAGTCTGCAGGATCAGAATTTGAAGGGAAGGAAGAAATGGTTTGAATAGAAGCTCCTGTTTCGAGCCCCTAATCAATTTTGTCATTAGTAAGAATCATTAATATAGTAGAATTTGACAGGCCTTTCACATTATTGGCTTATGTCTCAAAAAACAATGTCTAAAATGCATTGTTGTGAAAATAAGTCAGTACCAATTTGAAGAGAAACAATTAATGTGACTCATTCCTAATAGTTATTTTGTTTACCTTAAAAGTAACTGTGTTTTATAAAAAGTTGGCTGCAGCGTTAATGAAACTATTTTCTGATTTTCAGTAATAAAACTAGTTTTGTTCTATTAAAACCGTTAGGAAAAAACTGGAATCTATTAGCATTTATTGTTTTTCTCTGCAAGCATTTCAGACTACATGGCTGATTTGTCACTTTGCAGGGGAAATAAAAAGTATTGCTGCTTAGATACCTTCCTAATCCTCAGACAGAGCATGTGCCAGCTCTTCCATTAGCAAGTGCAGAGAAATCAGGCTGCCAGGCATCCTGGGGTTAAGCAAGCTCCTGACAATCTACTGAGGTTATTTTGGTCAAAGCCATGTGTGACACATCTGATGGGAACCCAGATGAAACTAATTTGGGAAGATTAGGAAAAGAAGTGTCGTGATAAACCATCATCTCAAATTTACATCAAAATAATGGGGAGGATCACATCCAGCAGCTTGGCAGGGGTGACTTGCCAGTTGCTTGGGCCTTCCTGCTTGGCTCAGCATGGACACGGCTGCTGCCCACACGCCCTGGCCACTGCACTTGTGATCTGGCAGGGTGGGACTCTCCCTCTGTCGCCTTAGGGCATTAGTTTTATGTAGATGTGGATACTTCTCCTGATCCTTCTCTCCTCCTGCCTTTTGTGACCTACCTGCAGTGGGACAGCAAAGGCTTTCTTGTTGCTGCAGCAGCTGAGGGCAGTAACGGGACGGGCTGCGCAACAGCCCGGCAAGAGGGCAGAGGGGCCCACGCTGTGGCCGTGCTTACCTACGGGTCCCACGGGGGAATCCCCCCTTCAGGCTTGTAGGGAACAAGGGAGCCAGAGGGACGGGAAACACCTACCATACTGTAATGGGAGCTCCCTTATTTCCCCTGCGATGTGGGGGCCAAAGCCTCCCGCACTGCAGGAGCTACCAGCTCTCCATGTTGTCACACACCGCGGCTGGAGGCACCCCAGCTAGTGGCAGCACGGCGAGTGTTGTTGCCATTTCCTTCTCTTTCTCTTCCTGTGCCCTCCCAAAGCCCCCAGGCAGCGCCTGCTCCCCATTCCCATGTTGTATTTGTTCCACGGACTTGCTGGAAATGAACTTCTGCCTTGTTCTCTCCCTCCAGCCCTGCTCTGGGAGCTGGGCTAAGGGCAGGAACCAGCGCCTCGTTTAACTTCTGCACTAGGGAGGGCAGCCGCGGCATCGGAAGCTTGCGTGTGTTGCAACAGCGTGCTGAAAAGCAACAAAACTCGTGAGACAACTGGCCAGTTACTCAGCGACCCTGAGGAGTGTGTGGCACGGAGCGAGGAGGGCAGGGCTTCCAACCAGCATGTCCCATCACCAGACAGGGCTGGTGAAAGGAAAGTTAAGGAATGGAGACAACCTGCTGCAGGATGCAAAAGCTCTTTACACGTAGGACACAAAAGAAGGAACGTGTGAATGGGTAAGACGTACGTAAGAAGGGTACAGAATGTGACAGCATGTCTTCTGCAACTACTGAAGCGCGTTGAACAAGATGAGGGGGCTCTGCCATTTGTAAAAACGTGTGTGTTTAGCGCTTCGTGGAACGAAAAAGGTTGTATGTGCTTCATATTAACTGCTGCTGGCGAATGGCTGGGAGGCATACCAGCAGACGTAAACCCACAGGTAGCAGCCTCAACCTGCGCTGGTTTTTTTCTCGTTGCTGATACTTACCCTTCCACAGTAACATCTGCAAGAGTTTGCTATAAACGTTTCTTGTGTTTAGGGAAAGAAGTTGACGCTGCCGCTTGTCCAACCTGTATGGACATTAACAGCGCATTTCGTAAGGGAAGGGGAACAGTGGCCTGCTTGACAGGCTAAAGGGAAATGTTTTCTACAGCTATTAAAACAAAAATAGTGGAACATGCAGTTTATAAATCAAAGCTCCAGAGGGAGATCTTTATCAAAGCACTTTATTCACGTAAACACATCAATCTTACACACGGCCTGAAGACTAAAATAACTCCTCTTAACTGAGAGTTGCCAGTGTGTGGTACACAGCGCTCCACCCGAGGAGCGCAAGACATGCTGCCGTTGAGGCGTGAAGTTCCTCCGTGGACAGTTCAGTTGTGTCTTTGGATACAAAGCTGCTGAACTACTTCCTCGCCACTCATGAAACTGGGGGGTGAAAAGTCTTCCAAAGTTTCAGACTGCTGGGTCCAGGCAGCACGGACAGCGTGGGAGCAGCTGGGAAGGAGCCTGCCTCCTCCCAGGGAGGAGGGCTGCGTGGGCAGGCCAGAGTACATGCAGCGCGGTGGAACCCGGCGTGCGAACTGCTGCTCTGCGGGCTCCAACCCACGGCAGGTTACTCCAGCGCGCCACGCAGCCAGCTACCCCGGGAGCTCCTGTCCAGCGCCTGCAGACTGAGAGGTGAACGCCGCTCAGCCGCCCCAGGAAGGCTCTGCCCAGGGCCTAGGAATGTGAGACACATGTCTGCTTCTGGCATCTGCCCTGCACTTGAATGAGGCTGTTTGTACTCCACACAGCTGCTCCACAGTCAGGGTTTCTGATGGAATGTGTCCTATTACAAAGCATTCCAGAGGCTAAATTTAGGGGTAGCTTTTTGGAAAACAGAAGTCTGAAATATTTGTAACAAATCAGTATTTTCTTCTCCCCTTTTATCTCCATGCTGTGGGAGCCAGCTAACGATCTCTGAAAGCAGGGAATGGAAGACTGGCTAGAACTGACGGTACACTGCAATGCAGCAAGTACCCAAGCTGAGGGAGCCTGCACAGGGAGACTGTGATCTTCAGCAAGGTAACTGGGCTTTGCCCTTACTGTTGCTTCTGTCACCTCCTAAACACAACATCCACACCGCTTACAGAAAAACGGCAGATCTAAAGTAACAGATTCTCTACCCCTAAATCAGACCTTTTCTTTGATATCCCTTCACTGAAAAGTCATCCCCCAACCACACGCTGTCAGTTTAAACAATCTAACCACATTCTGCTGCTTCTCTGGAAAGGTGAACAGTGCAAAGTGCACGCCCAGGGCTACTGTGTACCATGTGCTTCATGAGGCAAGTGCCAACATCCCAATAAACTATTTAACGCTATTACCACGGAGTGGTGAAAGCCAAGCAGGGAGATTCAACAAAGCACAACGTACTGGTTCCCTCTCTATTTGGAGGGCAGGTTGAAGCGCTCTGTTGGCAGGTAGTAGCTCTGCCGTGCTCAAGCGCTCTGTAGTCATCCTTCTGCTTTACCCCTGGCACATTTGCATTCCTTTCTCCTCCAGAATCAGGGAGGACAAAATTAATTTTCTATGTAAAAGAAAAACCCAGAAAACAAAATCAAACCAACCGGGCGTGTTGCCCGTGAGCTGCCCGCATGCGCTGCCGTGGCTGTTGTGGTGCAAACGCTGGCGACGTCCGAACTAACCAGCTCGGTGGTTCAGCAAGAGAGGCAGAAAGGAAAGATGGTGTTAACAGCTAGGCCATTCTGCTCCTCTCCCAATATCAGTACTACATAAATACCATCTCTACAGTTTCATTCATCCCTCCAAGCACGTGCTGAGCATTCAAAGGACGCAAAGCCAAATAAGCAGACTAAGGCTGCTGCAGAGTTGGCTTTCTGTAGAAGCCCTGTGCAAACTGGGTACCTCAATTTCCGAAATGGGGCAATTTGGATTTGTTTCTGTCCTATTTTGCTATGTGACTTTATATACCACACATGGATCGCCACTGCCTCAGCTTCCTCAGCTGCTCAATACAGACTAGACCGGACTGCTAGGCTCTGGTTTACACAGTGTCCATAAGCTTCACCGTTGTTAAAATCGCATCTGAGACCCTCTAAGAGGAAATACTACTGAGATATAAAGCATTACCATCTAACAGGTGAGCACAATCTACTTTAAGAAAGTGCATTAGTTACTCCCCAGATAACTGATGGCGATAAAGGTAACATGGCACATGTGCAGGCAGCAAAATACCCAAAAGGATTTCTTAAACGTGTTGTTATTTTTCCATGTGGTCCACAATTAGAAACATCTTTTGTAAAAGTGCAAATTAATTCTGGAATTCTATCAAAATGAATTTTTCTACTGTCAGTTTCTGTCAAAGTCAATCATTTAGCTAATGCCACATTTCCTGGACCAGAAGCATAGGCTAGGTATGATTAAATCCCAATATGCTTAAAGCAAAACTTGTCATTTAGCTGTCAAACTTTGCCAGGAAAGTTGTTCAGCAGAGGGTAGCTGGACTGTTTCTAATGAAAACTATCCTATACTGTAGCAGGCGCATGAAAAAACCTACCTCAAAGATACTGTATTTCCTATCACGAGTAATGAGCAATTAAAAACTCATCACATTATACTTGTCTAAAGAGCCCTCCATATTTAAGATAGTAAAAAACATGCAGATGATTTAGAAGTGTTTACATTTCTTGCTAAAATGTGTTACAACTTTGCACACATGAACTTATACAATTTTCGATGTCTGAAGCTAAAATTACCTTAGCGGTCCAAAACAGTCATATGATTTTAACTGCCAATTAGTTTGATTTACTTGTGAAGTCCAGTGTGCAAAATCCACTTCTAAAAGAAATATAATACGTATAAAAAAATATATGGTTTATAAGTAGCTTTGGGTAGTGAGAAACTGGTGAAAAACAGGTTGAAACATATCTTTCTGAAGAAAAACCCTACCTATGCAATGACTTTTAAATTTTATTAGTCAATTTTCATTATATTTTTGTAGCTGCCTGTAAGCTAGTTTCGCAAATACTATTTTTGTAGGAATAATGAAACATTTATTTAAGAAAATCCAAGTGATTTTGGTTTGCTCACAGATATATGTATAGCGTAACACTAGCATCACCACTTACACACAAAATCAGTTTAACATAGCAGAATACCAACGATTTCCTCATTGCGCAGTTATGATCGAGCAGACAAACACTGATTCACCACTTCCAGCAAGTGAGAGTTTTCCAAAGCAGCTGCTACACGTTCTTTATCAGCAAGCTGTTTATTAACTGTGCAGAAAAGAACACCAAAGAAACCCGTCAAAACACTGGTATGCAATGTCTTTGTTAAAGCACTTTACAGCGAGGCAATCACACTGTTGCTGCAGTACTCGGGTAGACCGGTAGGTAATTCTGCAGACGCTACATACACCGCAGAGCTGCAGTCTAAAGTCAAAGCTAACACCTTATCACAGGTTAGACCAGTAAGCTGTTTATGATTCAGCAGCAGGGAGCTACACACGTGTAGGTGTAACACAAGAAGAAATTTTCCCCCAGCCTCTCCCCGTTTTCTGAGTCCTCCAAAACCCAGGCAAATCGATGACTAGCTGAGAGCACAGGTTGCCTGAGATGCTGTTTCAAGTATGGTACAGAACATACCTAAGTGTCATTATTACACATTCCTGTTCTGTAACATTCCCCAGAAGCTGACACACGTGAAGTCCCAGATACTAAACAGCTGCTCTGTAGGTGTGGGAGTCTCTCTCTTCTCTAGTTTTCAACACTAAAAAAATAAAAAAGAAGACCACACAACAGAGCAGTAAATAAACCCTACCTGCGTGCTCCGAGGCATGTGTTCCTGGTGTTATATGAACATCCAGCTTTAAAACCATCACAAAAGAAAAAGGTGACAAGTCAGCAAAACATCAGAAGCTCAAGTTCAAACTACTTAGTAATAAAATTATAATGCAATAATAAAAATAAGACAGTAACAAAAAGAGGAGGGAAAAAAGGACATTCTTGCCAGTACCAGTTACTGATATATAGCAGAATAAAATAAAAGTCTAAAATCACTAGAGCCTGTAGTGACAGGACAAGGGGTTTAAACTGAAAGCGGGGAGACTGAGATTGAATATCAGGAAGAAATTCTTCCCGCAGAGGGTGGGGAGCACTGGGACAGGTTGCCCAGAGAAGCTGTGGGTGCCCCATCCCTGGGAGTGTCCAAGGCCAGGCTGGATGAGGCTTGGAGCAACCTGGTCTGGTGGAGGGTGTCCCTGCCCATGGCAGGGGGGTTGGTCCCTTCCAACCCAAACATACTGTGATTCTATGACACACATTCCCACCTGCTTAAGCCTCTTGTAGCTAGGGGATGAGGCCCCAACCTCTCCTCCTCCCACGCTGGACAGCTCTGAAGGTAACTTCCCTCCATGACCCCACTTGCCCTGGACGTGACTGTCAGAGAACCGTAACTGGGCACTGGGATTTTAGCCCACTGCCCTCTCTGGTTCCTGGAGTGTTTCCCTCACCCGTAATATGAAAAAAGCTCTAGTTATTTTGCACGGTAAATTAGTTGGGTTTTTTTTTTTTATTTGCCTTTTTCCTTTACACACCCAATTCCCCTCTTTCGCCTTCTGGTGCGATGTGGTTACTCACCTTAAACCTCTCAGGCAGGGACCTGATCAATTTAACCTTTATGGAGAGGCCGATCAAGGTCGCCATGCTGCAGTGAGGAATGGTGGGGGTGAACTCCACCACCACCGTGCTTTCTGCATCGTTCACCTGTTGAAAACCAAACACTGCCGTCACCCCAAGCTACCTGGAGGTACCTCATGTGAAACGCAACGCGCACCTGCCCTCGGCCGCTTACGGTTTTCTTCACCAACATCTTGAAATACTACGTTTAGCGGCAATAGACCGCTTCAGCGGTCTATTGCCGCTAAACGTAGTATTTCAGGATGTCGGTGAAGTAAGGACGCTAACCAGCTGGCAGCGAAGCACTGCCCACGGTGGGCCCGGGCGGGCAGGCCGCACTGGCTGGGCAATCAGGGCGTTTAGCGGGGACACCACCTTCACTCGCACTTGCTCGACGACATTCAGCTCCTCCAGGGTGAGGGGATGCTCGGGGTCGTTAATGGAGCGAATGAGATGTGCGGATTAAGGAAAGCGGAACGGAGCTGCACGGCCCTGCCCTGCCCTGCGCCGCCCGCCCCGCCGCCCCGGCTCTCCCCTCCCGGTAGGATATCGAAGATCTCCCGGTCGTCGATGGAGTCGGGCAGCTCGTCGTCCTCCTCCCGCGCCGTCACCGGCCGCTCCCCCGAGCGGCGGTAGATGAGAGGGTTGGCGTTCTCCAGCGGCGCCCCGCCGCCCGGCCCCGGGCCCACCATGACCCCTCGCGCAGGCCCGCGCCGCTTCCGGGCGCCGCCGGCGGGGCGGAAGGAGCCCGGACGCCAATCGCCGCCGCACCGGGCGCGGGGGCGGGCGGTGCTGGGGAGGCTCGGTGCTCGCTTCGCCGTGGCGGCAGTGCTCTCGTGTGGGCAAGGAGCGGCACTGGCGCCCGGGGCAGCGGCGGTGGGGGGCGCTGGGCAGCTGGGAGGGGGCGTTCGGCGGCTGGATCCTCGCACAGCCTTGAACTGAAGGCCGGGAGTAACGAACGGCTTCGCCGGAGGCGGTGACGCCGCAGCGTCTGTGAGGGACCTCTGAAGCGAACTCTGGGCTGGCAGGGATGGGTAAATTAAATTGCACGTTAAATACAAAATGTTCTTGAGTAAAATTATTTCTTTCACGTTTAAATTACTTTGAAAAGGCAAACTGTGTGTGAAAAAGCGTTCAAACCTGAAGAAGCCAGAGTGATAGAGTGCAGTGATGACATATGTTGGCGTCATACACCCCTTCACGATGGCGTTAAAGCCCATACTCCTGTGTAGACATACTGTCTGCTGTCTGGTTTAGCTCCCTTGGCACGTTTTACATCCTTGCCAATGACCTGGCCGAGGGCATTGCGTGCACCCTCAGTACGCTTGCAGGTGACACCAAGTCTGGGGTGAGTGTTGATCTGCCCGAGGGCAGGAAGGTTCTTCAGAGGGATCTGGACGGGCCACATCGATGGGCCGAGGCCACTCTGGGAGGCTCAAGGCCAAGTGCCGGGTCCTACACTTGGGCAACAACAAACCCCTGCAACTACAGCCCTGGGGACGAGGGGCTGGGAAGCTGCCCAGCAAAAAAGGACCTGTGGGTGTTGGGTCAACAGCGGCTGAATATGAGCCAGCGGTGTGCCCAGGTAGCGAAGGAGGCCAGGGCCATCCTGGCCTGCATCAGGGACTGTATGGCCGGCAGGACCAGGGCAGGGATTGTCTCTCTGTACTGGGCATTGGTAAGGCCGCACCTTGAATTCTGGGTTCAGTTTTGGGGCCCTCACTCCAAAACAGACACTGAGAGGCTGGAGTGTGTCCAGAGAAGGGAACGGAGCTGAGGAAGGGGCTGGAGCACAAGTCCTGTGGGGAGCAGCTGAGGGAGCTGGGGGTGTTCAGCCTGGAGGAGAGGAGGCTCAGGGGAGACCTTATTGCTCTCTACAACTCCCTGAAAGGAGGGTGCAGAGGGGTGGGGTTGGTCTCTTCTCCCAGGTATTAATAAGGGATGGGACAAGAGGAAATGGCCTCAGGTTGGGTTTTTTTCATGCCTGCCACATCAAGTCACGGTCACAGATAAGAAGATGTGAACTTGCTCCCCAGGCAGACGTTGGCAGTTTCCCTGGCGGATGACAGAAAGAAAAGAGGATTTGGATGGAGCTGGGACTTGCAGCTTCAAAAGATGCTGCAGCCAGAAGAAACGACATATATCGTGGTTCCGTTGTTCAGTGCTGCCTTACAGAAAGGGTGGTTACCTCAGGTGTGCTTTTAACTGCAGGGAGTCAGGCCAGTTTGGGCTTGCCCTGACAGGACCTGTTCTCACCATTGCTGAAGATTACTGATCAGTTTAAACATCTACTGATTTAAATCAGACAAGCTAACTACGTGTGGGCAAAGTTCATACTTAGCTCTGCTTTCATCTTCGTTTTTTATCTTGTTCAGTTAATATATTGATGACATTGGCAGAAAGTTCACTTAATCTATTCCTCTGTTATCTTAAATCGGTCTTTCAGTGAGTCTATGTTGCTTTGTTAATAAATTTTGCTGGTAAGCATAGTTTTTCTGGCTGCTTAGGAGACAGAAAATTGACTGGCTGAGCTGAGTTACCCATAGTGGCACAGATGTTGGTTGAGTATAAAAGTGGTTGGTTGGGGTTTTTTAATTGGATTAAGATACATTAGTCTAGCAGCATAAGAAGTGCATATTCATTGGGTTTCACTTATGGACAGTGGTCAACTTAAGTTGCCTCATGGAATCTTGTTTTTTCCAACTCCTTGCTCCCTGCCTCATGTACATATGGATGGATGGGTGTATACATAGATAAAGAGTCACATGCATCTATGCCCACATGTCCAAATCTGTCTGTTGGTTGAGACCTGTCTTGCTAGTTCACAAGAAGAATCAACAAAAGCCCAGGGCTATTCCTATTGGACTGGAACAAAAACAAATGCAACAAAAAGGATTTTCCAGAAAGATTTGAGGGAAGTATAAAAAATAAGAGGCAAGTTATGTTCCACAAGGGATATTTGTACAGTTCCATGTGAGACTAGTGAGAAATTGGCACACTTTTCCAAAGCTGTTGCAACCCAGAGACTCAGGGACTGTGTAAGAAATAGAGCAAGTAGCTCTGAACTCTCTTGCACAGAAAATCTTGTTTTACCTATCTCATTTGCAACCCTTTTTGTTAAAGAACTGACGCTGACAAACCTTTGTATCCCAAGGAGGATGAACCTACATGATACATGACCTGTGGTGGTGAAGCTGGCTTCCCAGGCTTTGCAGCTGAGTGCTGATGATGACACCATTCACCCAGGAGATGTGAAACGAATCAAGGTGGAAAGGCAAAGACCCATTACGTAGAGCGAGTTTCGCCAGTTGAAAACTGGGAGTTAGTGGAGCAGGCTTGCACTCCAACCTCCGCTGAGGCTGCGCATAGAGAGGAAGCTATCACCTGACCCTCGACTTGAATCTCCCCTTTAATTCTGAAGAATTCAGAAGGCCTATTTTTGTTCAAGAAGGGATAAAGAACTATTTTGGAAGCTGGAGGCCAGTCCCTGCTGGAAAGCGCGTATAGTTTCGTTTATGGTACAGACGTGCTAGCCCTCACTAAATGTTCTGCAAGAATTAACCGGTTGGATTTTTTGACTTTTTTTTTAATTGTTACTTTCTAGTTATTTGTAATCTGCAATCCTGGTTTTTTGGTGATGTTTTTGTTGTTTGGGGGTTTTCTTTACAAGAATTTAAGCTCTTCAAAGCTTCACTTTTTCTCTGCCTGTAGGATTAACAGCAGATTAACTACGATTAACCTTTCGTTGTTCACAGGTCGTGTTGGGTCATTTTCAGGTTGTCCGTTTTGGGGATCAGGTAATAATTAGGTGTGTTACACTAAGGGATTGTATTAACACTCTGTATCAAGTACAGCTCTGAAAGTGCTTAATGCAGCGCATGTTCAAAAGGGAATTTAGCTGCACTCCCTACTCAGTGCCTTCAGCAGGGACCTTTGTACCATTCCCTTCCGCATAAGAGCAGAAAATAATCGAGTCCAAACGGAGGTGGAAAATGGCTCCTCAAAGCCAGATTTCTTTGCTTTGTACCTTGTTTTGTAGCATAGCATTCATCACTTGCGGAGCGGAAGGTAAGATGCAAAATCTGTTGTTATTACTGCTGTTGGGGAAGCAACTGTGCTAACAAATTGCAGAGTAGTGATTTTCTGTCTCAGCTCTTCTACTTATGTTAGCAATCTGCAAAAGTATCCTAATAAGCTTGGATGCAAAAATGACTGGGTTTCTGAGATGAAACCATTTCTGAGATGATTTTATTAAAATGAAACTTTCTATCTTTCTTAAAAGGTAGACAGCAAAAACATTTCCACATTACCCAAACAAAATATTTTTAAGATCTTGTTGGATGATAAATTTAGAAAATGTTAGTAATTTTGACAGTTGCTGTTGGCTCTGAGTTTTGTTTATAAGCTTTATGCTTAAACTATGTCTTACCTAGCTCCAGTTGTCATTGGCAGAGCCAGCTATGGGAGTGTTTGGCAGGGGGTGTCTGTCATTGCACCAAAGCAAAATGAAAACTGAACAAAATTGAAAGGAACAAGCTGAAAACTTCTGAATTAAACAGCCAGTAAAAAATGCTTCATTGAAAAGTCTGCCCAGTAATGACCAAGATGCAATTTAATATTTTTTCTTTACCTTGTGTGTTCCTTAGGACAGAATGGTGCTGAGCCAGAAGTGACCATTGCACTTGGACGGCTCAAAGGGAGACAAGCAAACGTGAAGGGGACAGACAGACTTGTAAATGTTTTCTTGGGGATTCCCTTTGCAAAAGCACCTGTTGGATCCTTGAGGTTTTCCCCACCTGAACCACCTGAACCCTGGAATGGTCTGAGAGATGCAACTTCTTACCCACCACTGTGAGCCATTCCGTTCATTTGCATATAGGACCTGCTCACGTTCGGCAGTGGTGTTTGTGCTAATTGGGGTACGGAGGTCTGACCTTCAGTAAGGAGCTTGTATTGAGTGGGAGTGAATACACTGCCAGTCCTGAAGTATTTCATAAGAACTGTGGGAGTAGGAACCACAAAGAATTCCTGGGAAACTCCTGTCTTCAAAAATCAGGCTTTCTCATTATACTGTCCTGAAATAGTGCAGCTTTTGAGGTACAAGTACTGAGCTGTGCTTTTACGGCTGGCACCTCTCACTGTGTATAAGTAACACAGAGTTTGAGCACCTTGTAGGAATTCAGTCTGTGGGGCAAAAGAAGGTGGGTTTTCTCTATCGTTGTTGCATTGTTGCTATTGCAGGTTTTTTTACTAATAGTCACACTTCCTTTCTGTTGTGAAGATGTCCTCAAGATCTGTCCATGTTGAAAATAGCTGAGAAAAACTTCAAAGAAAAACACCTTCCATTCAGAACTTCTGAGGACTGTTTGTACCTAAACGTTTACAGCCCTGCTGGTTCAAACAAGAAGGACAAGTTACCTGTACGTAAACCTGTGTGCATTGTGCAAAGTTTGCACCCAATGGTAGCTCCTAAGTCACTCAATTGCTTTTGAAAATGCAATGTTGCATTAACAACAAAATTACAATGCAAAATTCAAAGTCCACCAACACAAAATTCAGCTCCCGTTGAGCTTCAGTGATTTGGAGTTCCTAATTCTCTGATGTTGTCCTCCTTTTTGAAATGAAATCGACCAAGCAATGTATAAAAGTGTGTCTCACCCTTTTTTCTCCTCTAAGGTAATGGTGTGGATCCATGGAGGCAATTTCATATTTGGTGGTGCTTCTAGGTATGATGGTTCCGCACTGTCAGCCTACGAGAATGTTGTGGTAGTAATAATACAGTACAGACTTGGACTCCTGGGATTCTTCAAGTAAGATGGCCTGTTTCGCTTTTTACAAAATGCTTCCTATTGTGTTTTAAACATGGGTAGTTTTGTTTTCTACCTCAGCTGAACTGCTACACCAGCTTCCCACTGTTACAGTGGTTTAAACGGACATAGTTCACTGACATCAGAACATAAGAACGTTAAGAAATGTCTGTAAACTCCATTTACATTGTCCTTTGACTGTAGCCTGCTGTCAAATCTTAGTTGGGCCTGTTTGTTTCTGGATAGGATGTTTGGTTTTGCCTTTACTTCCATTTATTAGTGTGTAAAGCAAAAATCCTGTAGTGTAAAGGCCAGGAATCTATCCACGTACACATGAACAAACAGTAGAGGCAAGTAAGTCAGTGGGGGTTAGAGCTGACTATGAGAGGGTGCAGGTCTGTACCCTATACACATCTTCCCTTGGCCAAATTTGACACTCCGTACAAAATGTGAGTTGGTATTTATGCTGGTATTGGAAGAACTATTCCTTTTCCTGAGAAGGTGGCTTATACTGCTTTTCTTTCAGTACTGGTGATGAACACGCTCGCGGGAACTGGGCATTTTTGGATCAAGTAGCAGCTCTTCGGTGGATCCAAGAAAATGTTGAACACTTTGGTGGAGATCCAGGATCTGTCACACTCTTTGGTGTATCCGCAGGATCTTGCAGTGTTTTCACACACGTAGGCATGCAGTAGATATATAAAAAGTAAAGTCTTTAAAAAAATCTTCAAAAGATCAATTAGCATTTCATGCTCAATCTGATTTTTGAAAGTGATCAATGGCAAATTTTGGTCAGTCCGGACACTTCCCTGTAAGCACGTAAAAATATGTAATTCCCCACTGAACCCAGCAGTCTAGTCAAGTGTAAAGTTCTGGGATAAGGACCTTAATGTAGGATGAACACTTTCTGCTCTTCCCTTCTTGGCAGGTTTTATCTCCTCTGTCTAAGGGTCTCTTCCATAAAGCAATATCGGAGAGTGGAATTATAATCCCCCCTGATAAAGACTTACTTCTTTCAACAGATCTTAAGGTAGGCTCATATTTTGCATTTTAAAGCCTTTATAGCCTAAACTAGGATATTTCTTATATCTGATAATTTGGTTAAAAGAGAAAAAGGGAAAATCTGATGGCATATTATACAATGACGTTGATCAACTTTATTCTCACACCATACATATAAATATATAGATTAGGACTAAGCAAATTTTCATTCCAATAGTTATTTATTTTGAGTATTACTGGGCTCATTTGGTGTGAGGAATAGTGTTGTACAGTTCTGTGATTATAGTAGCTGTGGGTCAAGTTAGGTGTTTTCAGTTACACATGTGCCAGCCTAGGCGTATGTTCATTTTCACGCACACTGCAACTTATATAATACCTATGACATTTATATGGAAAGTTTCATTACAAGCCAGAAGGGACATTCCATTTTTATTCAGCTGTTGTCTTTTATGGAGGGACTTTATTTGAAGTAAATTATTTTTTTAAACCCCAGAAAACTTTAAAATGGAATTCCTGTCTATAAGTACCTTCTGATTTCTCCTCCTGAAACAGCAGGGAGCAATAATGTCCACCTCTCACAGGTTGATTTTCTGATTTTTCTTGCCTAATTTAATTTATGTTACAACCACATGTTATCTCTACAGCAAGGTTTGTCGTAGAACAGTGAATGGAAACACAGCAAGAAAGAGAACTATACCAGAATGGTTTCACATCATGATCCAGCTGTAGCATTTCTAGTAAAATAAAATACTTGAAGACCTATCAAGCTCACCTAAATCAGCCCTTCAATAAAACTATTAACAGTACTCTGTATAATAATTTTCTGTTTATAAATTCCTGAAAGACCGCCTCATAGCTAACAGGTTTTGTCTTTGTTGTTGATTTTCAGAAAATTGCAAGTATATTTAAGTGTGACATGAGCAGTTCACCCTCCCTGATAAACTGCTTAAGGCAGCAGGAAGCAAAAGATATAGTCTTCAACAGTGCGGTAGGTGAAACTTTACTTAGTAACGGATTCTTTTAATGGCACACTTGCAAAACTTAGTCTCAGCCTCTGACCAGAGTTCGTTGTTGGCCTGTTGCAAAGTTGATTTTTCTTAATTTTTGTCAAAATACCCCCTAAATATTGAAATAATTTCACATAATTTTTTCTTTAGAATTTTCAGTGAAGTGTCACAGCACCTGTAAAGTTGTGAGCAAGACTCGAGCGTACGTGTGTTTGGATGTCAGTTAGGAGCAGCAGAGGAAACCACTACATTACTCCATAGGATGACCCAACCAGGCTAGCATGTTATACTCTCGTGCAAAACTGTAAATGTATGTTGCATTGGCTGTAGATACATTTCTTAAAGCCCTTTTTTTGGATTTGGAACATTAAATGTGGACATTTTAATATGTGATTTAAAGGGGAAAAGGAAAATACTGTTAACAAGTAATTTGATCTTTTTTCTCCTCCTTTAGGAAATCCCATTTCTGCCCTTAGTATTGGATGGAGTATTTCTTCACAAATCACCCAACAAGATACTGGCTGGAAAGGAATTTAATGCAGTCCCATTTATGATTGGAGTCACCAACAATGAATTTGGCTGGAATATTAGATCTGTAATTTAATGGCTATTCTTCATTTTTTTGAGTGTGTTAACTGATGCAGGCAACTCTGAAGGTATCTGCTGGTAGGACACCTTTTAAGTACGGCCGAAAGGCTTTGCATTGTTGCAGATATGTACAAGGTAAATTTGCTTCTGTAGGGACCCAGAACCAGTTGGTCACCAAACAGTGAGACAGGGTTCATCCTGCAAATTAAACTACAAGGACATCCTTGGAACATCAATTTTATACAGCATTTCCTTACCTTAAAATTTTAATCCCTCATCCAGGCAGAGAGAGGACAAAGAATGCAACAGGCAAGGGCTGATTACTACAGCAAAAATAAACCCAATCCTTCCCCCCGCCCCGACACACAGCTGTTACACACACAGCGTTGGGGATTGATAGGTAGAATGTTTAAAAATGCAACGTCGGGCAGCAGCAGCAGCTTACCCTGTATGCCAGTATGCACTCTGCTGGGTGCATCATTGCCCCTGTGTTTCCTGTTACCATGCACAAAGGGCTATCGTTTGAAATTCTCAGCTGGGGACAGAGCGTGGAGATAAGGTGGGTGTCCCACCCGCTCTCAGTGCGTAAATTCTTTCTCATACGAATTCCATGGGTAACTCCAAAAAGTGAGCCGTTGCTCTACAGTGCACAAACTGCAGGGGGTGGATTGGTGTCCTCTCGTTTCCCTGCCCTCTTCTTCATTTCCCAAGGATTCATGTTCGTCTGTGTCATACAAGGCGTTCGTTCCGAATCTGCACGGTACCTGTGTGTCTCTGGGTGTGTGCTGGTGCTGAGTCCACCAAAGAAAGTGCGAAGTGAGATCTGTTCTAATTCGGTTTCCAGACAGAAGAGTCATTGTATGTAATGCTCTGAAAGAGGAGGAGCATCACCTTAGTTTTACTTCAAAGGGTTCAAACAACTGAACTAGAGACAGAGAGGCCACCAGTGACTTTCGAGATCTCCCCTACCAGAGGGAAAAGAAGCCTTTGAGACAGAGAAGGTTTTTTGTTTCAAGTCTGCCCTAATGCTCTCTAGTATTAGAAGTTTCTTAGACATGTGTGTTGATTTAAGAATAAACCCTTAGTATGAGTGGTTTATGTAGAAACCTTCGCCAAGGAAATGCAGGCTTTTCATGACAGCTGCTGCACCGTACTGCATTAATGCATATGATGTGATGCTTCAAAAGTGGGATAAAGTTGTTGCAATGTTAAAAATATTGCAGAATTTAAATGGCCCTAATAACATCCTGGTTTTTTTCTGTGCAGACATCAAAAATACCAGGTTTGAAGGAAATAGGAGATAAAAAATCAATCGCTTCAACTTTAGAGCTTTTCCTACCAATGATGGTAAGAACTGTTGCACTTAGATAAGAAGTGGAATCTCTTTTTAATGCATATACCTCATTTTTGAAGTTCAGTGGTCTCTGATTTCCTGTTTGATTCATGGTGTTGCTAAGACTTGAGGTCATGTTATGCTTGGACAAGAGTGCTGGCAAAGTTGTCAGGCCTACAGCGTCTGAGGTTGCACAGGAATAGGCTTGAGGCAGGCCTGGGATTTGGGCAAATACATTTTTCCCTCTAGACCTACGAACCAACATTTTTATCTTATGTATTTGTATGTAGGATTGCTCTAATAGTGTCCCTAATCTTCTGGTATTTGATGGCTGATCTCCTGGCTGATGAGTTTCAGGGCAGGATTTTTCAATGTGTGTACATTAAATTAAATGTAACTTTTAAAGTAGTTCCTGAAAACACTTCACACTCCTAGTTTTGCCATGTATCTTTCAAGCAGCAAATTCTAACACTAAAAACATAAGATGAACTTGGAGATTCCATTGTCTTGCCCTGTAGCCTAATAGTCTGTAAATCTTTTAAGGCCGTGGAAAATTTAATTTTGTTATTTCCATTTCTTTTCTCCTGAAGAAAACAGAAGCCAAAGGTATTATCAGGAAAAGCTGCTGGATCTTTGTTGATTCTTGTAAAGTTTTTGAGCCACATAAATCTGTTGCAAATTTGACCTGAGGTGGTATGTTTCATTTGGGTTTTGGTACTGTGGGGTTTTTTTCCCCTAAAAAAGGCATAAATCAGTTTTATTTGCCATCATGGTTCCCCATCAACATGTGTGCTACCATGGACCTTTCTGCCTTTGCAGAATCTCTGAAGTTTAAAAGATGACATTTTTAGTTGCTAATTCAGAGAGTGATACTTTTCCTGTTTGTTTCTTGTTTCCTCTTTTTCTCTGAGGATGTACCATCAGAGTTCCTGCCTGTGATAGTGGATGAATATCTAGGAGACACAGATGAGCCTGCTGAGCTACGGGACCGATTTCTGGACTTGCTAGGGGATATAGGAGTTGTTATGCCATCCATTAAAGCATTGAATTATCACAGAGGTGAGCTAATGAACACCAGTAGGACACTCAAACCTCTTACTATGTGCTGGATCAAATCACGTAGACATAAATCCTGTCGTGTGTAGGCTGCCCTGCTTGAGATTCCCGCTGGGAACTTGAGTGTGAAGAGTGATACAGGTCTGCAGGATTGTGTGAAGCAAGTGTATGTTCTCCTTTATCTTTGTATTAGTGTCTTGCACTTGTGCTCATAGTCCCAATACACTGAGAGCAGACCATGATAACACAGGTAAATGTTTGCTAGGTGAAGTACACAGGTTTAAAAATTAAAGCATATTAAAGGAACCTGGAATTTGTCCTTTGGCCACTGTTACTTGGGAAGTCAGCAGCTCTGTAGTCTGGAGATTTGATGGTATTTAAGTGTGGACAAGCCATACCAAAATACCCAGAACTGAAAAATAATTTGATGTTACTTTCTTTTCTGTAGTTTTTCCTTGGGTTAATCTTTTTGCTTGATTGTGTGTTTGGTTTTGGGGGTGTTTTTTGGGTTTTTTTTGTGTACCTGCTGTGAACTTTTAATTTTTAATTAAAAGCAAAAATACATATTTGAATGTAACATTACATTTAAAATGTGCACAGTATAAAGCATTGGGCATGTTTAAAGTAACATTTTAAACAGCTGATGTCAGCCATAATTTATGCATCCCTTCTTTAAAGCTCTAAATGTTATGTCTTCTAGAGTCTGGAGCTCCTGCCTACTTCTTCGAATATCAGCATCGTCCCTCTTCATACTGGGACAGTAAACCAGAGTATGTGAAAGCTGATCATGGAGATGAAGTTGGATTTGTCTTTGGAGGACCCTATCTGGCGGGTGATATTCAGCTACGTAGTAAGGAATAGACTCTTCAGTGTTCACTTACTCTCCTAACACTGGCCTTATTCTATCCAGTAGTGCTACTTCCATTTTAATCAGACTAAAGTGCTTATATTAACAGTGAGACCAAAGTATAACCTTCTCTCCTGGTAGAAATTCTTTAACGCTAAGTACAGTAGTCTTCCCTGGTCTTTATCATGTGCAGTTTGCTGTTTCTGAAGCACAGTAAGTAACACATGTCGTCAACAACTTAGCCTGTAGGACATTTGCTAGAAAACATCACTGTGATTGTACCAGCACCATTCATGGATTTGCCAAATAGCTTTGGCTGGAAAATAAATTGAAGGAAAGGTCAATTAAACTTGCAGGAGATTAGCAAAGTGCTTGGGAAGCAGGAAATCTGGGCTCTTTTCTTTTCCTGAGGAATTTAAGCTAATGTCTCCTCCTTTCCAGGGAATCCCACAGGCTGTCAGGCTCCAGAGAACAGGAAACTCAGTCTCTTTTGCAGATAGTGTTTCAGTTTTGTTGATTAGTGCAAGACTTAGGACTCCAGCCTTTCAATTTCTGCATGAAGATGTAATGGTTAGGTTACAGACTAATTTTTCCTATGTCTCAAGTAACATTTAAGCATTTTATTCAAAATGGAACCAGTCCATTGAGGAAGGATTAAGGATATACTCCCAAAATTGCCTTTGCCTTCCCAGTTTGGGCATTCTGATAGGATTCTGGTAGTTCTCGTTCCTTCAGGCAGAATCCCACGTTGTTACAGTCCAAATGAATGTGCCAGTTAGACACAAGATGCCACATCCTGAGGAATATTATGAATCCAGCAATTTGCTTTAATTGCATATGCTTAAACCAATAATATTCAGGATGCAGTATTTTCTCTCCAGTGAAACAAATTAGGAGCAGTTCTTATTTTGGCAAAGAAGCACAGAAATTCTACTTAGTTTAGGTGAATTCACAGGGGGTTTTCTGCTTTTATTTCTGCCATTTGCACAGTAGTTTATAGTCTCTTTCAAAGCCTACGTAAATGAAAGTACTTCCTTTTACTCCATTGAATTTCAGAGTAATCCAGCCAGGTTGTAAAAGCATTTGTTCATCTGTTCCTAGAGCCTTTTGATTTTGCTTTTATTTTGTATTTATTTTTTTACTCATGTTATCCTACGCTAGAAAACCCTGTACAGTTCTTCTGTTTGCCTGAATTTACTGACAGCAGTAAAAAAAAAAAAAAATTCTTGGTGTACTGAGATGCATTTTAATTAATAACACTCTGTAACTGAAATTCTTTTCACCCAGCTGATACAGTGGGCATATATGTAACTATATTTAAACGAATATTCTTGAAGAAATCGAATGTCATCATCTTGTATCAGGATGAAGAAATCTTTGCCTAGTCATGCTCTCAATAACAGGGAGGATTTCAGTCCCACACAACTCGAATGAGATCGGTGAAACTAAATCATGTGGCCCGTTCCTTGAGCTGTAATGGGGCTCAAGACACCTGGGTTGTTTTTTCGGTTCTGCTTCTGGTTTCCTGGAAAGCCACAGGCAAATCACCTCATTTCCTTGTACCCCAATGCCTCGGTTTGTAGAATCAGGATGATCAGGCTCATCCTATTCATAGAGTGCTGAAATCTCCTCTTGAGGACCGCTGTATTACACACCTGCATAGTGCAGGCATGGTGCCTCTGCTGTGATCAGTGTGTCAGCACATTCACAGCCTGACGTACAGCTTCAGCAGTAATGTTTTCGTTTCTACCACACACAATAATTACTTTGTATTTTGTTTCTCAGGTGAAGTTACAGAGGAAGAAAAGAACCTTAGTCGAACTCTCATGAAGTACTGGGCTAACTTTGCTCGAAATGGGTAAGAATCAGGAGATTCATGATGCATGTTACTGGTTTGTACTGTCTGCATAGTGACTTGACTGTTTTGTTGATTCAGGCTTAACTGCTGTGACTGAATTCCCCGGCAACTGAAAACGACGTTCACTCTTTCCTTCTTGTTATTTACAGAAATCCTAATGGAGAGGGTTTGGTTGAATGGCCATCTTATAACCTGGATGAAGAATATTTAGAGATAAATCTAAAACAAAAGAAAGCCAGGAAGTTGAAAGAAAAGAAGGTAGAGTTCTGGAGAAAGGTGATGTTGGAAAAGACAAACAACGAAAGAACGGAAAACAAGAAGGTTAAGTCAGAGTTATAATTTACAGTCTACGCATGCACATAATATACAAACTATTAGGACAGTAAAAGAAATTACTTGAAGTAATTTTGAGGATAAAATTATGTTTCCCTTCTTTTGACCTTTTCTTTACAGTTGTCATATTTGCAATTATTTGCTGTAATAATTCCAATTGATCTATTTCCCCTTTGTGACCCTTTATTTTTGCCTGGATTTGCCTGGATACAACAGAAGCCTCACGTATTAAATATAGTTACCAAATTTCCCCTTCAACTGAGGTTTGTCTATCACTTACCCGTGACTGAAGACAGAATGTAGCAGCAACTTTGTTTTAATAAAGTGAAATCAATAAAGACCCTATTTGCAAGTAAAGCTGGCTTTTGATGTCAAGTGTCTCAGCAATGGTCTGATTTAGATACAGAAATGTCCCCAGTGGAAGGAAGAAAAGGGAAACTAAAGAATGTTCTGGTTTGTAAGTCGGTTTAACAACAGAGATCGTGCATTTCTGACTGCTGTGATAGATAATCTGTGGCAGTAGTGCTGCAATTAGGACCTCTCAAATGTTAGAAAAGGGAGAAACGGTCTCCACTACCCACACATTTTTCCTTTTAAATTTAGCAATAAGTCCCTTAGGAGGATCAGCGTTGGTAACCTTTTTTTCACGCTTTCTGTCTTTTCCATGGTGCTCCAGGCTGTTTTCTGTGCTGTCGGTTCCAGATCTGTTTGCACTGGGTCCCAGGCTTTCATTACTAGCACTGGAGAGAGAGTCATTTGTACCAGCATTATTCCAGTGCCCTTACTGGCTGATATGCACCTGAACTGCCAAGAACAAGTCTTGCACACTTCATTTCAGCCATCTCAAGAACTTCTTTCCCTGTTATGCCGTGTTTGTTCCCTATACCTGGCTCTTAGGCTGCTCCAGCTATCCCAACCATATTCCTGACCATACTGCTACCTCTCAGCAGCATTATGCAGCTCCACAGGTCCTACGGGGCACTATGCATCTTTTCCCTCCCTTCTCTCGTCTCCCTGCTGCATCTCTGGAAGAATTTAAGATTGCTCATAGCTAATAATGTCCTACAACAATTAACTGGCCACCTCTTCTTTCTGAATGACTTTATTGGAAGAATTAGGGTGGGATTTCCTATGTCTTTCTGCCCAAATTCTGTTGCCAGTCAGAACTCAGGAGGTAGGGTTAGACTGCTAGCACAAGTGCTGTTTGCTGAGTGGGAATTACTACTAAGCATCTGTCCTTGCTCCTTTGTTTCAGCTACCGTGTTTTGTGAGGAATATAATCTCAGAATACTCCTAGCAGATTTTCATTGCACATACAATTCCCCTAAGGTCCTGTACCAATCCCTCTGAAAGGAGATTAGGCAGCACTGTACGTATATGCAGAGAGTGTATGCTTGTGTTCTAAGCAGAGAACTGCAGTGGAATGGACTTCTTATGCACAGGCACAGTGCTAAAAATAAATCACAGTGGAAAATGTCAAAAGATTTTACTCCTATCTACTTACTCGGATACTCTGTCCCATCCCAGAGACATCCTGGTGTGAGGTTACTACGTGCTGAAGAGGTAAGAGTGTTAAAGCTGTCCGAGCACTAGCTTCATAGACCCTAGCTCTAAGTTTCATGCACTCTAGCTTTGTTGAATACTCACCAGGGGCTCAGTAAAAAAACCAAACTGCCCTTGTTTTAATGTAGACATTCACCATACATACTTGAATCAAAATGTAATTATGAGCTCTCGTGCAATTACGGGTCTGTAAATATATTTGTCTGTATTTTTCAGATGTTGAAATCAAGAAAGGTGGCAGTGCTTGAAGTATAGAGGCAAATGTTACCAGATGGCAGGAATTTTGGGTTTGATTGATCCCTGACTTAAATATTATTCATTGATTGAGGGTAAGCTGCAAAATGGCCTCTCTTAAAACTAAATGCCACACGGGATTCAAGAATTCCCCTTGCCAGGTATGTAGCACTGTCTCCAGATCGCACAGGTTTAGTCTGTGTCAGTGGAGTGAGGGTTTCCCCCTTTGCAGAGCATACAGGTCATGGCTGTAGACCCATACAAAGTACCTACAGGCAAGGATCTGAAATCCCACTTGTTTATCTTATTGTAAGATAGGAAGAGTGTGCAGAAACCGGTTTGCACTGGTAATATTTTCAGGACGGCTGCTTCTCTGGGACTGGGGATGGGATAAGGGCTGAGACATTTTGCGAAATGGGTATTTGAGAGGCAAGTAGTGAGTAGAACAAAGAAAGACTGAAGAGTAAGGCTTGGAAAATAGAACAGTAACTGAAGGGGAAAAATAGAGGGAAAGCAAATGGGAAAGGACACATCTTAGTAAAATCAATAAAGATCAGGAGACAGAAAATAAACTGTTTATGCCGATAAAGTTTGTTTCAGCAAAAGGAGAATGCACAGCATTTGGCTTTGCAGCAAAGGACTCCTCCTGTCATTTGTGGGTCACAGGTGAGGTGAGGCGTGCATGCCCATCAGAATGGAAGCTAAGTCAAAAGCAGGGATTCTCCTAGTTCCACCTTGCATGGAAACACTTCTCCCATGCCAGGAACCGAAGCAGCCCAAGGTAAGTGGAGACTGTGAGAGAATTTGCAACAGTATTCAAGCAGGCAAACAGGATTTCAGAGTTTACTACAACATGGTACTTCCTTGGCTTCCAGGAAACCTTTATCACACAGATAAAGGTAGAAGATAATGTGTGCTAAACTCCATCGCTTGTACTCCAGGCACCTGTTTCCATTCACTGCATTTGGCAGTGCATACATCTAGCAGTACAGTATAGACTGCACATTCACAACAGCGCAGCATAATCCCAGACCAGTTTTATTGACATTTAATGTCATGAACTTGACTCCTGAGAAACAAGAAATAAGTCTCCCAGAGAACATCTATGCAGCCATAAAAATTCTCCTGTTAAGCTATTGTCCACATTATTTTCTTAAAAGCCCAACTTCAGCGTTGGCCCATTTGCCAGTGTATCCTGTGCACTAACCATACACTCAGAAACAGCTGATGCACGTGCTAGCATAGCATTGGCATCGTTAACAGCGTGGCTGCTGCAGCACAGAGCTCGGTACAGAGCGCGGGAGTCTCCTGATTACCACAGCACATGCTTGCGATGCTCGACAGGCGCTGAACGCGCACAGCTGAAGCTACCTGCCAACAGTTTTCTCTCTGAGCAGCCCGGTGTAAAGTGGACCGGGATGTGCTAGGAGGGCTGTAAATCACACCTGTGCAGATAGGCGTAGGAAGGTTAGGAGTAAAGTACACAAGTGCAGCCACAGGACACAGGACTGCGGGGCGCACCATGCGCATGCTGAACTGATGTAATGGCTGTGGGTCTCTACAGTCCATTTGGCTGAGAACAAGGGTGCAAGCGGCAAATTGATCTGTAGAAATGCTGCCTCTCACAACTGGGCGTTCTCATGATAGGAAATTGCGAAACAGCTTTTCTGGGGCAGAAGTTACTGAGCCTTGCTAAAGGCGAAAATAAAAAAAGGCTGAGCCCAAAGCTTACATAAACTAACTCAACCTCTCCGTTAACGTGGGCAGAAAATCTCTTTTATTTCTATTCAGCTATCCCTTCCCTCTTTTTCATATCATGCCGCAAATGACAGATGTGAGCTCACACCGAAGTCCATAACCCTCCTTCGGGGTTTTTCAGAGGCATTAAATGTACAGTTACTACCCCAATCCTTCACAAATGTTCCCACACTACAAAAGTTGAGAATTCATCTCTTCAGTGTTGCAAAACTCGTGGACGGTGCTAGATAACAAACCAACATCCATGGACACACAGGACTGGGTAACAGGTGAACTATCCACCCGACGGGAAAAGCTAGGATTTTTCTAGTATTGTTTTTATCAAAAAATATCCTTTTGTGAGAATAAAAATCCCTACAATTTTACTTCAGGAAAAGCACATTTTTTTAGTACTATTGGTTTGGATTTGCTCTTTGTGGCTATACTGTGTGTTCTTTTCACTGAGATATTAATACTGAAATGAAGTAAACAGATGTAATGAAGTGAAAGTGTAGTGCCTGCCGGGCCTCTTCACTGTGTACCATGTAGGAACCCGAACCTGACTGCGAAAGCTGGTAGTGTTACAGCAGTGGGACAAATCTCCCGGTGCAGCAGACTTTTCAAAGCGCTTTAAAGCACACACTCGATGCCTGAAGCTTTGTGAATAAGATTTCCAAGGAGCACGAGGGAGCCGGGGTGGAACCCGTGGGCCCACTCTGCAAGGCAGGACGTCTCTCTGTTCCCACTTGGAGAGGCTCGCGGGCAGGGCAGTGGCTCTGGCTGCCACAGCTAGGTTGGCTCACAGCCCGAGTATTGCTTTTCCTAATCGGTGTGCGCCTTGCATAACAGTTACCCGGAACAGAGTATATAAAGCAACCCGCTGAGGAGGTAAATGTGTGACTAGCTTGCAAAATGGCAACGGGAAAGGACACATGGCTGCTGTCCTTGATTGTCACCGTCGGCATCACAGCGCTGGTAGCGACTGGTAAGCTTCGGAAAGGTTTTTCGATATTGCTTTCTGTGAGGAGACAGAGCACACGTGCAGCCTGCTCACCCAGGGGAAGCCCAGCTTTATCGGAGGGCCCGGGCACCCAACCTTGTGCATGGACATTAAGTCTGAACAGCAAATAGTTCTTAATTTCTTTTTGTCACCTGTTTTCATTTGTCTTCTTTGCCTTTTTTGCAAATAGTGGAATCCAATTCCGGTCCCAAAATCTTGGGCTGTGCTGAGGCAGAGCAGACCCCAGAACTGCATTTGTAATTTGCTATTGCGAACTTTCACACCCATCTTACAATGAATCTTACCTAAAGGTTAACAGTACTTGTATATGCCAGACTACTCTCAGGTACGTTAGAAGCTTTTTCTTTTGGCTGTACATACTGTGAAGGGTCCGGAATACACTTTGTATGCTCACAGATCCTTTTCTTGAAAAGGAAATTACTTTTCTTAATGAGAGCAATCTATTGGACTTTTAACTAACAACCTGGATCAACAAGGATTAAGATCGATATGCAATTGGTAATGTGTGTGTGCAGTAAGACACATGATATACCTGAGGGAGATTATACATGCAAACCTATTAGAGTGAAGGTTAACATAAGGTCAGCTATACTGACCAGAGTTTGTTGAAGCCTTATGTATGCAAATCAATTGTTTAAGCAAACAAAAGGTGTCTATTTAAGTAGCTACAGCTCCTAGAAATCTAGCAATTACTTACAAATAGCCTGATCATGTGATTTTGTGTTCACGTCTTCCAGGACAAAAAGCAGAGCAACCAGAAGTGGTGACCAAATATGGGAGAGTCCGAGGGTACCAATTCAAAGTCGACACAGCTGAGAGGAGTGTAAATGTCTTTTTGGGACTTCCTTTTGCTAAGCCTCCGGTTGGACTGCTGAGGTTTTCTGAACCTCAGCCACCTGAGCCATGGGAAGGTGTCAGAGATGCCTCTTCCTACCCACCAATGTAAGACAACGACAAAACCACCGATCTTTTCAATAATTCTGTACTATATGCAATTCCAGGACACTGACGTACAGGGCAAACAAAAGCCACAAAGATAAATTCCTCAGTGCCATCTCGTTACTACCGGTAACTGTTACAATCAATGCATTTCTAAAGACATCTTTATAAGTTGCTCTTTTTATTAAAAACTGCTATCTAATGGGCATCGGTGATGAACCAGTATGGACCAGCACTTTGCCAATAACATTCTGGTTTGTGAGGATTTGGCCATTACTTAGCAATGTTTATGAGCTGTGTAGTTTTGGAGCAGAAACAGAAAGAAGCTGAGGAAATGTTGGAATAAAAGAAGAAAAAAAAAGCCGAGAGTCACATGCTTGATAGGACACAGAAGAAATGCAGGCCAATTCCATCTGTAGTACTGCCCTCAGTGCCTCAACATACTATCACGGTATAAAAAGCTATTGAAGACGGATAATAATTGATTTGCATTTTCATTGAAGTGATTTATAGCCACATGTATTTGCGTGTACATTTCTGTAACATTTCAAAGCGTGCAAAATGATATCTGCGTGTCACTGCGTACTGCTGTAGACTGTGGCTCCTTTTGACAGATCTCCTTAATGCCAGGTCAAAGGAAGAATATATATTAAAAGTAAAAAATATTTTATGTTTTCTGTTGCCAACAATCTAGAAATGCTTTAGAGATTGATTTCTGGTTTGCACTTTATTTTGGAAGTACTATACTTTGTATACACAGAGCTATCCTTTGTCTCTTAGAGGTTTTAATTATTTCTGTTGCTTGTTATTTTTCCATTTGTTCAGGTGTCTACAGCATAAAGTACAAGGACAGCTGTTTTCAGACATGATTACTAATAGAAAAGAAAAAGTTCTTCTCCAAGTGTCTGAGGATTGCTTATACCTAAATGTGTATACACCCGTTTCTGCAGAAAAACAGGAGAAGCTGCCTGTAAGCAAAATCATTATAAAACCTCTGGCGAAATTATTTTACAGCAGCCCTGCAAACTGTACCCTATGCAGACCCATAGATGCAGTTCTGTAATGATCAAGTGACGTGCTTTGCCCTGGTAAATATTTGCTGAGGTTGAAAAGATACACAGAATCTTAATTTACATATAAGATTTTATTGACATTTTAGCTAGGTAATCTTTGATTTCATCTAAACAATCTGGGAAAAGTCACAGGGCACTTGTATAATGTAAGTATTTAATAAAATCAATGCCATCTTGTGAGACTGCAGGCCTTATATTCGAAAGACTTCTGCCACTTGTGAAATGGAACTTGAAAGAGTGAGGAGAGAAACAGCACCGAATATTGTATTTTGGGTTATATTTAGTTTTTATCACTGGGAACTCTCACCTGTGTGGGCTTGTTTCTGATTTTGTCTTCCCAGGTCTTTGTGTGGATTCACGGAGGTGGATTGGTGTTTGGAGCAGCTTCGTCATACGATGGTTCAGCATTAGCAGCCTTTGACAATGTGGTGGTTGTGACAGTTCAGTACAGATTAGGTATCCTTGGATATTTTAGGTGAGACATTTTATCTCGCTTTGTGCCAAGTGATTTCCAAAAGTATGTGTGCAAAGCCTTCGTGAAGAGACATGCAGAATACTTGCTTGTGCAAAGAAACTCTACGTTTCTGAACTGCACGTGCAACAGTTGGGAACAATTTACAAGTCCCGAGTCAACTCCCCAGACTGTTCTGGTTCGATTGCTACTCTAATCTCTGAGCTGTTTATTTGGCAGCTGTGTAGATGAGCTCTGTGTAGAGAATGGCAGCTGGTTTCTTAGAGCACAGGTGGTATTTTTCTCTGCCTTTTTTCTTGCTTTGAGCATGAAAACAAACCAATTCTTTCTCTGAAGCACTGGTGATAAGCACGCCCGAGGTAACTGGGGGTATTTGGATCAAGTAGCAGCTCTTCGGTGGATTCAGGAAAATATCGTTTATTTTGGAGGAGATCCAGGATCTGTCACTATCGCTGGAGAATCTGCAGGAGGAATCAGTGTTTCCGCTCTTGTAAGTTCACAGTAATATTGAATTTTAATTACTTACTTAGGAAAAAACCCGAAGACTGTCCGCATTCATTTTTAGGATCTGCATGAAAAGTCAGTGAGAGAACAGGGATAGTTTTATAGTAAATGACACATCACCTTGATCTATACTACAACGTGATATCAGTACATCTTCTGATTGATGACAATGTTCTTTTCATACCTAAATCTGGTAGTTCAGACCCAACGTTACTCCTAATCTACTGAATTGAATTCTGGGTTAGGTTGGGTTTTTTCTGCAGTGTCACGAGTGTGATATAGTCAGTCTGCCAGGCCTCCCTGTATTTATATTTATCCTTATGAGAAAAATCCTTCACGAGGATATATTGCTCAGTTCCTGTTGGCTTTGACAGTCACTTGTGTAACCGAGACGAGTAGTCATGACACCAGAACGGGCATTTAGTGACACAGTGATAAAGTAAAATTTTCACGCCAACACTGAGCACGTTGGCTCTTCTCCAGTCTCTCACAATTTAGTACAGATCACCCAGTGAACCCAGGGTTCCTTGATACGTGTGATAAAAATCCCTGTTTCCTAAGCTCCCGCCCTCTGGCCAATAGATCTTTATTCCCCTTCTGCAGCACAGCCAGACTATCCTGGCCACAGTCATATTCAGTCCACATCTGGCCTGCAGCGTAGTTCCATGAAGTCCTGGAAGCAAGGTGCTGTTGGAGGGGCGAAAAGGCAGGCATGAACTCCTTACCCCGACAGCGCTGCCGAAGCCCTTTGCATAGTTGGACTACAATCCGAGGCAACAGAGTAACAGTCTTACGACAGTTGTTTTCAAGATGTTTTAAATGTCAGTCCCTGCAATTCTAAGGAAGTCGGTGGTGAGAACATAACGCTTGTCAGGCTTGTAATGCCCGCTCTTGCTTTTTTACAGGTCTTATCTCCCCTGGCAAAGGGCTTGTTCCATAAGGCCATTTCAGAGAGCGGTACTGCAGCCAGGCTTTTGTACACTGACCAGCCTGAGAAGGAAGCACAAGTGGGTATCTTGTGGTATTTTAAATTACTTGTCCACATAGTTTTGCATATCTTAAACTGTTTATTCCAAAAAACAGATTTTTTTTTTCTTGTGAAACTACAACCACAGTCATTAAAGACAGTATTTCTGTGTGCAAATAATATATGTTTAATGATGGTTTGCTTTTCAAATACCCAAGTATCCACATATGTCTGAGTGCAAGAAAAGTCTAAGGAAGCAAAGAGAGAAGGCAGGGAAGAATTATGAAACATAAAGGAATACTATAACATGTATACATATGTGTATATATATATATAAAAAATACTGTAACATGAAAAGCTGACCTATAATTTTTGGCTGGAAATTGATACTAGATTCTCTTCTCCTCCCCTCCTTTATGATGCCTCTTGTATGCAAACACCACTTTATTCAATTTCTTTATATTTGAAAAGAAGAGCTGAGTGCAACCCAATTTTTTTTTCTCAGCTTCCAGGAACCTAGATTTGATAATCTGGGGTATAAAAAGGCAACATTATAATGAGGGGTGTCTCTAATGATAACTCTTACTCCACCCAGAAAGATATCATCAAGAGTAGTGTAATGTGCTCTTTGTTGCCATCTACATGGTTGTATTCTGACTGTGCGACACGCTGACTCCTGGATGTCACCCTGCCTTCTCAGCCCAGCGTGGTATTTACCAGAATGACAATCTTGGCCTATTTCTGTATCAAAAATATATTGGAGAAGTGTGGTTTGTCCTCCTGCTCAGCCCATAGTGTGAAGGGTTATGAGGGTTTCCCATTCTCTACCTCTGCAGCTGGAATGTGTTTAGCTTCTGCTCCTTGTGCAGAAGTGCAGGCTCCTCCGTGCTGAACTCTGGGGTTCGGTGGCACGTAGAGCCTTCTCTGGGGAGTGTATGAAAAAGTGGGTGTTTGTCTTTTATTGATTGCAGAGAATTGCTACTGCCTCTGGCTGTGAAAAACCCAGTTCAGCTGCAATAGTTGAATGCTTAAGAGAAAAAACAGAAGAGGAGGTAGTAGAGATAACACTGAAACTGGTAGGTGAAATTATACTTCTTGCATTTAAATGACATTTCAACAGAGTACGCTATTTGTGTGTTGCAATAGTAGAAGAACTTGGAGTGAATGTAATAGCTGACTTTCTTGACCTTTCCAGGATTTGACAACCCTGCAGCTCTGCCACAGCTCACCCGAACAATGTGAACAGGTTATTTCCCTTTCATTCTGCATGGACTTTGAGCTGCTTGTGTTTTGCCATCATGTTCTACCAGAGGAAGGAAAAGAGTGCATGCAATGTCACAGTTTCTGCTGGAGAACCTGAAAATTAATTAATATATTAATGTCCTACTTAACATTTCTTATTACAGTGCTGGCTTCCAAGTTCCTGTGTGGTTTCAACACCAGTTAGTTTTTCCACTACCGCTCCACACATCCGTAATAGGATTGAACTAAGAAGAGATGTAAACTGGATATCAGCACCCATGTTTCACAAACACTACAAATATAATTGTAATCTTCACAGAATCTTCTGCCTAGTGCAGAAAATCTGTCAGAGAAAATTTAGAGATGTCTTGAATGCTATTAATTCTTATATTTTCACTTGGGACTTAATTTGTTTTGCTTTGGAACTACAGTAAGAATCTGAATCTTTTTTCGAGAAGCACAATTCGTGTATTAATGAAGCCTGCTCTTCCCCCCCCAGCCTTCCTCATTCATCAGTGCATCTGCAGATGGCGTATTTTTCCCAAAGAGTCCCAGGCAATTACTATCCGAAAAAGTGATCAATGCAGTCCCATACATCATAGGAGTAAATAACTGTGAATTTGGATGGGTACTCCCTATGGTAAGAGACTTACAATGCTGTTATTTAGATATCATTCTGTTATTGTAAGATTTTCTAATAAACATGATTCTCTCTGTTATGCAGGTAATGAAATTTCCTCCTTACATAGATGGTCTGGATAAAGATGTTGCACGTCAAGTTCTACAGAGCACCTTAGCATTACCACTAAAGGTAAGAGACCATTTTCAGAAAAACCCTGCGCTGCTTCTTCACTGGACTGGTTCTGTATTTGTACTCCTGGAGGGGTATATTTTAGAGGCAAACTGTGTTCTGTTTGACAGCTTCCTACCATGGGGCAGTAACAGGCAACAGATATGGTGTGTTCCTGTTGCCACCAGCGATATTGAAAATACACTTTACATTCCTATCCTAAATGCCCCTCTTTTTAAAAAGTTCATCTGTGGAAATCCAGGAGTGACTCAGGTACCTAACCATAGACCTCTCGTGACATTTTAGATACCCTGGGTTGCCCAAGACATGCATGGTACCAGCAGGTATGACACAAGACCTACGGCACACACCGTTCTGAAGCCGTAGCTGGAGGCTAGAAAGGATAACCTGAGATGTTTCAAATGACACTAAGAGACCTATATTTAGGTAGCTTGAGGTTTTGCTTCCCTGTAATTTACAAAGCTCTTGGCCTTCCGGTCCCTTAGTGCTCTCCTGAAACTACAGAATGTAAAAAAAAAGGCAGATGAATATGTAAGAATTAAGGACTTTATAAACATGGCCAGTACTTGCACTGGATCATTCAGTGTCACAGACATCCAATATGAACTTGGAAAGGCAGAGCCCAGGCTTGTTGTGAAAGGGAGTAAATTATGGCCATCCACAACAATAAATGAATTTTGTGAAATCCAACAGGATTTCTTTTCTCGTACGAAGGCTATTTCCATAGAAAGGAGAACAGACTACCACACCTATTTGTCAGCATCACTGATGTTTATCTAACCATACGTGATCCTGCGTGAACCTCTTTTCCCTGAGAACATCTGTATCTGGTAGCTGTGTAACTCCCAGTTCTGAGCTCTGAGCCACACTGGCACAGCGGAGGGTTTTCTCTGAAAGAAGGTGATGTTTGGGGTTTAGCCAGGCATGCGCAGACGGCACGCTCAATTAGTGCTGTTACTCTTCATAATATTCATCATCATTCTAAGAACTATTCTTGTTGTTCGTTTCAGGATGTTACTTCTGAAGTTGTTGATCGAGTATACGATGAATACATAGGGAAAGCAGAAAACCGTGCTCAGGTGCGAGATGGCCTTCTGGATGCAATAGGAGACTCTTTGTTTGTTCTTTCAGCCATCGAAGTGGCTAGACATCACAGAGGTGAGCCTCTGTTGTGGTTTAACTCCACGAAGCCGCTCTCACAAATCCCCCTCCCCTCCTCCAGTGGAAGGGAAGAATTGGAGGAAAAAGAAATAAAGAAGCCCATAAAACTAGAGATAAGAACTATTTACTAATTAAATCTAAATTAATACATACAAATACTACTAATAATAAATAATTAAAATAATAGACAATAAAACATAGGATACAATACAATACAATTTCTCACCACCCACTGACCAATGCACATCCAGGTGCTGAGAAGTGAGAGTCAGACCCAGAGAGCCCGAGAGCCGCAGCCCGAGAGCTGTCGCAGCACATTCCGAGCAAACCCCATCAGCGATAGCATGACCAGGAAAACTAAACAAACCCACCAACGCCCCCATGAAACAGCCAGCACAGGAGTGAGCAAAGCAGCTAACGCAGGAGTCAGGGGGAGTGTTAGCAAGTGTACGGGAGTAACCGAGCAAGAGAGTGAGAGTGAAAGTAATGGCTACCAGACCCCCTCCTTGCGTGAACCCCGAGCGTGACGTACTATGGAAGGAAACTCTCCCTTGGGCAGTTGGGGTCAGCTGTCTGAGCTGTGGGTCCCCTGCACTGCCTGCAGCGAGACAGCGAGAGCTGGGAATGCAGCTGCAGGGTCAGAAGTGGAGAAAGACCTTGAATCTGGTGCAGGCAGTGCCCAGCGCCAGCACAGACCTTACCAGTACTTCCCTCAGCACCCAGGAACACAGCTCCCTAGCAGCCACGGTAAAGAGAGGTAACTCCTTCCTGACTGAACCCAGCACAGCCTCTAATTCTGCATCTATTAGAAGAAATGCAAAATTCCACCCTGGGCTGTGTTTGTGGACAGTATGCATCGCGCTTCACTATCCAAAGAACTGAGAGTGTTTTCATTTTATCAAAATAGCTTGTAATGAAAGTTTACCGTCTTTTGTGGCAGGTACTTTCAGCTCTCAAACAAACACTCTACTTCATGTTTTCTCCTAGATGCTGGCAACCCAGTCTACTTTTATGAATTTCAACATCGACCAAGTTCAGCAACAGGTGTTGTACCAGAGTTTGTGAAAGCAGATCATACAGATGAGATCGCCTTCGTCTTTGGAAAGCCATTCCTAGCCGGTGATGTATCCAGGCTTACTGAAGTATTCCTTTTAAAACATCATTAATACTAATTTTATTTACTGGAGGGCTTTTAGAATAAACTTTCTCTCTTATAAATATTGAAATCAACATAAACATTTTCTGTCTTCAGTAGTAGTTACTTTTCATGAAATCACGGATCTGCCGTTCTTTCTCAGAGTTCTGCTCAGGTAACACTCCTGTAGCTCAGCATAACAAGTAGAACTGATCACAGTCTGTCGGAATTGATAGAGCTGCTACTTCTTTGATCATCAGGTTTTTAACGTTGCCATTTCACCTCTCACTTCGCAGGGAATGCTACGGAAGAAGAAAGTAAACTTAGCAGAACTGTTATGAGATACTGGACTAACTTTGCTAGGAACGGGTGAGAATCATAATGCTAATCACAGCTCAAGTTTCATCTGTAACAGCAATACTTTTGTGGTGGTTCCTATAAATTTGGCAGAATTTAAGATACATATTGAAGCAAATGATTTCTATTCTTAATGATTGCAAAAAAACCCTTTTAAATAAATCTGCAGACCAAAAAAAAAAAAAAATCCAAGAGCTATTACTCCATCTACAATAGAGTTTTAGATCCAAAAGTAATGGCAATTATCAAATGTTTGCTATTCCACTGATAAGCATTTTGATAAAAAAGATCACATAATCTGAGCTGATGTTACTTTTCTGACATGCTTTCAGCCTGAGCAGTCAGAGCACACTCCGTAGGCTAACTTTTCCTATGCTTGCCAGAAATCCCAATGGAGAAGGCTTGGTCCGCTGGCCTCAGTATGATCTGGATGAAGGATACCTGGAAATAGACCTCATGCAAAAGGCAGCAAAGAAATTGAAAGAAGGCAAAATGGAGTTTTGGACACAGCTCACGGAACAAATGGTGAACGAAAGGAGAGAACACACAGATCTGTAAGAGTTGTGGAGGGTATAGTTTGCTTTTAAAACCTAAAGTAGTGTCAAACAAAATTAGTTTGTCAGGATGCAGTGTTTAATAATCACCTTCTAACCCATCGTTATGTAATCTGTTGTCATGATCACAGCAAAAGGAGAGAATCAAGCAAAATTCAGAATGCTTGTGGGACTAAAAATCACTATTTAATGAAGCAAGCAGAAAAACCCTACAATCTTCCAGGCTCAAAAAGCCCAGGGTACCTACTCAGTGGATATCAAAACTGAATAATGCACCTGTGAGAAGGGGGAATGAGGAGGAAGTTGGCAAATATATGGAAATCTGTAAGAAATTATCTATACAGAATACACCATGTTTCAGAATATGATGTTATATGCTTATTCCCCTCTTCTTTCAGAAAAGAATGGTCAGTTGTCATTCTTACAGCCTCTTTCCAATTTCTTTAACTGGAAATAGCTTGTAGGGAGCCGAGGATCCATCCAAAAAAATCTGCGAGATGGGCTTGACATCTCACAAATGAGGACAGAAAATCTCTACTTGTTTTCTTGTTTTGTAAACTGTTATGAATAAATGTTGATTTTGACCTTTTGGAATTTCCTTTTCTTTCTTTTATCTGATATAGGCTAATTCAAAGAGGTTAAACCACATGCAAGCAGCCAGAAATGTGTCCATTTTCTTTCTTCAACCTAAAGGCTGTCAGATATGAATTTTCCAGCTTTCTTTGCACGACCCGAGTTTCAAGGCTCTAGGGTTTTCACAGACTATTCTGTGGTGTGATTACCTGTTGTTCACCCCTTCCTGACAAAGAATTCACAGTTCACTGGCTGGAGGGAGGAAGCGTTGCTGGCAGGACAGACACCCACTGAGACAGAGGGGAGAGCAGAGTACAGTCTTGCTCACAGCATGTTGTTGGCTCAACGCTGTCCATGGGCCCACAAAGGGAAGACCTGCTGATGTGAAAAGCATGCACCCACAGTCTTCCTCCTTTCGAGGGCACTAGCAGCAGTGACCTTGGTCTTGGCACATTTGGAATGCTTCAGGGCACATGGGGGAGTGGCTTTCTTGAAAAGTTACATGACAAGCAAGATACAGTTGCCAGGCACAAGGAAACACACAACTTAAGCGTCCAAGCATCTGTAAGAACTCATAACAATAAACAAACAGCAATAAATTAGGTCTAATTACCCCCTCAACTGGTGTTGAGCTCACCCTCTCAACACCAGTTAAGGGGGTAGTTAGACCTAATGTCTCCCACAGGGTCCCACAGCGTCCCACAGTCTACAGGTACTCTTCCCAGGAGGGGTTGTCATGGTGACAGCCGGAGTTCCTGCCTGCAGGAGTTGATTTCTGGAGGGAATCTTCCTCCTCACCCCCGGGTTCACTTGGGCTTGCTTTTACACACTGGTGGATGTCGAGCAGTGGGATCTATACTGGCTATCACTTTTTGTGTGTTTTTTCCACAACTTGCAAAAACCCCTAGTTCTTGACATTACTTGCAAGGAGCCATCGTTAAGTAACAGCTAATTGTAGCAAGTGCACAACCATACCGCTAGTTCTGTCACGTACTTCTTACTGCATCACGTGGGTCACACCGGGCATTTTATTCCTTTCCCTGTTGTGATCTGAAGTAGACTTTGAGTCCATTATTGGTTTCTTTGTGGAATTAGTGTTTCTGTCCTTGGAGGTTCACAAAAATCATCATCTTAAACAAAACAGAAAAAGTCCCATGTGTTTGTGAATGCAAAGTTATGGGTGTAACTTCTGTGGAAACGTCAGGCCCGTTATTTTATTAGGCACATACGATACCAAAGTAGTTTCTGACTGTGTGAGCAGCAGCGTTCTGTCCGTCTGTATACTTTAACACCCCAAATATAACGAATGTTATGCTTTCAAACATTTGAGAAAGGAGTAACACTAGGGCCACAACATCTGGGTTACCTTTAAGGAGCAGATTCCTACATTATGCTGCAAACCACGTTTTATATCTTCAGCATGAATGGTCACTTAGTACAGATACCTGGCTCGGCTCAAGATAACTGTACTTACCCATTAAATACAAATGCATGCACTGTGCACCTCTATTTGAAGAAATTCTTAGCAATATATTTAGCAGATAATACTCAGCAAGAACTGCTGCTGCTGTTCTGTTTTTCACATTCTGTCAACAGGACACTTAATGGTTTTTTAAAAATGTATTAATGATACATAATTTTATAATTGCTTTTCTAAGCTGGTGACCAAGTATGTTTGTTCTGTGCCATTCCTGCTTCCCAGGTCATCTCTCCTCTGGCAAAGGGTTTGTTCCATAGGGCCATCTCACAGAGTGGAGTTGTAGACAGAACTGAGAACTGACCGTCCTGAAAAACAAGCTAAAGTAAGTAATTTTAAAATGTGTATCGTTCCACATCTTAGTATTTTAACGGTATTCAGTATTATTACTGACTTTTTAATATTATAGCTTTCCACACTCTGATGTTTCCTGCAGAAAAAAAAATCCATTTGGACACCCATGATATTGCTTTGTTCAACCCTGCAAATGCTCAGTACTCAAACTTGCAAATGCTCAGTACTGTGCATGCTGTTGTAACTTATTTATGTCACAGCTTTCACATGAAACATGACTCCAGCCTTCAGCTGTGATGGAAAGAACTGGAGTTCTGCACAACCGCTTAGCATTCCCAGCACGGTGTAGCTGACGACTGCTCGCTGCGACTCAGTTGCTGAAGAAAGTACTGCCCACAGAGGAGTAAGTAACACAGTTAATATCGGACAATTGTCATCCTCTGTTACACTGATGGCAGAGAATTGCAGCCACGCTGGCTGTGAAAAACCTGATTCAGCTGCAGTGGTTCAGTGCTCAAGAGAAGAAACGGCAGAAGTGTTCGTAAACACAACTCTAAAAAGGGCAGCTAGTGCACTACTTTGTTCTGTAAGACAGAATAAGTCTTCTCTAAGACTAAGATAACCTGAAGCAAAACCACTGTATGACACTTGCCTGGCTTTTGCAGGACTTCACAACAGCACACAATAATACTGCACCTGAAGAATCTGAACAGCAACGCTCCCTGCCCTCCTTGTGGTCTGCTCTTAGGCATTTCAGGGTAGAAGTGCATTCCTCACAGGAATGTAAACAATCAACGCTTTTTTTCCCCTGGGAACAGCTATGGACCAGGCAGGATCACGAATCTCAGACAGGAGCGGTAAAACTGCAAAAATGGAACTGGCCAACTGTGAACAGTTCTTTGTGCCATCAGCAAGGCAGCTCCTAGCAGTGGGCTGATTTGTAGCAGTGTGCAAGGACTGCATATTGGAGGAAGTAATACAGCATTTATCAAACCGTTCTAGAAGGTACAGTCACTGAGAAAGCTCTTCTTTCTGCAAAACTGGCCTTTTGTTAGCAGCTGGTTTATCTGTTGCCATAACCAGTTTCTCCGTATCACTGCGATGGCTTGCTGGTTCTGCAACCTTACCACCTAAGCTTGTTTTGACCCTGTTACCCAACCCTAAGAAGCTGGAGTTAGAAACTGGTTAACCAGGCACTCTCTGTCTTGTGAGTTCAGTGTTACGTTCTTGTGAAGGACTAAAACCATGTAAGGGAAACTCAGAACAAGGCCTGAAATCTAGTTACCCTTGACTTTATATATAATAACTAAAAATAGGTCACTTGGGTGATTTCCTTGAGTCAAGAAAGCTGAAATCTCTTTCCTGGTGAAACCAATATGTAAATAACAAAGGGGCACTTTTTTCTCCAGCACTTTCTTTATTGAAGGAGTTGTGGACAATATATTTCTCCTTAAAAACCATCACTGCTATTAGCTGAAAAAAGGATCAATGCGGTCCCGTACACAATAGGAGTAACGACCCATGAACTGGATTTCTGCTTCCAACTGTAAGATGCACATAATGCCTTTTATTTATATGTTGATTTATTAACTATTCAGGATCATAGGAGCTCACATAAAACATTCTTTTTATTCTGCAGGTGCTGAAATATCCTCCTTTTGCAAAAGGATCGGGCAAAAATGTAGCATTTGAACATGCTTATTGACTTTTATCTAGTGAGGGTTGGCACCTCAGACCCGCACTAGCCTCTGCTTTGTTTCCCCCCTTCATTTTCTTGGATACCAACGCTGCAGCAGGACTCCCCCACGTACTGTGCTGTCCTCGAGCTAAGTGCCAGATGCAGGAGGCAGGGAGGGCATTAGGCTGCAGCTGAGGCTCTGCAGAGGGTCTATCCCTTCAGGGTCCCTGAGGCTGATTCCCAAGCTCCTGGAGATGCTACCTGCATCTGCGGAGAACAACCTATCCCAGAAAGCACTGGGATAGGTTGAAATTCCTATGAAATAGGTTGAAATTCAATGAAATTCCCCTTCGAGTTCCTGCAAACCTCTTGCTTCCAAGTGGAGCTTTGTCAAGTAACACTGAAGCACCAGCTCTGAGTCTGGATTACATGTTTGTCTATCAGACAATCCAGTGTACCCGTATGAATTTCAGCACCAACCGAGTTCAGCCCAGTGGTCAAACCCACACTCTGCACAAGCAGCTCATGCAGATGACACAGGAAAGCCCTTCCTGGCAGCTGTCTGGGCGTGCCGAGTGATTTGTTTGCCCATCGTTTGTACCTGAGCACTGCTCGGATAAAAACATTTCTAGTGAAAGAAGAAATTCTCGCATTCTTGGAGAGCACGGGACTCACGCTCCTCCAGGACCTTCTTAACCTGGAATCAGTTCCGAGACACACATCCACGCGAAGTTCCCGTAACCCCGACCTCCCACGCCGGGGCCGAAACAGGCCCCAGACGCGCCGTGCAGCACGGCCCACCCTGCCCTGGCACCGCATCGGCCTCGGCTCCCGCGGACAACGCTGCGGGCGGGGAAGCGAAGATCGGCTGAAGCGCTACCAAGTGCCGGGCTAGCGCTGTTCGCGGGCGGCAGGGTCCCGCTCACCTGTTCACTACCAGGCCCAAACCCCCTCCCCCTCCGGGTTTTTAACGACCGTAAACGAGACCGCGGCGGGGCTGCGCAGGCCTCGCTCCCCGCGCATGCGCACACGGCGGGGAGAGGCCCGGCGGCGTCTGTCCGCTGGCGGCCGCCGTAGGGGGGGGGGGGGGCCGCTGCGATGGCGGCCGGGCCGCCGGTGCTGCTGGGGCTGCGCGACGCGGCCATGGTGGGGCCGTGCCGAGGAGGCGGGCAGGCTCCCGCCTGGGCCACCAACAAGCTGGGCGGCTCCGCGGTAGGGCTGGGACCGGACGGGGCGGGGGGAGGACGGCGGCGGAGGGGCCCTGCCCTGCGGTGCTCGCAGCCCGGAGGCCGATCGAGGCTCCGGGCGCCCTCGGAGCGTCTCCAGCGGCGCCTGTGCTGTGTTTCAGGACTGGGTGCCCTCCGTGCGCCCGGGCTCTCCCCGCTGCGGGCTGTGCGGGAGGGCGCTGGCCCACCTGGTGCAGGTGTACTGCCCGCTGGAGGGGTCCCCCTTCCACCGCGCCGCCAACGTCTTCGCGTGTGCCGGGAAGGGCTGCTGGGGAGCGGCCCGCAGGTGAGGGCGCGGTTTGCCGCGCTGTTCCCCGCCCCTTCGGCTCGGGTGTTCGGTTCTTTACGTGTCTTTTTATTTTCTTTTACACGGCATGTTAAAGCTGGAAGGTGCTGCGCTCCCAGTACTTGCAGGCACAAGGGAGGGGAACCCGAGATGGCAGCACAGAACAGGTATAGCTAGCGATCTTGGCTCGATCCGCCGTTGTCGTGTGAAGTGCGGTATCGAGGGGGTTTAAAATGAAAACGCGGTTCAGTTGGGTCGGGCTCACACTTGCATGTACCTGTGTGGGTAACCATAACGTGTCTCAAGAAGATGCTGGTTTGGGGTCCTGTATGTGGTCACGGTTGTGGAAGGTTTGACACCGTGAGTACTAGGTGGTATTTAATGGAAGAGCAACTTCTTATTTGTGATCTGTGTTAGGCTTGTTTTAAAGGGAAGATTGCAGTCCAACTGTATGGTTAAAACTGATGTTTAATACTTAACTACTGGGGCTGCCTAAACACTGCTTTTCAACTTTAAATGATTGGGTTTACCCTTTAGGTTTGGATCATTGTTTTCTTTATTTTCTAATTTGAGTGCATTTTTAAACTTTTTTCATGGGTTTTAATTAAATCTGACTCTGTTATTGTTGATATACTGCTGGTATTTTGGCTTGTGAAGAAAAACTGCACATTGGCCTAAGAAGAGTTAGAGAAGGGTGGCTGTCAAATGTGATGACAGGCAGAAAGTGTTTATTCAGCTGGTGCGTTTGCAATATGAAGTTTCGGTCTGTGCTAAACGATCTTATACTCTGATAAAATGGTGGTGGTGGTGGTGGTATTATTTTCCTGCATATTCTTCCTTTGGAGCTCACCTGTGGTGCAGCAACTGTGTTTGAGATAAACGTACCCAAACTGGCTGTCGGGGGGCATGCCAGCAGCCAGGGTATGGCAGCGTGATGTACAGAGGCCATTCAGAAAGCCAGTGAATTGTTGTTCCATTTCTCCAGCGCGAGATGGTTTTTGCCGTAACCGTGCTGCTGTGAATAGTAAATGTGGATATGCTGGTAACTACCACTGTTAAGAAAATAGGCAAAACCTAAGCATTGGGTTAAGGTTTTAGTTTTCTTATCTGTTATGAAACTGGATTTGAGGGTGACTGATCTTAATAATTTTTCCTTTCTTTGGGTTCTTGTTTTTTGTTCTTCTCAGAAACAAGAATTGAACCTCGCAGCAAAGGATTGGTGTGATGAAGCAGATGACTGGGGATTCTGCGATGGGGCAGAATCTCCTGCATGTGCCTCTCTTCAGCTGCTCGGCTTAAATGAAGCGGTGAGCAGCTCCTTGTCCAGAGAGGTGGAGTGTGCATCCCAGTTCCAACAGCTTCGCTTGTCTGAAGCTAGGGATGGGTCAGGTTCCCCGAATATACATCCTCCGGTCAGTGAGGGAATGGGAATGGCAACGTCTAGTTCAGCTCCTGAGTTCCAGCCCTTTTACATTAGTGTTGTGGATGAGGAAGACTACGCTGGTTTCCTTGATACGGATCACACAGATAAGCTACTGAAGGAGTATCAGCAGAGAGAGGGTGTTGATTTGGAACAGTTGATGTCAGAAAGGTGAGAACAGGTCTGGATTTCATGCTGTAACTGAAGGGATTATGTAGTTGCCTGTATGCTGACTGATGATCTAAATTTGACTAAATCTGAATGGTTTTGTTAGTAAGTGGGTCCTTCAGGAGTTACTGATGTGTACTGATGTTTGCTGGAAGAACATAACAGTGCACCCAGTTCTGTCAAATTTTGATTTATTCAGATGCATCTGTTTGAGTGACTGAGTGGTGGGAATATCCTTGGGCTCCTGCGGGAGCAGTGGCCCATCACTCTGAAACCAAACCAGCGTGGTTTAAACAGTATCTTAGCTGCATGGCATGAGTTTATCTTGTGACATTTGGCTTACCTTTAGCCTTGTAAAGAAAAAAAATTCCTTATATTCTAATGGCATTTTTGAAGTTTACTAGCTCACGGATTTTGTAAAGGTTGTTTGAAAACTAATTTTTGAATGTAGTTACTGAAAATATTGTCAGTATTAGGTGATCGCAGTGAGTACTTACATCCAGATCATTTCTTTTTTGATTATATTAACATGTACAGTGACTTTTCCTGAATTGTGGACAACATCAAGTTTTTTGATAACTAGAACTACTGTCAATTGTAGAATCTGCAGAGAATGTTTTACAGTAGTGGCTTTCCTGATGTATTTTGTGGACCTTTGTAGAATCATAGAACTGATTACACTTACTACAAAAATTACACTTACTTCAAAATCTAAAAAGACAACATTGTAATTTAAAAACTAGAAAAACTGAGAAGTTACTAAAGGAATTATTTTTTCAAATTAATAAGCTGGTATCTGGTGCATTTCAGTCTCACGTGGTAGTTTGAAACACTGTTAGTAATTGTAAGCCACCGGAAACGGAAGAACTAGAAGCAGAATGTTCACTTGTGACCTATAGCAGAAATTGCCTCTTAATTCAACATGGGTTTTTTTTATTCAGTGTACTTAGTAGAATCTACTGTGATTGTATAGTAACTATTACTTACTTAAGGCACCCATATTGTACTGAAAACCTTACTGGAAATTTTGTTTCTTTTCTTGTTTTCTTATAGTTTTGCAGGTGAAGGTGATAATGAAAAGTATGAGAAGAGTGAAGTCAAAAGCAGGGACTACACATTTCATAAATTTATGAAAAGAATATCTGTGTGTCATGAACAGATTCTAAGGTATGTTGGTCATCTGGCGGTAACAGGGAGAGAAAGAGAGCATAGACATGGATTGTTAGTACATCAAAATAAACCATTTCATTGGAAATAGCTGTATATTTTTGTTTCTTAATTAAAAAAAAAAATTTGCTAAGAGGGCTGTTACCGTGCCTGTGTGGTCACATTTAAGTCCCTGTTGGGTTTTTTTATACTGAGTGTAAGTAGATGAGAAGCAAAGCAGGATCAGGGACCCCAGATCTGGCAGTGGGAGAATTCCATCAACGTAAGACCTGATGAGAACAGACACAGCCTGTTGTTGAAGACTTGCTGAAACGCAGGCAGAGAGGTTTTCAAGAGACAGTTTTGAGGTGGAAGTGTAATACACAGTGGTGTGCTGTTGTGATAGATTTCCAAGGCTATCTGCTCCTCTGAAATTTTGTGACCTTACTGCAATTGCTTATGTCTCAGTCCTTGAGATGTTACTGAAGTAAGAAATAACTAGTTTTAAAGCCTGAGTTCTTCTGCAGCTTATTGTGATTGCCCCTTGGGACCCTGCAGTCTTCAGTTCTTACACGTGTTGCTTTCTCGAGAACAAAACCAGATTTCACCTCAGAGCAGCTGCTTTCTCGAGAGGCGTTAATTCTGAACGAAAGTATAACAGAGTTCAAATCATAAATTATTCATAGTGCCAGATAATAGACATGGTTTTTGTGGATCATACCAAGCGTTAGTTTTTAATTCCATTGCTCCAGAGGGTCCAGTGCAGCCTGTCTGGTCTAGCTGTCTCACTGCAGTGACTTACCAAGTTTGCAGCACCAGGTGGAACTAACTGGTACCTTTTTCATGAGGAGGTCAAGTCTGAGGGGCCGGTTACTCAGATAAGAAGATTAGAAACTTCCATTAATTACTTATCAAGGATTATGCAGAAGATGTACTAATGCAGAGTGCAAGTAACATTGTCAGACAACTTTTTTTCACTGTCACTTTGCAGTAGTACGTTCTCTGAATTTTCCACTCAAACATCCCCTCTGGTGATCCTTACAGCTATCGCTAGTTACAATCTTCATGTAGCCCTCCCTTTCCCTGTCGTGGGTATTGTGAATATGCCTGTTAGCCCCCCATTTCTCCTGGGCTGCCAGATCTTCATTCAGCTTTCAGCGCAGCACAGAACGCCCTGGTTGGCATTCAGTGGAAACCATTTTCAATCCTGGTTTCCTGTTAGCTGCGGGTCTGTGATAGCTCTTATAACTAAAATATCAGTTCTGTGGCATAACTACAGTAGTTTTGAGACCTGTTCTATGTTGAATATCTTTAACTGCCAGTGGTTAGTATTCCATTTTTCAGGAAAGTGTAGGTTACTTGAGTCAGGTAAAGTGTATTTTGGAGGTGTCAATTCAAAGCATTTGTCTCCTTGAAATCCAGCTCTTTCCTGAAGACTTCCCAAGTGTGACCTTCCAGCTCTTTCCCCCACCCCATCTTATTCTTTGTTTAATGACTCATCTGAAGCTTTGGCAACGGTTCTGGCTCATAACCATGTTTTTTTACATCAAGCAACTTCAGAGGTTTCAGAGAATCCTGAACACTGTTGCCAACACGTAAGTTTTCACATGAAATGTAGATTTTAAAAAAATTACTCTCTTCCTTTCTTCTCTTAGGTACTCATGGGGTGGCCAGCCTTTATTCATAACATGTCCTCCGGCCAACATCAACAAGGATATTCCGGCCTGCAGTAACTGTGGAAGCAACAGAGTATTTGAATTTCAGCTCATGCCAGCGCTGGTCAGCATGCTCCAGAGTGATTCAGGTGTCGACCTTTGACTTGGCTGAGTGAATACTAGAAACGGTCACCTTCGTGGTAAAGTTTAGTGAACTGCAGTTTGGATTGTTTCTTGCTAACCACATGTACTGATGTGCTTAACTACGGTGATCATCTTACACAGCATCCACTCTTTCCATTCCAGGTTTCACTAAACAAAAGATAGAACTCTGCTTTATGGCAACTTGCCGATTGCAACTACATTTGCTCACTACTGAACTTTAATAACAGCAGTATAGATAATTCCATGACAGTGGGAGTAATTTGTCTTTATTGCCTCTTAAATGACGTCTTGGGAAATAATTGTTGTCAGATAAGATTGTGAACACTTTAGAAGCTCTTTGAGTCAGCTTGCTTTAAAATTTTTAAAATTAGAGAATGCTCTGTATGTAGGAGACTTCATATGAAAAATACTCTCTGAATTGGCAAAGATTGAAGTAGAACACTAAGCAATAGCCCCTGGTCATGTAATTTTTCATACCTTTATTGCTTTGGTTTTAGATCTGTCAGTGGAATTTGGAACCGTTCTAGTTTACACATGTGAGAGAAGCTGTTGGCCAACAGATCAACAAACCCCTCTTGAAGAATTTATTTTTGTACAAGAAGACCCAGACCAGAGATTATTTAAATAAATTATATTTCTCTGCATAGATGGAAAGTCTGTTGTTCGTTTATTTGGGTTTTTCTTACTCTAGGTGAAAGTGTGTAATTATGCAACAGAATTTTCCTCAGGTGTGGGGAAAAATGAAATTAATTTGATGACATTGTGCTTATTTCCAAAAATAACGAATTTAAGCGTATATTAGCATGCCTTTAAAATGTGCCAACAGAAAACTTGCATACTTTGGTTACACGTGGAAATTTAAGTGAAGAGATTGTTTCATGATTCTAGTTATATTTAACATTTGGTGAGGAAAGTAAGGGAGAATGGTTGTCTTATTGCAGTTAGTTACACTGCTAGCATTCATCAGCCAAACAGGATCCGGTTTTCAGAAACGGTGAGCAGTGAAGAACTTAATATGAGCTTGATTTTAAACCCCAGATCTGCTTTGTTTTAACCACGGTCTGGAAAATTCAGTGTGCAGTGGCTGAAAGGGCCTTGCGGTCACTGCAGTCTTCATCTGTATGTTTTTCCAGTTGCATGGCTAAACAAGCTCGGACAGTGACATTGCTTTGGATGGGGCAAAGGTGGAGGTTTTTGTTAGTGCTTTAGCTCTTGCAGGTGCAGTGATGGGGTAAGTACAGCGCCTGCCCTGTCACCGCAGGCTAATCCTGCTGCTTTAGTTAACATGGTTTCAGTTCTTCTGTGGAGCTTCCTCTTGGTTTAGGCCAAATTGCAGTATTTTAATTGACTTAGTGGAGGAGTAATTTAAGTACGTGTCCTTAAAGCTTTTATGCTGCAGCATTAAGCCTGTACAAAGTTAATGCACAAGTGTGGGTTTAAAAAAAAAAAAAGGGGGGGGGGAGGGGAGCTAAAATGATGGAATGTGTTTGTAAAGCTACGTTTTTAAGGAAGAATCATATCTCACCACATCAGCTTCTAGAGGTGAGTCGGTTAATTTGGGCTGACATAGGTAAAAATCTCTGGTAGGCCTCGACCACCACTGCACTCGGTCTGCTCGCTTCCCCAGCCATGGCAGGTAGCCCAGAGCACAGTTTGAGGGCCGAGCCCTGGCTAAGCCGACGGCTGCAGCAGACAGGCTGGGGCGGCCTTTCCCGCGTTGCAGCGCCCCCGGTGCCAGGCCCGTGGGCAGCCCCCGGCCGAGGGAGCCTGCGGGCCTGGGCGGCGGCGGCGGCGGCGGGACTCGAACCTGCGGGTCGCTCCGCCCCGCCCGAGCTGCCGGCCCCGCTGCGGCCTTCCTGGGCGGTGCGCGGGAGAGGGCCTCGGCCCTCCCCGCCGGCAGGGGGAGCTGCGGGTGAGGCGGGCGGCCGCCGCTCTGGTCTCGCCCGGGCTGGCCGTTGGAGCGCGGCCCGGCGGAGAAGAGCTGCGCGGAGCCGCTCCCTCAGCCCGCCGCCGCCCGCCGTCATGTCCGCGCCGGTGTCGGGCCCCTTGCGCAGCGAGCTGGCGGAGGCCGTGGCCCAGGCGCGGCTCTTGGTGGTGGGAGCCGGCGGTATCGGCTGCGAGCTCCTCAAGGACCTGGTGCTCACCGGCTTCAACAACATCGACGTGGTGCGGGCCGGGGCCGCGGCCGGGGCGGGGGCCGTGGTGGATGAGGGGGCGGAGGGCGACAGCGCGGCTGAGGCCGGGCCGGGGGGGAGGGGGGCCGGGAGCGGGGCGGGGGCCTGCGGGGGGCCGGGGCGGCGGGGGCGCTGTGGCGGCGCGGCCCCGCCCGGCAGCCGCATTGTCTGCGTGTTTTCAAACTGCTCCCGGCCCGCCAAAGCTGCCGGGCGAGGCTGCCGCGCCGCCCCTGCCGCCGGGGGACGGGCTCCGCCACAAAGGGGCTGCGGCCTGCGGGCGCCGTCCGCGCCGCCGCCTCGGAGCGGGCCGCTGTGCCTGGGCTCCCCGCCGCAGCGAGCGCCGGGAACGGGGAGAGGGCGGCCTTTTCCCCCGGGCCTCCTTGCCGGGGCAGCGGCGGGGCCAGGCGTCGCTCGGCGGAGGAGCGACTGCGCCTCCCTGGGAGCCCGGGGATGAAATCTCCTGGGAGGCGGCGGTGTGCCATGTTTGCTGCCCGGCGGTCGCTCGTTAGTCTTGGTTTTGCCTAACGCCGCCTTTGCTAACGCTGCGGCTCGTGGTCCAGCGATGGATTGCAGCGAAAAACAAAATACGCGGGAGGTGGGCTGTACTTTTAGATACGAGCTGTAAAACTGTCAGTCTCAGAGGTCCGGTCACGGTTGCTTCCCGCGGGCTGTCGCTTTCGCTTTTGGTTCCCGATGGCAATCTCTGAACGTGTATCGGAAGGCAGAATTGGGAGGGTGACAACGAACACAGGATAGAAGGAAACACTACTAGCAAAACTCTGATTACATACTTTCCGGCCCTTTACTCATTTCTTACTGTAGTTAGGGAAAGTACATGGTTTTAAGGAATCGCAAATGCAGCTAGAGCACAGGTCTGTTTCGTTGAATAGGTCATTCCTGTTGTGTGCCTGGCCAGCAGTCACATCTGAGTTGTCTGTGACAAGTTGTAAGAAGTTTGTTTTCACAGTCCGGCTTGGGGGGCAGGGCAGGTTAGAAAACAGCTTTTATCTAGAACCGTATCAGATTGCTGAAGAGTACAGCTACTAGTTTTGCTTTGCCACTCATATAAATCCAGGCTTTTAGTACTTTTAAAAACTTGTAGGATATGCTTAAGTTCAGTTCCAAATTGTCTGATTTCCATCTGCCACTGAGAGCCTATTAAATTGCAACACTGTCCCGGTGAACTGAACATACGCAGGAAAGTGGAAGCCTGCATTTCTGCAGTTCTTTCCCCTGCCTTACTATGTCATTTGTGTACTCCTGCAGTCCATTATAATAGAAGGAGTTTGATGTCTCCTGATTTTCCAGTTAGTCATTAGGCATAAATCTCACTGGGGTATGCTTATTGTTTCACTTATTATAGTCTGATTTTTTTTTTTGGATTGTCTTTCAAGTACAACTTGGTTGGACTCCATTAGCTTAAGTACGTGTTGGATCAGGGCCACGTTCATTTAAAAATATCATTGGCAGTGTTTTATGCAAGACAGTAACGTTTTGATAACGTATGGAGTGGCGGGCAATAGGGCGAGAGAAAAAGAATTGTTACACGAAGAGGAGATTTGCTATTAGGAGAATAAATCACAGTTGTGATATTGTTGAGGGCTTTCCTTGGTTAACAAACACTAACAGACTTGAACACCTGAAAATGCTTTTTATGGTTATAAGTTGGAAATATTTTTTTAAACAAAATATTAATACTGAAATTAGCTAGTAGTTTGGAGTACCAGGCAACTCACAGGTATGTGATTTCATTACGAATACTTTGCTGAAAGGCAAAGTGCCATTATCCTCGTGAATGAAGAACAAAAATTATGTAAAATCCAAGTCTGAATTAAGAACATGGAGATATATATTATTAGGAAGTTCTGAGGCCTTTCCTTCTAACTTACAATAATGAGGGCAGTGTAAAAATTCTATAAATAAGAGAACAGTTAAATTCTGATTACACTTGGCTAGATTGAAGTTTGTGTTGAGGTCTGTATTCTCTTTGGAACAAAACTTCCTTTGCTTCTTGGCAGTACTGTTTTCAGTTCCAGCTCATGTCACCTGTTACCACCTCCAGCTAAAATACTGAAAGCTTTCTGGGTAGTGGAAGCTTTAGCAAAGTGATGCACATAACCATTTTCTCTTTAAGTTCTCTGCTGCTTTTTGTCTTTGGACTAAGCAACCTTTCTGAGCGTGTCTTATGAGAAAGGAAAGGAGGTAGAAATGTATTCTCAGGCAAATACCGTTTTCATGAAAAGATATAAGATCATGGGGGGTAACTACTAGGGTAATAAAGATTAACAGCCTTTGCTTTCTCATACATTCCTGAAAACACTGTATATTTTCTGTTTGCTTTATATCCACAGGTGCTTTTATTTAGTGTTTAAATAAAGCTCTTTAGTTGTTATTTAAAACAATCCTTAAATTAAAAATATTCCCTTAGGAAAACAGGAGTTTTAATCTTGGCACTTGGATCTCACATGCAAAGGATCTTCAGTGGGAAGTGCGCGGCGTGCGTTTTTGTTTTTCAGGTTTGGTTAATAAAACTAAAAGTGCATGAGAACACCCTCAGTAGGTCATGTTTAAGCTTTACACTGCACCGTCTGGTAGTACTCTCCATACAGCTTCGAGTTGTCAGCACTGTCTGTGGGAGTTTGGGACAAATATCTCTGAGGCTCAGAAAGATTGTCTCCCTCCCCTGCTAGGTAAAAATGTTAGGGACGGGGGACAGGACTTCTAAGAAGAATGGTTGATCAGAGAAACTCTTTAATTAAAGGAAAAGTGGTATTTCAACAAACAAAGGTTGGAATAAGTCTTCTCAAAGTTCTAATTAAGTCTTAATTCTTGGGGGGGTGAAAGAGATTTGAATTTCTGATGTTCAGACGCGTATATTAATAAATAGGAACATGGCTGTTTAGGGGAATTACAGTCATGGCATCCTTTGCGGTTGTGCATTACGGGTGTTCTGTGATACATGTTTTTAAGTATCTTGATTGTGTGGGGTTTTTTTAGAGGTAGTCTTCATGATTTGTTAATACGTACTCAAGCGGTTAGCCCTGTGACAAACAGAAAACACTTTTGCCCTGCGGCGTATGAACCAGACGGCGATGCAGCCCTCAGGTTACTGATTCAGTTGCTCAAAGCCATGTTCAGATATAATGTAGAAGTACTAACTAGTTGGCTGAGTAGCCTTTCTTGGGCCTTGGGTACAGAGCCAGGAGGTACAGCGTTGCGAGAGGTTAGTCTCTTGTAGAGACTGTCCAGACCGATGCCTGCAGCATCTCCTTGGCGTTTGTACGGTGCTCCTGATGAACTCTCACTGAATTCGTTACCCTGCGCTGAGTGGGACGATCAGTTACTGACTTTGTACTGACTGTTGTGCATATGTATCTCAGAATTCACGTGCGCTTTTAGCAGGGACTCTTTCTTCAGAAAGTTTGCTGTCATGTAGCCCCTAATTTCTGACATACGGTTCCACTGCTAGGAACTGTGTAAGCAGTACCTATGCCTGAAGATGACGCGGTGCTCACGTGTGCCTCTGCAGTTGCTGTAGTGCAGGCCTAACACCTGTACGCAGGTCTGCAAAGGGCTCTCTGAAGTTCATGTGTTTTCGTCGATTGTGTCTGCTTCAAACTGTTCATTGCCTGGTTCCTTCTGTTCCCCTGAAAGTGAAATGGCTGTCTCTTGTGTGTTTGCAGATTGATTTGGATACCATCGATGTCAGCAATCTCAACAGGCAGTTTTTGTTTCAAAAGAAACATGTTGGAAGATCAAAGTCACAGGTGAGGAAAAGGTCAAAGCTCAGGTCTTTCTTAGTATTATTTTATGGCCAGCGTTAGAAACGTGTCACAGTTTTGTTTCTGCTGTGACGAGGTGAGTGTTGGTTGGTTGATGATGGCTATCCACAACATTGCATTATGAAAGTATTTAAATCTCTTAAGGTAATCAACTCAGTACTTAACTGGTATTGAGTCTATCTTTAGAAGGAAGGAAAAAATAATAAGTGGTTTTTTTTGTTTTTGTTTTGTTTTTTTTTTATTTCTAGGTTGCCAAGGAAAGCGTGTTACAGTTTTATCCAGAAGCTAATATTATAGCTTACCATGATAGCATCATGAAGTATGTTTGTTTTTAAGCTCTAATTCCATGTTTTGATTTGCAAGTACTGTGTTATTTAAATGCTACGATGGTGTGCTTTAAGATATTTTACAAAGCTACCGCAGTAGGAAGAAATAGCTGTAAATACGGGACTGCCACACACCGAGTGGGAGTGTGGATTTTGCATGAGTTTTCTTAAGCTTTGGTAGTAAGCTGTAGTCATTCGCTTGTGTCTATTTTTCATTTGATTAGCAACATTTACTATCTAAGTTTCTACACTGTAAGGATGCCCTGAGGTCTTGAGCAATAATTAGGTAAAAATAAATGTGAATGTTGAGTCTGTGATTAAAAAAAAAAAAAGTCCTTTGTGTGTGCGTAGGTAACTGAGTATCATTTATATATGCCCAAAACTGTTAAAATCTAGTCTTTACGATCCATAACCAATGAGCGGAGTACAAGATTATGTAGGTTTTCACTACCTGTTTCTCATTTGTCCAGTTTCTTAAAAATGAATATTCTTTAATATTAAGATTTGAACTCTGATGTTGCTGTTAGCCACTGAAATACTGGCTCATTGCATCCTTCTCCTGAAACTGTAAAACCATTAATCCTGTTTCCTCTTTATTCTCTCTTCCTTGCCACCTTCTTCTTTAAATCAGAAAAACACAATGTAAAGATACAAAAGTGTCAAGATTTTAAAATCCCATGTCTTGGCTCCAAAGGGTATGGAAGCACAATCACAACCGATTGAGCTATCACAATATGGTGAATTATCAACAGTCTGATGAGCTGTGGTAATTACAGTGTGCACATTTTAGGCTCATCTGATGGTTTTTAAGGTCAGTTACCACAGCTCAGCCAATTTACTCATTAGGTCAGAGCAGTATAATCACTTTTTTGTTGTCTGCCTGTTTCATTAGTCAAATTAGTACTAATTGCAATAGCTTCCTTCCAGCAGCATAGAATTCATGCTTTCATCCAGCTTTAAAATGGGCAGAAGACAAATGGGGCAGTTAAAGGCTAGCAGCAAATTTATAATGTGTGTAATCTATCACATGAACATCAGTCCACTCTTTGCATGTGTATAGTTTCTGTTGTGGCATAATAACCAACAACATTGATACGTCATTTTGAGTATTGTTTTTCTTTTCTGTAGCCCTGACTATAACGTAGAGTTCTTCCGCCAGTTTACGTTGGTTATGAATGCTCTGGATAACAGAGGTGACGTTTTCACTATAATTTTGTATTGGAGATGAAAATACTATTGCTTGTGCATAGAAACAGAACTTCAGTGTGTCCTACTCTTAGTACTTCTGCAATGTCAGTTAAATAACAAGTATCCCCTTAAGCCATCTGTAGTTCGACTAATGCTCGTGTGCTTCACTAGAAACTCGAAAGGGTAGTTAGTGCTTTTACAGGGGGTTGTAACTATTAACTGCTGTGTTGCTGCTTTATGGGAACTGAAGAGTACTGTGTGGATATATCTAACTTTATTCAGTTGAGATTGCTATATTTAATATTTTGTGTTAACTGGAAAATTGGCGTTGTTGAAAAGGCGTAGGATGCTAATGCAATAAGGCAGACTAAGGATAAATGTTTGAATAGGAGATACATTCTAATTTGGAGAAGTGAAGCTTTTTTTCCTGGTTATTCAAATTTTTCTTTAAAAACTCTTCATTTGCAGCTGCCCGTAACCATGTGAACAGGATGTGCCTGGCTGCTGACGTTCCTCTTATAGAGAGTGGAACTGCAGGCTACCTTGGACAAGTAACAGTTATTAAAAAGGTTAGGTTGTATGTTACTCTTGTCACTTCAAGTTGAAATCATTGGCTATTTTAGACAACAGGGAGTTGGGTGTTTGGAGATACAGTTACAGTTCATCTGGTAATAGCATATACTATGAGTAGCCTGCACAGTGTGACAAGAAAATATTTCACTTTTCACTAGGGAGTGACAGAATGTTATGAATGTCATCCTAAACCAACTCAGAAGACTTTTCCAGGCTGCACAATCCGAAATACGCCGTCAGAACCTATCCATTGCATTGTGTGGGCTAAGTATTTGTTCAAGTAAGTGGTGGTTTAAAAAAAAGAAAACAGGTACTGTGGTTCACTCTCCTGGCTTCTAAACCTGAAGGCAGAAATTAAGTGAACACATGCTTTTTGGGTGGGCTTTTTAAATTAATGTGGATTATAGCAAAAACCTCCAGTTCTTTGACCTGGGTTTTGAGGTGGGTTTTCTTTTTCTTTCAGTATGGAGATGGAAGGTTGGTTAGTACTTGCTCTGGTTAGGCCTTGCTCTGATACCACAGAAAATCTGGCAGAGTAGTTTGACACAGCAGCGTAGGTTGAAGTTGCTTTATTCTTCATCTTTGTGTGAAGTTGGCACATTTTTCAGTTTAACACGTGTATTAGCTGATGCAAGGTTTCCTGGGATCTTGGAGGGCTGCAAGCAATGCATTCAGTGCTGCAATATAAATATAAGGCTAGGTGAACTATTAGTGAGTTATACAGAACTGGTTTAATGCATCCATTTTTGTACTGGACATCTTGTGGTGTTGGTGTTAAGTCCACGTGTGATGAATCCCAACAATTTCAAAAGCAGTGTGTGAAGTGGCACTCTTGATAGCAAGAATTCTAAAGCTGTTACGTAAAGCTTTTCCATCTTTAACCAGATATGATGAAATTCCAGTGTTGTGTTGTTGTTCTTGATTATTATATAGCCAGTTGTTTGGAGAAGAAGATGCTGATCAAGAAGTCTCTCCTGACAGAGCTGATCCCGAAGCTGCCTGTGAGTGTGGTACAAGCTGATATCTTACCCTGTTACTGAAACGTTCTGTTTCAGAGATTATGACTTGTTTCTGTCCATTTCTTAAGGTTAGAAAGTTCAGCTCCATTTTCTTTTAAGAGGATTCAATTTACTGTACCCTTGGACAGCAAGAGTTTGGGGTGTGTTAACAGTTGTTTCCCCTACAGACCTTCATGAACACCGTGCATACTTTAGTTCCTTCATACTGCTGCTTATTAGGTATCTGAAGCAATTTCAGTGGTTTTTAGTTAACTTGATGCATAGTGCATACCAGAGGTTTTTGCACAGTGAATGTGCAAAAGGTACTCTTGAAAATGACAACAGTTTAATAGTTTCACCTGTCAGAACTGTGGCCCTTGTGGGCAGCCTAAACCATCATTACAATGATTGCTTCAGCTGTTGTGAAAACTTTGTTAATGCCGTGTAAGATGGGTCACTGGTAGTTCCCAGAGAGTGTGGGTAGAACAGCTGGGAGGAACACAACTCCACCTGCAGTTCTGCATCCAGCTCTGGGGCCCTCAACATAAGAAGGACTTGGACCAGTTGGAGCGAATCCGGAGGAGGCCATGAAGATGATCAGAGGGCTAGAGCAGTCACACTGAGGGAGTTGGGATTCTTCAGCCTGGAGAAGAGAAGGCTGCGGGGAGACCTTATAGCACCTTCCAGTACCTGGGTTGGGGGCGGGGGGGCAGGCTTTTTACAAGGGCCTGTAGTGACAGGACAAGGGGTAATGGGTTTAAACTGAAAGAGGGTAGATTTAGATTGGATATCAGGAAGAAATTCTTCCCAGAGAGGGTGGGGAGCACTGGGACAGGTTACCCAGAGAAGCTGTGGATGCCCCACCCCTGGAAGTGCCCAAGGCCAGGCTGGATGAGGCTTGGAGCAACCTGGTCTAGTGGAGGGTGTCCCTGCCCATGGCAGGGGGGTTGGAACTGGATGGGCTTTAAGGTCCCTTCCAACCCAAACCATTCTGTGATTCTATGATATGCTCACTAATCATAAAGTTCCAGTGAACACATCCAGGTGTAAGATAGATGATTTAGATGAACAGGTTTGTATCTGTTTGGAGACACCTGTTCCCTGGGCAGCAAACCGTCTTCCCCGTGTGCACAAAATCGTGAAGGGAAAAGTGAGCTTGAAGTGAAAATTAACTATAACTGATCTTCACAGGGTGGCATTTTCCTTCCTGTGTATTCAGATTTGATAGAGCACTTCCTTCCCTGCAGCTGGGAGGCTTGTCTTTTGAACTGAGGACTGAGAAATACTTGTAGTTACTCTGCATTTTCCACCCGCAGCTGAGGGATTGTAAGGAAATACAAGGGTTGCGTTTGAACTCTTGTAGCCTGAAATACTTCCGTGTTAATCTACATAGGAAATACGCCCATTTTGAGAGATGCTTTTGTAGCTATTTGGTATTTTTCTGAAAGGACAGTAACCATAGTTACTGTGAAGGTGAATAAGCATCGTTGTTTGTTGCTTCTTTGGATCCTTTGATAGATAAATGGACTTGGGGGAGAGAGAGCTCAGAGGATTCTCTGAACATCAGATAGTGATCACCAGTGGGTTGTTCCTACAGGAACTGCAGAATGAAGTAGCTGAGTCTTAAAAAGAGTGGCATAGAAACTCACCTAAAACAGTGGCTTTGGAATACTTGCAAGGTGGCAGACACAATGTCACTTATTTAAACAAAGGTACCAGGGCAAGTATAGGAAGGTGTGAGCTGCTGCGAGTCAATTGTCTGTCGTGATAACGCTGCTTAGAATCAGTGGACACACATGGCGTGTCAGGGACGAGTCAGTGCAGCCTCTGTGAAGGGAAGTGCCTCGCTCTGCAGGTCCTCCGAAGGAATCGGCCAACCTGTGCACAAGCATATCTGGTTTACGCCGTGCTGAATCTGCAGGCTGCGCTGGAAAGCTTACTGTGAGGAACCTGAAGGAGCTAAGCAGCTGTGGGGATTAAAAAGGATGAAGATCCTCAATTGGATAAACTACTGAAGTGATCAAGCTAAATGGCCATTAGAGGAGCGTCTCAGGGCGGGGATGGGACCAGTGCTGCTCAGCATACATCCTTAAGCGCAGTCATTCTGAATAGTGAAGACGAGGGCTAACTGCAAAAAGTAGCAGAAAGCTTCGCATACAGAGTGCCGGGGCACGGAGACAGTCGGCAGGCTGGGTGCAGATCAGTGTGAACTGGTGCACACGGTGCATTGGTGAAAGGAGGGAAATGATCACAGATTGACATACAAAGTTGTGGTCTCTGAGCTGATTTTTCTCATTCAGTCAAGGTGTTCATAGATAGTTTTGTGAAAACATCAACATGCTGCTTATGAGGAATCATGGTAGCAGTTGCGGGATATGACTGGGAAGGAAACGCACAGTGAATAGCATCTGTACGCATGGGGGTTTTTGTGTAGGGATGACCAGAGGTAGAAAGCTGACTTGTGTGTGTGTGTGTGTGTTGAAGTTCTCACCAAACTAAGACTTCTCAGCCAGGAAAATCGATTCCTAAAAGGGGATGGTTAGAGATTTATGAAATTGCAACATCATGTGGAGAGAACTAATAGGAAACAATTGTTCCCTGTTTCTGCCATTAAAGGAATGAGGTGCCATTAAGTTAAATTAGTAAATTGCAGTTGCAGAAGCAAACAGTAGTCACGCTGTGTCTAATTCAGGTTTTGTTGGGTGCAGTAAAGCCATTTAATGGTCCCTGCGTAATTTTGGTTATTGACTGTAGAGGAAATATTTGGATGTGATTTTCTTCTTTTTTTTTTAATTAAAATACTTGGTTAACACTTTATTAATAGGGGAGCCAGCAGAAGCAGAAGCCAGAGCACGAGCATCCAATGAAGATGGTGAGATTAAACGTATTTCAACTAAGGAGTGGGCTAAATCAACTGGTTACGATCCAGTTAAACTTTTTACTAAGGTATCTTCTTTACCCCCAATAAATATCTTTCTTTGAAGTGTATGAGGTGCTTTAAAGTTAAGTCAAACCCCAGTTTGGACACGTAATGCTGACCGTCAGTCGTGCAATTATGTTATGGCTTCTACTGGTTTTGCTGTAGAGTTGCTCTTTCACAACACTGGCTTGTTACATGGCATTTCACCTGCGGCTGTACAGGCGGCTTCAGCGGCTTGTCCATGCTGTACAGAAAAAACTTCATTTGAATTACGTTTAATATGAAAAGGTAAACCTGAATTCTGTAGGAGTTTTATGGGGCATAATCAGAACCGAGCTGAGGACGTAAGCTATGAATCATCTGTGTATAACCAGACTTGGCATAAGAAAACGTACACTGGTTTGGGAGTTTTCCTTCTAAATAGTCGCTGAAAGTGAATGAATAGAGGAAATTGGTACAGAACGCAGTGTTGATAGGTAGCAATAACTTCACTTTGGAAATTCATTGGTGTGTACGTAAGACTGTCTCGTGAAGAGTATACAGAGAGCTGTAGTGGTGGCTTCAGTAGGGACATGAACCCACTGTTTAGACAATAATTTGGCGGGGAGTAAGAATCAAGAAACAAATCGGAGCTGTGTCTGCTTTATGCACTAAGTGTTAGAACGGGGAATAAGAAGGTTTTTTGAATTTGTGTGGGTTTTTTCCCTGTGAAGTTTGGTTTATATTTATGCAGTTGAAAATATTTTCAAGGAGAAAATCAAAACTTCCTAATGCTGATTTTTCAATTTTACAGCAGATGTAAAGATAGTATCCTTTTTTTCCCCCTTTCATTTTAATGTTGTTTTGTTTTAAATGTTTCCTAGCTTTTCAAAGATGATATTAGATATCTGCTGACAATGGATAAGCTGTGGAGGAAAAGAAAGCCTCCAGTGCCACTGGACTGGGCTGAGGTACAAAATCAAGGTAATTGTCCCTCTTCCCACTGTATATTTGTAAGTCATACCTGCTGTTTGTTAAGGCACCTCTGTGTGTCATGGTTTAACCCCAGCTGGCAACTAAGCACCACACAGCCGCTTACTCACTCCTTCCCCCGCCTCCCTCCCCACTGGTGGATGAGGGAGAGAACCGGAAGAGTAAAGTGAGAAAACCCATGGGCTGAGATAAAGCCACGCACCCAAGCGAAGCAAACCAAGGAATTCATTCACCCTTTCCCTTGGGCACGCAGGGGTTCAGCCATCCCCAGGAAAGCAGCGCTCCATCACATGTAACAGTTACTTGGGAAGACAAACATCATCACTCTGAACATCCTCCCCTTCCTTCCTTCTCCCTCCCAGCTGTATATGCTGAGCATGATGCCATACAGTACGGAATAACCCCCGGGTCAGCTGTCCTGGCTGTGCCACCTCCCAGCATCTTGTGCACCCCCAGCCTGCTCGCTGGTGGGGGGGTGAGGAGCAGAAAAGGCCTTGGCTCTGTGCAAGCCCTGCTCAGCAGCAGCGAAAACACCCCTGGGTTATCGACGCTGGTATCGGCACCAGTCCAAACCAGCCCCATGGCAGCTCCTGTGAAGAGAATTAGCTGTCCCAGCCAAAGCCAGCACACTGGGCATTTTCTCAGTGTCACAGCTGAGTACTGATAACGAACATACTAATTCTTGGAGATTCCTGAAGATGTTCAGTTTTTCTCTATATTGAAAACATGTTTTTCTAAAACTGTTTTGCCCTTGTTATTTGAGATACTCAGTACTGGCTGTAGAAAACTGATATGTCACAACATGACATGTCAGCTCGTTCTAGGAGACCTTGCCATAAGCACTGATGCATTTATTCCTGAAAGCTGAGTCTTGCTGAAAACTTACGTTTGCTGTAATTTGTGCATGTCCAGCCGATTGATACAAGTCAAGTTAATAGCTGCAGTTTTGTTGTAAGATGTTGGGGCTACTGTAGTGTAAGGATGTTGTTCTTCAATTTAGAAAATAATTAAATTTACTGTAATTGGAAAATTCTTAGCTCTTTGAGAGAACTTCTGTGGGATTTATAAGTATTCCTGATCTTGGGTTTTTTTTCCTTTTCCCAAAGAGAAAAACATATCTGACCAACAAAATGAATCCTCTGCCATCTTGAAGGATCAGCAGGTTCTCGATGTCAGGAGCTATGCACACTTGTTCTCAAAGAGTGTCGAAACCCTGAGACTCCACCTGGCTGAGAAGGGTGACGGAGCAGAGCTTATATGGGATAAGGTCAGTTTGCCGAGTGCCTAACAGCCAGCTATACTCTGCGTATGTAGTGCAAATAGTAATTGGACTCACTCAGTTCTATTCCAAAATAGTCCTGCTTAGGGCAAAAACTCCTGGCACCTCACTGCAAGCACTTTCCATATGTAAACAAATATATACTTCAGACATACGGTGTCTGACTCTCTGGGTGTCAGGATTAACTCTTGTGATGTAAAATAACTCACCAACTTTAAAAAGCACACAAACAGAATTATTTGTCATATTTTGATTTTTTAAAAATATTTTAATCAACTTTTTTTTTCCTTTTTAGCTTTCTCTAAAACGTGCTTCTGTACTGCGGTTTGTAGCTAGAGTTCTACTGAGTTGTACATAGTAATTAGCTCTGGGGTGTGTGATGTATTACAAGTTTTGCTGAAGTAAAACGAGAAAAGAATTTTCTCTTGTAGCACCAAGGTGCTGGGGAGGGGGACACAAAATAATAAAACAGTATTACACAGATAGTAAAAATACTTCTTTCTGAAACATCGATTTTTGAAACTGAGCGTAAAACACTGTAAGATTTCCGGTTTAGACATTATTTTCCACAAAGGAGGCATTTTATCTATTTTAATTTTATATTTATATGCAGGTTTGTATTTTAATACTAATAAACCAAATCTAAGTACAGTATCTAAGCCTAAAGTATTACTGCTCTGTCTGAACGTACCATCTGAAAGAGGAGGTATATTGACTGTGAGGTGGAATATTGCACAAACTGGTTTTTTAAAACCGTTCTGGTTTTAAGGTTTTCGGAACCATGGGTTGCAAACTCTTTCCAAAGAGTGATCTGATTTTTAAATATTTCTTTGTATTAACTTCTTGTCAGGATGACCCTTCTGCAATGGATTTTGTCACTTCTGCTGCGAACCTCAGGATGCATGTGTTCAGTATGAATATGAAGAGCAGATTTGATATCAAGTGTAAGGATAAAATGTAACATTGTTTTATTTAAACAAGAATCTAAGCTTCTCGTTCTCATTTACTGTTAAAAATCTGCACTCTTGCTTATTTTGCAGCAATGGCAGGAAATATTATCCCAGCTATAGCTACAACTAATGCAGTAATAGCTGGTCTGATAGTGCTGGAGGGGTTGAAGATTTTGTCGGGAAAAATAGATCAGTGTAGAACGGTAAGTGGGAATAAGATACTTTTACTTTCTTTCTATTCGTTATTTGTTTAAAAGTCACATTTAACCTGCTTTGACTGCTGTGTAGTTTTACTGTCTCTCACGTGTTGCTTCAGTAGAATCTGAATATGCAGGGAAATTTCAGCCACAGTGAAGAGAAGTGAAAGTCTCAAGGTTAAATTCCTCTGATTTAATGAACACTGGCTGCTGGACAGGAGAGAACCAGACTGACATCACTTGAAACATGGTTGTTTCATGTTACAGATCTCTTTGGCAATAGCTGGTCAGTCAGCACAGGTGTCAGCGTGAACTGGCTGTAATACGCACTTTCCCCTCTTCAGCATGTCAGGGAGGATTAGGGGACAGGACAACCTGTGAGACTAAGAGAATAGATCTGTAGGAAAACTGGGTTTGTGAGTGCTGTTACTTACAGAATAACTTGTTTTATTCTTGTCTGCTCTCAAGATTTTTCTGAACAAGCAGCCAAATCCCAGAAAGAAGCTATTGGTTCCGTGTGCTTTGGATCCTCCAAATCCTAACTGTTACGTATGTGCAAGTAAGCCAGAAGTGACTGTGAAACTTAATGTACACAAAGTTACTGTGTTGACACTCCAGGATAAGGTAAATCTTGAATTTTAGCTACGGCTTTCATTTGGATTCTAATACTGTAAATTACTGCGGTTTTTTGTTCAGTATAGTTTTGACCGAACATCAGCTGTTTATATTTGCTTTACGTTTTGCGTTTCTCTTGGCTACAAGAAGAGCTAGGTTAGCCAGTGAGCTTCGTGCTCATGTGTGCTTCTGCACCTTGCCGAAGAATGTTTCTATTTTAACTGTTTGCTGGTTTTTAAAGCATCTCCATATCTAGCAGCGAAAAACTGGATTTGTATTTCAGCGGAATAGTTCAGTAGCCACGTTACAGTTGCATGGTCACAACTGATTTGTAATTCTGTCATTTTATGAAGTGCTCTAAAAAAAATTTCAGTGTATTTGAATCTGTACGTTTGAGACAGCAAAAATACAATTATTTTGTTGATGGAAGTAAAAAAAAAAAAAATGGATTTTCAGCAGAAAAAAGCCAGGATAAGAAAATCTACACACTCAAGGTTCTGTCTTTCATAAGTGTTTTCAAGTCAGATATGGATTAAATAATCATATGCATCTTTTCAGATAGTGAAAGAAAAATTTGCTATGGTAGCACCAGATGTACAGATAGATGATGGAAAAGGAACTATTCTGATCTCTTCAGAAGAAGGAGAAACGGAAGGTATGCATACTGAAGCTTTTTGGTAAGGGTAGACAAAAACTAGGATGAAACCAGAATGGAAGTATAGCAAATGTGCCAGTGTTCATCCTGTAGACTAATACTTGACGAGAACTGGATTTGCAAGTATTTAACTAGCTCAGGAGTAGCTGGTGGTATTACCTACAAGCCTGCATGTCCAGTGCAGTGTTCCTATATAAAATACTTCTCGCTTGGAGTGTCAGGATTCCTTTCAGGAACAGGTATTCAGCGGTGAAAGCACACCAGCTCGTTTCCGCTGTTTGCAAATTGCGTTCATTTTCTTGTTCTTAGCTTGTGGTCTTTTACGATGCTTGTAGGCATTATTGTCGTACAGATATTGCCTCCAAAATGTTCCCACGTGGGATAATAGTGAAGTGCTTGAACACGAGGCACAAGGGTTGAATCAGTAGTTTGGACTCCCGACAGGCCTGAACGTAAGCTTCTGCTTTCAGTGTAGGTAACAAATGTTAATCTTGTGTTTCCGCGTAAAACTCCTGGAGTACTTACTCCATCATACTTCCTCAGGTATAAAGGATCTTTATATAAATAGCTGCCTACACTGCAGTTTTTCACTGTTTTTTGTAGCAAATAACCACAGGAAGTTATCAGACTTTGGCATTCGAAACGGCACTCGACTGCAGGCAGATGATTTCCTCCAGGACTATACGCTGTTGATCAATGTGCTTCATAGGTAAGGATTCTGAAACGGTTGGTTTTGTGTGTGGATGCAGAACAGTCCCGTGGGGAATTTCCCAATCATAATTTTAAATTAATGAGTGAAGCTCAAAGATTAAGCTGTAGAAGGAAAATACGGAGGTAGAAGAGGAACTGTTACTTTTTAATGAATTCGCAGCGTTTGCAGGTTTTTGGTTTGGTTTGGTTTCTGGTGTGTGAGGTGTTTTTTGGGGGTTTTTTTTTTGAACAACAGCAATCAGAAAAAGTTTATTTGAATAATTTGTCGTTACACAACATCAAAATACAGTGCAAACCCAAACATGCTTTTGGGGCAGCCAACAAGCAAGAAACTGCCGTTTGAAAAGCAAAACAAAATTAAAAAGGCAAAAAAAAAAAACGGCTGCTGGGGTAGTAGATACTCAGTCTGCCTGTGTTCAGACACAGGAGAAGTGTGAAGGAGAAGGCAAATGGAAGCCACTTTGAAATAACTGCGGGGTGTATGTAGCCCTGGCTAAGTTATACACGTATTATATACAGTAAATTAACTCACTGCACTTTGAGAAGAGGAAGAAAAGCTAAGTGAGGAGAACAGATAAGCGCCATAATGATTTTTCTCATCCCTAAGCATTTGAAGTCATGGCACTGGGTGGAACAGTGTTTATGAATAGACAGAGCATAAATTACAAAGGAGGACTGAACAGATTTTCCTCTGTTTTAGTGTTTTTCTCATTTTGTCATAGTTGCAGGGTGCTCTGATACGTGAATGACAGAGTTTCTTTGTGCAAAGGACCGGGTTTTATTTTCACCTGGTTGTTTAAAAGCGTGTGTATTTTTCTGCAGTGAAGACCTAGAAAAAGATGTAGAATTTGAAGTTGTCGGTGATACCCCTGAAAAAGTTGGCCCTAAACCATCAGAACAAACGTCCAAGAACATTACCAACGGTAGCGATGACGGAGCGCAGCCCTCGACATCGACAGGTAAGTTGGTCATCAGTATTTCGATCAGCACTGAGCACCGCGGTCCAATAGCCGTCCTCAGTTTTGTGACTTGACTTTGCCAACGTAAAACAAAGGGCGTTCAAGTTGCCTCTGTGTACAGATAGACTATTAAATAGAAAGGTGCACATTTAAGATTGTTACAAGGCTTTACAGTAAATACACCTTGAAATTGCATTGAACTCGCAAGGACCCGGCGGGGTCAGCCCAAGTGCGTCACTTGCACGGTGGTTTACGTAAAGGTAGACCCATTCTATCGGATGGTCATGCTGTTGCTTCACGAGAGAGAGTCATTTTCTCCCTGCGGATTAAAGATCACCTTATGGATGTCTTTGATCATGTTTCATTTTGTTAATTTAAGGTGATGTGTTTATTACCTGCTTACAAAATAGCTATTTTTTCACCTGTCAAGCAAAACACAGCAAGAGAATAGTATCTGCTATCCAGGGAGACGTACCATCACCTTCCTCGTGTGGAGTGTTTCTTTGTACTCCAAGTAGTTTAACTTCAAGGAATATGGGATGCTTAAGCACTGAAAGCTATTGTACTGGAACCGTCTTTATGGGGATACTGAGTGAATCTGAACACTCGTGACACCAAAGTTAGATAGCTGTCGCTGTGTCTTACACTTGTGGATGTTCAGCAAGGCCCAGTGCAAGGTCCTGCACCTGGGTCGGGACAATCCCAAGCACAAGTACAGGCTGGGTGGACAATGGATCGAGAGCAGCCCTGAGGAGAAGGACCTGGGGGTGCTGGTGGATGAGAAGCTGAACATGAGCCAGCCGTGTGTGCTGGCAGCCCAGAAAGCCAACCGGATCCTGGGCTGTATCAGGAGAAGTGTGGCCAGCAGGGCGAGGGAGGGGATTCTCCCCCTCTACTCCACTCTTGTGAGACCCCACCTGGAGTGCTGTGTCCAGCTGTGAAGCCCTCAGCTTAAGAAGGATATCGACCAGTTGGAATGAGTCCAGGGGAGGCCACAGAGGTGCTCTGAGGGCAGGAGAACCTCTGCTATGAAGAAAGGCTGAGAGAGTTGGGCTTGTTCAGTCTGGAGAAGGGAAGGCTCCGGGGAGACCTTAAAGCACCTTCCAGTGCCTGAAGGGGGCTACAAGGAAGCTGGGGGGGCGCTTTTTACAAGGGCCTGTAGTGACAGGACAAGGGGTAATGGGTTTAAACTGAAAGCGGGGAGATGTAGATTGGATATCAGGAAGAAATTCTTCCCAGAGAGGGTGGGGAGCACTGGGACAGGTTGCCCAGAGAAGCTGTGGGTGCCCCATCCCTGGAAGTGTCCAAGGCCAGGCTGGATGAGGCTTGGAGCAACCTGGGCTAGTGGAGGGTGTCCCTGCCCATGGCGGGGGGGTTGAACTGGATGATCGTTAAGGCCCCTCCCAACCCAAACCACACTGTGATTCTATGTTCCTTTGCCCGTCAGACTGTCCTACTTATGATACATGCACAGGTATGGAGTCGCTTCCATGGGCCTTGTTTCAGGGGAGATTAATTGTTAAGAGCACTGCTAAAAATGATTTTGAATTATATTAAAGAAACGTGCATAAAATTAGTTTTTACAGGGAACTGGTACTTCAAAACAAAATCCAGTAGGTGATTGTTTGGTTCTGCTTCCCTTCTCTATACTGCCCATGGTTAGCCTTCAGCTCTTCAGCTCTGCTCACCCTTCCACTCCTCCCTCCCTTTGCGTGTTGGCTCTCATGGAGCAGGCCAGCTTCTAGCGGGAGTTCCCTTGAACGCAGCAGCGAGAGGAGAGGCTGGAGCGCGGCGCGGCCCGTGTAAAAGTTGTGCTCGCGGACAGCCTGCACTTCTTCTGTTTTTTCACACGCAAAAAGAAATGGCGCTAACGCACTGCCGTGGTTTTGGGTTATCGCACTGTTTTCACAGACCTCTGGTGAAGAGTGAACAGCTGTGCGAAAAGCCTATTTTATACTGATTTCAGCGAAATTCAAAGTATCTTGCAGTTCAGTGCCAAAGAATACGGAGAAATAATGCTCCAAGATGCCTTTGTTGTATTAGAGGCATTTTTAAGTATGAAATTTGGGCTGACGACAGCCGATGGTTCCCGTATCCGTTTGAACTAAACCCGTGTCTTTTGCAGCTCCAGATCAAGACGATCTGTTGATTGTTGATTCCGAAGATGAAGGTACTTCGGGCGACGCTGACGACGAGATGGAAAACAAAAGCCGCAAGAGAAAACTAGAAGATAAAGAGTGCGTGGGTACCAAGAGAGCGCGCACTGAGCAGACGGAGGAGCAGGATGAAATCATCGCGTTAGACTGAACGTGCCAAAGCCCCTTGACAAAATGGTTCAGATAATGTAATACAGTAACAGCATATGATGGTGGGATGTGAAAAATGTCCAGAACTAGACTGATCTTAAGGCCTTTGTTCCAGGTGAATACCAAACCACTGGCTTCGATGATTTGTGTCTGTTCCTCTTGATAAAGCTCTCGTCTCCGTAGGCTCTTTCAGAAGTTTTTCCATATTAATTCCATTATTAAATGTAGTAGGAACCTAGTTTATAAATGCTTGTAGATTTGCTTGAACAGTTACGGAACAAACGCATGTTATTTTTGTGTAGATACCTTCTGGGTATGATTCACTAGGACAAAAAAAGCCCAAAATTCAGCAAAGGGTCATCATCTGATACCCTGATTTTTAAGTAACTGCTATTTTTATTTTTTTTTGCTTGAAGAAAACTGTTTTTAGCCTAGTTCCGAACGTTTTTCACACCCTGTACAAGAAAAGAAAACTCAATAAAGCAAATTAGTGCCACGTTTTAACAGTGTTCTTAAACTTCTACTGGCACTATGTACATTACTGTAAAACTGTTAATTTACTCAAGTTTTTCAGCTCGTACTGCCTGGTATGTCAGTGTAAGAAGCAAATTTTTGTGTATTGTTACAGTTTCAGGTTATTTATATTTGATGTTTTGTAAACTCAGATACTACTACTATACTGTACATCTGATGGACCAAATAAATGACATCTGAAGTACTGGCTATATCCGCTTGCACAGTCCAAGTTGATGCTGACTTCTGGGATTTTACAATGTATAGCCCTCAAAAATTACTGTATTATTTTCGTTTTTCTAAACATAACCTCGTAGTACAGAACTTAAGCTTCACTTGTTTGAGGTGAAAGGGGAATTTTTTAATAAAACTTTTGTGAATGTTTGTTTTTCTCGGACAATCGATTCTTGGCCTCTGCAGCTGGAGCGTTCGCACCACCCCGCGCGTGCTTTCACCGCCTCACGCCTTCGGAAAGAAGGAAGCACTGGCCTTCCGGACATCCCGCTGCCTGCAGGACCGAAGTGCGGTGTGTGGAGTCGGTATCTTGCCGTCTGCGGCATTCCTGTACCTGGCTTGGTAGCTTTCAGAACTCGGTGTTGAGCCTGGGAGCACGGTGATCGGCCGTTCCCGTCGCTGTACTGAAAAACTGCCTCTGCTCGTAGATGGGTGTGCAGTTAGCCTCGCGGAGCAGAGCGCCGCACGCCACGTTTGGTCTGTCACGGGTCGCCAACGAGTAAGCGTTAAGCAAGCTGTTCACCGCTTCTCGTTGCGACGTGGCGCGTGGAGTCCGAGAGAGCGCGGTCCTGTCTCGGTACCCGAGAAATTTCCCTGCTTGTGCTGGTTGGATTACGGGCGTTTGGCTTTCTAACTCTTATTTTAACAGTACAGGTCATAATTCTGCCAACCATCGCGTGAGCCTGGGGTTGAGTGTCCGTGGCCTGGCAGCTGAGCGGTAGGTGAGCGGAATCCACCACCAGCAGCAGACCGGGGGTGAAAACGAGGGGAGGGGGTGTTCAGCCTTCCCGGCTTCTGCTCCTTAAGCTGTTCGTGTTTACAGCGCGAGATGACTACTCAAGCGGTTCTGTGCAGTATTTGGGGTGCTGCTCTCTGGGAAGACCCTCGCAGTGATTTCTGGGGGCAGCAGACACGTGTCGACAAGGCCAGGTTGCAAAAACGGGACCGAGTGAGGCGTTGTACCTCAGATGGGGGGTACCGCCGCGGGACGCCGGGCGGATGGAGGTTCAGAGGAGCGTTGGGGAATTTCAGTGCCGCGTCGTCGTTTGCTCTGCAGCACGAAAGGGAGCCTGGGATTCACCTGCGTACGCCGTTAGGTCGTGGTGAGTCTAGGAGGCGTGGTTGTGCTGCTCCTGTCGGGGCAGCTGGATGGCCAAAAAGCGCTCCTCCGTCCTTCCTGCCAAATACCCAAAGCGAAGGATTTCTCAGGTGTTTACGCAGGCTGCCCCTACGAGACGTGCGACAGGCTGTTGGGATGGCGCCGGCCGCTCGGGTAGTGTCGGCTGCTGGGACAGCGCCGGCCGTTCTCTTGGGCCCTTGTTCGCTGTGGCAGCGCTGAATGAACCACTGCAAACGCCAGCTGCTGCTGCGCTAAAGGAAAAGCCGCTTCTCCGCACTGCTGGGCTACGGGTGTCCGTAACTGCCTACTCGTCGCCAACCCTCTGGTAACGTAGAATTTTCCAACTTCAAAGCTCTCTTGCCCTCGAAAATCAAAGCATTTATTAAGCTTTGCAGTAATTGTTTTAATAAAGGCGAGCCACTTTCCAACTGGCAATTTGTTAACTCCTCACAGCAGTCACGCCGATAGGGAAGGGATTGCGGCTGGAAGACACAAGATTTAAATCTTAGAAGGGAGGAGGAATTCTTCCCCGGGCCTCAGCTTGGCGACTGCGATGTAGGCCGTGCCTTCGCTAACCGTTTTTGAGGCAGACTCGTTAAACCGGGCGTTAGCAGTCAGATTGCTACTTGCAGTGGTACGGATTGCCTGCTCTGCCACGCTGCTCGCCAGTTGGTTGGTCGTACCCACGCGGATTTCTGTACCGCAGAGCAGCTTTTCTGGCTGCTTGTCACAGGAACAAATTTGTCTTGATACTTGTATTTTTAATTCACTTGGTGAATTTGAGCGCCAGGTCTGAAAAGGACAAGAAAAATCGTGGAGTATTTTAGCGTGGTTGAGCGCAGCTGAGAGCGAATCAAGCTTTGCACGCTGCTAGTTCAGTATCCCTTGCCTGCAGTGGAGCGTGGAAGGGCATATTGAGCGCCGGTGATTACCGCGGTTAACTAGGGACTCACTGTGCTGCTCTGACTAACGGTGAAGAAATTGATGGCGACTTTCCTGCGGTTCACTGGGGGAAACAAACGGGCAGAAGTGCAACCTCCGATTCCCAGAGCATCTCTAGACTCACCCAAACGGGGCTACTGCTGACCGTTCAGGAGAAGGAGCTCTGGGGCCACGGTGACAGCCAGCCGTGTACCAGCCCGTTTCCTAAAGAGCAACCTGAACCTGTAGATCACCATTTAACGTCTGTAGCAGCTCTGTGTGATGTCCGAGTCTTACTTTATGAAACCATTCCATTGTCGAAGCACAGGGAGATGCACGCCCCCCTGGCCCGTTGGCTCTGACAGCTGGCAAGCAGATTGACGGGCCATTTCAAGTCCTGACCTTTACAACAAAGGCCTCTTGCTAACCATTTGTTAGATCCCAGAAGATAAAACAGGCCTGTGTTCCGTTCGGATATACTGTTCGTATCTGCTCGAAGTCCTATCTCTACTGCCCCAAAATCTTACATTTGGATTAGAAAACTGAATAAACATGGAACTACAGAAAATAAATTTGTTCTTCCCTGGGTCCTGTCTCTGTGCCTGTAGGCAGAGGTATTTTCTTGCTTCTCTTCGCAGCTGTAATGACAAGAAGCCTTCGATTTTGTGCATGCAAAATACCGAACGTGCAAGAAAGCAGAAACTGGATCAGAGTAATCCAACAAATGTCATGCAGGTCAGTCACCTGGCTTTTGCTTGCCTGAGGTTATTTCTGGGCTAGCGTCTAGGAACGGTTACAGAGAACATACACCTACAGACAGCAGGACAGGAGGGGGAGGCAATTCAACGCCTTGGTTTGCAGGCCTTGATTCCTTAAGGGAGGAATAGGATGATGTAAAGAAATGTACGCCTAGCTATAGCCTGGTATATTAAGAGAAGGAAATTGCTGTTCAGATACATGCCACTGTCGCCGCATCAGCACAGTTCTTCACTCACCTGAGGAAAATGAGAAATTCTCAGTGTGATTTCCTAAAGATACGATACTTACGGAGTTGCTCTGCCAGTCCCTCCAGCAGCGTTCGAAGCTCCATGCAAACATGAGGCAGTTACGTCGGTGATCTCAAAGCTGCTACAGCTCTACAGGTAAGCGGCAGGGTGACTGCCCCACAGCAGAGCTGCTGCGGTAGCGCTCAGCCCTGTAGGCGCGGTACTCGCCCCAGGCCTGCGGGTGGGTCTGTGCGTGGGTCCGCGTGGGAGCTGGCTGCGGTTTGCACATCTAACCGCTGACAGCTGGAGGTAGCCGGAGCGTGCCGGGGGAAAGAGGGGGGCTGGGATACCTAACTAGAAGCTTAGGAAGCTGCTAGGAGCCGGGGATATTCCAAAAGGGAGAGAGAGAAGGCGGTGTGGTGGTGGACCCGGGAGAGCATTACAGATGTCGTAGAGGCTGGGCGCCAGAGACAAGGAGCGCTGAAGTCTGCTGAGGCACTAGGTGAGCCTGGCGTCCGGAGGGGCCGTGTATGCCCCAGCTTGAGGACCGGGGCAAGTCCTGTAGCGGGGAAGAGCTCTATGGGACAATGGGGGGACAGGACTGCAGCACTGGTGGGGACTGGGAGAGGAGGTTACAAGCTCGAGAAGGCAAAGGATGCAGAATACAGACCCATAGGAGGCCACCCTTCATGAGTTCCATTGCTTATGGGACAGCTCTTCTTGCAGATTCTTTCACTAACTTCAGTTAATGAGCATTACCTCTCTGACACCATTTTATATGGAAAATACCATGAAACAGAAGTGCATTTGGTGTTCTCAACAAACCAAAGTCCTCGCTCTTCCGACATGATCCTTCCCGTCACCGCTAAAGCGTGTTTATTGCCAGGTCAGGAGGTCACTGCCCACGGCCCGCCTCGTTTCTTGAATGGGTACGACGAGGTGCATGCAGCCAGTCCGACACGTTTCACCCGCAGAGAGCAGGGGGGCACGTGTGTAGCGGTCTGCCTCTCACGCGGCGCTTCTTTGTTTTATAAACGCGCTAATGCTCCCCGATTTTTCTGCCGGATGATGGTTTGTGCTGCCATGATCAGGAGTTTTTTATCACATCAAGGTACTATGTGGAGTCCCAGTTTTGCTTTTGTATTTCCAAGTCTCTGAAATAAGAAGCTGTATAACCTAAGACCTTAGAACTACTAACTGGGTGCCCTGGTCGACTGAATTATGTATCTGTGCAAATGTAGTGGCTGCTGTTAAGCTACCCGACAGTGATTATGTGCTGTGCCTGCAGGGAAGTGGAACTAAGGCCACGTGCAGTCTCCGAAGTACGAGCCAATAGACAGATCTGGCCAGGGGTGTTACTATCTGAAATATGTCAGAGAAGTGAAAGATGAAACTATAAAAGAAGTAAGATACATAAACGGCGTATTACTCACTTGGGCATGTGTTGTCTGTCTCAGCTAGCATGGTCACAAAGTGCCCGTTGTGACTGGAATTTTACAGGGTCTGCCCCAAGTTATGTTTGTGCACCACCGTGAATAGCTGCATTTGCAATGAATAAGAAGAATGTAAAAAATGTTAAACGGTGTTTTATTGCAGATTTAGACTGAGAAATGGCCTGTAAGCCTGCAGAGTGGTGTTAGTCAAAAATATTTTAAATAGCTGTGCCTAGCACAGGTAGCCATTCACATACAGTGCGTCCTGTCTACCAGAAGATGGTGCCCTAAAACACAACGATTTTAAAATTTAAAAGCCGTGATCGACTGCAAATGAGTATTTTTAAAAACATGTCAGTGCAAAGTGATTTGCGAACACATCACCCAAGTCCAAATACATATTAATATCCAAACTTCATAATCCAAAAAGCTTGCTCATACTTAAGGTTATCACAACACAGAACAACATACGGATGCGAAAAAGCAATACAAACCACAATACGGCTAGCACTTCAAGGAAAATAAAAACTTCAGTGCCCCCTCCCAGAATAAAAACATTCCTCAGCATAAATTTTTATTCATTTCAAAAGCTGTTTGGTGGTTTGGTTTTTTAACTGGGCTTGAAACAGACCAGAGAACAAGAATAATCATTACATTTCTCACCAAGAAACCAATCCATTTTAAAACCGGCAACCAGAACAGCAAACCCCTGCGTAGCAGTACGTCTTATTTACCTCAGGGACTTCAGTTTCATTGTTTTCTTAATGTTGGAGACCAGGAGGGAAATTGCAAAAAATCAGGTAGCACCCAATGCAAAAGGAAATCCATGGAGCAGCTTCCAATTGTTAAATCGATGAGGGGAGACAAAGACCTCCCTCCTGCACGCTGGCAGTAGACCCACGTCTGATACAACACACACCGCAACACCAGCCAGTGACCCCACTGACCGTCACCGTAAGAATTCTTACATTCACGGACTCTGTGCTTCGCCGGTAACAAACTGCAACTCAGGGAGGCAAAACCCCGCAGCAGCCCGTCAGGTCTCCACGCCTGTGGGCTTGGGCTGCATTTCCTCGAAGGCACAGGCCATGAGCAGAAGCAGGAGCGCGCGGCGGGTGAGGCCCAGCCGCTGATGTTCACAGATCAATAACTCCACCTGGCTTTTTTGCTGCCTTCAACTCTCAGACAAAGGGGTTTATCTAACAGGAGCAGCTGGCTTTCCTTAATATCTGATTTACTGATACAACTTAGAATCAGGCGTAGGGATTACCACACCAAATTAAGAAATGAAGTGCAGCTTTTATCATACCCTATGACAAAACACCCTAACGGCTCTTGCAGTTAGCTGCCCTGGAGTCTTTTTGCAATATATCCATTTCACTGCTGGTTGTTAAAGTTAAGCAAATATATTCAAAGTGAGGAGAAAACCACATCAGGATTGCCAAGCTGTAATTGCCCACTACTTGGGGTTTTCTTGTCTGTAACAGCAAGGAGAATGATGGGGGGTACTTACTACAGCAACAGCACTTTACGTTCTGTTTGCACAGCCTGGCGCATATAGCCCTCTGAGAAACGCAGCGGTGCTTGAGCGTGCCGTGTACCACGGCAAACACGCTCCTGTCACCCGTGCGGGCTGCATCTGTGGCTGTACTGTGGATAAATGATATTAAGTGTATGACAGAAGGACAATTCACTGGTGAGGAGCGGGTCTGTAGTATTGCCCCTGCAGCAGGGCTGAGACGGGAATGCTCTGCAGGGATACTCTGGACCAGGGCTGCAGCAGGCTCAGCTGGGCCTTGCTTGGAGGATTTACTTACCGAGCATAAGCTTCCAACAGTAAAAGTAAGCGATTTTTATCATTCGATCCACACTGGTTACTGGAAAGGGCTGTTTCCTTAGATTCCCCAGATTCTCTTGGTCCCCAATATGTTTTTCCCGAGTTCATACTTCATGAAACATGTGCTTTAACGACTTACGTCCCAAGAGGCTTCCCGCAGAAACTTGCTACCTGCTGGCAGCAGCAGCAGCATAGAACCGTGCTGCCGCACAAGGCGGAACGAGGGCAGACGGTGTCTCAGGACACAGGTACAGAAGGACAACAAGCTCCTGCTGTAGCTTAAGCTTCTGCCTTTACACAGCATCAGCTCTGCAGTTCCTACCGTGGAGACAGCTGCCCAAAGTGCTGCCTTGCACACTGGCAGCGCTTCCCAGCACACCCTACCCACGCTGTTCGATCAATAGCAAAGTCATCGAACCTTGTAAAGGTTTTAAAAACAAAAACTTAAATTATTTTTCTTCACATGTGCTTTGATGGGCCAAGTTCCCAGGTTGTCCATCAGCCTCTCCTAGCTCCTCAGGAACCCAACCTTATAAAAAGTGGCAGTAAGTAGTTCAAAGTCAGTAATGGGACAGAATGTCCTCATACAGGCCCCAGGAATGACTGACGAAGCTCTGCAGTGGCACTTCCGAAGGCAGACCCCCCCCCAGACACCCACTGCCCCACATGAATTTTGTGCAGGAGTCCCAGGTGGGTAGATGAGGACTCGATGTGCTCTGCAGAAGGACCCTCTCTTTGTTCTTGGTGGTTACGTGCCCACGTTACATGACTAAATGTGGAGTTTGCGCCTTCGCCGGCAGCTTTACCGGAAAACCCAAGGCTGGAATGGGATGGGGAATCGAACTGCTGCTTTGATCCCACCCAGTGCCGTGGCACGTGTGCCAGGAAGCTTTTGCTGCTGATGCTGGGGCCCTGCGCGGCGTTAGCCGGAGCAGCGATGGTGTGCACCAGGATGCACCGCTGGAAGCGGCGCCTCTGACCCTCACACACCTGCAGACTAGAGGGGAAGCGTAACTCGTTCCACGAGTAGCAAGCTGCAGCGGCACGTGGTAACAGCTTGTGTAGGAGATGGGCGAAACAGGTAATGAAAGATGAGCACACACACTTGAATGAGGACTCGACTCCCAGAATTGGTTGTATTTGCACATGTATGTTCACACTGACGGTGGACTGCCGCTCCCACGTCGAACAGATTTGCTCTTCAGGTCTTGTTCTGCACATTTACACGGCTTCTTGGATTTTTTTTTCCACTTGCCACCCCTGCACGCACCAACAAACAGGTTGCCAATCAATTGCCCTCCACAGCTGGGGACATTTTTGAGTACACAGTTGCTTTTAATGTTTAATTAGCTAGGATAACAGGATAAAATGTTCTTGGCACGGCAGAGTGCCTACAGCTTGGGCTTGCAACACACTTCTCTCCTTGTGGGGTGCTCAGCACCGGGCAGCGGAAGGACCTGGCTACTGCTGGGGCCTCCTCAGCATTTCTGCCACCCACACGAATGGTCGTCAGGGATTTGCACCTTAGTTGCAAAAAAACTAATAGTAGGCTACGGTTCAGTGTCCGAGGTGACAGAGCAGTAGCCTTCCGCGGGTGCCCGCAGGTTAAGTGGTGAGCAGCACTGGGTCTCGTCAGGCATCGCCAGATGAAGCTCTCACACAGTCACACGGACCATAGCGGGCTTTTTTCAGCTCATGTCAATTCTTAGACTGCTTTAGGCCACAATATGTTTATCATCTGTCTTAGCGCTGCTGCTTTTTTTTCTTTCCAGACTCAATAAAGAACTGCAAACAGCGACCGGCCACCGCGCAAGCACGGCTCCTGCCAGTGCAGTCTGCTGACCGGCCGTGGGGGTCTTGCACAGGTGGGTCCTGTGCAGCAGCGGGGCTGACCCCGCCACCCCTGCCCACCCCAGCCGCCCCCGCCCGCAGCCCCGGCAGCGGGGCGGCGGCCGCCCCTTCCCGCGGCGGGACGAGGCTGCGGGTCCCGCCGGAAAGTTCCAGCCGGGGGCGAGACGGCGGAACCCCGCGGAAGGCGGGAACCCCGGGCGGCCGCTCACCGCCCCCCCGCCAGCCCCCTCCGGGCGCTCCGCCGAGCCCCCGCCTCAGCCCGCGGCGCGGTGACAGCCCCGCCGCCCCCCGCCAGCCCCGGGCAGGGCTGCGGTGGACGCCGGCCGAGGAGAGGAGCGGGCGGCGCGGAGGGGAGCGGGCGGCCCCGCCGCCGAGCCGCCCTCTCCCTGCCTGACTCGGTGAAAATCATTGTTTGGCTCCGGCATTAACTACATTCCAGCGGGACGCAGCGCCCAGTCTCCTTCCTCGCATTCCTGCCCCACACAAAGGAGTCCCTGCCTCGCCGCGCCCCGCGCTCCGCTCGCCGCGCCGCCGAGACCCTCCGGGCCGGCCGCCGCCTTCGCCCCCCGCCCGGGGGTGCGGGCCGGGCCGCAGGCCCGCCGCGGGGCGGCCGGCCGGGGGCGGCGGGGGCAGGGAGCCGCCGAGCGCAAATTCCTCCGCGCAGCGCGCCATTGACTGGACCGAGCAACTTATTTAAGGCTGGAAAGTGACACAGGGGCTCCTCGTCTCCGCTCGCCGCGCCGCGCCGGGCAGCCCGGCCGCCCCGAGCCGCGGGGATGCCGCCGAGGTGACGGCCGCCGCGCCCGGTCGCTGCCAAGCAGCCCCCCGGACAAGGAGCTGCGTCCCGCCGCTGCCCCGCCAGGACCGCGGGAAGGGGCTTTCTTTTGGGTGCTTTTTGTTGGGTTTCGGTTTTTTTTTTTTCCTCTTCCCCCCACCCCCCTTCTTTTCTTTCTCCGCTCTGGGCTGTGCTTTCGCAGAGTTCGCCGTCCCTCCCCCGCCTCGCGCCGCCGGGCTCCGGCCGAGCATGGAGAAGTACGAGGAGGACATGGCACTGAAGGCCACCAAGTTCATGGAGGATCTGTCCCTCTACGAGCCCTGCCCCGAGGGCCCGTACGGCCGGGGCGGCCGCCGGGACCTGGCGCTGCACCCCGACCTGGAGGAGACCAAGCGGGTCATCGCCGCCCACATGACGGCAGAGCTGCGGGGCCGGAAGATGAACGGCACCGCCGCGCCGCCACCCGCCGAAGCCTTCCCCGCCGCCGCCCCCTGCGGCAAAGCCTACGCGCCCGCGGCGCCGGCCGCCCCGCTCCGCGCCGCCAACGGCCGCGCCGCCGCCGAGCCGCCGCCGGCCGCGGGGCCGCCGTGCTGCGAGGAGGGGCTGTGCACCCGCTCCGAGGTGGCGCTGCCCTGCTACAGCGGCTTCGCCGACAAGGGCAAGCGCTACTCGGCCGAGGGCTACCGCTACGCCGCGGGCAGCGCGTACGAGGGCGGCTACGTGGCCAAGGGCGGCGGGCGGGCGCCCGGCGGCCCGGACGGCAAGTACGGCGCCGCCAGCCCGCGGGCCAGCCTGGCCGCCTCCTCGCCGGGCCCCGTCGCCGAGCACGGCAAGTTCTCCAGCCCGCGCTCCAGCCTGGGCGGCGCGGCCTCGCTGCCCTACGAGAAGTTCTCCAGCCCCCGCTCCAGCCTGGCGGTGCCCGGCCAGGAGAAGTACGGCAGCCCCCGCGCCAGCCTGGTGCAGTACGACGGCACCGCGCTCAGCCCCCGCTCCAGCTACGCCAGCACGGCCAGCGACACCAGCAAGCACTCCAGCCCCCGCGCCAGCCTCACCAGCTACGACGGCGGCGGCAGCAAGCCCAGCAGCAACCGCACCAGCGGCATCAGCATGGGCTACGACCAGCGCCACGCCAGCCCCCGCTCCAGCACCGCCAGCCAGTACTCCTGCACCACCAGCCCCCGCTCCAGCTACTCGGACTCCAGGTACGGCCCGCCGGGCAGCGCCGAGCCGGAGGGGGCGGGCGGCGCCGGCCTCGCCCTGGCCAGTCCCCGCTCCAGCCTCTGCGGCCCCGAGGGCCGCGGCGCGGCGGGCGCCGCCGTGGTCAGCCCCCGCTCCAGCATCTCCAGCCAGAGCTCGCGGAGCTCCCGCGGCTCCATGAGCGCCTACCCCGAGCTGCAGCTGCCCTCGCCGCGCTCCTCGCTGCTGGGGCCTGGCCTGCAGGAGGACGGCGCCGTGCCCGACCTGGGGGACGTCTACCACAAGATCCATGCCCAGTCCCCGCCGCGGCACGACCCGCAGCACCCGGCCGCCGCCCCGGAGGCGGCCGCCCCCTACGCCTACAGCCCCACCAAAGGCTCCGCTTCGGTTCCCAAGTTCAAGCTCCCCTACCAGGTGACGCCGTGCCGGGAGAGCGGCCCCAGCCAGGCGGAGAGGCGGCTGGAGGCGCTGACGCTGGAGCTGGAGAAGGAGCTGGAGATGCACATGAAGAAGGAGTATTTCGGTGAGTGAGCCGCCGGAGTGGGGTGGGGTGCGGGCGGCCGAGAGGCCGGACGGGCGGCCTGCCCGCAGCCGGGGGCGTTTGGCCGTGGAGGAGGCCAGCGCGTGATGTGCAGGGCTGCTCTGGACCAGGGACCTGCTGAAGCCCCGCGTCGCCACAGACGCTGCTGTCAGAAATGCTTTGCACCGTGGGTCGTTCCTGGTGTCGGAGCTCTCTCCCGCGCTCCTGACGCGGGTTGGCAGGACGCGTGGTGCTTACGCTTCCCCCTGCGGGTGGGAGGCTTGGCTGCGGTGCTGCAGCAGCGGCCTGTGCTGCTGGGGCTCCCGCCGACTTCCGCTGCCTCCCTCCCTCTTGGGCTGCTGCGGCTCCATCGGTAACCTCCGGCGTCCCCGAGGCTGTGCCGGTAGCGCTCGTGCTCTCGATCTGCGGTGGCTGGCACAGAGGAGCGTGGCTGAACCGCCTCGCCCAGGAAAACCCCGGGGCTGGTCCGGAGCGGCCGCGGGTGCCGGCCCTGCTGTGCCCCGCGCCTGGCCGCGCCGGCGGGGTCGGTGGTTCGGGGCGGAGGAGAGCCCTCTGCTGAGGGTCAGTCCACCGGCTGGACTTCCCCTGAAATTTTTGTGGCTTTTTTATGGAACAAAAGTAACTTCGTGCAACGGGTGAACACATTTCGTAGTCACACTGGTTGGGATTAAGCTCCCCTATGTTTCTTACTTTGCACTGGGTGGAAAAGGCCGAAACGCCGTTGGGAGGTGATCCTGGAGCGTGCGGATGCTGCCCTGTTCTGCACTGGGGACTGCAGATGGGCCGGGCGGCCGCGGGATCTTGGCAGCCCTCGGGATCGGTCTGTCCCGTTTGATTGAGGGGTGAGGGCTTTCGCCTAGGGAGCTTCTGCTAGAGGCGGGAGAAGGAGGCCTAGGAAGATGAGGGGCTGTGGATGAGCCAGCCCCCCTCCTCTGGCCTTTGAGGTCACAGTTGTCTCTGCGCCTTTGTGCGCAGCCTGCGTGCGAGGGAGAGCCTCCCCGGCCGTGCGTGATTGCTGAGGATGGAGACGCGCGTTACCTTGCTCGCTGACTTGAACACGAGGATTCGGACCGCTTTTGGCACAGCGTTAGTGTGCCCTGCATGGGAGAGGGGAGTTGCAGGGCTCCTTGTGAGCGTCTGCGAGGTGCGTGTAGCGAGACAGACCTGGGCCGATGAGCAGGGCTCGCTGCGTGAGCAGTACCCTGTCCTGCGAGGAAAACCTTTGTGAACTGCAGTGGCATAGTTTCTACAAGCTCCTTGGCCCCCAGACAAAGGAAGCTGTATGTGGTGCTTACTGCTTCCCTGCATCGCACGTGGGGCTGATACAAAAGCTGATGGTCACCCACCACATCTTTTGTGGGGTCTGGCACCTGGCGTGGGACTCCCCACCAGCTGGGGACACCATCAGTTCCCTTTGGGGTATGGGCAGAAGCGGGGTGGGAGGACCTGCTAACACCCTAACTGCAAGAAATGTTGCCTTCAAAATGTCCATGGTATACAGTGAGAGCTTGAGAAGTAAGATGTATTTGGAGTAGGAAACAAGTTACAGCTGTCCTGAGCCTCTGAGAGGGGTTTCCAGTGCCCAGGGAAGCTGGGCGTGTGTGATCGGAGGCTCCAGAAGCAGCCTTGGGGCATCTGTGTTGTGAGGGGTTTGTTTAATGAGACTTCGCCTGTTGCGAGTGTCACTACTTGCAGGCATAGTCTGTAGCAGCGTGTTGCGGCACGCCCGAAACCTCTGCAGTCTGCCCTGCGTGGGATCGGCCGCAAGCTTGCGCCGTGCGCCTGGAGAGTGCACGCACTAGCTGCTCCCTGGGTACGTGTGGCAGCAGCACAAAAGCGCTGCTGTGACTTGCACCCTGAAAGCAGCTGAAACCCAGAACACTGGAGTGCTTTAAAAGAGAAAGTTGACATCTGTGAGTTGTTGAGGTTTTGATAAATCCTGGTGGACCCTGCATTTCTGGTTCCGATCACCCACGGAGACGAATGTTGAGCTTCGGCTGAGCAAGCGCGCGAGGGGTCGGTTGGTGGGGATTACTGCAGGCTGATTGATGGGTCAGAGACAAGGAGGATGAGAACAGAATGGGGAGAAGTCTGCTATGTAGTTTGACTTGCCCGAGAGAGTCAAGTTAAACGACGTCGTTACAGGGCAGCGAGGAGAAGAGCGTTGATTTGTGTAGCAGCTCGCACATACTCAAGTCTTCGCTTGTGCGTTCGCTCCCTTAGCACTGGTGTCTGGCATGCTCCGAAGGCAGTTCTGTGATGCCTGTGGAGAGCAGAAGTGTTGAGCCAATAGTTGAACAAAGGTAGAGGGAACAGAGGAGATGGTTTAATGCTCCTTAATTAGATGAGCTGAATTGTCTTGTATGAGGACACTGGTAACTTCACTGTGTTCTGTGTGAAGTTATTTTTTTTTTTTTTTAACTTAGCAGTGTGTTACTTTGAAATGAAGGTCAAGTGACTATCCAGTCCTGTTTGGAGGAGGAACAACTCTACCCTGCCTTGGTTCTGCCTGTGGGTCAGTTTGAGTGTTCCCCTAACCGCACTCATGCTGGCAGACCCATACCTCGCTGCTCTGCTTCAGGAGGAACCTGTAGTCTGGGGCAGAGAAATACACGGTGGAGGGCATGTGCAGGGTCCGATCATCGGAGAGGCATCGCGGGAGCTGAGCAGCGTGTAACCCGTCAGGTCCAGGGGCCTGACGGCCGTCTCTGCTCTGAGCAGTGCTGTGCTGGGAGCTTTGTTTCACTGCCTCACCTTCTCCGTCCTCCCTTTTTTTCCTGGCAGGCTTCAATGCTGTAGAGAGAGGGAAAATGCCCTTCCACAGTTGGTTTAATCTGACTGAAGATGACTGCTGCTAAAGGAGCACTCTGCATCCACCCAACTCCCGGTTGCACAGCTGAGAGGTAGTGCCCTGCCACTTCCAAGTGCTCCTGCCAGCAAGTTGTAGCCACGTGCACTCGCTGATCCTGCAGAAAACGAAGCCTGCAGAGGAGAAAGGGGAGAGGCAGGGTCATTGTTTTGGGTTGGATTGGTGAGCTGCTCCTGTTCATCCCTGTAGGTTGGGTGGCAGGAGCTGACCCACGGGTGCAGAGGGCTCTGGGGGGCTGAGACCGCTCCTTTGGCAGCGCCCTGCGGTTGGGTTGGGTAAAGCTGCGAGACTCCCTTCCCTTGGAGCTGCTTCCTATGAAACCCTTGCCCAAACTGCTTCATCCTCAGCCCTCTGGAGACCCCCTGTCTGACCCCTGTCAAGGTACTGACAGCTTAGTAAGCGTGCTCAGTTTAGTGGTAGATGCTGAGAAGAAGGAAAATAAAAAAAGTGCTTCCACTCATTTTCGGAACTTCTCAGCTGAGCAATCGTGTGTGGTGAGGTGAATTGTCAAAGTTGTGTTTCAGGGATGTTTTAAATTGAATGCGCATCCTGAGGTGTCAACAGGACATTTGTGGGTGTTGGAAAGTCATCAGCTTGGGTGCTGTCTTTATTGTATTTACTTCACAGAATTCCTCAGTGAGATGCTTAGGTGTTGAAAAAGGCAAAAATGGGATTTTGGCGTGCCCATCCAAGTCGAAGCAGCCCTCATGGGATTGACTGCAAACCTACAGCTTGTCATCTACCAGGCAGGGAAGTGCCATCGTGGTGAACAGTTGTGCTGATTTGGCTGTTGTTTTAGAACAAGATCCCTCTGTCCTGTGGCTCCCCTGGTGTGCTGTCAGAAATGGAAGGAGGGTCAACGGAGGGGCGCAGGCAGCAATGGTGCGCAGGCAGCAATGGTGCGCTTCCAGCAGCCCCTACTGTGGTACGGCCGTTGCCCAACAAGGGCTGTCTGCTCATCTGGTTGCTTTTGAGCCAGGGGCTGATGCAGCGATGTGCCAAGGGGAGAGCGAAGGGACCAGCCACCCAGTTCCACAGGTCTGGAGCGAGGGGATCGTTTACGTGCAAAATGCATACAGAGAAGGAAGTTTCTTTTCGCCTGGTTCACAGAGTCCGTATGCTTGTGAAAAGGACACTGACTTGCAGGGGTTGAGTGGAGCCCATGCTGCAGTTTGCTTTGGTTTGGAGCGTGCTGTGCCGCTGTGGGAGTGTTGAGCAATTAATTACATCTGCTTGGTTTTTAGGGTTCTGTCACAAGCTCCAATACAACGTCTGTATTGCATTCCTCAAGTAAGAGGCTCTCAAATTCCCAGGCGTAACATCAGGCTTTTAAATACACCCTTCCCCATGTGCCCACCCCCCCAAAGAACCCCCAGTCAGGTGTGCCCTCTTTGGGGGGTCAGGCATCTCAAGCAAGAGTCCAGGGAAAAAAATTGTTCTTCTGGCAGAGTTTAACTTGTATTGGCAGCTGTTTACCTAGCCTCTGCGTCTGATCCTCCACAAAGATTTATGTGGGCGAATGTCCCAGTTTGATGCTAAATCACGCACTGGAAATTCAGACGCTGTGGTGTGGGAATTTGGAGTAAATTGCTTAATGGGTTCTGCGGCCGCTGTGTTTTGCAGAGTAGAAACACGACCCTGTTGTGAAGGAACAGGTAACTGTCCAAGGAGCTGTAGTTATGTGATTGAAGTTGATGCTTCTTAGTGGAAAATTTCCCTGAAGTTGTATAATTTTTGCATTTAAAATGTGTAAATGACACAGCTTTGTGTGCTCCCGCTGGTGGCTGAGTGACAGCAAGAAAGATACCAGTCTTTGCTGATACATTAAGATACAGATGTCTCCTACAGCTGTATGGATACTGGATGTTTAGAAAGCCTTCGTAAGACAAGCGAATTTGTTGAATTCTAAAATTATTATTAAAAAAAGAAAAAATACATGGCAAAGTAACTTTCAGATGTTTAAAAGGGTGGTTCAGCAACGGAAAGAAAATAAACCAGCAGTGATCAGCCAAACAAGTTTTACTAAAACCTAAACATCTTTGCAGAAATTTATTATGCTCTGGGCTGCGCTTCCTCCCTACATCCAATGTCCCCCAAGAGCTGTCATAGGGCAGTGCTTCCCAGCAGGTTGGCAGAGTTAGTCTGGGGTTTCCCTCAGCAGCGCCTGGAGCCCCATGGTGTTGGGCCCCAGCTCATGCACCCGCCGGGGATGTAATCCCGGCTGCCTGCCAGCCAGGCACCTGGGCAGCAGCCCTTGCTGGGGTGAAGGTGTCGGGACCATGCAGCACCCTACTGCCCCAGTCCCCCACCCGCTGGTGGGAGAGGAGGTGCACCGTGACTCAAGGTCAGTGCTTTGGCTCACATCCTGCCAAAGCAGAGTGGTTCTGCTGTCAGCATTAGCTGTGACCAAAATAATTTCTTATTCTATGGCTGGAGAAACTAGGCGTTTCTTAAAGCGTAATGTGGTGTTCGATTTTTATGCCTGTCTTGGGCAAAGCGCCTCCCCTCTGACAGCGCTGGGAATGTATGATAGAAAGCAAAACTGAAGTGGCAAGAAGGAAGAAGTGCAGGAATGTGCATGGTGTCTGTAAGTTTTATTATGAGCTTAAAAGGGCTCGTTTTGGAGGGCTGCGTTCAACTGCCTGAAAAGTTCAAGTCCTGACAGGACGGAGGTACCTGGGGCTGTGGTGTGGCATTGCTTGGAGATGCTCCAGGGGTGTGACAGCTCGCGAGGCTGGCAGCAGGATTCCTGCCTGCTTGTTTGGGAGCAGGACCAGCCTTCAGCTCTTAACAAAATTGACAGATGTGCTGGTGATCAACTAATAAATGACCGTGTTTGGCTGGATTTTTATGTGGTTTTTCACTGTGCCTGTGTGGCTGCTGTCTCTGGAAGTGGATTTTGTCCCTCTTTTCCCTACATTGGAGCAGACATTTCTGTTGTGTGGTATGTGTTATCTACCTCGCTGCGTTGATTTAACTCCCTATCAGCATTGTCTTTTTTGTTACTGTGCTGTGAGACAGAGGAGCACAAGAAAGCAGCCAAGGAAGTCATATATCTCTTCCAGCTGGAATATTTCACATTTGTCTGAAACTTACTCCTTGCTTTTTGGAGCAGTTTTACTAAATCTCTAATGTCACATTGTGTTCCAGCAAACTTTTAAGAAAAGGCCTATGACTCATTAAGGCAAAACCCCCAGCAGCCTAGTGCACAAACACTCGTTTAATGCTCAGCTGACAACTACTGTGCATATAAAACATGTTAAGAGCTTACACAGGGGGACTCGGCTGGCGGTAAGGATTTATTTGCTAGTGACACCTATTTCCAAATTTGAGATGCTGGAGGTGTTCCTCTCGGCAGGTTGCGGACGAAAACCTGTAGGCAGTTGGATTTCAACCCCTGTGTTCCCGTGGTGCTGGGGTTGCGGTGGTGCACGTGCGCTGGCTAGTGCAGCTCGGCCGTGGTCTCACCCTACGGAGCAACTGAGAGGAAGGGGTGTGTTGGGCTGACTTGGTTGGTGCTGCCTGTCCAGGGTGGGGTGTGCCAGTGGGCGCCACGTGCTGCGGGCGTGCTTACTCATTCCCCTGTGATGAGTTTTTTGGGAGCTGAGGTACCTAACAGAGAACTGAGTGCCAGGGATGAGAAGTCAAATGACTTTGAAGAGGGATGTGGTTGAGTTGGAAAAACAACACAAATACTTCAGGCTAGATTTGGGGGGAGATGGTTAATTCTGAAGCCTTTAATTGCAGCAGCAGCACTGAAATGCATCTAGCTTGCTATGAGGGTTAATGTGTGCATTTGTGACTAGTGGGAGAAGTGGGAGGAAGACAGTGTGCAAAGGTAAAGAATACTACTGGTGCCACGTGTTGTCGTGAAATAGCCAAGGAGTGGATCAAACAGACAAGGAATTGGTATTTAAAAGGTTATGAAAGGTCAAGTCTGCCTGTATACCATTGCTTTTTTAAGAATGTGGCTGAACAAGGCTCATTTAAGTTCAGAACATGTTTATAATTTCTGTGAAAAGTCGATGGCTATTGTAGAAGAGCTGCTAGGGATTCTCAGATGTTTTCTTGGCCATCCAAGCATTTACTTAATTGGTGAACTGTTTCACTTGTGACACCGCAGTACTTCTGGAAAGTGAAAACAAGATGTTTTCTCCCTTTTAATGTGGCCACTTGAAAAAACTGGAAAATTTCAAAGTTAAAATAAAGAGAAACAAAAAGCCGTTCCTAAATGCAGTCTGACAGTTGTGCGTATTTGGATGCTTCGGCTCACTTGGATCGTATTTCCTGTGGTCCGTGGAGACCCTGCGGCCTCTCCCAAGCATGGGAAATACCCTTTTGTTCTGGCGGTCATTGCATAAACCTCTCTCCTGTGCCGCAAGCTTGTCCCCAAGCATATCCAGTGCAGGAACTGGGATGTCGTGAGTAAAGCCCCTGGGCTGGGAGTTGAGTGGTTCTGCTCCACTTTCTCCATCTCCTTCAGCGTTACCGTTGTGCTGGCAAGCCCAGCCTGTGGGGTTCCGGGGAGCGTTGGGTAAGGCCAGTCCTGAACACAGGTCCGTGGTTGGCTCGGTGTGCTGTGTTGTTGAACTTGAAACACAGGGCCAGGCAGATGTGTGTGGATGCCCCGAATTTGAAGGCAAGCAATTTGAGGTTCAGTTTTGTCTGTGGGCGTTGCACGTGCAAAACTGCAGCACGTGTAAAACTGCAGCACGTGTGCAGGGTGTAGTTGATTGGAAATTCTGGTTAAAAGGGGTTTCCAGCAAGGTGGGGAGAAGTATGGTTGGGTTTTACTGTAATAAGTCAAGTGCTGACCTGACTGAATTGAGGCAGCTGAGGTCTCTGCTGCCGTGGCTTGATTCTGTTTTCCTGGCCTTGCAGTTAATGCATTGCCGTCAGTAGCATTAGAGCAGGATCTTGGGTTTGTGTTGTGTCTGTTCCTGGTGTGAAATTCCTACTGAATCCATTTGTTTGGGCTAGATGTTGAATGACTGGAAAATAATCACTGGGGGTATGGTTCTGAGCAAGAGGATAGTGAATAGACATTGCCACTTCTCTGTGGTTTCCTCGTCTCAAAAAAATGCGTTAACCCAGCCACATGCTGCTGTCTGCTGCCCTGCCTGCTCTTGTCATCGACATGAAATGCAGCAGGATTAGACCCACGGTCTCTGTGCACAGTCTCACCTGTAAGTCTTCTTTCCTTCTCTCCATAACTTATTTCAAAGAGAATGTTGATTTGGGGTTTTGCTTAAAAAAAAAATAATAATAAAAAGGTACAAGAAGCAAAAAATACCAGAGCCAAGTATCAGCTGAGATGGCAGCTGTTTATACGAGGCAGTGGAAAGAAAAAACTGTAATTGGTAAAATGTTGGATGTCTCGCTGTTTCTCTCTGTTGTGGCAGTTGCCATGCTGTCAACCTTGAGCATCTCAATTCTCAGGTGTAGATGGGGGAAACAGGTAATTTCTCAGGGGACAGGGCAGAAGTTTTGATGAACAGCTAATAACTGTTGCAGCTCTTATTTTGCCAAGCTGTGATGTGAAAATTCTCTGCAATTGGTGGGTTGCCCATTTTTAATCAAAGCCATGTTTCCCAGATCTAAACACTCAATAGAAAACAGAGCTGCGCGACAATCAAGTGTGTTAAGAGTCCAGGTTTTGAGCTGGTTTGAGCAATAAGTGTGTAATTTTCTGAAGTGTAGGTTCATAGCTGGTCATCTTAGAAGGTGTGTTGGCTTGTTGGCCGCTCCTGGCTGGAGCGGGGCTGAGGCTCTGCGGAGCAGCCCTGTGAAGTGGCAGTGGTTCACAGCAAGCGATGCCCTTGCTCGGTGGAAAACCCCTGCGGCTTAGGTGTAGACCTTAGTGATGGAACTCAGGGAAAAAACCTCAAGACCTCTCAAAATCTGTGTAAGGTATTAATTAAATTTCTGTTTAGAAAATCAACACTTGCCTGATAAATCCAGACCTCCCTCATTCATGACAGTCCTGTTTAGGTCATGGGGGGATGTTTGACTTGTTTCTGGCAGCTTGGAGTCATCTCTGGTTGCTTTGATTACACCACAGAGATCAGGGAATAAGTAAATTCCCATTTGTGTCTTCCCTGGTTGTGTTTCTCTGCCTGACCTGCCCAGTTGCCTCTCTACCTCCCACTTCATATCTATCCCCCATGGAGCTGTCGGGTGTGTGGCTGCATTGTCCTTTGGCTGTAAAAGCGATGTGCGGTTTGCCTGGGAACTGGGTATCTTGACAGGTAGGCACCAATTTCCTGCAAGCTGTGAAGCGAATAACAAAGAGCAGGTGGAGTGAATGGTGTGGGAGAGGGCTAGAATGCTCTGCCTAGTCCTACTGACCTTTGGGCTTGTACAAAGCCAGCTGTTGGCATGGGGTTCCCAAGTCGCCCCGCTCACTTGCAGGAGATGGGTTTATGGAAGATATGTGTGAATCCTAGGAAAGCTCCTTGTTGCAGAAGCTGGGATCCCACCGTTCTGGGGCACTGAAGTGTCAGTGTCAAGAGGCTAGATCCAGAGGCTGAAGCTGACTTCTCTGTGCATGAGATTGTGGCAAGGTGTGGAGTAGAGGTTGTGTCAGAAGTGGAGTTCTGCATCCACTGCTCTTCCTCTACTTGTTATCTTCTGCCCAGAATAGAAGTAATGTAAAGGTATCAAGACCTAAACCTGGCGAGGATGCAGACAGCAGAGGAACAGCTAAGGCCATGGGGTGCTGTGCGTGACACCCATCGCCTCTGTTTGGCAGGTGGTTTACAGGGAACACCCTGACGCGGTGTGTGCTGTGGAGTGCTGGGGGCTCTGTGCACTGCTGCTGCTTTTTTCCTTTGGCTGCCTTTTCTGCAGCAAAACTGTTTGTCCTGTTTATTGATACTTAATGGTTTTTTCCTGGAATTTTGGTGGCCGTCAGGTGTTGCCTCAGATACTGGTTTACGGACAAGTAGGAAAAAGCTTGCTGTTTTGCTTGGCCTGGAAGGAGAATCTCCCAGTCTTATTTCTGTACGTTACTTTTGAGGGAGACATTCCGGCGTGAGGTTGGTGAGTGGCTGTGCTGGGAGGTGTTGCCCGGCCTTGGAGGGGGGTGCAGGGCTTGCTGGCAGCCGCACAAGCAACACCTGCAAAGCAGGTCACTGCCCGATTCGGAGAGAGGAAAAAAATCAAATCCACGGCAGGTTTGGGCTTGAAGCCCTGAACGCAGGGCAGGCGCGCGGCAGGGTTTGCCCCTTGCTGCAGTGCTGGCAGAGTGGAGGTGTGGCAATTCACTCCCCAAATCCCACATTGCCCTACAGCTTCAGAGAGCCCTTGTGCTGTGGGGCGGAAGGACTTGGGAGTGCCAGACCATGCTCTTCTAAAAAAAACAAACCCAGAAAACCTTCCTGACCTGTCGGGAGAAGGGGAAGAGTGAAGGGGTAGCTTGGGTTAGGCTGAAACAGCCGTGCATGCCGTATGAGAGCCAACTGATGTTACTCCACTGGGAAAAGGCCCATGTTCCACACCTGGGAGGAGTTCCGGCCCGAGAAGAACCAGCCCAGAAAGAGGTGATCCCCAGAGGCTGATTTGCATTTATTCACAAGGCAAACACTTTGAAGATGCTCCAAGTGTAGACTTGCAAATAAGCTTCCTGGTGAGCCAGGAGAGTGCAGCTCTGCCTTTCCCTGCTGCTCCCACCTTGCAGGCTGGCCTCCCAGGGGATGGCAGGAGCGGGGAGCAGCTCGGACCCATCTGGCTGTGACAGTGGCCTGGCCCTGGCTAGGTACCTCGTCTCGCTTGTGTCCTTCTCATTTATTTCTGTAGCTCGTGAAAGGAAGAAACCCACAAACCAAAACACGCTAGCTCCCGAGCTTAAGGCCAGATCTTGGACTCCTTTGTGGACAGAACTTTCTGTTTACTGGGTGTTTTGATTGGTTAAAGACTGGCAGATTGGGAAACCCAGTGTTAGATTATCTCAAGGGCAGAGAAAGGGTGCGTGGCAAGGGCTGGGGGAAGTGCTTTCATTTTTCTGACAGAGGACCCCATGAATAACAAGTACTGGCTTAGAGCTTTCACCTTTCCAAGTAAGTCAGTCTGCACAGTGTGCCAACATGGGGAATTTCTAACCCTGCGCTGGCGGTGGGAGGACGAGCTGAGGGGCTGCTGAAGGCTGCTGTGCTGGGGTCGAAGCAGAGCAGGGGGCTTGGGGGCCCGAGTGCCCTGCCCACCAGCAGGCTGGATGTCCTGCCGTGGGAACCGGGGCTCAGCGGGATGAGGGTAGGCTGTAGGCTGCTGCTGAGAGCACGTGGCCATGCACCAACATTAGCTGGACCTGAAGTCACAGATGTCAGGGTAACAGGTGCTACAAGAACTTTTCCCTTTTTGTCTTTTACATCCAAGTGTTTCTTCCTCCAGCTCTTCCAGCTGGCGTGGTTGTGTGAGGATGATGTGCACCAACTGATCCCAATAGCCAAGGTTCCTCTCTCAGATCTTCTCGTGGGGGTTGTCCCTGCCTTAACCCCTCTCCCCGCAAATACAAGTCCTGTGTGGGCTTGTACAAAGACCGTGGTTTCTGCGAAGAGGTGGCTGCTCTGGTCCCTCAAGGTTGCTATGAATTTTGCTGTGATGGTGAAAAGCAGAGAGGAAGAGGCATGCAGCTGTGGAGGGAGGATGGCTCTTCAGAGAGCAGGTCACTCGGGACGGGCCCGCTGCGACTGGCTGCTCACCAGCTTTTGGGAGGCTTTTAAATTGATGTTCCTAACCAGTGTATAAAACAGAAGAGCGAACTTTGATTCAAAGAAAGGAGAGGGGGGCTGCTGAGAGCTCTGGCAAATACGTGGCAATATTTGCTTAGATTTTTGAGAAATGTGGCTTCACCTTTATTCTGAAGCTTGTGCCCACTGGTGCAGGCTCAGTTCTGCACACACATCAGCTCTACCTCTGACACTACTGCTCGGAAAAAACCAGCCAGAAAAAGTATTCAGTAAGCCTGCAAAGAAATTGTTTTATTGTTGTTATTTTTTGGCTATGCAGACTGCAGTTTCTTGCTGATCAGTTGACTTACGTGAACGGAGTACACATTGTCTTGCGGTCTAAGGTAGAGCAAGACTGACTTCCAAGGTCAAATGTGACCATTTCATAACAAATAGTTGCATGTTTGCCTTTATCCTGCAGCTCAGGGCTGGGGCACTAACTTTTAAGCCTGGGGGGTGTGTGCGGGGGAGGTGAGATAAGGTTGTTCTGTGGAGTCTGGGGTGTAGATTTGAATAGAGAACAGTCCATGTGATTTATCCTAAATTAAGAAATCTTTAAATATTTTATTTCTCTGTCAAATAGCTCCAGGATCAGGTCATTGAGAAATAGTAGCAAGTATTCTACTTGCTACAGGGCAGTATTCTACAGGGAAAGAAGAGGTTGGAGGCTGAAGGTCCTTCTGCCATTGAGATGCTTAGATATCACCTACTTCAGCAGGTAAAGGACTGAGATACCTGCCAGGATTTAACCCTAGTGCTGTAGAGGAACACAGCTGTTTTCTAGGTACGATGTAAGTTGCTTGGCTAAGTCGATGATGTCACCATCTTTACAGCATGTCTGTTGGTTCCAGGAAAGGTAGGGAAAAGTATGTGTGTTCATCCTGTGTTCTCCCAGCTAGAGACCTGCACCAGCCACTCCTGTCAGCCCAAGTCACTGGCACCACCGCAGGAGAATAAGCCCTGGTTTCCATCAGATGAACACCCATGGGGAACCACCATGTGGTGATGGCTTAGTTTTTCTTGCTTTGCTTGAAGAGACCTCTTTCTGGCTATGGTGGAAGACAACCAGAGAAGGCGTTTTGTGACTGGTACTAGATTGAAACAGAATCTGTTTTAATGGAGGATAAACAATGATTCCTTTTCTAAATGGGACAAGTAGCTCCTCTCCAGAAGTTATAAAATGCTTTGTCTTTCAAAGGCACCAGTGAGAGAAGCAGGGGATGTGTAAGCACCAGCTCAGTACCAACTCTCTACTTCACTCTTAACTTTACAGAGGCAGCACAGTAGAGAGATTCTTCATAGATTTAGTAAAAGCTACCCTTATTTTGATGGATATAATTACAGAGGAGGCTAGATTCATCTGGAAACAAAGGCTCTAGTAATTTTTTAAAAAAGAGACAAAAATAAAGAAAACCGAAACACACTAGTTCTTTTACCTAGTTTTAAAAAAAAAAAATTGGCGAGTGTGGGGGTTTTTGTGTTGTGGTTTTTTTTAATTATTTTTATTTTTTAAAGAGAATGGTTTACAACTGGTTTTGTTAATGGGTACAGTGAAAGGAGAGATTCCAAAAGGGCTTTGCTGCAATTAGGGGACGGTTGCATTAGGCTGTGCTGCAGTGATTTAGAGTGTGAGATGGAGAATCCCAGCTGAGTGATTTACACACTGATCCTGAATGTTTTGATTAAAGGTCAGACTCAGAAATGCATTTATGCTTATTTGGAAGTCTAAAGAGAATCCACTGGGGAGTTAAGCCCCTAAGTAGGAGTTGAATGTGTAAATATTCACAGGTAGCTCTTTACTTACCCGTGTCATTGTGTTGTGAATTTAGCTACAGAAAGCTTTACTTGAAATCTGAGGTCCAGTCTCTACTAGTACCTGCAACAGGGGAGAGCATTCCTGTAGACTGTCCTGACTTAGGATATCGCATATATAAATTCTGTACCTTGCTCACTTAAGAGTTACAAAGTAGCTAGAAAGAAAAGGGGTCTGGGAGAGCTGGGTGATTTTTTTTCAAGGATTGCGGACTCCAAGCTCAGGAATGGTGGTCCATCCTGACATGCTAGAGTGGCAGGAGGCCTGCGTGCATGAGCAAGGAGTTCCAAAGAAAGAAATGAAAAGGGAATGTGTAAGAGGTGGAAGCAGGGACAGGTGACCTGGGAAGAATATAAAACTGCTCTCTGAGTACACACAGTTGGGGTCGGGAGAGCCAAGGCCTGCCTGCAGCTGAGTCTGGTGAGAGACGTGAAGGTCAAGACATGCTCCTGCAGACGTATGAGCAAAAGGAACACTAGGGAAATTGTGGAGCAGGGGTACTGGGGTGGCCTTCTGCAGTGAAAAGCTTGGTGCATAAGGAGAGAGTGGTGCATGTTCTGGGGCTCAGCTTTAGCAACGATTTTTATACTGTCGCCCATAACACCCTTATAGACAAACTGGTGCAATACAGACTAGGTAAGTGGACTGTGAGATGGACTGAAAACTGGTTGAGCTGCTGGGGTCAGAGAGCTGTGACCAGCAGGACGAAGTTGAGTTGGAGGCCAGTCACTGGTGGTGCACCTCAGAAGTCAGTACTGGGGTTGGTACTGTTTAATGTCTTCATTAATGACCTGGATGATGGGACAGAGCTCACCCCTAGCAAGTGTGCATATTGTACTACACTGGGAGGAGTGTTTGATAGACTAGGTGTATGTGTTGTCTTTCAGCAGTCTCAAGTCCTGCACCTGGGGAGCAAGAGCCTCGTGCAGTGGTATGAGCTGGGGGTTCAGTGGCTGGGAAGCAGAAAGGCCCTTTGGGATCTTCCTGAACGTGAGCCAGCAGTGTGCCCCTCTGGCAAAGAATGCCCACAGCACCCTGCACTGGTGTTCAGAGCTAGCCGTCTTGGATCATGGGAATACTGAAACTGAATGCGTGTCCTGGCCATTCCCTGGGGGAGCTGGGTGCCCGCACGCTCTGTCCATGCCCTGCGTAACCCCAGTGTCTGGGCAGCTTGCCCACAAGACCTGTGCCTAAACGGGACCACAGGTCCTGGAGGACTTGGAGTGGGTTGTGTCAGCTTCTGGTGTGGGTACGTCTCGGGTGGGAGAGGCACCACCTCCCGCCCAGTGCCCAGACAGAAGGTCTCACTGCTGTGATGTGAGCCCATGGGGCAGGTTAGGTCTCATCTCTCTTCCCAGTTACAGCTCTTCTGGTGCCTGCTTCTGGGGCAGACCTTCTGAAACTTTAAAGGCCACGAAACACCTACCACACAGACCATAATCAGATGTGAATTATCTTCTGCTGCTTTTGTTGTGATCTTAATCTGAACCATTGCTTTAATAGTAGGGAAAATACTTAGCACTGATGTTGCACGTGGGGTTTCCACTGGGCTCTAACAATGAGCAGGCAGTGCAGTTAGGAAGGGTTACCTCTGTGTCACTCCCGTGTTTTGCAGAGTATTTTAATTAAAAGCAGATAGAGGAAAATTTTTTACACTCACTCCAATTTTTGGTGATTTCACCTGCTGTTGAAAATTGCATCAAGACATAACACCAAAGGGATGATGTAAAGAGGAATGAATGCTCCTCTTAGCTGCTATAAATAGAGGTTTCTCATATCAGTTAAGTGTTGACTTTATAATTACGAGAAGATTACATGTTTCTGTTATTTTTTAGCTGGTCATCTAAGACTTAAATTAACATTTCACCACCTCATGTAAGCTTTCAAAATGGAGGAGGGAGGTTCCGCTGATAAATTGCATAAGATCACATTATTTGGGGATGTTTACTGTAACTAACAAAGTGGAAAATTACCTTCTTAACCCTTTGGTCTTTTCTGTCTGCTCACTCTTTCCTTGGTTTTTGCAGTTACTGAGTTTTCTTTTTGCTGCCTCTAGAGTGATTTTTAATGAATAATTGTCCTGGAGGTGTTTGCTCTACAACTGTGCTTTAGTTGTATTTTTTTAAGTGTTGCTAAAAATTTAGCCCCGAGTCCTTTGCTGTCTGACTGTGGGTGGTGGAGCTGGTGAGTTACTCGCAAAATGTCTGTGCAGTGGGATGCTCGAGGGGGTTGGTGGGACGTCCTAACTGGGAGAGAAGAGCTGCTCGCCTCTTGTTCACCACTTTGACTTGAGCCTGGTATCCAACTCACAAGAAGTGAAGTCCATCTTCCAAACTTCAGCTTAAAAAGAGGATGCATTGCCATCTTGGTGTGACAGTGATCAGGGTGGTGGGTGTGGAGCAGGCACCCAGTGCTAGTTCTGGGAACAGGCCTGCTGTGACAGGAGTCGGGTCCTGCTGCCCTGAGGGCTGGTTCTCAGTTGCCAGTGCCTGTTTGGGGAAGACAAGCCTTCTTAGGCACTGGGGTGCCAGTGCCAGCGCTGCGCACAGTGATTGTTTTCAAAGAGAAGTCCTTTCTCCCCTCAAGCAAATAGACTTCAACATTAGCCACTGAGGCCAAAGTGTATTTCACTGCTCGCATCTCAGTGCCAAGTGCTATCGCAGGACACGTGTTCTCTAATGGGAGCGGCTTAGCACTTTGGCTAAGCGGTTGCAGGTTTTTCTGTAGAGGTTATGGGCCAAGGGTTTGGCTGCAGGTGCAGTGGGCAGGTTGCAAAAGGAGCACATGATGCCAAAACCCCATTATGGTTGGGCTTTGCCATTTTTTGCCAGGTCCTTTCTGGGATAATGTGCTGATCAGCGGCTTGTATGTTTTTCCCATTATGCCCAGCTTCTGCAGAGGAGCCAGGCAATTCTTAACCACTGGGCTGTCTGTGAGAATACAAAAGGTGGATGGTAAAAAACCAAGTGTGTTTCTAGGCTTGCAGTCTGCTAACTCTGAATGATGGTTTATCACTAGCTGGGAAAACATGTATAACGGAACGCATAAGTAGAGTGTACTGCACATGAGTGCTATGACTCTTTCCCACTGTTTTCATTCAAAAAACCGAACTCTATTCTTTTCTTCTGATTTTCTGGCCTTTTATACCTGCTTTGTTCCCATTTTGTGCTAAGGTGAGAGAGACAGGGACAAAGCAGGGGAAGAGGGATGGTTCCGAGTGTGGTATTTGTGTATTTCTGGATCATTAATTGATAGTAATTGGATGTGGATCAAGCATATGTTCTCATTTCTGTTGAATTAGCCAGTCAGACCATATCCCCTGGAGTTCATGCCAGCTGCTGGAAAGCAGGCTGTTACCTGATCCAGAACTGACAACACCTGATCCAGCAAAAAGTCAAAGCAGTCCAGGCAGACAGTACCTGACCCAGCAGAAATCCTGCCAATATGAAGTTAACCATCAGTACTTTACACTGTGTGGCATCATTTCATATGGTACTAAGAATACCATATGAAATGGTATCGTTTCTCGGCCTTTTGGCTAAGATCAGGTGTAGTATCTGTTCATACCGGTTTAATATCTGATACATCCTCGATGAGACGACTTTATATTAAACAGATTTTTGGTGTCGGGAGTTGGACCTGTAAATTTTTTTCTTGCAATCCCAACTACGAGGACAGGTTGGGTAGACAATGGATCGAGAGCAGCCCTGAGGAGAAGGACCTGGGGGTACTGGTGGATGAGAAGCTGAACATGAGCTGGCCCTGTGCGCTGGCAGCCCAGAAAGCCAACCGGATCGTGGGCTGTATCAGGAGAAGCATGGCCAGCAGGGCGAGGGAGGGGATTCTCCCCTCTACTCTGCTCTCATGAGACCCTACCTGGAGTTCTGTGTCCAGCTGTGAAGCCCTCAGCTTAAGAAGGATATCGACCAGTTGGAATGAGTCCAGAGGAGGCCACAGAGATGCTCCGAGGGCAGGAGAACCTCTGCTATGAAGAAAGGCTGAGAGAGTTGGGCTTGTTCAGTCTGGAGAAGAGAAGGCTCTGGGGAGACCTTAGAGCACCTTCCAGTACCTGAAGGGGGCTACAAGGAAGCTGGGGGGGCAGGCTTTTTACAAGGGCCTGTAGTGACAGGACAAGGGGTAATGGGTTTAAACTGAAAGCAGGGAGATGTAGATTGGATATCAGGAAGAAATTCTTCCCAGAGAGGGTGGGGAGCACTGGGAGAGGTTGCCCAGAGAAGCTGTGGGTGCCCCATCCCTGGAAGTGCCCAAGGCCAGGCTGGATGAGGCTTGGAGCAACCTGGTCTAGTGGAGGGTGTCCCTGCCCCTGGCAGGGGGTTTGGAACTGGATGATCTTTAAGGTCCCTTCCAACCCAAACCATTCTGTGATTCTATGAAGTGTTGTAAAGCTGGAGTTCCTCAGTCATTGGAACATGGCCTCATCTACTGCAGTGCTGCTGCCCATCTCAGTGGAAGGGTTGCTGTTGTGTGAAGTGAGGTCTGCCCGCTGCCACAGCTCTGAGCAGTGCTGGCTGCAGCTGCCTCGGAGAGCAAGTCACTGACGGTGAAAACGGAGCTTGGGCCTTTTCATAGTTCTGGGAAGCTCAGAGTAATCCTCTTGTAAGAATCATTGCAGACAGGAATCTGACTAAATCCTGGAACAACCACTGCTTGTCTGCCTTAGGTCTGCAGTGGAGAGCAGCCGAGCGCATGGACTGCCCAGGTCTGGAGAAGCCCCATTTTGCTGTGGAAGTTTGCAGCGTGTTGATTTTCTGAGTTTTACTGCCCCCACCTCCCCAGGTTGGTTCCATAAGGAAGGAAATGAGCCTACATATATAGCATGTAGTGTTACTGTTTCCCGGAGGTGGAGGAGACAAAATTAGAATATCCTGTTTACATGTCAGTGCTGTGTTTGACCAGCTGTCTCAAGGGTTTTCAGCTGGCTAGATCAGAACAGGCTTTTCTTATGGACTGTGAGTTTCCCTGTCCTACGGGAGTAGAGGAGTGTGGCTGTTTGCCCTGCCACTGAGCATCTCCCTGGACTGGGCCCTACCGCTGCGGCGGAGACTGGGCTTCTCACTGCACCAGGGCAAGGAGAGCGAGGCTTGCCAGGGTATGTACTTCAGAAGTAAAATCTTGCATGAGCCGAAGGTGGGAGAAACCTGTGGCAAATTACTTTCTGAAACTGTTATTCCTGCAGGATGTCCTTACAGGAAGGTGTATCCCTCCCCATGTTCTCCAAGCATCCTTGAGACACTTGACTTGCAGTGACTGAAAAGAATTGGTTCAGAGTGTTGAGGTGACAGAGGCTTTTAAGTAATTTCCAGCCTTTCTTTCTAAATAGTTTGGTATAATACCTACTTATACTCATGCTTTTGTGTAAGCAGACCTATTCATACTTCTGGAAAGAACTTCCACGTGCAGGTGGGAACTAGTGAGCCAGTGTTGGAGGCACCTTTGCGGGGTGGGTAGTAGAAATGCGGGGCTGCCATGGTCGTGTAGTGCTTGGGTACTGCTTGTGAAAGGAGCTGCTGGATTTATAACCAAATGTGGTTACGTAATGCCATGCCTTTTCCAGACTGTCATGCTCGTTCTGGAAATAGACCGTTATCTAAGAAAATAGAAAAGTGCACCTGGAAACTTTTAGACTAGTCTACTTGTTTAATCATGAACCCATTTTAAATATGTCAAGGAAGGCAGCTGTAATATATGACCTTTTTCTGCCATATATCAGAGTGATGACTCATATGTGCAATGTCAGGAGAATGTAATGAAAAGTCTCTCCAACTTGACGTCTGTGTAGCTGATGTTTTCAGGACTGACGTGCTGTGGAGTTTGGGGTATTTAGGCTGCATTGTTGGTGCTTTCAGTATCACTGTTGTTACCTGGTTGCACAGATTTTTTTCTAAACTGAAGGATTTAAATGGATTCTGTCTTTTCCATATCATCTCGGAAGGTTTGCCTTTTCTCTGAAGACCACGCAGGTGTCAGTGGCTCCCATTTCATATAGAAAAGAGCCAACACAGCAGCTAAATGGTTTGCTAAAGACAGCTAAAGCCAAAACTGGAAAAAGGGGCTGGTACACTAGAGTTGTGGCTGGTTCTGTACTGTGACCACTGTCATTTATATAGGAAAACCTGCAACGTGTGGATAGACACTATTCCTAATGTGTGGCATCAGTAAGCACAAAGGAAAGGTGATGGAAATATGAGCTTTAAATCTTTTTTTTTATTTACTGTAATAAAACTGTCTTGGGTATGAGTAAACCTGCCACTGGAAACACCTTAAATAAAACTTAGCAGGTGCACATTCTGACCTGCATTATAACAGAATAAATCTGAAGTAATGGCATGAACAAGCATTTCATCCCAGAGCTCGGATGATCTCCAGTTGGTGCAACCAGCTAAATGAACATGTAGAAATTAGAGCAGTGATAGAAATTGCAGTATCCATGTTAATTAAACCTCACATGTTTGTGTGAGTTCATCTGCAACCTGATTTTTTTTTTTTTGAGAAATCTCTATCACCATCTGTGAACTGCCACTTCTGTTGCCCATTATATTGGGAGATGCAGTGTGAAGGTCTGCCCGTTTGTGAAATTGGTGTGAATATACACTTGGGCTGAATGCCCCTGGTGCTCTACACCAGCTTCCCAAGAAGAAATGTGCCCAGGAGCACTGGGGACCTTTGGATGTTGGCATTAGATCTTTCTGGACTGAAAGTAGGACCTGCAGGAGCATCACTCACTTCTGCCTTTGACACCGATGAGTGTCTGCGCTTGCCTGGTGGCTCTGGATGTGATGTGCCCTCCTCTGCCAGCAGTTGTACAGGCTCAGGTCTTTGCTGGCCCTAGCTTGTCCTCAGCTGATTACGCTTCCACTCTGCTGGAAATTGTACGCTCCAATAGACTGAGTGATAACGTGTGATCGCACGCATGTTCCAGGCAAAATAAGCATGGTTTTTGCTCAACGGCCTTGTAGACCTGGTCCCTTTGGACTGTGAGAAGATCCTTGTCCACAGCGAGACATTCCAATGTTCAGCAGTGGAGTGGGAATAGGGCAGGGAAGAGGCTTTCCAGGCACACTTTTCCCTCCAAGCCATTAATTCCCAGTGGCGTTCTCTGTTACCCTCCCAGCTGTATGTGTGTCTCTGCTTTGCTAATCCCAGTAATCACAAGGTACTTTCAGAAGCAGGATTTTCTTCTGTTTGGTTTTTTTGAGGAGGGGGGGGTGTGTGTGTCAATAATTCAGTTGCTAAAGTTGCTTGCAAGTCCCCTTGTGCTGTGGTTGTCAGTTTGGGCGTGAAGCTTGAGCAGTCAGCTGAGCTCTGAATCACGGGCAGAGCAACCCACAGCAGCACAGATGATAGAGCAGCCACCAGAACTACTTGGTCTTCCAGCTCATTGCCTCAGTAGCAAAAGATCTTTCTATAAATGCCAAGTGAGAAGTATAAATCATCCTGGAACTGCCATGCACTACACCAAGCAGAGGAGAAATGAATGAATATTTGTAAACCAAGTGTCAGTGTAAGTGAAACACTGCGCAGAACAATAGGCCTGCGATGTGCCTTGTGCCATGGGAGGCTCCGCGGCAGTCGGAGATCCGCACAAAGGGGAGCTATGCAGAGGCACGCCGGCTGCAGCTGAGGCAGGATGAACTCTGTGCAGATAGTGTCAGTGATTTCATGGTTCAGAGCAGTAATTTCACATACTGTATGAAGCAATAAGCATTTGCTGCGCTAGCTTCAGGCTTTCACCGTGCGACTGCATGGATCTACTTTGACAGTAACAAAAGCCTTCCAGTTTCCAGCAGCTGCTAATCAGAGCCAATATGGGCTCCCATGACATCTCCTACTGACCTGGAGCTGCTGTGGTTTAATTCACCAGCACAGGCATGACCTGGGCTCGTAGCTGCTAAAATACAGAGGTGGGGAGGGTGATGTTTGAGAGCTGTTTCTACACTCTTCTGTGTTCCCAAACTCTCACCTATCACTTTACCCTGCGTTTGAAACTCTGGAAAGTTTCAGCCCATGTATTTACTGAAGCAAGTAGGAATAGGCTGAGGCCAAGCCCTGATGACAGTGCCGATTCCCTCAGGCAGGTAAAGCTCAGTTCCTGTGTCCTGCTTAGCACTGTCACTTCTGGAACTGGTCCCAGCCACCTCCCTTTGTGGCCATGACCTCTTCCAGCAGCTTCGTCCTACGTGAGCCACAGCCTCGTTAAGTAATAGTTAGGGAGGGGGCAGTGAAAGTTACTCCAGGAGCTGGTTAGAACCTAGAGCTTGCTCCTACAAAACTTGCAGTGAACGGGAACTTCACTGCGTTTGAAACCAAACAGAAATTAATCTCGAATTTTGATTTTTCTGAGTAAGTTCTACTAGTGTATGCCACCTGCTCCAAGCCTGGATATTGAGTAAAGCCTGCTGTAGGAGGCAGGTGCTGAAGTGTTGAGATCTTTTAAGAAGTCAGCAGATATGTATCTCAAGGGTGTAAGTAGCTTATTGGTGAGGTTTTTAACCTTCTTCAGAAGGAAAGCAAGATTGAGGGCAGTCTCAGTTGACGGTAAATGTTCCTGGTCCACAGCCTGCTTCTTGTCTTGCTTTGCTTAAGCTGTGGTTTGTTAGGTGTTGTGGCCCGTCTTCCTCCAACTTAAGCTACTCCAACCTCCAGCACAGTTGCTGTGGGGAGCACATGGGTACTTGCAAGCCAGAGTTGTGTTGCTGGATTGGGGTCAGGTCCCTCCCAGCCGTGGGGTGTTGCAGTGCCAGGTGTAGATGGGCTGTGGCTTGGGAGGGGAGCTTAAAATGTTTACCTGAGCATTTCCTGCTCTTCTTAGTCCATCATTTTCAACCTTAATTCAAGTTGTGGTGTCTTCTGATCTTCCTCTGAGGTGGGGGCAGTGCTGGTAGCTTTACCCAGATAGTCCCTCCATCATCCCTGTCACAAGATAACTTAGGCCAGGTCTGCATGCAATTGTTAGATTGCTGCCCAGTGTGTCCAGGAGATTTTTTTTTTATTTATTTATAACTTGTACATACATACCAGATTTTATTTTATACCGGGTGTTCAAGCCGTGGTACATTTGCCAGGTGACAAATTAAAGCTTTCCACCTTTGGTAGCAAGGGCTGGGAAGGTATCCTGGGCTGCCTGGCTGCTGGGAAGAGGCTCAGCCCCTGCACCCTGTGTTAGGTGCCTTGTTTCTTCTATATGCCGCTGGCTGGGAGATGACGTGTGCGTTGGAAGATTCCTCCTCCTGTGGTTGTTGGAAGGAAGGGAGCATTTTTCCCGCCTGAAGTCACCTCTTGGCATCCGAGCTGCCGCAGTCCAGGACGCGTCTGCACAGTAGCTGCTGTCAGCTCGGGCAGGTACTGCTGCAGCAGTGGCACGGCTGCCCAGGCTCGGGCAGCTCTGGTGCTTTGCTGTTTACCCAGCTTCTTAGCAGAATGGTTTTTTAAAGATAGTAGCAACACAGTGTGTAAAACCTGCCCAGGCAGGAGATCACCGGCTGTAGTCACTGCAGCCATGTGGGAACACCTCCCCTGGGCAGTGACACCTGCAGGTCTCTGGCTCAGCCCCACCACAGTCCTTGGCTCTTGGACCTGGCCCCTATTACTGGAATTCGTTTTTTTGAGCCGAGTGAAGGCTTCCCTCCTCCTTTGTTCTTCCTGCTTTCACGGCTGTAGGTTTTTGTTTCCCTGCCCCTTGGCTAGGCCACAGGTGTGGAAAAGCTTCTTGGGGACTTGTGTAGAGATGGTCTTTTCCTGTTTGAGACAAGTAAAAGGGCATTTTGCAGTAGCCCAGCGTGATGTTCACCCACCCTTTTCCCAGCACTGCAGTATGAACAGAACTGCAGAGGCAGGGAGGGAGTCATCTGTGCCATGTGTTAGCTGTTAATTTTAGCTTTACCATAACTCTTGACGACAGGGCTTGGTTGTTTCCTACTGTAGGCAGCATGTAGCAGTTATCCTGGAGATACGGTGTGGCTGTAAGACAGTAAAGCTGCAGCTCATCCCTGAGTTGTGGTGCGCTGTCACGCAGTGCGATAGCCAGATCCTCCCTCTGACTCACACAGCTGCTGCAGACTGAAGTCGCAGGGCCGTACAGTACCGTTTTTCTTGCATTTGTACTAAACCCTTTACTTCAGGTCAAGTGAGGATGGCATTAGACACAGGCCAAGGTCCACACGTGTCCAAGAACAAAGCTTGGCCAAAAGGTGGTTATATATCTGCCGTTACATGTAATCTTTGCCTACTCCAAAGTATCTGGTGTAGCCTATATGAAGTACCAGGCTGTACTGTCATGGTCAAAAGAGCATCCCAGGATTTGATCTACAGGTCCCAAACTGAACTTTTTCTAATGCATAGGCTACTACAGGGAACTCTTACCAGTATGTTATAGCAGCCTCAACAAAAAACATGTAGCTTTAATGTTTTCTCTAGGTTGTTGCTGGTACCTTTCCTCGTTTATAATGTGTTTTGCATTCAGTCTCTTGAGTCTGGAGCAAACAATTGACTACATCAGAAAATAACCTGTATTATTTTCTCCTGGTGCCAATATTAGCATTTTGCTAATGTGTGAGTTACCCAGAGAGCATCGTGGTGCTGATGGCTGTGCTGCCTTACGGTGATGGAGGCTTGCCTGGTCGTGTCCAGTCGGTGTTCTGACTGACACAGTCATGCTCAGTGAAGTGGGGAGTGCTGGCAATGTGCTGTAGCTAACTCCAGCAGGGAGTCCCTGGGAGCTCCTTCGCTTTCTGGTGTCATTTTTGTTGGTGATATTTTGCTGTGGTCCACAGAGTGTGAGCTCAGTCCCCGTTCTCATGTTTGGTTTGGCACTATTTAAGGGTGCAAACATCCCTTCAGCGCAGTGAAGGAATGCTGTGATGCTGTGCTCCTGCTCAGCCAACCTTTCTGCAAACTTTGGGTATATGCAACATCTTTGTCTAGCTGAAGAGAGACGCCAGATCTGTAGGAGAGCTCATGTCCTTGGTGGAAATACAGCAGTTGATGTGTTAAAGAACTGGAGGCACAGTTGGCTGCTTAGAATAGGGGTGTTGGGAAGGGCAGGGAATCATGACGGCTGAAGCAGTTGATCTGAAGTCATGTCAGGGAAGTGTCAGAAATGAGACATGCTTGCTGTGTAACAGAACGTTTTTCATAGGCCATTTAACAAGCTTTGGAATTAAATCTAGGAAGGAAAAAAGTGAGGTAGCTGTTATGTCAAGGCTTTCACAAGCTTGCAGTGTGCTGTCTGGGCTGCGAGTGGTGGAAAACCAGACCTGAACAGCCATGTAATCAGTGCTTTTCCTAGGCTGTTATGAGCTCACACCCTACTCACGCCACAGCTGCCTATATATTTTCCAAAATACGCTTTTAGAATCATGCATGCACTTTTTTAGTATGCTAATCGTCTCTGCGGTCATTCATTCCTGGAGTTAATGACTAGTCTCTTGGAGAAAACAAGTTAACAAACTGACAGCTGCTCATAACGAATCACTTGCTGGAGAGGCCAGTGTAAGTTTAACATCCACAATAAATCCTTCTTTTGCTTCTGATGGTTCAGTGGAGCAATGGCAAAGAAATGAGGCAATAACTTCATTTATCAAAGCAGTTCATGGCTGTGGTAGATTTGTGCACGAGAGCTCATAGACAGAAATGCCTGAGAATTACAGACACTGCGTTTCTGCTCCTCTGAGTAATATTAAGTGTAAATGGGAAAAGGTAGGTCTCTGTGTAACCTCCCAGTCAGACTATCGATAGCTGCCAGTCCTCGGTGCGTGGTTGGCATGAAAAAGCGGGCAGGAAGGGTGCAGATAGCTGGGCAGCACTGAAGGAGCTCTCTTCTGGCTCTGTTGCCACGGGCGCAGTGAAATGTCCTACCAAGATCTGATGCTGAGGTAACAGATTGCCCGCTTCTGGTGTGAGCCCCTGGCTCTCTGCTGCGTGTGACCCCTCCTGCCCCAGGGCCAGGAGGTACCTCCTGGTACCAGGGTTATTGCAGCTCATGGTATGCGATGAGACGGAGTGCAGGTTTGTGGATGCTGTGCTGCTGCTGCTGTGAGCAAATCCTGCAGCTGATGGGCTGCCTTTTCCGATCTTAGTGTCCACAGTAATCAATAGCCATCTTCCATCAGCAGTTAACCATTAACTCATGGCAAATAGGCCTTTTGTCATAACCTTTGGTTGCAAATAAATAAATAGATGTACAGCCTTGGACAAAGTAACAAATACTGTGAAATGCCCATTGCCTGTACCAGAGCTGGGCTGGCCTAAGCGCAGCACTGTCTCTTCGCAGTGAACTGGTGGGCCTAGCTGGCAGCTAGTTTGTGTCACAGGGCTAGCTGGGGACATTGGTATCTGATGGTATTGAAGTTATAGCTCCTGCTTCACTGGAACACTGAAGTTAAGGTTAGGATTTAAAAATAAATAGAATTTATTGGAGTTTTAAAAAATTGTTTCATTTGCTAAATTAAAGAGTTGCCATCCAAAATACCGACGTTGTGCCAGGATGTTGAGCTAGTTGAATGAAAGGCTAATCTCTCTTCATGATTTGAAATGAGGGAGTTGAAAAGGTATAAAGGCCAAGAAACCTTTGATCTATGAAAGGTCAGTATTTGAACATTAGTAGCATAGGAAGAATTTTTTTTTTCCTTTTTCTTTAAACTTGACAGAATCCCATTTAACCTGATCACACCGCACAGCCCATACAGATGGCTGTGTTAGCGTTGCACTGAACTGAAACAGTTTGGTTTCAGAAATGGGGTTTACGGTGTGTCTTGAACAGCTGGGGAGGGGGGGCTGATATTCATGGGCATCGGTGTTGTCTGTGAGTGTTTCCTTGTTGAGAGCCCTGGTGAAGTCTCGGCTCTATTGCTGGGTATTGCTCTCCTGCCAGGCTCTCTCATCTCCGTACAGCTACCTGCCAGGGACAGACAGCACTACTCCCCCCGTGGTGTGGCAGCCTAGGCCAGTTCATATCCTGCGAGTGAATAAAAGCAAAACCCATGGAATCTGAATGAAGACAATGAGCATTTTGTTAGCTTAACTTTGTTCTTTCTACTATTAAAATTTCTACAACTTCATAATATGCTAATTCCCCCCCCAAGCAGCTTGCATTTGTATTTTCTGTGTGTTTGTGTGTATAAAATGTTCACAGCACAGCAGGGAAGAATTCTGGGTGATTAAAGCCCAATTTTGTAGTTCTCAAGTTCCTAGACTCTTGAGAATATTAGCAGTTTTGTTGATGCTGATGACTAATGCTGAGCTTGTGCGTGCGTCTGTAGAAAGAGGGCCTCAAACAGCAGATGGAGCACAGCAGCTTCATTGCAGAGTTGTATGAGGCAAAAATATCAATTTTTATTTTCGACTGTAGTGTTTTTAAAATCACACAGCCTTGTCTTGAGACAACTATCCTGCCACAGTTAGTGGAGAACAATTGACATTTCCAGAAAAACTTAAAATCAGCGGTCCTGAGTATGTGGCAGAAGGTCGTGGATTCTCCAGCATTTCGTGTCCTCTTAACAGGGACACAGAAGCAAAGTGATTCTTCAGGTTTGAATATAAAGACATTATGCATAGATAGAAATGAATGCGTGGGCAAAAGACTCTTAAAGCTATGAGAAAAAAGCTTTTTTTTAAAAAAAAAATAAAAATCCTTTTTTATAGACCTTCTTGCAATCATGACCTTTCCTATGAGCCTGCCATGTGTGGAGCTAACCGCTGGCTCTGCCAGTGCTACACTGGCTCTTCATACTTTGGTCTCACACGGGCTTCGTGGGAGTCTTCCCTGGCATCACCAAGAGCAGGCTTGGTCAGCGAAGGTGAATTTCTGATCCCACTGAAGGAGAACCACCAGTCAGAATTCTTGCCCTTAGACCCTAAGGAAGGTAGAAGCCCTGCTCTTCTGTTTTGTAAGCTGCCAGGTTATGTTTGTTAGGTTACGCACTACCATTCATGGAAGCATGTTGAGGAAAGGGAGCTAATCACGAGTAGTCAGCATGGATTCAACAAGGGAAAGGCCTGCTTGACCAATCTGATAGCTTTTTATGATGGCATCACTAGATGGATAGACAATGAGAAGGCAGTGGATGTGGTTTGCCTTGACTTCAGCAAAGCTTCTGACACGGTCTCCCATGGCACCCTCACAGCCAAGCTTAGGAAGTGCAGACTGGACCATTGGGTGGTGAGGTGGGTTGGGAACTGGCTGGAGGAAAGAGCTCAGAGAGCTGGAGTCAAGGGGGCAGAGTCTAGTTGGAGGCCTGTGGCCAGTGGCGCCCCCCAGGGGTCAGTGCTGGGTCCAGCCCTATTCAAAATATTCATCAATGACCTGGAGGAAGGGATGGAATGTCCTCTCAGCAAGTTTGCTGATGATACCAAACTGGGAGGAGTGGCTGCCATGCCAGAAGGCCGTGCTGCCCTCCAGTGTGACCTGGACAGGCTGGAGAGCTGGGCAGGGAGACATCGAATGCAATTCAGTAAGGGCAAGTGTGAAGTGCTGCATCTGGGGAGAACAACCCCATGGATCAGTACAGGCTGGGGGCTGTTCTCCTGGAGGGCAGCTCTGGGGAAAAGGACCTTGGAGTCCCAGTGGCCAACAGGATGGCCATGAGCCAACAGTGTGCCCTCGCAGCCAAGAAGGCCAATGGCACCCTGGGGTGCATTGAGAAGAGCATGGCCAGCAGGTGGAGGGAAGTTATCCTCCCCCTCTACTCTGCACTGGGGAGGCCTCCCCTGCAGTGCTGTGTCCAGTTCTGGGCTCCTCAGCTCCAGAAGGACAAGGAGCTACTGGAGAGGGCCCAGCGCAGGGCCATGAAGATGATGAAGGGCCTGGAGCACCCTCCATGTGAGGAAAGGCTGAGAGAGCTGGGGCTGTTCAGCTTGGAGAAGAGGAGGCTGAGGGTGGCTCTTATCGATGCTGATCAGTATCTGAAGGGGGGGTGTCAGGAGGGTGGGACCAGGCTCTGCTCAGGGGTGTACAGTGACAGGACTAGGGGCAATGGCCATGAACTGGCAAACAGAAGGTTCAGCCTGAACATGAGGAAACCCTTCTTCCCTGTGAGGGTGACAGAGCCCTGGGACAGGCTGCCCAGAGAGGTGGGGGAGTCTCCTTCTCTGGAGACTTTCCAAAGCCGCCTGGACTTGTTCCTGTGTGATCTGCTCTAGGGGATCCTGCTCTGGCAGGGGGGTTGGACTAGATGATCTCTAGAAGCCCCTTCCAACCCCTAACACTGTGAATCTGTGAAAGTTAAACAATTGTTAAATGTGGCTGACAGAGCCGTTTTCCTGGTGTTGCATGGCTTCAGCCATGGACCAGTGCTGTTGATGTTGCATTGCTGGAGAGAGGCAGAGAGGAGTCTTTTGGTTTTGTACTTGAGTTGTTTTATTGGTGATGATTGAACGTGATGTGGTGGAACACCTTGTTGTGAAGGTCTTACTAAATTATTTCTTGAGCAAATGCAGTTATTTCCAGGGATTGTGTGCAGACTTTCTGGGCTCTTGTTGTACCTGCCTCCTCTGGATTTCTCCTTTAGCCAGCCTCAGTCTCCTGGCATTGAAACACCAGCAGAGGCTTCCCCATGCTTTTTATTTTGGGTTAATTTCCATCCATTTGTTTCACTCAAGCCGCCTGCTGCTGTCTTGGGTACTTGAATCTATTCAGGCTGAGAAGCTCATTGATTTAGGGCCTGATGGGGGTATTGTGAAAGTTATGAATCAATGGCCCAGAGCTGGTTTTAGGAGCTGCGGGGGATTCTAACCTTCATTCTCTTTCTGCTTTGTAGGTATTTGTATAAAATGTGGAAAAGGTGTGTATGGAGCGAGCCAGGCTTGCCAAGCAATGGGTAACCTCTATCATACCAACTGCTTCACGTGCTGCTCTTGTGGTAAGTCACATCTACCCTAGCCTTTTTAAGTTGCTTCCTTTTGTAACGCATATTCCTGTAGCAACCAGTGTACGGAGTGAGACCTCATCTTGCCTGCTTCCTGAGGCAGAATTCCCATGCAAGACTCAAGCTTCTAAAAGTTGTCTTTTATTTGCCATCTGTAAGTGTTCGATGGTGTTTTCCTAAGCAAAAGCCCAGAAAAGTAGTACTTGGTTAAGGGCTGAGTTTACAAAATGGCTTCAACCTAGCTGTCATGAGCACTGTGTACTCTATTATGGAAGTGCACTGTGCATTTATTTTTACAGAAAAACGATAAAATTTGTGCAGCAAAACCCATATTTCCCCCCATTTTCTGTTTGCAAATGCAACTCTAGTCAAGCATGTATACTGTCATTTCTGTATATACATGATGCTCAAAAGTTGCTCTTATGTTTGAGTGGGATAAGAACAAATAGAAACTGCCTGTTTGTTGTGGTTTAGACCCAGATGGCCACCAAGCACCCACTTGCCCACTTCTCTCTCCAGTGGGATGGGGAGGAGAAAATATCAGAGAAGGCTGGTGGGTCAAGACAAGGACAGTGAGGGATCGATCACTCACCCACTGTGGTCACCGGCAAAACAGACTCAACTTGGGGAAGAAAAATCAATTTAATTTGTTACCAATCAAATCACAGTAGGATAATGAGAAGATAAAACCTAAATCTTCAACCCCCTCCCCCCCCATTCCTCCCTTCTTCCCAGGCTCAGCTTTGCTCCCCATTTCTTTACCTCCTCCTCATCAGTGGTGCAGGGGGACAGGGAATGGGGGTTGGGGTCAGTTCATCACACGGTGTCTGTGCTGCTTCTTCCCCCTCAGGGGAGGATCCTTACACTCCTCCCCTGCTCCAGTGTGGGGTCCCTCCCACGGGAGACAGTCCTCCATGAACTTCAGCAACGTGAGTCCTTCCCATGGGCTGCAGTTCTTCCTGAACTGCTCCAGCGTGGGTGCCCCCCGTGGGGTGCCATCCTTCAGGAGCTGCCTGCTCCAGTACAGCCTGCCCATGGGGTCACAGCCTCCTTCAGGCATCCCCATACTCTGGTGTGGGGTCCTCCCTGGGCTGCAGGTGTGTCTGTGCCCCACGGTGACTCTCCATGTCTGCAGGGGCACATCCTGCCCTCTCACCACAGGCTGCCGGGGAACCTGTGCTCTGAGCACCCCCTCCCCTGCTCTCTGCACTGACCTGGGAGCCCAATGGTTTCCTTTGTTTTCTTTCCCCTCTTACATATGTTACTCTCTGAGGTGCTGCCTAGCTTGGCCATGGCCAGAGGCAGGTCTGACTTTGGGCTAGGGAAGCTTCTAGCAGCTTCTCACAGGAGCCACCCTCATAGCCCCTCCCCTGCTACCAAAACCCCACCAGACCAAATACATGTATTAAAACACCTTAAGCTATTACAAGATTGTGGTTTTGTAGAGGAAAACTTGCAGGTAAACCACTTGCCGTTCTCGGGACCTTTTTGGGTTTCTCTTTTAATCTGAACGCATCTGAAAGGGATGCATTGTGTGCATGATTTGGGGAAGTCATGGTTTTGCCGGGGGAAACAGGACTTGGAAAATTCAGGGCAGCGCTTTCAGAATTGTTTGCCTTAAGCATTGTGAACTTAAGTTGGAAACTTCCTCAGTGTTTTGCCTGTAACTGCCGAGGGCTGATGAATTCCCACGGAGTTCAGGGGAAGTACGAGAGCTCACTTGTCAAGAGTCAGGTAGTTTTTCTTGGTATACCCACACATTTATTTAGGTTCCTAATACATGAAAATATTTGCATGGATGTTGAAGATCTTGTTGCGATACATACACACAGGAAAAGATTTACTCTGAGGAGAATATGCTGAGCATAAATTGTTGATGAAAAGGATTAAGGATTAGAAAAAGAGTAAAATATTATTGGCATAGAACCAAGTAGGTTGGTAATGAAAAGACGATCGTAAAGTTCACTTGTGAAAGGACAAGTGTTGTCTTATCTCTTGGGATTTGTATGGATAAATACTGGTTTAAAGAAACCTACAACCTGAATGTAGAATGTAGTGACCTTTATAAATTACTCTGGGCCATTACCAGGTCCTAGAATAAACTCATCTCAAACCTTCAGGGACTGCTTTTGACGTTGCTCAAGCCTGACAGTGAATGAGTAGCTGTTTTGTTGGCTCCCAAAGCGAACAGCATCCTGCTCAGCAGAGGATTACAAAATACGATAGCGGATAATATCTATCCACTCATCGCCAACATTAACCTAATTGCATGGGTGAATTTCAGCTTCCTTTCTGGGGCGTGGGGGTTTTTTGGGTAGTCAGGATGCATGTTTGGTACCACAGGGACCTACACACAGGTCACTGTTCCTCAGAAGAACGTGTGAGGGCCGAGGAATGTGTTTTAACAGCACAATACAAACCCAGCCTAATTATTCAAAAGCACAGCAAGCTTTCCTGACTGCCCTGGCGAGGTGTGTGTGGCCAGTGTACACCTACCGTGGGGCGACTTGAGGCATGTCCGATGGGAGTGTAGTTTTGCCCCACCCCACGGTGCCGGAGGAATTTGGTGATTCACACGCTTTCCATGAGTCACTCACATGTATAAGGAAAGGGGCTCCAGGTTGGCTTCTGAGCTTCTCCCGTACTGCTCGTGGGCTGGAGGGCCCAGCTATCATCCCCCAGTGTGTTTCGCAAGCAAGACGGGCTTGTGTTTCCGTCTGCCTGCAACCTCTGGTAGATTGCCAGCAGAGGGGGAGTGCATGGGGACTTAGGCACTGAAAAGGTGGATGTGCTGCTGGTGTGGCAGTAGTGCCAGGGTACAGGTGGAGAGCCTTGGTCAAAGCTGAGGTTCAGCTATGTGCACCTGAGTCAAAAGCAGAGCTTTTCCTCTCAACTCAGCTCTGAAACAGCAGCAAGATGAGCATAGGTGGAAAGGGGGTATTGCATTAACTTTCTGGCTTCCCACTTTATCTGGGGCTGTGCAGTCCTTGGGAAAACCAGAGCAATTCAGGACAGTGCCAGCAGATCCCAACTTTGGGAACAAGGCATGCAGCTCCCACCTGTGGGAGTTGCATCCTGGAGTGTGCTGCTGAAAAGCCTTTACAGGATGTCTTGTATAAGCAACCAAGTGCAAACTTCTCCCAGTACCACAGTTTATGAACAGGGAGTTCATTTTACCTTCCATGTGGCTTTGGTGGGACCCAGGTGAGAATTCTGTGCTCTCATTTTGGTGCCCACCTTTAAAGAGATGAGGGGAAACTGGAGAGGGTCCAAAAGGAGTTACACAGCTGATTAAAGGCTGGAGGAAAGCTAATTGTGAGAGGCCAGGGTATTTTGGGTATCAGAAGTGATGTGATAAGGACATGTGGCTGGAGCTTGGAAACCCTCTTGCCAGAAAACAGCATTAGAAAGTGGTCTCATACGTACTAGAGACAGAGAAATCTCTTCTGGAGGCTGAAATTGCACAATTCAAATAGGAAATCAAAGACAGTTCTACACAGAGGGTGATTAACTGTTGGAATGAAATAGCAAGAGAGGTGGCAGATTCTCTTCTTTGTTTTCAAATTAGGACCAAATGTCCCTTTGGAAAGTGTCTTAAGTTGAGCCAAGCTTTTAGACTGAATACATAGGTAACTGGGTGATCATTAATGACCTTTGTTGGGCCACAGCACAAGGACTAACGGTCCCTCTGAGCCTTTGACAGGAGAGTGGAGAAGTACATTGGTACATAGCCTAAAACGGTTCCTATGTATACTTAGAAATCTGAGACAAAGCAAGAGCAAAACTTGCTTTTCTTTTTTCCCCTAAATAACAAGAATTATCCAAACTCTCCTCTGCTAAGCAGTTATCAGTCTTACTTTCAATATCTAGAAGTAGAAGGCAGTAACAGAAGAAAAAGTCTGTACCTGAAGACACCTGATTTAGATAAGGGCCCAATAATTAACCAGCTACAATTAAAATAAATAAAAAAATTCAAACCCTTGGGAAAAGCTGTGGTTTGGAGACCACTCAGGCTGAAATGTGATAATGAATGATGGAGCCTCCAAAGGCCCCATTTCAGCACTCGGCAGCGAGTATTTTCAGCTCAGCAAAGACAAGGGCAGTTATGCAGAGAAGTGAGAGGTGATCCTCAGTAGGAAATTCTGCCCAGGTCAGAGTCCTTTCTTAGGCACTTCTTCGAGTATACCTTTGGTTTCAGTACCGAGTGCCATCAGCCAGCGTGACCTGGTTGAAGAGGGCAGCCTGTGGCAGAACGGGCCATCCTGCGCCATCCATGGAGCATACTGCGCTTGCCCCCATGTTCTTTTGGGCTCCCACCATTGTATATCACACCATTGCTGGAGGGTTTGTGTTGCTTGTAATTAAGAGGAAAACATAAAATAGGCTCACCGATGCAGGCACTTCTGTGAAGACTCAGCCTTGCTGGTGTAGAAGTGTGAGGATGCAAGGATGAATTCTCCGGGCTCTTCTGCAGTGATGGTAGTTAACTCTTGAGGATAATGAGTGCAGAAAGGAAAGGAAATACTTCAGAGATACAGTAAATAAACAGGAGACTTATGTCCCCTTTAGACATTCTGGTAAAATGCTCAGATGGTAAATTTTTTCATTGTCCTCCTAGGTTCTGGCAACTTTGGGGTAAAACTCAGTAATAGATTGATTCAGAGTTTTGCAGGATCTCCTCAAAAAAAGGAAATCTCACCAGTGAGCTGAGATCAGAAGAATGGAAAGGAAAAGTAAATGACCTACCAGGAGAATTCCATGTTTTAAAATAAAAATGCTGCATTTCTGCCTCTTTATTGTGTTCAGTGGGCTGTGGATAGTTGAGCCTTCCTCCCATAGGTGAGCAAGTTCAACATCTCAGAACTTTGTCAGTTAACTCTCTGTGTAACCCCTGTTGCTTTCTGCAAGTAGCCATGCTCCCCAGCTTTTTTCAGAGGTCAGATAGTTCTCTTCAGGTAATGTAAAAACCAAAGTGATCTGGTTTCCTGGGGATGGAATAGTTCAATGTAGATCTGTATCCACAATCTCTTAGAGAAATCCTTGTTAGGATGTTTTTTAAATGTAGATTCCAGTCTTCTCTCTGCCCTAACTGCAGTGCAACCTCTTTTAAGCCTTGATTCAACAAAACGTGTTTAAATATGTTCTATTAGTCATATGTAATCATGCTTTTCTCAGTCTTAAATAGCAGATTAATTCAGGCAACAACATATACTGTCCCTTCTGCTAAGTGTAAAATTTTAGTTTTGGCTGGAGTTCAGATGCAGATTTTGCTTATAGAAGACGAGCTGAAAAATGTCTGCCTGAAAAGCTCATGATCCTAACCCCTCTTGGTAGTATTTCAGAGCATGACAGGATTTCTTGAAGAATAATTGCAATAATGCCAGATCTTGCGTGCTCTAAGTGCAGGCGATCAGTTGCAGTAATTAATAGGCCTTGTTTCGATACTCATTACAGAAGATAACTTGCCAGGTGCCTCCAGTTTGCAGAGCATAATGCCATCCACAGCATCTTTTCAGGCTGAAAATTCTAATCCAGTGGCAAGGATTGTAGAAACTGCACTAAGATACATCTTGTTACTCTGGTGGTGTGGGAGATGGGCAGGGAATGAGCGTCTGAAGTCTCTGTGCTCTCAAAGCTGAGACATATTTAGAACCCAGGACACATTTTGCTCCCTTACAGGGATGCAGATGTTTGACCGTGCTATTCATCTTTAATTTGCACTTTTGCCACTGGTTTTAAGGCACAGGAAATCACCGCAAAATCAGAAGCCTAAAGCAAACGGTATAATCTCAAAGGTATGCAGCTCAGTTCTTACCTGGTGGCCGTTGATCAGCCTGGAACACCCAGGCAGTTTCATGTTAAGGGACAGCTGGCAAAGGTACTGCAGTTCAGTTGGTTGCTGGTGCTGCTGCCCCGGGACCAGCCTTTGTCCAGACTCACAAGCCCCTAGGAAGGATCACCGCGAGGGCCAACGGCACTGCCGTTTTAAAAGGCCCAAGTGGGAGAGCTGTAGCAATAGGTATATTTACCCTGAAGGTATAAAGAGCAGTTCTGAATTAGCCCGTACCCTCCAGCTGATGGGAAAGGGGAATTGGTTCGTGGCTGTGGATGCAGCCTGCCTTTACGCTTGCACTGCGTCTCAGAGCCAACAGCTCCCTTCTGACTGAGGCCACTCAATGCTGCTGTATGTAGGGGTATATTAATAGGAGGTTGCTCATGTCCCAGCTTGTAGGGACAAGTTCTTGTGCCACTGGAAATGGTCTTTTGTGTGTTTGCTGCCCCAGGCTGAACTTTTGTTTGCTTGTGGTGGTGGTAAGGCACAGAACATCTTAAGGGAGCTGTGTCCCTTCAGTGTATATTTATCAGCAGTTGGTGAGTTTTAAAATACCCAAATTCCCAGTGGAAGGTTCATTTTCAATTCATATTTGTTCTGTCCCCACAGCATATTTATAAGTTTGGCATGAGTCACTGCACCCAAAGTGCACACTGCCAGTGCTTACTTCGTAGCCTGAAATTCTCTGTGAATGTGATTTTTATTTTTTACATAAAATAAACCAAAATTCAGTGACAAATCTATGAGCTCTGCACTGTATGCCCACCAGCATTAGAGTGGGGAATCACAGTGGTACAAATACGTGTGTGTGTGTCGGTGCCTTTTAACTCTGCAGTGTCTTGTGGCTGACATTGAGGTGACTCCGTTGCGCTGACTCGGTTCCGTATCCGTTCGTCTGACCGCTGCTGCTGTGTGCAGCCACTCTGAGCAGCAAGGAGACTCAGCGAGAACGCTGAAGGGAGAGAGAGGCGTTAAGTGTTGCTGCGAGGGTGCGTTGCTGGGTAGTGAAAGCCTGCTGGGTAGCTAATGTCCTTGCACAGTTTTCCCTGCCTTTTTCTAACCACGTGCTGTCGGACTGGAGCGGGCTGGAATTTTGGGATTTTTGGTCTGTAATCCTGCCAGAGCCATTGGCTAATACCTGGTGCTCAGGGGAAGACAAGCTGGCGGGTGATTCAGTGCTGTGCATGTGGGAACATTCCTCCTCGACCCCCGTGGCCTGGAGCGTGAGAGCTGGATGCACTCAACTCGCATAACTGCGATTGTTACTCATCCCCGCCTCAGACCCCACGTTGGGATTGAATTTGAATTCACAGCCACCTGAATGCGTGGTGGTTTCCAAGCCATAGCCGGAGCTGGCAGTAGGTCCTGACACGCCGCATTCGGGGCAGTTACTTTGAGGTGTGATTTACGGGAAAAGCCAAGCGCTTTGGAGGTTAGGAGGTTAGCAGATTCGGTTAGGAAGAAGGACCAAAGGATTTGCTGTGTGCGCTGCGAAGGCTGCGGTTTGTGTTGAAGGGTAACTGAGAACTTTTGGCGTTGCTGCAGGAGGGCAGATTTTTGCCTGAGTCATTCTGTGTCTCTGGGATGAGTTACGGCCTGTGCGCCGCCCCGCGCTTTCCGTTTTAACACCTATCAAGACAGATAGTTAAAAGCTATTTCAGGTATGTCTGCGATGGCAGTCCCAGACGAGCCCGTGAATGCCAGACTCGCCGAAAGGGAGGTGCGCGCTTTAGGAAGAGGCAGTCGGGTGCTGGAGATGACAGCTGGCTTCAGATGGTTTGGGGTCACCTTGCGCAAGACTGAACCATGAATGAGTCTCGGCAAAGGAATGTAATCTTCTGGTAATTTAAAGTCAAACTTGGATACCAGCCCATGTAAGAGCCCAAGTACCTTTGGGTACTGATTGATAGGAAAATGTTTCCTTTCTCTTAATCCATGGTTAGTCTGATAATATTCCAGGCTTTAAAACAAAACAAAAAGGATGGCGTGCAAAAAGGGTAATCAGAAATGCTTGAGATGGGACTGGCACAGGGCACTCTCCTTTATTCAGAGTATGCTTAGTTGTTTTTTCATGTTTTGGCAGGTATTTAGTAGTTCCTCTGCATTGCTCTGTGTTGTCCCAGGTAGCTCCGGTCCAGCAAAGCTCCAATCTGTGTGCTTGACTTCAGACAAATAGACCAGTCCATTGACTGTGCCCCTTCTACAGACAATACTGCTAGGTGTTATGTCATGAAAGGTTTTTAATTCTGTGACTGCTGTAAATGAAGTTTGTTCAGCTCTAGGAGAGAACCTGCTTTTAAGGGTGGCTCATCTGACTGGCCCAGTCTTGGGCCTCACTTCCATGGGAACACCTCAGATGCACATGCTTCAAGATTTTTTGGTTGGGTGGGATCTTAATATAGAGTTGCTCTTCTCTGAGGGCTGCTTTAGCAGCTATCGTTGGTAGATCTGGAGGCAGGCCCCCAGGGAAAGGCAGTGTTGATAGGTAGCTAGCCAAGGGAGAAATGGAAAACATTTCCGTTCCCTATTCCTGATTATCAGGGGTCATGAGCTGAATAGTTGGCTGGTGGTTTGTCTCTGTCTCAGTGTTTCCTTGAAAGATAGTAATTGCGTTCTGCTATTAATTATTCCAGCATGAAATGCATGGCTTTTGATGGTTATTTTAATTGGTGGGGGTTGCCTGGCTACTAATGATGGAAACTTTTCTCTGTGTTGATTGACTGACCATAGATGTATTCCTCCCACAATATTTCTGTATTCATGATGTGGAACCAGTCACTGACAGCACCTGTGATCCTTTCAGGGATTAGAAAACACAAAGTACAAAAAAATACACTCTAATTAACAAAGGTTTTGCTCTGTTTTTTATTTCTCTGTAGAAGCCAAGAGTACCTAATCACTTCCTTGCATAGTTTTGTGTGTTTGGAATGCCACCTATTGTTTAGTGTAACAAGATTTGCTAAAATCTCCCTGTTACCTTATCAGCATCTGTTATCTGCAGGTCTCTTGTCTTAGTGTGAGACCCACATCTTGTTCGTTGGTTGTTTTTCTTTCTTCTTTCCCTTCTACTCCTTTTTCTCCTCTTTCTTGCCTTCCCCTCTGCTCATCTAAAATGTTTTCTTGGAACACATCTCAATTTCTCCAAGAGAAAAGATTCCCTTGGGCTGCTGTTGAGTTCATCTCTCAAAGGGGAAGAAATCCAGATAATCCAGAACAGAGTGCAGGCAAGTCACTGACATTATCAACAGATGTTTCTGTTTCCTATTTCCAGGTTCTGTAGTTTTTAAGTATTACCTAAAAGCAAAGGGAAATACAGGTGGAAGAAAGAAAGCGAAGAAGAAAATGAATGAAAGGAGATACATATTGTTGGCTTCCTGTAATTTTAATGATGTAGGTTTCTGCGGTGTGTTGTCCCTGTATATTTTGTAAAGTGCCTGGTCAGTGCTTTAGTGATGTCCTTGATCCTTTACTCGTCAGAAAACCAGACCCCAGAATGCCATAGCTCTGAAATAATTTCTAATTTAATATAGATCATCATCACTCCTCCAGCAATAGATCAACTCTGTCTCCACACACGCCAGTTAATCAGGTTGTCCTCCAGCACTCAAAAATCAATTCTTCCTCCCACAACCAACTGATCATTTGTTTTTCAGTGCCTATCTCGGTGAATTTGGTCCTCACGCACAAAACTGTCCATGTAGGCAAACATGTCCATGCTCATGGGCTTGGCCTTCCCTCTAAACTGGATACTCCCCTGTCGTTTGAATCCCTGTCTTTCCTTTGTCCTACACTTTGGATGTGTGGATCTCGCCATTACTGCTCTGGACTGACCCAGAGAGTGGTCCGTAGGCCACCATGACCCCATTCTTTTCCAGGTGTGTTGGAAGGGAACAGTTTCAGTGTTTGTCTCTGATGCATCTTCTGTGAAGAAGGGAAGGCCAGCTTTCCATCTCCCTTGACTTTTTCTTCTTCCTTCTTTCTGCCTGCGTTTGCTCTGGCATGTGCTCGCTTTACTGCTGAAGAATTCAGACTTATTTCTGTGTGGGCATCTTGTGTTCTTCATTTCAAACAAGAGCAGTCAGTTCCTTCAGTAACGATCTTAACTCCACATCAGTACCTCTTTCTCCAGAAAATAGTGAGCTTGCCCGCTTGGCACTGTTTGAAATCTTACTGTACCCTGGTCATTTCCCATTTTGACTCGTTATGCATATCTTGGGCTCTTCCTGGATCCCCGAGTTCCCAGGGTTGAAAGGCTCCAGGCTGCTGGCAGCTTGTCATCCCCTTACCAAGGAGGCAAGATTACATTGCTTTGCAGGCATGGAAACTTCAGTCTGCCTTTCCTCACCAGCAGAGCTCCTTTTCCAAACCTCCCATGTACTTCTACATCTGAACTGTTTTCTCATTCCTGTTACCTGTTTTCCTGCTGTCTCCAGTCTTGGCCTTCTTGCTGTCCCTTCCCCTGGTGACACTCCGTGGTACAGTGGCAGGACCTCTCTCCTCCCCCCTGCCAGGCCACACACCCACCTCTCCTTCCCTGCAAGTCCTGCCTAATGAGGACAGGAGCTCTTAGCAAGGGACACAGTGTGAAGTGGAAATCTGGTTTTGCTGCTTCTGTTACCTTCATCCTCATGCGCCGTCTAACGAGAGGACTCCTTTTCTTGGCACCTCATCCACGCCTCCTATCCGGGCTAGGTTACTAACCTTGTTCTTGACGATAATTCTTGTTTACTGCCTATTTCAAGGGAGAGAAGTCTGTGTGGCCTGAAAACTCACTGATGTTCCACACCAGAAAGCAGCCTGGGTTTTATCTTGTAAATTAATTTTACAGATCAAAGGTTTCAACTGCAACTCTTCACCTTAAGGACAGTTTTACTTCTTGCAGGTCTAAAAAAACTGTTTCACATAAGAATATTTCCATGTGCAAAACAATAAAAAGATCTTTTTTTGGTGAAGTTTGTCTTCACGTTTATAAAATAAACAGTGGCAGCAAACTTGAGTATTCTATCTTTCGGGCTTTCTTCTGGCAGAGGGTATCGACAAGTGACAGAGAGAATTCTTAGCCAAGGGGCTTGCTCGGCGGTAGTCACCAAGGGGTAAATGGGCTCTGTGAGTTGGGGGACAGCGCGTGGTGCCAGCTTGGGCAGGTCGCTTAGCCTTTCTGGCTTTGCCCATGGGGAGGCAATTCTTGTTGACCTCATGTGGGTGATACTGTCCTGATTTCATTATTATTTTGAGATTGTTTGGAGATCCTGAGGTCGAAGTACTGGAGAAGGGAGAAGTTTTGTAAATGATCAAGTAATTATTGTTAGATCAGAAATAAATGGATCCACTAGAGGAAGCACTTGCAGCGTCTGGCAGCCAAGCCATACAGCTGCTGCGGTGTGCTACTGAAAATAATTACTTGCTCAAATAATGCATATTTACGGTTTATGGAGGACCATTTTGAGGATTGTATATCATGAAATGCGCAGACTAATGTAAGAGCTTAGAAAGACTGCTTTCCCAGCACCACTCCCCTGAGCCCTTAGTGCCTGGGCCATGTGAGTAACGTTCCCATTCCTCTGTCCAAGCCCAACGTTGTGTTTTTAATTTATTTTAAGTATCCAAGGAATGCTGTCTCCAGTATTCAGAGGACTCTAAATCGGATGTGAGACACAAATGCACCAGAGAAGCTTATCAGAGAAACAGGCTTGGCGCAAAGCCTACATAAACAGCCATAAATTTTTTTTCTCATTTAAAGGACAGGACTCGGGAGGATTGGCCGATTATAGCTGCAGTGGGCTGGCCTTGGGCACCCAGGAAAGTGCTTTGGTGACCGCTGGTATTTGACATGAGCTGAATGTTTTGCTTGCTTTATAAACTTACTGTTAGAGAATGACCATCATGGTTCTGGTAAAAGGCCTGCTCCAGGTCACTTTCCACAGTTACTTAGCAGCAGTGGGTGTTTTCCTCCTATCCTTGGACTTCCCGGGAAATTTTAGCTCTGTTTAAACCCAGGTAGGGAAGAGCTCTTGTTCCCAACTACTCTTCTCTGTCTCTCTCCCTCAAAACCCAGCACAGGACGAAACGCAGTAAATTTGATCTTAGCCAGAAAGCATTTTCCCCTTTCCAATAAATATCTCATTTCCTGAAAATCCTGCCTTTGACCAGAACTTCTACTGGGACTTCTTGGATTTATCATCACTCATGGCCAAATGCAGTTTCAGTTAGTGTCAAAGTATTTTTGACTTTGTGGAGAGTGGCGTGAGCCCTCAGCTGGGCAGCAGGAGCCTGCTCCCGTCACACTGACACGGTGTGGTTTGCCTGGGGTGAGCTCTTGCCTCTACTCGTATAAAAAGCAGGTCATGTTGCAATATAGCTTTGATTATGAACACTGGGCCAGAAATACTAAGGAATTATTTCATGGTTTTACTGAGAAACTCCTAGTATTTTGCCAGTGTGAAGCCTACGTGTGGGTGCCCTGTGTTGTATTGACACAAATGAAAACAGGAAATCCTCATGCTTGTAAACTCAATCCTGCAGTCTTGAATTAGTAAATACATTTTAAAAACAAACTTGAAGGAAAACCCATCCATGGCGTCCCTAATGGCCAACATGCAGTCCGTATTCAGTACTCTCCATCGGTAGGATTATTGACTCCGCTTGATGGTTCACAGGACCAGTGTCTGATGGAGCGCGGGCAGCCCACTTTGGCAGCCAGTGGAGATGATGCGATGCACTCTCGTGTTGGTGCCTGTCGTGGAGTCGGTGCTGGACTGCAGAGGATGAAAGCTGTCTGGCTGGGGCTGGTACCTGATACATAGGTTCTTGGTGCTGTCCCTTAAACAGTTGCCTTCTGATTGATGCACTCTCTCAGGGGAGCTCTGCAGCTCTCATGGCTCAATATTCAAATGAATTAGTGAGTATTTGCTTTTTAAAGCAGTGGAGATATTGGAGTGTAATAACTTTGGGTGTAGTCCCGTGTTCCTTGACAGCCCCAAATGTCCTAACAGACTCAGGGCATGCAGGGAGTGAGGAGGGCATCCTCTGGGACCAGCACTGGGCATTGCTGGACACTTGGTCCTCTTGCTCCTCCTCTCATGGATGCCAGAATAACCTCCTGCCATCGTTTTGGAGTAGTGGGGGCACTTCACGCACATCATTGCTGTTCCTGGGTGAAGTGAACACCCTGCCAGCTGAAATGGCACAGAGCATTCCAGTTTCTCAGGGCCATGTCCCACGAGGCTGGGTGGCAGGTGAAGGCGTAGCTCAGCGCGTTTGTGTTTAAGCTTCAGTTTGCGCGTGGCGTGCCTGGCGCGACGTGGAAGCCAGCTGAAGGCAGTGAGTGTTGCTTATGCTTTCAAAGCATCTTCTGCCGGGGGCTTTGCATGCGCCGCTCTCGCCTCGTGCAGCCTGGGAGGGTTGCTTCAGCACAGGATGGTGCTGGGCAGGCTGGTGACAGTCGTGGCCTCTGAGATGGCATTCAAACCCTCCGGTAGACTTGGGTGTTTGTGAGGTCACTGGGGCCTTGCAAAGTCATTCCCAAGGTCCCTCTGAGCGCTTGCTGCCTTGTGCTAGGGCCAGTTCACCAAAACAGGTTCCAAGTCCCACAGATAACCCTCCCTTTCCCCTGCCCCTTCATCCCATGGGGCAGGTGGCACAGCGTCATTGGGTGCTTGGCAAGGGGTTCCCTCACTGTGTTGTGCACCATCCCACTCCTCTCCGTTTTCACAAGCTCCCTGTATAGATGCAAACCCCTGTATTCCTTCCCTTTCCTGTTCAGGGCCCTGTGTAACTGCATCTTCACCCTCCTATCTACTGTTACTGCTTCCCCAGGGACACAGGTGGCCAGTCCTTAGCCCTGCCATCCCTGCCTGCTTCCTCTGTCCTGCTCCCAGCCTTGGCACAGCCTGTGGTAGGGGAGCGGCTCCCACCTCCTGCCTGCCCGCCCAGCTGCCCTGCCTTCCTCTGGCAGGGACTCTGCTTCCACCAGTGCTCCGGGCTCTCCCTGCCTGCTTAGGCTCACTGCTTTCCCCTCCTCTCCCCCAGCCCCCAAGCCGATATTTCTTGCCTATCCCTCTCAGGCCGTGACCCTTTGTCTGCCGTGCTGCTGTGAACTGGCACTGTGTTTGCAATAGTAGTAATAAAAGTGAATGATGAGCTGGGCAAGAAATAGGCAAAGAAGTGGAGGAGGGAAACTTTCAAAGTGTCTCCTGCAAGAAGAAATGGAATCAGCAGTGGCAGCTGGCTTGTGAGGGCCGAGCGGGTGTGGGGGCCCTGGGGTGCAGCCTCTGGTACCTGCCAGCTCTTTCGGTTGTACCTGAGCAGAGTGAAAGGTGTCTGATTTAATGCGTATTTAAAAACAGGAATTGATTTAGCAGTGGCTTCTCATAACTGACTGCTGTGTCTTGATGGTTGGCCCCCTGTGTGTTTTGAAGCACCAGTGCTCCACATCCTACCGTTAAATTGGGTATAGCCATAGAGCCTCAGTCACTCTGCCAGCTGCCTTCCCCGCAGAGTTTTTCCTGGAAGTAATGCAAATAACTTATTTGAGTGAGTCAGTGGATTACCGACCTTAGGAACCACAGCAGCGTAATTTCAGACCTATGGAAACCATTTTGCTGAATTGGTATTAACAGTCCAGGGTCTCTAGAACAGTCTCCAGAGAGTGCTTGAGACGATCGCGTGGGGTGTGGGAAGAAAATACTTCAGTAGTAGATTTATATAATTTATACATCAATATACATGTATTAGGGATGCATGTGCAAACATTTTTATTGATAGGGGAACACAATCAAGAGCGCTTGGAGACCACTGCTCTAGGGCAAGAAAGCCTAAAGAATACACAGCCACCAGGACTTGTTTTGCTGTTTCCACAAGTTACTTTAACGAAGGAGAGTATATGCTTGGGGAGATGAGGGTGGAAATCGTCTGCTTAAACTCTCTTAAGAAGGAATGTAGGCGAGAGCCAAAGATCATGTTTTCTAAGCCTTGTTTTTGAATAGATGTTATTTTTTACTACCCTGCTTAAATTCTAGCAGCAAATCATCCCTGTTGTTACCGTGGTCCTTTTTCAGGCAGTGCTGCATGATGTTGGTTCAAATAAAGTGGCCAGCAGCTACTATCTCAGAAGTACTGTGGTAGTGAGCTGCTGGTGGTGAAGGTAATCTGGTCTTACGCACAGAGGTGGCACAGCATGGATGCTAGCAGGTGCAGACGTGCAGTACCTGCACACTGAAACCTTGGGAAGGTTCCAGTTAAATAGGTGCAGAGGGGAAAGTGAAGTTCTGCAGCTGATTCTATGCAGTTTTGAATAATTAACTTCGGGGTCTACAGCAGCCAATGCATTTGGTGTTTGTGGTTTGCTGCATAGCTGCTTCTTCATATTTGCTGTACAGCTGCTTTTCCACCTTGCCCAAATGCTGGGCTAGTGAACAGGATATGCAAAACCAGAAAACCGGGGAAAACCAAAAGAAGGAATAACCAAATTTGAGATGAGCATGGCTGAAGGCAGAGGTTTTCATTGTCTTAGTCACCACGGGCTGTAGTGGTGAGCTGATGTCTCATGCTGGGTAAGGAAGAGAGGAAGGAAGTGGATTTAGTGGAAAATTGATTGCATCTACTTGGGCTCTTTCCAGCTGAATCCTGAGTTAAGTACATTCATCCTGAACTAATCGTGGGGAGAATTGGCTGAAATCTCACATACTTCTTAAAAGGAAAGCTAAGCATTAAAGGAACAATATCCTTATTGTACCTGAGTGCCAAAAGAAGTGAGTGTGCTATCAGGAGTCCCACCTATTCAGTGCTGTTTTGGAAGCTGCTTGTGGTTTCAGTTCTAATGTGACCTGGCTCAGGAAGCTGCCGTCAGTCCACTGCAAAACATCCAGGACAGGCCATTTTGGAGGGCTGATTTCTGCGCATATTTTTAATCAGCTGAGCAAGCCCCAGTTCATTTCAGTAACTCAATTCAACTATAACGTTCTGTTTTATTTACGGCGAAGTGTGTTGGAATATTGTGTAAAACACGTACCTAAGGTCCTGGCGGGGTTCTGTTCAAAGTTACGCAGAATAAATCTGAAGTCACGTTATTAACATCAGTATAATTGTTTGCCAGCATGAGCAAGAGATCTCTAGGCACTGTGGATCTCAACAATCTCACTTTATTGCCAAGATTTATCTCAAGGGAATGAGAAGTGAACACTGTGAGCTTGATTTCACACACACACAGGTGCCATTGGTGTGTGCTGCTGAACATTTTATGGTGTGGGCTGCTGAACACTTTCTGGATGTGACTTAAATCAGGCGTTGCTGGTGTGTTTAAGTTCAGCAGCAGCACCCTTTGCTGCTCGCACTGAGGTGCTGACGCATACGATGCTACTGGGAGGAAGAAAGTAAAGTGTTCTGTGCAAATCCGTTCTTGTTTTTCTGAGGCAACACAGAAGATGGTTTAGGGAAATTGCTCATCTCCCTTCAGGCTCCCTTGCATGTTGCCACAGGATTGGGCTGTGTCCACTCCTTTTATTCAACATACTTCTGTGTATAACGCGTTAGGAGAGAAGGTGATGCTGCAGCTCATTCGGTGCAGAGATGACGTTCAGCAATCTGACTTGCTGTTCTAACTCTCGATCAGGTTTCTGATCATCTGCTTCACAGCCAGGCTCTAAGCTGTTATTTTTAGTTGAGGCTGAACTTGAATGAAAGAGAGGGTAATGACTTGCAAAAAAGAACCCAGTAGCAGTGGTGAGGGGTCTGCAGTGCCCTCCGTTCAACAAGTTTACTTAACTTTTATGAGGAGTCTCTGGTGGGTTCTTGCCCTGCCCTGAGTGTCCAGACAGCAGCAGGGACCAAAGACTTACCCCACACACTTTTCACCACCCCACCCACCCCCCAGCCTCTTTTCTTCCTTTGGTCTCACTGGAATACATGGCTGCTTCTTTTGGATGTATTCCCACAGAGATGATCTCCCGTGCGTATTACAGCAGTTCACTTGTGAAGGCTGCCCGTTAACTTCAGGCCGTGCAGAAGTCGGTGGCTTGGTCATGTCTCCTGAAGGGAGCTCACATGCTGCGTGAACTCTCTGAGACAGAGGCTATCAGTTGTGTTGGACAAAGTCTGTATCAGTTTGTGTTGGACAAAGAGGACCCGAATAGAGTCTCAAAAAGCACTGGATGACCATACCGGTGTTCGCCTGTGTTGTGCCTGTGTTCTGCATCCCGTTCGTTTCCAGGTGCAGTTGGAGACTGAAGTTTCAGGTTTTGACTTATAAAGCTCTTCCCTAGTCTGGTGGTGATGACTGGAGGCTGCTTTGTTCTTCAGAACGCAACAGAAGCTTGAGATCAGCAGAGGTCTAAAACAAACAAAAGGGAACACTTCATCCAATGCATAGTGAAATTGCAGCCCTCTCTGCCATAGGGACAGTGTGGAGGCCAAAAGTATAAATGATCTCATGGAGGAATTAGACAAATTAAAGAAGGATTGGTCCAGCGAGGCTATTAAACGTAATAGTTATGATGCAACCTGTGGTGCCGGAAGGCCTTAAGTGCTGGCTGCTGGAAGCTAAGAGGTTATTCTTGGGAACACATCAGCCTGTGCAAGCCCTGTTTCAAATGCTCTTTCCCATTGAGCTTCCACTCTTGGCTAGAGCTGGAGACAGGTTGGATCCTAGATGGATCCTTGTTGCTGCCATTATGGTGGCTCTTACTAGAGCTTGAATGAGAACCACCCACCACGTTGCATGGGTAGCGTCAGCAAGGCTGCTCAGGAAGGCGCTGTCCTGCAGAGCTGGGAATACTGGGGCTGGAATAGGCTGCAGTTTGGCGGTGGATTTATTTTGCCATAGAATGGGCTGGCACTGAACCCTGGGAGAGTGTGGTAAGACAAGTACTCTTAAATCCTGGCTTACAGGCAGCAGCTGGAAAAGTGGAATTCTTTGCTGATAACAAGCAGGGCCAGTGATGGAACCGTGCAAGCTTCCCGCAGTGGAAGCTACTGTGTGGGAAGAGCTATACCCCCTTCCCACCGGATTGCTGAGTGGTGGGGAGGCCTCTCTTGGATTTTACCCGGTGGTCTGTGTTGCTTTGCCCTTGTTCTTCATGTCTTTTTTGCATTTGTAAACCCAGCCCTGAAAAACAGACTTATTTGAAGCACATTTGGTGCTTTATTTTACATTTCCCTGTTAGCGTGTCCACTTGCTAGCTTACTAAGAAATATATTTTAAGATATATGTTAATATATAGGCCAAAAATAGCTATTAGATCAATGCAGGCTGTTGCATTTCTGTTTTCAAATACATGCTTGGCTTATGTTTTCACAAACTCCTTTTCAACATAAGTTCTTCTCTTGGAGCTGCATGAAAATAATTTATGCCTTAGCCCTGAAATTGATGGGTGGTATGGCATGGAATAAATACAGAAGTGGGAGAGAAAGGAAACATCTGCCAATTTTAACATTTGCAAATTATATGGAAGCCTGAAAGTGTCTGCTAAGTTTATAATACGGTCTGCACAGGAATGCCTTGCCCAAGTACCAGAGGTTAGAGATTTTCTTGTCCCTGCAGCGCTAAGTAACCTTTTGCTTAAATAACCTGGCTGAAGAGTCGGAGGAGAGAGAAAGGAAGAGAGAATTCCACACTAGAGTAAACATGGCACGGAGATTACGAATACCCTGCCAAGAAAGGTGGGGTTTTCCAGCGAGGTAACAAAAGATACGAGCTATCGATGGACGTAATTCTGCTGGAGACCGACAGTTCAAGTCACGCAGCTAGGCTGGGGCAGAACGGTACCCTCTGCATCCTCTCCAGCCAGACGGGGCTTGCTGCCTTGGGGGTGGCTGGGGGTGCAGAGTGGCCAGAGCAGGACACGTTGCCTGCCTCAGTGCAGAAGCACGAGGTGGTTTTGGCAGCAAAGGCATGCTTTCTGGATAGAAAGGTGTTTCCCTCAGTGTGATAGCTGACACGAGGCAAAATCCTAGGGAAGATAATGAAGTTTTTCGTTTCGACATCGTGCAGGTTAAGGTAAACTGCAGAGGAGAGTCTAGAGTTTACCCTGGGCTACAAACACATCAGAATGATAAACCGCCTTGTTTTCATCTGGATTTTACCACGCGTTAGTACACAGCAAAGACAGGCTTTTTTTCTGGCGAAGATGGTACCTTGGGGCAGGTCTGCAGATGGTGTAAATCGTGATGAATTCAGTGATGCTGTCACGATTTAGAGCAGCTGCAAATTCAGCTTAGCAGAGCGGTGTGTGGTACTAGTGCGTCTGTGTGCTAGGAGCTGGCATGCTGCTCCTGCGCTGGAGAGGTGGCACAGAGCAGAGCCTGGAAGACGGCCCAGAAATGGAAATGATAATTGTATTATACAAGAGCGCACTTTTGTGAGGCTCCAAGCAAGAGCTGGGCAACGGTAATTGGGAGGAAAAATAGTTAACTGCCATCTGCCTCTCCAGGACAGCTCAACTCGAGAGAGACTGAGAATGAATACTGACTTTGTAGGCACAGTTCGTTTGCACTGAAAAGCTCTTTTTTAGTGTACGAATATGAATTGGTATAGGGACTTGAACTACGGTAGAATTTTCAGTTAAGATTTTTAAAATAATTTATTTGAAATGATAATTTAAATTTTTTCTAAACAATTTTTATGCTTTCCTGTTTTTAAAATGTAAATCTCCCTATCTCTTAAAAGTGTTCAGTCCTATCGTGCTGTGTCTTTTACCTGACCATAATATTTGATTAGAATTTGTTCACAGACTCTTAACACTCTTTCCTGAAAGAATCTATGTAAAGGGAGAAAACAATACACATCCTGTACTCCACCTTCATAGGCCTCTAGCATACGATGCCACCTTTTGTTTGCGAGAGTTTAAATTTCAAATAAAATCCCAGCATTCTTTTGAAAAAAAGGAAAGGGCCTCTCCCCTGCTTAGATTGTCAAATCCCAGACTAGCCCGGAATTGAATAGGCCAAGTCAGTGACCTCAGGCAGAAAGAATGTTGGTTATTTACGTAGGGCTTCTGCTATTTTAGCAGCAAACCTTTTCTTCTGAAAGGACAATGTATACTGTTTTGTGTTTATGGCCAAGTAAAAAGCTTGTACATTTGAGATTTGCATCGCAATAGCCTCGTAACTCAATATACAGCATCCTCGGAAAATAGCAGCGCAAGGCTCTGTTTTGTCTTCGCTGGTGCAGGTCTTTAGAGGCTTTCACAAAAGTTCTCTGAAAAACCGTCCCTAAAGATTCAGCTGCTGATAGATTCGCGTTGGTGGCTTTTTCTTCTCCCGGAGTTTTGCTTTTTTCCCCGAAACTAAAATTACACATGGTTTCTTTATGAGCGGTCAGGCCAGCGCTCACAATATTTTGATGAATCTCAAGCTAAGCTGCGCCTGCAGCTGGAAACCGGGAAAACGTGTGTGTGTAACTCCCGCACACAGCATTTTCCCTGAAATAATGGCAGATCTTTACAGGCATTCTGGCCTGGTGGATGAGCCTGCAATTCCAAATGGTTTTTAAAGTGTGCCTTTCTCAATAGATCGTAACCATGAGGAGCTATTGTGTGAGTAAAGCACACATTTAGGATCCAATCCTGCATTCCTTAAAGTCAATGGGAGTCTGAGCGTGAAAGGAATGCAGGATTGGGTCCTGAAACAGGGGAGCAAAATTGTGTGCCAGATTGCTTTGAAAAGAAGAATACAGCACATCCACAGTAGCTACTTCTTCAGTGTTTCAGATTTCAAACGGCCGGAGTCTGTGAAAAGTGGCTTCTACCAACACGCGGTGTCTTCTATTCAAAGGAATTTGGCATCAATTTTTTTTTCTTCTATCATAAAACCCCTGAAAGCCCTAGAAATTCACTCCTCCCCTCACTAAGCCTGGGCAGTTGGGTGCTGTGAGGTGGGAGGGGGAGGCAGTGGGGGCTGGAGGGCTCCCCAGCCCGGGGACCCGCCGGCTGCAGCCTGCGTCCCGCAGCTGCCGAGCTTGGGTACGGCGGCCTCTGCGTGTCCCCTCGCAGCCAGAGCAGGAGAAGGCGGTTAGCGTTACTGGGGGGCTGAGGCGGCCATCGTGCTCCCTGTGCTTGGGTGGTGGAGCGACAGGAACCCCATGTAAAGCACATCCCTGTGCAGTTGGCAGTGTAAGGCAGAGGGAACGATGGAGAACTACTGCCCAAACTCACATGCAAGTAAAGGTGAAATGTTCACAAATGAAGCAGCAGCATTGGAAGTGTTTGTTCTCATCTAGCACATCTTTAATTCTTGGGCAAACCTCCTCTGCCTAGCGAAAGGAAACGCATCTCCTGGGAGAAATTGGGCACCAGCATTACCTTGAGATGACTGGGTAGGGCGGGTAGCAGAGATGGCTGGTTACTGCTTAATATTTTCAATTATTTATTCTGTATTTGTAAAACTTGGTATTTCTTTTGAAGTGCAGCTCCTGGAGTCATCTGGCAACAGAAACTTCAGCTTCCACTTTTCAGAAATAGTAATTCTCCAGCCTGGGCGTTTGCAGAGAGCAGATCAGGTTCTGGGTGTTTCATTCGCCCTTCAGCTTTTGGGTTATTTGGGTGCTGGTTTCTCAGTCACTGAAATACATACTTCAGGGAGCACAGAGGCGCTCTTCAGGGGGCAGATGGCACTTCCCACAGCAAGAAAAGCTGCAGCATCTGTGCCTGACTTTAAGGGTACAGATGGTGGTTCCCATCGTGGCACCCTGTGCTCTCATGGTGGTGCCCACAAGCCACAGGGGATGTCACTTGGACACCAGCCACCCCTGCACAGGCTCGGAGATGGGCCTGTCACAGCCCATGGGTGGCACGTGGGGTGTAAAAGTGCATTGGGGAGTGTGGGCAGCCCATGGATGGCCACCACTAACCAGCTCTGAATCGAAGCAGCCCCAGACCTATGCCAGGTGCTTCTGCAGAGCAGAATCGTGGAGTTTGGCCTGGTGCAGTTTCAGTTTCTGATGAGCCATGGCGGGGGCCATGGCCACGGGTGGCAGCGGGCACACAGGTACCTTGTCTCAGCCTAAGCCACCTCGTGTCTGGTTTCGTGTGGGCAATACATGGAAATTTCAGTTCCCTGTCATGGTACTGGGGAAATGGTTGTTGCGAATTAATCCTGTGTGTATGTTTATGTGTTGCTTTGGTCTGAATGCTGTGAGAGACAGTGTTGTTGAAGGTGCTAACACGGGGCCTGTAACGGTGCTGGTGTCACATCCATCACTGCAGAGACAGCATCTGAAGCAGTTAACAGACAATTAGCTCCATGTTTAACACTGTTAACTGAAACAGAGATGCACAGTTCGCAGGTCAGTCAGGCATGAAGAGCCAGTGGCTGCTGTGCTCGGAAAGCTCTGTGAGTTGTGGACCTGAGCTGCCAGAGCACAGAGATTCTCACCGCGTGTCCCATTCAGCCCGGGAGCCGAGAACTGGCAAAATAAGAAGTAAGAGAAGAAATCCCAACATGAGAAGCGACACGGTATGCTTTTCCCCTCCAGAAGGGGCTGTTAAGGAAGGATGCCGTGTATTTATGTTGCTGCCAAGAGGCAAGCTGGGAGCTCGGGGGTGTCCCATTCCCGCAGGAGCAGCGTGTGGCCGTGCCGGGGCTGGCAGTAGCCCCCTGTGCCGTGGCAGGACAGCCGTAGCCCTCCCACCTTGCGTGCCTTGCTCGGGAGCTGCTGGGGGGCTGTGCCCCCTGGGAGAGGCCGCGGCAGAGCTGATGTTGGTGCTCGTGTGTGGTCAGACCTACCTAGCCATGTCCCCAGCAGCAGAAACCGCAGGTACTCAGATAATACTCCGTGGTGATAGCTTGAGCTGTCAGGCTTTTAATTAGCTCGGCCTGAATGAATTTCTTACCTTCAGCAGCGATGCCTACAGCTGAACTTTTTGCTCTCCATATGGGGATGTTTTACGTAGGTTTTCTGACTAAAATACAGGCCTGTTGTTCCACACAGCTGCAGCGCTAGAAGTAACAAGGACCTTATTAGTCATCTGGTGCTTTGTTCCCTCTAACGCTGACGCTTTCCTTGGTGACCTTAGAAGAAGAAGCACACGCACCTGAACCATCACGAGCGAGATCGCGATGCTGAGGAGGTACGCTGGTGTGGCTTTTTCAGCGTGCTGGTAGTCGGAGGACACGCCAGGCGTTATCTGGGAGGCGAGGCTGGGGCTGCAGCATTCCCATTATGTCAGAGGGGAGCTGTTTGTTTTTACGTAGCGTCAAGCACTGAGCCAATGCAGGCTTCTCACATGAACTTGCTTACACTACAGTATTAGTAAATCATGATTATTACGCAACGGTTGCATGCTTTTAATCATCAAAGTACTTAAAATATTATAATAATACTTGGCACTTTTCAACTTCAAAGCACGCTGCAAACAGTAATTAGGTCTAATAACCATGCTGTGACAGTGAGACATTGCTATCTCTTGTCTTACAAAGGCGGGGGGGGGTGGGGGGGGGTGTGTGTGTGTGTGAGCCCCCAACGCGGTTGCATCATCCCTTGTGAGACTGGAGATCTACCACTGACGGCCGCGACTTGATAAACTCATCTCCCTGTAGGCAAATACCCCACTGTCAGCACTGGCAGGGAGGGCTTTGAAGATGCTTTCTGAGCTACCGGGCGGGACGGGACATTTTCAGCGCTGTGTCGGAGCACCTCCTCGAGATCGTAACACCCAGTCTGATTCACGTTTTGTTCCGTGAGGGCCTGGAGCAGCTTTGTGGAACAGCATTGGAAAAACTTTTACCCCGTCTGGGCTTCCTGGGTCGTTGTTTTCACCACCCAGCAGAGTGTTGTGGAGACTGGAGAGAACACTTCTGGACAGCCTGTGTCAGCTGCGGGTCATCTTTCCTTCTGCAAGCTGAATCTTTGAGTCGAGTCCTGTGCTAAAGCAACAGCTCTCCTGTTCCTTCCTTCTAGTTTGTAACACACAGAGGAGAATAATTGTGTGGGAAGTAATTGCTAGACACGTAAATACCAGAGACTCAAACTGGTTAAATGTGCAAACTCATGTTGAACACCTGGGGCTGATTCTGGTATTACACATTTTTTTTTAAGGTTCCAAAAGCCTGCTTTCTTTTGGATGTTTGTCATGTTGGTTGCAAACAGCAGTTGTGATTGTTCCTTGGGACAGAGTAATTTCTCGCTTGCATTTTATTATCTGCTAGATTATCTACATGAGACGGTGAGCCCTTTGCTCGAGCATTTGCGAGGTCTGAGATGGTGGAATGCCCTTATCCTGGTGCATGCTGACCATCAGACATGTGGATGTCAGTCAAGAAAAGTAGAAGTTACTTGCAACAAGCATTTGTTGTCACTACAGGTGCATAAGCTTCATTTTCTACAGTGAAACGAGGCTCTAAAGAGCGCTCGGGGAAAAAAGGGCTTCCTTATACCAGCTAGTGTTACGTGCAGGCTGGGCAGCTGATGCCCTGTCCTGAGGTCCCCCCGCACGTTCCTGGCTGACGTGCCGTGTTCTGGTTGGGTGTGCAACAGCCTCTTCCTTGCTGCTGGTCAGAACTGGTCTGACAGAGCAGCCGTGCCAAGGTGGGTGTCCAGCAGGAGGGAAGCAGCACGGTATTTGTGAAGCCCTGTGCTAGGCTGCTCCTTACAACTGCTCGTCATTACTGGAACGAGCTATCGGCAAGTTGCATCAAGTTGTGTCAGAAACTCTTCACTTTTTTGTTTCACTATTACAAAAGCAAATAGTAACCCGGGCTTGGCTGTGCTCAGTCGCTCATAGGAGAGCCAGGCAGAGGTTCAGTGTAGCAGTGGGCAGGACATGTTTCCTTGGCTAGCTGGCCGGGTGTCTGACTCGGCTGGCTGGAGCAACGTTACGGGTTTCCAACTTGCAATCTCTGATCGACAAGAATAGGTTATGGCTATGCAGACAGGCTGGTGCTGTGCAGGCTCCCCAGTTACTCCAGGACCTGTAGAGGTGCAACCACCTTGTCCAGTACCTGGAGCCCAGGGCAGGTACCCTAACCTCGAGGCAGGTACCCTAAGCTTGAGGCAGGTACCCTAAGCTTGCTGCCCTGGGACTGGGAGGCACCAGCTGCATCTTCTTGGGCTTTGTCTCTCCCTGGCTGCAGCTGCCAGCGCTTTCCTCTCGATTGCAGTTTTCACATGATGCCTGGGTACGTGCAGAGTTCAGGGTTTGACCGTGTTCAATGCCGCCCTTTAGCAAACTCTTCTGGAGAGCAAGCGGAACGTATGGTTTTGCCTTTGTTTCCAAAATGCAGTATGTGGAAGCCAGTGTAGTGCAGCCACAGCTGTTTGTGTGATAACTTGCTGTTTCTTGTTTATGAGATAATTATTGTATGGTCCCTGAATGAAATTATTCTAAGGTAAAAGGCCTGTCGATCTTATTAATTATTGCTAATAGTAGTAATTATCACGTGAGCAAGCTTGCCTGCATTATGAGTTTAGGCAAGTCAGTTCCCTAATGGGTGGCTTGGGTTTCTTCAGCTGTAAAATGGGGAAAGTGCTATTTTTCGTCAGTTTTGAAAAGTGAGTGCTGTGTAAAACAGAGATGTTTATACCACGCTGGCTGTATGGAAGGGGCGTCCAGCTGGCCCAGCTTGGCAGGCAGGGGGCTTGCAGAGCAGGGCGTGAGCAGGGGTCACAGGTTGCACAGTGGGTGAGGTGGAGGCTCGCAGCTTTGCTGCGCTGGGGTGAGGTGGCTTCATATCGCAAGGCAGTCAGCTGCCAAACGCATCTGATAACATGAGTGTCTTTAAAAGCCAGTCCAAAATATCAGGTCTGCCTTGTTTGCTTTGGGTCATGGGCTTCCCACTCCTTCCCAGCCCAGGAAAGCTCTGATCCCCTTGGCTTCTGCCAGTGCTGCTGTGCCAAGGAAGCAATAGGAGCAGAATCTGGGGTGTTTGTATCAACCTGAGCACTGCCAGGCTCTGCACGCTGGGATACAAAGCGGGATGTTCGGGTCCTGCTGCAGTGCCATGGGAGATGCTGATGCTGCCCCGAATTAGGGCATTCCTTTCCTGCAGAGATCCTTCCAGCAATGGTGTATGGTGAGGGTGATGGCCAGCGCTTCTCCGCCTGACACAGACACCCCGGCTCTGCACCGGCAGTGTGTGTGAGCAAGGGGGGAAGTGCTGCATCAGCATATCCAAGGCAAGTCCCTCTTCTGAGCGCAGCCACTTGGTTTCCACCATCTAAAGACAAGTTGTGTATCAAGGCTGGGTCTGGCAGACCCAACATGTCCTATAAAAAGCCACTTTGGCCTCGTTCCTTTTCCTCCCTCCCTTCCATTTACCTTTTCTTTACCTTTCTGGAGTGGTTTAAAACCAGCGTGGATAAACAGGAGGGAAGATCTAGAGGTGGTTGCTCCCGCAATCTGTCGTGAGGGGCCCCGTGACCCCCTGATTGCTGTCCTGGCCCCATGCCTTGTTTTGGTGGTGTGCAGGATGGACCAGTTTTACCTGAGAGTCTTGGAGGAGATGGGACAGTCTCAGTGCATCGCCCAGGCCACCAGCTCCTGGTCCCCACCAGAGCTACCAGGCAGCTGGAAAGACAAACACAAGCTGACTCCACCTACCAGCAGTATGGAGACAGCACCCCGTGAGATCGACAGCCCAAGAATGTGCACACAAAAGAAGCATTTCCCTCGGCCACGACAGTAAAACCGCCAGACAACCACATGCAACATGTGATTTCCCAAAAGCATCAGTCCAGATCCCAACTTCTTTGTGCCACACACTGTTTCCCAGGATTGGATCACAGTGGCAATGTGTAAAAGGCACTTTCAAGCACTGAAAATTAATCATATTTTCCTCAACGTTGTTTATGGAAATCGTGGAGAGCACTCCTGGCCCTCTGTGCTTGGCCAGCTGGCGCAGCGCGCCGGCCCTCGGAGTCAAACCCTCCCCAGAGATGGACGGTGTTCATGGCGGAGCTGCTCTGCCTCGGCAGGAGGCCTCCAGGCTTACTCTGCGGAGTAAAAGCTTCGGCAGTGAGCGGGGAGGGGTTGTCTCTTCACCTGTGAACACAGAGCCTCTTGCCCCCTGCCGTGCCCTGTGTCACTGCTAGTACGCAGCCTGTAGCAGGCCGTCTGCTTCCCGGGGCCGCCAGTGGCTTGTGAGAGCCCCCAGGTGATGGGGAGCCTTGCCAGGGGGGCCCTGGCACGGAGTGGGAACCAGGCGAGTCACGAGTGCTGTTTCCCTTCCTCTCACTGGTTTTACTGGCAAAATGGCGTTGCTGTCAGGGGAGCAGCTCTGGTGTAAGACAGATCCAATCTGCTGTATCTCAAAACTGGTTGGGCTCGGTCATTTCTGAATTCCTGGGTTTAATCCTTTTTGTTGGGACTTTGGAGTCTGTTGTGCCTTTCTTAGCAGCAAAGGGAGACGTCGGTTAACAACGATCACAGGCTTTGTCAGTGGAGTTCCGCAGGCGCTAACGGAATGGCAGACGTTCAAACTTGAAATCTCGTTTTCAGTGTGATTTTTCTGCCTTTCCCTGCATCGCACGTGCATTGTACTGCCTTAGTACCGCAGGGGCTGTGGGTGTAGCTGCTGCAGCACTGATTCATGTACTACTATTTTTAAAGGTGACAGGAACACCCATATGCAGAGTATCCCTTCTTTGGTCCTTCCGAGACAAACGCATCGCTGACGTTGGTTGCAGCGGCCGTACGGGGCGCTGGTTGCAGGGGTTGTGTATCAGCTCTTGTTTCACCCACTCAGAAAACTGTCTCAATTTACGAATGAGCCTTTCCCCCAGGAACTGGTATGAGTTGGGTTCCATAACCTGCACTTAGAAGTAACGTGTAGTTGATAAGGAGTTTGTTAAGGCAGGATGGAGCTGAGAGCCTGACTCTCACCCGTGCCTCTGGATGGGCCCTACGGGGAGGAGCAGGGCCAGAACTGGCTGTGCAGACAGGCATGACAGGCCCTGCTTTTCGCTTTGCATCCTGAATGTCGGGATTTGGGGACAGAGCGCGCAATTCTGACAGTACTGTATTTTAACAGGGAGAAGGCTACGAGGAAAAGCGTTCTACAATGTCAATGGCAAGGTGTACTGTGAAGAAGACTTCCTAGTAAGTAAGATTTCAGGCATTTTTAAGTTGTTTTTAAACCAAATTGTTCTTTTGTATTGGCTTGTTTCCTCTGGGAGACGGTTTACTCTGGGGCCTCCTGCCAGTGCTGGAATTGGGAAGCATTTACCACTAACTCCATAAAGGCAGGATCAGGCCCTCGGTTTGAAGTGGTGGCTATGAAACCAAGTACATAACTGTCCATAAGCCATCACAAAGTGTGAATTATGAGAACAAACACTGGAGCTGCTCAAGCCTGGGACTTGAATTGCAGCCACAAAACCTCGCCTGCCAAGCTGGAGCTCAAAGTCAAACATCTGGGGAATACCAATCATAACAAGAGGGGAGACGTTTTTGACTGCAGCACGTCATCGCTGTGTACAATGTTGCTTTGTTGCAGGCGCAGTTTTAATCACTGCTCTGCTCGGAGTGATGTGGAGTTGCATTGTGATTAGCTACAAACTGTTAGCCACGGAGGAACAACTAATTTTCTCTCCGTGTGCCCCGAGCTTTTATAAACGCTTTACTTAATAGAGTCTGAGGCATGAAAAGAAAAATGAAGCTTGTTGCTGAGCTGTGTTGTTCCAAAAATAAAATATTTGTGCAATTAAGGGTGAGGATTGTGCAGTACACAGAGAATGATTTGATAAGTGGCAGACCATTTATAATTAAGAGGACGGCATGGCTGGGAATTGGAATTAGAGAGGATTGATGTATTTTAGCTAAGAGGATGATGAACTGGAGAATCAGTGTATTGAATTTATACCACCTTTATTTATTGAAATACCATTCATTGAGAAGCTTGGGTCTTCCAGAATGACTTTCCATTTCTAATGAATATATGGCCATGCTTTTTGCTAAGGAATTATTCAAAGTATATCCCACAACAAAAACCTTACTGGTGCCTCAGAGTGCGCAAATGCATTTCTCATCAATGCAATCCATAAAAGTCATGGAAATTCCTAAAATGTAAGACAAATTTGCTTTCAAATGTAAAACCTTTACTCTGGGCCTACTGAGCTGGAGCCTGTTGTGAAGAGCAAATTGTATTTTATGCAGAAAATAAGTTTCGTGTTATAATTGAAATGTGTTACTGTTTTGCTTGCATTTTGGAGAGAACGCTTTTTTTCTCCCTTGCTTTTTTCAGCTCTTTCTTTCCTGTGTCTCTGCAGAAGCACAGGGAGGGGGAGAAGAGGTGGAGTGTGAGATGGAGGGGCTCAAACCTTGGAGATTTTTATTTTGAACTGTGCTGGAATGTACTTTCCCCGTGGTCAAAACCTTTCATCCAGGCTTAATGACATGATTGTTGTTATTAGCTTGTGATTTCAGCCTAAACAGCAGAATTTTAAATCTAAAAATCTCAATCTTTTGGAGAACATTCAATTTTCAAGAGGGTGGGGGTGGGTGGGCACGACTTCTTTAGTTCTTAGACATGTTCTGTAGTAGTCTTCTGAAGGGACACTGTTGCAGTGATTTTCCCAAGAAACTGGAGATTGAGGACCTGATAGGAATAAACTTTCTGCAAGTTAGGGAACTGTTGGGACACTTAAGAGATGGATTTAAAAGCCCAAGCCTCTGTATAATTTTATATAGATATAAAAAGATTAATATAACATAATAAATATAAAATAATAAACCTCTATAACTAATAGATATATCATTTCTCTGTGTAGAGAATTTCAGCCTCTACTGTAACTCCCAATCTTAGTGCAGCTTTCTATGTGGATTCCTTGCTGACAGTACAGATGTTAGGGAAGTTAAAGGCTGAGGAGGGTTAGGGTGATTTTCATTCAGGGAGGTGAATGGAGACAGTCTACCTATGTTATAATTGTATTCCTGCTAAGAAAATACTGTCTCTCGTTGGTGTCCTTGCTCTTTGTTGGCTTTGGTTTGCCTGAGAACTGATGAGGACAATCAGCTGCTCCTTAGGTACGCGAGCCTGGTCACAGCTCTCTGGAGTTGCAGCCCTGCAGCTTGTGACCAGGTTATTTCAAGTACGACACAAACATAACAGGAGTTAGAAAGCTGACAGCTTCAGAAAATTTGGGCAGGAGGCACTGCTGTCAGCTGGAGTCGTTGGTGGAATCCCATGAAATCCAGCTGATCGGAGGGGCCTGTGTGTATGTGGCTAGACTTGCAACAGCAGGATGATCTTCCCATGCATTCCCGTGGATTGTGATTAGCAGATGCAAGGAGGTGATGTCTCATTGCTCGCAGTCCCACCAACACAGCGAGCTCCGCGTTTGCCCTCCCACAAGAGTCGTGCTGATGGGAAGCAGCTGGCTGGCAAGAAAGAGTGGGGGTGGTGGTAGCCTCCCTCTACCTGGAGGAGAACCAGTTCCCCTCCCACCCTCAACAGGCAGCATGGGCAGAGCTGGGGGCTGTTGCTCCTGCAGCTCTCTGCCCATCCCCATTCCCATGGATTTGCTGCAGCTGCTTCTCCTCCATTACCTGGGTCATGGCACTCGGGATGTCCTGCGGGCCAGTCCAGGCAAGACAGGGACTGCAGTAAGTCCCGCCTGGGGACTGCACGTGAACAACGATGGGCGGAAAAGCTGAACTGGTTCTTGCTGTGAATGGTCAGTGTAGGCAACTTTAGAGAAGAATGGATATTATCTATGAGTTTCTTCTTGGTGTAACCATGAGAAGTGTGGAATGTCCCATAGATGTCAATATTTTAGTTCTGCTGCAACATGGCTGCTTTCTGTGCCAGACGGCTCCTGCAGGAGCAGTCTCCAGAGCTGTAGTTGATGGCTCAGGTGTGATACCTGGTTCTCTAACTACCACTCACTCAAGGCAGATGAGCACTTTCTCAAAGGTGACACGTGGAATTCACAGCAATGTTACGTATGGTCCTTGAAGCCAAGACCTTGAGAAAAGCCATTGCCTGATCCTTATGGATGTTTGGCACTTGTAGGAGCAGGGCTTGTGCTCCTCGGCTGAGCTGTCTGCCTCGAGGGTCAGCCCAGGGCTAGCCAGCAGCTCCGTGGTGTGTCTCCTCCACCCCAGAGGCAGTCACACTTCAGGGTTGAAATGCTGTGTGGGTCACAGTTTTCAGGAGAGATCAGTTGTCACTTCAAGCACAGTGAGTGCAGGAGAGCTTTGACCACCCAGCTGTTTCCAAAAAATTGGTCCGTAAAAGTATGACACGAGGAGCTGCTAGTGTCAAGCATTCAAAATCTGGCCCTTTCTTTGGAAAGTGCTTTTGATTTCTGGGCAAAAGGTGTTAAAGAAATGTGTATGTTATGGTTCATTATGGGCAGTTTGCACCGTGCAGCCAGAGCGCAGAGCGCAGATACACCCAGCAACACCTTTGGCAATAGCCGCAAGGTACGTTCTGCTAGCAGATGGTTTTCCCACGTTTGCTCCTCGTGAGAGCACAGGTTACCTTTCTCTGAATCAGGCGGCGTATTTCGCTCGCTCTTTCCAGAGAAGTGTGAGAAGTTTTCAGACCCACTTGAGGGAGTTGCAGATGGGGAGGGGATGCCCCATGTTGTGAGGACAGTGCTTGGCCACCCATGTGCGGGGCTGCGAATCGACGGGTGAGATGGTAAACCCGTCCCACCCAGAGCACACGGCATACCTCTTCCTTCTTTTCGGTTTTGTCAGCCTCCTGCTTCCAGCCCTCATCAGCTGCACATTCTCTCAGTGCTCAAACCCAAGCCACGTTGGCTGAGTGCAGTGACTACATCAGATTTTGAAAGCAGTAACAATCCACAGGTAATTCCGCTCCCGCCGAAGCCCGGCGCAGAGATTGCCTAATCCGCGCGGCTCCCAGTAGGAGCGCTGCAGCAGCGCTGTTGCATCCCACTGGGTGTAAGGAGTAAAAAGAACAAAACCAAAAGCCCAACCGTTTTGTCGCTTTGCTTTAGCTGCAGCGAGGATCTGGTTACTCTTTTTCATGCCACCTTAAGGTAGCGAGTCCAGCAATACCCAAGTCTTGCCTCAGCCCTGTTAGGATGGTTGTTTCTTCAAAGGAAATAAAGCAAATGACAGTTTAATCCTTCCCTGAAAGCTCTTAGGACACAGATGGCTAACTAGCCATAACAGGGACACTGTTCCTGGTGAAGTGAACAAGGAGTAAGTGCCTTACTGTGTAATAAATAACCCCGGTCAGATGTCCCTGTTCCATTTTGTTGGAAAATTGCTGCATAATCATTGGTGACGGAAAAATCGCTCAGTAATTTTAATTTGTCTTTCCTTTTCAATGCTTAAATGTCGTGTAAAGAAATTTAAAATAAATGACTGTTTTTCTTGGCAAAAAAGACTTTCAAAATGTCACCAAAGCAGCCTGAATCTTAGATCTATTATCTTTTTTTTTCTTTTTGATAGGCTTTTCCTTTTTCTCTTGAGGTAATGAGCAGTATTGAGTGCGGGTACAGAGGAGGTTAAGAAAGGAGAGAATTTCCCTTCAGGGAGGAGATGAGAGGGAAAATGAGCCTCGTGACAGATGTTAGTTACATTGCTTAATGCACTACTGGAAGACACTCAGATACTCTGGAAATAACCTATTACAGACACCACAAGCTGCAGCACATGTCATTAAGGTCACCCAAAACTTCACCTTTTACGAATTATTTCTTTCACTGTCTTACACCTTTGCCAAATTTAATCATTTAGGCTGAACTTCTTCATGCCAGGTTTTTGCCTCCGGCTAACTTGGCTGTCATTAGGTGCTCAAGGTTTCATCTGAAGCTGTTCATCCATTTCGGTGAGTGAAACAGTGGAAGATCTATCACCTTGCCCATAAATACTCAAAGAGAAAGGCTCCAAAACCTTTGTTTTGCATGTGCCAACCATAAAGAGAGACTTAGCGCATTGTAAGCTTCCAGGAGGCCTTGGGGTGTCCCTTTCTGCCCCTCCCAGCCCGGAGGGCTGCCCCTGGGATGAGTGGGTACTGGTGCCCATGCAGCTCCCTGCCCTGGCCTCGTTCCCTCCGTCCAGGGAGAGGCGAGCACTGAGGCTGTGGCAGGAGGAGGGCAAGCAGCCGACAGCCCCAGCAGAGCTGTGCCTTGCCACCCCGCAGGCTGCCTCTCAAGCCTTCCTTCTCCTTTCCATCCAGTCTGTTGGGGTTTCTGAGCCTGCTCTCCCCATCACCAGCGACTCCTCAGGACGCTCCTGCTGCAGCGGTAGCCTCCGTGCTCCACAGCTGGCCACCGCAACGAGCAAGTTGGCCACAGAGAACATACAGGGCTTATATCCACAACTGTGAAGCTCTCCATGTTTTAAAAAATGCAAAAGGGTTAGGGTGAGTAAGACTGGTAGGAGGTGACAGACAGAAATGATCAGCCTTTCCTGGGGCCAAGGGGTAGGATACTAGCAGAGACTGACTAGCTTGGTGTCTGGCAGTTCATGAGAGCAGGGCTTGCACCTTCATCTCCTCTAGCACCAAATACGAGACCCTTACCCCAATTTGCACCCCTGGGTGTGGCTGCAGTGTAAATATTAATGCTAACGAGGCTGTTCTCGGTGCACGGGCTGGTAGTGCTTGGCAGTGTGGGCAGTGGCCCGTCCCACTTGCTGGCGCCCTAGGAAGAGAGTTTTTATTTAGTGTAATGGAAGCTGTGTCAGCTGGACTCAGAGGGTTGATTTTCCATCTCAGTGAGTCTGAACGTTTGGAGATCCCCCTTGGGAGGTGAGCACCGGGACTGGAGCATTAGTCAGAGAGCCCATCGCTGCTAAGCAAGATTCTCTCAGAAGAAACAGGCTCAGCTGAAAAGGTACATGATGGAAGTTGCAGCTTGTGTTCCTTCCTCTCTAATGGGAATTGCAGAGCAAATGGAGTTTGAGATAACAGCGAGGATGTCGTATTTAGGAGACTTGCTATTAAAATGCATACTGCAGTTAGGGAACAGACAGACACGGGTGTGCAGTGATACGTTTAACAGGATGATGGAGTCAAAGCTTGGAAAGGGATTTGCTGCAATATTCCTGATGTACAGAAGTGTAAGAACGCCTGAGTGTTCTCAAGGTGTTGACGGCTCTAGGCTGGGACAGGAGGTGCTTTCCAGTTCCAGAGGCGGCATGAATGCCGAGCGTTGCTGTGCTCCCAAATACTGTCACTGAAAACAAAGGCTAACAGATTATAGCATGTTACTGTAATGGGCGCGTGAGGGAGTGAAGTTCATGTTGTTACTTGTGTGTGTGTCTCCCTCTGGCCCCTCCCTGCCAAAAAAATTTGAATACTTTGCTTCCTTAGTTCTTCCTAAGTTTATAGTATGCTGCTGGTTTTATTTTATAAATGAATTTGACCTTAATGATGATTAATTGGGGTATTCTGAATCAAAGTGTTGCAGCAAACCTACGGATGGGCTTAAAATTCAAATTTCAAAATATTGAGGAATAGTCAAATACTGATTGGCCTCTGCACTTTGTCCTTGAATGTGAATTGGCACAAAGAGTGCGTCGAGCTGGCAGTTGGGCTCCCCTCTGGTTGCAAAACAATACGGTGTCCCGTATCAAGAAGTTACAAGTCCACTGAAGCTGGTGGCAGAAGTCCCGTTGACTTCAGGGTGGGTCTGGATTTTCTCCTGAGAATTCATCCCAGAGGGCAGATTTTTAAAGCTAGGACCCATCTAAAAATGTTGGCAGCAAGGCTGAGGAATTCAGAGTGAATGCGGCAAACGCTGGCTGACGTGGGCAGCGACAGGTCTGCAAATGGAAGAAAAGTGGTGTTTCGAAATAGGAATCCAACTGGAGCCCAGAACTATCTCTCAGGTTTATAAAAGAGCAGTACACAGGCACTACCTCTGCCGAGGTGATAATGTAGGTAGACACAATGTGACAACATGTCAATGTGTAAGGTCTGTATTCACTACCAGGATGCTCAGCATTTCCTGAACTGGGTTACGGGTTGTTAAATGGGTCAGAGGAATCACTCTCTGGGCCATGACAAAATAGACAGGGAAGGACCAAGATGGGTTTTTTCCTGAGATGCATCACTATGGAGCAGCTTTTGCAACTGGGCTGTACTTCACATGTGATAGTGGCATGTTTTGAAGAGCATGTTACCAAGTCCAGTTGGATTCATATCAGATAGTCACCCCCCTGTTTCCTCCTGAGATGGTGATCCAGAAAGTCAGATTAACTCATTTTTTTTCTTAATATTACATTGAAAAGCAAATTACAATAACTGAAGCACACTTAAAAGGGCAAGAGCACTTTCTAATTATGTGTGACTCCTGCCAAACACTTGTAAGCAGACAGCATTAATTTTTTTCTATGGGAGAGCTGGAAAAAACCCATGTGAGAAAGTGGTGTGTTTCCACTTGTGTTGTAAATGTTGGTATTGGTTGCTGTTTTGTTTTGAACTGAACTCTTTGACAACTGTTTTGAATAAAATCCAGATTTTTTTTTTCTCCAGGAAGATATGTTCCACTGTAGACAGTTTGTTTCACAGTGTCCGTAATGGATGGTAGCAGTGACGCTGGGTTACTAGAGCAGAACGCAGCGCTGTGCGATACAAAGTGCTGTACAATGTGAAGCAAGTTAATAGATTTGGGGCTGTGTGATATGATGCAGAGTTAAAGTTGTTGCTTTGGCCTCTTTTTTTTTTTTTTTTTATCACTGGCACTTCAAAGCTTCCACAGGAAGATCTAGGTAAGAAAATCAGTATTGGCTCTTAATTAATCAGACAGAAAGTAGCCTTGGTGAGCGCTCACACGTGGGTCTCTGCAGGCTCTCTAGAAAGTAGATGGCTGTTCCCTTCTCAGGGGCTGTAAAACGCCCGACTGCTGAGGCCAAGTTAGCTACCCGCCAAATTCCTCGGTTTTGGCAGAGCTTTGAGCAGGGCCAGGCCAACTGTTACCTCTGTGTGGAACATGAAGTCCCTCCTTGCCCTACCCACGTCCTTCAAACAGAGCAAACGCAGGGGCAGGAAGATGAGTTGCTGCGCAGTTTCCTCGCTGGCAGCGAGTCAGGGTGAAGCAACAGGATGTATGAAAGGGTTTCAGGGAGACGAAAAGTAAAGTTCTGGACTATTTCCCTTCAGTTTAATCTCTGCCACCTGCCATGAGGCTCCCGTATCTTTGAGCCTGAGAAGGCCCCGTGTTCTAAAGTTCAGTTTAATCGCTGCATTTAAATACGTGTTTAAGAAAACAACAACAAACCCCCATCTGCATGAAACCAAATTTGATATTCTCTCGCTCTCTTAACGTGATCCCATGAATTTCTTGCATTGTTGTGTCCCATGTACTAAGGGTCCCATGCAGAGAGCAAACAATAAAGCAGCAAGAAGACAGATGCTCTGCTAATGGGAAACCAAGGAGCAGAGAGCCTGTGAGGGATTACAGGCGGCCTGGGGTTGGAATACATTATTAGCATAGCACCCAATTCAGAAATTAGTTTTCAGAATTAAATGCCTGAAGCATTTTGGCAAAATCTCCTGATCATCCCTCTCAAAAGCCCTTAAAGGCTGAATGAGTAGGAATCTGAAGTCTAGGCTGAGCAATCACATTTGGTGACTGTCCAGTGCTGTAACAGTGAACTGTAGTTTTTACGGCTTCATACCATTACCGGGGCAGCAACTGCCACACCTACTGAAATGTAACCCACTCGATCTGCTTGCACAGACCTTTAGCAGGTTTTGAACATCCTCATCAAAGACGAAAACGGGCCTGAATGAGATTCCAGGGTCTGTTTCCAGGAGGAAGGCTTTGTTTTGTTGTGCGGGTAACAGCAGGGAAGTGCACCAGCCTCTCCCTGCGCACGGTCAGGCATGCAGAGGAGAAGCAGCAACATGTCTTTTCAAAGATCTGACGTTGCCTAAGGTAGAAACTTTGGGTCCTGGAATGCTATTTTCTGAATGTTTTTGCTTTTGAAAATTGTGATGACAAACTTTAAAAGACCCTGGGTAGAAAACCAAGATTGGTTACAGAACTGAGGGCAGGCAGGAGAAATTGTGCCTCATAGTACTTGGTGGGATTATCCTCCATGCATAATTGTTCATTATATGCTCAAAATTCATTGTTAATTTCTTTTGGATATGTTGCACGTTAGACAGAAGATTATAAACCCCAAGATTATCACAGGAGGACACTAACAGGCCTAAATATTCAGGACAGAAGGGGACTTGTTTTCCTCTTCCATTGAAACAAAGACTCTTGGACAGAATCATTAGAGATTTTTTTGCCCATTTGATAATCAGAGTATCATGGACAGCACACAAAAGAGAAGTTCAGCCAGCCCAGTCTCCTACTTTATTTTTACTCTTCTGTTCTAACATAATTAACATATTTCTCAAGGTTTATTTAGTCTCCCAGAGTCTTATTTTATATAAGTATCATCAGGGAGCTTGATTGAAGTCTTGATTCATGCACATAAACCGAGATTTTTATTATACTGGGAGGGAAGTCTAGGACAAGGTAAATATGGCAGAAAACAGGACCCAGTTAAGAAATCAGAAAAAGCAATATACCAGCTCTTCAACATGCAAAGAAAACAAGTGTTTTCTAGTAAAAACTTTACTAGATCTTGCTATATCCTGGTAACTAGCACCTTATTTCTGAGTCACAGAAGTGAGAGTAAAGGGTAACACTTCATTTTCAGCTTTGCATTTCAGAGCTGTTCTTTTTATAACTACTTCTTTCAGTGTTTTTAGATATGCCTAATGAGCATCTCTAATGAATATTTAGGAAAGTTCAAAATTAATGCTTTTTATTTGTCCTGGGTAAAGACTGTCCGTAGACTTCTGAATGTTTCTGTCTAGTTTGAGATTGGTCTGTATTTACATCATCTTACTGGTCTGCCAACTGAAGAAGTGTTTCTTAAAGACAGGCATATAGGAAGCTCTTACAGAGTAAGGCTAGAACTGGGCCCTGTGCTGCTTCCATCCTGAATGGAACGGGTATAAAGCAGCATGTGTACGGGAAGCATAGCTGTGGTTTGACTTCTCCACCAGGATCTTGCCCATCAGCCCGCATTACTTCACGGTGTCACCTCAGTCTGGTTTCCACATCTCCAGATTTTGAGGGACGGGTGCTGTGCACAAAAGCTCTTTTACCCCCTCCAACTATGTCAGTGATAAAAGAGGCTACAAGCCTGTGGAGGGTAACCTGCTCTTCTCTTGTAGTTACATAGTTCACAAGCTCGGGAGGCCCCGTGCTTCTGCCACCCAGCCACGCTGGGAACCCACCATCAGGGAGACTCTTGGCTGTGCTGAGAGGTAACACAGAGGCCGTTGTGCCTTCTCTGCGGTCTGGAGCAAGTCGCAACATCTCTCTGAGAGTACACACTAGATTGGTGAAGGTTAATAATCAAGTGCTTCAAAGACAGAGGTTGCCAATTTTAATTAGTATTGTAAGACTTTGTAAGCTCTGCTTCTCAAATGGAAAACTTAGCATTACAGCCCGGTTTGAACTCCCCAAGTTAAGAACGAGCGCTGCAAAGCAGAAGGTGACGGGTGATCTACAGAAACGTAGGGAAAAACATTTGCTGTTTACCTTTAAACAGCAGTGTCCACAGGACTGCCATCATGTAGGAAACGGTGCTGCTGGGATCCGAGGCTGTTGGTCTGGAAAAGAACAAATAGATTTAAAGCAGAAGCAGAGCTGAATCCAAAACCCTGGTGTCACTGAAGCAGGTCTCCCATTTGTCTGGGATCGATACTGTGGTGAGAAAAGAGAAGACCGTAGTGGTAAAGGACGGCGCGCTGAGCCCATGAAATACTTTATCACTGCTATTGGACTCACTGCCATTTTGCAAAGTCGTCTTAACTGGGTAATCCCGTTCTGGATGTGTTTGACAAATAACAATTCACTTGTTAAAAACTAATCATGGTTTTAATTTAATAGGGTTATTCGTATAAAGAGTGATTTTGTGTCAGCAAAACCTTTCTTTCTGACAAACAGTGTAATTTATGACAATCTAGTTAGCAATGAATGACATTAATCTGACCACTATGCCATTTTGTTCCTGGGGAATAATGTTCCCTCTTAATCAATAGCTGGGTAAATGCTTCTTTGCATTCCTTATCAAATGACAGCCAGATGGTACTGGTGAATTCATTCCAGCAGGATTTTAGAATGAACTGGGTTTGTACTGTTGTTAATCCTCTGCTGTCTGCGCCCTAGGACCGACCCACCTGTTCCCGCTAACCCTCCAGTTCGCAACCTTAGGAAATAGTCTGGCCAGATGGTTACTGGGATACAGTGCAGCCAAGAAGCATCCCCTTTTCTTCTGCATCAGTAAAGCAAGAAGAAAGCAAACCCCAGTATCTTGCAGAAACAGCCAGCTAGGGCTGCCCACCTCTGTTTGTTCCTCAACACCCTGGTCTCTTTTGATGACATTTCAAAGCTGCTTAATATTGCATGAGCTGTGTTCCTTAGTGAGTAGTAGATCTGGAGCGGCACCACCTGCCATACCATCATTTACAGACTTTCTGGGCCCGGCAGAGTGTCTGCAAGACCTTTTCCTTCGTAATCGCTTTGTTGCATAGCAACAATAATTTTGTCTCCAACCTATTGATCTGAAATAACATGTAATCCCCTCACACCAATAAAAAGGAAAACATATGGCAGCTCTTGGCTGGGAACCACTGGCTTTTGAAGTGAGGGGGCAGTTAATCCCCATGAAATCAAGGTGGGAATGGAGCAAGCCGTAAGCTCTGCTGGGCCGAGGCTCTGAGGATGCATTGGAAGGCTGAGCCAATTAACCTGTGCTCTGGGAGAAGAGTCCAGGTTACACTCATCCTCCCCATTCCCTGTCTTTTACCTTGTGCAACTCAAGTACATTCAGGTGAGCTTTGCTATGCCCCTGATTGCTGAAATAAGTATGACTGTGCAATACCTTACAAATAACCGGGCACCCCTTGCCCCTGGCCGGACAGAGTGCACATGCAGCACTTGGCTTCCATGGGGCTGCAGTGGGTGAGGGTAAAGATCAGGCACTGCAAATACCAGTTTCAAAATTCCATGGCTGGAGTTCCTCAGGCAAATGCCTCTTGGCCGTAGGGTGGTGGTTTGGGAGGTCAGTTGCCTGGCCTGATAACCCTGATATTTTCTGCATACCTCTAAATGCAGGGCTAAAGAGAGACTTCGGTATCTGAAACAGGATCTGCTCTGGGGATACAGCTACAAAGTTAAGGTCACAAACGTTCAGGCGGGGGACACAGGGCTTTGGTCCCAAGTGGGCAAAGTATTTCCCTGCTGCCATGGCCCGGGCTCCAAACCGAGAGGGTTGTGCTGCCAGGCCTGCCCAGCCTTCCCCTTCCCCACCACGGGCTGGAGCATGGGCTGGCAGTCGGGGTTTGGACCACCTTTCTGAGGTGCCTGACTGTTTCCCACATTGTGCAGGGAGCCCAAGCTCCTGCCACTGGACTTTCAGCTTCTTCCCTGCAAAAGAAGCTAGGGATCCACAAGGCACCTGAATCCGCCTTGGGCCTGTCTTCATTTTTGTAGCCTGCATATAGCAGCGAATGAAATGTAGGTCCAAAATCTGAGGTCAGTAAGCATCTGGTCACTGATTTGAGCAGGAGCCAGGAGGTAAGTCCTGTGTTGTTTACTTCTCAACAACAACATGAAAAGAGCGAATTTAAGCTAATTCCAGCACGCCAAGCACAAACTGGGCAAACAGGATCAAAAATAAAAATCAGCCTTAAAATAATACTGTTGCATTGGAAATGTCAGTGGAAGTCTTGCAGTGGGTCAGAAGGCCAAGCTGGTGTCTGAGCACACTGCAGGAGCCGAGGGAAGGCTTCTGCATCGCTGTCTCCCAAACCTGTTGGATAGTTTGCCAGTATATACAGCACAAGCTGGAAGGTAGCGCAGCATTCACTTAAAGGGTGTTTCTGCAGCTAGAGGAGTGGCTACTAATAATCCTTTCTTTTCTGTCATTTGAACAGTATTCAGGTTTTCAGCAAACAGCGGACAAGTGCTTTGTTTGCGGACACCTCATAATGGAAATGGTAAGAGACCTAAATTCCTAACGGCGGGGAAGCGTGCTTTTTACGTACTTGGGCTAGCGCACTGTGAGACAGTGTGCTTTTTCCCTCCTCAGACTGTCATTGTGTCTTCTCTGCTGTCAAGGTAATTTTTGAAACTGGGGCAGTAAATAACCAAAAATACCTTCATGCTCTAATACTCTTATGTTGGGCTTCTTTTCTACCTGAGATCATTGGGAGGCTGTTCTGCCACATGCCAATTCATTAAAAAAAATATATATATATATATATATAATTTTAATACTGAAGGGGAAAAATAGAGCACAGGTTTGTGTGAGAACACAGTAAAGGAAAACAGAGGCTGTGTTCTGTAAAATGGTAGAATAGCAGGAGCTCTGACAAGTGGATGGAATCTGGGCTAGAGAGGAGAGAGGCCTTATCAAGAGTCCTGAGGTTTACCCGCTCTGTGACTCGCTGTATTTACCTTCTGCCACTTGCTCTATGGCAGTTCAAGTGCATTATTGTCACTGGGCTTTGTAGGGAGCCAGTCGTCAGAGTTGCTTTTATAGTAAAAAAATCCAAGGGCTGTGGGTTGGGCCAGATGCTGCTGGCATCATTTCAGTGGGTGAAAGTAGAGAGAATTTAGCCTGTTCCTCCAAAGCAGAAATTCCCAAACAAAATGAAGTGGCTTGCTCGTTGAAGAAGCACAGATCGTGTAGTAAAGCTATCTTCCTCTTGCTTTAAAATGTATACAGACCTCGGTAAGCCTAGTAGAAGTAGCTGTTGCATTGCAAACACGGAGGTTCAGTAGGAGCTGGAATGGAGACTTCACTAATGAGGATTCTGGCTCATATCCTGGCACCACTGGTTGGACAAGGATATTGTTCGTTTTAGCCCAAGAGCAAATTTCTAGAGTTGTGTCATGCTGGGAGGGGGAGGGGTATCCTGACTTGCATGCTTTGAGCTGGCCCTTAATTGCAGAATCCCAGGCAAGAGTCCATGATACCTCGTCGGTGGAGCTCAGTAGCTGGGAGCTTGGCAGGTGCTTGTCTGCCTTCCTCCCATCAGCAAGTGTGCTCTGACAAAAGGAAACCGCTCCGGGAGCTCCAGGAATTAAGCAGTCTTGTTTGGCTAATTCCTTGCTGTTCCTCCCAGGGAGCGCGCGCACAGCAAGCGCGCCTGTCTGGCAGCGGGGCCGTGCGCAGCCGTGACGCAGGGTGGCAGCCCTGCAGGCCTGGGCACAGCTCAAGCCGTGCCAGGCTGAAGGTGCAGCGGAGTTGGGAGTTGCTCTGTGCACGGCGGGGTGCGCAGGCTGCGCGCTGCCGACATACAACGTGTCCGCGCAGACAGGTTGTTCCTGCCTAGGAACAGGGACACAAACCAAGTCTGATGCCACTCACTGAACGGAGAGCTACAGGCCTTCATTAGGGGGGAAAAAAGGTTAAATTACATTGATTTTGTGCATTTTTCCTCTGCCACTTCTTACTTCTGTTGACTGGATCTTTATCCATAGAATCATCCATAGGGCCATGAGAGCTTGGCCTGTGGAGATTTTTCATCTCCAGCTTATTGGCTGCTCCAGGCTGAGCACTGCTGCTACCAGATACTTTTTGAAATTACCTTCCAAAGGCATTTCTTACACCTGAAACGTATGCAGTTGGTGCTATGACCTGTCGGGAGCTGCCTGAAGGTGACACCGTGTCTCGCTCTTCTCAGAGGCTTGTTCATGGGTTTGACGCATCCGCCCTGGTGTCCCCGTGCCACACTGAACACTGCACACCAGGAGGGAGGGGATCTCTTCGGTAGTAGTGTAGCTGGGGCTGCATCAGGCCTTTCCTTGGAAACTCTAGAATGCAGTAGGGAAGGTCTGCGTGGGAAAAGCCAGGGCAGATGGATGGATCTGTATCCAACCAGATGGAATGTTAACAGAAACCGCTGGGGCCCGATGACTGGGTGATAACCAGTCAGTAACAGTGGTGGATTAGGATCAGTAATTAAGAGACACCTATTTATTTACTTGTTTTGTTACATTTTGAGTAGTGACTGGTTTGGGTTCTGTCTGTCACAGCCAGTTAAGCTCTGTGAATTAGCTCTGCATCCCAGTAACTTGCATTTGGCTGCAACAGAGTTTCCAAGAAGTGGCCTCTGAGGCCGTTTTTAATTCCTGTTGGCAGCATTGGCGCCACAGAGCGAAGACTGACAGGTGTTAGCCTGATTGTCAGTTCTCTCTCTTTACTGGGAGCCTGCTGAAACCCACCGGAATAAGCAGGTTGATTGTTTTAAAAGGCCCCTTGTTGACAGATCTGCAGAGTGGTAATTTCATCCTGAAGTGCTTTCCTCACTGTCATTATTAAGAATCGGACGCAGCAATATATGGGGAGTGGATCTCATGTAATCAATCATGCCTCCACTGATTTTGCCGTTTGCCTCATAAGATCTTACAGGCCCTTGGAAAGTCATACCATCCTGGCTGCTTCCGCTGCGTGGTGTGTAACGAGTGTTTGGATGGAGTCCCCTTCACTGTAGATGTGGAGAACAATATTTACTGCGTCAAAGACTACCACACGTAAGTACGCAAACCCACGGTATGCTTGGAAAAATTAGAGTAGATAAATTATTGGTATAGTTTTATAAGCCTTATAGTACATTAAAAGGGTCACTCGTGCTTGCTCACATGTCCCTGAAGTGCTGCTCTCACATGCTGCATTTTAAAAGTGTTTTAAAGTTACACTGAAGGTCACTGATGGGCCCGGTGTGGCAGCAGTGGCCAGGTGAGGCTGAACAGGAGGTTGTGTCAGAGGATGTACTTCTCTGGTGGCTGTTTGTCTGCTTCACTCAGGACCTTCAGTACTCCTTAGATCAGGCTAATTCTTCAAGCGATGGTTGGTTCTGCTGGCTGTTGGCGAGCCTAAGTTAGGTTAAGCTAGGCTGGACAGTAGGCATGTAATTAGCACTTATGTTAGAATGATTTTAGCCTCACGTGACAAAAAGTACTGCGGTTTAAGCAATTGCTTTTGGACTCCTTTCTCCTCCCGCACAAAGGCAACATGAATGCTCTTAGCTCCAGTCAACCCAGCTCATGCCGCAGGGGTAAATCACCCTGCACTCAGCACTGTTGGTACCAAGTTGCGCCTGTTCCAAGGACAGCGTGAATGCTGGCCCAGTGGTTGTCATAAAAGGCAGCTGTGGATAAGACCAGTTGGTGTATTTGGCTTAAGTAGATCAGCCCCTCTCCTGTTTCGCACGGTTATGTCTTCCTGACATCAGATGGTGACAGTCCCCAGGCCAGGAGCTGCTTTGCACTGAAAGCAGCCGGTCTCTGGAAGAGTTTGACTGGCTTTATGAGTAAAGGAAGGTAAGAGAAGGGGGGGGTGTGGGGAGAGGGCTGGATTCCCTATGCCTAGAGGTCAGGAAGACCTAAGCAATAAAACTGGGGTAGATCAGCCTCTCCTTTTCCCTGAATGTCATCAAACACGTAGAGGTGTTTCAAATTCTGTGGATCTACATTTTGCTAAAAACAAGGCATGGTTAGAATAGCTCTCTTGGATCTACTTTTTGAAGAAGCTTTAAGTGTGATTTAAACACTTTCTTCTTGCACCCTAGGGTTTTTGCACCAAAATGCGCGTCCTGTAACCAGCCGATCCTACCAGCACAGGTACGTGTTAACACGCACTGACTTTTTGGAGAAAAGAGCAGTTGGCGTATGAAGACTTTCTAAGAACACGGTTGATGCTTCTCCTCCCTCTTCCAGCATCCATACTGTGTCACATACTAAATTAAATGCATTTCAGCAGTAATGTCACTCCCAGACTTTCCCAGAGGTTATAATAGTCACGCTACTTATGCAGCAAAGTACTTTGTATCTTTAGGGTGCTTTCCAGGTCCTAATTACGATGTTACAAATCTCATTTAATCAAAAGCCCTGACGGGGGCTCCAACAGCAACCCCAGAAGTACAGCCCTGTTTATTTTTAGCATCTCCCATTAGCTCAAGTAGCAATTTTCCTTGTCTGCTATGTTTGTATTTTTGATGTGGATCTGTTAAGGTGCCCAAAGTTGAAAAGACGTCTGAGGGTTACCCTGACCCTGTGAAGAGGCCACACAGTCTGCTGTCCTGAGGTGGCAGTGGAACAAAAGCGCTTAAAAGGGGTGGAAAAGGCAGCAGAAAAATTGGCTGAAAGGGAAGCCAGGTGAATGACCTCCTTGCAACCTCAGCCTGTCCTGACAGTATAGTTGGCACGATAAGACTTCTGTGTGAAGACATCCCTTTCCTGCCTGCCCGCAGTGGTGCTCCCTCGTACTCCGGTGGGTGCAGGACCATCTGAGTTCCCACTGCTGCGCTCACTGACCAGCTCATTTGTAAGCAAGGGCCTCAGCGCCTCCCTCCTTTTCCTCATCATGTTTGTAGAGCTGGAGCTTGCATCCTAGAAGCTGCCGTGCCCCAGCGAGCCTGTGGGCAGAGCCTCTCGGCGCGCCACCTCCACCACTCTGCACGTCACTCTCCATTTGTCAGTACTGTTTCTGTTAAATGGCCCGGTCTCACTCAGGTAATTAAAAACCTTCTAAAGGCTGAGTCACAGCTGCTTGTCCTGGTGATGGGATGTGAAGAGAAAACCCCGCTGTAAATTTCACTGGATTTGTGTCTCACAAAATGACTTTACAAAAAAGAAATAAGAAACAAAGCAGTCCTCCTGCTGACTCACCTGATGGCCAACGGGATAGGCTCCGTGTTCTTTCCCATGGAGGTTTCTTGGGTTAGCTCTAGTCTAGCAGAGCAGGTACTAACTTGCCCACAGCTTCTCTCAGACATACTCTACGTCATATCTGATGCTCTAACCACACCTGGAACTGGAAACAATGCGAGGCAACAAATTTAATGAGTTGTCTTCAGAGAGGATCAGGGGAAGAGCCTGGGAGGTTACAAGAAGGGTCTGGGTTGCTCTGCAGGGCCTGGGGCTCAGCCAGGAATTACACAACTCCATCCACCCTCACGCTGAGGTTTTAGCCTGTGCGCATAATTACCTGCCACTGGTATGTAAATCCCTATGGGGTGACATACGCATGTGCATAATAGCTGTGTGGCAGATGGTTTGAGGGGAATACAAGTCCTGGAAAGCTCAGGCCAGGGTGTCTACAAGGGGAAGTTACCCAATCAGCAAGTCAGTTTTTGGCTGGTAATTCGCTCAGATCCTGGGTGCCTCTGGAAAATCATTTGGTTTCAAAACTTACTTGTCCCTTGAGGGTGAAGTTTTGGCTACACTTCCCAAATGGCCTCTGCAGCTTAGGTATGTCATACACCTACGCCACTGCTACACAGCAAAACCAGCACTGCAGTGCTGTGCACCAGGGGCCAAGACCCGCAGCGGTCACAGAGCCCCGCTCTGCGGAGGAAGAGGGGATCCCTTGGGGAAACGGCTCTCCAAAGCAGTAGGTTGGGCACTGACAGAACGTGAAGAAAACACCGCTTACAAGCCTGCTCCTACCTTCTCTCTGCTTCTCCAACAGGGCTCTGAGGAGACCATTCGGGTGGTGTCCATGGACAAAGACTACCACGTGGAGTGCTATCACTGCGAGGTGAGCACCAGGGGCCTGCCCCACAGCAAGGCGCTGCTGGTAACGGCAGCCTCGTGGGGGGTGCCCGACTCGCAGCCAGGGGTGCACTTGCTGGCTCTGCCCCACTGCTCCTGGAGGGCCGAGGGCCGGCAAAGGGCTGAGGGCTGGCAAAGGGCCAAGGGCCAGCTGGGCTGCAAGTGGTGCTGACATCTCCATTACCAAATTAGCTTACTTTTATCCTGGTAAATGAACTTCAAAACCTGGGTTTGGTTGGTTGGGCTGAATTTTCTCAGTGCTTCCAGATGGGGAGACAACAAAGAGTTCTCTTTTTCCTGACACGGCTCATGTGGCTCTGATCTGAGGAGACACATTCACACTACCTGTGCAGGGAAGGACCCTGACTTCTTCAGTGGAAGGCTTTTCCTGGGGAACTGTGTTTTTTCCATGCTGAGTGAATATGGATTCTTGACTAGAAGAGAGTCAGGGATACCACTGACTTTGTGTCAATTTTCTGGGAGTAGTTTCTTTTTGGGCGGAACATTTAAATGTTTATTTGGGCAGATCAAGTTGTGGGATTAGTGCTCTTGCTTCTGAAAAGAGAGCTGAGTTCAGTTCTAGCTCTGCATGAGGAGGGAAACAAACTCTAATTCGGGATCAACCCAAAACTTCCCTTCTGTGGTAGGTTTGGCACTCTAATCCAACACGCACATATCCGCACAGGTCCTGACTGTGCTGCCTAACTGTCTCTAGAAGTAGAAATGCAGCAGGACTATCTTCTGTGAGCTTCTGCACAAAAAGGCTTTACAAAGAGACTCCAGATGAGGGAGAAAGTAACAAAATTCAGGGCATCTTGGCACGTACATGAGCCTAAACGTACGGAAGACCCCATCCACTCGTCTGTCTCCTTCCAACAGACACCCGATACTCCTACCCTTTTCTATTAATTTTTAAGGAAGAATTGGCACAGGAAATCGCAGCATTTTGGAGAGCTGCGCTGCCCTCCTCCTTCTCCCCCCATCTATGGCTTTGTGCAGGCTTCACCTACGATGACAGCTCCCTCCCCTTCTCTCTCAGGCTATTGGCTTTATATTAGAATGTCCCAATGGGGGTTTATTTTCAGTTCTGGTTCATTATTCATTTCCCCATTCTCCTTCCAGTTAGAGGCAAATCACGCTGCCTCCCCGTCTGCCCGGAATGGCAGAGCGCATTTATGTACAGAATCGGGGGTTAGCCGCATGGTAACCGGGGAAGGGTGCTGCCGAACGGCCTCCAACCAGCTCTCAAACCGTACACGTTGGGTCACTGCTGCCTCCAAATGCCGCTGGAGAGGCGTCAGCACGTGGAGGTGTTCATACGGAGGCTTCTGCGAAGGCCATGATGGCGTACGCAGCCGTGTCCGCAATGCCATCCAGGCCACCGTTGCCCGCTGGCCCTGCGCAGTCAGCAGCCAGTTTGGCTGCTTTTTGGTGTCATCTCTCTCTCGGGCAACCGCTTCACCCTGCTGAGGAGTGCAAGCCTGTCTGCAGGTCAACAGACCCCCGTTCTGCAATGGACATCACTGAGAAGGCAGGCTTTTCTTTGCAGAAAAGGAATACAGGTTTGGGGAGGGAAAAAGGTATGAACACGTGGCACCCAGAGTATCTCAAATTGTTACATTCTAATGAGAAAGTGAATTTTAAATCTTACATATTTTATTACATAGTAAACACAGAAAGCTACCTTGGCAGAAACTTTGATTAAAGCCTCCCTAAACTAACACTCCAGTTTTAAAGCTTACTTTGAAACCCATTTTTCACTCCTATTTCAGCAGTGTAAAATTTAAGGTTTCGAACTTGAGCTATGAAAGCTGAAAACAATCATAATTTGTGTCCAGTTAAAAACTTTGCGGCAGTGTTCAGTACTAAAATGACCTATATGCCCAACTTGTTCCCTTGGTTTTTTTCTCTCTCCTTTCTATCAAGTGCACAGATACCAGAATCTCTGGTTTGTCAGGACTGGTCACAGTAACAATTTTTAAGTATTTAAAATACTTGAAACGTCAGGTGAAATTGCCATGACTTCAAAAGTACAACGATGACAGCTGGAAACCAGGATTGTCTCTACTGCAGTGTACACAGTCAGCAGGCAGCATCACTGTTGGTTGGTTTTATCGCTGCTCCTCCGCTGTTCGCCCACGTCACCCCTGCAGTTAGGTGCCCGTCCCAGAGGAGCTAACTTATTTCTATTAAAAAGGGACCATTGGCCTTGCAGTCTTTAATGTTTTTAAATTCCAAATTAGAGAAAGCGTATCTCTGCTTCAGAAGCAAAACATGCCTCCTCTCCCCCTCTTCCCCCCTCCTCTCACTCTCTGCTTTTGCTCCCCCGTTTCTTGCTCGCTGCCGTGTTGCAGAAGTAAGCTGCTTCTCCGTTCTAACCTCTTGCAGGTTGTATGGGTCGGGGCCTGGTTTTGTCTGATTTTCATGAACATTTATTAGGTGAAGCGCCCAGAATGAGAAACAGTGGGAGGGAAAAACATGCTGGGCACTACTGCAGGCTGTCCTGTTGCAGTGATGTCATTTTGCTTGATGTGAGATAGTCAGGTCCACCTACCAGAAACTCCTGAGGTTGCTGGCTTTGGAGGCACGGGAGGGAGCGCTTGGTGTTAGGCAGGATGGGTAACATCATCGTGAGGTGACCTACCTGAAGCCCTCGCTAATCTGCGATGTTCGTGTTTCTTGTAGGATTGTGGCTTGCAGCTCAATGACGAAGAAGGCCATCGTTGTTACCCGTTAGAGGGCCACTTGCTCTGCCATGGCTGTCACATCAGGCGCCTCAATATTAAACTGCCATCACATCCCCCTCCGAGCTATCCGATGCACGTCACGGAACTCTGAAAGACGTTTCCATTACCAATAAGCCGTTTCAAAGAGAAGACAAAAATCTAAAAATGACTTTCCTGTTCCTTTAAAGATGAGATTCCAGTAATAACCATCCAAGCCAGCTATTTATTTTTTAAATCGGAGGTGAGGGGTCCTTTTCTGATCTTGTACATATGCATTCTGTCATCCTGACATTTTCACTGAGGCACCGTCTACTTGAACAAATAATTCACCACTAAACTGTAACTGTAAATGGCAGCATTTCTAAAACCAATGGTACAAAGGGCTGTTCTGCACTCCCTCCTCGCTTCCCTTCAGTGGAGGTTTTGCCCAAGTAAGGAGTGCAGAATTACTTTCCAAAAGTTAGCACCTTATCATTTTGCAGCAAGCGTGATAAGATAAATGCTAGCATTTTTGCTAGTTGGGTGTTTTTTTAATTCTGGTCTTAGAGAATACAGTCCCACATTTTCTAAAAGTTAGATTCCCAGGATTAGTGAATAGGAAGCAAACAGGTGTTTTTAGCAATGACAGTTTTCAGCATGGGTTAAATAATGGCATTCTCTGAGGAAGAGTCAGGCCAGCTCTCCCTCCTACAAGGTTCCCGAGTCATCCAAAGACTCTTTAGCTTGTTAAGGAAACACGGCAAGCATCTCTCATAAAAACCGCATTACAGAGGAGTATATCGAAAAGGTTGGCACGCGCAGGGCCATAACTGTTGGAGGAAGTTACACACCTCTGTAATTGCTTGCCGTGTACAACTGTAGCCATGGTTTCAAAATGCGTTCATATGAACTTGATGATTTGGCACTTACTAAAGAATTCATCCTTTAAACCTGTTTAATTTTATTTTGTTTCATAGGGTTAGCAGCCCCTTTCTATGCAAAGGTACATTTGTCTTTATACTACTTGTTTTACACAAGACTTCACTTGTTACCAACTGCTTTATGATTGTATGTTGATACGTTATTAAAAAAAGAGGGGGACAGTGGTTTTCGTATTATCTTTTCAGCTTTGTGTTCTTTTCTAGATGTACTTTTGAACTGATCATGGTGATTGTCTTCATTGGAAAACCAAGTACAGTTTAGCAGAAATAATAATTTAGAGAGTCGGACCATTGAAACATTGGTATAAGAAGTATTAGATGTACATAGAATGTACACACTTTCATATTTTGCATAAGCTTTTACAGTAACCTCAGAGCTCTGGGGAAATATATGTCTTCCATATAGGAAGTTAGATGAATCTTTTTTATGGTTTGTTTTCTACCATGTGTTGATGATTTACATGCAAATCACACATCTGTATGTTAAGAAAATTCCTTGCGTTCTCATGAGAATTGATCCAGCCTTCCTGAAGTCATATTTTAAATAAATCCATCATTGCTGTCTTTAGCTGTATCCAAAATTACAATAAAATTCTGCTGCTCCAGAGGAAGTGGAAATACCAGACCAGATTCTCCGCACGTGTAAACTGGGACATTTCCATGCCAGTTCTCAACACGTCGAGAATCTGACCGATCCATTCGGCAGTGCTCTCACATTAAATTCAGCACGCAGGCTGTTGAAATGACTTATTTGGCAACACCATTGCAGTTTAGTTTCTTATGCTCCATTGGTTTTTTGAAAGCCATTTGTGGTGCTCTTGAAAAGTACAAAGAGCATCCAGTGGACACTAATTCCTAAGTGGAATAATTAACTCCCTTAACAGAACTTTTTGATAGTCTGGAATTTTGGGGGTGGGGGGAAGGGGAGCAGGAAAAATTCCTGTGAACTATTTTTTTCTGTTAGTAAGGGACAAAAAGTGTGTTTTCTGAACTTTTGCCAAACTTGCATTGGCCTAGATTAACCTGTCCTACTGAATGCTCCTTGGCAAGTCAGATGCTCCTTTAAAAAGTCATTTTCTAATTAATATGTATCAGTTTATAACTTAGGTATTTCATGCGATAGCTGTGTTTTGAAGCAGTAACAGTGCAGCTAGTGCCCCGTTATGCAGAGTGACCAAGGAGGCCTGGCCTGCAGAGAGAGGCCACTGGGTGCACGCACACTTTTTTCACAACTGCAACCATCCCCGCTCGGTCCGCAGTCGCCAGCCCGGCCGCGGAAGGAAGTGGAAGTACGTGTGTCTCTTGCCCAAACAGCAGGTGCTAGAAAAGGGGAAAAAAATTGTTTTAAATTGGAGTAGGTGTGACTAGGTCAGTCCCTGAAGGTCACTACAAACATGGAAGATAGCGGAGTTCAGGATAAACTTTTCGCATCAGCTGCAATGCAGTACTTGTTCAATTTAGGAAAGCTGCTTTGGACCACGTTTAGCTTTGAGGCATTTGTACTTGCTTGTCTTCACTATATATATTAAAGGAACCCAGATTAAGAAAGCAAACATTAAAGTACACAGGGAAAGTGTAGGTCTGTTCCTGGGTCAAGTCATCCCGTAACAGCGCTCGCTGTACTGGAAAAACGCTCTACTCTACCAGTGTAGCAGCAAAACCTTCAAAATCCCAGTGGCCAGAGCTGGAGGTGACTTCGCTGGCGTTCGGCCCGGTCTTCTGCCACTGCCTTCCGCAGCGCTTTGCCTCCCTCAGTGGCAGGTTCAGGTGTCCACTCCCACGTGCTTTTCATGGGACAGCACACTATGTAACATGTACATACCATACCTTTTCTTTTTTCCTTGAAAATGATCATCCTGTAGAACAGAATCATATTTAATTTCATTTTACGTGTTAATTTGTCAGTCTCCCGTCGTTCTGCTCCATTCCGACGTGTTACGTATCATCACAGTAAAACTATCGAAACGTAATATTTCAATACAGAACAAGCAATTTGTTTAAAACCAGAAAGCAGCAGTTGTTGTTCCAGCATTTTCCATAGACAGGTGCGTTCCGTTACTGTGTAATGAAGTACAGCTTTGCCTTTCCAGCATTTAGTATAAAACTGGAGCTCGAGTGGAATTCGCCAGGTTTTTTTCAATCAAAGAGAAAAGCAAAAGCACCATCTAAACCAACGATGTGCTGTAATCCTTAGATGTGCTGTAATCCTCAGCGCTGGTCACACTTTCTGCACATTTTACCTCCGGTCTGGGTAATTATGTAAATGAGAAAGCTTCTCCTAATGATTTTCTTACGGAGTATTATTATGTTAAATCAGTTCAACACGGATGTAACCTTTCTAGAGTTCACTTTAGGATGCGATTGTTCTTCAGAAGCCTTTTCTGTACTTTGGGAATATTTCCATAAAGTCAAACCAATACCAACCTGTTCTCGTTTGCGTCAGGAACACACCTTACCGTTTCGGTAAGGAAGCTCACAAGGTCCCTACAGCATGGAGCTGTTGTAGGCGACCCCGAGTCCCTCGTGCACTGGAGGACACGTTCCAAAGAAAGGACCAAAATAATAATTTGAAAACAAAACAAGAAAATGCACTCGGGTAATTGAGCTTTGAAAGAGGGTTTGGGTTTGTTTGGGTTTCTTTCCTTTTCCTTTCACTTGTGTGCACGTGTGTGTATATATTTTGTAAGGTGGAGCTTCAAAAGAAAAACATTATGTTAGAGAAGCTCTTTAAGACCAGAAATTCCAGAGTAGTTAACTAAACCAAAGCTCTAAAGGAGACAAAAGCTGCTTTCTTGTGTTTCAAGAAAAGTTTAAAAGTTTGTGATTCATCCTGTAACTAATGCCGTAACTAGAGTTTATAATTTGACTTAAATTAAGTTTTCATTTGAGAAATATTTTCATTTTCTTTAAAAGAATATAGTTTTCTTCCAAGAACTTGGACCAACGTTGATTTTTATTTTGTAGGAAATATATAAATTCCCAGTTTGTATATCATGTAACTAGTTTACATGCTGAAAATATACGTTAGTTTAACTATTTTTGTATATATATCCTTGTAAAACCTTTCAATGTGCTTCTGTCTTTTAGTCCTTAGAATGACTTGTGGTTTTGTGTTTCAGTGTTTGATTCCCTTGATTGTTGAAGAAGAAAATTGGGAAATGTAGATTTATTTATCTAAAGAAGAAGCTACTTGCTATCATCCTAAGTTATTTAATATTAAAGTCAGAAGTTTCATTTAACCTTAGATGCTATAATCTGCTTTTTTCAATAAAGACATTTTGTAGTTACCTTTGATTTTGTAGTTTGTTGTATATAAGGTTTGGGGGGGGGGGGTTTATCTAGGTGGGCACTAAAACAGTTTTCAGGAGACCCTTGTATTGCCTACAGAAATGCCCGACTGATATTAATTGAATGCAGCTGCATTCCTGAAAGATTTTGGTCCTCCAGTGCAAGTGTTACTAATTAAGGTCTAAAATATGCCCACAGCTAACGTTCTGCAGCTGCACTTAGAAAATAATTTAGCCACTCTGGCAATGTTTAATTAAGCTTTAACCAGTCTGGCTAGTTCGCGTGTAGGACGGTCAGTAGCGAGGAGCACTTCCTTTTCAAGATTCCCATTATTTTTGGAGTGTTGGGAGAAGTGCTCGCCTGGGCAGTGAACTTGCATAGCCTTAAGCACTCAGACCTCGGTTTGGGGAGTTTTCTCAATTTTCTTGCTAAGTCACAGTAATTGAGAAACCATGGCCAGAGCTCCGATAGGATCATAAAGATGCTTTTTATATATTTTACCTTTCTGAAGCTCTTTGCCGCTATCTGGTCTCCAGTTTCATGGCACAGATGGAAGCTTGTGTCCACAGATGGACACAGTGGCCCCTGCAAGAGCAGCTATGTCTGTCAGGCAGAAGGTTCATCACCGCTGGTATCTTGTCTCCAGCCATGGCCAAGTGTGGATGCCTGAGGAAAGCATACAAGAACCAGTGTCTTACTGGTTCCTCATACTCGGTGAGTTTCCTTTCCATTAAGCTGGCCAGTCTGCCATCCTTGAGGAAGTTCTTTTCCCCCAGTACACGGTGGAAGCCAAATACTCGCAAGCTGCTACTTCAGTGCGATGCCACCCTCTTCCGAAGAGGCCTGCTTTGCGGCGCTGCCACCTTGGCTTTGCAAAGTACGAATGACTTCACATTTGGAAATTTATGGGTGGTTGTCACACAATGGTTCTTTTGGCCACTTTTTCTTATGCACAGTCGGAATGGAAAGAGGTACAAATGCTGCAATTGTTTTGGGGACAGTCTGCACTTCTGTGCTTTGAAACAGATGTGCCACACTTCTGTACGGCCTTCACATACATGCTATTTTCTCACTCCTAAGTTTTTAAAATTCATTCAGAAGGAGCAGTTCATGCCCTCCTTGAAGAAAAAAAAAGCATGAAGACTGGCCAACTGACAGCGTTTAACAGTGCCTCACCATGTGGGTGACACAAATGTAGCCAATAAAGTCTAGGACATATTCTTAATGCGGCAAGAATTTATACCAACCCATAACCAGCCTGGCTGAAAAGAACAGAGTACTTAAAAATACCAACTGCCCCTTGTGGGCCTTCTTGCAGGAAACACACACTGGAAAATGAACGTGCATCCACTGAGTGAGTCAGGACCCAGGTCCCAGGGGGAGCACCACGGAGTGCAGCGTCGTAGGACTCCCTGGCATGGCAGCTGAGCCACAGGGCAGTGTGTAGCTGGAAGCTGCTGCATGACGCATGGTTGCCACATCCAGCGTGCAGCTTACTCGGGAGGGCTTTGCTGGCTCTGCTCTTCGCCTTACCAGCCATCCCCAGGTCTGCATCCTTCCCCTTGCAGCTGTTGAGTAGAACAAGGATGTTTCCAAGTTGTCCCAGGGCTGAACCAGAAGCACTTGGCTAGTGCTGGGAAGCACGAGGAATATGTGAACGCCTAGGCTGCCTTCACCTCACATCCCTGTGGATCAGCTTTTAGTGCCCCTAATTCGTGGGCTCACAGAGTAAGTGAGGTTGGACAAGACCTCAAGAGGTCATCTGGTGCGACAACCCACCGCACACACACTCCAAGTATGTAGGGGGGCTGTGTGTATGTATATAGTGCCTTATATATATGTAATACCTTAAATATTCCCTTGGGTGTGTTGATGGGGAAGCTGGAATTGCAGTCTCATTCCTACCGCATTTCTTAATTGTCCCAGCCTGGCAGGTAGTAACAAAGCTGCTCAGTGTTCACATTTGGTGTTGCAGGTTTCTTTCAAGACACCCGCTGGCTGGAGCACGGATGCCAATGCCTTCACCCCAGCTAAGAGGTGAAAAGGGCGGCAGAGGCTAGCAAATGTAGAAGGGCAAAAACCAGAGCCCTGCTGAAAACAACTGTCAGATCAAGTATGAGTGCTGCCGCTGGCAAGCGCTTTGGGCTGGCATGGGGTTTTGCAACGGCTACATCTGTGATTTTTTTTTTTTTTTTTTTTTTTTTTGGCTAAAACATCCTCATTTCAACCACCGATTCATTTACATTAAACATTGGAACATAGCAACAGACACCTCTACTTGTGAAATCTGGTGAAAAGCAAAGAACAGCAGTCTGCAATTACGGCCACCCTCCCATCCAAGGATGCAGCTGTTGTTAGCTGAACGCAGTTCAGGGCAGCAGCAACCTGCAAGCTTCTCCCTGCTCGCTGCCCCATGTGCAGATCTATGATTTCATGCAGCCTTAAAAAGCGCTGAACTTGCCAGACTGTGATCCCAGTTGGTGCTGCAGCCTCATGCTTGAGGTTCGCTTACAGGTAATAAACTTTGAAGGAGGAACTACTAAGCAGGGTCGGGAGGTGGTGAGCAAGAGCTGGATGTTGAGAAGGACAGTCTTCTCTGGATGCCTAAGCTGGAGGTGAGTGTCACCCCTTAAGCAGAGGGCATTGGTTTCTGAATTGCAGACCATCCCTCAGTCACCACCGCTGGGCCCATCAGCAGCTGAATTACATATTTTAAAAGCTATGGAGTTAGCCACAATTTTGGTAAAACCCCTGAAGGACAAAAATATTTTCTTCCTGTTCAAAAGTCACTGAAGAGCCTATCCTAGTGCTCAATGCAGTGCTCACCATCACTGAGACAGCAAAACTAAGTTGCCGTATTGTTTATTAAGGGCACATGATGAAAACCAGTGCGTTTCTGCTGTACCAGCATTGTCCCTGTGCTGTCCATTTCTGGCCCATCAGAAGAGAATACAGTGCGTTACACAGCGTAAATCACTGTGCTTACACACTGTGGGAGACGTACAGACTGAAACCCACACCAATAGTAAGAAACCATGTGGACAGCTGGTTTGTCAGAAGTGACAAACTAAGTATCATCTGTCCAGCAACACATTTAAGAAGAAATTCTTAAAGGTTTGTGTCGTGGCTGAAAAAAAGGATCCACAAACCCCCACATCTGTATGCACATGTCTGGGAAGTCATCACCTCGAAGGACAAGTAGTGCATGCGGTAGTTACAGTAATTCAAGTGGTTAAATGGACCATCAAAAAAACCCTGTTCATTAAAAATTGGGCACATTTCAACTATTGCAGGAATGTTAAAGCCAACTGATCGGTTAATTACTGGCTGCTGTGGTGAGGCAAATGAAAGCCAGAGGCACCCCTCAGTGCTTCCAGGCCCTACTGTGACATGCGCAGTTCTCAACTGGTGCAAATAGGTCTCGTGCCACTAAAACCAAAGAAGCTGTGCTGGTTTGTGCTAAATGAGAGTTTCTCGTGCCCTCTGTGAGACAGGGCATCGGGATAGGAAAGAAAAACACTATATCGAGCTGTGTCTTTTACCACCTAAATCCTGTTCCTGAAAGGTTCATGATTCAAATGCGACAAGCTGACCGCTCCTCCTTCCTGTATCAGAAAAAGAACAGAAAAGGGAAAAAAGCATCCCAGCTTTCTGTCCTCTTCATTTTCCTGTTCCTCATCAGGGCATTTCCCAGAAAGGGGAAGGGGGCTGGGGGACCAGCAGTCGCTCCATCACACATGAATCCCTCTCATCAAAATGGCAAGCCTTGTCCAACAATCATGGTCACTTTGAGCCCATCCTATTGCTTCTAGCAATGTCTTATCATTTGGAATAGATCGTTTGCTACCTACATTCCCCAGCTATAAAATCTATACCTACAGTATGTTTGGCTCACTGTTCTTTATCATCCCAATATATCACATTTAATGGTAAAAGTGACAGACGCTCGGCTGTAGTAAGATCTGCCTTTAGTTGGGTATAAACATTATTTCATTCTCTATTTAAAAAAAAAAAAGTTTGTAACCTTTTTTTTTTAAATCGTTTACTTTCCTTGCAATCAGCTGCCAGCTGCTCTTATTCACAGTGTGGCTTTCAAGCTCTGGATCAAAATCATATTTTTTATAAGCCAGAAAAAAATATTTTAAAAAAGACTAAGTTTCCTGCCAGTTAATAAGTAATTGGCCAATTCTTTTCCAGCAGCCCCATCCAAATGGGAAAAAAATTAATAAAAATGTCTATATGGAAGAACCCATGAATGGCTCTGAAACGGAGCAGAAGTCCTTAAAGAATATGCCACGGCATCTCCCAGACTGAATCAAAAAAGGAAGGTGGAGCAAAACCAAGTTTTCTTGAATTATTTGTTTTATTCTGCAATATATAGCAGAAAATCTGCTAAACCAATGGCTCTGGCAGGCGCCAGACAATGCTTTGCTCAAGCATGCTGGATTTCATGATATAATTTAACTTCAACTTGACCTTTTTTTTGCATTACTCATATCATTGTCAAAGCTGAAATATTTTCCTTTGCTGATGAGCCAAAAGATAAAATGAAGCTAGGCACCTACTGCACTGCAGGTGATAATTTCCATTCCACCTTTCCCAAAAACGTTCCGGCTTTATCATTTACACTCCAGGCTTAAGGGTCTCCTGCAGCAGGAACTCACTTGCAGGCTCAGCCAGCACAGTGGGGGAGTGCAAAGCTGGAGGTACCACAGATTGCTGTCTGCTTGGAGCTGGGTGTTCAGTTGCAGCCTTGTGTATCAACACGCAGCCCAGAAGAAAGCAGCACTGTAGGGAGGATGCTGCAGAGGCCGAGGGATGCTGCAGAGGCTGAGCGATGCTGCAGAGGCTGAGCAACACCTCCCTATTAAACAGGAGTGAAGAGGCGAGCAGGACTGTAGGTGGGGTGCCAGCTGCCAGCCCTGTTGGCACAGGAACAGCAAAGCGAGCTGTTCGCTCTTGCTGTGGTGCGAGAACAGTCTCTTGCCGCTTCATCCGAAATTTCTGCAGCCCTTGCTACTGTCGCTGCACATGGTCCTTTGTGTCTGCTCGTGGAAGTGGCAAAGGTCTTGTTTGTCATAATAGCACCTCAAGAAAACCCCAGACTTACTTATGAACATACTGGCTATACTACACGCAATATATATAAATAATAAACCCACCTATGAGCATACTGTCGGCACTATACACAACACCCGTATGTGTAAGTGGGCTGAAGGGCAGTTTTGAGCCAAGATCACATCTCAGAGGGAACCAGCCTCCCCAGTGCCTCCCGGCGCACACAGCGGCGCCACTGACCAAGCAAGCATTAGAAAGGCAAGAGCAGCACCACTGGTCCTTCTTGCTCTTTCAAAGCGGGTGTTCAGAGCCACAGGCCAGCACAAAGCCCCATCAAACCCCACAAGCCATGTAACCCCAAGAGGCCTGACAACACCTCCGCTGTGTTTCTTGCCTGAGGAGATCAGTAATTATTATCTGGGAGGCCGAGGAGACCCTCCTCTTTGCTGCTGCTGGGAATTGCAGCGCACTCCTCCCAGTTCCAGCCCAGCAAGTCCAGGGTTAGCTGTGCAACTATCTCAGTAATTTTTTTTTTTGGTAGTAGAAGCTTCTGGAAGTCACTAAAAATAAGTTTGTTTGGGTTTTTAAACCTAATCCAAACACATTTGTGTCGTCTTTCAAGATGGCACTTCCCCCTTGTCCCTACTTGACAACACATTTTTCAGTCATTAAGAATGCAACAGAAATATCCCAGGCTGTTTTTCCCATAATCAAAAGAAAACAAATCCCAGAGCAGCCCCGGCAGGCCGCTTCCGGCCAGCGCCGCTGCCCCCCCGGAGACCCATCATGCTCCCCTGCTGCCTTCAGAGGGCAAACAGGAAAGTTCACTTTCAATATAAAATTAGGCACTGAAACAAACTGGCTTCTTTTTTCCCCAAAAAAACCCTCAAACTCATGCCCAACTACTTTGCCTCTAAGCATCATCCAAGACAGTAGTTTAGATGTATAGGAGTGGCTTGGATTGTGTAAGCCAGCATTTATGTTCTCTCCCCGCTCCCCTCCTGCTGCCAGTACCATTGGATCTGTTCCTGGCAGGGCTGGAAGCTCACATCACACTGCAGTGGCTTGTAAGCACTTGTGATGCAGCCCAAACCACACTATCGGCTACCAGGGTGCCCTCTGCTAGCGCCCGCTTGTTCTCCTGCGCTTTCTCCTACAAGGCCCTTCCTGATCATACAGGATTGGCATTTAGAAGGAACCGCGAAGTTATTTACCTCATTATCCTCCTTTAAATCCCTCCCTAACACCCTGATGTGCGGCGATATCTAAATGAATTCTGCCAATTAGAGCTGGTAACGTGCTATGGCTACCAACTGTACCCATCTAGCCCGTGTTCAATTTGGACATTACGTTTCTGAGGGCAAAAAGTTATGTTTTAATTACAAGGAAGACATTCTTGCAACTCTACAAGTTTCCAAGAAAACACCAACAAGTCTTTCAGTGTTGCCAAAATCTTCTTGGTCTAACAACGTAATGGCAGTTCTGTCACAGGAAGTATTTCTGTGCCTAGCACTGAAAGCTGCCCTCATTTAAAAGAAAATACTCTATCATCACAGCCATCCTTAGCAGCAGCATTCCTGCAGAGGTTTACATTGCTAAGTGTAAATTAAAGATGCTTCACAACCCAATAATTTACCCGATTAGTCTTTTGCTTTCCCTGTCCCTTATGGACAACATTAGCGAGAAAATTGCTTGCTGCTACCTAGAATTGTTGCCTAAAACTTCTGAAAGGCTTTGCATTCCTGTGATGGGGACCTTAGCAAGAGACCACTGTTGGTGCTCTTGGCCTTGGGTCTACAAGGTCAGATGAGTCACTCCAGCGGCTCCTCCTCACGTCTGATCAAGTGTGCAAAAGCGTGGGCAGACACGCTCCTGCACGTTGCCCTTATGTCCTGGGGATTTTCACTCAAGGGCACCCCGAGGAGGCAAGCCTGAAACAAGGCTGCCAAGTGACATCATTTAAATATTTAACTAGAGTTACAAAAAACATCTGGGGGCCTAAACCCGCCTTTTGCTACCCACATACAGTACCCAGCGCAACGGAGACCTCAGGTATTACCGAGCACCTAGACTTAGGGTTTCATAAACATTTTCATTTCTGCTAATTCATTAGATGTCCCACCTTTTGCATCTACAGCAGCTTTGAGCACCTTAAGATCGTTAATCCCCAGCTAGGCCTCTTCCCTTAAAAATACTGGTTGTGCCACCGTGAGAATGCAAAATAAATGTTTCGAGTCATCACATTTTCCTGTGTGGAGTTGCATGAACTACACTCTGGAGAGCTCTGGAAAAGAGGAAAATTACAGTAGCTCCGATCACTATAAAATATTCAGCAGGTGAAGCTCAAACACATGAAGGGTCCTGGTTGTGAAAGGTTCTTTCACTGCAATTAACTGCATAGAAATAACCAGAGGCACCATGGGTATCGCCAAACCCCTGCTGCATCAGACTTTATACATGTAAGATTGCAGAAGCCACTACTCTAGGATTTTATAATCCCTTTTAAACTGAAACCCTGTTCTTGGTCTTGTTCTTTGCTGATGAGAAGGGTGTCATGGGCAAGCAAATGCACAGAGATCATGGCTGAGAGAAGAGCAAGGAGAGAAGACAGTACTGCAAGGGGAAGGAAAACAGCTGCTTTTCTTTCATCTGGAGACAAATGGCTTCTAAGGACTGTGCTTCATGAAAATCCAACTGAGTATGGCTCCCGAGGTGGTTTGTTGGCCTTGGCAAAGCCACTGGGCCCAAGGGGAGGCACAGCCAGGATTTAGGACAACTTAATCCTCTCCCAGCTTGGTGTATCAGCAAGCCCTTCAGCAAAGCATAGCACAGCTCCACACCCATCCGGGAACTTGAGGATCACCAGAAGTCAGGGACCTACCAACTGCCCTGGGTCCCCTGGTGGTGTGGACACCCTCTGCCTGACTGTCCTCGTGTCCCATGGGGAGCGCCGAGTGGCCACCAAGTAGCATGAGCTTTTGGAAAGTTCAGGAGCAGGTATTACACACACAGACTGTCCCTTTAATGCTCAATTCCAAGCCTCTAGGCAAACAGCAGCAGCAGCAGCCAACTGCAGCAATCACAGTTCAGTCATCAGAGTCACTTCTGTGGTGGGCTCCATACCCACCTGGGCTCCACAGAGATGGAGGTGTCTGCAGCCAGTGACAAGCTTATAACAATAAAATGCCTTTATTCTTTGATTTTCTAATCTTTTTATGAAAAAAAAAAATCATACTGAAGAGAGGTATGAAAAGGGAGAAGCTTTTCCACTTGAGATCATGATTGAGAGAAGAGCCACAACTTTTGAACTGTTTGTGTACAGGATGCTGCAGAACTCCGTACAGCCACCCGGTGCTGGGAAAAAGTCACTTCCCCACTTCCGTGACTGTCTTCTGCAGCCCCATACATGTATTTGAGACTGTCTGGCAAGGAGGAACAAAAGCCAAGTCTCTGCAAAAGTCAAGACCGAATGCTTCCAGTTATGGGCAGCAGCAAGTCTGAGAACAAAACAGCTGACGGACCGTGCACACAGGAAACGCTTTTATCCCGATAAAGAGGAAGAAAGGCATCCCACAAAAGACATGGCAACTGACTGGATTCTCCAGTGGTTATCACCTGTGGCGTATCTCCTCTATGCTGCTGGGCTGGGCTGAGCTGAGTAGCAAGTAGATCAGCTTATTTTTAAAGGTACCCAAGCTGCCCACCCCACTGCCAGCCCTCCCAGCTCTGGCTCTCCAAACATATTGCTGTCTTCTCTTCCTAACAGGGAACTACCAGGATTTACTTTGCTGGAATCTTTCTCACGTCTCCGCAATTCCTTGCTGTCACAGGACCGAGACTGACTGTCCTCATATCTAATCATGGCTATAAAATAAACGTGTAGCATGGGCCTTCCCATGTTCACACCACCTCCTGTGTGGTGGCACAGGCAGTTGTGCAGCAGGTCAGGGAACCAAATGGAGTTAAAACTAACGAGCAAAGAAAGAAGGAACGAAAAGCTTGCGTTCAGCCAGATCGATCACCTGGTTCCTCCTCACTGCCTACGTTCACTGATGCTTCTGCCAGCAGGAGACGGGGACCAGCACCAGCGCAAGGTGGGGTGGCCTGAGGTATTCAGCAAACTACAGCCCAAGGCATCATCTCTGCCCCACCACGGCCAGAAACAGCCAAGGGGAGTCTGGAATATGCCCTGCAACGCCTTCATTAGGGCACAACCTTGATTAAAAACAGGTTAGTTACTTAATGCCTTTCTTTAAAGTCATTAGTTTTCTGCAGCTTTCAGACTGGTTGCCTGGAAGATGGCAGAGCTAATCCCGCTCAGGAAGTGTGCCGTTTGGATGTCAGCTTGGAATATCCAACTTCATTGGGGTTTTTCCCTTAGAATTTGAAAACATTTTGCCATGCAGCTAGCTAACCAGGTCTTAGAGGGGCTTGTTCTCTTACTTATGAGGGAAACTTGAAACAAATTAAAATTATTCTGGCCTCATACTAAAGGTCAGCATTGTGGGGAAAGATGACTTGTTCGGAATTCAGTCAGGAAGTTTAACACAAATAATCCAGCTTGAAGTTCTGTGAGAACAAGTCCCAGCCAAAAAAAAAAAAAACCACCCAAAACCAAAAAGTGCTGATAGAACTCATTTAAGTACTAAATCTCTCCTTTCCAGGCATTTTTTCCACCGATAAACCCAGAGGCTTTTAAAGCTGCCATGTGAACAACTATTTAGCTGAGATGTGAGAGATGCTGTTGGAACGTTCCCAGATAAAACCAGGTTTTTATCAATCAGGAGACTTAAGGAACAAAAGGTATTGTTGTAAATTGCTGTGAAGATGGGCTGCACTGTGCGGTGTCACCTTTACTTGCTGTAAAACATTAGGCTGCCTTAAATGTTTTTAGCAAAACATTCATGCCATAAAAACAGGGAGAACAGCTGATAGAATCCAACAGTTTATTTGCAAATAAATAACTAATTCTTTGTTAGTAATGTCTTGCAGGTGTACAGATGTTGTATGTATCTGTGAAGCAGCATTTGCATCTCTGAGGCTACATCATGAATTACATTTGGAAATGTTCATAACTGAGAGAAAACCCAGACAGACTTTAAAATACTCTATTCCCACTAGAAACAGGTATTAAATACCACATATCAGAATTAGTAAAAAACCCAGTAGATGCTCTACCTTCATGTCACTGCCAGCCTCAAAAGGATGACTTCAGAAAGAATCAGAGAGAAATCACTCATGTTATAGAGAATATGTATCTGTGTATGTAAATACCTATATGCATGTATTTTTTAATAAAGTCCGTAGCAACACAGTGGGTCAGGACATCCCTCCCAAACCTCTGAAAATGAGAAGAACGCCAGTTGTCAATGCCTCACGGCTTTATACCTCTGTGGCTGGTCTTACTGAAGCTAGCGGGGCTATAAAAGTATCCAAAGTTTTCAGTCCAAACTCCGCCAGTCTGGTTTTGTTTCTCTGGCTGCCCACAAGCTGTTATCAAGAAACGAGCCTTTCAGTCCCCGCTCGCTGTTACAGAGCATGCAGTTCGACCAGTAAGTGGCTGCTCACACCAAACAAGTTGTACCAGGGCTAGGAAAACATCAAAACCAAACAACCTGCAATCTTCCTGTAACAGTCAAACAACACTGCAAGTGCGGAGTGCCAGGGGCAGTGAAGGACCTTCGTGCAGATGGAGAACGCCATGAATCGACTGAGAAGCCTGTGGAGTTCTTAAGAGAATGTCAGTGCATTTCCAGAGCTGCTGAGCTGGACTAGTAAGTTCACTTTTTGAAAATCCATGAGTAAGCTTTCAATTCAGTGTCTGTACCTGAACCTAACAGGACAGCCTGCCACATACTAGTGACAAAGCCTTCGTGTTTCAGGGACAAACGTTTTGCTAATTTTGCAGGAAGAGTTGCAGTGGCCAGCAAACATGCACTTTGCCAACACCGGCACAGCGGTTTTAGCACAATTCCACACTCAGGTCTTCCCAAAAAGGTTTCTGCGGTGTTCCCTGCACCCCCAGTTTCATCCCGTCCGATCCTGCACCATTGTGACTCGCTGCTGCCCTCTTTATTCCAATATCGGCTCCAGGGCGTGATAGATACAGCAGCGCCAGGAATCTTTCTCCTACTCGGTGACTCAGTCTCCATGACTTGACTGTTTGTCCCCTCTTCTCAGCAAAAATAACCGGGAGAAAGTTACGCTTCATTCAGAAAAAAACCCCGCCCAACCTCCGTGAAGTCCAGGTGGGGGAAAAATCCACAACAAAAAGGGCAACTGTCTCGCTGTGTGCTCCCTTCCGAGGAGGAACGTGGTGTCAGGCCACCCGAGGTGTTGTAATCAGACCGTAAAAATGTGGCTGTTTCCTTTCAGCTCTATCGAAGCATCAGCAAATGGATAACATATCTGTAGCCTCCTTCTTTCCATCTACCTCTGGGAGGCGGGGGCAGACTCAAGCAAGGTTCACGAAACGGGTTCAGATGTGACTGATGTGTAAATTCCCAGGCTGCTATCCGGAGAAAGCTTCCGGCTGCCAAAAACGTGCACTTTGGAACATCACTGAATGTCTTCTGTGCTTACAGTAACGGTTTCGCTTCATTCAGTTCCTCAGAGGGAAGGATCGGAAGGACACCAGAGAAATACCGTGTTACGGTGTTCCAATGAAAGTCCAGCACCGGTGCTCTCGCTCCGGCTGCTTAGCGGGGAGACACCCGCAAGTGCCCTCCCAGGACAACTGTGGCATTTTCCACACCTATTTTGAACAGTTTTTTCAGTTGGAAAACCCTCAAATGTCTGTTTCCTAGATAAGGGTACATAATAGAGTATAACCACGAGCAATCCATGAACAGGAGAGACATAGAGACATTTTAAAAATGGCTTTTGGGAGGTTAGTTCTCCTGTACCACATCAAGCACCACCTTTGCATTACTGGTATGGAACGAGGAATTTATTTCATGCTAAACTTATGTTTTGCCAGTTTACTTGCTTGGGATGGGTTTTTTCAGTTTGTCTTGTTTCTCAAACCAGCAAAAATGATTCACTAAAGCATCATTTTTAAGGCTTAACATTAAAGACAAACATTCCTTTTGGCCAAACCCAAAAAAAGTTCCTGCAACTCTGCTCTTCATTTGTCATGAAGGGTTAGAAAGTCTATTATTTATTCTGCTTCATGATTTGCTCTACATAATGTACTGAAAAGTAAGAAATAGCAACACTAATCCAAAGGGTAAAATTCACCCCAAATCTTGGGTTACACATGCAAAGCCCTCTGTGATGATTGCAGCACAGCAGCAACCTCATTTGTGCTCGGAAGGAAGAAAAGCTTTTCCAACAAACCTGTTAAACTTCAGCCAAATGCACCACTAGGAATGTTGTGCTTTGCTGGTGCATAAAATCCACGAAACAGAGAAATGTGTTACCAGAGGTGGCTTAAATGGCACCTTAGCGCTGAAAGACAATGACAGTGAACCAGATGCAGCAGGGTATTTTGGGTTTTCCCCAAAACCCTCTTTCTCCAAAAAAGGGTATCACATAGAGTCCTGAAGTATCAGCTTAACTTTAAGCCTACGAATCATGCCATAAGCAACCAAAACAACCACCATTCCTGAGCACCAAAGCCTGACAGTCACCCTCCGAGCATCAGAGAGGTGGACAGGCGATGGTGTTCAGAAATAGCAGAGAGTCAGGAGGCTTAGAGATTGCCATGTTATAACTCGTTACATCTAAAAGACAGTCCCACAGTAATGTGAAGCAAGCAGAGTCCTGAACTGATGCATGAATACTTCGGTCATGATTCTCTTTGTATTTGCCCAACTGTCCTTATTCACCAAACAAGGGTGAAGCTCCTGATACGACCAGCAGCGTCCCTCCCATTACTATTACCTCCAGTTAAACAGCAATGTGACAGCAGTGACACAGAACAGCTGCCCCCACAACGTTTACTTTCGCAGGCCTGGGAGAGCCTACCATCTGTGACTCCCTGCACAGTGTCACATCTACCTTTCATGCTGCTCAGGGCTTTTAAAAGTCTCCCGAGCGGCAGGGGTGGCATGCAAGGGGGAAATAGTAAACCTCCTACCTCCAGATTATTTTTTGCGGTTTTGAGGGTATTCTTGCCATCTTGGAGGACTAAAATAGATCAGAAGGCCTGATTTTCCACAGCCCCTCCAAATTACTGACACAGTTTCTTCGTGGTTGTGGATGCTTCACAGGGCTTGTGAGGACTAGTAAATAAATAAACAAACAAAGCCTAAGAAACACTCCCCCCTCCACATTCATTTTTTTTACTGTAGCCACAAGCTCTTAAATGATACAAGGGAGGGAAAAGGAATTTGATTGTATGCATAGAGGTCTATATAGCTACAGCATAAATATTTGAAAATGTAACCCAGGAGAATACTGACTGCGTGCTCAAGAAGCCAGTTGCATGTATAAAGATTTCAGTTGCTAAATTAGACTCCAGACAGGGTTTTAAGAGCTTCAAGAATTTATACTCAGGTGCCTACCAATTTTATTTTCAAGGTATTTTGATGGTTATTTGCCACGCACGCTTGGACCAAATCAAACAGCCCTGCGCTAGCCACAGATACATTTCTGCAACAGAAATGGACAGAGCTGACCTGTGACAGATGCTTGATGCAAAGGAAGCTTGCCTGCACCTCTCCTAGCACGTCTGACCATCCTCAGGAGGAGCTCAGCCCTGTAACCGTGCCCGTGGCAGTAATATGCCACACTGGTGCCAAACACTGACAGCCAGAGCAGCTGGCACTGCTGCTGCCTTCACACGTGACTTTTCCTGAAGTCCCCTGCCAACAATAATCATCATCTGCTCATTTACAAGTATGCCCCCAACCCCCATCCTTCTCTTCCCTTCGGGTATTTGCATGTTGTCCCTCCCGTAGGTAACTGAGGAGCACCACAGCTGCTCTCACCAGCAAGGTGGGTAATGATGAACCTTGTTTCCATCCAGGAGACCCTCTCTATCCACACGCAAACCTTTGCTGGCCTGAGCTATGGATTTACTGTTTTCTTGCATTGCTTGTAGGACAGCAATAGGATCATATTTTCAAACCAGCAAAAGCTTATATTCTCTACTGTGACTTTTTGGAAATGGGACGTTTCTGGTAATCCAGCAGAACACTGGTTACCTCCTGCAAAAAGTCTCCCGCCTGGTTGTCTCTAAGCGTGCAGGCACAGGCTGTACGTGCACATCATGGGTTACTGTGCAGTCATCGTTGGTGTGCCCCTACCACAGGATAACTCAATACCCCGCTACTGAATGGAACAGCCTGGAGACAAAATGGAAAGGTACACTCAGTGATTTCCAAGCATACCCCTCCCACTGATTTTTGTTTCTGCATGCTCAACCTTCTGAAGTCTCACTCTGGAAACTGAAACTAGTGCAGATGATTTTATGAACTAAAAAAAAAAAAAGGACTGTGAAAGAGTGTAGGCAGAGTCACAAAGATATCCTGTTCATGCATCAAAGCATCACTTGGCGACTATTTGGAAGTGAATAAATAGTTTTTGAGTAGAAGCATAGCCGCTAATTTCAACTTCACAAATAGCTTCTCAGAGCAGCTAAGCCTTTGTATTTCCCAGTGTAAAAACAAAGACTGGCTGGAGCCCAGGCAGCAATAAAGCTGTTTTGTCTATAGACATACCTCTCACAAACAAAAGTAAACCACAGGTAACTTAGTGCTATCACCAGCAGAGAACTAACTCTCTCAGAGACAGCATCACATGTAATTATGCTTTGCATTCAACGTAAGAAGCTGAGTAGGTGAACAGCGATCGACCATGGTCACACAGTTACACTGGGAAAGAGACACATGAGCAATATTTACACGGAGAACCCAAAAAGCACAGCAGCTCTACAAGTAAGCAAGTAAAGTTAGTATTCTGAAAGAAATTAAATATAGACAAAGTAATAGCAATCCTTAGGAATGAAGCTAAGTGCTACATGAAGAGCAATTGCAGCTCTTAGGGAAAAACCTCACATAATGTTGCAGGACATTTTGCTGAGGCCTGCACAGGTACGGAAAAGACTGCTCTGCAATCTTATTATGGCGATATACAAGCTGACACCAAACCCCAGAGCTGAGGAGTCAACAAAATGACAAAAAAAGAGGAGAACCGCATTTTGAAACATGAGCCTCTCGCTAATTCTGTGCAGAACAAGTTTCCAATGTTGATATTTCCAAAATGAGTAAGGCTCAAAGTGCATAGAGACATTTGTTTCCAAGTCTTTTTGTGGATACCACGGATGTCTGGCCTGCCGACATAGCTGAAAGGTTTGAAGGGAGACAGTGTCCTACACAAGAGTGGGTTCCTGTCAGCTGAAGAGATAGCTCATTTGTGAAGAGTGGGTGCAAGAACAATACTTAACACTTTGCTCCTGCCTTCCCTCACTGTCTGTCTTTGAGTAGTTTCCTTAATCCTCAGTAACCCATCCACAGAGCTGAAATAGCAGTATCTATCTCCCAGTGGTATTACAAGAAATAATTTGTTGACGTCTGTAAGCTGTTTTGACTCTGTGGTGATGGACACCAGAGAAAGATTTAGAAACAGATGTCTGTGGAGAGGGAGAAAAAAAAACCTGTGAATGTGTAAACACATAATATTTAGTACTTATATAAATTCAACTCTGTCTAACAGAGGGCTTCTGCTCAGTAAACATAACTAAAGGATTGTTTCTGAATGAACTGAACTACAACACAAGGTTGATGTGATTTTTCCTTACAGAATTCAAGCACAAGGACTATATTTTCCATGACAGTATCAATGCTTGTGAGATAACCAAGAGGATGTTTTGCACTGGACATTTCTTCCCTCCTAAGAACACAGAGGAGGTTAAAAGAAGACAGCCAGTCAAGTTGGCATAAGGGACTGTACTTTAGCAAGCAAACTTTGTGTGAACATTAACCAAGGTCAAGATCGTCTTCCCCATTAGCCAAGACCCTCACATACCACGTGTGAATCACACAGCTGATACTTCAGGAGGAAGGATTTCTAGGATAAATCAATAGTTAGAATATTATCAACAATGTTACATGTGAGACTCAAAGGAGTTTCTGTGTGCGACAAAGCCTTCATCTGGGTTTCCACAGGACTGCTGGCCTTAGACACCAGCACATTCTTGCTGCTCCATTCCTAAATGTAAGGATTCGGAGTGGTGCATCACTGAAGTTAAGTGACACCACAATAACCTGCAAGCTGGCTCTTCAATACCAGAAAAAAAAATAATGTTGCCCCACTTAAAACCCTCAACAAGAGCTGAAAACTGGCTGAGTAATGTGCATTTACTCTAACTTCCAAGGCAGGTACAATTTAAGAGCGTTACAAGTCATTCATCTCAGTGAACCAAAAAATAAGCAAATAATAAAAGTGCCTGGGGCAAGCACTTCTGAGCTGCTTATCTGGGACAGTTTTCAGTTACTGTTAGTCATCGGTACATTCTTGTTATCATCCCACACCGCTTTTTACCTCAATTAAAGACAGCTGACAAAGTCCTGCAAGGCATAGTTGGGACAAATCACAAGGTTTTCTGCAATACAAAATTCGTTGCTATTATTTCACATCTATTTTCCTTACTGTTTTTCTTGCATTAGTTCTTGCCCCTTTCATAGCTTCAGGTTCACTCTTCTGGAAACCAATCTGCTCAGTAATTGCTTTCTCACTCACTTCCCAAAAATGGCAGCAAAGTAGAACAAAATCTCTTCCTTGACATTTCCAGTGGTGGAAGGAGCACAAGGCTTGCAGGAGAGAAATGCACTCACACAGATACAGAAATGCACTCAAACTCCTTTTTTCTTTTTCCCTAATGCCACATAACAACAGAAGTCCTACAAAGCATGGATATTTTGGCACAATTCATCCCAACAAACAAGGAATGGCACCCAAAACACACCAAAGAGTAGATGCTGGGGACTTTACTGGGATGTGGGATCCCCACGTTCAAGACTTGTCTTGCCAGACCCCAGTGACCTGGAGTGAAAAATTCTGCCTTCTCTCAGACACAGAGGGTACTTGTTTTCTCATGTCCCAAGTGCAAGCAATCTTTCTGTCTCACTTGTCCCAGAGATGTTCCTGTAAAGTGATACATTTTGACTACATTTTGTTCAGCCCAAAATAGTCTGAGGATCTCTAATCTTAGCATTATCTTCTCTGGTTACTCCCTGTGGTCACACCACTTTGACTTGTCCTGTGTGAAACGTTATTGTCTTGGATACAAGAGCAGAAAGCTGAATATTTATAATACTTAGGAGACTAGCAAATCTGTGTGTAGCTGAACATGGAGAATGACTACATAAAATCCACATGCACAAGCAAAACTAGGGCAAAAAATCTTACTGCTAAGGTTAGGAAGAGGCTTTTACATGGATCCCAAAAAAGAACTGGTGGTAACTTTTGGGTCAGTGTATTAGGCCGATTCCTTGCACAAGGGATACTGCTTAACAGAGACTCACCACGTTTAGTATGATTAGTACTTCTATTCATGAAAAAAGTATATTGTGTTTGAAAAAAATGGTAAATACATCCCCTCCATATTTTCCTAAAACGCTTATTAAGATTATACTATTATCTTGCATCAAAACTAGGAGACACTTCAAGAATCTTTTATGCAAATGTCACATTTATCTCAGGTATTGATATGACTGAGCCAAAACACTGAAACCGCCAAAATACAAATATTAGTGATGAAATAATGTTACACTTGGCAAACTGAGAAACATAACAAATGGAGTATTTAAAATTCAAACAGGAGTGTTTGAGTACAAGTTTTCCAAACAGCAAAACACGAAATCACCTTGCATTCAACATGTAGCTGTTCTGATGTTAGGTAGGAAATAATAGACTTTTAAAGCTAAAATCTTGTTAAACAAGTAGGGAAAGTTTTGGCAAGAGAGATTCAAAATTTCCTCTAATGATGGAAAGCAAAGCTTTTTCCCAGCAGAACATTTAATTGCAAATATTTTGGACACTTTCATCTGACTTTAAGGTTTACTGAGATCAGTGCTAACATTTCTCACTGCTAAAAGATAAATATCAGAGTTCTAAAGATAAAAAATACCTCTCCTTTCCAAAGCAAGACAGGTTTCCAGAGGGCAAACTACTAAAATAGTTCACAGGAATAGATGCATATTTTTCTTTTACTTTAAAGACCTAAGTCCTTCATATAGTAACATTTGCACTGTGGTGCGTAACTTAATATCCAAGCTCTCATTTAAATCAAAACTTAACTTCTAGAACATAAACATGAAAGTGGGCTTTTCTAAAGTGTCTGGTGGACAGGCACATATAATATCCACTGTCCAGTTTAATTTCTATGAACATGCCATTGGGACTTTATTATCCTTGAATACCTGAAGCAGTGCAGCACATACCGTCCCCTGGGGACATATTGATGCTTCATAAAAAGGAGAATGCAATGTTTCTACTGCACTGTCATGTACTCCCATGCATCAGCGTGTTTCTTGCCCGGCAATGCATTATTTGCGATGATTGCACAGAGAAACTCACTCTGTCCCCTACAAGCTCAGACCTCTCAGAGGTGAGATTCATCTCCAAGGTAACAGTAGGTTACTGGCCACAGGCTGCTCTGATAAATGAGAAATCAGCAGCAGGAGCAGCTAATTGTAACAAAGGGCTCTATCATCCCCATTAGAAACAAACCAATCAGCCAACCTACCAACCCAAAACCCACTTAAACACACTGTGCTTGTAGGACCTCAAGGCATGAGACACATAAGCTGCTCTTCAGGGGTGGGAACCCTGATGGGCAAGGGGGAAAGGAGGAGCTGCTTCCTTGCTGACATTCAGGGCACAGTGCAGGGTTGTCCTGGTCATGGCCCTTAGAGTATATTTATTAGCCTTTCTTAAAGGTTTAAAGGGTTTTGTTTCAGGTCTCAGGACATGCAATGTCATCACAGTACTATCTAAGCAAGAACTGCACTCAGATTAGTAGGAGACCTCAGAGAGTGACATCTTGGTGTTTTGGGGGAATGGGCAGATCAGATCCCCCAAAGGAAGGGGATCCTGTACCCAAAGGTACAGGAAGAGAGTACCTACATCTGGAACGATACTGCTGGTAGCTGGAAAGCAAACACACTTCTTAAGGTTTTCCAAGTGACAAGTCAAAATAGATAATAGAACACACAGAGGAGTAATTCACAGATGGTTTTCTGGATTCAGCTGTACTGGGTGTCCCCAAATTGCACAGGAAGATTCAGCTGTGTTGCAAAGGGCAGCGAGGTTAGGTCTAAGATTCTGTAGGAAATAGGTGATATTTCAGGTACCTCCAGCCAGCGCTGTGCTGAGATGAGCAGAGTGGGATGCTGTGCCCAGAACTTGGAAGAAATGAGGAAGATGACACAGAAAATAAACTGGAGACAATATGCCCTGTACGATACTGGGGGATCACGTCACTGTGGACGTAGATGGCATAGTATCACAGCCTGCCCTGTCTCAATGGTAAGCACTTGGGCCGGTTTTCAAATAAGACCAAATAAGTAGGACTTCCTTCCACAAAAGACCCTCTTCATCCAGAAAACAAAATGGGAAGACTTCACAATTCTCTCTAAAGATCAGACCAAGAAGTGCACCACAGCCCAAACCATCCATCTTTGGAGAAGCACGACAAGTTTATTCCAATTTTACAGACATTGTGAGGGCCACGTGCTGCCAGATCAAGGGACCAGAGGAGCCCTGTCCTTGGGCTGCATGAGCCAGGCTGCTGAGAACGGCACACCACACCCCGTGCTCTTCTGGCTGTGAAACACGTCTCCTCAGATGGGAAGAGATGTTTCTGCGACACCTCATTCTCCTGGCATGCTGCACATGGAATTAACAACAACAACAAAAGGGGTGGGACATTTCTCTGTGGTTTACAAAACAAACAGAAAAAGAACCCCAAAGAAATCTATGACTAATATGATATAGTGAAAAAAGAAAATCACACAAACATCTCTGTTTCCACGACAAGTTTTATATATAGCAAGACGATAAACAAGAGGAGCTGCTGCATTCCAAGTGGATCACACTGACTGTGGAAAGACAGCTTTAGTTTAAATCCCCCCAATAAAACCTGTTTGTAGGCATATAGAAGCATTATTGACAATCTGCAGCTGACATTCACAGCTATCTGTATCTCCGAGAGCTTAGTTCAAATCAAGAATTGTATGATACCTGTCATTCACCTTTATAACCACTGAAGGTGAGGAAGGGTTTTGAATTCTGAGAGTTCTTGGGATCAAAGTCACTTGTAGTAGCTGGGAGGGAAACATCAGTGTACTCCCTGCCTCCTCCTCCACATGTGGATTTCCAGACACCAGAGCTAATAACCACTGGAAATCCGATTTTAAGGCAAGTGCTCATACACAAGGGATCACACAACCAGGTGTGGTCATGGAGGACCTATTGGGGTCTAGGAATTCTGTCTAGTCTGACATTTTTGTTAATACTTATACTTATGCCAAATTATACCTCAAAGAGTGGAATTGCAGTTACAAGTTCGGGAGCTTCTTGGGAAGACAATGATGGCAGCATTCCCATTTGGTACTAGATGCAACTCCAACATTCAGAATTGAAAATGTGTCCAATGAAAGAAACAAAACACTCACTCAAACACCACCACAAACATACAGACGTTAGTCACTACATCCTAATGCACTGAAAAAACACTCAAACGTCAACCATAAGCATCTAAAAAAACCCCAACACAACAACCCACAAAAAGAGAAAGCATCATGATTTCAGTATTTGCTATTAATTATCCATAGTGGAACATGGTATAAAAAGATTCATGTCAACTTACCAGGTAACATTACTCATGACTGTAACAAAAAGAAATGTAACCTTATCTGCAAGCTATTCGTAGATATCAAAGATTTACTGGGAAAGCAACATGATTGTTTCTGTAATTCATCATTACCTTGTTGGATTTGGGAGGTGGAGATGTTGGAAGGTGAGAAGAAAAAGACAAGAGAACATGTTACTTTTCAGCTATAGTTGGATGGTAGCTGACTACTTCAAACAGGAACGCAGAGAAGACGTACACGCACCTTGCAGTATTTATGAACAGCCGGGCCCGAATATGCTTCCTTATGTGAGCGGGTACTTGAGTGTGAAAATCAGCACTTCAACAAGCAGTTGTGTACAAATATTTGCCCATGAAAGTTGTTCATTTCTGCAGCCAAATCTGCTCCCATTCAAACCTATGGCACAATTTGACTTGAGACGAAGCAAGAATAGAAACCCAGCCTCTGCAAAAACATTCTCAAGGTTGTTTGGGTTTTTTTTTTTAACCCAGAGTTACATATGGAACTGTCCATCAACCTGAAGATCATTCAGCAATTGGAATGGGTTTATGGGAAGTTATTTCTACAATCATTTCACAGTTATTTCTACAATCAGCTTTACTGATGCACCTAAAGACCCCAGGAATTTTGTCCACAGATTCAGAAAACAGTCCTTTGTCTTTGGGGTGCATTCTTGTTTTCATTCCAGAGAACAAACTCTTATCTTTTTACCATAAGAAACATCAGATATTCTACTTCTGTAAGGAGTTTGACAGAATTGTGGTGCGTCAAACATGCCCAAGAAGATAAAACCTATTAATTAATCACAGCTAGCTTTGTTTAAGCTCTGCACACTGAAACCAACTTGTTTCTTCGTTTCTTTTCTTACAGTTGTTCTTTACTTTTTCAATCAACCAACATGGTTTTATTGGTGACTGAAAAGCATCCAGGAAAAGTGATCCATAAAACAATGCAGCATGTTTCCCATGGCTACTCAAGCTATTAAAAGGTTAGTTCAAGACTGTAGGCAGTGAAATCATACCACCACTATAATTGCCTTGTGGGAGCAATAATTCTGGGTGGTCTGTAACACTACAACTCCCGGCCTCCTAGATAGTATGACCATGTTGTCAAGAAGAGCCTATCTAGGGGTGTAACCAGGCTGAGGCTTTTTGACCTCATAGATAAATAGGTTTTGTTGAAAGCCATTCTATTATTTTTCAGATTAGCTTGGACTTGTGTTTGGCTCATTCTCTGCCACGGGGGTGGGGAGGGAGAGAGGCCTTGAGATATCCAATAAATGTTTATCCAGCTGCAGTAGCTTGATTCTTAAAGCATAACTGTCAACATCTCCGCTCCCTCATGCAAATCTAAATTTGTAAACAATCCTAATAATTCCTCCTTGCTGTTGTTCATTTTAGTTTTACATTCCTCACTGAACAGCTACAGTACTTGAAGCAAAGAGAGCAACACTAGTCCATCATGTGCTGACTGCGGTGGAAAAAAAGTTGTACTAAACCATTGGGCTCCCAGAACAGACTGTTCAATGCTAATTTTAAATCTTAAAAAACAGTGCCAGTCTGACATCAGTGGAGTATTTTTTCATATTTTTTAAATAATCAAGAGCAACTGTGTTGCTTTTTTTTTTTTCTAACATTTGATTTAGCTCCTGTTCCCTTGTGTAAATAGCCTTAGAACATTTTTATTTTTTTTAACTATATAAACAGAATTGCACTTCGCAGGCATTTTCCTACCAGCACAATTCATAAAATAAAATTTATCTAATTTGTCCAGAGTCTGTTTTTCCCAGCTCTACTGTGCTGGAGCAGAGGGCCAGTTAAGTCTACTTCCAAAGGATATCCACTCAGATCTCTGTATCAGGAGCAAGTCAAATGTTACAATTTTTCCTTTTTCATTAAAAAAAAAAAAAAATCCTGGAGGACATTCCATTTCATTCCAGCCACAGTAAAGAGCTCTTTCCAGCATTTATGTAGTTTCAGCAAAGGCCTGATCTTGCAAGTATTTATGCAGAGTCTTAATGGGGAGTAGCTTTGAAGAAATTAATGAGCTTAATCATCTGCCAAGACTAGTCTTGCACATAAACATTTGTAGCACAAGGGACTAATAACCTCAAAATTATAGAGACAATTCTCTTCAAATGTAACTTTTTAAAGGTCTTGTTAAGATGTTAAGACAAATAGTTCTTTGAGCAGCAAAATAAAGTATTATTTCTCATAGATAATAAGTCTCAAAGATTGAAGTCCTCAGAGGATATTCTAATGAATTCAGCTTTTCCCCAGAAGAAGTCAAAGTTCCCTTCCACTTTCTCCCCAGCTATTTTCACATCACTTTAAGAACAACCAAATTTGGTTAGAAGTTGGCCCAAAATTCAGAAGTTATAAAGGGACTGATAAAGCAATGGCATAAACCCTGTTTCTGTCATGATTTCTTTAGCAAAAGCCTTAATAATGCTCATGGAAGTCTAAAAAAATCCCAAAACCCCCCACCACTCCCCCCCTCCCCCCCCCCCCCCAATAAAAAATCCCCCACAATAGCAGTGCTAGACCTTATCAAACTCACAGTTACAACAGGCGTGTCTCGTTTGTATATATTGAATTGGCAGATAATATGCTAAAAAGAATGTGTAAGCACAGGAAGTCAGTCCAAACTTCATTCTGGGCTTCCTATCTACAGTTTTAACTCTCAGCATTGACGCAGCCTTCATATTACTTCCTCAGCTCAAGGTTGAACTGCGCATTTCCTCACTCTGGCTCAGCTTGCCAGCAACTGCAATGAATGTCATACGCAACTCCACCGCTTTCACATTACTCCGTATTTCACAGGGAGCCTGCGGGCAAACAGCTCTGCTGTGTGTCAGGCTACCTTCAGCTCCCGGGGGTAGGTGGGAACATGAAATATAGATCCCTATCCTCATTTTCACCACCATTTCTTTCTCTCTTCTGAGATGTGCTGATGAGGCAGTTTCACTAGTTTAACTCTTTCCCCCTGCCTCCCCACCACCCCTCTTACTGTCAGAGCTTAGAGTCTTCCCCATTTAATCTGGACCAAATTTTGGTCCGTCTGGCTGCAAAGCAGTCCCCTCTCTAGAGCCCTGGAGGTCCTACACCCTCAGGTGGCTTCTCATACCTCACCCCAGCACAGACACAATGACATCTTACTGTCCCAAGTTGTTCTACATACTGGTATTTCCAAAATTTGCCATCTGACTGAAACTGCACAATCTTAACAGTAAATACTGTATTCCCAAAGATGCCAGAATTAACATGGATCACTGCTGAGGGTCACAACTCCTCTTTCCCTTCTAAACAACTAAGGACCCACTGAGCACCAGACACTGAAACTCAGCCCAGATCCACCAGATGAGTGGAGATGAGGAATCAGGAATAAGTCTTCTGGGAATCAGAGGAGGGGTATTACACCCTGCTCCTGGACTCAGTGGGCTGATATTAAAGGTGGAACATGATATGAAAAAGAGGTGATCCTCAACCTACCAGGTAATATTATTGTCATGATTTAACCCCAGCCAACAATTAAGTACCACACAGCCGCTCACTCACCTCCCTCCTCCTTCAGTAGAGGAGGAAACTCGTGGGTTGAGATAAGAACAATTTCATAACTGAATATGAATTAACAAAATTGTGATACTAACCATACTATAAATACTAATAATACTAACAATGCCAAAAATACTAATATCGCTGCTAATAATATGTAATGAAAATAATGCTACCACTAATAATAATAATATATAAGGAAAATAATGAAAAATGAAACCAATGATATAACCACTCACCACCTGCTGAACGATGCCCAGCCAGGTCTGAAATAGCAAGAGCCAGAGCAAGCCCCAGTGAGCCAGAGAGAGCCCAAGCCAACCCATGACCCCCAGCCCACTTCCCCAGCTTATAGACTGAGCATGATGTTTCATGGAACGAAATGTCCCTTTGGACAGTCTGGGTCAGCTGTCCGGACTGTGTCCCCTCCCGGCTTCTTGTAGGGAAGAAGCTGGGAACACGGGGACAGGAAAAGAAACTGAAAAAGTCCTTGACTGGGCATAAACATTCCTTCGCAACAACCGAAACCATTAGTGAGTTATCAATATTCTGCTCAGCACAAATCCAACCCTTAAGTGACTGTGAAAAAAATCATCTCAACTAAAATCAGCACAATTAGTCATGCCTGCATGACTCTGATGAGGACTGCATACATGCCCGAGGGTCAGTGTTGGCACACAGATGTGGCCCTTGTGATCTGCCCCCTTTTCCATTTGCAGAACATGAAGCCCCATGGAGCAGCTTCTGATGGACTCCACAAGAGAGGAAGGGAGGGTATTACAGAGGTTACAGCTTCTCCAAGTCCAAGATTGTCAGAAAAGAACCTGAAGCTCATCTGTTTACTCAGATACACAAATCTGCACCATTCACTCTACCAAGAAGTATTTTATCTCTCATTCTTGTCCCTGAATTTCTTTATTGTTGACACTAATATGAAAAGGAATTGAAATTAGTTCTAATGTGCAAAGCTTTCAAATTATTGTGTCCTGTTGCATCTTCATATTCTGTTGATCTGGCCTAATTTTCTGGCAGTATTAATCTGGCAAAACTCACACATGGCACACCATTCAAGTCATTTTTGTAAGACTTCATAAGCACTTTGGGTGTGCTTTGTAAATGCAGAGTAGTACATACAGATTTATAAAAAGGCATTAAAAAAGGCAGAATCTTGAAACAGAGATTAAGCACATCATCATTTTCAGACCCACTTTGGCAAGCATTAGGTGCCGTCTTTATGGCTCGTGCTTCGTATCTCCTGAGCAGCAATATCTTCAAAGAATTCCATCAAGTCAGTGAGCCGTGACCTCCACTTCCTGATGCCGTGTCAGCCCACTGTAATCAAGCTAGGCTTTTCTGAGTAGTCTCCCATTTGATCTCTGAAAAGTTTATTTCTAGGACTTTCCCGCCAACAGACGTCAGTCTCAGTGGGCTGGCACATGCAGGTGGTTCCCTGAACAATTAGAGCGAAGGCAGTGCCTGGGCACACACGAGGCTGCAGGCAGCTACTCCCAACCGAACCACCTTGGCAAAACACTTCCTGAAGATGCCCCATTCCCCTCCATGTGCACCTTCCTGCTCCTGGGCAGGGGTGGATATTGCCCAAAGATGGACAGGTAGGAACGGTTAGCCCTTGCTGCTTGTGACTTGGAGCATGTACCTGGCACCCAGCAAGGTTATGAAATGAGCAGGGAACAGCAGCAGCCTAATAAATCTTCATGATCTTGAATGTGTGTCCTGGTCTGCATTCCACAACTGAGTGCTTATTTAGAAAAAAATAAGCAAAAATAACAGAGCTCAGTGACACCCGGACAGCCAGGTGGCACTCATTTTCTATCCCAAAAGGTTGATTCCTTGGTCAACCAAATATTCATATATTAAAGACAAATCCAAAATAAGGGTTGTAGTTCTTTTGGGAAAACTCAGCCCAGTTTCAAAAAACTAATTCTTAGAATTTTTAGAATTTCTTCTTAGAAGAACTCTTCTTAGAAGAATGCTAGGAATTCTTATAGTATGGTTTGTGTTTTAAAGGTCATCGTCTGCAACTCCCTGCAGTGAGCAGGTCGCTCAGAGCCCCGTCCAACCTGACTTGGACTGTTTCCAGGGATGGGGCATCCACCACTTCTCTGGGCAACCTGTGCCAGTGTCTCATCATCCCTCATCATAAAAACTTTCTTCCTTCTATCTAGTCTAAATGTGCCCTCTTTTAGTTTAAAACCATTACCCCTTGCCCTGTTGCTACAGGCCCTGTTAAGAAGTCTGTCCCCACCTTCCTTACAAGCCCCCTTTGCACATTGAAAGGCTGCAATAAGGTCTCCTGGGAGCCTTCTCTAAGCCCTCTTACAAGGCAGGTGTTTCTGCTGAAAACATCTTAATTGTCATTAATGCAGCTACATAAAATCAGAGTTTCTACATTTTAAAGAAAATTCTGATGGTTGTTTCCAGTAGGAAACAAAAACTGTCAAGGTTCTTACAAATGGGAAGTTCTGGGTGAAAATTTGGTTTTATTCTGATGTTTTGATAAAAAACATTTTGATTTGTTTATATTCAGTGCCAACGCAACTGAATCTGATAGGACACATCACTATGCATTCTTCCTAGGAAGTGATGCAAAAGCATGTTCGGTAACAAGAAAAAAACCTTTAAAATGAAAGTATTTTGACAATAAATAGTGTTTCTAAAGTTATATTCTTCTGAAGGGAAGGATTTATTTTCCTGGAAAGTTCTGCTAATGTATAAGCTCATGTGGGGGTAAAATTCTAGTAAGTAGTACAGAATATGAGATTTCTTAAAATGTTTTTCTATTTAGGAATTGGTAAATCAGCTACATCTCATCTTCAGAGTAAATCTGTAGTGTCAGAGATGGACAAAGGTCCCTTAACATCAGTGAGAATACTTGAGCTGTGCATAGATGAATTCTCTACCTTCAATCATTTTTCAAGTTCTGATTATTTTTGAAAGCTTTCAAGCCACCGAGTTGGCCTGCCCCATTCTGCATCATTAGGAGCCCATGCTAGGGCCGTACATTACTCTCATCCTTTGTAACAGCCATTTAAGACAGAACAGATCATGTTGTTCTACCTCAGAGACAAAGGTCCAGCCGTAGCCTACGTGGCTGTGTGCAATGATGCAATTAAAACCACCCCATTTTCTGCAGTCAACGAAGAACCAGCGAGGCTAGTATCAGCTCCAGTTGCCTCTGACTCTTTAGGCAACAGGCACCCTTCCACCAAACAAATCGAGGGGTGGGGGTGGATTCAAGTTACGGCTCTAATCCACAGTGAGGGCACTGACCTCCTCCTGCCTCCTGCTTCTGTCCCAGGAGGGTGTAACGCACAAGCTCCGGCTCACTTGAAAACTTGCCAGGCGGTAGTTGTTCAGCCTGATCGAGGAACACGGCAACATCACAGGGCAACAGGCACACTGGAACATTTATCTATCGAATGAAGCTGCAAAACAGAGGAGATTGTGTTCGTTTGCTTAACGTGAAGTTTCGAACTGGCCTCTAGTCTGAGCTATTTAAAAAACCCAGTTCTCTGGATTTCAAATAATAATTCAAACGAGGAGATTCATACAGAGGGATGAAAACCATTCACATGCCATTAGCTCTTCTCCCTCCATCGCTCTGCCTGCAGAGAATTAAATGAGGGGAAGTGAGGGATGAAGGGGACAGGAAGAGCCAGGGTACAGTACCACTGCAGATTTTTTTTAAACCTAAGTTCTTACCAAGCAACTCCACTGCAATGCTCCTGTTATACTAGAAGTATGGACTCGCCAAAAACCAAACAAAAGCTGCATGGCTGTGTTTGTCCCTGGAAAAAAAGGAACGCTTTTCTTGCCCTACAAATTTTGCCCTTATACCTTCCCTTGCCTTTATTTTCATTATAATCTTTGTCTCCCTACAATGTCTGAGATTTCTTTTTAATCTTTCAATTACTTCCCAATATCTATTGTCCCAACTCTCTACACTTCTCCTGCTTTACATGCAACCCATGTCCTGCAAGCATGTGATGGAGGCCAAATACCAGGCTTCTTGGCACAAGCTAGTACTTTACACCTATTCACAAAGAGAAAACATTCCTCTTTTCTTAAGGAAAAAGAAAAAATAAAAAGGGGGAGCAGAGCTTCACCGAGTACTCATAGCAAAGAGGTGAAGTAATGTTTACACTCACCCTTTCTAAAGCATGTCTGGTCCTTTAATAACAACCTGTCAAAATTAAGAGCAGCCTCCAATACAGTGAATCGATTATTATTAATTATTATGCATGCTGTAGTGATTTCCTTGGTCCTGTAACTGTGTCTATCATGCCAGCTGCTTTATATCCACAGAACAAGAGGATTTCTGCACGCAAGGTACAGCCAGGCGCAGGAGGCAGCTGTACCCAGACTGGCCTGATGTCCACAGCCGTGAGTGTGGCACAGCAGCACCTGCAAGGCTCTTGGAGTCCTCCAGAAGGTTATTCCCAGACCCAAACCCCCAGAGCTGCCAAGGGAAGAACGGAGCAGTCAGCGCACACCGCCAAGGCCAGTCTTGGAGAAAGGGTCTCCAGCAGGGAAGGTCAGATGGGCAACAGTGGCTCTGGGCCAGCCGGGAGGGTGTGACACCAAGCACAGAGCTGTGGAGACGTATTTGTTTCAACTAACAAGTAAGGTTGGGACCCTCCACCCTTGACTGTTGGGTCCAGACCTCCTCCTTCAGACACTGACCCGGACGCTGTGCCCTGTGGAGAGCAGAGCAACACAGGTCCCCCTCCGCCACCCTGGCCAGCGGGCAGCCCTCCAGAGAGAGGAGGCTGGTAAGCTCAGTCCCAGAAGCAGCACTGCGCAGAGCAGCATGGAGCAGCCCAGCCAGGAGTCAGCTTGGCACGCAACAGGGAACAGTTTCTTCCTCTATCCTACTCCACCAAAGAAGATTCCATAATCAACACACCAGAGTCACGGCAGAGGAAGATCTTTGACCCAAAGCAAGAGGGTTTTTACTGTCCAAGCACCCTTTTGTTTCAGAATTGCTTCTTGTGAAAGAATTAGTTACCTCCTATCACATCATGGGCTATACTTAGGAGACAGTAAACACTGTGTTATTCCTCAAGTTTTAACAGATTATTTTTGAATTTGCACCAAATTCTCATTACCATCTTAATATTTTATCATGCTTTTTAAAATCAGTTACTTGGCACACGTAAACCTGGTTAAGGCCTCCCATGGAAACGGGCACCGTCAGCTCACCGATTGCACAGCTAAGGACAATGTGCTCTAGGCACAATGGAAAACAACCTAATAAGTGCAAAATTTTTCAGTTAGGAAATCTAAAGTAGAAATATTTACCAGCCCTTATTTGTCCTTTTTCAGCTCTGAATTTTCAAGCCACTAGGTCAACAAAAATGGTAAAATATTATATGGTCTTCTTCTCTTAGATCATAAGACAGATTCAGCCTCTTGTCCAAAGAATTTACAGTGTAATTATCAATTACATACCTTGTTTTTATTTCTTAACATCACCAAAACACATAACAGTTACCATTTTGACACAAAGCACCATCCATGAACATGGATCAGTACAGTGTATTTTTTCTATGATCAAATTAATACCCCATCAGAATAATTCCTCTTCACCTACTTCCACAAGTCTATCCTCCCTAATAAACGTCCTTCCTCATGGACACCCAGACCAACAGGACAGCAATTTATTCTTAACAGAGAAACAAACAAACAAACAAACATACCTGGGAGCAGCAAGACCTCTGCCCAGGAAGGCGAGCCAGGAGCCAGGGGCAAAGCAAGGCAGGCAGGGACCTCCCAAGCAAGCAACACAGTCCCACAGTCTGAGCAAGCAGAGCAGGTCCAGCAGCATTAACAGGGGTCAGCCACAGTCCTGCACTCCCCAGACAAGTTTGCAGTGATGAGGCAGGCCCAAGGCCAAGCCAGGAAGCCAAGGCAAGGTCAGGATCAGCAAGACACACAGACATGTACAGGCACACTCACAGAGTAGCTGAGGCAGAGAACTGAGTTTCAATGCGGCTCCTGAACAAAGGGAGAAAGTCGCCCACAAGCTGCCTCAGAGCTTTTTTTCACAGAGCTGCCCCATATCAGAGCTGGTCTCGACCATAGCCGGGGATGGGGAAGAGGTAGCAGACCCTGCTGCCACACTCAACACCTGACATCCACCTCCTGGAGCAAAGAAGCAAGCCCATAGTTGCACAGCCCTCTCATCCTTCCCTGCTCCCTCCATCACTACAACTGTGCTTCTCAAACAACCCTCTTCTATATTGCATAGACCTTCAGTGTGAAAATTTATTAAACAGGATAGCTTTTGCATTTGTCCAGCATACCTACTGCTGGTCTTTTGAAAGCAGCGTCACTGGTGCAACAAATATGAATGTGAGTTTATCAGTTATGCTGAAGGGACTGCACTGAAGGATTCTTCTCCGTATACTCTAAGTTAGGCATATGCTCATGTTAATGGCAAATTCATCAAAGCAAGAATTAGGCCAACTGAAGTTCATGGATATTGTGGGCAAATGAAAATAGGATTAGTTACTTATATTTAAAAAATAAAGACAGCAATCATATTTAAATATGAAAGGCATATTCTTAATATCAGCCCCGTATAAAAAGAAAAAAAGTCACCCTAGTTAACATATGCAAAATGCCGTTGTATTCTCCTGTACAATAGCAAGGGCCTACGCCCCACAAACACATTGCAGTATCCGAGAAAGCCTGTGGTTACACGTTTGACTTTTACAGAAAGCACAGCCATATTCTCAAGCAACACGGAGAACAAGCCAGGTTTTACTGCTGGGTCAGGCTAACTCGGCAGGGGAAGGCGTCTCCTCCAGCATCGCCCCCAGGCAGGCGCTGGCTGAGCAGAGCTGAGAGTGGGCAATGCTCAGGTGATGCAAGCCAGCACAGCGAGGCCACAGGCACTAGCCTGGTGTCTCCATTTGCCCTTGGCAGCAAACAGAAATTCAAAACACGCTACTGGGAAGAGATTTCTGCCTACTCCTATTCTCTAGTATTGAAGGGGGGTTTTTGTTCAAAGAACACGGACTTTGTTCAAACCTGACATTTCTGCAACGCTGTACATTGTTGTGGTCTTGAAAAGAAATAGTTTAAAAGGTTAAAAGAAGAGATTCCTTGCCAACTGGGATTTATTATTATGTGTTTTTAAAAATACTGTCTGAAAGCCTGCTGATAGGCTTGTGGCTATGAGAACTGCATAGTTACTATAAACGATATGAGTGACTGTATACCGTGCACTGCTCCAGGACCGATACCAGTTTTGCCTTGCCTGCAGACCTATTTCAAATCATCCTCCCATTCAAGTTTTTGTGCCACTGCTCCCTCCTCAACAGCTCCGTGTTACCAAACTGAAAGTCAGTTGAGCACAATAAAGTAGTGAATCTAAAATATGTAGTGGATGTCAAGTGTCACAGTCACAGCAGCTTATTAGCTGACAGTCAGAAACCTCTCCTGGCTAAGCCTTTCCTCAGGATAAACTGGGAGCCTTAACTTCCCCATCGCTACATCTCGCAGTTAGATCTTTCCTGCGAGCAGTGCCGAGGACAAGAGATCGGCACAAGAGGCTGTGCCAGCCCTTCTGCTCTGAACCCACCGCTCAGATTCATGTTTCCTTTTCCTCCTGCCCAGACGAGCGTACCTGGGCAAGGGTTTGCTCTTTTCCAAACTCTTCACATGGCATTGCCCCGCTTGCAATGCAGATTTTATGTTGTTTAGCTGCTGTCTCTCAGTACAAGTTCTGGGATTTTTGACTGTGCATGTGAACTAAAAAGCCCACCAAGATTTTAAGGACAAAATGTATCGAATTACCTAAGACAATTTCAATAGATTTCAAGCAGTGGTGATACAAATTTTCTCTCAGACTAAGCTTTTGTAATTCTAGCTGGCCAGATAAGGACCACGGAGAAAGCCTTCCTGCTGTTTCCATCCTGAGAGGTGTCGGTCCATCGCGGCTCTGGAGCTGCCGCTGCACCAGTACAGCACGCTCCTGAAACTTCGGAGCAAGCACTCGTTGGAATACCTCTTCCCAAAACAAGACCCATTCCTGCAGTTTGCACATACAGATACAATGGACAAAATGGCTAATACATGCCGTGTAGCTCGAGTAAAAAACCACTGTTTGTTTGTTTCTAAATCGACCTACAGTCTGTTGGTTTACAAGCAAAACAACCTCTAGGAGCAAGTGGTTTTGTTACTACAGCTCTGTCTGCAGTCTGACCTCTGCTCGCCTAGAGCCTGTCTTTAAGAGAACAATAAAAGCCTTCTGCAATCACCATTGCAGGGCGAGAACTCAAATTCAGTTGAATAGTATGGAAGTTTGCATTCTTGAATCATATTATTCAATACACAGTGCTGACCATATTTTAAAATGCTACAGAATTGCACAGGCCAGACCAGACAGCTAAAGTAGTCGCAGCTGAAATTCTTTATGTTGTCGTATGATCACCTTCCAGCTGACAAACATCTACCATCAATGTCTGCTGTGTGAAGAGGTGGCAGACTGAGAAAAACCCAGAAAAAAAGCATCACACTAGCCCAAAGGTGAAGACTTGCAAGAACAAAAATTTAGTATATAGTCTTTGTTTGCCATTCTACTCCTAAGAAAGATTTCTAGTATAAGCAAGTCAGCAGGATGTACTGATTGCTGCACGATGCTACACTTCAAAGAATGCGTGTCAGCTGGGGAAGGAGCAAGGGGTTTAATTTTTTTAGAAAAAGAGTACCTTTATTTTAGTACAAGAGTTTCTGAAAGATGATAACAGATATGTGACTGCTAATAAAAAGCCTTGGTTCAAGGGACACAGCAAAGATGACCTTATGAAAACAAAGCTATACTGAGCCCATAAACAACACCCTGCTTCTAAAGTTAACGCTGTGTAGCAAGGCTGGATGGCATTTGTCATTTTTTTCAAATCTACTTCCCTGTGCATTTGGAGAAAGAAAACCATTGGAAAAAAGCGTTAATAACATAGCCAAACACATATTTGCACTGTAACAGTAAAACAATGATTTTAAGAAATGTTATGCTTTTTTCCTCCCAAAAGGGTAAATCAAAATGTTATTTGGAAGAACAAATCTTGTGCTTCCAGGTACTGTATATACAAACACAGTTTAAAAACCATCTGTCAGTCCCTGCCAGGTATTAAGTATATATTGTCACCAGATGGTTTTGGTAAAACCAGACCCAATCTCTACACACAGCACTTACACACTCAGTACCAGCCTGGCCCCTAATGCATTTCTGTCTTTAAAGTATGAAAGCGCTTTGATAGGCATTTTGTGCACAGGGAAGAGGATGGCTAAGACATTCACCGCCATGGGGGTAGCGGTCCCACATTCCAGCTAGTACCATAACCACCTGGTCTGCTTTTCCACATAGAAACACCACAGCATTGTTGTCACTACAGTTCATTATAACTAGTCCACTTGTCACTACCAGCCTCACAGGGCATGATTTCTATCCAGTCTGTGTGAATTAACCTTTCCTGTGAAGTTGCAGGTCCAGCACTCTCTCATACAGAAACAACTATCCTGGAATATATGCTCTGCTGTAAACCTCCTGTCATGAAGACCCCCTAGCTCCCTGGCACAGCAACACCATGAGCAAAGCTCATGCCTCATGGGCATCCACACAAGAGAAGTACTCTAAAATGAGTTTTCCTGAGTGACTCCCACCAAGCAAGACAAAGCCACTGACGAGCTCCTACTATCAATGAAAACTCGTGCGTGGTAAAGAACTCAAGGCTGGCCTGACTTCAGCACGGAAGTGCACACGTATACCCATCACCAGGGGCATGCATGTTGATGTTGCTGTTCTCTCAAGCGCTTTTGAAGATGCAGTCTGTTTACTGCTATGGAAAGATAAGTTTCTTTAGAGCTCCCTCTATTGTAAAAGAGAAGAAAAAAAATTAATTCTCAAAGCAATTTACCCAAGGACTGATCATTTTTCTGCAGCAGAGGAAAACAAATTCTAAGAAATGTAAAAGAGTTAAATTAAATTATCTCAGGAGTTAGTAACCACAAGGGAATATGTAATTTTTATGTTAATAAAAGAAAGAGGGAGAGATCTGAAGCTCTGAGAGTTGGTTTGTTTGGGTTTTATTTTTAAGTTTAGAAAACTGCAGTAGGGATGTCAGAGGCACTTCAGCAGCTGTTTGAACAACCCTCTTTCCAGAATTTAAAAATAACCCCTTTTCTCAGTGGCAGACTCTGACCATACTGGAATAAGTTCAGCTTTGGTATTCCTTTCATTTTTGGGCAATACAGTAGGGATGAATATGACCCCACTTTTGACACCGATGGCTAACTCAGACTAACAATTTGAGTGAACAAAGAGTGAGCAAAGTCCTGAGAACAGTACAAGTATGACCAATGAGTGTGTGGAAGTGGACGGAGTCAGCCAAACCAGAACAACATGACGAAGCCTGAGTTGTGATAGAAACTGATGGGAGATTTTAAAATCATAGAATCACAGAATGGTTTGGGTTGGAAAAGATCTTAAAGACCATCCAGTTCCAACCCCCCTGCCAGGGGCAGGGACACCTTCCACTAGACCAGGTTGCTCCAAGCCTCATCCAGCCTGGTCTTGGACACTTCCAGGGATGGGGCATCCACAATTTCTCTGTGCAACCTAAACAAAAGGACCACAAGATACCTAATTCTCTAATAAAGGCAATAGACCAGAGACATCACCTTGAATGTGAAAGTAGCTAGGGCATACCTAGCACTACAGAATAAAAAGTCAACCGAATTGGAAGAGATTTACTGTGTAATATACATTGATACATGACATTTTTAACCTTGGATGTTAAAAACAAAGAAGTAATTTTATGTGGATTTATGCCATACATGGAGATTGACCATTTTGCTCACTCAAGCGTACCTCCTGTGTCAGCCTGTTAAGGTTTCGCAAGCATGTAAGGAAACCCAGTTCAACTGTGCTCAGCTCGTTTCTCCCTCTGCTCATCAGGAAGGCTTCCCTACCAAGTAGAGTATTGCACCTACCCCATCCCAAATACTGCCTTCCACCCACTTTCTCTTCAGAAAAAAGGAAGACCAAGAGTATCACCACTTTTCCTACCTACCTCATATCTCTCTCTGAATCACAGAAGGGTTTGGGTTGGAAGGGACCTTAAAGATCACCCAGCTCCAACACCTTGCCATGGGCAGGTACACCCTCCACTGGAAAATGCTTTTCCCTTTTTTTTTTTCTGGAGAAAAAAAGACATGCTTTTTCTACATCCAAAAGCCGCCTAGGACAGCCAAGGTCTGGCAACAGCTCCTACCGCACTCCCGAACCAGGCACACACACAGACTGAACACCGCCATGTACCCATACAGAACTTCAAGGTAGCTGTTCCAGCTGAACTTAACGTCTGATGAACTGTTGTAACAGTTATGACCCAGATTTATGAAGCTAAAAGGGGGAACTGAGAGATACTATCACTCACTACTACCTCATGGCCACAACAAAATAAATGTGAAGGCATGGCAGAAAACCTGTGTGACGCCATGGAGTGGCATTGCCACCCCAGCGCTGCACCACCCGTTTCCACCACACCAGAGACATTGCACTTAAGATTTGAACCCTACAAGCACGGACCTAAAGGGTTGTCTGGTATGGGTGTCCTCAAGCACACTCCCTGTTCACAGGCCACTTTTTCATTCCCCTTCCACCACAAGCTCAGGGTTCAAACACTCCCTACTCATCCACTCAATCACCGTACTTTTCATTCTCTGACTAGAGACCATTAGCCCAGACCCACTCTCGCCTTGGGAAACACTGGGGGCAGAGTCCCAAGAACTGGGGAAATGGGCAGCTGGGACCACATGAAAAGAAAAAGCAAAAGGCCAAAATAGAAGTAGTCTCTAATTCCCCACAAAGGATGACTCTGGAGACTACAGTGTCTCTTCCAGCTGCCTGAGCCTCATGTGGTGGCCTGAGAGGCTGCGAGTGCCCCTCTCAGCAGTGGTGCATCGCCACTGCCACCCTACACACCAGGGAAAGCGAAGAGAAACCCCGTGGGGCCAAATCTGACTGGAAAAGCAGCATTAACATTTCTGGTATCCCCAGGGTAATGCAAGCGTGTTTTTAACAGGGAAAGAATTAGCACATCAGAGCGCACAGTGCCAATCAGCATTCAGGTGCTGCTTGGTTTTAAACAGGACTCCAATAACTTTATATAGCAAGAGTCCCATCTCCAAAAGCCACCCCCGTGGCTTTTGTTATAGGGACATTTGTATATATGTTATAGGGACATTTGCAAGGGTGTAAACAAGCCAGTCCAGCCTTTACTCTGAAAGCAGCTCGTGCACCAGGTTCCACCACTGCTGTGAAATTTGGATGCCGCTGCATCACTGCAGCTGATGTATTTCAGTGCACCCCTGTAAACTTAGGTGAAAGACACAGGAAACGAAGGGAATGCAAACATTGTGGAGAGGGTTGAGATTTTTTCTCTTTGCCTTGGGAGAAACACAAATAGCTGAAGGCTGGAGGTCACTGGAGCCCCCCAGCAAGTCTGTGTAATAATAGACTGCATTCTCCAGGTCTGCAGGTGATAAGCTATCGTTTTTCAGAAATATTTTGTATACCTCCTGCTGAGTTTTTCTGGTGTTCAAGGGACAGATCAATATTTGGTATTTTCACTGTGCTTGAGGTGCTATTGTTCTTTGTATCTGAAAACAGAGTAACTGTTCAGATGTTTATAAAGGTAGCCAGGGCAGCATCAGAAGGAATGTGAACCAGAAAGATCCTAAAGTATATTAAAACAAGTAAAAAAAAAAAACCAAAACTTCAGACTCAGGTCAGTACAAAGGTTTCTACCAAATCAAAGAAACAATATAATGTTTCTTGGGCAACACACAGAGCAACACACACACAGGGTGTGTGTCAAGTGGCCACAACCAAAAGCCACTGTGTCCCTCAGTGAAATTATATCTAAAAATCGGAATACTCAAGTGAAACCAAAACAAAGACCATAAATAGGGGGTGTTTGTGTCTTCAGACAGCACTATTAGAATGGTGTTTTTTATATATTAAAGAACAAGCGTATTAGAAAGGCTTACATATTTCCCATGTTATAGCTACGGGACTTTGGGAGCTTCTCTCACTTTTGAATGAATAAGGCTAAGTCAGATAACAGATCTATGTATATGAGGTGTGTTTAGGTGGAGTAGAGAGAAGACCAACCACGCTTATGTGAGATATCAGAAAATCAAAATAATTCCCAGTTTTGTAGGATTTTTTTCTCTATAAACCCCAAACCAACCCAATTGCTTAATTGTTTACTTTCTCAAATTCTGTGTTACTTAAAGAAATTTCAATCTACAAACGTTCATTCTTTCTGTATCTGTTTCGGTCTGTCTTTAACCCCTCAGCACCAGGATGCACCACTCCAGAGTAAGCAGCTGAAATGGACGTCAAGGTACTTCTTTGGTGTGACTCTCTATTTAAAGGGAAAGCCTACTCCTCTGATATACATACCCGGCGTTAATGACAACAGACAGCCGCTTACCTTACAGATCCCAAATCCACCTTCTTAGTTAGGCCTGTATCTCAGGAAATCCTCTCTTTCTGCTTCTTCCCAGAACCTCTTCCCTACCCTCTTACCCTTTTTCCTGTGCTCTGCACACCCTCCCAGCTGCAGCTCAGCACGCCTTGAGCCCTGCATGTTTTCTACCACTCCCCGATAAACTCTCCAGCAACCCCGCAGCTTGACTTCAGCTCATCCTATTGCCTCCAGCTCCCTAGTGCTTCCTGCTATGACTCTAGGAAAGGCCTTGCATTTATTTTTCTGCTCGCTGTGAAAGAAAGCATTTACCCTGCTTCCCAGCATTAACACAGCCTATGATTGCCCACATATCAAACAGCAGTGGTTGCTATAGTCCTAAGGATACAAGGACAGAATTAAACTAAATGGAAAAAACAGGATTCACAAAGTGTCTGTAGGCTGACTGCTCCATCACCATTCCCTGCGTGCCCTCTGCAAGCACTCAGAATCAGACCCTGGCTGTAGACACACGTTTGCAGCTGTACCAGGGAAGGAAAACAGCCACCTGCCAGCCTGCTCCAGGCTCATTGTTATCTTACTCCATACTACAATTTGTTCACTTGCTGTTGGGAAAAGCACCCACGTTTTCATTAACGTAAAGTTAATGAAGCCGCATTGTTGGAAAAAAACCAACGAAAACCCAAGAAAAGCAAGGGGTTCTGCACATCCCGGGCCAGTCATCGAACCACGGTGTACTGTCTGGGCATTCTACAGACAAAAATGACACCAAAAATGTTATGGTTTCTTTACTAGTGTGTAGTTGTTACAGCAGCAATGCTATCACCTTGTCGGTCAGCAGCTACCACTCAGCCTCACAGTTCCACATGGCATAGATAACAATCTCCCCTTGGCTCTAGTCAGCTGCAGCTTAAGCTGTTTTAGAGATGTGGCAGGACTACATATGAAATATAACCATATATAAAAATGGTTACAGGCCTCAGGTCTGAGGACTATAGCAAGTATGTAGCAGTACAGGTCTGTCTTCAGTCTCAGGATCCAGTCTAGCTCAGTCTCCTGTCTCCTAGGCACCCTGTTCATTGTGGTACAGCAGGAAAGAAGCTAAAACCTGCTTTCTGAAGAGTACAGACTCAAATGGATGGTCAGCAGAGAAGGTACTATGTATGGTTTTAGATACTGCCCTCATTGCAGCAGTTTTGCATCATCTCATCCTTTTTTCTATCTACTTTCAGCTCTTAAAACATACAGCAGCATTGCATAATCCTATCTTTTTTTTGCTGTCTACTTTCAGCTCTGTTGCATACGGAAACGCAAGGGTAAAACAAGGGATTACATAGTTTATCAAAGGCTGCAGCATAGCAGTAACCCAACCTGGTCACGCCACAGTCCCTTAAGGACTAGGGTCTCTGGGGCTTCCTGGCTTGACCCTGCGCCCGGTGTAAGAGCTACAGCGAGTCAGTGAAGAGTGCAGAATAAGGCCCCTCAGTTAGGCTGCCTAGATCTGCATTATGTGGCATGGGCCTCTCTGGAGGAAACCAGTATTTTTTCTCTTGAGGTCTTAAACAATAGTGTTTAAGACAAGCTTACAGTCTCATTAGGGTAAATTACCCAGTACTGAGCTCCCTGTTTCTATGATTAGATGGTTATTGGGATACAACTGAATTAGTTTAAGGGCTTACCCAATCTCCAGATCACTAGGTGGGAACACTGGATAAAAGCAAAGATGATACATTGCTGCTGCATATTCTGTTGGTGTAAACCCTGAAAAAATACCATGGTCCTGATCACCTTAAGTCAAGAAGGAAATTTTAAAAAAGAGAGGAGATTCAGAAGGCGTTATGAGACCATGTCAAGTACCAATACAAGAGACCAAGTGAGGGGCTGAGGGAGGCTGGTCTGCTTAGTTTGTTGTTGTCTGCTTTGAACATGCTGTTTTGCTCTTAAGGAGATTGTGCTCCTTGCACCATATTTGTGCTGTATTCTTGTTGTCCAAAATAGGCCATGAAACTGTATGTATTTCTCCCTTTCACATATAACTTGACTTGTTTAGGACTTGTGGTGGAAGAAGGAAAATTGATGCCTTTTCCCTGAAGTAGCAAACACTGGCTGTAGCCAGGGTATTCATGCTCTTTATGGAATTAAACATCTTTGATGCACAGGGTTAGGCAAAACCAGGAAAGCGTTTAATTCAGATCAGATTGTTAAGGAACATGACAATAATTGTTTTGTCTTCTGGTGTACTGCAGTGCATAGTTTGCTTTCCAGATAATCTGGGAATGTCACTTAACAAGTTCCATGTTAATGAGAGGATCTAAGAGCAGAATGAAGCTCTTACTCACTCCAGATCTCTTCCAGTGGGACATGGCAGTTTGTCTTTTGATCTTTTACATAAGATTAATCGTTTTAACTTTGTTAAAGGGTGTGTTTTGCAACCTGTGGTTTGTAGAAGCATGTGGAGTGAAGACCATTCTGGACTTTCCAGACATAGCTACGACATGGTGGCAGCAGGCAAGGCTTGATGAAAAGGTGATTCCTTCTCATCTCATGGCCCTACCTACATGAGCAGAACAGAATTGTGATGTTCACTGTGATAGCAAGTCCTCTGGGGGTTTTGAGCAAGCTGTCTAATTTCACCCCTATTGTTTCTGCATCCAGTCAGGTCAAAAGAAAATAGAGCTCCTTTACTCCACGACAGAGGGTGGGATCAGCTAACACTAGTAAAGCTCCTGAAGATGGTACATGTTGGGTAATGAAGATACAGGCACAGAATTTGATTCTCATAAAGGGAGTTCCCTTTGCAGTGCTGTGAGAAACACAAAGAAATCCTGTTTTGACTAGTTAATTGAGCAAACATTCCATCTTGCCCTAAAATATGCTTGCTATGCTTTTTTAGATTTTTTTTTTTTGGAAGTATATCACCCCTTAGCATGTTCATGTCTCCACCAGTCTGAAGAGCAACTCTCTGTTCCAGCCCCTGGGGCTCACCTGCTGTTCCCCCACTCCTGTCAAGTTGGATTTCATTAAAGAGCATGTTGGTTACAGCAAATTGTTTCATGCACTGGGAACGGGAAGACTTGCATATTTACCACCAGATGGGTTGTGAGATTGGTTGTGCTGTCCACTCCCCCACCAAGCTTCTACCTCTCTTAGCTGTTCTCTGTGGTGCTGTTGATGGCACGCTGTCAGCCTTGCCTTTGCTTGCCCACCTCTCCCAGAAACGCTGGCTGAGTGCTTTTCCACTGGGTGGAAGCTGTGCCAGACAGCCCTTCTGCCCTCCTCCATACAAAATCCAAGTTTCTCCCACCCCTAACAAAACTCCTCACAAGCCCTCCCTCATCTCCCAGATGCCCTGAATTCTCATCTTCTCCTCTCTGTGCTTTTCCATTATACACCAGCCCCCTTCACCAGCTCCCTGGCCTGGCCCCTCAGCCTCCTGTCCCCATGCCGTGCCACCCCGTGCCTGCGTTCCCGGCACCCTCCCCGCAGCACTATGTCCCAGCAGACACGCCAGGCCTGGACTGCGTCACCGGGCTCTCTCTGTTTTCTGTACTGTGCTCTTGATGTGTTTTCAGCCTGATGCAAAGCTCATTCAACCAACAGAAAGAGCTGCTTTGACTTTAATGCATTTCAAATGAAGACTTTAGAGTACGTCTCCACAGCAGCACAGAAATAACAAGAGTGTTGTGTAGAGATACCCAGCCAGCTTTAAACTAATTAGGTTGGATCCCAATAACCATCTCATCATAGAAACAGGGAGCTCAGTACTGGGTAATTTACCCTAATGAGACTGTAAGCTTGTCAAAGGAGAAAGCCTGTGTTTTTCGCTTTAGTCCAGTTCCAATTTAACATCATATGCCCATTGCCTTTTAAGAAACACCTACTGCTATTTAAAATCTAACCGGCACATGTCAAGATAATCTCTCCTTTCGCAGTAACACAGCTCTACAGAGCAACTGCCTAAAACATTCAGTGTCTCACGGTCAGTTTTCTCCTCTGACATCTGCCTTCTGCACACTAAAAAAACATTACATGTACCTACAAAGGCAATGTTTTACAAAAAGACAGGAAATGCAGAGTACAAGAGAATATGTGATCTGTTAACTTGTTGGGGGGGGATGCTCCGCAAATCCTTTGTTCCACAGTACACACACAGACAGCTATACTTTTCCTTGTAAAAAATGTTGGTGGGTATTATTTTATCCTTTCAAAGTGCACAAACAAGACACAGAACTCTCCAGACAGAAGCATAGGGTTTCCCTTGGAAACCAGAGGTAAATCACATCTGCAATCTTCAGACACAGGAAAACCTCCTAAATTCCATGTAAGAAAAAAGCATGTGGAGTGGACAAATACAGGATGTTTCCTGTATTTCAGCATGCTTTCCAAATACCAGTTGTGCAAAACCTACAGCTTAGGCTTCACTTCAAAATGTTATTTTCTATCTTATAATTGTGTATAATTTTCTGGGGGTTTTCCCAGTTCTGATTTAAGGAAAACTGATTCTGTTATAAGTCCATACACAAGTGTTACTGTCATGCTCATTCCATCAAAATTGTCTGAAACAAGCACCCACATTTTTGAAAGGAGATGCCTGACTTCTTACAGTGCTTTGCATTCAGCAGCCACCGCTGAAGCCAAAGGTATCTCCACACTCTTGAGAACCAGCCAACATAAACAGCAGCCTAAGCATGGATTTGGGAGTCTAACTTTGGGTTTCCAGCTTTGAAAGGCATGATTTGACTTTGCTAAGTACTCCTTTAACTAAACACCATGTGTTCACCAAATGCCTTAATTCCTGAAAGCAAAGCAGAAAGGGAAAGTGCAACATTAGAGGAAGTACGAGAGCATCATCCATACGACACTGTTAGGCCTGAGATTAGCAGCTATCCCTGCAAAAATCAGATTTCCTCTGAAACAGCAGGTTGTGGGCAAAGGCAGACACAAGCATCAGTGTGCTGGCAGAAACTGGAGAGCTGTGGGCTCATGTTGCCTTGTTTGATTTTGTTACCCAAAAGCCTTCGGTGCCTTCCCAAAATTGCTTCCTTTCCTTCAGTACAAAGTCAAGGGAAAGCTCTAAACTGAGAATATTTCTGCGTTTTCCATGAGCTTTAGGAAGAGAAAGGTAAGCCTCTGGCTAGGTTGTAAACAAGTTCCCTCTCATTCACCCCCAAAAAAGTGGAGCTTGTAAGCAACTCCTAGTTATGACACCGTCCTTTAGAATTGCTCCCTTTCCTCAAGGTGAGACCTGTCACAGGTTGCCGGTGGTTTTGGAGTTCCTGCTCCTCGTCCACTACAGCCTCTCTGATCAGTGAGAGCCAAAAATCAGGAAAAGCAAAAAATGGGGTGTGTTAAAAAATGCCTACTACAACCCAAACAGTTCTTCAAACCTGTGTTTTTCCAGTCTCACCGTCCCACAGAAAATGACTCCTACGTAGGACCATGGCCAGCCTGGGACAGCAGCTATGTGACACCCAGTCAGCAGAGCCTTAAGGACACTGCCACAGCCTCAGTGCGCCCCGCCGGGTCTTCACACGCTGACCGGGTCAGGGAGGGGAGGGTTTCCCAAATGGCAGAGGCCAAATTCCGAGCTGCTCAGCTTCCTCCCCCTCGCATCTCCTCAGAGGGTTTGTGGCAGTCTTCTTGGTCTGAATGCATTTAATGCTACTACCAGGTGTACAATGATGAGAGATGTCCTACTTGTTTATAGGAAATGCACTATTTACCCTATTTTTCTAGTCTCCCTGCACAAATATCTCCATTATAACTTTGGGTTTTTACTGTGTTTCAAATATTTTTCTATGTCTTTTCTGGTACAAACAACAGCTAATAGATCCAAAGTCTGAAAAAATACAGGTTAGGTAAGAATTTTCCCATTGTTCCTTTGTTTTTTTAACTATAAAAACTCCAATTTTTTTTTTTTTCAAATTGAAAATAGTAAGGTTTTATTTTAAATTTTCTGGAGAAAACTGTTCAAATATTTCAGCAAGCTTATCCTGACAAGTGCAATCCTGCATTTTGTCAGAGCTGTACACATCTTTACAAAATTGAGACTGTTACATCTGCTTTTCAAATCCCATCCTCAAGGCACTTATGTATTTTTAAAATACAGAAATATATGCCAAAAAGATAAAATCATTTGTTTTCTATAATCCTGAATCATTCTCAAGAACTTTAATAAGTTAATGATTATCTGTCTCCATAATTACCACATTAGGCAACATGCCTCATTTCATCTAATGTTAATGTTTCTCCTTTGAGGGAGAAATGTAAGAATGATGAAATATAATTCTGATTTGCTAAGGTATTTTTTTCCCCTAGTCATACAAACATAAGATATTAGAGATCAGTTTAAATTAGCAAATGACGGTTACTCTGAATACAGCTAATGAGATCCAAATAAATACAGATAATGAAAAAATGTATATAACTGATTTTTTTTTAAGGAAAAACCCCCATATTTCCCATGAAGAGATGAACTGTATTTTTCTTAGTCAAAATGCAGTCAGTTGGCTAGTGGGCAAGGTAAGGTGTGTTATAGATCTGACAGATTCTGACAGACACACTTCCTACTCCAAGTGAATCCTAGCAAATAGAGTCCTTGACCACGGCACTGCTTTGCCCAATCAAACCATTATGCACACAAAGAAATGCATTTAAACTAGTGACTCTACGCCAACCCAAAATCCCATGTTTACGAGTGAGGTTGCAGGATCAAGAGCAGCAAAAGCAAATTTTAGTGCTGTGAATCTTAGAATCTTTTAGGTTGGAAAAGACCTTTAAGAATCATCAAGTCCAACCCTTAACCCAGCACTGCCAAGCCCACCACTAGCCATGTCCCTAAGCACCACATCCACACATCTTTTAGATACCTTCAGGGATGGTGACTCAACCACCTCTCTGGGCAGCCCGTTCCAATGCCTGAAATGTTGGTGTTCTTGCTACAATTACAGGTTTAGTAAAATTAGATTGAGTTACATAGCACAGCTTGACGAGAAATATAACTGGGGAGGACAGAAATTGCATGCATTTGATAGTTTGCTCCTGTAGAAATACAAAAATCTCTTTCAAAAGAGGGAATATGAGCCTTCTCCATTGCCAGCATTAAACCAGTAATATCTGTTGTCCTTGTAAAGCTGTCATTTATACCAGTGACATTACTGCACTATTTTGTGTCTAGCGGTAATACCGGGGCTTAAATGTACTTTGAACTATATCAACGCTTGAAGGGAGATAAACACCTGATTGAAAGAGAAAAGGCAGGATGATGAAAGCAGCACTAGCACAGCATGCCTCCAGACTGAGTTCAAACTGTGGAGAAAAAATAAAATATAACCAATCTTCCTGAAATGTATTGACATAGTGGGTCACCCCCACCTCTGGCTTGCAATTTTGACTCATTACCCGGAATTGTGTCAGCCTCTATAGACTTATCACAACCTTAATTTTGGTATCACATCAGGCTATTTGACTGCTTTACAGGTGAATGATCACCATGGCTGCAATACAAGACCACAGCCTACCCGCTGCCTCTCCCATGGTGGCCACATGGCACTTGTAGACAGGCCCTGGCACATCTGCGCCCCCTTCTCCAGCAATGCTGCGTGCTCCTAAAGCTCAAACGTTCACCAGGGCTCCTACTGCAAGGCAGGGCTGGCCAGGGCCTACCATGCCCTTCTGCACTTTCCCGGTGTTGGGGCAGACGTTGCCTCCCAACTAGCCCAGTAAATGTTGCCAATGTTTGGAAATGAGATACTCATAGAATCACCGAATGATTTGGGTTGGAAGGGACCTTAAAGATCATCCAGTTCTAACCCACCTGCCAGGGGCAGGGACACCCTCCACTAGACCAGGTTGCTCCAAGCCTCATCCAGCCTGGCCTTGGGCACTGCCAGGGATGGGGCATCCACAGCTTCTCTGGGCAACCTGTCCCAGTGCTCCCCACCCTCTCTGGGAAGAATTTCTTCCTGATATCCAACCTAAATCTCCCCGCTTTCAGTTTAAACCCATTACCCCTTGTCCTGTCACTACAGGCCCTTGTAAAAAGTAACACACACACCCCCCCCAGCTTCCTTATAGCCCCCTTCAGGTACTGGAAGGTGCTATAGGGTGTCCCCGGAGCCTTCTCTTCTCCAGGCTGAACAAGCCCAAGTCCCTCAGCCTGTCCCCATGGCAGAGGGGCTCCAGCCCTCTGAGCATCTCTGTGGCCTCCTCTGGACTTATTCCAACTGTTCAATATCCTTCTTAAGCTGAGGGCTCCACAGCTGGACACAGCACTCCAGGTGGGGTCTCACGAGAGCAGAGTAGAGGGGGAGAATCCCCTCCCTCGCCCTGCTGGCCACGCTTCTCCTCATACAGCCCAGGATCCGGTTGGCTTCCTGGGCTGCCAGCACACACGGCCGGCTCATGTTCAGCTTCTCATCCACCAGTACCCCCAGGTCCTTCTCCTCAGGGCTGCTCTTGATCCATTCTCCGCCCAGCCTGTCCTTGTGCTGGGACTGCCCTGACCCATGTGCAGGACCTTGCACTGGGCCTTGTTGAACTCCATGAGGTTGGCACGGTCCCATCTGTCCAGCCTGAGACTTGTGTGTCTCTTTGTCATCCTCTGTCCCTTCCAGCTGAGTACTACAGATTAACATGAAGAACAATCCTGAGCAAAATATGGACCAGGTGACTGAAATGTAATATTTGTGAGCTGAAAGCTAAATTTTCTTTTGCATTTTTAAATATTAATACTAATTTCAAAATTAGAATTCTTTTCCAGGTTGATATTCCCAAACATTTTTCAGAATCTTTTGAAATTCTGTAAAAATTATTCCAGGATTTTTACTTTCTACCCCAGTGTGAGCTGGGATTGCAAGGTCTTCAAGGGCAGACCTTCATAAGTTTTGCCCTTCTGTGCCTATTATCCTACTGCACACTGGCTTGTTTCATAGACTCACCAATGAAGAGGATGATGAAACTGCTCTTGCATTTGAGCAGGAGTTTTCTAGTGGGCACCCTTAGATTTTGCAGGAAGGAATAACGGAACTCAGTTAATCTTTGAGTCCCAAAACAATTTCAGAAGTCATCCCAAAACTGGCATAGAGACACTTTAGACATGTACCCCTGGTTGAGGCACATCTACATGAGGCTTCGGTGCACTGCCCCAAGCTACATGCTAAACCTTTAGCTGTACCAAGTCTTCCTTGAGATTGCTGTTGATTCTCCGATCGTTCGTTCACGTTCAACATGTCCCTCCGGCAGCGGGGTGTGAGGAAGGGCCCAGTGGGCTGGGGGCTGGCATCGCAGGAGCGGGCTCAAGCAGCAGCATGACTGCCCAGCGGGCATGGGCAGCACGTGCTGCTGCCCGCAGCTCCGCCCCAGCCCTCTCATCTCTTCCCACCCGGGATAACCAAACCTTTCCCTTAGGTAACGTATTATTAATCCACAAGTAAACTGCTGTATCTGCGTTCGGATGATAATTATTTGGTCTCGGTATGCTACCACTGAAGCCCCACATCTAATGAACCACAAAAAGACCCATTAAAGCGTCAAGCACAGGATAAATCAAACCTCCCAATGTTATTCAGTCCCAGCTTGACGCTCCTGTCATTTTTCAACCTTTTCTTAATGCTTTCTACTTTATATGAAAACACTTAGCATTTCAGAACTCTGAAAAATCCCAAGCTATCCTTTAAGACTGTTTTAGAAATGTATTAAGGACACTATTAACATGCTTTGGTTCAAAAGGAAACGAGTGCCCTGTTAAATTTAAAACCACATGAAAACTAAAGGGAAGCTAAAAGTCCAAAGTAAAGCATCTGGGACTAGACTGCAAAGCTATTTAGGTACCAGACTCCTGCTGATTTAGGAACCAACATACCTTGTAGACTAAAGCTGATTTATGATTCCCTCGGGGAATTCTGCGTTTCATCACTGCATTTTCTGTTACCATAACACTTGGTCAACATCCTCATTCCCCCCTTTGCACCTCTCCCCGAATTGTTAATCTTCATTTTGCGAAGTCCATTAAAGGACTCTCTTTTTCTTCCACTTCCTTTCATACTGTTTGACGGCCTTGAGTACCTTGAATTTCTGCTACATTCCAGTCCTGTCATACTCCTGCAATACCTGTAGGTTTACGGTGTTGTATGTATTAAAATATTACACAAATTTAACTAAATCAACTTACAACTCCAAATTTTCCTGATATGGCCATGGCCTGTTTTTCCTGCATTTCTGTAACCCAGGAATCTCTGTCCAGCTAGACTCCGCAGTGTACTGACAACTTCAGCATGTCTTAGACATTTCTGTCCACTGTTGAGATCCCCAAATCCCTATTTTTCTGCTACCCAATCACTAGTCATTTTGCTCCAATGACTGTATTTTATTGTATAACAACAGCTCCATGCAATATCTAAAGTTTAGGCAAAAATCCAGTGTTTTAACTAGACAGATAAATCTCAAAAATAATGACCTGCCGCTTCTAAATCTGAAAGCTTAGGGAAGCATATGGGGACATGTTTCCCACCTGGAGCCAAGTCTAGCAAGGGAGTCAACAGGGCCTATGTGGTTACAGAGACAGGTGTCTCTAGATGTGCCGTTACGATGGCCACACACAAGCACTTCGAGAACTTGCGGAGCCTTCAGTCTTTTTTTTCCATCTGAATACTGCATATTTCTGACTTAGAAGTAATTTTAATTAGAAATTAATTTAAATTTAATTTAATTAATTACCAGTCATGACAAGTAACGGACTGGCAGCCCAGGACACTCCATGGAATGTGACCAAATACAAAAAAGGAGAAAAGTTCAAAAATCAAACCTGGTTATCTTCTGTTGGGTTAACATTCTCAGCTGTTGGGTTAAGAGCGCTGCGCCCCCAGGGTCATCTCTCCTGAAACGGTGTCCTGACTGCATCCTGAAGTCATCCTGACCTCGTCCCCAACAGCAGCCCCTCATACAATCTGCCATGTGGCTTTTAATCAGGAACCCTAGATAGGGCATGTGCACTAGCAGCAAACAACAGTGCAGCATGTGAGGGTTTGGCTTAAAGCCCCGAGCACCAGGAGAAAGCAGATCTGCTCAGCCGCAGCTCAGGCACTGAAACAGAATGCTTTTTCCCACTGGTGCACATTAGTCAAACCCAGTGCTCTTTCCAACATCGCTTGGAGGCTCACAAACTTTCCGCTTTCTCCTAAACGCAAACTAACCTTCTCTTCCCATTTATTTTACTGTGCCCCGGTAAGTTCAGGTAACTTTATTTTACTGAATATTTTCCGTTGGTTTTGTAGAGTCATCACGCATTTGCATAACTGACTGCAAGACAAAAGTAGCAAAATACGATAAAAATACATTTCTCTAATGAAGTATGATTAGTAGCTCTGTTGTAGTGACAAGCAAGGGGCTGAGCACAGCTCTTTCTGCCACAGCCGTACCAAGACCTGCTGTTTTGATTTAACATGTCTGGATAAAAAAAAAAGGCAACTATTGCTTGCACCATGACGATTAACATATCTGACCATCTGAGTGCCCTTCTGCATTAGGGCAGCAGAAACCCCCTGTGCTGCGTGCGTGCTTGTGTAGAGGAGGAAGCTAACGCTACTAGTCTTCCTGTTTGTGGAACAAAACAGCTACTATTGCTTTGGACCCAATCCTGCACCTTTTTCTGAAAACATCCTTTCAGACAGAGGAGTTTGCCTGCTTAATGGATTAACACAAACCTCTCGTGCGCTTGTTGTTTTCCACTTGTGAAGGTATATGGGGAGATCAAGCTGTGTGCAACCGCAGAATCACCTACCCTATAGTAAAGATTTGTTTCCCTGTGACTCTCCTCAAATTAGCTTCCAGCTACATCAGACACATGGGTCATTTCTTGTTAGAAGGAAGACGTATTTTGTCAAGCACCTTACTTGATACACGCATGCCAGGATGCCAAAGACTATACATATCCACCACAGCCTACATGCTGAAGCTCGTGAGGAGGCCAGCGAGGCTGTTTCAGTTAGTGCTCTCCCTCTAATCTCTCAGGGAAATAAACTCTATCCAATTAGCAGTTCCGTACCAATAAGACTGTGGCCAAACTGAAGAGGATATATTAATTTCATTGTACTGGTTTAATTACAGTGGTACAACCCGTGAGCGCACAGGGCTTCAGTTATATATAAAGAAAACACGTTTCCTCTTGAGGCAGTGGGGTAAGGTTTAATTCCCTTAAAGTCAGCAAAATTACACCAGGGGTGATTGAGGCCCAGTCCCTCTGATAACAAATATTCCTGTAGCTGAATCCCTTTGCAGGCCAATTAATTACCTCCATACCCTGCTGGTGCGTTCCAAATTTTATTTTTATTTCTAAATCAAAGCTAAATAACTAGAAAAATCATGTGGCTGAGCCAAACTGTGACTTTATGGTTTTTAATTTTTGAGATTAAAGCGAAGTACAAAGACACACCCAGTCAGCAAAGTCTGGAGACAATAAGATGTAAAGCAATCCTCCTTCTGACCTCACATTAACACAGAAATCACCCTACAGCATGCAAGTGTCAGCCAACAACGGCACCTACTTATTTCCTGTCAGCTTGTCCCTTTGATCTAACCTGATCCTTCTTCACTTTATTAAAAACGTTCTAATCTTTTGTCTTTGATCTCCCTGTAGGATTCTTCAAAGAGCTTCAAATTAGCAAACATGCAAACAACAAAAAAATGTACTCTATCGGCAAGAAACAATGATGTGGGGAGCTGTTTCCTTCCTCAACACACAAGTTTAACGAGGGGCAGCATTTTAAAGCCAAAAGATGCCATAGTTATCTGTTGTTTATTGGCATTAGGGTGGATGACAGAGTCCAAGCATTTTTACTGGGGGGTGGTTGCTCTGAAGGTGTAACAAGGCAGCCCAGCAGGGGTAGCAAAAAAGCCATGTGCATACTTCATTCAGCGTGCCAGATGAAAGGATTATGTCACATTCAAGAGCAACAAAGAGCTCTGTTTAAGTTTGTACCAGGCTGGAACTGTGGGGCAGCCGTTAAAGACCACCAAGGTTTTAAATAAAACTGGACACTTTTAAGTTTCCTCTAGCTTTCCTTGCAGTAAATCCACCCAATATGAAGGGAATGTCGGTATCTCCCAGGAGGAAGACCTCTCAGGCTTTAAAGAGGAAAACAACTTTAATGTATTTTTATACATGTAAAACCCGCATTTAATTTTTAAGCATGTATCTATATATGCTTTCTTTTATTGTTAAAAGTACCATCAAATTTAAGGACATCACCATATTAATTTTGTTCCAATTTAGACTTATTGAGTGTCAAAATGTTTTTAGCAAGAAATAGCACTGCTCTAGGACCTCTTCTACCACGTCAAATAGCTAGCATCATTCCTCTCCTGTCACTTTAATTTAGCCCCGCACGTACACGTTCCAAATAAACTTGGTGCTTTTTAGCACTGAATACCACTCACCTCTGACAACAGTTATGAAGCCAGATTAGAAAGACTCTGTAGGCTACACTAAGTTCCTTGCATGTGTGTCTGCCTCTTAGCGTGGAGACTTGTTTCTAATTCTCACTCCATGGAGAAGCAGATCTGTAGGTAGGCTGAAATAGTCCAAAATATCTTTGCCAAATAATCCAGGTCACCAGAATCCCCTCAAGACTGCAGATAATAAGCCAAGGCCCAGAGCAATGTCTACTGAAGTCAACAAGACATTTTCACTGGTTCATGAAATCCTACTCACGAATTGTGAGACAAGTCATCTTAGTAAAATCTCAATCCTGTGGAAATATATCTAAGCAGGATTTGACCCAGGCTGGTACACATGTATCTTGGCCAGCAGTCCTTATACTATGCTCCAAACTTCTGAGATTAGAACGGGTAAAGTCCCCATATCCATTCTTTTTTCACTTCATTGTCAACCTAAAACCTAAAAATTGATTACAAATAGCAGGTACATATCATGAGAATTAAACATGACACAGGCAACAGGTCATTATAACTCTTCCAACTCAAAATGATGTAATTTATGCTAAAAGGCTGTTGAAGATCACCACTGATAAAACTATTCATGGAGAACTCCAGTGGGGCTCCAGATGATGCCCTGTACTGTCTCTTGCAATACTGGCTTTCTCAGGTGCTTCAGGAAAGCACTGCTGCTGGAACACAGGCTATCCAGCCATGAAATTATGCCAACAGCCCTTTTGTTGTCTGTGTTAATGTCTGTAATGGATTTGGGAGAAGAAAGCAAACATTAAAAAGACCGATTAGATAATGTATCAAGAGCAAAAAAGCAAAACTGCACAGTTTTGTATACACGGTCTGTATAGTTAAAAAAGTAGTATAGCCAGAGGTGCGTTTCTTGAAAGGCCTGGAGAGACAGTCCTAAAATGAGCAGCTCCGCTCACACAGCAAAGCACTTTTGTTAATCTGCTCACACAGCAAAGCACTTTTGTTAATCTAGGAGCCCCTGCATAAAATTTAAGAATGAATTAGACCAACTGTAAATTGAAATCATTATGAAAAGTCATATTCAAGGTTTGAATTTGTCAAACTCATTAAAGGCTTAGACATTGGTTACCCACTTTACTGACTTATAAATACAAAAGTGGTGTTTTTAATTAGGCCAAACCCACACAGGAATATTCAACAAAAACCTATTGGAATTGTTACTCAAGATTTTCTTACAGTTCACCAACACTCAAAATCTACCCAATAACAAAAAATATGCCATGCTTTTATCCTGCGTAAGTGAGAGGGATATTTCTACAAGATATTGTCCCTTGTGGCTGTTAATGATGAAAGGCAGAGCTCAGCCTTTCTAGGAATTGCCACATACTTGAGAGTGCTCCAGATGCATGGTCCCAGGCCAACTTCTTAGCAGCCTTCTTGACATCTAGCTCTTACCTCAGTTGAATCCACCCTGCAGTCTGCTTCCAGACTCTGCAAGGATTATCCATTATTCCCCAGCTCCTTTAATTTCTCACAGCCTGAGACAGCAGGGACTGAATGAACCGCCACACTGGCTGTCTCTTCCACATGGGACTCGTTGATCCGCAAGTCTGGGTTCAAAACATTTCCTTAGAGGAAACATTACATAAACCTCAAAAAATACAGTTGAGAGAAATACTGAAAAATTTGTTTACTTGTGAAACTATCAAGTAAAAGCCAGGCACCGTGACTCTGACAACCTGACTGCAAATACTTTTGGGCACATGCTTTTTGAAATTCCAGGTACTTTCAGCAGGCCTGAGAACCGTTGTTTTGTGTTGTCTTATGAGAACCTCAGAATTTTCTGGTTTTCTTCTGTCAGAAAACTCAAAATGAGGAAGAACGCGTAAAAGAAAAACTGAGGGCACAATAAAGTTATCTGGACATTAACAGCCCTCTGGAAACATGTAGCTCTGTGACTACTTTTTTATCTGCTTTATTTTGACAATCCCCACGTGTCACAAAACTAACAAAAACTTGAAGAGCCTCTCTCCAAGGATGTAGAGTAAGACGGTTACTAGCATTCAAGTTTGACCGAGACAGCAGCTAAACAGCATGCTCTGCTGAATTTTCATTAATAATCCAAATTGCTTAACACTTAACTCTGGAAGCCAAACTGCTTTCTGTCACACTCCGTACCCCTAAAATACTATTACTAACATGGCCTGCAAGCCAGTTCACTTTTTATCTACCTAGGAGTCGCCAAGATGCGCACACTCTCCTCAATATCCTACTGAAACTTCACAAAACTAGATTTCTGCAAACCTTTAATGCTCTAGACTTCACTACCCTATGGTGTACTGTACTTACCTACCCCACTCTCCAAGATCTGTTTCCTTTTAACAAAGAGTAACAGCAGGAATTGCCAAAGCAGAATATTTTTAAGAACATTTAAATATAAGTGCTGTGCCTGGAAGAGCACAAAGATAAAAATGAACGAAGGAGGTAAAACTATCTTCGCTGATCTGTACAGACTCATGGCCTGGCTGCTTCTAGCACAGACGCTGCAGACCTGTAAGTGCTTTTTGCTCCTTCAGAGCAGCAACAGGTTCAACTGAAGCTCTTGGTGTGGCTTGGGAAATTTTACTCATCTTAATCTCCTTCAAGCACTCTAAACTCAAAGCATTGCTGTCACTGAGTCTGTAGGAACTCTGCACATTGTGCTGGATGGTTTAGAAATTAGAACCACCCCAGCGAGTGAGATCACTGTGAGTTCGGCCAACGGGATCACTTATTGATTATTCCTGCCAAATTCTCTTTAAATAAAAGAACTAGAAGACGTCTTCACTGCAGTTGTTGCTCTCAGAGACAATCTTTTTAGATTAATTATAATGCACACACATTCCTCCTTTAATCTCATACCCACACAGTCTATATTAAGTGCATGTCCAGTGGGAATACAGTATGAATTCAGTTTCCTGTAAAAATATTAGAATTTTACCTTGAATATAGCAATTACCTTCTCAAGAAGCCTTAAAACATACTCCTAGATGAATTTTGACTTTGAAAAGGTGTAATGATTATACAGACAAATTAGCATTGCAAGTGTAAAGATGGTATTTTATATATCATTGACTTTACCTACACTGACTGAAGCACCCCTACACTCTATTTCCTCAGAGGCCTTCAATGTACACCTTGTAGTTAACACACTGGGCTGAGGACTGGTGATCACATTCCAGCTCATGGGGCTAATGAGGTTCTGTGTACTTCAGGCACCTCACTACCTGCCGTTCTCTTGCAGTGTGACAACGCAGTTTCAGCAAGGAGCTCAGCCCGGCCTGCTCAGCCGTGCCCAAGACACTTTCCCAGCTAGAACTGACTAGGTTGGACCTTCTCATTACTAGAGCACTGCTTCTGAAGAAATCTGCTTCGTTCTTGCAGGAATGGGCTGACTTGATACTATACGGAAGGATTTAAATTGATTCACCAGCAAGTGCCAGAAACGGAGTCAAAAACCTGTGGTTTTTATTCAACAGGACACACATCCCAGCCGAAGGTGGGAACAGCAGGTCCAGGCCAGCACGAGGGCCCAGCCAGGTCACCCTACATCCTCAGGGCCATGCTGGAGGCATTCAGGGGCAAGCCAGACCTGTGCAGACACGTGATCATGTTCTCGGCTCTTAGCCTCCAGCTCCTCTCCAAAAATGACAGAACCACACATGGGTTTTACACCATCTCATCCTCAAAATGTAGCACAGTCCATTCCTTGGCACATTATTTGTAACCTCTCCAATCACGCCCTCTCCAACCACTGCAAGGGAAAGAAACCCTCTTCCTAAAGCTTCTTCACCACTTCTGTTCCAACTCCAGCCACAACCCGTCCCACCAAAGGCCGGGACTTCGGCTCTACACTGACAAACAGCACACTGCTGCTAATCAGCGCATCACTTACCCCGGTATTCGATTCCCAAGTAACGCCCGCACCCACGGGGCACTCCTGCGAGCTCTACATGTGCAAGGGAGGGCCTGCATGCAGCGAGCCCCACAGGCAACACAGGCCTCCCTGCCCACCCCTGCCGAGCAGGGAGCCCTTGGCTGAGGAGAGGGCACCCAAGAGAACAGGCAGCCACCTGGAGCCAGTTGTGCTTTTCTCCATGGGAAAAGGGTGAAATGCTTTCCAAGTCAACTCACAGGGGTTGTTCAGGGCTGGGGGGGGGGTTATTTGGTTGGTTTTGGGTTGGGTTGGGGTTTTTTTCCCCCTTTTCTTTTTCTGGTCTAAAAAGCCCAGCATAGGAGCATTTCATTACACAGAAACAGTGTCTTGACCTTTTGGTGCTACGGTCCTGGGATGAAGGGTGGCAGCAGCAAGAACACCTGCCATGTTACCATCAGACACATAGCATTCCATGTCAGAAACCACTCTGCAAGAAGAAGGGGTTTATTTCCAAAACCCTAGTTATTCTCTAACCTAAGGGTTAAAGAACACATAGCACTTGCTTTCTTCTCCAATAAAAGCTGCTGGGGTCTAATTTGCAAGGCAAGAACAGACAAAAGGTGAAACAGCACCAAGAAAAAAAGTGGGCTAACCATTCAGAGCATGCTAGGCTTCTAGAGATCTCACCTCACCCCCACCTCTGCAGGAATAGGAGGAAGTTATGCTCTAGCACACACTTCCACAGAGCCACACAGAAGGTTCAAAGCCTCATATGAAAACATGATACCTCCCTCTAGTGGGTCCTCTTTTTGCAACCATGTTTTGATCAGCTTTATAAAGCTACTTCTCCACAGAATTCCATTGTGGATTTGAGTATCTACAGCACTAAGATGGTTTGGTTGTGTTAGCATGCCACACCAGCGAAACCAGACTTTTGATCCAGCCAAGGAATGTGTGCAAGCACCCTGTGCATTAAGAGTTACAAGCTAAGATTTGGAAGCCACAGTGCCATTTGTCACGGAGAGTGTGGGGTAGGAGAACCACAGTTAACATCTTACTTTTCAATGCTCGTGTCTTACCTTTATTAAAGGTGTTACAGAAAAATAGCAACAGCATGCCAGTCTGCTAGCAGAGAGGGGTTAACAGTGGTAGAGGATGAAGGAGGATAAGCAACTTGTTGACAAACAGTTGTTCTCTATTTTTTTTGGAACAGTGATGCTGATTTAGGAGTGAGAAACTGAAGGATACCAATAAAACCCATTTTCTTCTTCAAGTGATCCCAAGCTTTTGCTCCACAAAACTCTTGAAAACTGTTTGGAAGATTAAGAAAGCACTGCCAGTTCAGCAGCTTTTTTCCCTATGGACAGCTGTCCACACAGGGCTTCCACAGGTTATGGAGAAATCAAGAACCTTTCTACCCTACATCAATAAACTTGCCTTTTCACAGTAGTATTGAAAAAGAGAAATCTGTCTTGCTCAAATGCATCAAATCATCCAATACAGTCTACAGCTGCCAAATTGATTCTCTGAACACATTCTAGGTTCCAGTTTACAGCAGAACCAGTCCAAAAAGGCAAGAGTTAATTTACTTGTCTTCAGAGGACATTACAGTCAGTGAGGCAGGTGTTACCAGGCCCACACTTCAAAAGATAGAGTGAAGAAGTTTTACTCATCCATCATACCTTTTATTTTCTAGTATCAGTATGTGATCATCTTTAAGGAAGTTGAGGGATAAGAACTGAGGAACATACCAGCTGCACTTTACAGATTAACAGCCACAAAACCAGAAAGCAACTATACAATCTCTGGGTTTCACAAAACTAGTTTTCATTTGCAACACTTGACGCAACAAAGTTGGACTGCAACAAGTGAAGAAGCTACATCTGTAAAGTGCTATTTTTGTTAGAAGTGGCTAAAAAAAGCACAACTACAACAGGTTTGGGTATTCGGTGGTTAGATTGTCGATGGCCTCCCAGTCTTCCTTTTCAGGCTCTGTGTTTTTTGACGAAATTGATGAGCCCATTTGTTGAGCTATCATGAGATGTCACCGGAGCATCCGACTCCAGTTCAGGCTCAATTTTCTTGGCAAGTTGTTTTCCAAGCTCAACTCTGCATTCATAAAAGCAGAACAACAACATTAGTGCGAAAAACTTAGAGTAGTTACTATAAGCCACTGACATTAAAAATACATGCCAATAAAAAGTAACTTGACAGTGAACACCAGGATGAATGTTTTCCCCTTCACAAATTACTGACAAAGTTGTTATTCAGCCCAGTGCTATTCATGAACTGCAGTTCACAGCTGTGTCACTGAACAGACAGCTCAAATTACAGGATGTCCGAAGAGAGAAAGTTTTGTTTTAAAACTCAGAGTCCTCTCCCCTTCAGTGCTCATTTGTGTTATGCAATGTGCCTCAATGCAGAATGCATTCGGCTTGCTACTGCTCACTGTTGAACAGACATCACTCAGAACACTGACTTGTAGCATTAAGACAACAAATAACAGCTGAGTTTCAGGCACAGAAGCCTTCCCTAACACTACAGCATGCTATCCAGGAGCTACAGCCACAGACAGGGCAGGAATTTAGGATATCCCAACAGCTGCTAGAAACTAGGCTGGTTCTACAGCCTCCCCACATTCCATAGTGTTTTGGATACCATTCAGATTTGATGTGTTGCAGTAAAAGCTGTAATTACTCCTATCCCACTCAATTTCAGAGTTTATAGCAGACATCAGCTTTCATTAGGACAGTCTTCCATGTTCAGTTTCAACCACAACATGTCAGTTAAAGAACTTCCCGTAGTAGTATAGCTCTTACAAGAGACAGACCTATCCTTCAGCCTTTAAGACAGCTTAGTGGAAAGTGCTATTCTAACCCTGCAGAGCAAACTTTCTCTTCCAAATAACCCCTCACAGCATGGTCCTGTTTCACCCAAAGTCTAACTAACATCCCAATCCTTCTTTCTCCTGTGTAAGTCTTCATAAAGAATGTTGTACAGTTAATATTACTAGAGTAAAAGAACCTGATTAGCTCCTGATTAAGCATTCCATTTTTAAAAGTGACCAACTTCTTGTGAGGCTGGTGTTCTCCACATGGAGCTCTACCATGAACCTTGGTCACAGGTGCAGCCTGCATTACACCCAGGGCTTCTACACACAAAGACATCTGCCAAGAACATTCTTGTAGCCTCCAGTATAGGAAAATTAAGAGGTGGTCAGTCTTTTGCTTAAGAGATGCTATTCAAACTACCTACTCAATGTTTCTAGTGTTCTAGAAAATAGTTCTTTTCTCCCTTCTGTAAGGGAAATTTTCCAATTCTAAGAGCATGTGTTCAGCCTGCTTGACTATTTTACTTGTTATTACTGTCTTTTTTAATGTATTCATAGTATTTTAAATCAAATTGTACAAAGGTCCTTAGCTAAAGTTCTATCCACAAAGTCATTATGCACAGCTGAACAGAGACACATGGTGACTCAACTCCAGAAAATCTGGTTTCATTTAAAACTTATAATCATTTGGCCCAAGTATAACACATTTTTCCACTGTCTTTTCTCCAAACCATGACAGATTAAGGAATACCACAGTCAATAAGTACACAAGAAACAGATCAAAGACTCACCCCCACTGGTCATAGCTGTTAATATCCCAGACAATTCCTTGAACAAATATCTTGTGCTCATACATGGCTATAAGCAGAAAAAAAAAGGTTATCCATAAATTTTATCAGAAAGTCTTAAGCACATAGAGGTGAGAGATCTATTCACTTACCAATGATGGCTCCCAGAGTGAACGGGTTGAGTTTTGTAAACATGATGGAACTCGTTGGTCGGTTTCCCTCAAAGACCTTGCAAAACAAGGGTTACATTGTTATCTACTGTGCTGTAAAACTGGCAGTTGACATTACCCTTAGAGCCCACACTGGAATATTTCTATTAGCCTTTAAAGCTTTCAGGATTTTGTATTTGCTGCTAACAACTCTAAGATTGTATCACTTTCATGTTTTATTACAAACATAATGGCAAAATGCCATCTCCAAGCATCATTACTGCTACTGAGGGCTACAGGAAGTAGTAAAATACAAATCAATATCCCAGGGGCAGTGATGAGATAGCTCATCTTTTCCCAAATGCCTCAAAAGGTGTCCAGCTCAGCATGCTTTGGCAAGAGTGCCATTTACAAACTGCTGCACCAGACCTGTGGAGGCAGAACCTGCAACACAACCTCCATTGCTGTCAAGGCACTAGCCACCCACAGCCACGGGAGGGCACTGCCCCACTAGGCAGCGCACTGAGCAGACCCACACTGCGCCCACGCTGCCACCGCAGCATCTAACTAGAGGAAGGCTGTCAAGTGTCACAGCCTGGTTACCTTATGGGGAAGGAGCTTCTCCAGAGCATCTCCACTCAATCCTGCCGCTTGAAGTTCCTTACGAGCCTCATCAGCAGTCTTTCCCTTCATCAAGGCCTCAGTCTGAGCAAGGAAGTTGGCCAAAAGGATCTAGCAGGTAGAAATATAAATATCAAGTCAAGCTACTGTTTCCTTAGCTGGAATAGTGATACCCAGTGCTTGAAACTAAGCCAAGACCTCATCTAGAGTTACAACTGTTTCTAACACAACAGCAGTAAAACATGCCGTAGTTTTGAACTGTGTAATGCCCACGGTTGGTTTCTACCTCAGTGTGCCAGGAGACTTGGTTACTACGGTAATAGTGCATGCTTCCAAAGACAACCAGAACTGTTTTACAGAACCCTGACCCTGCTGAGACTGACAGCAAGCCTCGAGAGCAAAAGGAGCCAGAATTTCACACCCCCCTCATCCAGTGTGCTCTATACTTTTATCCTATGCCACACCACATCCGTGGAAAGACAGGTGCAAAGACTGGTCACAGGTAACCAAGAGGTACTTACTCTTTGATGGACAAACCTCACAGCATACCATACACTCTTACAAGCTAACATTCACAGGGAATAGGGAATGAAAATGTACTGTTTGTATTGGTGTATCTTCAGTGTAACAGGTAGGACAAAACACATGAAGTTACAATACCTATAGTAGAATGAAACCCTTTCACACCTCCTTTTACAAAACCATCTTCTAGAACCTTCACCTGTACTTGATTTACTTGGCAAAAAGCTATTACTCAATTTAAACAACACTTACTATTTCAGATTACAGGACTGAACCTTAGTGAAACAACATGCTTTAAGTAGCAGACCTGGACATGTTTCCACCTATGGAACTTAAGATGTTGGACATGATTCACTGAAAATCCTTAGTTGGATGATGCATTAAACTAAAAACTTGGACTGGTCAAAATTTCCATGTGTAGAACTATCACCCTAGCCACGCTAATATACTCACTGCATTTTGTCCTAAAGTTTAAGACTCACAACAGCATCTGAGGAAGTTTACATCAGCTCTGAGAATTTGCTGCTTCCTACCCTGCAGGAATTACATTTTCTTACAATTACTACAAGGAATTTTCTCTCCAAATACTTACTTGCTCAACTCTCTCCAGCCTCAGTAGGCCAACATGTCACACCACTGATCTGCCTCAAGACCTGTGGCTGCAATTACTTCAAGAACAAAAATACCACTGTTCAGAGCCTACATGTGTAGTTCCAAAGGGACACTTTAAAAAAACCTCACACACTGCAATACTGAGTAGGTTTCAGTGCCTTCAGCCACAAGAATATGTGCCCTGACAAAGAACTTACCTTGTGATGCAAGCCATTTCTTACTGGATGCTGGGTCTGGACTGGAATCAGAAAGTCACAGGGAATCATGCGAGTTCCTGTAAGAAAAGCACACGTTAACCCTGCAACAGCAGGGCCTTAGAAAATCTTCAATTCTCACTACACTGTTAATGACAGGAAGACTCAGGCCCTTTAAAAAGCTTTATGTATTAAGACAGTGGGAAGTGCCAATACAACTCCGTAGTTTCAGCTTCAGTTGGCCGTCCTTACTGTAGGATTAAAACCTGCACCCTGTAGCCTTCTAAAGCCACTAATTAAAAGCCCCAGAGCAATATGGTGCTAGGTTCGGTAACAGCCCAACCTCTAAACCAGTGACAATTCTGAAGACTCTTCCAACTTTGTAGCCATTCAAAATTTAATTCAAAACCAAAGTATTGAATAGTTTCAGTTTACCTTGATGAATGAGCTGGTAAAAAGCATGCTGCCCATTGGTGCCAGGTTCTCCCCACACAATAGGGCCAGTACTGTAGTCCACACGAGAGCCTTTCTTGGTAATGTATTTGCCATTAGATTCCATATCACCCTGAGAGAGATAATGGAGGTCTGAGTAAAAAAAACTGAGCAAATAAGCTGGTCTCAATCTTGACACTAGACTTTAAGTCTGTAATTACACAAATTTAAGTGAATGCAACTTTAACCTAGAAACATGCATTCAGGGTCCAGGAGCAGGACAGAAGCATATCCACATATTTGCCTCTTGAAACCTTTGCTCCGCCTGAGCCTTACCTGCTGGAAGTAGGCAGCAAAACGGTGCATGTATTGGTCATAGGGCAGAAGGGCATGGGTTTCACATCCATAGCAGTTTATGTACCAGACCCCTAGCATAGCCAACAGAACAGGCACGTTCTTCTCCAGTGGGGCAGTGTGGAAGTGATTATCCTATGTGACACAAGACAAGAATCACACTTTTGATAAAGCAATTGTCATCCCTCCCAGCTCTTAAGTTGTTTCTTATTCTGATCCAGGGACAGCTTCCCAGGCAGAGCTCTTTTAGAAGCATTGAGGAAACATTGGGAGCTGAACTTTAGAAACCAACCTGCCATCAGTCAACAGAGTTGTTAGTAAGATAAGAGGAGTAAATCTGAAATAGGTGTTCCACACTCACCATCCAGTGGGCTCCTGCAAGCAGGCTCTCAAAGTTGTCAAAACCTAACAAGGAAAAAAGGTCAGTTTGTATTTACTATTGCAGCTCAAACTTAATTTTTCTTGTAGATACAAGCCTAACAGTTATAATTCCTTGTATGCAGCAAGGCTCCTGGCTACTAATTGAGTTTAAAGTTGCATTTCAACCTCACCTGAAGGTTGCATCCCATAAGCCAGATGTATTTGGTAATGATTAAAGCCTGGACTTCAGAGCAAGCCCAGCTTCATGAAACATACTTCAAAAACCTTTCCCTAAAATCCCCGTGCAGGAAGAATGAAAAACTGGAAGGAAGAAGGAGGCACTAAAACCAGGCTCTGTATTAAAGGCTGCATACTTTTCAGCTAGTTTGAACACTTAGTCACTCAGCCACAGTGGGAGAGACATCCCCAAAAAAACAGGTCAGCACAAATCACTACTAGCCTTGCCCTGTGCAGAAACAACTGTAATAAGGTCTTCTCAAAGATAAAGGTCATCCCCCCTTCCCTGTTCTCTTAACAACTCTTTGCTCTATAATTAGGGTATTTAAATCACCATTCATTTCCACTAATGAACAGTTTAACTAATCCTTTATTGCAAAGCCAGAAATCCTGATTCTTATATGGAAAGAAGGAGACGAAGTGTTTGGCAACCAAAGCAGCAGCTGTACCTATGGTCAGACGCCAGCTTAGGGAGATGAAGGATGTAATAGCAAGAAGTTCAGACAGAGTGGCATGTCAGTAGTCAGCACCAAATCTGTCTGACAGCAGAGATGAACCACGTACTGCCAACAAAAAAGTACCTGACTGAAGTTTATTTTGCTGATAACCTAGGTTTTTCTACACATGACAGCTCCTATTTACATCATTCCAAAAACACCAAAACCACTGGTTTTCTTCTAAACTCAGTCTAAGGGAATTCCAGCTTTTATTTAGAAAGGCAACCAACATGGTTTCAGACTTCAAATATCTGAAAGTAGTGACAGGGGAACAGCCTGCTCACTAAAAAACAGCTCTTGGACTTTCACTGTGCACTCTCCAGCTGCGTTTGAGATCTGCACCCGAAAGGCTACACTGCTAGCTATCATTGACAAGTAGGTGGGGATCAGTTACAGAGGGTCTACATTTGCTCTGCAATCAATTGCAGATAAAGAGCATTCCTGTATCATCAGGCCCTATCACCTAGAAGAAGTAGTGGGGACAAAAAGAAGTAATGGGAGAAGGAAATAATTAACAATACTGAACAGATCTCATGCAGAACTGGAAACATAGGATTTTGATGTTTAGTGTCTATGTACTCACAGAAATGAAATACCCAACTCTTGAAAATTAGACCTTACAACTGACATTCATAAACTATTTAACACTGACAAGGCTTCACATAAATCAGGCACTTTTGGCTGTGCAATGACTACTAAAGCAACACAACCTGAATATTTGTACCTAAGTATGGTTAAATTCCAGAACTGCATTTACAGTACCAAATTTTACATTTCCATTGCATTACAGATGGGTTTTTAACACAAACATCTAACTACCCTGAGTATGCAGGATAAAACAGTATTTGCCCCAAACCTGATACACAATCACTCTCGTTAATGCACTCCATAGTTGTACTCCTGAAGCAAACAGATAGACTCTTGGCATGGTTACATCACAGGAATACCTACCGATATGCAGGGCAATGGAGAGACCAATGGCAGACCACAGAGAGTAGCGGCCACCAACCCACTGAAAACAAGAGACTGGTTGAGACAGGAAACATGCAAGGCTTTCAAATTCAAACTATTACAAAAAAGCAGCATGTGTTTCAGTTATTTTCAGCAAAATCAATATTCTTTTTGGTAATAATACACTACACATTATATAGCACAATCAAGGGAACCTGCACCTTACAGTAGCCCCCTAATTAACCCTGAAGTATGCATTTTGACACTTAATTATCCCACTTGTCTGATTTATAACATCTGTTGAAGCAAATCCTTTGATTCCAGTTCACTTCCAAATACTAAAATTGCAGTTTCTCTTAACTGCTTTCTTAATACCACTCCTGTGTGGGTAAAGCCTGCCTCTGCAAGATTATGACACTATCTAGGGAGAGGTAATGCTCTAGATAAACTAGACTCCTAAACAGCAGCTTTAAAATTGTCAGGCACATAGTTAATGAGACCTAAACCAACCTGTTTCTGATTAAGTATAAAGGCTAAGACTAAGGGCAGTATACTTAAAATATGCTTCTGCTCTAAAATATCAAATTAGGCTCCCATTTCTGAAGTTTGACCTTTACAGGCCTAGATTATATACAGCAGACCCCAACAGTCAAATGTCACAGCTTATAATAACTACTTACACAGAGGAATAAGCTAAGACTTGTATCTCCTGTTACCCAACAGCTGATTAGACGGCCAAGAATACAGAAGGCTCCTCATCAGACCTCTGACTGCAGCATTTTAATAGAAAGGCCAAGACTGCTTGGCTTGCCTGACGTTCTCAATTTGCCTTTAGTTAGAAGTTATCAGATGTTTCAGTACAAATAATACAAATAGTATAATTTAGGTGTTTTGGCAGTTTCTTGACATATAGTTAAGATTTTCTGAAGTTACATTATTTTAACAGTTAACATCTACCACACATTAGACATTTACTTACATCCCAAAACTCAAACATGTTCTCTGGGTCAATTCCAAAGTCTTTAACTTTAGGCTAGAAGAAAAAAACATGCAAGAACACCATAAGTAAACTCAACATTTTAAAAAAAGCTTTATGTCTAACAAATAAAACACACAGCTTGGGAACCCATTAAATACCCAATTCCAAGTACCTCTTCTATTTTAAAAATACACAGTATCTATCAGAAAAAGTATACCTTCACTTCCAGAGATCACTATCACTATTCAGTAGTCTCAAGATCAGTAGCAGTCATTTTCTGATCCAAGTGACAATGGAATGAGAAGCTGGACTGACATTCAGCGTACATGTAACAGAGCCAGAATGGAAGGAACTCCACACCACAATACCTGACAGCCTCTCAGTTACTGCAGTCTTTCTAACTGCTACTGGTCTACTTCACACTTTCGCATGAAACACCACATCGGGGTATGTTATCCTCATCATATGGTACAGATTATTCACACAAACTCCTTACATCACTTCAGCACTGGAGGAGTCTACAATAGTAGTATTTGTTCACATAACTGCATTCACACACACTTAAGCAATTACAGACAACACTCATTAACAGGACAGTTATTTCAAGACTTTGATTTCAGATTTAAAGCACCAATTTAATGAAGGTCCAATTTTGCTATAGTTCATTACTTTGGAAATATTTCAATTATTTTCAGTAGAAAAAAATTCCACTTTTATTCAAGAGGAAGCCTAACTATTGGTATTCAAGTAATGGTGTCTTAAGATAGTCTCACTTTAAAATCCAGTAAGGAAGCCTATCTTAAAGGTACACAGAGGGAAAAAAAGATTTGTTATACTTACACCATTGGTAGACAAGGCAACAAAATGCTTGGCCACAGCTGAAGCCTTAATAAAAATAAACAGATTGTTAGATTTAGAATGCCCATTATTTTGATTTCTGGTCAAAGCTGATCTGCCACTATTTACATTTAAACAAAATACCATTGACTATCAGTTATTTGCATTATCAACTTGAAATCCTCTCATTCACATTCAGTGTGGGATTTGGCAGCGTGCCTGCGGAGGGAACATTGTGGTACTGTTCTCATGAAGCCCTCTGGAAGCAGTCACTACTTTGAGCAGAGCACCACATCCTTAAGAGCGTTATCGGTTTACTGTACATGCACCATCCTTCCGGATAGGGTCAAAAGATCAAGACAACTGGAATTACTGATAAATCTCAAACTCCAGCTTTAGATTTTGGTCTTCCAGGACATGTTCTGGTGAACAGATGAGCTGTCTGCAATAGTAGCATAATGAGGAATTTCAAAGCCCAGCTTTCTAAGTACAGCTACCCTGACTGGAACAGGTTAAAGACAACCTTAATTACCTGAGCAGGCAGTATCTTATTTTTTCTTTTAAAAGGTTAGAAATAGGAGAGAATGACCCAAATACAAGGCTTCTATTCATAGCACAGCCATCTGCCATAGAAATGTCAGTACACCACTCCAACCATAGCTTCATTTCTAGTTTCTAAATACTTGCCAAGAATTGGAAGGTAATGCCACATAAACACTTTATTCTTGGATTTCCATGTCAGTGCTCCCACCAAATTATTAGCCAGCTCTAAGGTAAATGCTACACTATTACTTAACCAGCAGGATTTGGGGGAACAATGCATGACAAGCATTTATAACAGAAAAAACTAGCAGCTTTATCACTCTGATGAGCCAGAAGAGCCTGTCACTAGCCATGAAGCACTGAAATGTTTGTTACACGTGCAGCATTTGCTGAGCTATACAGCTTATGTTTGGGCAGCTATTGGCTCTACTCCAAAGCACAGAGTGACCAGGGAGAAACTGCACGATGAGAAGCTGTTGCATTCTGTTACATAACCCAAACACACTAGACTTACATCTTTAGCAGCATGTAAGAACCATTCTTTAGCCGTTTCTGCATTGGTGATAGTTTCTTGGGTGGTGAAAGTCTGCACATCAGAAAACAAGGAAGTAGGTCAAACACTGTACTTTCAATTGAAACAAGTTCAGGCTGCTAAAACATCATACAAGCCAGATGAGCAGTGACTCTAGATGTTCATAATGGACAGCTGCTGCCAGATTGCAGCAAAAAAGCAAGCTTAATCCAGTAAAGGATTGCTGCTAGATTTCCCTATCTAGTTTTAAATTAGTATATAACTGGAACTAGAATAATTATTCCACATTTCCTGCCTTTCCACCCCAAACTGTTATGCTAAACCTAGTTTTCTGCTTCAGTCTTCCACTAAACATGAAGTTTTACCATTCAACTAAAAAGGTGCTAATTGAGCATCAAAACATAACTTAGCTGGACTGTCTTCCTGTTCCTCAGTTCCTACTCTTTCATGTAGGAACACTAGTTTCTGCTAAGACTTGCCATAATTTCATTTTGCTGATTAGAGGAAAACATTTTCCTGCTTCATGAAGTGTGCACAAAAGTTCAGTCACGCAGCTTTGCAAATATCTGCAAGCATTCTGATTTACTCAACCATCAAAATTTAGCTTTAAGGGGGAACAGTAGATTCAACCTACTCTCATCCATCTCCAGAAATATTTCATTATGAAACACAAGCCTGTTAGGGGAAAAGAAGCCATTCATCCTCTTCCAAATATATCCAATTATCTAACTACAGTCTGGCAAACAGAAATTGAAGTGTTACTCTTTCAATCTGGCAGTCTTCTAAGCCTTTGAACCGTGATCCTTGAACTCAATTATTCAGAGTGACCATTAATATTACTTTGTGAAGTTTCCTTATTACTCCATAAGTTGTTGCTCGGCTGCAGCATTGCCAAGATAAGATAATGAGCACCACCACAGAGCATGGGCAGCATTACACACATGTTCATTTGTTGCAGATTCTGCCTTCAACAGCAAAAAGGTTCTACTGTGCTTTACAAATGAAGGCAACCCAAGTTACGTAATCATCAAGCTAGGAGTGGGAACTGATGAAGGCAAAGACAGAAACACTCCTCAAAGGAAGATGGCAGCTAGCAATTATGTTAACAGAATAAGTCATTAGCAAGGGAAGACTTAAAAAAGAGAACTATTAAGTGTGTATTCAGAAATAAGTGCTGTCTTTTAAACTACCAGCAGAATATCTTCACCTCTTTTTAGGTAAAAGAACATTAGAGTTTTTAGCACTCCAGGAACTGTTAGAAATCATCCACACTGAGTTCCAGACCTATAGCCAGATCTCCATTCTAACTGAATCCTTTGCAGTTGAAGTCACCCCCCGGTGCTTGTATTACACATACCTTTGATGCAATGATGAAGAGCGTAGTGTCTGGTTTAAGCTCAGCCAGGGTTTTGGCTACATGAGTACCATCAATGTTGGACACAAACCAAACACGAGGGCCTCCCTTGGAATATGGTTTCAGGGCTTCAGTTACCATCAGAGGGCCCTGAAGAGAAGCAACAATTAGATTTTTATCTTCACTGCAAGCATGTACACATACAAAAGAATATGGAAGACGTATAGAAGCCCAGAGCTTACCAAGTCAGAGCCACCAATCCCAATATTGACCACATCAGTGATTGCTTTTCCAGTGTAGCCTTTCCATTCACCACTACGGACTCGCTGTGAAAATAAGGTGTTGCAATGGGCATTTTAGAATCACTCGCTTTAAGGGTAACATTGGAAATTGCCTGAAAACAACGCCTTTTTTTTTTTTTTTTTTTTACAGAAAGTGTCCAAAGCAGCCTTCAAACTTCTAGACCTTAAAGCCTACACTCAAAGCTACTTTCTTAGACACAACCAAATGCTTAAGATGACACTTCATTAAGTGTCAAGTCTAATGCACATGTTTAAAACACACACGCCAATATCAAACTCTCCTCCTTTGTGGACTGCTATAGCATTTAGAGTTTCAGCAAATGCAAGATAAATCAAGCTAAAGATGAAAAAAAATCTGGGGTATTAAGCTATTTGCAACAAATATTTGCCCCTGAAGGGGTTCTTTAAGTGTCCTTAATTAGAAGGAACTTCCCTAAACTGGAAGTCATTAAAATAAGGACAGAAATTTATTGGCAAACCAAAGATTCAAAAAACTTTTGTAGCATATATATGTTTTGCTATAAGATTTACTTCTGGGCTTCACCTAAACAGCACACAGTACAGGCTTCCGCTCTATTCTTACTCTTAACAGTTACTGAGAGATCTGACAAACAAAATTATGAACATTAAGTAATATCAAAACACAGCATTGAATTTCAGCCCTCATGTACCACCTACATGTTACTTTTCTTCCAACCACAAAAGGAATCTTTCTAATATCATACACACTTCAACACACATTCCCCAATTCTAAAGCAATTTTCCTACAGCAAATCACCCAGTTATGCTGGTAGTTGCTCTCCTTCCCTACAGACCTTTAACTTCAGTTTTGTTTTTCCAAACAGAAAATCCACTTGTAGCATACACTATTCCCTTAGCCTGTACATGATGTTGCCATAGTTTCAAAATCCTATCTGCTTAAGTGAGTCAAGTGGAATAATCATCTTCATCTTTCCAAAGGAACTGCTTAACATGATTTTTATTTTGTGGAGAAGATGTCTGCATGGAAACCGATAGTCACAGGCTCTGATGATTAAAGCCACCTAGTAATAAAGAGGATGGCACTATTATTTCATGCTACCAAAATCTTAATCAGCTAAGAACTCCACCACGGAAAAAAGACATTCAATTCTTACATTATCTGAAGAAACTACCAAATTCAGACCAATTAGTGTCAGTTATTGTGGTTTTGGCATCATCCATTAGGAGCTGGACACAATCCAGGCTCATCTTGTACAGCTTAACAAGCAAGCATTTGCAGTGATACTGGTCAGTACTACCTGGATAAGACTCAACAGCAACCAAGCAGGTCCAGTTCCTCACAGCCATATTTAAAACACACTAAAACTATTTGCTGAGCTTTTAATCACATACAAATCTGGCTTTGTTGGAGTGTTCTATGAAGTTCTTGAGAGCATTTCCTCAACAAATCTGACATGCCTACATTTTAAAGATGTACAGAGTCAAAGAACAACTCATATATTTAAAGGTTTAGTTCACTGCTGTATTTAACTACGAACAACACACTTTCAGACTGCTAAAGCTACAAACAATAGAATCAAAGGAATGACCTAAAACCAGGAAATCTTTAAGAAACTATACAAGTAGAGCATAATCAAATTTTAAGTGAGCTGGAAGCTTCTGCCTATCTCCTGATTTTACACAAATTTTAAGAGGCAATTTCTACTTGATAGGGTCAAGTAGTTGAAAAGTTAACAAGAAATAAGGTGGTATTTGAGTGGTACTTAATGATTACCAATACTTCTGAAGTAAGTGCAAGATTTCTGCTAGAAGAGTAAGATCTGGAGAGCCCATTAAATAACAACCCAACTGGGAACAGAGAGAAAAGTGTACTAACTCCAACTCCATGCTAAAGCCACAACTATCGTAAACCTCAAACAAGGGCCCAATAATTCATGTGCCTTTGACAATCCACCAGCCTACAATCAATGCTTCACAATGTACATGTAAGAACCTGATGGGGTACAGAACATAAATGAAAAGTAAGCTCTGGTGGTACTATATACCTGGCAGAAGTGTTTCATTTTGTCCAACACTTTGTTTACTTCTGGAACAACATCCTTCCCATCTACAAGTATTGGCACATTGGAACGATTTCTCAGAGCAATATGAAGCACAGCTCGGTTCTGAAACAAGAGAAAACACGATGAAGCTATTTCCAAATTATACCCAGGGGCATCAGGTGCCTTGTCCAGAAGGTAGAAATCTTCAAGACTTAAAAAACTTTCAGATTAAATGGAATTAGTAGAGCAGTAGTTTGTGTGTCTGTGTGTATATACACCCAACACCAGCTATCTAAATCACCCTCTCACTTCACAGAATCAGTACAGAGGGCTTAAAAGCATATAATACGCAAAGTAAACAAATAGCTTATTTGTTTACTTTGAATAGAAAGCTCAAAATCCCTTGAAAAGCATTTAGTGAATGAGGTTCAGAATTCAGCAGTATTCAGTACTCAGTGATCTTTATTTTGGCATGCTTCTGGTACACAAGGATGAAGTTGCTTCCTATTAATGATGAAACTGAAGATCAATTATAACCAGCAGACAAAGTTCTCTGGCATTTTCTCAGTTATCCTGAGTAGTCCATTTCACATAAAAGACACAAATATGCATTTCAACATTTGACAGAAAAGGAATACAATAGCCACATTATTCTATCCACTGCCCACAATTACATGTTCCCTGAATACTTGCAGGCCAGATATGCAGGTGGTAGTTGTGTTACAAGAAAAGAAATCCATCAGCGTGCACCATATTATATTAGTTCTCCCCAGTTATACACAAGTCAAAGCACTGAGATCTGGCCTTTGATTCACCTGTTCAGGAGCTTAACAGCTTTAATACCAAATGAAGGAGTTAATCAATACTAATGAATAAATTAAAAAAATTAATCTGCTCTACCTCATTGTTCCTCTCTACAGGGAGACGCATTGTTAGACAAAGACAACAGAGACCATATGAACTGCCAAGTTATGATTTAAATACCAAATGCTAATTCAAAGATCATTGAGTTTGTGGTTACTGACTTGGAATATGAACAAGCTCTTTTAGTTGCTAATTATCAAAGTGGACACTTAAATCTGGGGTGAACAGAGGCAAGGGGTTTTTTTGCAACACTCATCTATGGAATGGTATTTGGTAAACACTGCTCACTATCAGCCTTGAAGGAAGCTTTGTCTTCATCATGAGATGCAACCATATTTGACATCTACTGTTAGAAGTATTTTCTAAGTATCAGGTGGGCTATGAAGACCATCCCCATAACAAGTGGTCAGGTACGAGTTACCTTGCAATGCACTGTCTTTGTGCCATATCAAGCTGCAAGTTTTAACTTATCTGGGACAAACACCTGGCAATAACACACTTGGGTGCACCATAAAGAACTTCCACATAAGCACACACCATGCAGCCGATGCCTGCAGCACCAAATACAGACAAGTTTCAAATACTTCAGACAAATAGCTAAAATATGTTCTAAATCAAAACAAGAGTACTGGACAAGTCAGTTCTTGCCATTAAGCAGCTTCCTCCTTATTGCTTTAGGTTTATTCAGTCATGCTGTTTGACAGCATCCTGTTTTTAAGGTCTCCTGACAATTTCACATTGTCCACATGCTTATATTCCAGAGCCAACCAACTTGATATTCATACAAATGGAAAAAATTCAACAACCCAAATCTAATTCCAAGTCAACTTCTTACTGTAAATGAGAAACAGCCTGATAATAAGTAAGATTTCTAGATGCATCATACAGGTAACTGCTCCAGACAGTTGCTATAGCAAGATAGTAGCAAAACAGGGAGCTAGCAGCAGTGGCCAAGCACATCAGTTGAACGTGTGTGGTCAGAGATGGACAAACTCTGCAGTCTCTGGTGTCACATGAAGCTAGTGAGAGGCAATATCTGAAATATAGCTGGAAGATTGTTTTCTAAGACTTATCATCCTCTTTTCCCTAGCTGGAATTACATCTGTGAATTGAAGGCATCAGTGCAGAAGGAAATAGGAACCATTTCTCCAGCAAAGTTTTACCTGTTTCTGTCTGTGCATTTTCACAAATGCGTACCATTCACGAACACCACAATGTCCAACTGCTGAGTTTTTAAGCAAACAGCTTGTGTAACAGCTAAATCAGTCAATAACTAAGTCAAAGGAAATACTGATTTCTGTGAATTTACCTCAAGCATAATAAATAGCCTTTAATATTTAAGAAAGACTAATAAAACACACTACACTTGAATATCCAGCTTTCTTCCTATTTTTAATTTCAGTAAAAAGGTAGTTAGTTTTCTGTATGTTTTAGCTATGATTTAACCACAATTACAACCTTCACATCTACAAAGAGGAAGAAACTCATCCTCCTACTGAAATAGGTGCCTAATTTCAAGATTGTTTATAGTTCTTACTGTTAAATGTACCCAAAGGTAAGTAGCATCAACAAGCCAAAGCAGAAAGACATACACAAACCTAACTAGAGCTTTATAAGCAATTTCCTAATCTTGATGAACACTGACATTAGGCAAAAGCATGGAAGGGATACCTGGAATGCCATATTCTGCTCCATGCCCTTTGCAAGATCTAACTCACCTTCCTCTCTACAAGAGGGAAGACAAGAAAAAAATATACCACCAAAATCTCTAAAAAACAAAGACACATGTTGAAGGAAGGTCTGAACAGCTTTATTCACACACTTCTCTTTGTCAGAGCTGTAAAAATCTCTCATAGCAGTAGCGTAGAGACATCACAACCACTCAGCATTTCAGGATAGCAATTAGAGTTAAGTTTTCAAGACTTCTCTTGCACCAGTGCATGATCACCCATAACAGGCACAACTGAGGGGAAGAACCCTGAACAGAAATAGCCTTACCTCCGTGAAGTTGATCTTCTCTCCACTGAACATGCGCTCTCTGGCACTTTCCACACCCCTTGACTTTGCCTGAGAAATGTAAAAATAGATTCCTCTTAAAAATAGTAGGAGCTCAGCATGCACTACAACGGTCCAGCTCCATTAAAGAGTGTGAACAGTTACCATGTACGACAGCAAAACAAAAGTTACTGTACTGATTAGAGAGACCAACTAGATTCTAGCTAAAAATTGATTCTCTTACTTTAAAGCCAGTATTTTTACGCAGGCTGTTTATTTCTTTCAGAGGTTACATTAATGTGGCTGAATGACCAAGATGCAATGAATCCATCTTAATTTTTAGGTTTCATCTTGTCACGCTGCTACAGGATTCATTAGTCCTTTTTACTTAATAAATTGTTAGCTGGTAAAGAGGAGCAAAAGTAATTTTTCTATGGCTATTTTTGCTAGTACTTTGCCCTTTTAAAACCTGTGTCCTGTCTGGTCTAAGCCTTTGTTGAACCAACAGTTAAGGAAGGACTGTAAATACAGACACCATGCTAAACTGAAGTTAACAAACTTCTTTCTTAAAAGACATCCAACTGCAAATGAATCTCAAAACTCTGCATGACATAGGAAGTATTGTTTCAACTGCAGGTATAGAGACATCACTTTCTCACAACTATAAGAATCTCCCATTTTACTGCAGTCCTCAAAAGAGCAGCCATATGCCAGCTGCTGCTACACTGAGAAAATCTTTCCAGTGAGCATGAGATCCACGCATTGAAAAATGGACTTGTACCTTGGGGTTAAAGGACAACGCAAGACTTTCAATAGTGCCAAGATTTGCAAACAGATGCCTTTTAACACTGATGGTCTCTCAAATTCAGACTAATCGTATATATGCAATGCTAGAATAATCAGTTGGAGGTAAAAATTACCTTTTAAAAAAACCTATTTGGTTTATTAATTCAACATTGTAAAGAGTTACCAGTTCCATCAGCATTTTCATCACTTCTTCTGTAATAAGGTTCTTCGAATAATCCAGTAAGATATCCCCATGATCAGTATTCAGAGTCAAGCTGTCAAAACAAATAGGTTGTTTAATTACACATTCCTGAAGAGCAACTGTTTTAAGCGACACAATGATAGCTCCTCTAAAGATTAGAAAATAATTGGAATCCTAATTATATGAAGTTAGTAAAGATGACCTGAGGGACTAATTTGCCCCACAAGTTCCATAAAATGACTTACCTGTGTGTTGCTTTAATTGAAGACTGTGGTTTTCAACAAGTTAGTGTCCACTTTCTGCTTGTGAAAGTCCAAATATAATGTAGCATATATAATGCACAGTTGAACAATCACGTTTTCACTGAGCCACTAGCATCCTTGAACAATAATTAGATTTTTCCTAATATATTGGGGGTAAAAAGCTTACCACATGCTTCTGCTGCTAAGAGTTAAACTGTCTTCCTGCAGGTCCTTTCACCAAGTGTAGTCGTTTTTATAAAGGACACTTGAACAAACTTGACTGATTTAAAAGAAATTTATGCAGCCTCATGTACAGAAGCACTCTGTAAACTACTACATAGAATTCAACCCCGTATGTGCATGGTGATGTCTCACTGTACTGAGTCAGCGAGGACAAGTCTCCAAATTATTTAACAACCCCTCATCTGATAGCTATAGCCTAACCCTTCAAAATACAAACACTGCAGAATTGGTAGTCAACCAGAAACCAAGTGAGCCTGCCTGTATTTACGAGCCTTGTAGCTGTGCGAGAAGATCTACAGTCCATCTAGTCCTTTATATAGCAGTTTTTTACCCATTTCTTCTCTGCACTACTTCACAGCCAATATACAGAACTTGATTCTTCTGTGCAGAGTAAATGTGTAAGTAATTCAGTAGGCCTTCTATAAAAGCACAGAAGGCCTTTTATATCTTACTCTTGCTTTTTCTGCACACACGCAAGCCACAGGAAATTGCACACATCTATATTTTCAATGTTTCCACACTGTCTGTTATCCCTCCTGCTTTTTCTTTCCCAATACTCTAGCACAGAAATATCCATTGTTATTTTAGTGACCATGTGTGCCGGAGACAAGCCATGGCATAATTGCTATTCTAAACAGACATAATATGACGGAGCAGGAAAGATTCTGCCAAGGAAGAACGGAGCTGAACTGGCAGTAACAGCCATCATCAGCAAGGCAGAGATATTTGGGTGGTTTTATGAATTTGAAGAAAAACACAACAACATGTCCTTTTTCAGGTCTTAAAATACAAGAGACCCTAAATAAGGTACAGAAGGTGTCTTCAAGCACAACCTTAGAAGAGGTTTTCTTTCATAGGCAAGACGACAAAGCAAATAAGGAAAAAACACAGTATCAATACTGTTAATCCTTCTCTTCAGGGGCCTGCAAACAGTAATCCTGAGACCTTCACCATCTAGCACAAGGATACCTGAATACAGATCACTAAAGGAAGGACTATTGCCTCTCACCTGCCAAATCTGCTATTTATTGATTCAGCACAGAAGTAAGAATGAATCCTGCAAGTCCATTTGAGATTTGATGCAATTTATTTAGACATGTCTCAGATCTGAACACAGTTTACTAATGATACAGCAAGGCCATTAGTACTACTGCTTCAGTTTAGAGAAACTGTTCTCTTAAAATTCTCATCTACAGTTTAATATAGAAAGATAGTCTCAGTATTCCACTCCACTAACATGAAATACTTACAGTTTTTCTTTATGTTTACCTGACATATGCCTTCTACAATTCATTGTTACTTTACCTCTCTGAATAAAAATCAATCTTGATAAACCCAGAAGACAAAAGTATACCATGAAATTCTGGCCAAAATCAAATCACTACTCATTTGAGGAAACTGCAGAAAGGTGGCAAACAGCTTCCAGCCTTAACTTCCCACACACAAGGTGGAACACAGCATGCAGTGCAATGTCATCTCAAATCCTTACGCTGAGGGATCCACCCTTTACTTCAGCAGAAGCCCAAACCCTGCAGCTCAGTTGCATTCTGCTACACTACCCATTCTGCAATGCAGCAGCTCATGGCAGCACTACCAGGTGGAACAAGAGCCTTGTCACGTAAGCCAGTGATGCAGCCCTTAATCGGAAGGTCACCAGCAGCATCTCAGAATGATACTTACCTCCCATCTAAACACAAACTAGAAGAAGCTTTATGCAACCCCTAAATACATTGTTACATACGAATTCCCTGGTGGTATGTTTTCCATTTAGAGTGGAGACTCTCATCCTTCATAATGGACAAGCCAACTTGTGCTTTCTATCTCCCAGTAGCTATTTGTATCAAGAATACCTTAATCACCAACAAGGTATCTATTATCTTCTGAGTTTTAGGATGGCTGCATCATATCCCTTTTAGCCCCTCAAAACCAGGAGGTTGGGTTTTTTTAGTGTTGTTAAGATCCTCTGTTCCTACCAGACCTTATATTTGGGTGGCAAAGAGAGACAAAGATGTACCCTACAGTTTGCCTACTTTCCCAAACATGAGAGCAGGATACACAAATTCTGACGAAGAACAGAACAAAAAGAAGAAAGGATCTTCTGTCTATATTCTGTAGGACACAAACAGTGAGTGTAAGGTTCTCATAATAAGATTAACTAGATACTTGTGCTCAGAAATAAAATACTCAAACTAAAAATTATTCACACCAGACTGGAATTTCTCCAGAACCAGGATGAGGAAACACTTTTACATGGGTAAAAGTTTCCCTTTTCCTTCTAAAGGAAGAGAGGTAGGCCATGATTTTATGATAATACCTAGCAGAACTAAAAGAAATGTATTCATAAAGATTAATTTCACACGAGTAGAGAAGTGCTAGCTACTGCGGGGACCTTGTGGCCAAACCTGCCGCCTGCTTAGGCTTTCAGCAGATGTTAAATACCATCCTTCTGCTGATCTGGCTCAAAGTAGTAGTGAGAAGCACACAAGCAGATATATCAAAACTCACCCAGGCTGTCAGTTCTGCAATTGTATTTCACTATGAGAAGGTTCTCCTGATAGTCTAGAATGTGTTGGTTTAATCAGGGAACAGGACTGAAATTGTGAAAAGAAGGGATTAAAAGAGATTAAGTAAACTTAAAACACTATTTCCTAGCCTTATGGGCAGCACAAAAGGACAAAAAGTTGGGCAGCTATTTGAAACACAACCTTGGTAAAGAATGTTTTGCAAAAAAAACCTGATAAACACGTTCTAGAAGACTTTACACGTGGAGAAAACATGTTAGAGATGAGCATGCGTGCCTGAAACAACAGGTGTCAAACATCTTCCTCTTGGTTAACTGCACACAGTGACAGTGCAACACTACAAAAAGTCCAGATATACATATTCACAAGAGCAGTGAAATACAGACTATTTGAGAATGAGAGAGTATTTCATGGTTAAAGCAGCCTGGGTAATACTAAAGTGACAGCCAAAGAGATTAAGATGCAGTGTTACCTCAATGAGAGTACTTGCTTGAGCCATTCAGGAAGTAACCTTAATAAACCTCTTGATTATAGCTTTTGATTTATTTAGCTACCTTGTCCCAGCTTTCCTTTGTTCCAAGATGTTACCAAATTCAATCTCTTGGGATATACTGGAGATAAGGAAAGCTTGCAACCACAACTCACTTGATTAGAGAGAAGCTTGCAGATTTGTGTAAGGTAATTTTATTATTAAATTCTTTAAGAGCATAAAAAGTCCCGTTAGAAGAACCAGATTAAGTCAATGCTCCAGAAGCTTAGCACAGCTCGGCCATCACTGCAAATGACATGTTAACTCCCATCTAGTGGTATGCAGGTCTTGGTAAGAGAAATTTAATTAGAATATGAGATGTATCTAATAAGCGGAAAGAAAAGTAACTTCACCCAGGATGCTAATGAAAAGCTTGACATATGCAACAAGTCTTAGCGTGGCGCAGAGAACAGAAGCTCGCTATGTCTGTATTACCCAGGGATGGTTCTACACCGCATTAGACTTTTCAGGGCGCTGGTACAGCCCAGCAGTATAACCACAAACACGACTTGTCAGCACAGCCCACGGTGTACAGAGGACAGTCCCAATTCACAGGGCGCAGCCACTGCGCGTTACCATACTGCTTCCACTCCTTCCTTCCTCCTCCAGCCCAAGCGTGTTGCAACGCATCCTCTGTGACAAGGCCAGCATGAAGCAAGAGAGGGCTGAACATCCCCTTCCCCATGGCAGAGCAGGGGTGGGCACGGCCGTACTGCCGACAGGTAGGGGCACACGGATGGATGGCTCCCTCCCGATCTTATCGCGGAGCTTATCGTGACTAAGCACGCGGCTGCGAGAGACGGCGACTGGAAGACCCACAATGCCGCTGCGCGGGCCGCAGCCCGGCGCTGTGCTTCCCGGCACGTACCCTGCCGCAAGGATGAGTCAAGGACAAGCACGCACGGCCGCCCTCCTCGGGGGCTGCCGAGGAGCAGCCCCCCCGCCCCGGGCGCGTGTGCCCGGCCTGCCATCGGCCTGCGGCCGGCCGGCGCGGCTCCAGACAGCGGCCGCCCGCCCCCGGTCCCCCCGCACGGCGGCGGGAGCGGCAGCGAGCCGAGCGGCCGCCGGGGCGCTGCTCCCCGCCCCGGGTCCCGCTGCCGTCCCAGCGCCGGTGGGGCGCATCCCGCCCGCCGCCAGGCCCCGGCGCTCCCGCGGCGCCCACTCGGGGGGGAAAGGGGGAAGGCGGCACCAGCCCCACGCAGACCGGGCCTCGCGCGGAAGCGGCCGGCGCGCCGGCAGCCCGAGGGCCCTGGGGCCGCTGGGGAGGGCTGGGTTCCCCGCTCAGCCGCGGGGCAAGGCGGGCGGGGGCCGCCCAGCCTCACCTGAACTTCTGGAAGCGATCCTTGTCGGCCTCGAACAGCTGCCGCAGCACGAGCTTGGCGGCGTTCGCCTTGTGCCACTCCACCAGCTTCTTGAAATGGGGGTCGCCGGAGAGCGCCATGTTAGCGACCGGGGAGGGCTAAGGCGGGCGCAGGGAAGCGAGCACGGCGAGCGGCCTTACCCCTGCCGCCTCCGCCTTTATAGCGGCGAGCTCGGCCCCTGTCGCCGGCCCCGCCCCGGTTCCGGCCCCCTCCCCTTGCGGGCCGCCCGCCGCCCGCTGGGCCTCCCGCCCCGCCGTGCCGGGGGGGCCGAGCGCTCGGCCGGCCCGCGGGTCCCCGGGGGGGGGCGGGGGGCGGCTGTGCCCGCCGAGCGCACCCCGGTGTAAGTCCCGTGCTGAGGGAGGGGCGGTTGCCCCCCACAGGGCACCTGCGACCCTGCCTCGCCGGCACCCGCAGGGCCGCTGCTCGCGTAGGCGCACAGGGAGGTGAGAAGGTAAATAACGCCTCTTCGCGGGGTTATTTTCATCCCGGGCCAGCTCCACGGCCTGGCCCCGCGTGGCGCAGCCCAGATGAGGGGTGCGAAGGCTGGGGGGAGCGTGGTGAGAGAAGCACCGCTCGCTGTGTGGTGCCAGCACCAGGCCTCGGGGTAGGGACGGGGCTCTGAACCCAGCCTGGCACCAACACCGCGTCAAAACCTGCGCCGCACACCCAACCCCGCCGAGGGGTGCCCACCCTTTAGCCAGCCTCATCCACCCACGCTTCAGATGGCCCCTGCACGACATGTTGGCTGCTCCGGTTCATGCTCCGAGAACCTTGGCTTCCCTCCCGGCCCGCACGTAAGGAGCTTATGTGCCTGAGCCGCAATGGCGGGAGCGGGCCGCCTGTGCCGCCGGGCCCGCTCCCGGGCGGGGGCACGCTCGCTCCCAAGGCAGGCCGGGGCAGGCAGGTGAGCAGCTGCGCCGATCTTCAGGGGGAAAAATGTCTGTACTGGGCGTAAATCAGAATGTTGTTTGAACATGGGTGTGTAAAGGAGTGTCCAATTCCACTGATTCCACTCTGCGGCTTAGGTGAGTAAATCCCAGTGAAGTCATTTTAAGTACCTAAGCCCCTTTATGGATCTGGGCCTAAATCAGAGTCACAGAGCATGAACTTGACTCTGATCGCTAAAATCACGGCCCAGGTCTTAAGCAGCAGAATCAGCATTTTTTCCTTGTTGCAAACCAAAAGCCAATCGATCCTTAATTATATTAACACGTGTGTACCTCTGGTAGAATGATAATAGACTGTCTAAAAAAAGGTCTGCACCTCACACTTCCCTGTTTCTAAGGCTTGCTTTTTCAGACTTAAAATAACTGTTTAATAGGCCAAAGCCTTCAGCAAAATAAATCTTAATCACTTTACATGTTTTCATTGATTTTACATTTTTGAAGGCCACCCTTATCCCTGCCCATCATAGGTTTGGGCAATGTCTCCGAGGCAAAGCTGTTTCTTTCATGCTGCCCAAATCTCCCTGACCATCCATCAGTGCGTGTGATTCTCTGCATACCTTCATGAAGGGGGGAGAGTGAACAAGTAACAGTTGGACTAGAGCTGATTCCACAAAGAAGACACAAGTGCCCAGGAAGTCTTTAAGAAGCCACTTAAGTCATCGTGCAGGCTGTCATGCAAACTTCACACATTTTCCTTCCTTTTCAAGGCCTTCAGGGTAAACCCCTCAATATTCCTAGTTCATAGTCACACCTTAACCTGGGATGTAAAGTTCTTTGGCCTAGTAAGTATCTCCTGTTAGTCATAGGGAGAGAACAAATACCCTTTTTTTAAATGTTAGCCTCACTGATAGCATTTGATAGTCAGCCATGAAGTGCTTCTGACTCACCTGTCTGATTTTTCTCAAAGCAGGGCAAATGGGATTTCATTAAAATGGTCTCACCACATCCTTACCAAATCCAGGGATCCCTTCCCCTCCAGGGATCTTTCCTGAGTTTCTCTCCTGCTATCAGCAGTAGTCATTGTTCTCAGAGCACTTTCACCTCTTTCTACTGATTCGCCTCAAGCTGAAGGTCTGCCATGTACACAAATTTACATGCACTTCTCTTGCAGGCCCTCCCAGCTATCCTGTTGTTTTCTTAAATGGTGATTATGCCTCAGTTTTGCTTCTACTTTCCTGCTTTTATTTTTTCAAGACTGACAATTCCCCTGTCCTGCCTTTCACTGTAAAACCTGGGCATTGTCTGAGGTGTTATTCTCTTCACATCCAGGCTTTCACTGCCTCTTGTTACTGGACCTGCTAAAATGTTTTTTGACAATTCCTTTCTTAAATCCTAATGCGTTCTCATAGTTCTCTTTTATGGGCACCTCACTTTTCCACTTCCTTTCCAAACTACTCAACCACAGTGAAGTTCTGTAACTTCTTACTGCTCTGATCATGCAGTAGTCGTGAATCTTGTAATTGTTCTTTTCCTTTCCATACGAAATTTGAATCCCACGTCCTTATGCAGCACAACTGCCCACTGTACCTCAGTCCAAGTTGCAACACAGCTCTCTTCAATTTTGTTTCCCCTCCCCTGGCTTGTTTTATCATGGTCTTTGCACTACTTGAATTGTCTCCAAATCCTCGACACTGTAAACCTTGAAGATCTTCCAGTTTATCCAACCCAAACCCAAAATCAGTGGGACTTTGTTGGCTTCACATCTCAAATCTACAAGCATTCTTCTCATACTTAATTGTACCTGTGCAAGAATGTGTAGCTCGGGTAATCAATAATGTATTCAATAAGGTGTTAATTCTAGTTCACAGTATGGACAAACTGTGACATCTGTAACACCACTGTCTTACTGACAATTCCGCTTTTGTTGCCCATAAATAATGTGCTTGCTGTTCACATATCGTAAATTCCATTTACTTTCTTTTGTAACACTTTATTCGAAGATCTTGAGATGTTATTTCTCCTTCCATAACCTTAAAGTTTATAAAATTTTCTGCCATTCATATTTTCGTTTCATAGACCTCCTCCTTTCTTACTTCCTCTTCTTTCCGTAGGATATAGGCTATACACAACTCAGAGTTCTAGGGTTCAAACTGTTCCTGCAGCAGACTATACAGATTTTATGACTATGAGAAAGATATCCTGGCCAAGGTCCTAATTGTAACCTCTAAAGACTGCAGGCTAAGGTTTGTAGCTGTTCCAGGAGTTGGTTGTCCCTCCATAAGCTGTGCAACAGCTGACCACTACAGGGACAGTAAGGGCTTGTCTACACAGAAAAGACCAATTGATTGTAGAGGGTAGAAGGAAGACGTGGACCTGGGAGGTTCAGCAGTTGAGGCAGCTGTTCCTTTGACAGCTGATAGCTGTCCCACCAATTTCCCCCAAGAATGACTTTAAGGTAGCTCTAATGTAGATGGAAGCGGTAACGTAGAGCCAAGGCAAAACCTTAACCTAATGGCAGACAGTGTGAACATAGGGGTGCTTCAGCTCTTGGAGAACAACCGGCTGAAACACTGCCATTCCAAAGAGGCCAAAGGCTGTCATAGCGAGGGACACTGCCCTTTGGGGCTGAGGAAGGGCATTTTAGTGAAGGATAGTCTATAATTGATGGAGATCAATTTTGTGACCTATGGGGTACGGTGGTGGATGTACCATTTGAAAAGGCCAGCCTCTATGAACAACAGCTGCACAACGGCCTGCTTATAAAGAAGACAAGTGAAAATTCCATTCTGGAAGACAGCTGCATAGAAATTAATATTTCCAAATGAATGTGTAGAGCCTAAATACTACTGCCTCAGGCACTTATGCCAGAAAGGTTAAGTGGCACGTTTAATAGATAATCTCTATGATTAATTTATCAGAAAGAACCAAGTGGCTAATTTCCCCTAATTGAAATTTTTTGGCATGATAAAGAATTTTCATGTATAATTCCACTTCCATTTGAATCCCTTGTACTAACTTATTTTATTAGATGAGAGCAAACAAAACTACAGTCTTGAACCCTGCTTTCGTTTTCCACAAATGAAACAAAATACTTGAGTGGCTGCAGAGAAAGTTGTAGAACAGATTCTGCTGAGGTCTGATAATAAGGAATGGGACCAGATTTTCAAATCCAGTCACAGGTTTCCAACACAGAAAAGGAGCCAGTTTTGCAGAGTGCTTCACAGCCACCAGCTTTTGGATTCAGCAGTGGGAGAAACCCAATTGCACACTCACTGCAGTTAGTGGGGTGGAACGGGGCTCACTCAGAGCAGCAAAGAAACTCGTACGTCTTAGGAGCCGGGAGCAGCTTCAGGAAAAAGCACACAGCAATCTGAGGTCAGGACCGACTGTGCCAGTATAGTAATTCTGAAATACTTGAGCTGGTCGTCTATCCCTACATTTTTAAGTATTCCTAATAAATTTAAGTGCCTAAATTTTTTAAGAAAGGGATGGCTTGCAAGGAGAGGTAATCTTTTTACTCAGAGTGTGACAGTCGTACACGAACTCTTCTTCAGATCTGGCACAGAGAGAGCAACCCTCATGCTCTCAGGAGGAAATTGCTCTGAACTCTTCTAGGTAAATCAGTTCAACAATTTGAGGGAAAAAAAGGGCACCTGGCACTGCAATGGTGGAGGAAACTTTCAAGGGGAGAAGCGATATGGGTGTTACACAGAACAGAGAGCGGCAGTGACCCATTGCCTTTGGGCCATGAAGTCGTATGTGTGTGTGGAAAATGCCAACATAAAGGAAAACTATTCCAGGGTTGGGACTAGATGATCTTTAAGGTCCCCTCCACCCTCCACCATTCTATGATATGATTCTGTGAAAATCAATGTCTCCATTATATCCGTGGTTTTTCTGCTCTGTTGTTTTTGCTCCTGGGCTTCTCGTTTCAGAACAGCCCTTAGGTCTTTCTTGATGGTCAGGACAGCAGTCACCGGGGTCATTACTTTGTTTAAGGCTCCCACTGCTGATTCTTCCTGTGTTTTCTCACTGGTCTGTTGGAATTAATTTGTGTGCATAGTAAGTGGTTGTAGTAATTGTGTGGTTCATCTAGTCCTCATGAGGATTTTTGGTTCATTAGGTGAAACAAAACTTTGAAATGTGCATGTTTAGGAAACACGGATATTGATGGATCTTGTGCAGATCTTGAATCCGCTGTACAGCTGCTTGGCACTCCTGAAGCTCGCCGCAGCGCATCTCGGCTTGGCAGTGCTGGAACGGTGAACCTCTGCCTGGTTCTCTGAGGGTTTCCTAACGAGTGTCTGGACCTGGAACGACACACTCCTGGTTCCAGGTCTTCAGCCGTATCTTTTGTACTAGAACACGTGATGTAGATTAGATCCGTGACACGCCAACACTTGTTGGCTAGAAAGTGGAGCTGGGTTTTTAATACGCTTTTGATCTGGCACAGGTTCTACAGGTTTTGAAACTGATGCAGAGAAATTTTGCAGATTCCACTCCCTCCTCTTTCCCCCCTCGGAGGGGTCGGGGGGGATTCTTAAACGTTCCTGCCTGGTCTCCGCAGGCTTTGCCCTGGGCGGTAGCTTCAGACGTGGAAGCGGGTCTGCGCAATCCGGGGAGCCAGAGCCCCCCGGCTGTCGGGCCAGTTCCCCGAGTGCCCTGCCACCCGAGGCAGAGAACCGGCACCGCGTGCAGCAAGCCTCGTCCGGGGCTTCGGTGTGTGCCGCAGGTACCGACAGGTGGCAATGCTGCGCCGAGCGCTCCGGCTGCCCTGCCCGCGGCCTGCCCTGCCCGGCGAGCTGTGACGTGGGCGCTGCCGCGCTTTAAGCGCCGCTCGTAACCGGGTCACGCCGGCATCATCGCTCGCAAAGAAAAGCATGAGCATCACTTGTTTTGATGACTACACACAGGACAGTGCTTTTGAATGCCGGCCGTGGTGACCTGTCTCATCTCGCTACACACTGAAGGTAATGGGAAGTTCAGTAGTTTCACTGGAGGAGAGTGTTAATAAGTGACGTTTTTGAAAGATGACATCCTTAAAACACTAGGGGTTCGTCCAAAGCACCAAATTCCTTCTTTTTAATACATGTAAAACTCAAGTCTTAAAAATTTGCAATTTTTTTTTTTTTTTAATAAAGCATCTTTCTCCCTTTAAGAAATAATTACGTGGGCCAAAACTCCTGAACACAGGCATCCAAGGATCATAAACTGTATACTGTGGTGGGAAAAAAACTCCAGTTATATCAGAGGCATGGTCCATAACGGAGATGCTTTCTATAAGTTTCTTATTTTTACAGATAGCTTTTCCTTTATGAAAAAGGGAGCCGGAGTATAAATGAGCATTAAGCCACCATATTTTAACTACTTGGCATTTTAAAATGGATAATGGCATCAAGAGTTTAAAACACAGCTAGGAAATGGGCTAACTTTTTCAGATACACAAAAATTGTCAAACTAGGGCTTTTTTACATCAGAATTATATTAGCAATTTTCCTAAGCAAGCTAACAGTTCTCTGTCATTCAATATATTTATTACTGATCTGGAAAGAAAGCAAGGATCTGAAAAGGGAGCAACAAAATCTGAAGATGACAGGTTGTATTAAGGTTAGGAAGGACTAGCAGGAACTTCAAAAGACCCAGTTAGGCAACATCACATGAGCAGGCTGATGGCAAGCAAAACGCGGTTCTGAAAACTATGAAGTATTGTGCTGTGGAAGGGAAGAAGAGGAGTTACTTCTGTGATTCACACCATTCTAAAAGAGTGTATCAGCGTAGAAAACAGACTGAGGTCATGTTTAGCTGTGGTCAAAACAAGTAAACAAAATGCTGGGATGCATGAGGGAAGTGATAATAAGTTGAAGAGGGTTAGAGAAATCAATATTGATGTCTTCGTCTGGAAGAAAGTGTAATTTTACAGGCTGCAAAGATCTCAATAAAGAATACCGCAAAGCCAGATGAAATCAAAAGAAGGATGAGAAGAATGACCTGGGCCAGGGAAAAGACAAACTGAAAGATGTTTGGGTTTTACCCTTGAATCAGGCCTGAGATAATAAAAAACATAACAATTACAGAATATTACAGAAATGTAGATATTGAACTTCAGTTCTTGCTGTCCTGTAACAGGAAAACAAGAGGAAATCTGTTGTGAAATGCAAAAACAATAAAATAATAAACTTTTCACAAGATTCAACAAGAGATTCCGTGGTTGTTACCAATAAAACTCAGAGGCAGTGATTCATTTGAGTAAAAAATTGTGGGAAGCATATGACAATGTCATGCTTCAGGTTTTCAACTTTCAAAACAGATTTAAGATTAAGTTGAGGTCTAATATATACAGCATCTTATTCATTACCTATGGATCTTCTGCACCTTCTTCCAGGTCATCTGCCGATGGCTTCTGTCGGAAACAGGACATCAGACTAAACGTGTATTAGCTGAACAATTTCTATACCCACACTGCACTGCACTTCTATTGAACTGAGTCCTGCTGTGATCAGATTCTTGAATCACACTGAAATCGCAAATAGATTTCAGCAAGCCTGTGCAGAGGTGCATTTCAACAGATCTAACAGTTGTTTCCTAATTTGTACATTATTTGCCCTAGTTACAGACAGCAACTTTCTAGGAAAAAATAATCAAGTGATGCAAACCTTTACCTTCCTGCAGAACAGTGTGTCTGTTCATTCCTTGGGTATGCAACTGCTTCAAATCCTTAAGAAGACTGCCTTCTGGCAGCGGCAGAAGCCACTGGCTTCTTAGCCATCATATTTGGTCTCCCAAGCATCCAATACAAAGCTTCAGGCTGCATTAACATCCTGCTTTGCGTATGACTGAAGTTGTCCACAGACTTTCCCCAGATTGTTCCTGCTCCTTTTTGGGCTAACTCAATGGAAGATCCACTGAGACCAATACTGCATAAGCAGTTAACATCTCTGTAAATACCTGATAGGGAATGCACAAGGAAGAGAACCTCAATCTCATCCTTCCTGAAGAACATCATATTTCCATGCTTCACTTATCAGCCCACAAAATGACTGCAGTGCTAACACTTCACATGAATGGTAACTAGTTAATTAACTTTTCTTAAAGTCCTGAAACCTCAGATTAATAGTGATCTGGAGTATAAAGACACAATATTATTTCACTGAGCATTTGTCATTTAAAAAGCTCTATGCCTAAAGCTTTAATCAAACTCTGTAAGATGAGAGCAATTTCCTTTTTGTCTCATTTGTGTCTCTTGTCTCCACTAAGATTCACAGATTCACAGTGGTAGGGGTTGGAAGGGCCCTCTAGAGATCATCTAGTCCAACCTCTCTGCCAGAGCAGGATCCCCTAGAACAGATCACACAGGAACAAGTCCAGGCGGCTTTGGAAAGCCTCCAGAGAAGGAGACTCCCCCACCTCTCTGGGCAGCCTGTCCCAGGGCTCTGTCACCCTCACAGGGAAGAAGGGTTTCCTCATGTTCAGGCTGAACCTTCTGTTTGCCAGTTGATGGCTATCGCCCCTCGTCCTGTCACTGGACACCCCTGAGCAGAGCCTGATCCCACCCTCCTGACACCCCCCCTTTAGATACTGATCAGCATTGATAAGATCCCCCTCAGCCTCCTCTTCTCCAAGCTGAACAGCCCCAGCTCTCTCAGCCTTTCCTCACATGGAAGGGGCTCCAGGTCCTTCATCATCTTCATGGCCCTGCGCTGGGCCCTCTCCAGTAGCTCCTTGTCCTTCTGGAGCTGAGGAGCCCAGAGCTGGACACAGCACTCCAGGGGAGGCCTCACCAGCACAGAGTAGAGGGGGAGGATAACTTCCCTCCACCTGCTGGCCACGCTCTTCTCAATGCACCCCAGGGTGCCATTGGCCTTTTTAGCCGCGAGGGCACACTGTTGGCTCATGGCCATCCTGTTGTCCACTGGGACTCCAAGGTCCTTTTCCCCAGAGCTGCCCTCCAGGAGAACAGCCCCCAGCCTGTACTGATCCATGGGGTTGTTCTCCCCAGACGCAGCACTTCACACTTGCCCTTACTGAATTGCATTCGATGTCTCCCTGCCCAGCTCTCCAGCCTGTCCAGGTCACGCTGGAGGGCAGCACGGCCTTCTGGCATGGCAGCCACTCCTCCCAGTTTGGTATCATCAGCAAACTTGCTGAGAGGACATTCCATCCCTTCCTCCAGGTCACTGATGAATATTTTGAATAGGGCTGGACCCAGCACTGACCCCTGGGGGGCGCCACTGGCCACAGGCCTCCAACTAGACTCTGCCCCCTTGACTCCAGCTCTCTGGGCTCTTTCCTCCAGCCAGTTCCCAACCCACCTCACCACCCAATGGTCCAGTCTGCACTTCCTAAGCTTGGCTGTGAGGGTGCCATGGGAGACTGTGTCAGAAGCTTTGCTGAAGTCAAGGCAGACCAAGATGCATGTGTAGTTAAACTATGCATTTTTTTTAGAGCACAGGTCCTACTGTTCACATGCTCATGGAAGTCAAATCCAGCAGTAGAGTCCTACACTTGAGAGACGTGTATAGTTGTTTGAGGAGTTCTTTTTAGAAGATATGTTTCCTGAGCCTATAAATGGTGACACTGTATAACTTCTATTAGCACTGGAAAAAATCTCTTCTTAACTATTGTTTTGCTAAAGCTACCAAGTCGCAGTATCTCTAAAATGTCTTGGTTCTAACAAAGACCACTATTTTTTGTTATATGAAACAATTACTGGCTACCGGATTTAGAACTGTTTTGGTAGCATAGGAATACATTCGCCTTGGGTACAATGGATTTCAACAAGGCAGGGTATTAATTTACAATTTACCACTATGTTATATCAAATACTACAGAAAGCAAGGGTGTTCTGCATAGTGAGCAAAGAGCTATGATTTTTCAGTAACGTCCACGGCTACAAAAATCAGAGCTTTTAGTGGTGGTCAAGAACACTTATCTGAACAGTACAAAATCACTTCAGATATGTATGTGTGACTTGGGGCTAAAATTTCATGGTCAGCTGGCACTTGTGCCAGAAATGTTAGTATAGGAGCAACTGGAAATGCTCAGACACCGATGGCTCTGGCAATAAAACCGAGACCCTGCAATAGTCCTTTTCAAGCTGCAGATGGCACTGTGGAGCATCAGACTGCTTGCTCGGACTCCAGCTTACCATCCATGCAGAAATCCTGCCCCTTTCCGAAAGACCTCTGGCCAAAGAAGCTAACACACAGCTGAAGGTTGCTATTCCAGCCTCATCACCTGGCTTAGCACGTAGCATCCAGAACGTGACTGTATGCGCAGCACCAGCAGCAAAGTCTGCACTGAGGGCATGGTGGCACTGCCCCTTTCAAAAGCAGCCCAGATCCCCGCTGGATCAGGACTGCTGGACGATGGCCTGCGATCACGCAGGCTCCCGTGGCTACACCAATGCAGCTCTGAGCGCACGTATCCTTTTCGTGTGTTCTGGGAAGCCAGCTCTGTGCAGAAAGCTTTTGCTGCTTGTTGTGCGTAATCAATACTGACAGGTGAATTCCTTCGCAAGTATTTTTAGACATTGTATACAAACTTCACTCCTCTCTTGCAATTCAGTGTTTCTTTCCCTTTACAGGCAGAGAAGCGGGCATGTTTAGTCTGAAAGGTGACTGGAAGACCAGCAATGGTGCCTCCTCTGACGTTTCTATCGCACTCGGTTTACCATTTCAGTAAAGATCTATCTATTTACCAGTCGCCAGCCTTGGCCATTTAGTATTGAAAGTTACTCTTGCTGATTTAAGTATGAAAATGAACAGAAATTCAGGAAGCACAATTAACTACTAACGATGCAGCGGCCAGGAAGCTTGTTCTTTCGTAACTGCCTTAGCCGTGTGTCGTGGATGAGTGGAATGCACCTCCTTCAAAAGAGAGAAGCAGGAGTATGTTTTATTGAGGTGAAATAATAATTTGACAGCGTTCAGTAAATTCAATGGAATTTAACAAAGTTTAACAGCGGTTTACCAAGGTTCAGTACGTTTGATGACAAGGTTCACCTTAATTACTGCATGGAAGAAACATACAAAGGAAAATCGAGTTAGAATTGAGTTAGAATGATTCACACAGAGACCGGAGATGCAGAAGGGTAAGGAAGACCCTCTTGTTGAGTCATGATGTTCAGAGTGGACCCCTTTACTCTCCAAACTCCTTATGGGGCCTAGGTGCAGCCAGGTCCAATCTTGGTCTCAGACTTGGACAATGGTTTATGTCTGATGGAATTATCTATACAAAGTTTATAACAATTACTGTTGAGAGGCTACATGGATTGGTAATGTTTCATGACTATTAATTCAGCATGCTGACAGTCACTTACCAGGGATCTGTCACGAGTAAGGGATCTCTCCACCTTGGGCAAGGAAGGATCTCTTAGTCTCAGGTAAGGGATCTCAAACCTCAAGAGGCATCCCTGCTCAAAGGGAGGGTCACCTGGCGTGCAGTCCAGCTGCAATTCTGGGAGAGCTCACATTGGGCTCATCCTGGTGGTAATATTTATAGAGTGAAGTAGTTGGCTTCTAGTCAATAGGACAGACAAGACAGATGTCTTCATTTTAGCGCTGGTATCTTGTTCTCTACTTCGCTTATCTTGCGGTTTTGGGCTTTGAAAACACCTTTCAAAACATTTTTCCGAGGCACCTTCACTCCCTGGTACGTGAGCTGGGAGCTTTCCAGCTCACAGGTCCCTCACAGGGCATGAGGCCTGCTGCTCCTTGGTCAGCCCGAACCAAAGTACGACTGGGAGTCAAGTGTATCCGGCACGTGGTGTCACACTAATAAGACAAACCATCAGGGGAAATACTCATCTAAAAAGAAAGCAAGCAGATTTTGGTTTTTCGTGCAGAAGGGTAGCGAGTTGTTAATCCATGTATACTTTTTGACTACACTTAGAGCAAAAGCACTTGCCAAGTTCACAGGAGTCATTGCGCAAGCCTGGTTTGCAGGTCTGTGATCCAGCCATCGTCTCCTGTTTTTATAAGGTGAGCCAATCAGTTAGGTAAAATAAGGTTCCACTGAAAACAATGGGAAATTCATTTTAATGTTGGTGGAATTATGCCAGTTCCCATAACTATTGTTCTTTCATGTAATTGTTATATTTATTATACATTATATTTGCATTAATTAAATATGAATTATTATAATTGTGTAACCATAATTATATAAACATTACATATTGTACTTATTTTGCACATATACCATACCGCAGAGAGGAAAGGTCTTACAACATACTGTTTAGAGAAAATGCTACGTACTGCCAGGTTAAATGTGCTTTTCACAATGGAAATGGTTTAATACAGACATTTAAGTTACTTTGGTTTCTAGAAATATATCTTTTTCAGTCATAGGGTCTGATCTACTCCCGGTAAGTTCAACACAGATTGCCGTTTGCCTTAAAAGCGACAGAACCAAGCTCTTGGGATATATAATTTAAAACAGGCTTACTACTTCACATGTTCACTGTTGCTGCAGTGAACACCGTACCTGTCCGAGGCTCAGGAATTTGCAGTATCAAACAGGAGGTGACTAGCTCGTGCTGTTTTGGTTATGTGCATATTAATTCAAAGTTCGAGCAAATTCCCTCTGTATGATTTTTCAGCTGGAAGCCGAGTCCCTAATGAGAAGCAAAGACAGCCTTAAAGCACCATTCACATGTAGTAATTCTTGGCAGCTGACCCACTAACGCAGAGTTTGGAGACTTGGGCTTCGCACTATCATTTCTGCTACTAGTTTCCTTCCTCCCCTCTCAGTGGGGCTCCTGCTGGGAATGTAACACACATCACTGGAGTAAGCAGTGATGTGCCAGTCTGCATCTGCTACAAAGCAGCCTAAAAATAAACCCCAATTGGACAATGCCATTTGGTGTACAGCAGCACATAGTCTAGTAACGTAAACCAGGCTGTCAGCAAAGATAAATGATTGCTCAGCTACATGCCAAACAAATCTCGGGGTCTTAAAACACCCAGTAACAATCCTTTGATATTCATTTATATACTTAATCTCTCAAGATTTATTATCATTGCAATTTAATGAACATGCATCAAGGAAAGGATAATGAGAATGTATCACCAACATTTACTATTAATATTTTAAGAGATCAGCCCATCTTGTCGCTTGTTTTGGTTCAAGGAAGTTCTCTGGTAATGTAGATCTTGTCAACCTTCAAGTCGACATTTTTTTCCTGTGCCTGATTGTTTTGCCAGTATCTCTTCAAAATCCCAATTCTGTAGACTGAGTCTTTGAAAAAAGATCTACATGTTAATGTTGTTCTTTCTACAGGTTGGTTGAAAAACCTGCCTGTATATTTTTTTGCCTGTGTGTATTACCAGACTCGTGGAATTCAAAAAGGTGTGGTCATACAGAGGGCACAAATGACTACAATGCAAATAATTGCAGGCTCTTAAATTACAGATACAACTTTGTACCTCATCCTTCATGCTACCATACAGCTTTACAGGCGGAAAACTCTCCAGATCTTTGCATTTTTGAGGTTTTCAAATTCCTATTGAGTTGGACTTTGAGGATATTTACAAATCTTATTCTTAAGTCATAAGTTGCTGACCTTGAAACAAATGTCCACATTTATTTTATGTAAATGAGGAGTGCAATTAGACACAGGATGGAATTATACTAACTGCAGGTCCTGGGCCCTCAATGAGACCTACGTGTAAATGGATCTCACTGCAAGACCAGCACCGTGATTTTTACAGTCATCGAGTAAAAACATGACTGAAACTAACAGGCTTTAAATATCTTTTGTTACTGCTACGATAGTTATGGCTGGAAACCCCCAAATTACATGTATGCCATTGTACAGCTGGAGAAATGAGCTTTACAAAGATTTCTGTTTATATCTTTTTAGGGCAATGATTACACACTCTTCAAAACATAGGGTATAAAACCACTACAGATTGAACTTCATTCTTATTATGTACTGTGCTTGTTTGCCAGTGCTACATGCACAAAAACCATAACAGAGTGTCCCAAAGTATTATGAGCTTGATTTTCTCAGGAAACCACCATTCCTAGAATGGTGAGACGAAGCAAAACATGAAGTTGCGTGCAACTTGCAATCAGAAGGCCAAAATTAGCAACTCTGAAGACTGTCAGTGCGTTATTTAATCCATATGAGGAGAACAACTCCTCTCAGGGACAAATGTGTGTACTCCCCAAATCCTGCTTTTTCTGAAACCATCATGGGGATCATAACCCTGCGGATAGTCAAGTTTGTTAGTTGGCACAGGGGTCAAGCTCACGTCTGTGGGCAACCGTTCCAGGAAATAGGAAATAATGCTACCTCGCCCCCTCTACAGATGATTTGTTCTCCAGGAGCAATATTGAGTAGATTGAGGGATAGATGTGCCTCTTGCACATTTTAATTTAATAAAATGTCTCTATGACATGACAGAATTGCCTCCAAATTTGTATAGAAGAGGAAATATTTAAATCTGCATTGTGGCCCCAACTCAGAACACTATTGCAGTTTATCTACCATGTTCTCCTATTTGTAGCCTTTGGTGTCATGAAAAAGAAATATAAATATGACAAATCAACTCTATGTATTTTTATTATATCAATCTTTGTAAAAACAGGCAACTCATTTATTTCTCACAATATCTGTGGTACAATTAAAGATAAGACAAATACACTTGTGTACCTGTGTATGTGTTTCTTGGTACGTTTTAAGGTTGTCTTTGAGCTGGATAAAAACTGATTACAGCTAGCATTAGTGAAATATCAAAAATGATTGTCTTATCCTTCTACATTACCTTTATTTCATATGGAGGCAGCATGTATTTAGCTTATTTAGAGAAAGCTAGCATAAGCTGCTTTATTGTGATAAATTCATAATAGATTCCCTTACTAATTAGGTTTTTTATTTCCTATATGACTACACATTTCAATCTCTTTTCTTCTTTTTCTTTTATGCTAAACTGAACATCTGCCAACTACATCACGGTGTCTGAAATATTCTCCTGTTAAAAAGAAAAAAGAGCATGCTCTATATCCTATTATTTATTGCCTTCTCATCTTCCAACTCTTGGAATTACAAAGATCCTTGAGATGTGTATACCATGTGTTGACACTCAATACCACTATCAAAGCTTAACTTTGAAAGATCTATGTCATATGATTTCCCTACTCTAACTCTTGGAATTCCAAAAGAAAACTAATATATGCAAAATCCAGCCTCAGGAACAACAGATTTATAGAATTTGTATGGCCCACAGATTGGTTTACTACTCCCTTATCTTTTAGTAAGTGCTGGCTTGATGTTGTGTGCCTAAGAGGATCTGGAGTATATATATTTGGGTTATAGTATCTTGATTCATCAATGTGAAATTAAAATAAAAACACACCTGTAGGTACTGTTTATCTGCTGCTGTGCACACACAAAGCTGAACATCTTTCTTCCCCTCAAACCTCAGCTGTCAGTTGCTACCACAGGGCTGTTGTCTCACGGTCCCTCACACCGACAGATACAACAACCCACACAGGAGTTCCATACTCCGTATGTGCAGTCCTTGTGGGACTGATACTTTGGTTCCTGCCTCGCACCAGCAAGAACAGTGATATCTGAGACAGACTTGGTAGCTTTTCATACCTTCTTTTACAATACTGCGGTTGATAAGATGTCCTGCAAAAGAGCTGGGAATCACAACTACCAATTTCAACAAAGCTACATACAATTTATATTAATGACAGATGAATCGGGACCTTTGGAGCCGAACGACAGTAGAGAGGTTTGCATGTGCTTCTTGAAACAAGGAGGACATAGAAATTGAGACAGGGGATCCAGAGAGCACCTTTAACTAGCCCTCTTAGACATAAAGGGCCGTAGGTGCCCTGGCACGTTTGGAAGATGCTGAAGGATCTAAAATTATTGTGGGATGCCACAGAAATAATTTAAGCCCTTAAACTTCAAGCAAACAAATACTCAAACAAGGAATTTCTGGGCTGTGAAAAAGACAACAGTAGAGTGAACTATAAATGCCCTGAGACCTGCTCCTGCATCCTTGGCATGGGTCCAGCAGTGCAGGTTATTTGCATGTAATAACACTGCCAGCTGTGTACAATTTTGGCTGAGGAAGTTTAAAAAGCAAGCAAACAAACAAAAAAACCACTGGTCACTGGATCATCAACTTCAGCTTAGTGATGAGCAGAGCGAGCTCCTCAAACCTGATGTCCGACTTCTCAAGGAGAACCAGGCACAGGTGCTGGACCACAGTGCAAGCAAACCAAATACCCTCTTGGCTGCAGTTACAGAGAACGTATGAAAGCCGTAGGAGCAGACTGAACAAATCAAGAACCTGAAACCGGCTGCTGAGGTCAGCTGTGTTGGCTCTCCTGTTGGAGCCGGAGGAAAATGGTGCTCAGTCAGTCAAGCATTTCACTGGTCCCTTGGAAAGCAGACGAGACCGGGTTGCCAAGTTTTAGTAGGTAAGTCCCACTCTTCTCTGTCAACATCCTGAAAATCTTCTCAAGCATAGGACAGACAGGTGGCCAAAGTTCCATCGTGGCCAAAGACTAGCTCATAGGCATCTCACATTTCATGATGTCACCAGGAGACGTGGACTGGTTTGGACAGGACACCCAAAAGAGGCTCTGTATTGAAGGGTTTAGCAAGAGTAATTTATGAAGGAAGCTTTGAGAGTCTCAGATTTTGTTGTCCCTGGGAAATGTCTTCCTGGAAGTGGATTACTTAAATCCCAAGCCCAGCTGGGGCCTTTGGGTACTTCTGTAATTAATGAAGAAACTCTAGAGACTAGTTCGTTTACCTGTCATGCCTGCAGCAGATCACAACTTTACCTACCATACTTTTCTCTATGTTATCAAATAATTTAGCGAAGTTTCAACCACAAGATAGTCTTACATATTTCTCTGTTATCCTTCTGTTCAACCTACTTTCATAATTCCATGTTGTCCGTTACAAAATTACTCCTTATTTGGCAGTTTTCCACAGTACAAAATAATGTCTATAGGCAAAAGGTAATACCAGTACCACTGAGGCCGTTGAAATTAAGTTGCCTTTCTCACAGTGCCCTAACAGAAACTAAAGCAATGCAATAGCATTCAGTCCCCTGTTCACTGCTCCCACAACAATCCTCTGTTGCAGGAATTAACACCCGGTAATTCTTTAAAACTACCATTTAGGCTTCTTTCTGGACCACTTTAAATGTTTCTATATATTTATAAACATATATAGTTTTTGTGTATTTCTATGAACATAAATTAAATAATGTAACATTCACCTTTCATATGGTAACATGTTTACTATAGACTATTAAAATAAGAATTATGTGTCCAATATAAGACTTACAAAAGAGTCTTCTAAGATTCTGTTATCTGAAGCATCTTACTGCAATTATTCGTAGAAGGTCAACCAAACAAATCATAATTTGGCAAGTAGCCTCTAATTTCAAACATTTAGTAGAAGGGATACTTTTTTTCTATACCTGTTTATAGATGCTTTAGAATTAATGCTTAATTTTCTTTCACTTCTTAAATAGTGTTTAACCTCTATTGTATTAGAAGCCTTAAATTTCCTGTTGATAGGTGGGGCACTTAGGTAGAATTACATTTTACTCTTAGTCATGACCTTACAATGGAATATACTTAAATGCCATATTCATTTCTAAGTAAAAAAAAAAGAATCAGTCTAGTTCTCATTCACACATTTACAGCAGATCTGGTTTATAACAATCTCCTAAGATCTTGTATTACAAAATGTCAACAACAGTTCTTGGTGACTCACAAATATTCTCTCAACACCTCCATATTTGCTGCATACTTTGGACAGTTCCAAGCCAACTGCTAAAGGCTAACTAATAACGAGTTTGTAATCCCTTGCTACTCATCAAAAGAATTTTATAAAATATAAAATCTTCTCCAGTATTTCCATGGCCATGCAAACTATTGCACCGCAGCTGGCTGAGAAGTACATTCTTGTGGTTTTGCAAACTGATTCCTTTTTGTGAAAGTTTTCAAGAAAACAAGCAAAATGAGATCCCAGACATCTGAATCACCAGACATTCAAAAATAAAATTATACATATGTTTAAGTAGTTGACTTCCTGAAGCAAAAATAAGAAATGCCAGTGACCATTTAGTGCATGCAGTTGAGAGTACTCCATTCCTGTGCCCATCTAGCTGGTCGCAACAGGCAAAGGATTTATTTCAGAGTCTAGTCCTCAACTTGAGCACAACTGGAAGACAGTTTTTAAGCAGAACAGCACTTTAAAAGCAAACACATCTTCCCCTTCATCACTGGACTAGGGACACTGACCTTAAAAATATCTGAAATTCTTCCACTGCCTGTAAACAAAAACGGACGGCAGGCAGTCACGATCATATGTCACTCTTACAAAACATTCTTACTTGTTGGCTACTTTTTGGAAAGGCTATTTGCTGTCAATCAAGTGACAAGTTCTGCTTATAATAATGGTGATGACATCAGACCTGTAGAAGAGAAGATTAGTATGGGGAGTCTAAATATATAAACTAGAAGGTCATGGGACACATGCAACGCCAATTGAAGTCAACGGTCTCCATTCACTTCGATCAAAACTGGGCCGATCCATCTAGGATTAAAAGATTTAGACATGTATATTTATTTTCCCTATAGCCAGTATCACTGCTTGCAGTCTAGGATTTTTTAAGGTGACCTGGATCTTTGATTTGTCTGACAAGAAAAGGTGATCGTCCCTGTTTTTATTTTTAGGTGGCCATATATAGGTAGTCATGTTCACTCTTTCCAAAGTGGGACTTGCCCTGTGGAGGTAACGGGCAAGAATTTTTCCGAACAGCAGGCTGGGGGCTCTAGCCACGCATTTCTTTTGCCATTTGGTAGTGTTTACAAAGAAGCTGGGCAAGAGGCCAATTCTCATTTCAAGCCTCAGGTTGGACACAATGGTCGGTCAGTGTGCTGAGGGGTATAAAGCATAGGTCAGCAACTTTCCTGTCAGGCAGCAAATAACTACATTTCGCTTGTCTGAAATAGGATTTCAGTTGTCCAGGGCTGCAGGACAAAAGGACTGTTCTCACCCTGACAGCTGGAATGGATGATTTGTGAAATGTATTTTTAGAAGTCTTATTTGCCTACGCGTATGCCTGCATTGTCAAACATTCAGACAGCCAGAGCAAGTTAGGCTACGAGCCACGAGGGCTGTGACATACTGTACGAACTGTATAGCATACCTACATTTAAACCTGCATGTTCACTACTTCTCACCTTCCAACTGCAAATATACAGCCCAAATATTAATGCAACACTACTGCTGTTCTTCCCGTACTTCAACACACTATCACTGCAGTATTCACAGTAATTAGCAATCACAAAGGGAAAATCACTGCTGATACAATAGGACATCAGTGATCAAGTCTGTTTTTGCAAAATCACCCTGGCTTTCCCCACATTTCCTTTTCCTAAATGTATCTCTATCTGATTAACAGAAACAACAATCTCTTGTAAATTAGCTTCCTCCTTCAACAAGACAACCCACTCTTGAGGGACTTTATTACTAACATTCATCCTCCTAATCTTATCCCACACCTTGCTGATACGCATATCCTTATTAACATTTGCACATGGCTATTGTGCCAGTGCCGCTTTCATCCTGAGCTAATGATTTCTTCCTCCTGCAGCCCATGACATCAAGTCGCACTCATAATACATTTCAAAGCTGGTTTCCTCTCTCTCTCTAAACAACATCATTGTTCCATTTTTTGTTTAAACAGTGCACCGGTTTCCTTCCCTTCCTATTCCAGGCAGGCCTTGGAAAGCACTTTTCACACACACTTAACACAGATAGGAAAATCATACGTATAACTGAATACATCTATGCTGATTTACATATGACTTTACTAGGTTGTTCATCATACTTCCGTCTTGCAACATATTTAGAACTCACAAAACAAAGAAATAGAATGCTCAGTATAAATACGGCATTGTAAGCATTCAGGAAAATAATTTTAACGCACTGTGTGACAATAGGTATGTACACTACGTATTGTCTAGTCCTTGAGAGCTTCCTCTTTATTCTGCATTGGTTATTATGCACTCCTGCTGAACTGAATGTTTTCGTACCCTGTTCACATTAAGAAGTGTGAACTTCCTATTTATTCCTCAGCCTGTCCAAATCCTACCATCTGGTTAAGACATACTAGCTTTAAGGCTAGGATTCTTACCAGTCTTCTGTGCCTTTATGCTCTTCATCTACAAACTTCATCTGTAATAAATTTCACATTAAATGTCCGCGCTTTAGGCACAGTTACGTGTTAAAAGCTGTTATACAGCATTGTAAAAAACCGCTAATAATATGGAAATAAATCTGGCAAGTCAGAGTAAAAAAATACACTTATTGTGTGTAACATCACTGTTGGTGTTGACAGAAGCGAATTCCGCACAGGTCCACTGAACACAATTCAATCTCTAGAACAGCAAAATACGGGGCAGATTTGGACACCTCCTGATGGTGCGAAAGAACATGTTTGTGCATTGTATTGAACTGTAAGACTAGACCTGAACTGTAGAACAAGTGTCTGCCCGTGAGTACAGTATGCTTTAATCAGCAGGGCTTATGTAGTTTTGAGACCTGCTGGTAAAAGTGCACGGTGGTAAAACATACAGCACTATCAGAGAAAGTTCTGGTGGATGGCCATCAGCTAGTCCATTCTGCCAACCACTCATCTGCGCAGGAGATGATTGTTTTGATCCTGTGAGCACCGTATCACGCTCTTCATATGACCAAGAACAGCGAGGAACAGGGCTTGGAGGGCAGAAGGCTTTCTGGAGACATTGCCCAGTCTGTGGGTGGGAAATGTCAGTAGCTCATCAGGGGTTTTAGGTTTGGTTTTGGACAGGCCTGGACTGGGCTTGCAACAAGACTCAAGTGTGAGTGGTAATGTTTGCCTTAGTAACTCCTGATGGTTTACTTCTTCCTACAACAGTTCCTGGCACTGCTCTGCGCTGGCTATGTAAGACAACCTCAGCACAAGAGCAACACTTGAGCTCCTGAAGGGCTGCTTGAAGCTGAAAAGGCTCCAGACTGGCCACCCTGCTTCTCAAGGGTAGGAAATGTAAGTACCCCTAAAAATACATGTCTCTTCCTGTGCATTCATGTATCTCTCTTCTTTCTTTAAAAACACTCCAAATGACACAAACACAAAAACCAGAAAGTATTTTTTGAGGGTATTTTGATTACTTTTAAGGTGTAGCCTCAATATCTGGCCTGGGAGGAAGGAAAATCCATCCCAGCATTATTTTCTCTCTTTCCTTTCCTCTTGAGCTCCTTATGACTTCCTTTAAACTCATTTTTTCCACTTCATACCTCTGCTTCCTTCCAGTCAAAAACTTGTTGAAACCCTATCAGTGTCTTTTTTAATCTTTTATAAAATCAATGTTTCACCTACCGTTCAAAGCAGACGAAAAAAAAAAAAAAGGAAAAAGGCACCTTCTCCAGCCTGTTATTGCACTCTTCCAGTACAAAGAATACTTCAACACCTCTCTCTCTTGACTGAAGCCAACAATATGACAGCCTTCTGTTCCCTTGTGTGCTTTCCAAGTATTTCCCAGGTATCTCTTAATTTGAGGACTGAATTTACTAGGAAGGGACATGCTTAGTAGACGTGCAAGAACCAGGAAAGTTCGGAGGGAACGCAGTGATGAGAAGCCCAGTCTGCCAGCAACCATCTGTTCCAGAGAGGGAAACAAAGCCGCAGATTGCTCCTAGGCAGCTCCCCACAGACACTACTTGAGGACTATTTCCAGCTTGTGGCCAGAAGGTGTCCGATAAATTGACAATTTCACTTCTTCCCACAGAGTTTTCTGATTAGCAGCACCAAAACTAGTGGAAATTACTGTTATTTTCACTTTATTAGTATCATATCCAAGTGTGTGGGTTTGGGCTTTTTTTGGGGGAATTAGAGCCAGACGATTGGCTGCTTAGCCCTGTAGGCAAAATCTGTGCTTTCATATATTCCCTGAGTATTTAACTACTCTCCTACTATTGCACATTACCTAGTTGTCCAACTTCTACCAGACATTTCTGTTATTACATTATTATTAAATGCTTGTTCCATTGTGTATGTAAGATTCTAAATAAGCCTTGGAAATACAAAAATAATCACTTCCTCTGAAAAAAGTTAGGATCAGTGGAAGACTGTTTCTGTGGAAACAGGATGTGAAGCTACCACGCGTGGCACAGCAAACTTTCCCGTGTAAAATCTGCCTTCGGCCTGGGAAATGGCAACCCACCTGCTGAAGCTCCGACAGCAAAGCCCGCACGGGCCAGGCCTGCTGCTCAGCAGTTCCCGGCGCTGGCGCACCACGACAGGTGTGCCCCAGGGATCAGTTTGAGACCATTGTTGTGCATTTTACCTAATTCCCAAATAAATCCATGGAGCAGCAGTGCTGAATTCTGCAGTTTCTCCAGCTGGCGATTTTGAGGGGAAGAGGAACACAGGACTTTGCAGGTGTCACTGGCGATCTCCATCACGGGCTGCTCTGCGGCGGGGGACACTGCTCCTCACCAAAGCAACAGCGTGAGGAACCTCATCGTTTTAAGCACGGATGAAATAACTATTTTTTCCCCCGTCCCCCTTTCCCCGGTCTGGCGTCGCTCACCCTCGTTGCCGCGCAGCCGGGCCCCGTCCCGGGCGGTCCCTGTCACCCCTCACGGGGACAGCCCCGCACGTCACTCGCCGTGCCCCCGGCGGCACCCCCGCCCCAGGAGACCACCGGTGCCCCGCCCTGTTCCTCGCCCCGCCGCCCCCTGCCCTTCCCTCAGCCGGCGGCCGCCCGCCCTCGCCCGCCTTTCTTCCCCTCCCGCTGTCACTCGCGGCTCCGCCCGCCCCCTCACCCGGCCCCTCCCCGGCGCCCGGCGGAGGAGCCGCCGTTTCCGGAGTACACAGAGCGGGGCTGGCCGCGCGGCGGGGGCTGTCGCGGGCAGGTGAGTGAGCGCCGCCGCCGCCGCCGCGCCCGGGTTCCCGCCCGAGCCCCCGCTCCCGCCGGCCGGCCTTGCCCCGGCGCGGCGGCGAGGGCTGTCCCCGGCCGCTGCCCGCGGGCGGCCGGCAGCAGCCCCGCAGCCCGGCCGGCGGGGCCCTGGCGGTGCGAGGCACCGGGCTGGCATGGACGGCGTTACCGCCGCTCCTCCCTCCCTCCCCGGGCGCCGAGTGGGACGAGGCACGGAGGCCGGCAGCCGGGCCGCTCGGGGGACTCCCTGGGCCGCGGCGGGGGGCGCCGGCGGGGGCAGGGGCTGGGAGGAGCCGCCGGCGGCGCCTGCGAGGAGCCCCGGCCGGGGGGAGGGCGGCGGCGGTGCCCCGGGGCGCGGCCCGGGGGTTGTCGCCGCGCTCCCTCGGCGGGGCCGGGCCGGGCCGGCCCTATGGCGGCGGGGGGTGCAGCCCAGGGCGGCGGCGAGGCTGCGGCCGCCCCCCCTCTCTGGCCGCCGCGACCCGTGTGCGGGCAGCCCGGGGTGCGCGGCGGGGGCTGGGACTGCGCCTGCGGGAATTCCTGCGCACCTTCCTGCGAAATAGTGACCCGCGGCCGCCCGGGGCGCCAGTCCGCCCCTGCCCGGCAGCGAGACCCCGCCGCGGGGGCCTCGGCTCGGGGCGGCGCGGCGCTGCCTCGGCTCGGGGCGGCGCGGCGCTGCCCCGGCCCGGCCGCGCGCCGCCGGCTCCCGGCGGTGGGGCGGCCCCACGGGCCTCCCGGGCGGTGCCGGTGGGACCTGCCCCGCGGTGGGGGGGTCGTAACGTCGGCCTCCCGAGCGCAGACCTCGGCACGGAGCGCGCCGTGCGTTTCCTTCACGTCCCACGTCCCGAAGGCCTGCGGGCAGGAGCGTCTCCGTCTTGGCGGCCACTGCAGTGGGCTGTGCTCGTGTGGATCCCTCACCTGATGCTGGCTGAAGTGCTGCGTGTTGTTAGCGAGCCCGCTCTTCGGCGCATTGTATGCATGCGCTGACTGCGAGCAGAAGACGGTAACCCCTTTCGGGCCGTAGCTTAAAACTTTACTAATACACCTTCGCTTCTCCCTTCTTGAGGCGTTTTATCGTTTGGCTGGAGAGGAGGTGGTGCAGGTATGTATTTGCCAGGTGGATGCTGGCTTAGAAATTTGAAAGAAGTCAAAAGATCTTGTTTGTTTTATGTGAGATTATAAACCTAGTTACAGGTATAAATTGGCCATTACTGTCATTGTTACTGGTTTTAGAGAGGACCAGATGTCTAGGTGTCTTGAAGAGTGGTGTATGTCAGTCGTGTGTAGCCAACTGCTTGGCTCTTCAGAGTCAGTCAGTCTCTGGCTCCGGAGGCCCACGCAGCCAGCAACAGGTTTAGGCTTGGCTTCCAAAACGGCACTGCGTCTTGTAACCGATGGTGTGGCTGTTGGATGGTCTTAAATCTTGTGCTTGGGGAAGTTCGCTGTGGATTTGAAGGCTGTTGTTGCTTGATGTTTCTATTTTCTCAGCCCAGTGTTGCCTTGCGAAGGGGCAGTGGTGCTCTTGAGGAACCGTTGTTTTCTGTGGGCGATGGACAGCTGAAGCGCCTGCAGTATGATCCCCTTCCCTCACCTCTCTGAGGTATGTGCGCTGTGTCGTGCCGTTCCCAGCCACATGAAGGTTTTGGTACGCAGCTCATGAGATCAGGAGCGTTGGCCCATCTTGGTACGTGCGCAGGTGCTGTTGGTGTATTGTGGGTATCAACTTGATTTTGCACTTGGCTGGAGCCTTCTCCTAGGCAGCATGTCTACAGAAGTTAAGATGGATCCTTCTGTAAAGAATTGCAGGTTTTCTAAGGTCAGGACTTGCACGCGGTGTTAGATTCTTTCTTTATTTTCTGTTCTGTACTTTCCCTCCTAGAAGGAAGGACTTTCGAAGTATTGGTTGAGAAAGTGTATTTCAGGTCGACATACGTGTTTCTGGTGTTTTGTGGTGTGAGGAACTAGGCTGGAAGCAGTATGGAGCCACTGCTTCCAATGTGTCTTGTGGTGCTGCTTCCTAGGTCAGCGCTAAGGCATAAATCCTTCAGTTTTTCATACTGAACTGGGAGTTGCTCAGGACTGGTTTCTAGTCAGAAATAATGCATACAGGGACTATTTTTCTAGTTGAAATCTCCTCCGAGATGCTGAAATTTGATTAGCAGTTAAATAAATCTTCATACAAAGTAATATGAACGTACCTGCTACTGATCTTTAAAAGCGAGGTCTAGGTTTCTTCCACTTCTTGGATATAAACTTGTATTTGATCACGTGAGTCTTTTTGCGCTTCAGTCTTATTTTTCCATGGTTTATTTTCCTGCTGTCTCCAGCATAAGACCTTTTTTTTCCCTGCTTCTTCCCACTGTTTATTACTTTTCAACACCTCTTCTTCCCCAGCATACAAATGACAGCCAGTTTTTCTTTGTGGCAAAGCAACTGTATTTTTGGTGTCCTGTAAGGTATAAGTAAGGTTCCCTCTATACCCCGAATTGACTGTAGTTTTGAGTGCTGCCACTTGTTATTCAAAACAGGATTGTGTCAGGAGAAGTTGTGCTGCTGCTTTTGTTTATATAGCAGTATTGTAATAGGAAAAGTCTTGTTCTTGGTACAATGAATGCTGGTACACCAGAAATCCTGCTAATGATAGTGATTAATGGGTGCTGCTCAAAATAGTTATCACTGCTGATATGACTAATTGTGCCATATGAAAAGAGCTCCTTCACTCCCAGTAATCTCAAGGTGTTAGAGAAATGCCTGATCTGTGCAGAGAGATAAATGCACGGTGAAATGCGGAACTTGAAGTGTGGCAATTCTTTCCAAGCTTGCTGCTGCGCTGCAAAACCACTTGGGGCTGAAAGTGAAGTATATCTTCTTGTGGTTACTGTAGGTAGATAGAATATTATTACAGGAATTGGATGTTAGCCAGAACAACACCCTACATGTTGCAAACAATGCCAGGGTATTGTTAGCAGCTATAGAAGGGGTTTTATATCATACATGAAAGATGACATTTCCAGCAGCACGGGTAACCTCATCACAAAACACTGTGCTGGGCTGGCTGGCTCGGAAGGCAACTGGCTCCGTAGGCTTGACAAAATCTACGGTATAATCTCACCGGTCCTCCTAGAGCTTGGTGATACATCTGGATTAGTGTTTCTTAACCCTCACTGGCCTTTGGGGAACAACAATTTATTAGTAACATGCCGTGGGCAATCTTGTGCTCTCCAGGCAATATCGTGTTCTGGATTCTGTTTGGTTGTTGTATGTCTTGTGAAAGCAACGCTGGAAGTTTATATGGGGACTGCAGATCTGAACCGTGGAAGGTGCCATTTCTCGATGTCTGTAAAATCAAGTTCTGCCTGGTAGGATGAAAAAGTATTTTGGAAGTTAGGTAGAATTTGTTAAAGATGTGTTCCAGACTGGCTGAGAAGCAACTAGTGGCAGTTGCGTGTTGGTGTGCCTCTGGCTCTGTGTGAATTTCTTCTGCTCTGGGTGTACCTCAGGATGATGCTGTGGCAGGGGCTTAGGCCTCCATCCCTTCTGCCCCTGAGAAGGGCTGTGTGGGGGGCAGGAGGCATTCGTTTCACAAATACTGCACTGCAGGTTCATGGCTGGTCTGATATGATCCCAGTTTTCCAGTGTTCTGTGAATAAACCATTTAGGTCCAGTCCTTGAATTTTGCCAAAACAGTAATTACAAAAAAGAATTTTTTTTCCCCTATGAAACTTGAGAAAGATGATGCTGGTGTTAATGAGGTGTGCTTCCCTTTGAAGTGCTCTAATGTGACAAGACAAATTATTTTGGGAATTGTGGTCTTGAAATATCAACCTTGTCTTACTCTGCTGTAATTAATGAAGATTAGTGTGTTGGCTACCTAAGATAAATTTGTGGGGATTGATCTGTGTGGTTCTATTAATGTCATAAACGTTGCATGAGGCGAACAGACTTCCAGGGGCCTGGATTGGAGCAGCCTTGAATACGGGAGGGGGTGTGTGTGTAGGAAACAGAGGGTCTAGAAATGCTGGATCAGCTTTGAAGAATGAAAGAAAAAGGGAATGCAAAGTACTCGAGGCGTGGCTGGGGCAATCCGGAGAGTCTGCGTGGGAAGATCGGTGTGGGTGTAGCTGAGGTGGGAGTAGCTGAGGCTCTGCATGGCTCTCAGGGATGTTGGAGAGCCTTTATAGCAAGTCGGAGGTATTTGCAGCTCTGGATTGCATACTGTTGGTGGTACGTTCGCTTCAGTCTGATGATAACACTCAGCAGTTTATCAGGGCAAGCACCTACTACAACTTTTTATTAAAACAATCAAGCTTGAAGTGGGATATTCTAGAGCTTTGCTTTGAAGAACTATTTTCATGAAGGAAGTGAATACTCTCTCTCCTAAGGAAGGCCTGCACAGGAGAACACGGTAGCACTAGTAGATAGAATTTTGGCCATATTGGCTAAAAAGCAAGCCAAAAACTTTAAAGTGTGTTTGCTGTAAAGTAGCTCTCCATGTTTTTAAAATAAATTTTTACCTTGTGTGTTTTCGCTGTTAGGGTCACCTCAGAGAAAATAACTCCGTAGGAAACATCTTTACGATACCTTCCTAAATTGTGACCAGCTCCTGCTTCTGTTGTTGGTTGAATTTTCTCCTTGAAATGACTGCATATTTTCTGGTTTAGGCTAACTAGATTTTTATTGTCTTGCAACATAGCTGTATTCCTTCTTTGTGGTCTTTTTCTTGCTTTTCTAACAGTTTTCTGCTTTTTCAAGTGGTTAGGGGTTTTTTTGGTCAATGTGCCTTTGCTTTGTTTTATCTAGTCGTGTTCCAGTGGGGTGCTGGTCAGATGCTCGTGTTTTCGGGTAAGCATTTCTGTACAATAGCACTGCAAAAGACAGATTATTTGGAAAATTTCAGCAGGACAATCTCTCTACCCCTTGTCAGCTACCCCTTCTCAGGTTTAGGTAGCCTATTTTTGTTCTTTCCGGACACTACGTGTGTGTTGGTTTGGAAGATAGATGGGAACATCAACTGGTGGTTTAATAACCGTATTTTAGGTGTGATTCTTAGTTACTTGTGCACTCAAAGTTGACATGTAAACGGTACTGTCCAATTACAGAAAATTCCTCACAGACTCTATGCAGCGTACTCTGCAATCTGGGGATGGAACAAAACTCCTCAACTTAACCAGTTTCTGAATGTAGAGGGAAGTTTGTTTCCTTTGGTAGAAACAGTAGTATTTGACTTTGCTTCTTTCATGCTTTCTTCTATCATGCTGTATTTTGGGAACTTCAAAGCAATGTATGGAATGTGTTGTAGAGGAGAGGAGTGGGAAGAAAGGACGGAACTTTCCTGCACTCGCTTCTCCACTGGCATCCCTAGTATGAATCATTCATGTGAGAGTTGTCTAGCAATGAAACACGTCTTTAATTCAGTTGTAACAGTGTTTTTAGTTTCCCAAGTAGATTATCTCTGTGTGATAATTGGTATGTTTGTGACTTTCTGGATGGTATTGGGAATTCCTCTGGATTTACTGGGGTAAAATTAGATCCTTTGAAGGATGTCTGCGTGGTCTGTCCAATACCAGGATGTTTGGAGCAATGCTCCTAGGTATTTTTTTTTGTTCATCAAAGTTGAACTTCCTCCTCTTCCATACAGATTACAGAACTTGGCTGATTGTCTAGAAGAACCGTTTGAGTCCAAGCACAAGAGCTTCCCCAGAGAAAGATAAAGCACCTGAATGTCTACAGCTCACATTCCAGAAAAATCTGGAGATCTTTTAAGTGATGCTTCTTAAGAGTCTAAGTACAAGGTAATATCTTTTTAAAGTTCCTTAAAATACCTGAAGCTGGCAGTTTTATCCTGAAGAAGCTAGACATTCTTTTTATGTGGCCAGCATGTAACAGAAATGCTGAAAACCAGTGAAAGCTGTAGTGACTAGAAAGGACAGACAGAAACACTCTTGTTGAAAGATGTTTCCTGTCTCGGCATCCTCACAGTTTGAGTAAAAGACTGAGTATCACAGGGGAAGGATTGCTGTGGGTAAATGCAGTTCTGTGCCAGACTCCAAACGATTTGAGGAACACAATCTCTTTCTGTTGAGTATTTCAAAATTTTTCTCAGAATGCGATTTGCAAGTCTTGCACCAGATGGTATTATGTTGAAGGAGGAAGAGGCTACCTAAACCCACCGTTTTTCCAGATCTGTGCAGTGTTCTGCATCCATCTTGCAGCGTAACTTCAACGTAGAACGGGTTGGTCTGCTCCAAATGCTCAGAAGAAACCATGTTTGTCAAATGAAGGTAGAAATGAATGCAGGTTTTCATCTTTTGTTGAAGGCACCTGTGTTCAGTAAGAAATGGAAAGATCCTGAGGATAGAAGGTTTTTTGGCAGGAGGGAAGAATCGCAATATTGCCTGCTGTCGAGTGGTCTGCAGTTCTTTGTCCAAGCAGGATTTGGAGGCCAGGTAGTGTTGAGTAGTGTTAATTAAACCTGTGCTGTTGTTACAGAATCCAGCTTCATTAGTGCGTGTTTCATAGCTCTAGAATAAACTTTAACTCCTTTCATAGACATAGTTAGATTTGTTTTTTGGCTGAGCAACAGTTTGCAAACATGTGAATAATTAGATAATAAGATACATCCTTCTTCCTACATGAGATGAACACTTACAAGCTGATGATGTAATCAAGAACTTTAATATGGTGCTGAAAAATAGGTCTGTTGCTAAATATGCGTTATCATTTAGAAAAGCGAAACCCTTTCATTTATTAAATAAAAAGCAGAAGAAAATGAAAAAAAATGTGATTGGAATTTAGTTTTACTGAGTTCAGTTCTGCGCAGTGCATGTGAAATCATTGACTGCCAGCTTGCCGCTGTTGGCGGCAGGAAAGCGGAGATTTGAATGGATATTTGTGTACGTTCTTCACCTACAGAGAGCAAACGGGGTGTACTTTACTAACTCATAGTGGAGTGCAAACAAACTGTCTTTCTATCAGTGTAGGTAGACAAGCCATGATACCCGCATGGTTGAGCTTTTGGTAGTATTAGAACTTGCACTCCTGTTTTAGCTATTTGTGACGTTGCTGAACTTTATGTAGAGGACAGCAGGGTAAGTTAACTAGAAGTTAGTTTTCCTAAATTATTACGCGTGTAAGTGGACTTTTAATTCCGTGTCTTATTTTCCTTAAGAGACTTCCGTGGTGATGAAAATTATATTGGGTGCTGGAAGGAAATGCCAATTATTAGAACAAAACCCTGAGTAAAGGAGCACGTATACTGTTACTGGGAATATGCTTTGTTCTGTAGTGAGTCCTTACTCAAAGAGCTTCCAGTCTTTCTGTCTGTCTTGTGTTGCTTTCGGGAAGAGAATGAAAACATTTTCTCCCAAGCAATCCTATTAGATCTCATAATAAACTTCTTTGTCTAAACATTGCAGTAATTTCCAGGGCAACAGCTTGTGATGTCGAATTCAGCACTTTGACCTCATTTCAGGTCCAAAGAGGACTGAATATGCTAAAGTCTGAGATGAATTATTACAAAGTAATTTTGGCAATTAGCGAACTTTTTATATAAAAACTTGTCCATGAATTTTATGTGGGTTTGTTTACGAGTTCTTCTTAACAAAGGTATTCTACATTATCAACCCCAATTTAAATGTTATCTTTTATATAATATTCAGTCTGAAAACTGAAATAGGAATTTGGGTCATGGGACAGCATACGGTCTAGTTTGGCAGTCTTTGGTCAAGTGCACTTAGTGCTTTATCTGTGTGGCAAAGTGGTACGTCTGACCTGTGCTATTTTGAAATGAATCTGTTGCTTGGTTTTGTGGCTAGAAAAGATCCTGGTCTGGTGAAGTGAAATCTATTGCTCTGCAGATGTTGCTGGACATGAAATCTGTTGAAAACCACTAATGATACATTTTTTGTTTTTATATAGGAATGTTACATTTTTGTGGTGATGGATTGGTATGATAAAGTAAATCTGTAGTTGACACACAGTGTTTGAGGAAATGGTTTTTTGGGAGAAGTGCATTTTCTTCCTTTGAAGACCCAGCAAGAAAAAAGGGTTGGGTTTTTTTTCCATTTTAGTTTCTGGAACAGTTGGGTTTTATGAGACCTGATTAGGATCATCTGATACAGTCAGGCAAATAAATAACAGACGATAATTTGCTGCTTAAATATGTTTCCCCAGAAGATTCTAGCTCTTCTCTCACTGTACCTTCTCTTTCCATATCACTGTGACCATGAGGGCTGCAGAGGTCCCTTTCAAATCACAGAGGCTGTCTTTCAGGCGTAAGGAGGTGTCTTTATCACTGAATCTCTAACACTGTTTTAGATGTTGCTGGTTGGGCGTTAGAGTTACTACTCCAAAACCTTTCCTGGTGTCTTTGTTACTAGATGCTTCAATCAGACGTGTTGTTGGACAGAACACTGGGTGTGTGAATTGCTGTGGCTTACAGGTACCCGAGTTCATGGTTAAATAACTCCTCTGGCTTTAAAGGTACAATATATTAAGTTTAATTTGTTCTTAAACAGCTGCATGGAGTTTGTTGCTTGTGCAGTACATTGACATGTAGGGTTTTGTGACAACTGAATGTGTTTAAAAAACTGAAGCTCGCAAGGCAGTTTTTGAGGATATATCAATAGATTAGCATGTTGCCGTTGGTCTCTTCAGAAACACGTCCTTACCCTCTTACTTGTTGTTTTGTGTTTTAATGCGTGTTTCTCCATCCCGTGTACTTCGGGGGACTACTGATGTAAAGTGTCTGTCTAGATTCTGCCTTCTCTTGCGTTTCAGCACCTGTTGCTATGTGTGTGTCCCACCTGAAAGGCCTTCATGGCCTTCACCTTTGTGCCTTGTGTTAGAGAGAGGACTGCTGCTAATGTGATGGATAAAATTGGGCTCCAATGTTTGTTCTTTTTCCTGAGGCATTCACATTTTTATGGCCTTTTTCAGCTTCACAGTGCAGCCAGTGGGTGAATTTGTCTGATACAGTATGTTGTTACTGATATTTTAACTTGCATCCTGAAAATGCAGAAAATTAAGTATTTCAGTCAGTGACTTTCTGCTAAAAACTTGCATTTTGTTCTGAAATCGTTTCAGCACAGATGAGGCAGTTTCTTTTCAAAAATTCTTGTGGTTTCAAGGAAATAATATATTGTCTTCCTTGCATATGCTATTTGATATATTCTGTTCTGGAGCAGGAGTTGCTCATCTCTGCCGTGTTGGTTGTTTTTCACTGCACATTAAATCGTATCAAGAAAAACAAGGATAAGTACAGTTTATAAAATTTTCTACGCTACATAGTTATGCTTCTTTTCGCTTTTAACATAAGGGTTTGTAAATTCTTTTAATTCCATGTGTAGATAGGAAGGTGTGCTGTATTGTGATACAGTTGTTCATTGTGCTGAGGGATGAATTATAATATGAATGCAGCATGCATGCTGTGTCTGCTAAATCATTTTCTCTAAAATGAATCTTAATGTGAGCAAAGTTAAACTGGTGTAATTTGGAACAGTAGACTTGAAGCAAATATTATGCAACTAGATACGTGTGAATATTGATCATAGTGCCGATTAGCATGCAAAAAACCTGATCGTGCCTCAAAGCACTGTTGACTTAGTGGACTTCTTACCCTTTATTTAGCTGTCTCCAAAGGTTTGTCTTGTGGGTTTTTTTTTGTTTTGTGTCATTTTGTGGGTGTGTTCCTTTTTTCACATCACACCCTTGGCTTAAGACCTGTAGTTCATTGGCTTTCACTTACCTTACAGTGTCATGGGCAGATAGCCTTTTGGCCAGAAGATGGTGTTGTGAGGGACATCTGAAATGATCTAAAGCTGGTGATTGCAGAAGACCCACATATTATATTCTGAAAAAAAGCAGCTGTAGAATATTCCTTATAGAGGGGAAGCATTTGACAAGCGGACTTTTATATAAGAGTATGTTTCCTCAAATGCAACTGTTGTGTATTCTAACACTGAGAAGACCTTCTGTATCTTTTAGTTAAGAACTGGCATTTTAGGAAGTAATGCTTTGAAACTGATGTTTTGTAGTTGATGTGAAGAGAAGAACTGGTTTTTGTTTTCCCTGGTGACTGGTTTTTGTTTTGTTTTGTTTTTTTCTAAAACTGCTACTTAAGTTCTGTCATATGGAAGGTATTGCCTTAGCTTGGACTCGTGGTAAGCTGTAGGTTGTGTGAATGCTACTTGTGGCTTACTTGCACTTACGAGGGAATGCCTCTCCTTTTGCTTTCTTCTCTTCTTGTTTGTTTTCATTTCTCTGTTCAAAGGTTTTGGTTTCTTGTTTAATACCTTCACACTGAAGACTGTGGTAAGAAACACAGCAACTACTCAGTCATAAACTCAGTGAGTAATCATTGAGATTACTCAATGTAAACTTTTCATTTATGAGTAACAAGCTTAAACCTGACACAAGTGAGGGTGAGAGTATAAGATACCCAGGTTTTTACAGCATTGGTGTGTGGTAAAAGCCTACATGCCACAAGACTTTTTTCATTGATGTTTCTTCTTGAGTAGTTACCTTCTATGAACTTAGTAGTATAGATTGCTTAATGCAACATTGAAATTGGTTTTATTAGTAAGTACCACTTCTGACAAAAATCCACTGTCTTGTCCAAAATATGGACAAAGAAATGTCTACATGGATGAAGACTTATGTGTTTCAACTTCAGAGGCAATGAAATGCCGGCATAATCACCTGAAAGATATGAAAAGCAGTGTGGAAGAATTTTCTGTTCTGGACAGAGAATAATACATTAGCTGTAAGAGGAGATAAGACTCCATTTTAGAAGTGGCTATACTGTTTAAAATTAGAATCACAGAATCATATTTAGGGTTGGAAGGGACCTTAAAGATCATCCAGTTCTAACCCCCCTGCCAGGGGCAGGGACACCCTCCACTAGACCAGGTTGCTCCAAGCCTCATCCAGGCTGGCCTTGGGCACTTCCAGGGATGGGGCACCCACAGCTTCTCTGGGCAACCTGTCCCAGTGCTCCCCACCCTCCCCTGGGAAGAATTTCTTCCTGATATCCAATCTACATCTCCCTGCTTTCAGTTTAAACCCATTACCCCTTGTCCTGTCCCTACAGGCCCTTGTAAAAAGTCCCCCCCCAGCTTCCTTGTAGCCCCCTTCAGGTACTGGAAGGTGCTATAAGGTCTCCCCGGAGCCTTCTCTTCTCCAGGCTGAACAAGCCCAACTGTCCCAGTCTGTCCCCATGGCAGAGGGGCTCCAGCCCTCGGACCATTTTCGTGGCCTTCTCTGGACTCGCCCCAAGCAGTTGATATCTTTCTCATGTTTAGGGCTCCACAGCTGGACACAGCACTCCAGGGGGGGTCTTACAAGAGCAGAGTAGAGGGGGAGAATTCCCTCCCTCAACCTGCTGGCCACACTTCTGATACAGCCCAGGATACAATTGGCTTTCTGGGCTGCCAAATTAATTGCTGGTATGCATACAGCAACTCAAACAGCAGCAAAATGTCTTACTAATTGCATTTGAGAGCCCTAAAATGTAGTTCATCTCTATTTTGAATATAATCATATTGATACACTGTAAAGAAAACAGTTTCATGGCCAAGTCCACGATCGTCTCGTTTTCTTATGCTGCTGAATCCAGTTACTCTTCTCCCTGTGATTCCCCCCCCCCCCCCCCCCCCACCCCTCCTGCTTTTTTTCCTGCTTTGCACTTTAATTCATATTTAAAACTCTCCTGTCTGTATGTATTACACAGTGAGGATTGGAATGTTAGCCTAAAGATGGGGAGAGAAATCTACTGTGCCGAAAATGTGAAAGATTTCCTGTTGTTCTAAACTCAGTTTGGTATGAGTGTTACTGGCCATGCAGCTGAAGCACCGCTTAAACTCTCCTGCTGCACAGCAATGCATGAGTGAGAGTTGAGGATAAAAATGCCTTGATGTGTCAGATAATACCCTGATTGTGGTTAGTCCCTGTTCTGACTGTAGTACACATTGTTCCTAATAAAATAATAAATGCAAAAAGTGGTATGGACTGCTCCAGCTGCAGAGCGTTACTGGACGCTTGGCAGGAAGGTAATTATTTCTAGAACGGAAATTTTGAGAAAATGACTCATTGAAATTCAAATCTCTTAGTAAATGGGAACGTACATCACGTAACATGCGTATAACAGGTACTGTTAGGTGTGCGCAGGAAACGTGTCTTTTGTGTTGTGAATAAAACCAAATGTGTAAAACCTTCGTGTGAGTAAGGATGCATCTCCAGTGCTGTGTTTACGCTGGCTGTAAGGAATTTAAAAGTAGGAGAAAGAAATTGAAAATAGGACCGATGTTGAATTGTAAGCCAGGAAGTAAGATATATTTTTAGTGTTCAAAAATTGCAGGTAACTGCAGACTTGATATTCTAACAGTTTTTGGAAAATAAGATGCAAGAAATAAATGTAGCATGCCTGTGTTTATTCATTTTAGTGTTCCCAGGGAGACTTCTGCGGTTATATATCGTAGGCTTGTGCAGAACATAGAAGTTGTAATTGCCTAACAAATAACTCTAGAAATAGAGCAAGATCCTTACGGAGCTTTGAGAGCCAGGAATATTAATAGCAGTATAGGAACACAGTTTTATAGGGTTTTTTCCATATAATGCGTTGACTAAGAGGAACGGATGGAAATCCTTCCTGCAAAAGCCTGTTAGCTGTTTTGTTTGATTGTGCAGTGGTGATTTGCACTTTCTGCTGCCATCAGTAATTTGAGAGCAGAGTACACACAAGTTCAGGTTTTTGTCAGAGCTTGCCTCATGGGGAAAAAATGTGGAAGAAGATGTATTATCCGTAAATGGAGAACACAGTAAAGCACTATAGTGGAAGTTTGAGCCCTAGACCTTGGGACCTAATAGCAGGGTTCTTTCCAAACAGGTAATTGTTCTGTGGGGGTCTGCTACTGTGTTGGTTATCCCAAAGCAGTTGTAAGGTGAACTTTTCTGCTTAAGGAATAATTCTGCTTACCTTCTGTTGAGTGGTGTGGAGGGGGCTGTTTCCATAATAGTGATTGTGAAGTTGTAGCGGGCACTGAGTTTTGTCCAGAATCGGTTCGGCTGAGGTGTAGCCACTGTGTGACAGTTCCACTGGGGTTGGAAGAGCTTTGAAGTAGTGAATATGTGGGAATGTCTGTGTTCAAACGGAAGATCCCTGGCTGAGGTTCTTGAGAGGTGTTGGTGACAGCAGTGTCTGGCTTCTCGCGGGACGGTGGGTGTCTCTGCAGGCTGCCCTGACAGGGCAGCTACGTGTGCGGAGCCAGACGTGCTGTGGCAGGTAGCAGGGTCAGAAGGCACACTGTCTATTTTATCTTAACAGAGTATAGTAAACGTATTTAATTATCTTCTAGATCACGTTAATGTACTTTATTTAGAATTGAATTGTTAAATTAAAAATTAATGACTGTGTTGTTAAATACCAAACAAAATATTCAGCCATTATGACGATCAGTGTTCATTTCTTTGTGCTCCAGTACTGACAGCAGCAGTAACAGTATTGCTGGTAGCGCTACCATGACTTCACCTGATGATGCTGGTGAGCCATAAGGGGAAGGCATTTTTCAGAAACCCTTCTCAGATTTCCTTTCAGAAAGTTTTAAAAAGTCGCTACATTTCCAGTGAGCTTAAATGTTTTTTTCAGATGCTCACAGAGTAATTTGAATGTTTCACATAACCGGGTGTACATTTAAAAGGGTTGTTTTGACTTAATAGAATGTGTTGCATGTATTATCCAGAGTTTAGGCACAAACCATCCTGCATCTCCAGCCTGCATCAGTGATTGTACTCCAGGAGCCCTGTCACTGTGAAGTAAGGATTTTAAAACGCTGTCAAGTATAGATTTACTTTGGTACATGCTCAGTTTTCATTCTTTATAGCTAGTGAAGTATATTCTTACATGACTTTATTCTTATGTAAAACCAGAGTTTATGAAAGATAGGAGTGGAAACAGTTTCGAAAAAGTAAGGACCTTAATACTGTCCTCAGTAAGGACTTGAGAACTGCTTCTATAACTTTAGTACTAAAGGCAGAGGCTGTGGGAAAACATTTTTAAAATTACAATATTAGTGGTATATGTAAATGTATTCGTTGTTTAATAGTGTATTTTATGGAGACCACAGTAATAAAATGCTTAATGCGTTTAGGATGTTTCTATAGTTGGGTTGTTGGGCAGTGGTGGTGTGACACTCTTTCTGTTTGAATAACAGTATCCTTTTGAAAACATAATTGCAAATATTTTCCTAATGCCATGAAAGATTTTTGTGGCTGTCATTCATTGACGTGAGAATCTTGGTGAGGTTTTTTGAGATGTTTCTAGTCCTCATTTTGGGGTGGGGTTGAGAAGCTTTCAAACATTGATCCTTAAAACTCAATGGAGTTACCATTCAGTATATGTTTTTAGAACATCCTTTTTTTTTGTGGGAAGGGAGTCCTGACTTGCAGTTATATATGTTGGCAATGTAATTTTTTTTTTTTTTTAAGTAAGGAAAGAAAGTATTGGTGTTCCCCTAGTAGTCACCTAGGAATGAATCTCATGTCGGGTAATTTCTGATTGCACTGCTCCTTTTTTTGTGCTAACTTTTCGTAGTATAAGTTGATCTGGTAAGTATGTTGATGAGGTGGCTTGTGACTTCACAATTTCTATATTGTTTTCCAGTCCATTTCAAAATCTAGCTCTGCTACCTTAAAAAGTTCTTACAGTTGTCTTTCTCTAGTCCAATTTATGCTTGCTTATCTACTTTTATTCTTAATTGCTAGAAGCTGTCCTCCCACTTGCGCTATTCAATTTCTGTGGAACTACCAATAAATCCAAACAGTGCCCTGCTGAGAATAGGATGGAGGCTGAAGGAGTGGGAGGGAGAAAGTAGAACAAACTAAAGGTGTTTTAGAACAGCCTGTGCAGTCTGATGTGAAACAAACTGCATTTATTGTAAAGCATGTTAAAATACATATTTAAAAAAAAATCCGCAAAATACGTCATAACACTTAAAGTCTTTATTCAAAGATTATTCCTCACTTCCTAATTTTACTTGTGTGGCTAACTTCTTCCATAACTAAGTTGTCCCATAATTGATTATGTCTAAAATATAATCCAGAAAGTGATTTTTTGGAAGTACTGGGGGCAATTTCTTTGCTGTTAGTATCCTAGGATGACTAATTTTCTGATTAATGAACAGATATTGATGTTATTTTGGTTGGCCTTGTTTTGAAAGGCTAGCTACTAGCTTGGTATAAGCAGTATAAATATTTTGATAGTTGGGTACATTGGAATTCACTTTTTTTACTTTCATTCTGTGTAAGTGAAGGTATTTGAAGGTATTCACTAATGCACAGTGACCAAATGAGTTCCTTTCTTCAGGGTAAGCACACAGCCACCTGAACAGTGACAGATGTTCCCTCCAGGCTCTGTGGGGATGTTTTCTGGGACTGAAAACTTATTTTGGGGTAGCAGAAGAGTGTTAGCATGTGGCTGCTGAAAAGGCAGATGTGTACTTATAAGTCTCTGTGGCTCTGCGAGGGCATGGCTCTGTCAGGCTTGGGACGCATCCTGGAAACTTCATGTTTTTCAGCACTTTGGAGACAGAAAAATATTTTTTCGTTCTTCAGGGAGCTGTTCTGTATCAAAGTGCTTTTGTGGGCCAGTCTGTGCATGGAGCAACGTTTTTCCCTAGCAACTGCACGAATCGCATATAATTAATAAAAATGAGAGGGTTATGGATAGTGCTAATCAATTCAAATTATAAATTTTGCCCACTGCCATTGTACCTAGCTGGGTATCTGATGCAGTAGGCCACTTCTATTTTAATTTGTTTTGGGTAAGAAGTGTTACAGAATCGATGGCAACAAATGACATATTTTGTTGTTGCAAAAAACCAAACAAGTTTAAGCAAAGTCCTTCTTGTAAATAGATGGTGTCAGATGAGAAGACTTTCTCTGTATTAAAACCATGTAATTTGTAAGAGTTTAGCTTAATGTCCACAGATACTCTCCAAGTATCAGTAATTGCTGGAAGTTAATGCTTTGCTTTGCAAACTGCCATAAAGTGCAGATCTGTTGTATTTTATGGTCTTTATCTAAACCTTCTGACAAATAAAGCTGTCTTATTGCTGTGGAGTACTGACAGTAGTATTCAAAATCTTTTTTTAAAGAAGGCTTTTAAACCTATATTGCATAAATACTATTTCTAACGCTTTTAAAAGTAATATAAAATTATTCTCAACAAGAAACATGGTTATAAATTCTGACATGCTCTGTGTGCAATCCTGACTACAGAAGGCAGAGTCTGCAATGTGGAAGATATTTAATTTAAAAAAATTGGGATAAGGGTCGTGAATTGTATGCTAGAAATAGAAAATAAGATTAGAGGTTATGTTTCAGGCATGGAGCTGTCTCTGGGGGGGAACAGAACAAGGTTACTTCAAGGTTTGGAGCCTGGCTGGGGGATGGGGAGGAGGGAGGAAATCCAGCAGTGGCTAAAAATGGTGCCTGGGGGTGTTTGTCGTAATACATAAGGTAGAAATGGCCAGGCATCGCCTGGATGCTTAGTGCTGTGTATTGTAGCCTTCTTACTATCGGTTGCTGGTGCCAGATTTGTCATGGGCAGTGCTTGGTAGCAGTGGGGCGGTCCCGGTCGTCAGCATGCCCTCTGCACAAACAGTCCCGGTGATGGAAAGGTCACTTTTTCTAAATCTAATACTTGGGAAATATATTTGAATGGGGTCTGGCCAGATCTGTAATGAACACATCAGCTGCTCTTGAAGCATTGCTTAAACGTATTTGGCATCTTTGCAGTGTCTTATGGCTGGCAGAGCTTGGCTGTGTTGCAATTTCTGCAGCAGAAAGCCCTTTGTCAACATAAGTTACTGGGAAGGAGTGTCAGTATGGCTTAAATCACCTAAACAGCGTTTAACATAAGCCTGGTCTTTCATGTCGATACTAATTTTTAACTGTAATTGACACATCAGAAGATAACACTTGATTTTAAATGTGTTTTTCCAGTCTTGGAATTTGTGAACAAAATTCAGCTCTGTTAGTGAATATTGAGAGATACCATTGGATGTCCTTAAGCAGGTATGAAGTTAGGATCTTCCGCTGATGCATGCGTGTGGTGGACTGTTGGCACTAGATGCTTCAGGGGGAACACGTGAGTTTTCAGAAAGATCTAACGAGCAATCGGAGTTTAAACTCAGGTCTTGAGGTTTGCTTATGGATGTTTGATTTCTACTGAATAGATCAATCACACCACATTAATTTGTGTTATGGATTAAAGCATTACATCTGTCTCTCTTTCAAGATGTATTATACCAGCATAAATATCCCATTGTATATTCTGCTGGGCAAAACTTTCTTGTGCAACTCAGTGTAGCAATTTTGGCACATTAGCCCCGTGACAAATCATACCCATGATTGAGGGCTTAGCTGTTTATATAAAGCTCTCAATACTTCTTTCAGGACACGGTGCTGTGGTCTGACTCTGCTTTATATGTTGTAAATTAGGGTTGAGAATCATTTAATAATTGATAATTTTATTGGGAAATATTTAGAGAGTTCTTTGGGGAGTGATTTTTAACCAAAGAACAGGAGATTTTTCCTTTAAAAAAATGACATTATATCAGTCGAATCACATCACTAATTATCTGAACATCAGTTTGACTTTTGCATGCCTTTCCATGCCGCATACTTAATGTAGCAGCTTAAAGCCGGAAGCTAGAAAAGCTGTGCGTGCTGCCGAGATGTGCCGGCAGAATTCCATGTATGCATTTGTTAGCAAGTAGTTCTTGTGTGAAGTTATTTATATTCCTTGGTAGCATCTACACTAGACATATATAGAGAGAGGGATATATATAAAAAAAAAAAAATTCCAAATGTGTAAATTTATTGGTATTGAAAGACATTGCAGAGTTAACAGCCCTAATAATGAAGTTTAAAGGAGCAGGAAAATGGTAGTCTTTTAACATTTTTAAATATTTTGCATTTCTTAATCAAAGGAAAGTTATTTTAATCAAGCCTGTCTTCCTTGGAGGAACATCGAAAATGTAAACCCCAAGTAACCAATTGTTTTTAAACCCAGAAATTCCCTACAGCTGTGTCAGCGTAAGGAGTGGATGGGGAAGACCCTAACCCTCAGCCTGCAGTCTTTCTGGTTTTGAGGTGACCCACGGCCTATTTTGGCTTTTACATTGTGTGGATAAAAGGCAACAAATTATTCTGTGGACTGAAATAGAAAGCAGGATTACTGAAGCAGCTAATAGAAGGCACTAGATACTGGAGTCTCAAAGATGTGAGCTGTTGCTACTGTGGTGAAGGTGGGGATGATACTTGCTGCAACACAGGGGCTTGCTGGAGAAGGGCAGGAGGAGAGTCCTGTTGTCTCCGGTGCTTAACTTGTGTTTGAACCAGTTGTTAATGGCATTTGCAGAAGATTGAGCAACTGAGGCAAGGATTTTTTTTAGCTGTCTGCTGCATAAAGCAAACAGGACAACTAGCTAGGTGCTAAGTTTTGGGTGTTCCTGAAGGGGAAAGGTTATAGCTGGCAAGATTTGGCTATACTTTTCCCTTTTTATTTCTATTAGAGATTTATAAACTGGAAGGGTGCTACATTTGATCTTAAAACTAATCATGTTTTGACCCAAACTATGCAGGATGAGTTAGTGCTATTTTTAAAATCTCATCTATGTTTAACTAAGACTTACAAATTCTGGAATTAATGAGGAGGGGAATGCTGTGCCCAAGCCACACAAGCAGCACTTTTGATTAGAAAACATGAGGAAAGGTTATGTAGTGTGCGTGCTACTGTTTCTTCATTTTTAATCTTAATGATCTCAAATTAGTTGTCACCACTATTCCTTCATCAGCTACAGAAATTAGTTCTACGTAATCTTATGTATTAAACCCCATAGATATGTTAGAAATAAAGCATTTTGACAGTTCCAAGAGTGTCTTGTTACAAAGATCTAGTTCAAGAACGATTTGTAGAATTAAGGATAAAACTGTTCAACTACTATTATTTATGAATTCGCTGCTTACAGTAGTGTTATTACATGGTGCTTTTGGAGTATTATGTACACACTTATGTTTGGTTTTGTTATAGGAGGGAGACTCTTGTTCATGCTGGATTGCTCTGGTTTATTCATATCCTGTGACAGTGAATCAGATACTGCTGTCTATATACAGACTGAATTGCCAGCCAACTTTGGGCCCAAATATGGTAAACACAATTATGTTCATTTGCTGTAAAAATACATTTTCCTTAGTTTAACATTTTCATGATTACAGTTTTCTGATAATTCCATAATTTTCAACATGAGAGGAATATGAAAGGCCTAATCATCATGTCCCTCTCTTCAGTATAGAATATGGTTTGTTTTCCTGGGCAAAACTCCAGCTGTTCAGTGATGAATCTACTGCTACTCAAATACAGTAAGCCCATAAACCATTTGGAAAGTGTTCTCAGAACACAGGAGTTGTCATACAGAGACATGAACCTGTGTTGGCTAGACAACAAAAAAGCTCGTGGCTGCAACTGTCATGAGACAGTAAGTGTATATGCTGATGTCAGTTTTTCTGTTACGTACTCCTGTTTCCTATTTTTGGAAATGAATTTCATTTAATTCCTGAATACTTAATACTTTTTGAGTGGGAGACTTTCAGTGACTGAACTGGGGGAGAAAGCAAAAATTAAGGTAGATAAAGCTTCTACCGTGTACTGAAGAAAATAAATATTAGTTAATATTGGTTTAGGTTTTAATTTTGGTCACAGATAACTCATAGTGATATACTTACTAAATATGAAAAAGCGACTAGTTTACATGTGGAAGTAACATGCTAATAGTACCTACTTCAGTTATATGAGCGGGTTAGGATTATTATATTTAATGCAACTAAGCAAACACATTTGCAGGACTTTCTCTTTTTTTGGTGTAGTCTAGTATCAGGAGAATGTTGTAGGCATATTCTGCGGCAAGTGTTCAGAATTCAGAAGAAGCGTAGTAATTTGGGAAAGGAAAGATTGTTGGTGTTGAGTTACTCCAAATGTTTTGAAAGCTTTCATCATCCTTGCTGCAAACAGGCAAGGGAAAAAAAAACTCTTAAAGGCTTTACAGGATTTTCTGTACATAATCTGTCTTATGTTTCTAGTACTCAAAACTTCCTTCTTCACAGAAGAGCTTTATGTGTGTAGATGATCAGTAATTTTCACTGCCTTGAAATACTACTTTTGTCTAACACTACTAAAATAATTAAAATGTGTGCTGAAGCTACTCTGAGTATGGGGTTTTTTTAAAGTTACATAGCATCAGAAACTCAGTTCAAACAGCCTAGAAATTTGGTTTAAGAATATTTATTTCAGTAGAAAAATGCAAAAGTGTATATGCTAGTAAATGTGAGTACTGTGGCATTTACTAAACATAGTACCTGTGTTTGCAGGAGCAGCAAATGGCTGGAAGCCGTGTCTAAAAGTTAACAGCTGATTTATCGATGAGGAAATGCTTCTGTTTTCAGGGCAGTTGTAAACAGTATGTGGCTGTGGTATACTGCTTATGGTGATCACTAAGTTAGTGTAAATAAGAAGGTAAAAGTGGCCATACTGATTCAGACTTCAAAACTGATCCAACTCAACCTTTATCCCGTGGAGATTATATATGGATACCTAGGGAAAGGCAAGAGTAGGATGATTTTGTGGGCTACACTCCTTCAACGATTTGCTGCATATAGGATTTCCCTAGCCTGTGATTAGTCTATTTAGTAAGCCAAATGAGCTCCTCTGGAAGAAGGAGCGATAGGGAGACCAGAGCTGCATGCTGAATTTGAAGTGTAGGTAAACCATGGATTTACACAGTGGCATAAATCTGTGGCCAGCAGGTTGAGGGAGGGGATTCTACTCCTCAGCTCTCGTGAGACCCCACCTGGAGTTCTGCATCCAGCTCTGGAGCTCTCAACATCAGAAGGATATCAACTGATTGGAGCAGGTCCAGAGGAGGCCACAAAGATGCTCAGAGGGCTGGAGTCCCTCTGCCGTGGGGACAGGCTGGGAGAGTTGGGCTTGTTCAGCCTGGAGAAGAGAAGGCTCCGGGGAGACCCTATAGCACCTTCCAGTGCCTGAAGGGGGCTGCAGGGAAGCTGGGGGGGGGACTTTTACAGGGGCCTGTAGTGACAGGACAAGAGCTAAGGGGTTTTAATTGAAGTGGACAATGCTGCGTGGCAGATGCATTGTATTTCCACATCCACCGAACACATTTCATTCCCCTTTGACTTTGTCCCCACAGATTTCTCTTCCTAATCAAGGAGATGGGTCCCAGGAACATCTGTTTAGCCTGGAGAAAAGGAGACTTAGGGGAGACCTTATTGCTCCCTAAAACTACCTGAAAGGAAGTTGTAGAGAGGTGGGTGTTGGTCTCTCCTCTCAAGTTACAAACGATAGGACAAGAGGAAACAGCCTCAAGTTGTGCCAGGGGAGGTTCACATTGGATATTATGAAAAACTTCTTCACTGAAAAGGTTGTCAGGCATTGGAATGGGCTGGCCAGGGAAGGGTTGGAGTCACCGTCCCTGGAGGGATTTAAGAGATGAGTTGTGCTTCGGGACATGGTTTAGGGTAGACTTGCCGTGCTACATTGATGGTTGGACTCGATGATCTTAAAGGTCTTTTCCAACCAAAACAATTCTATGATTCTGTGAAAGAGGGTAGATTTAGATTAGATGTCAGGAAAAAATTCTTCCCGGAGAGGGTGGGGAGCACTGGGACAGGTTGCCCAGAGAAGCTGTGGATGCCCCATCCCTGGCAGTGTCCAAGGCCAGGCTGGATGAGGCTTGGAGCAACCTGGTCTAGTGGAGGGTGTCCCTGCCCCTGGCAGGGGGCTTGGAACTGGAGGGTCTTTAAGGTCCCTTCCAACCCAAACCATTCTGTGGTTCTGTGATGTAATTATGTTTCAGGCTTTTCCAATGCTGCTGCTTCCTTCCAAACTCCTCTGCTAATTTGTAACGTAAGATTTACTCTTCTGACTACCATTCAGCATCAAGCTGACATTTTAGCAAAAACAGCCTCTTGTAACACAAGATAATCTTCCTAAGTGGTAATGATCAGGCCAGAGCCCATGATTTTGTATGTGAGGCTAAGATTGTTTTGCCCATGTATAAATTGATAAATACATCCATAATGAATCTAGTCTCTTATTTTAGCCTCCCAGTCTTGCAGTTGCGTCGTTCTTTGTGTGTGTATAGGTGTTGTATTTCACTAGGATTCTTACTCCCACTTGTCTGTAAACTTTTAGCATGCATTTTACAATGTGTATTAAAAATGTCTCTTCACTGTGAATGATACTGGAAAACATGTATGGTATTTGCTTATACTGGAAAGCTGCAATTCATGATTTAACAAGGTATTTAGGCATGTGAGACATCCCACTAACTTTACTGAAACTAATCATATGCTGAAGTCCACTGCTGAAGTGAGCCCCAAAATTAAACTGCTGCCAGGTTTAAGATGTCTACTATGAGATTATAGGTTTTTTGAGGGTTTGGGGTTTGTTTTGGTTTTTGTATTGTGTTCCCTCCCCATGTGAAAGCTGGTCTGCTCCAGAAACATGGGTAATTGTGATTTTTGTAGTTAACATTACAGAACTGAGTATTTTGTTTTCTTAATGGTTGTTTTCTCTGTTAAGTTTTAACAAGGAAATGCCATCCTTGACTTTCTGTGCCTACTGTATTTAAAAGTGATGCTGTAATCAGGAGTGACGGGGTGAAGAGGAATAGTCTAACATAGGTGGCTTCTGCTGCATGTATGATGTGCTGAGCGGGCCTGTAAGGGAAGACTTGGGAGGGGGAGGATGCTCATAACTGGACCATGATGCACAAGACTGACCAAGTAATATTCCTGTTCCACATATGTTCTAATTCAATATTTCTCTGGCTCAGCCTTTTCTTTCTGCCTTCCCTTCAGCAGGAAGTGAAATCTGTGGCTGAAAAAGGCCACTGATAGGAATAGATGTTAAATTCCCAAGACTTTTTTCTAGAATCTGTTGCTCTCCATCCCTTCCTTGAAACCAGGGCCTTCAGTTCTTCATCTCCCTTTCGAAAAGTGTATTTTTTTCTGAAGTCTGGCTGCAAGTGGCTGGCTTTGTGTGAGCAGGTATCTCTTCCCAAGCAGTCCTGCAGGTAGTGGCCAGAATCGCAGAATTCTGCAGGTGATCTATTCTGGGAGGCAGAGCTGTACCTTTTCCATGGGAAGTTTGTGCTGTTCATGCTCTCTCTTGCTGTGGTCCCACGAGCCCTTTCTTTATCTTAGCACATTATACAGCTCTGAGAGCACTAGAGAGTGTGCTTGTGGCTGATGTGTAGTGCACCCTTTTTGGAGAGGAGAGCTGGAGTCTTGAGTCTCCCCTGGCTGACGGTCACATTGCATGGGAATTTCTCATGCTGTGTGCAAATGCTTTTTTAGGCTACTGCATCAAAACAATGGATGTTACTTTCTTTTCCTTCTCTTCTGTACCCACAGTTCTCTTTCAAAAGAGAACTTTTCCTGCTTTCAAAACAGGTAATGTGAGTACCTATTGCCAAGGGAGGATTGAAACACTGATCCTGATCTGACACAGGCGTCTATTTTTGACATTCAGAGAGGTACCTAAGTCTGAAAGAAGGTCTAGTTTAACACATTCCTTTCACCAGTTTTTCCTTTTGCTGTTGTATTGTTGTGGCTTAGACCCAGACTGCAGTCAAACACCATGTGACCGCTTGCTCACTCCTCTCTCTGATGGGATGGGGAGGAGAAAATATTGGTAAAAGCTTGTGGGTGTCGAGACGGGGACAGTGAGGGATCACTTGCTCACTGTGGTCACAGGCAAAACAGACTTGGTGTGGGGAAGAAAAATCAATTTAATTTGTTACCAGTCAATTCAGAGTAGGATGAGATATAAAAGCAGATTTTAAACCCCCTTCTGCCCCCCCCCCCCCCCCCCCCCCGCTTTCTTTCCAGGCTCAGCTTTGCTCCCCATTTTTCTACTTCTTCCCTGCCAGCAGAGCAGGGAGACAGGGAATGGGAGTTGGGGTCAGTTCATCACACATTCTTTCCCACTCCTTCCTCCTCAGGGCCAGACTCCTCACACTCCTGCCCTGTTCCTTCCTCCCACGTAAGGCAGTCCTCTGTGAACTTCTCCAGTGTGGGTCCCTGTCACAGTGTGTCGTCCTTCAGGAGCAGCCTGCTCCAGCCTGGGTTCCTCACAGAGTTACGGGCTCCTTTAGCTGCATTGCCTGCACCGGTGTGGGGTCCTCCATGGGCTGCAGACAGGTCTCTGCTCCCCCGTGACCCTCCGTGGCTGCAGGGCACGGCCTGCCCTCTCACCACAGGCTGCAGGGGAACCTCTGCTCTGGACACACCCCTCCCCTCCGTCTGCACTGACCTAATAAATATTAAGTAAATATTGCATCAGTTAAATTGGTCTTTGAGTTAATAAAGCCAAGTTGCCGGAGCCTTGCACTTAGGTTTAACAAATCTCCATGCTCCTGTTTGTAATTGCTTCACTAGTAAACGAGATCAGTTTCTGTATTAATAAGTTGGTCTGTTTAGATTTGTATGTCTTTAAACAGGATGCTCAAGTTGAGGATTCATGTTGAGCTACGCTAACTGCATTGTCCCCGTGATGTATGTCCTGTGAGCCATGGTCCCCAACTGCTGGGAGGGAAGATGCTGAATTGGATTTAACACTCTGGCTGTTGGCACCAGTCCGACCCTGGAATAGTCAGGAGAGTGGGCCAGAGCATCTGGTGAGCTGGTTTTAGGAAGGGGAGACCCTGGAAGGAGGATGTTTCCAGCAGACGCTTCATGGGTTCACTAAGGGTTGGCTTGCCTACTTTTTTGTTTTGTTTTGATTTTTTCCTCCAACTGTTCTGGGCAAGAAGCCAAGAAGGAATCCCAATAAGCAATTCATGAGCTCACAAGAACTAAAATGATATTGGTATAACAGGCTATTTCTGTCTCTCTTCCCCTTTCTCCTTTTTTCCTTCTCTGATAGGAGATTTTACAGCATGGATGACCAGAAAAATCCACCCCAAAAAGCCATACAGGAGGTGTCCGTGTCTTCTGGTGGCTGCAGCCCACACTGTTAGAAAGGCCATCGGCCTTGAAAAGTGAGGTTGGTTTTCCTTTCTGGCTTTGTCGCCTAGGTATGAGCACCTGACCAAAAGCGGTCAGGACGTGCCTTGCCTGCCAACAGGCCAAGCTACCAAGACCCGCGTCCTCTCCCTGCTGGCGCTCGCCGGCTGCTGGAGTTCTGTCGTGCGCCCGTGCCCTGACAGCTGTATGGAGCGAGTCCTGAGAAACCGTAAGCCTCCTTTGCCCTGATGGTGAAGATAATGATACTTGTCAACCCCTATAAAAGCATTTGCATGCTTTAAGTATTTATGATGTGTTGGTATGAAATTACAGGTGCAAAATAACTTGGTTGATGTCAGAGATTAATGCATATTTTCTGCCAGTCAGCATTACTTGGAGGTGGCTGTTCTTGTTGACTGAAAAGTTTGATTTTCAAAACATCGTTTCAGCTCCTATATTATTCTGCAAATTTTTATGCCCAAGATAGTCTTTAAAAATTAAATTTTTAGAAGCCCCCACACTTAATTCTATGCATTCTTTTTAAGGATGGTGTATTATACAGTTGTCATTCTTATGGCAATTTTAATGTTAATACAGGTGGTGTATTAATTGAAAGGGTTGGAGATGATGTAGCTGAAGTCAGAATTGAAGTTCTCAGCTCCTGAGGTTTGTTACTGAAATTATAATATTCTTTCTATTGAATCTCTGGTATGTGGATTCCATTGTCTAGTGTTTTTCAGGGCTGTGTTTTGTAAATGCTCAGCACTCTCTGTAGCTGTAGATGCAATCCATCTTTAGGTTGGGATAGTGTAAGATGAATCAACTCCCAGTTACACATCAATATAGCATTCTACAGATTTTTGTCTTAAAAATCCGCTCCAATAGACCTTGGGGCTACTTGACTGTTTGTTTTAACTTGTTTATGAGGATCCTGGAAAGTTTATTTGGAGGAAAGAGTTTCCACCTTCTCTCTTGGTTCACTTGTATTCCTCCCTGCCATTAGCAGCCTATCCAAAAGGAGAAGCAAGACTACCCTCTCCCACCGCACACAGCCTGTGGCTCTTCCCTCCAGATGAAGATGTGGTGCGGTCCGTTTGCACCTTGAGCACACGGGTATGGTCTGCTTTACAGGGCCTCTGTCTGGAACTAGCTTTCTATTTCCCCTCTTGGAGTACTGTGGCTGTCTTTTCGTGTGGACTGCTGGTCACAGGGCTGCCTTCTCCGGAATCCCTTGCTGTCGTCTCTTCTATCCTTCGTGTCGTCTTTGTCCTGCCTTCACCGGAGTGGGGCTGAAGCCAAGCGAGCAGCAGAGCCTGGCTTGTGGCACGCTGCGTGCTCAGCTTCGGGTCTGTGCCAGATGTCGTTCCAGCTGGGAGGCCATGCTTTAGGCTGCTGGGTTTCCTTGGCCAGCACATTTGTAGTTGTGTGGTGCACAAACTGCTGTTGCTTGGGCCTTGGCTGGTAACTTCTTTAGTTCTGAGCTAGCTAGTGGCGGAGACAGCAGAAGACTGGTCTTTAGGAAGCAGTGTTTGGATTTCCCCTGCTGTGCTGCTCCCAGTTGGCTATGGGATGTGGGTTGGTTTTTAACATATACAAATCTGGATTTTGGGTGGCCAGGCCGAGTGATGGATCTGCTGTACACATTAGTGACAGCAGAACTTGAAGGTGGCACGACACCTTTCATGGTGGAGTAACTTTGGGTTTGCACCAGGCTTGTGTAAGGGTGTGAGAGGGAGTTGGTGTGTTCTCGGCAGGAGGCCCTTGGCTCTAGCAGCCTGCTGACCTTTTGGCCTTGCAGTAGGCTTTTGTTTGTTCAGGCTTTTCCCTTGTAAGCAATCTGGCTCTTCAGGGTTGTTTCTCTTGGAGTTCCTTTTTTTTGGGACATTAATTGAATTTAGTTTTTCTCATGTTTGATTGTTTTCCATGAATGGTGCTTGCAGTGTAAAGTTCACCCTGAGATTCAGAGTCCGTATCTCATAAAATTAAACCCAGTGTACAATATCTGGAAGTGTTACTTTCAAAAAAAATTAGCTCAGGTATTTTGGATCATCAGTATGTTATATTGCGTGTTCACTGAAAGGCCAACAGAATTCATAACGAACACCTTTGCAAGCAGTTTTAAAAATTGAGACCAGACCCCTTTTTAATGTGTGAAAAATCATTTCTTCGGTCAAAAAATCTTTAACCAGTGGGACTACAAAGCAGTAATGTAAGTGGTAAATGAAGTTGGCTGAAAGGAAGTTGACAGCGTGGGTAATTGTGTAACTAAACTAATTACTGATAGACTTGTGCTTTTTACTCACTGCTTCCTCTGCTCAATTTCCCGTGTTGATTCAGGGAAAAAGTTGCCTCCTCTTCCAGCAGGGTAATCCCAAATGGGATGGATCGGGGTTAGACAGACCCCTCAGCGCTGGTCCGAAACAGGATCTGGGGGGTGCCAAATTCCATTGTCTGAAGGTCGTCTTTGTTCATTTGTCTCTTGCACTCAGTGAAATTAGAGAAAATACTTGGGATTTTCTGGGAAGTATCTAAGCAAAAATGTTGGATGTTACAGGAAAAAAAAAGCATAGTGAACTTGGTTTGCATACGCATTCATTTTCATGTAATTTCTGTTTCCTTTATGCAAATGTGGCCATTTTCAGAGCAGCTCATGCAGATGTCGACTTGACTCTCTGTGGAAGTTCAAGTGGGTCAAACTAGTAGCAGGTCCTTAACTACAGCATTAACTGCTTAAAGCAAGAACATAACGTGGTGTGTTTTTACAGCTTTCAACAGGATTGTTTAGGGTGGAACTTGGTTCTGTACCGTATATTAGTTCTGTTTATAATGTGGACTAGTATATGAGCAACACTGTTTTGGTCTTGATTACATAAAGGGAGGAATAAAATGTCTTTATTTGGCATGTTAACTTTTTGATACTTTCTACGCTTGCTTTCTGAATATTTCTGTTTTCTGCAAAATTAAGCACAAGCTTAAGATTTTGGACTGATAACATGCGTTCCTTGTATAACTGGAATGAAACACTAATTTTCTTAAATCTTTTCTATTATGTCAAGAGTAGATTGGCATAAAGCTCCCATAGTTATAATATGGACCCCCCTCCCCAGTTTTAGTCCATGCACCAAGAGCAGCAGGGGAACAGTAGGACTGAGGAAAGGAGGAGAGGGCGTGGGAACGTTCTCCACTTGACTTTTTCAGGGAAAGATGCAGAAGGAAGAATGTTTATTTTGTATGTAGCATGTTGAAGATCTCATTGTAGAAAGTTTAAGACACGTAGCATTACCCACATGCCTCATGTTGAGAGGTGTTGAACGGTAGCTTTCCTCTCTCTAAAGTGTCGTTAGATGCTGAAGATATAAGCTGTCCTTTTGTGTTGATTTGATGCCAGGGGAATATTGAAGAATTGACTACGTACCTGCACTGTGAATAAGTACCTTCGACACTGAAATTGTCTAGAAGTAAAACACAGTGATTTGTCGTGTTTGTTTATAGAAAATATGAAACCACCATTCTTTCTATTCATTGCATTTGTGTTCTTTCAGGATGTAGCAGCTTTATGTATTGGCTAAATACCAGGCCATTTGAAATGACGAGCTCAGTGTCTGAGCGTGAGACTGAAGGGCTGGGTGTGGGATCAGAACCACCAAGTTGCAGTGCGTCTCTAGTGTGCTTGTACAGCTCGAAAACACCTTCTTAGCTTTTTCTACTCTTGGCGCTAATTAACATGTAGATGTTTCATGATAATTTCTTAAGTTCCTCAGCAGTGTGAAATTCATGTCTAATTAGGGAAAATAATCACCAATGTACTTACACAATGCATATGGATTACCCAACTCTTTTGTTCCATCTACATTTATATGCAGTCAAGAAAACCCATTTAATCACACTTTCCACTTGTAAGGCACCACAGCTTGTAAAGCAAGGAGAAGACTATTTTCAGCGATGCATATGATATCAAAGCCTCTTAGAAAATGCCGTTTTTAATGGGTTTATTGCGTTTTGGTGCATTCAGTGTGAATTTCGAGAGAAGCATAAAGTAGTTAGGAAAGAAAGTCATCAGCTTAGAGCACTTTAATAAGGGATGCCGAAAGGTGTATGGGAAGTCCTGCTCTGTTTTGTCTGTTTATCATGCTTTAAGAAGTGGCAGTACAAAAGAATATTTGCTCTAGGTCTCAGAAGCAGAACCATCTGCAGCAGCAACTTCCTGAAAAAACTTGTGTGTCTGTTTTAGTGGGTGTGAGACTCTCCAGCTCTGTAGGTTTTGTCCTGCCATGTCTCGCCTGCTTGATCTGTGAGGCTTTTGTATCAACCGTATGTGTCAAAACACCATGTGAGTGAATGGACACCTTGGTTCTTCAGGCAGGTGGAAATAAGAAATTTGGACTGAAGATCAAGTCTTTATTCCCCAACCATTCTGAAAATATGGATGCAGGTTTCATACCTCCAGTGTAATAGCTAAAGGAACGTTCTGTTGTTGAATTCAAGGGCTCCTTCCTGTTATATCTGGATTATTCTTTTAAGTGCTCAGGGAAGAAACCCTATGATGAACTACTGTTTGATATTAGCCTTGTATGTCGCAATTACTGCAGTAAGCAAAAGAATATCCTTATTTGATCAAATCAAGTTATGTTTAGGAGAGGGAGAGTGTGTGGCTGATAGCTAGGACTAGACGAGTGGACTGAACAAATTGTATTTCTCTGCATTATACTTGCCTTCTGATAATGTCCTGCCATGGCTGATCAGTGTCTTTTGCAGTCTCAAGAAACTGAACATTCCTCTCAAAGCGAGGAATGCTGTAGCAAGTTACCTGTTCAGGACGCTAGTATGGCTTTCCCACCCTCACCTAGCTGGTGGGACAAGAGGTGATTAAGGTCGATGCAGTTCTGACTCTGGCACAGGAGACAGGAAGATGATTGAGGTAGGATTAATGAGCAAGTTAGCAATTCATGGGGCACTAAATAAATTAACAATCTCTTGTCACACACATGCATAAATATATATGTGTGTGTGTGTTGATATAAAACATTGTATACAAAGATATGCAAATAACCTCCTAGGGTAACTCTGACCATTGTATGGATATATGACTCCAGGCGGTGAACATGATCGTGAGATGCCAAGCCCTGTCCAGTTAAGAGCTGTGTTTGGCTAAGGGTAAGGGCTTAAAACTCTTCATGCCCTTTACCAGAAGCTCCAGCTCATCCAACCCTGGCCTTGAACGTCTCCTGCAAACTGACCTTTTCTCACTGCTCGTGCTCTGTTCACCTTCCTACAAATGCCTTCAAGAGAGCGCTCTTGGCTCTCCAGCTGCACCAGAGTTTGCTAGTAGGAGCTGTGCTCCTAAGCAGTGCTAAGAAGCTGTATTTCCTCCCTACTTTCGTGTTGGTGAGAGCGTTATTTAGGCCAATCTGTTAGGCAATTCTGCCTTGTATAATACCTTGCATGTAATAGATGCTGTCCATTATCTGAAGTGGGATGTGTATGCTGTGTTTTTCAGCTAATGTCACTTAGGATACAGACAGGTGGTTCTGCTGTTGTACTGGAAAAAAAATTAACAACCTGTGTCTGTTGATTTAGTAAATTATTAAAATGAATGAGGGTCTCAGATTTTTGCAGTAAATTGATACATGAAAAAAGGTTTCATTGACTTAATTCTTCAATTATTTAAAAAGGATGAGGTTAGAAAATGTGATTAACTCCCACTGAGCTCTGCATTAATAGCCTTTCACTGGTTCTAACTGTAGAAGCATTGCACTGGGGATTAACTACAGTCTTAAGTTTGACAGTCTAGGATGGGAGAATTAATAAGAAAATACTCATCAGTGTTGAGTTTAGTAACAGGATGACAGCAGCTTGTAACTGCCTTTTAAACTGCCCGTGCAACTCTCCCTTACCTTTGATCTGGTGTATTGTTGACAGCGTATGCCTAGAGAAGCATAGCAGGACACTGCAGGAGTTAAATCTTAGACCTTCTCATTGTTCCATAACGTTTTAAACTTTTTCTTTTTCCCTTCACAGGAAATGACCTAGAGGCCTTACAAATACGTTTGTGCATTTTTGTTCTGAGTCTACAATTGAGGGCAAATGCAGTCTGGAAGCACCACTTAATGTTACAACGGAAACAACTACCTCAACAAACAAGGAAAGGGGAAGAAGGCTTGCAATAATAAACACTCTAATTTTTAATAGCTTATACTTGCAAAGTCTTCTGTAAACAGAGTCCAGATTTTTTCCCCCCCCTTCAGTATTAAGAAGAGACACTACAAGTAAACTAAATTGGCAGACTGGATCTGTCAAGACATTTGAAGATACTTGATCTGCTGACAGAAGGATTTACTTTCCAAGGAAGGAGCCTCTGCACTGCTTTTGTAATCGCTGTTGATCAGTGGTTTGCTTCACTTTTCCTGATGTTACTAATGGGAAAATTGTGTTAAGGTATTGCTTCTAAAACTATTATTTGCATTGACAACGATAACTTTTGTAGACTTAACAGCAAGTGACAATAGTACGCTCATGAAGAAATTGTAGACGTTAACTTCTCTGTTCCAGCGTTGCTTTTCTGTGTGCAGAGTGGAATACCAAACGAGACGAAGCATTACTGAGATACTTCGGCTGGCTTTTTGAGTACCGTTTGTAACTGCAGCAGGGCTGCACTGAACACTGAAAATACGAGGTCAGCAAATCTGCTGCCTTTCTCACTGCTGATACAGATTATACAGACGCTTGCCTTTTTGAAATGCCTTTTGTGAAACCTATGTACACAGTCCTCCACCGTTACTGTACATAACTATATATTGAGGAAGGAGTCTGACAAGTGATTGTTAATTCGAGAAATCTTTGGACAAGCACTCACCTATGTATTGCTGTAGTGCACAAGAAAGCAAAATGGACTATAAGCGGCGCTTTTTGCTTGGCGGGTCCAAGCAAAAAGTGCAGCAACACCAGCAGTATCAAATGCCTGAGCTAGGCAGGACCCTGAGCGCTCCGCTGGCGTCTACGACCCCAGCATCCCCTTTGGTCTCCTCAGCTGCTGCGGGCGGCTGCAACCACCCCGTGTCCCATACGACTCCGATCGCAGACATCCAGCAGGGAATCTCCAAATACCTGGATGCACTCAACGTGTTTTGCCGTACGAGCACTTTCCTTACAGACCTTTTCAGCAGTGTATTTAGGAACTCGCACTATTCTAAGGCAGCTATGCAACTGAAAGACGTGCAGGAACATGTCATGGAAGCAGCGAGTCGACTCACAGCAGCAATAAAACCAGAAATCGCAAAAATGCTGATGGAACTGAGTGCGGGAGCTGCGAACTTTAAAGATCAAAAGGAGTTCAGCCTACAAGACATTGAGGTAAGGTACCTTGGGGAATACTGTTCTGCGTGTCACTTTGTATCCTTCCTTCCTAATTGGGCTGCTCTTCAAAATCACTTCTGTGCTGAAAGTTCTCTCTGCCTTGCTTTGTGTCTGTGGGCAGTGCTGGTAGAAAGAGAAACTCTCCGTTTCTTGTATTTTCTTCTGGAAAGTCTGAAGTCATTTGCAGTGCCTGACTTGCAGCTATGTTGGGTGAGGTATTTAGTAGGTATTTCTGTCTGAGAGCTTGTACTCCATTTCAAGATTTAATGAAATAGGGAAGATGACTTAGAATGAAATTGTACTACCCATATAATTCTAATTGATAATATTCTACATGATTTAAACTAATAACCAGCAATCCAACAATTATTTGGGGAGTAACTATTTATTAATTTAAAAGTAGTAACAATACAACACCACCCCCCAAAAAAAACAACCACCAAACCACAACACCCTGCTCTTCCAAACCAACTAAATAAAATTTTTCAACAACTTTGCTTTATATTAGCTAATACTTCTAACAATAATAAGCCATCTAAATTAACCTATGCTTTCCTTAATATTATCCATTCTGAGGGGGAACCCGAACACTTGGGAGTGGCGTATTGTCATCAGTGTTTGTGTAAATCTGCATAGTAGTTGACTGATAATCAAAACTTATGTAAAATAATGTTACACAGCTCTTAATTTTTGTCTTTTTGAGCTGTATTGCTTAAGAGGAACATACCGTGCTAGCGTGAGATCTGTGCTGAAAATTTGGTCGTGACTTGGCTATAATTGCCGTGCGCTGGCAGCCAGTGCCCAGTAGTCAGAATTCAGAGGTTGGGAAGGTGAGGGGTTCCCCAGCTCTCACCAGGCCTGGCTGGTAGTTCTGGGTGTTTCTTCTGTAGTAAATGGCTTAGTTGTGTAGCAGGCAGTGTTAGGTGATAGTCATACCCAAATCCTTCATCTTTTAAGTAGTTCCTCGTGTTTTGTTATAATTCTTTATGGCAGTCTTTGCAAAGTTATTCCTGCAGAATCATAATTCCTGAGTGGAAAACTTGGTTTTGAGTTGTCTTATTTTTTGATTTAGATTTCAGGTAACTGTAAGGATGAATGTTGGACACACGTGGCTATTGAGCATTATCTGCTTTCTATAACTGCCCAGCTTAGAGGTGAACCAGTTAAGTGGAACTCTATTGGAGGTACAGAATTGTAGTGAGAAATATGACTGGCACTTCTCATTGTTGTATACGAAGTATACAATGAAGTAGGATTGGCTGTGTGTTCGTTATATGTGTCTGCTGGAGGCTGGTTGTTTTGAAAACAATCTAACAACATCGCTATGTTTAGCCAAGGCTGTAGGAAAAAATATCATCTTTTTTTTTCTTAATTTAAAAATCAGTGTGAGTTTATGTAATTAAAGACCTTGATAGTACATGCTGAAAGACTTTAATTAAAAAAAAAAAAGGCAAAAACACACTCAGCACTACCCTGCCTTCTAGGGTTTTTTTGTGGATGTGGAAACTCCCTATTGCCAAACGTTGGCAACTGTCTGTGTACTGCTTTTATAAACTACTCAAGCAATTCTAGGTGCTAATTGATACCCCGCCCCACACTCTGTGTGGGGAGAATGCTTCTTCAGGAGCAATGTGCAAACAATGCGTTGCTAAGCCGGCTGCATGTCCTGCCAGCTTAAAGGTAGAGAAACTCGCTTTGGTCCCGGCTCTGCCTTCCTCAGACCTAACCCTGGTTCTGAGCTCCACGGGCGCCTGCAGTGCTCTCCTCAGCAGGCAGCTCTGTGGTAGGAAGGGATGGGCGCGAAGCTGGATTGCGTGGCTTTCTCCCTAGGCATACCCTGTGGAAATCGACCGCTTGACATTGTACTCTTCTCACACCTTTTCTTAATTAAAACGGCATCCTTTACACTGCTCTAAAAGGCAATATGCAAGATTTATGGGAAGTTTTGTGTAATGAGACAGATGTTGCGTTGTGCTTTTGCTTAAGAACCAGCAAAATTTAAGGGTTTGACACTGACTCCCGTGGCGGTTTTGTAAGTCAGCCAGGGAGCGTGGTTTAGATGGCTTAAGTGTATGGGCAAGCTGGTTGGACAGTTGTGCCCAGGGAGCTCAGTTGCTCGCTGTCGAAATGGACCTTGGCAGAGGTCAGTACAGAGAATGAATTTAAGTTTGTAGGTGACTTGAAAGTACATGATATGCATATGCTGGAAGGCCTGCTGAGTTACAGGTAATCTTGAGTTTTCCAGGTGGGGTGGAATGCAGAGGGGAAAACCGAGGGTTGGATGTTGAAGTAGAAATTTTCAGCCCCACAGGTGGAGCCCACTGGGCAGCAGTTCTGAACAGCACTTCTAGGGCTTACGGTAGTTGTATGTTGAGTAGGAGTCAGTGTTGTTGCTGTTGTGCAAAGAGGCAGTTGTCGTGTTTAACATGACTGTAACCTGCAAGAGCCATGAAATAAGCATTCAGCTCTGCTCACTTTGGTTGTTATGGCCTTAAATACAGCAGTGCACCCCCGCACCACTGCTGTTGCACTTAGAGACACAGTGAGCAACTGGAGACACACCAGAGGGGAGTAGCAAGAGCTATCAGGCATCCAGGAGACAGGACTTCAGAGGAGAAATTGAGAAGAATGACTCTACAGGAGAGAAGACAAAGAAGGAAAATCAGAATTGTTGAGGCACGTAAGAAGCTGCCAGAAGATGTGGCAGTGTTCGGTTCTTCACATCCACGTAAGGTGTAGCAAGAAGTAATCAACTTCCATTTCAGAAGGAAGGATTCGTATTTGATGTAGTGGAAATACTTTGTAAGGTTAGTGAAGCACTGATGTGGGTTGCTACAAAGGGTAGGGAGAACTTGCAGAGCAGGTCAAACCTGCATCCAGCAAACTGACCCAGGTGAAATCGCTCCTTGCTTGGGACAGCAGGATGACCTTTTGAGAGCCTCTCCTACTCTGCTTTGCTGCGGTTTGAAGACTGACCTATTTATGCTGAAATTTTAATTAAAGAAAGTGTGTGGGGTTTTTTCCCCCTGAAGCTTTTGCAGCTTCTCTAGTAGGTGACAGAAAAAACGTACAACACAGAGAATTGAGAGATGGCATGTCTGTGAACTCTGCAGCGTTCCAGGAAGAGGTGCTCCAGAGTCCGTGTTTGAGGGATGGAGTGTGGTGTGGCAGAAGCAGCAGGAGGTGAGTTGTAACTCATGGTGGGGTGGGAGGGTAGAACCCCAAATTCATGAGGAGGACGTGAGAATGAGGCTTTTTCTATGCATGAGCCCAGGTAAGGAAAATGTACATTTCCTAAGCCTTCCTCAGGAAAGGCTGTATGTTTTGAGGAAGAAGGAGAAATCGAAGCAGAGCAGGTTTGGCTGTAGAAATTTAGGAGGATGCTATAGGTCTGAGGAGCCACACGCCTGTATCTAGTGTAGTGGGCTCTAGCCCCCAGGGAAGGCAGTACCAAGGAAACTTCAGGTTCTGATGAACACACACTGACGGATTTGGACTAAAAAAGGTTGTGCAACCTGGAGTGTAGCAGCGGTGTAAGAGGTTTGTAACTTATTTATAGTTCTTTAGCAGAGCAGAGCTTGCTAGTTCAGTGCTGTCTGACGAGATGTGTGAGAAGGTGACTCCTCTTGACCAAAGTGTTGGTGACAGATGGAGTTTCCCAAGGTTTCTTCATTTCAGAAATGCAAATACTGATTTCTTTTTTCTGCCTCTCCTTTTCCCCTTTCAAAAAACTTTGAATTCTCAGGTGCTCTGTGCCGGTATGGGTGAGGAACAGCTTGCAGATCAGGGAAAACAAGCATGCGTTTTCTGTTAAATTTTCAGATCTGGTGTTAAAATTTTGTAAGCTGGAAGAATGCAGCAAAACTGTACTGCTGTTCATAAAAGCATTAAGGGAAATCGGGGTGGGGGGATTTAAAACTGGAAAACAGTTTGTATATTCTCATCTTTTGTGAAGCTTTGCAGCAGCCTCAGTACTGCAAAATAGAAAAAATGAATCTTGTTTCAGTTACATGGGACTTACGTATTGTTTTAAAGGTGTTAGTAATGGGAGATGTACGTGTTGCCTTCCTGAAAAAAAGGGAAACACGAGTAGGCACAGAATATTTACTTGGATGCTCTGTTTTGTATTAAATGGAGGTAATTTTTGACTTTTATGTGTATAAAATAACTGAAGATTTTTGAACAAGAAACTTGTGGGACAAAAATGCCTGAGTAAATACAATGTGTAGGCTTTCCTGAGCAAACACTGAAGTCCAATTTAAATATTTTTTAAAAATTATTCTCTTTCCTGTGATTTGCAGGGATTGGCTTCAGACTTTGCGGGGTTGAGGAATTGTTAGGAGCAAAAAGCTGCTTCAGATCAGTAGAAAATGCTATGGCAAGCTGGAATGACATTGTACTCTTGTCTCAGCCTGTTCTCAGATCCGTTAGCATTGTCTTGAGAAATATTTTGTATTACACTTTAATTGCTGCTTTCTATTTTTAAAATACTTAACACTTCAATACTTTTTTGCAGAATTATGGTTTGTTAGCATTTTAATAGCTGTCAGTATCAGATTCTCACTACTGGGCTTTTAGGTTGACCGCTGGCAGAAACGAGTCCGTTAGGCTGCCGGTGACTCCGAATACTGTAGATGTAACGGTGCAGCTGCCACTGGAATCTGGTTTATCATGTGGGTAACCCTTTTTCAGTGAGCCAGGGTGGTGTCTTCCCTTGGTCATGAGATCACTCTTCTGAACTGCTGGGCATTGCTCCATAGTAAAAATGAATAATATTCTGCCCACCTTCAGTAATGTGTGGGGCGGGGGGGTATCTCATCATCTGGTACCCCAGTTTGAGTCGTACCTCTCTGTTAATTTCATTATATCGCTGGTCTCGTCTGGGCAGACAGGTTGTGCACAGGCCTTATTGTTACCATTTAGAACTCTGTTGAGGGAAATGAGGGTAGTAGAAAACCACTGAATAAGCGTGTTGTGGTGTTTCGGTTTTTTGAGGGTTTTGTTTCTTTAGGGAAATAGCAAAATTCTACATAAAACGGTGCTTGGAACCGCAGGTCAGTGTTTCTGCCAAGTTTGGAAGACGGACACTGGTTATTTGCTAACTTTCTTAGTGGTGGTGGTCTGTTTTAAAAGAACCCGATGTGTAATATTTGCTTGCCAGGGGATTTGCATGGCATCACTGTTCAGCAGTGAAATCTGGCAATTTTATGTGTGCGCTTTGTTCAGCAAGATACTCCAGAGTTGATCGTGTGCCCCCCTTAGGAGGCTGATACGGGACAGAGTAACCTAACGCTGCATCTCCACCTGATGCTCCTGGTTGTGTGTAACCAGTTTGATTAAACTCATCGCCTGTTTCAGAGACAAGGAAGTCTGAAGTGAGACCTCCCCCAGAAGTCCCATTGTTTCCAGCTGCTAACCAGGGAGACAGATTCCCTTAGGTAAGGTTGTTTAGCTGCTGAGATAGATAGATAGCTGTCCGACTGGGTAATGGCGTAGGAAAGCCAAGGAGCTAGCGTTGTATTTCTGGGGACAAAAGGTTTGCAGGCTGAAGACATCATGGTATATGTAATGTGATTCTAAGAAATGGATTAAGAAAACACCACCACTGCCAAGAAAAACTTGCTGGTTGACACCTGTGATGGTTCTAGTTCATCTTTGATGACTACGTAGTCTCTAGGTTTTAGTTTGTTCTTATTATGGTCTAAAGCAGGAGAGCCAAACAATTCTGGATGGGGGAAGTAAGGAGAGAGAAACTCAAAGAGATGGTGGTGTCTAACTGAAAAAACAGCATCCATATGTTAATGTTGTTCTGCATATTTCACAACAGATTTATTACATTGCTTTTCACACTTGGGTAACTGCTGGCCAGCCCTGGCTGTAGTCGTTCAGCTGGTGGTGGTTGTACTTCTCTCCCACAGCTAAGGCAGAGTTCAGCTCTTTGGAAGAAGATCCTCAAGAAGTGAACTTTAAAGCAAAGTGAGTTTGGCATCTGCAGTGAGTGTTTCACAGTGCAAAAGTCCTCCACCACTTGGATTTTATTTAAGCAGTTAAAACCATCCTTGCCCGTTTCTGAGGAAGACTGAAATAGATTATTTTTCAGACAAAATAGAAGCCCAGTAAAGCAGATGTTACTATTTATCTTTACTGTTTAACATTGTAAATTGTACTCGGAATGTTGTGTGCTGCCACTTAATCATTTGTTTATTTTGAGCATTATTCCCAGGCAGGGGAAACTTCAACTTCTGTACCTTAAATATTTTTTGAAACTTAATCGGCTTGAAATTCCTAGTGAGTCCTAGTTTCTTCTTCCCTTGAGAGCTGTGCTCGTAGACAACTGGCGATCTGAGCATTGCTGTCTTTTCCCACAGTTTTCTTACTAATCTTCCTAATCTTGTAGTCAGGAAAGTTGGAGTTTTAGTCATTTTATCATTTGCTGACTGCTCTTTTAATATGGCAAACTCCACTTCCAGAGGTCAGTCAAAGTACCAAAAATATTTAATTTTATGCCTTGTACAAAGAAGGGAAGTGATTGAACCAGAATGGAATGTCAAAAGGAGTCCGGATGCAATGGAAAAAAGCATTGCCACCACTGACTCTTGTGAAGTAGATAGTTAATGCATATAACTGTTCGGGTGGCTACAGAGCCTTGCCAGTAAGATCATTGTGTCTGAATATTTTTATTCCAGAAGAATGTAGCTGAAAATAAGCCAGATGATTTATTTGCTCCAAGGCACGACGGCTTTGTACATTATCTCTGTATTTTATGAATTATTCCTAAAATGGAATTCAAGTTGAGTCTTTTTTAATAAATCAGTGTCAAATATACATTTTAAACCACTTTGTGTGACAAACTCTGTGGAAGAAACAAAACACTTTGAATAGCTTTTAAATACTTTCTATGGTAATTTGGAAAATATTTGCTTCTCTGCTGTGTTCTGGTTACGCTTTGTTGTAAGCTTTCGTCTGCTTTGGAGGGCACGGCCCTGAGGGCAGACGGGGCACTCCTGCACGTGCTGCCTTGCTCCCCACGTTGTCCTGGGTGGTCCCACTCCTGTCGCACTTCACGTGTGGTGGCCGCACTCAGATACTCCCTTTGTGAGACCCGCTCTGTTCCCCTTGTAGTAACCGAGGCATATGTCGTCTTCGGTCACAGCCCTCACTGGCGACGGTATGACGGGGAGATAAACGGGGGTTGGAAACTCGGGGGACGGGGGTCCAGGGTGCGGAGCCCAGCTCTGTCTGGCAGAGGTGGGCACCCCTTCCCTGCTGCGATGCTGGCGCTGCCCTCAGCCCCGTGGGTACAGGGAGAGACTGGCAGCCCTTGGCTTCCCTGCCTTTCCTGGGGCTTTCCGAGGAGTATTACATGACCCATTTCAGTGAAATCCTCTGGAGGGAAGCTTTGTGCCAGCGTTAGCAGTTCTGTCGAACAATGCAAGTGACAGGGCTGCAACTCTGCGTGTATTCTGCAGCCACCGCGATGTTCTAACTTGGCACTGCGTTGCCACTGTGTTACGGGGCAAAATGGTCTGGGTGCTTATTATTGGTTATTTCTCTGCTTGGAAGATAAGCTGCCGGCTTCAACTCCCCTGACTTGTAGGATAACGTTTAAAAATGATTCAGATTTTTCTTGGTTTGGGTGTTCTAGCGCACATTCACTTAGGTCTGTGTGCAGGTGCGTTTTGCTCGGTCCTTGTGATAATATGCTACTCCCAGTTTTGTTGTTTCGTGTGCTCAGAATTGCTAAGCAACTTAACAAGCTTTTAATTATTCAGGTAACTAACTTCAGTGCAGAAGTAAAAATTGCATGGGATCAGTCTAATCTCCCCTTAATTCATAGAAACCACTGCCCACTCACTGTTCACTGTAAGGAAATGGTTGAATCTCGTGTTACTCGTGGTCTGAAGCGTTCTTTTAGTGAAAAAAAAAAAAGTCTGAGTTTACCCCAAACACTGAGCAAAAAGGAAGAAGGGAAACTTGTGTGAAATCTTCTATTTACTTGCAACTGGCTTGTTTCTTCTCCCGCAGGTACTTGGGCGGTGTTTCTTGACGGTGATGCAGGTCCACTTTCAGTTCCTGTCACAAGCTTTGCAGAAGGTCCAGCCAGTGGCACACTCTTGCTTTGCTGAAGCTGTAGCTCAGGAGAGAAAGAATGTTAGTGGGGCTGGAACCTCAAATTTAAGCCCCACAAGCGAGCTAGAAGATGCAATAAGATCATGGAGAGGAGCAGCAGAGGTACGGACGTCTTTGCTGTAGTGATGTTATGTTTAGTGAAACCTAAGTTCAAACTGGATGCCTGAATAAGGGAGAAAATCTCTGATTTCAAAGACACGGAGCGTTTGAAGGGGGGAGCATGGTGCAGGTAGTTTCACAGTGTGCCTGTGTGGTGATTATACCTTCTTTGCCACGTGTGGTGTTTTCTTTGTGATAGGATTGTACATAAGGGGTGCACAAACCGTGGAAATGGCTTTTTGTTATTAGTAATGAATTAACAATGTTCAAATGCGGTTTGGCAGAGGGAACTTAAAAATAAAACAGCAACATACAACACATCTTTACAAAACCAGCAAAATCTTGAGGAGAAATAGTTTAAGTAATGTCCATTTCTCTTAAATTTTGAGCATGAATTCTGGTTCTTACTCTAACGCTTTTGTCTTCAGGCTGTTAAGCTTGATGTTGCTAGATCCATCAGTCGTTGGAATGTTAATTGTGTTACTTCAATGTACCGCTTTCTGGACTTGCAGTTTCACAAACACTTGCCGTCTGGGGAATCCTTATTTTTCCCGCTGAAAGAACTGCTTCACAAAGAAAACTTGTTTTGTGAGCTTCTCTGCTTTCCCTTGCCCTACTGAGGTCTGCAGGCTGATAGATCAGAATGGGCTCAGACACAGAGCACGGTTTCCCTAAATTAAAGTATCTTGGAGCATGTGCTTTTGAAGTCTAATTTGGCAGCCCACACAGGCATGTTAATCATATTGACTGGAAATCTTGTCAAGGTTTCCATTTATCAGCTAACATCTGCAAGGTTTATGAAAGCCAAAAAAAAAAACCTGTGAATGCAGAGCAATTATTTGTAATTTTTACTGCAGCATAAATTTATTTCACCGGATACAATAAGGATTTTGGAGTGCTTTAGGTGTATTACAGATAATCGTAACAGGTCTAATCCTGGTATAGCTTTACTCCTTTTGTGTAAAAATAGTTCATTTTATGTTTAATATACTAAGTTCCTTAAAACTGTGTTACAGTTTCTAGCAATTGCAGGACACTTCTATCAGGTTGGTTTAAAATTGAACTTTGCAGAATCTGGGACCTTAAGTTTCTTTTTTTACCTCCTTTACAGCCCCCATCAGCTACTTTGAAATAAGAGTTTAGTACAAGTATTACATTAATGAGGTTCTTTATTAAACCTACATGTGGAAGAGAAGAGAAAAAGAGATTCTCCCTAGTTCCAGAATAACAGTAGAGGAAACTTTTGAATTTTTATGATTGACTGAAGTAACTAATCTGAAGTATTTGTGTGGGCTTTTAGAATAGCATAAGAAAAATCTGTGCTCTGTAAGTAAATAAAATCTCTTATAATTGTAGATAGACTAATATACAAGTTATTTTGATAGAAGGGAGATTTGAAATACCGAAATACTTCCAAAGTTTTACATTGTGGCGTGGAAGTCAATCAATTATTTCCATATAAAACCAATCCCTTTGGCAGGAGAATACCCTGCTGTTTCAGAATAGTTTAAGATGATACTTTGTCAGCAGCTCAAAGCTATTTTTCCTTTTTAAGATTTTTCACTTGGAAAATGCTGGAATGTTGTACATGTTGGTGAGGGGAGCAATGTGTCTGTCCATCTGGCTGTAGTACCAAAACCTCCCAGTTTGGACACCCTGCTTTAGAGCAAGACTCCTTCCTAGGCTGAAAAATAAGCTGTATCTGAGGCCTTAAATACAGCTGAGAGTAGGTTTCTGTTGGCTTTACCCTGCTCAGTAGTGGATTATTTTACAGTTCAAAGTAGACATTTGGCTTTTCATGTTTCTTATTTTTCAGAAATCGTATTACATAAAGCTGTTCTCTTACTGTGCTAAGGTGGTCTCGGGGTCTTGTGTGGCTCTTCTCAAATTGCCCCACAGTAATCACCCTTATTTTTATAAAATACATCTTAGGTACACTGGAGTGTTTGTACACATGATTAGCTGTATCTTCTGGCTCTGTGACAAGTAATACCCTTCGTGCTGAGGTTCCGAGTCCCTCCTCCGGGGAGCACGGTCGTCATGTGGCCTGGCTAACAGGATCCGTAGTCCTGAGCGGGAGCAGGAACAGTAACGGCAAACAGTGCTGGATTAAGTTGCTAGCCAGCACCTCTGTGCCGTACAGATTACGGGAGACGTGTACTTTCAGAGCATCAGTAGACGTTTAATAAGTTAAAATTATTAATCTCTTCCAGATCCTTTCCACCCGGTGCTGCTTCTCACCCCCTTTAAAATCTGTGGGGATTTTTTTGGCCTTTTTTTTTGTATTTAATTAAGCCTGACCTGGTTTAATGTTGAACCTCTTTACCCTGGATTTTTATTTTACATTACAGGCCACATCTCGACTGCGAGAGAGAGGCTGTGATGGATGTCTGGCAGGAATTGAAGTTCAGCAGCTTTTCTGCTCACAGAGTGTGGCGATCCCTGAACATCAGCTCAAAGAGCTAAACATGAAAATTGACAGTGCTTTGCAGGTGAGGTTTGCAGTTGCTGCTCTCGTGTGCAGATAGCAGCGTCAGTGGGCCAAGGGGCGAAATAGGGAAGGAGTATATTACTGTAGAAATACGTGCCCCAGGCAGCCAGGAGCGATTTGAGAATTGCAGTGTTTGAATTTTCTAAGTGTGTATGCGATAGAACGGAGCAGGGGAAATCCACCTAACAGCTCTTACATGTGTGTCCAGACAGTGACCGCATGGCTGCTTGCCTGCTGATAGGCCTGCTCTATCTCAAATTTTCTGAATTTCAGGCTTACAAAGTGGCTTTGGAGAGTTTAGGCCATTGTGAATATGCAATGAAGGCTGGCTTCCACTTGAACCCAAAAGCTATTGAAGCAAGTCTTCAGGTAGGATCTGCTAACCTGCGTTCTCTTTCATCCCTCCTCATCTTGGAAATAGCTATTTAAAAAAAAAATTGTCTCTTAGCAGGAATTTCTGAAGCTTTCATTTCTTCTAATGGATCCATTCTTTACATTTCAGGGCTGTTGCAGTGAAGCTGAAGCCCAGCAAACAGGCAGGAGACAGACTCCACCTCAGCCAATTCAGTGCGAACTACCCACCGTACCTGTTCAGATAGGGGCGCATTTTCTGAAAGGAATATCCTTCAACGAGTCTGCAGCAGAAAACCTGAAGCTGAAAACAGTAATAACCCTGAATCTAACAACGGGGGGCGGGAGGGAGAGTAGAACTTCTACTGCAGTTGGTCTCTGAATTTTAAGAAGTTCAGTGCCAGACTTGCATTTGAAAGTGCGTATTTTTAGCCTGACTTCCTGTGGAAACGAGATGTTGATAACATTGTAGGTCCACGCCTGCAGTGGATAATGTTTTAACCACCTGGGCAAATCCAGTCCAGTCTGAGGGAACATAGATGTCTGGCAGGCAATGACGCTGCTGTGAAACGTTTGGTAACAGGTGGGTTAGGTATCAAGGAGTGCGGAGGAAAGTGACCCCTTACAGACGCCCAAACCAGGTGATGCGCTTCAGGGCTTTTTATCTTAGTAGGTGCCAAAATAACTCTGGCCCAGCCTAGTGCGAAGGGAGGTACTTGACAAGATATTCTGTAACAAAGCTCCTTTTAACGTCTTCTGACAAATTTTCATCAAATTAAAAAAAAAAGATTTAAAATGGTGGAGAAGTTAATTGTATTTTCAGTCTGAAGGAGTGGAAAAGATGTCCATTCAGAAGTAACTTGGGCAATTCTAATCAGCATTTTTACTTTTTCTTCAGTTAAGCTTAGCTCCTTGCTCCTGAAGGAGTTGAAACAATCCACGGCTCAAAATGCTGCTTTTCTGTTGTCTCTGCAGTGGTTTTTGTAGTTTTGATGAAACGGTTCTGCAAGAATATCAGCAAAAACACTGTTCGTGTTCCAGATACCAGGGACGGTCTTTCCTGTTGCTGTTCTACAGCTGAGCTTTTCTGGTTAAAGACTGTTCAGACGTAACAAGCGTTATAGTTGTTTGAAAAACGTGTAGAACAACGACAGATACTTAGGGGAGCGTCGGTGTTAACACTTGTGAATCGCCTGTGTGGTATGACAGAGTTTTAACTGCTTTTTTCAGCACACAATGCTGCAGTTGATTAAGGAAGCTGGATGCCACAATGGACTAACGCCGCGGGATGACTCTCCTGTTACTGAAGTACTAAATCAGGTTTGCCCTTCCACTTGGCGAGGAGCCTGCAAAACTGCTGTACAGCTGTTATTTGGCCAAGCTGGACTGGTAAGTGACTGTGAGCAGGATGTTTAAGCAGCCCTTTTTTCACTAATCCTAAAGAGAAACTAGATATTTTAAGGAGTTTGGGAATTAATTTCCAGTGCCTTACTTTGTGTTTTACTGTTTTTAATGCTGCAGCTCACTTGATTTTTGACCGTAATGTATCCTGGTAGAATGCAGGCTCGTAGATGGTACGTGTAGCTGATGGGAACAGGAGAATGTCCTGTGTACTTCGCAGTCCCCGTTATTAAAGGGAACACAAGAGATGGAACTTGTAATTCACAGTGAAATAGAAAGATTTTTCAAAACTATAGATGACCATGTTACAAAGAAACATCCCTTCCCCCCCCTTCTCTCAGATTAGCTGCGAAAACTGCCATTTTTTCCTTTCCTCTCTGCCTTGAATGGAAGCTGGGTTTCCTGAACCGGGAACTCCTCCGCGCTGCCTACTGCTACCTGACGTCTCCGGCAGAACAACCGAGCCATCGTACACCTTGCTGTAGGCCTGCGTTCTTTAGAAACAAACTCCATGGGTTTTACAGTATCTGAACAGATGCTTGGAACATACTCTGACTTGTGCTCCTGTGACTAATTACTGCCCTCTCCTAATTTAACGGTGTTCCTTCATGGCACATAGGTTTCTTGGACTACTGTGAGTTTTCATTTGACTGGACGAATAAAATGGGGGCAAGAGTGCAAGAGGATAGGAAGGAATTGCAAGCATAGAGGGATAGTAGCCTGTGAGGGTTTGTCAAGTATTCTTTGAATCGTCTTTAACCTGCAGTGAGGGAAATGCTTCCTGCTGATCCAGATCCTGATTCTTTGTTCAAGGCGGTGGCAGGCCCTCAGGACTTTGTAACTAGCGAATTTCTGATGAAAGGATCCGTATTGCTGCGTACTTTGTAAATACCACGTTTCTCAAACAAATCGCACAGCTGATCGGGTCACTTGGACCTCCTCTCCTAGCTCACTACACTCCGGTTTTGGTACCGTTACTGGGGTCTCTAACAACAGCGAATGACAAATTGTAACTAATCAATTTGTCAGATATTTCTGCTTCAGCGTTCCTTTGACACTTGGTATGTCTGATGCCCCCTCAATATCGAGCTCTGTTAGAAGTGGGTTCAGATCATACTGGAATTCAGCTGACAGCCTCTGAAGGCGGCCTGCAGTCCAAGGGGCAGGCCATCTCCCCCACGGCAGCAGCGCACCTGCTCTCAGTTCTTAGTTCAGCCTGATGCGGGGATTTAAGGGCGGGATAGGAGGTGGTGGTGCATTGGCCACTTTGAAGGTGGTTGGGTGAGGAAGTTTTGCCGGGGGAGGAAGCAACTGTGGAACAGTGGGATTGATTACATTTCTACTAAAGTGTTTTCAAGGAAAATGCGTATTAAATATTAATAGGTACCGGAACAAATAGGAAAAAAAGATACGGTTACGTGGGATGGCGTCTGTGCCTGCCGTAGTTTGGGGTAGGGAGCCGGGGGTCGGCAGCAAGGTACGGGAAGTGAGGCCAAGACAGAAACCTCCTCAGCAGCCCGCTGGGAGTGTGCTGTAACTCAGGAGTTGCTCTTGGCTCCGGAGTGTCTAGGAGGATGCTGCACCTCCCACCGCTTCCTTTCCAGTGGGTTTCAGTGTTGTGCACACCCAGGTGCTGCCCTGATGAGATCTGGGGAGTGGCCTGAGGCACCTCTGGACTCGGGAGTCTAGAAATCCCCTGCTGCCCCCCAGTCTAGACATAACTAGTTAGACCTGCTGGTAATTAAAGCGCTGATACTCTTCAGGCTTATCACATTTGGAGAGTTGTCAGCATCAAACTTACCTGTACATTCTCCCAAATGACAGTGCTGACACGAGGAGTATTACTTGTGCTGAAGCATGAATGCCTCCAGAGATTCTTTTGCATGAACCTTAGGTTCTGAAAGTAGCAGGTTTCTGTCTTCAGAGACACAGGAATGAGCTACACACATGATAAAATATTTGTGAGCCTTCTCGCCTTCATTTGTTCTCAATTTATTACAGCTGGCAAATGTGTGAGGGGTGGGGATTTTCTTCATACACGCTGTGCTGTAACTTCCTACAAGATTCCGTTATGCTTGTGTGTAGCTTCATGCAATGATGACAAATTCTCATCTGCTGCTTTAAAGCTTTCCTTGGGTGGAGATGAGGAGGAAACACCTGTAAAGCAAGAACAATAGATGTCTGATGCACAGGAAGCTGTCCTCTAAGCACTCACCAGGCGGGGAGGGAGAATGTGTTCTGGTTTAAGTTTATTTTGTGTGGAACTCAGACAAGTGGATTGTGGGACAATATTAGGGAGTCTTTGGTTTACTGCTTCTAGAAGCTAGGCTTGTCTGCATTAGTTCAGAATTGTGTGAATTTGTCATTTCAACTCCAGATTTAAACAAGAACATTGCTTGGCTGTCGCGCTGTCTTTAGCCTGTCACGCCATGTGCCTTTTACGAAACTCCTAAGAGTGGAAGGCACAGTGTGAAGGGACTCAGTTTGCTGGGTTAGGTTAGACTTCATTTTTTAAGCATTAAAAATAATTTTTTTAAAGTGCAATTTTTCAGTTTGTATCTTAGCATATATATTAAGAATTGTATTTTCAGATTTGGGTCAGCTGAAGAAATCTTCATGTTTGAATAAAAGTGACATCTCTTGAAACAGTTGAATTCGGAGGATGAGTGGAAATAAAACTTGGGATCGGCCCCGTGCAGAGTCATGAAGAGGAGGTTTAACTGAGTCTCTAGCCATCCTTTTCTGTGCTAGTAGATCTTTCTGTAGCAAAAAGACATGCGCTGCAGAAGCACTGAATCTCCTCGTACTGTTTAAATCGGATGTCATAGCTGACCAAGTGTTGAGGAGTGTAAAAAATTTTTATTAAAGGCCAAAAGGAAGATATGTAGGGAGGGGACCCCCTACCAAGCCCAGACCATGAGCACCACCACACTCCGCCACCAGAAGCTGATCTAGGTCCGCACAAATCAGAATTTTAGTTCTCATGGGTCTGAGGTGCAGACTGTTTTTGGTGGGAGCTGAGAAAAATCACTTGTAAGTTCATCTCTCCTTATTCCAGTTATAATTGCAGATCACCGAATTACATAAAATGGTACACATACAAGTTAAAAACTACTGGAGTCACCCTGTTACTAAATGAGGGGATAATAGCATGGCGTTTTGTCGCTCTGCTTCGAAGTGTTTCAGAGGTTTGGATGAACTCAGGCGTATGCTTAGCGTCTGCTGGAGGAAAACTAAGGCCTTGCGCTGAAATACCTAGAAGGTGGGAAATGATTGGGGTCGAGTGTCATTGGATGGGTTTGTTAAAGCAAGGGGGAGCAGCGACTCTCAGCATTATTTGTGTTTCCCGTTTCTTCATAACCAGTAGGAGACAACCAGTTAGAAGTGGAACTGGTGTAGGGTGATTGCAAAAAAAGTCAGTAATATCCCCTGAGGCTTATTTATACCGGAGGACTTTTGCCGTTTCAAGGATAAATGGTACAGCTAATCTGCTAGTCACTGAAGCAAGAACTGCTGACTGCTGCCAAAAAGCTGCTGGTTCAGCATGACCAAAATAGGAAATTATGGAAATGATCAAAAAGGCCAACCCATGCAGACTGGACAACATCGGAAAGCAGGAACCAAATGTGGAACTTGCTCTCACCGATGTTAAAGTTGAAATGAAGCTGAAGGGACTCCATTCCTTCTTGGTTCCATAAAAAGAAAGGTTCGTGACAGGAGGCTAATTCTGAAGACTTTCATCTACCGTGTATCTTCAGGATGGCTTACAGAAGGCTCAGGATGCAGCACATCGAACAGTCACGTTTTCCCTACGTAACAGGAATTGAACAACGGGATGGTTCCATTAGGCCACGTAGCGAAGTGTTGGTGTGGGGTTTTCTGACCTTAAAAGGAGGGGGGGAGTGTTAAGAATTGTGAGCTGTGTGGGGTCTCAGACTGGATACTGCTTGTATGTATCACACCATGCACCAGTTAAATGCAAAATCTTGTGCTAAATAGGTGTTTGGGAGCTGCTGGAGTAGCAATAGTGTGAAACCTCCCCAGTATAAGGGCGGTTCTGTGAAGCCATTGATATCTACCAGCTGTTAGGTAAGGCAGTTGGCACCTGCGTGGTGATGCGTAACGAGGGTAGTAACGGGGAGAATGAAGTCCTTGAAATACAGGTTACTGTATCTAACTAATCACATTCTTTCCTGTTTTAGATCCTAAAATAGAAATCAGCTTACAAGGATTTTGTGAGTTGATTTGTTTTTATCAGGTTATCTTTAGCACCGGTAGCATGGCAGGGACGTGAGGCTGTTGCATTTTAACTACAGGGTGGTGAAATACCTAGAAGTACTTCTTAAAATAATTTCCCTTTTACTTTCATCTTATTTGCCAGGTGGTTGTGGACACAGCACAGATTGAAAATAAAGAAGCCTATGCTCCTCAGATAAGTCTAGAAGGATCCAGAATTGTGGTGCAAGTTCCATCAACATGGTAAATACACATACTGTGGTGCAGGTGATACTGATAGCTGTGACTGAAAAACGTAGGGAAGAATACTGCGGTGCGATTGGAAGACAGAACACGCTGCGATTACAGCATATCTTCCCTGAGTTCCCGTGTGGGACTGCTTGAACACCACCCCTCCTGGCACTGGGAGCTGTACGCCAGCCGTTGTCCCAGCGCTGCCTCTGTTGGAGGCAGCGGAAGCGAGGCAGTGCTGGGGCACTAGCCCAATCTTCTTTAGGAGAGGGAAAGGCGGCTGATGGAAGAGAAGAGGAAAAACCCCAATAATCCAGTATTCCTGCTACGTCCCTCCCCGGCAGGTCCTCACGGCTGTTCCCTCAGGATGGCCAGGAATAGATGAGATTCGTGCGGGAGCTTTAGCGCTTTCTGTAAGCGCTGCGGGCACCGCACAGCGCTCTGCTCCGAGACGCTGTTCCTACCAGCCTAGTTGGCTGGCTCGGGAAGAATGGTAGGATTAATTGCGTTTTACGGGAGGATTTTTTTTCCCTTTTGAAACAACGCTGTGGAATAAGAACGCTGCCTCTCTGTCTTACTTGGGGGCACTCCAGTGTCAGGAACTGCAGTACAACACAGTTCATTCATCGGAGCCCGTAGGAGAGCCTGTTACTGATGGTACCGATGGTATGTCCAGAAGTCAACTGTTTCCCCAAATCCATCTTTAGTTCCTCTATGGAGTGCAAACTGGCCCTCCTGTTCTCCTTGTGTAAATTGCTCCATTATGAGGGATCCGCGGTGGGCAGGCTGTTGCGCCGGGCTCTGCGCGCTCTGGAAGAGCTCCGCCTGCCGACACGCCCGGAGGGTGCCTCTGCTCTGCCGGGGGTTCGCAGGGGCTCGGCAAAGGTGCCGAGGGTTAGCTGTAAGTTACCCTGAGTTCACCTCAAATTCACTCCTCATTCTGAGCCATTCACGAGGAAAACGTCACAAACCCTGCATCTTCACAGCTCAGTAGAATCCCCCCAGACGGCTGGATACGCTGAACCGTTTTCCGCGGGGGGGTCTTGGCGTCGGAGTCCCGAGTGCCCCCACGCGCTAGTGTTCCCTGTCAGGTTTGTTGCCTGCTCGTGCCGTTTACCAGACAGGGGCTTTGTGTGTTTGTTGGGGTTTTTGTGCCTGAATTTTGCCTGCTCAGCTGACGAACTAGTCACTGCCCGCGATTTCAAAATGAATTACCCAACCCCTAATTTTAGGGTTAGCTGTATATTCAGCAGCAGGAAGAAAGTGGGGCTGCAGGTGCAGCCCTTGGGAGCCCTCAGGCATGCACAGGTGATGCTGCCTTTATTAACTGCACCCCCGTAGGGGCAAACGCAGTGTATTTTGGTAGGCCTCTGGTTATCTGACTAGTGTGGTAACACTGTTTAATGTAAAGAACCAAAATTTTTAGTTTTAAGTGAAACTTCATGATTACAGGTGTCTGAAAGAAGACCCAGCAACAATGTCTTTGCTGCAGAGGAGCCTGGATCCAGAGAAGACCCTGGGGCTGGTAGATGTGCTCTACACCGCGGTGTTTGACATACACAGGTGGAAGGAAGGAAGGTACATCTCCTCTTGAGCCTCCTGCTCTGCTGCCCTAGTTTAAACAAAGCCGTCGGTGTCGAGAGGTCTGTACTGAGGAATCTGATGGTCCCGGTGCACCAGGAGGGGAAAACAGTGGTCAGAGGGGGAGCAAGAGATTGGTAATCTGCACAGGTACCCTGTGGGTACCTGCAGGGGTATGGCAGTCTTTTTAAAAGCAAACCAGCCGCGTGTCTAAGCGTGGAAAGTTTCTCCCCTGCAGAAATACTTGGTTTGTATTAGGATTAGTCTCCATTTAGGTCTTGAAGCACAATTGAAATTTCTTATGGAATGGAAAGTAGTTAATGGCATTGCAACTTGGGTTTGTTTCTTCCACTAGTTGTTACCCAAATACACAATTTCCTCCGAAGCACAGACTCATTTATGTATTGGGTGGTTTGATACGCGTGTTTTTGTTGATGCAGGGAGCAAGCTTTGCCTTGCATTCAGATCCAGTTGCAGCGGGAAATCTCAGACTTCGGGAATCCAGTTGACCTGCCATCCGGAAATGGAAGTAAACCTTCAGGGGGTCTGCAGAAGACGTTCTCAAAGCTGACTTCACGGTTTACAAAAAAAACTTCCTGTACTAGTGCAAGTAATGCTGGAAGTTACTCAATCCCCAGTACACCTTCCAAAAATGTCTTCATAAGCTCCAGCTCGGAGGAGAAAGCTAAAATGCCCGCTAACGCAGATGCACGGTTACAAAGCATTTTGAACATCGGCAACTTTCCTCGGACCACAGATCCACTGCAGTCCGTTCAGAGCACAAATAATCAGCTGGTGAATGGGTTTCTGGTGGAAAGGCGGGACAACTTCTTCAAACCGGATGACAGCAAGGATGACAAAGGTATGAATCTACCAACTGACCAAGAAATGCAAGACGTTATAGACTTCCTGTCTGGTTTTAACATGGGCAAATCCCAGCAGACTTCTCCGATGGTGAAAAGAAGGAACTCCGTTGCGTCCTCTACAGCAGCAGAACAAAAATCAGGAACAGTACAACCACCACCGCAGTCCGTGTCTCACACACCGCTGCATCCTTCTCAGCAAGGCTTGGCACAGCAACAACAGTCACAAAAGCAGCAGATGCAGTATTACCAACACTTGCTTCAACCTATCGGACCACAGCAGCGTGTACCTGCCAAATGGCTGACTAATTCTGCACAGCAGCCAGCCCAAGCCGTTGGAGCCGGGTTGTCTCATATTAACCAGTGGAACAATCCCGGTTTTTCAGATTTAAGCTCCGATTTGTACAGCCTGGGTCTTGTGAGCAGCTATATGGACAATATGATGTCAGAGATGTTAGGACAGAAACCACAAGGACCTAGAAACAACACATGGCCAAATCGTGACCAAACTGATGGAGTGTTTGGGATGCTGGGAGAAATCCTGCCTTTTGACCCTGCAGGTGTGTGTCTCTTCCCTTACTGTGTTCTTTACACGGCTCCTTTTGCAAGGCACTGTTAGATACCGCTAGCGATAACTGTCGTTCCGCGTGCCGTCCGCCAGACACTTAGGACGGCAAACAGGTATTTATATTTGTGCCTTTTTTCTTTCTGACAGAAGGTGAGCTGAAGCACAAGCAACTTTCATTAGTGAATCACAGTGTGAACAAATAGCTTGTTTCTTGGCCCAGCTGCAGTAGTTCTCACCCTTCCCGCATGGCCCACGTCAGGGTACTGGGACAGATAGAGATGATGTTCCTCCTATTAACGTGTGAAACTTTAAAGCTGCTGTTAACTCTTGAACTTGCTGATTTTACCTCTCTCCAAAATGATCCTTCCTGCGCTTTACCAGTCTCGCCGCCTGGAGATCCAGCCGGATCGCATCTTTCCCATATCCCTGCATTTCCCCTCCAGTACTGTGCAGTGCCGTGGGACCCGTGCTGGTTCCTGTTCTGCACTTGTTACTGGAGTGAAAAGCTGGGATGCTGAAGGATTAGAGACTAAAGAGCAGGTGCCATGTGGTTTGCCAGCTGTGTTTGAACCACCAATGAATTGTGAACGTAGAGGGGTTATTGTCAGAGGTGAAGTGAGATATAACGTTGTAGCCATAAGCAGAGAGCTGAAGACTCTGAAACTGTCTGCAGGGTCTAGGAGGAGACTGGTGAATTCTTCTGGTGGTAGTGTGAAGAACAACTTACAAATCTGTTACCTCGTAAATACAACTTCCCTTGGCCTGGCACGTCCTACAGAAACTTTGTGGGATGCATTTATGAAAACTGTCTGGAGGGAGGCAGCAGTAGAACTAACAGGAAAACCTTTAATCAGACCGTGAACCTGATGGCCATGCTCGTTTGCACACGTGTCTGTGTGTCAGGGCTGCGTAGGCATCTCAGACAAGCTCCTTCGACCCGCAGCTTTGATAGCTGTTTTCTCAGCTGACAGATAGTGGAGTCTATAAGGCAAGAACAGGCATCAGAGTTGTTATCAAAGGTTTCGTTAATTGTAAGTCGGAGTTAGCGTAATCTCATTTACTTGCGGTGCGTAAGGATTATCACAAACCTTAAGAAAGGTGAAATGATTTTCACCAAATAAATGTATGTGTGGGGAAAAACGTATTTCTAGAAAGGACTGGCCCTTTTTTGCACTTTGAATCCATTATGCAGATTGAAAGGGAACTACTGCAGAAATATAAAGGTGCTACTTCGGTTCCATTTGATAGGATGCCTGTCAAGGGCTCCAGCAAGGTGACTTACCCAAGTTAATAAATGGTGCTCTGTGGATTAAGATACATATTTTTTTTTTACTGGGGAGTGATAAGTCAGTATTATTTTCCACAGATCTGGGGTTTAAAACCCCCAAACCTTCCAGTCAAATAGATCTTTTTTTCCCTGGGAGCAGTAACTTTTCTTGTTACAACCTGCACGGTTGAGCCGTGGTGTAGGAATTGGCAATTTAAGTTCTGGTTGGTGTAGTACGGAAACCTTTAGAACAGGAAACGCGCTTTCCTTTGCAGACTTCCAGGACTCTGTACGTTTGGCGTTTCAGACACACGGCAGTACGTTTCTGATGAGTATTTTTAGAGCCTGAATGTGATGTCTTTCCAGATGCAGATCTGCTAATTAAGTATTTATGACATTGATGGCTTTTCATGTCAGAGGTTTAACTAGCTACCAAGAAAGTGGTTGGCAGTACTTTTATCACCTGTACGAACCTGATGGAGGGATGTTGCAGTACGAACTGGTAGAAAGAGTGTTGCTACCTCCAGGTGTTGTGAATGATGTCACAGGTGTGAAAGAACAAAGTCCAAAACATACCTGCTAAAAAGCTGTTTACCTGATAGCTTGTTACTGAGGTGAAAACTAACACAACTTGCTGGTTTGAATATCACAGTCACTTAACCATGCTATCCACAGGAAAAAACCTGGACACCCTTGAGAATCTGTCTAGAATCTATCTGTAGAGCTGAGGGTCTGTCTAGCTGCCACCCTCATCCTAAACTATCAGAAAGCATTGCTCCAAGAGGACAAGTGTTAGTGGGAGTGCTGTACAGCTCGCACAGCTCCGTCCCTTGCTTATGTAAGAAAGAATGTAGAGAAACAAAGTCATTTTCTTCGCTCTAATTTTCATTTGCATCCAGCAAAGCGTAGTGGAGCTCTTCTCTGAATGTGCCAAAGGAAAATGAGGAAACTGCTTCTAACAGCTGAGTTGAACGTAGGGAAGCTATCACGTGAAGGACCGACTTCTGCTTTCCGAGCTCTGCACGCCTGTGAGATGCTCCTCAGGCTCCACTCTTAACCAGCACCTCCGTGCCTTCTGCTCTGTTACTGTGCACGTACCCCAGACGTTTTCCGTGAATCCAGCGAGGGTGCAGAGTTTTCCTTCATGGGAAAACAGAGGCGAAGGCAGCAGCAGCCGTGGCAGCTCGGGGACGCTGACCTGAAGCGGAGTTCTCTTGAACACGCGGGTTGTTTGCTCCGATCAGCTGAGCATTTGAAACGCTTTTGGATTAAGGCTTTTGCTGTGTCTGCCCAAGGTCTTGTTTATCACTTACCCGGTGCTTGGGACACACAGCCCTTGAAGGATGGAAGAGGTTTTACTTTTAAGAATTACTGCTTTTTTCTGTAAATACCAGTCGTGCTCTGAAATATTTTGCAGGTCATGCCCAGAATGTTTTCGAAGCTGTTGTCGAGTCTGTGTAGGAAGTAGGCGATTTCTGGGCTGTGTGTTCTAAAATGATTGGTCTGAGATTCCGGTTTCTCAAAGTAAGCAGGTTCATAACACAGAAACCACAGCAGCTGGACACCATGTTGGAGTCTGGAATCGACCGTGACAATGGGTAGGGCTTTCGTTCTGAGCTTGGGTAAAGGTGCAGGCTCCAATCCCATAGTGTCTGCTGATGGGATATTGGACCTTTCAGCGTATAGACACGATCGTAGTCATAGAATCATGGAATGGTTTGGGTTGGAAGGGACCTTAAAGCCCATCCAGTTCCAACGTCCCTGCCATGGGCAGGGACACCCTCCACTAGCCCAGGTTGCTCCAAGCCTCATCCAGCCTGGCCTTGGACACTGCCAGGGATGGGGCACCCACAGCTTCTCTGGGCAACCTCTCCCAGTGCTCCCCACCCTCTCTGGGAAGAATTTCTTCCTGATATCAAATCTCAATCTCCTCGCTTTCAGTTTAAACCCATTACCCCTTGTCCTGTCACTACAGGCCCTTGTAAAAAGTCCCCCCCAGCTTCCTGGTAGCCCCCTTCAGGTACTGGAAGGGGCTATAAGGTCTCCCCGGAGCCTTCTCTTCTCCAGACTGAACAAGCCCAACTCCCAGCCTGTCCCCATGGCAGAGGGGCTCCAGCCCAAATAGTCACAAATACCATGTCGCGGTGGAAAGCAAGGGGCAGGTGTACTCCCACGTCAGCGTTACCATCCACAACGTACGGATGGTGCGCATCTACCTGTTAAAACACTTCCATCGGCGTTCCTCGCTGCTCCATGCAGAGGTACCAACTGTTGTCTGGTGTTTATTCTCCATGAGGGAATTATTTTCTGCTGTGGGGTATGGTCAAGCCTAAAGGATTAAGCGAGGGGGATAACTGCGGTAGAAATAGCTGAATGTCAGCAACTGACTTGTTGGTTTCTTTTATTCAGTTGGCTCTGATCCAGAATTTGCCCGCTATGTTGCTGGGGTCAACCAGGCTATGCAACAAAAACGCCAAGCCCAGCACGTCCGCCGTCCAAGCCACGCGCGTAGCAACTGGCCTCTTCCCGATGATCCTCACAAAACCTGGCCCTTTCCTGAGTATTTCACAGAAGGGTAAGAGACAGGCTACAGACCGTTGTCGTACAGGAGTCCGGTTTATGTTCCGACGGGGCAGAATGTGGGAATACCGGGGGGGCAGGGGGGGGGTTCCAATTGCTGCTGCATCTGTGGAAGCTGCACTTGGTTGTCGAGAGTGAGAAACCTCAGCCCATCCCGCTTTGCTGGTACCGAAGCGCTGACATTGGTCTGATGTCGGATGTAGAGTGGAACGTGTTCCAGCTCGGACTCAAACGGAGGAAATGAGGAAGTTAAAGCACAGGTTCATGCAGAGCGGTTTTCTTTCAGTATTTTGAGAACCTTTAAGGCCTAGTTGTGATGAAAGTGATGCTGGCAAAGTTGCAGTCCCTGACTGAATTCAGCTTTCCAGAGTTTAGCTACTGACTCCTGCTGCTACGAGGCAGGTACCTTTGAGCACGTACGTCAGTTCTTAAGCTCTTCCGAATCAGAACTGTTTATTGCAACAGACGCCTTTCAACATCCCCTGTCCGTTTGTCCCTAACGTACCAGCTGTGACTCAAGCTGGCTTAAAACCAGGAGCACAGGGATGGGTCGTAGGTCAGTTCTGCAGTGACAGCCAAGTGCTCAGTGATTCCCACCCCTGGCATCGCTTGTTGCTTCTTGACCGAGGCGCACTTCTCAGTTACACGGTGGTTGTGGTAGAATAGGCGTGCAGTGACTGTAACGCAGAAGGCAGTTGATGCGATGCTCGGGAACAAATAACTGAAGGTATTTGCGTTACTGGTACCTCTCGCGAAGTAGGGAAACGTCTTTGTGCTCTGAGATGTCGCCCAGGTAGGGAGTACGGGCTGGGGCAGGCGCTGTCAGTCCAGGGACTAACACAACTCTGTCTTACAGCGATGTGACAAATAGCTGGTCTGGTACTCAAGGGGACTCTGCCAGCTCAAGCGACGAGACCTCCTCAGCTAACGGAGACAGCTTGTTCTCCATGTTCTCAGGGCCAGACCTCGTTGCTGCTGTAAAGCAGAGAAGGTGAGCAGACCGAACAAACACACACCGCTTCGGAAGACGCTGCTGGTTTTTGGTAACTGAAGTAGCCACGCAAAGGAGATTCCTGCTGGTCAGTCAGTTTGCCTGCTGCCCCGATGACGTGGGCCTGACTTGCACGCCAGGCATTCCCAGACTGAGTTGTATTAGGAGCTGTCTCCTTATACAAGTCTGTGCAAATAGCCAGTTGTTAGCTGTAATCCAGTACAAAAGCCCTCACGCTTTCCCTCTTCTGACATAACCTGTTCTGGAAGTCACTGATTTCGGGACTGCTGAGGCCTCAGAGATCACCTTTGAATTGGCTTTCTACACCGGGTGCTTGACTGGCTTGGCCGTGCCCCCGGCACTGTGCGCTTTGCCAGCGAGTTCCTGTCCCCTGGCTTCTGCCGCACTTTGCGGCACCCAGGAAACGCCGCTGCTGCTGTTGCGCAGGCGTGTGTCTCAGCTTGCCTACCACCGCCAGCTGAGGAGTCAGAAACACGGGCCTGTTTAGTCCTTTCTTTCTGGTAATACAAAAGGGAGGCTTCATCGCTTTCGTGAACAGGCTTTAAGAGCTAGGCCAGGGTTTGTCAGCCAGGAACAGGCCGCTTGAAAATAGTACGAGTTAGGGCAATTGCTTCTGCCTTAGTAAGGGGCTGGAAGCTGGGTGCCTTGGAACCTCAGGGATTCCCCGGGGGAGGGTAGTTCAGACAGTACTAAAAGACGAGCCGTGAATTCCAATCTGGGATCATCCTCTCAAACTATTTTTCAGAGCCTTTTCTAAAAATACAGTAATCTGGTGCTGTGGGCAAACACTCCATTTTTGTTTAGATCACCGAATAATTCGGAGTCGGTACCTTTAGACACAAAGTTGTCTGCCTGCTTTCCAGTGACAGGAAAAGGCCAGTGGGAGCACTGTCAGGTTCCGGCTGGATAGCTGGTTTTATATGCACGGCCAGCAAGACCGTACTGGAGTTGGAAGTGCTGAGACTGAGGCAAGCAGGTTGAAAGGGACTGGCCAAATGAGCTGTTCTCTGCATCTGCACACTTACCAAGGCGGTACATGGAGGGGACGGGAGCTGACCTTCAGCACAAACCCACCTGGGGTGGCGGGCAGAGCCTGCTAAGCTGTCGCAGAGAGAGCAGCACCCATGGGTGAGAAAGAAGCAGGGCAGGGAAACACCACAAACATGTAAGGGGTGAATTCAGCTGCCAAGCCACCAGCTGTCTAGAGATTGATGGTGGAGCAAGAGCAAAGCCCGTGCTTTACGTAGCGTTCTGAAGAGAAGAGCAGAAGGGAGGTTCCCCAGTGTGGAGCCCCTGTCCCCACCAAATGGGAGCGGGTTTGGAAAAAGGCAGTTTCTGGCAGATGTCTCCAGAAGACCAGCCCACTTTCCAAACACGCGTGCGTTGCTGAAGCTGCAGCTCAAAGCCCCAGTGCACTGTCGGGCCTCTGACAGCGTTCAGGAAGGAAGTTCTGCGCTGCTGCTGTTGCCTGCACCGGGCGAAAAACGCACAAACCGCGATGAAGCGTCAGTACGCGCTCTAGGCTGCCAAGTGTGACAGACCCAGACTACGGCATGGCGTGTGCCAGGGGCACGTTAATGTGGGTGACGCGTTCTAACAGCACAACCAGTAAATGTCACGCTTTTTTTGGGCAGAAAACACAGCAGCGGCGAGCAGGAACCCAGTACGCTACCGTCGCCACCTCTCCTTTCTGCAGCGGATGACCGTAATCAGGTGAGTGGAGAACGCCTTCGCTTAGGCCCTTCTGTTTGCGTTTTGGGGTGGTTTACGCTAGGAACCCACTAGAACAGCATCTCTATTTCCAGACTGGTTACCTCCGCTAGAACCCGAACCGTTGGCACTCAAGTAGCCCTTGGCTGCTCTGTGTCGAGGACGTGCGCTCACGTCGAAGGCTTTTCGCTAGGCGGGCATTTCAGGAATTGAGTGTGCTGTATATGCGCAGCAGTTCTGCTTTCAGACATAAATTAATCTGGAAATGTCTGCAGGAGGAGGGGATAAGATGATGTGTTAAGTATTGTCTCAAAGTCTCGGTCTGCCTTGACCTCAGCAAAGCTTCTGACACGGTCTCCCATGGCACCCTCACAGCCAAGCTTAGGAAGTGCAGACTGGACCATTGGGTGGTGAGGTGGGTTGGGAACTGGCTGGAGGAAAGAGCTCAGAGAGCTGGAGTCAAGGGGGCAGAGTCTAGTTGGAGGCCTGTGGCCAGTGGCGCCCCCCAGGGGTCAGTGCTGGGTCCAGCCCTATTCAAAATATTCATCAATGACCTGGAGGAAGGGATGGAATGTCCTCTCAGCAAGTTTGCTGATGATACCAAACTGGGAGGAGTGGCTGCCATGCCAGAAGGCCGTGCTGCCCTCCAGCGTGACCTGGACAGGCTGGGGAGCTGGGCAGGGAGACATCGAATGCAATTCAGTAAGGGCAAGTGTGAAGTGCTGCGTCTGGGGAGAACAACCCCATGGGTCAGTACAGGCTGGGGGCTGTTCTCCTGGAGGGCAGCTCTGGGGAAAAGGACCTTGGAGTCCCAGTGGCCAACAGGATGGCCATGAGCCAACAGTGTGCCCTTGCGGCCAAGAAGGCCAATGGCACCCTGGGGTGCATTGAGAAGAGCGTGGCCAGCAGGTGGAGGGAAGTTATCCTCCCCCTCTACTCTGCACTGGGGAGGCCTCCCCTGGAGTGCTGTGTCCAGCTCTGGGCTCCTCAGCTCCAGAAGGACAAGGAGCTGCTGGAGAGGGCCCAGCGCAGGGCCATGAAGATGATGAAGGGCCTGGAGCCCCTTCCATGTGAGGAAAGGCTGAGAGAGCTGGGGCTGTTCAGCTTGGAGAAGAGGAGGCTGAGGGTGACTCTTATCGATGCTGATCAGTATCTAAAGGGTGGGTGTCAGGAGGATGGGGCCAGGCTCTGCTCAGGGGTGTACAGTGACAGGACGAGGGGCAATGGCCATGAACTGGCAAACAGAAGGTTCAGCCTGAACATGAGGAAACCCTTCTGCCCTGTGAGGGTGACAGAGCCCTGGGACAGGCTGCCCAGAGAGGTGGGGGAGTCTCCTTCTCTGGAGACTTTCCAAAGCCGCCTGGACTTGTTCCTGTGTGATCTGCTCTAGGGGATCCTGCTCTGGCAGGGGGGTTGGACTGGATGGTCTCTAGAGGCCCCTTCCAACCCGACACTCTCTGAATCTGTGAGTGTTTTGGTATTAAAGAAACACCAAAACCCGCCAAACCAGTGAAGAAGAAAAAACCCAAACAAAACCCCCACCCTAAAGCTCCCAAACCAACTGGGTTTGTTCTCTCAGGATAATAAAACCAAAACCTGGCCTCCAAAGGCACCCTGGCAGCACACGTCCTCGGTGACGAGCACGCTCCCCAGCCAGAGCACGTCCTTGTACCCGATGAGCAGCCCGGTCAGCCAGTGGAGCGACACGATGCAGATCCTCCAGTCGCCCGTCTGGGCAGCAGCCAACGACTGTGCTCCGGCGGCAGGAATCCCCTCGAACTTTGCCTACGCGCAGCAGCAGCAGCAATCACAACAGGCTTCCCAGCACAAACAGATGAATAAGGGCTTCAAATCTTTCCCAGTAAAGCACGAGCGCAGATCCTCTTACCTGCACCAGTACTGATCGCTCTTCACGCTGGAAAAGGCGGCGCAGGGCCAAACCTGAACGACGAGCGCTTTGTGTCACGACTGTGTACTAGCTGTATCCTGTTTATCTCGTTAAATATGGAATGGAGGGGGTTTGGGTGACACGTACCAACTCCTGAATTCTGATTTACAGTGCTGAGCAAATATGGCCAATATGTATGTTTGATGTACATGAAGCAGCCCAAAACTGTGATGTAGAAATGCTTTAAAAAATGTGTATATTGCCTTTTCTTTCCAAAACTTTTTAAGAACTGCTGAAGGACTACCATACCAGAAACACTGTATTTTATAGCTATTTTTCATAGAGATTTCTAGTCAGACATCTGAAACACATTGAACACGTTGAAGCAGACGCATAGTGGTCACTTTGCTCAACACCGTGTTTAAGTTAAGGGCCGGCTGTAAAGCCGACAAGGCCCGGGGGCGGGTTTTTTTCCGTGGAGTGCAGCAGCAGCTGTGCCTGCGCCACACAGGCGAGTTCGCGAGGGAGCTGTTGTGGGAAGTGGCAAAAATCGCGTTGCGTGGTGGTTTATGTACTCGAAGATCAGCAGAACCACTCGACCCTGTGTCACAAAGTTAACTGGGCCGCTCAGAGCAGAGGGCCTCTGCGCGGAGAATGCGGCGCGGGTTGTCGGAGAAACGCACCGTTTCTTACCGCTTCGTTTGGCCAAAGGCGTTGTCCAGCCCGTGCTCCTTCAGTGGGCGAAAGCATAGCCTGAAAGACTACTTGCATATATTTAAAGTCTTATTTCAGATGCTACAGTTGATGAAGAATCGTGAGCTGGCTCAGAAGATGCTAAACTGAAGTGTGGGTAGCAGTTAGTTCAAAGAACATTATTTTTTTTAAAAGGGGAATTATTTGCAGTCAATATGTGCCATTAAGCGAACCTGTGGAATTAGGAATAATCTTCCAACCAAAGTGGATGCGGGAGAGTGACTGGTGCTTAAAAACTGAAGAACAATGGTAAATATATGTATAGCTATCCCACTGTATATTAATTGAGATTACAGAAGATTCTTTATATAGTTAGAGCTTATTTAAATTTTCATATTTCATCTTTGAGAGAGTCTAAAAACCACAATATTTTCTGGTATAAGAGTTTTGACAGTATTAATCTTATTTTTGTATTTTTCTTAAGTCATATCATTCTAATACGTTAACTACTAGGAAAATGGGTTATTAGTTCTAACTACATAATTTTACAATGAAGATAAAGCACATGTGTTGGTTTTGTTTTTACAGACTAAGTACATCTATATCTAAAGATACCAAAAAACCCCCACATGACCTATAGAGAGAGTACACGTAACACTAAAACTAATAAACCTTTGGGTACTGAAGGCCCACTCCCCTCTTTCGTTTGTACGGTGACGGGCTGTATTTGCGGGCCCGGATTGTTACCTTTTGTGCTGTTCGAGGATGCCAATGTTGCCTGTATTTATGATATTGTCACCATGTTTTCCGGAACTTCATCCTTCCATGTTTACAGAGGTCGGTTTGCTGTACATAGACTTTTTACAGTAACGTGCTTTGCACAATCAGTGTGGCTTCTGTCCGTAAGCTGTTAATGGTCTGTACTACTCTGATTCTGAAAACCCTCTGCTGGAAATGCTGGTGGTTATTTAACTTGATGAATGGTTTTGAGTTTCCTAAATCCTGTCATTTAGCTCTAATATTAAACCCTGGATTTGGTTGTACTTACTGGCTATTTGTACTAAGACCAAAATGGAAGGTAATTAACGACTTAATTTTGAACTTCTTCTAACAAGTGCCAAAATCAACGCCGTAGTGTTTGCAGTTCACTGACGATGACAAGCGCTGGCGAGCCGCCGGCCCTACAGCGACAAGTTGCGAAAACGAAGGAAGTCTGTCTGCGTTTCGACCGTGTAGGTGCTACTCTGTCCTTTGCTTCCGATCGTTCCGAACACTGGTAACCCCCAGAATTGCTGCGCTTGGCAAACGAGTCTGGCCGTTCAGCGTCACTTACACTGCCAAGTGCAAGGGTTTGGTGCTTAGTTAACTCACCCTTACTGCAGTGCTTCTTGTGAATAGCGAACGCTTCCGAACTGGAACTGTACAGTTTGTATTTTACAGCTTCTGTAAAAGTTGACTATTTGCTTTATTAAAGACATACATTTACTAGGTCATACCTGTCCGAAATACGCACCTTGCTGAAACCGAGCGGCACCTCACATGGCGACTTTGGTGTGTAAATAACCGGCTGCTTAACATGGGATCATTTCAGTGTGAAAATTGTCAGCTGCCTACTTCCTGCCTCCTCCTGTGACGCTGACCGTGACGCTCTCCCCCCGGCAGCCTTTAAGGCTCCTCTCTTAGGCGGGCTGCGCTGAAGAACCCACGCCGAAAACGCTTAGCGGTGCCTCTGCAGGGGCAGCGCAGGTGGTGACGGTGTCAGCAGTGACGCCAGAACCAAGCAACTGCGCTCGTAGCAAACCCAGTCAGTCGTTTGGAAGTAGTGAGGAAAGAGTGAACTCTGCCCTGCCCCGTGTGTCAGCCCCGGCCCTGAACCCTTATCCAGGCCCGTGTGGAGGTGCGCAGGGAAGCTGCGCTCCGTGGATAAGAGCACAACAGCCCCCAGCCGGCCACGCACGCTGCCAGACCCCTGGGGAGCACGCGAATCCAGTCTGATCACAGAATTTCCTTGTTCGCAGCACAGAGCATTTCAAACGAGAAGTCTCGGCACAGCGGGGGCAAAGGCAGCCCTCTCCCACCGAAAGCCAGGCTCCCTTCTCCCTTGCAGTCTGTCGCCCACGCGTTATGCAGCGGTTCCGCCTTTCCTAGAGAAGGCAACCGTTGCGTGGCACCGCCCAGCTGCCGCGTTGTCAGCATGGTACATTAACCCAGACCATACTGTAACTCACGAAGAACACCTTGGTTTATTGAGCACGATTCCTACCACACAACCCCGTCTGCTGCTTACGTACGCAACGCAGGCCTGCCCTCGTGACGCTGGAGGCAGAGCACCGTCGCCCAGCCGGGCGCTTGCCCTGTCGCTGCACCATCGTACTGGTGGAACGGCCTCTGCCTCCGTGAGGCGGCACGAGTCCTCCCAGGGCATCTCCGGTGGCGCCGCCCCGACAAACCAGACACAGGCTACGGGGAGTTTTCCAGGGGGGGAAAAGGGAAGCGTGATGAGGGACCATCACCCTTACGTTCTGCTGACAGTTACGGGGGGAAAAAACTACTCTAAAAAGCTCCGGTTTAAGGCAGGTCTGTGGGTGCAGTTTACCTGCCTCTCACGAGCGCACGTCTCGGCTCTCAAAGCGGGGCTCGAAGCGCTGCTCTGGCTCCTTGAAGCATCGCTGCTCGGGCCCGGCTCCGCGCAGTCAGTCCAGCGTCCTCTGCGCGCCGGCTGGTGCTGCGTCAGCAATTGTAGCTAAATAAATGAGGTTTCTGTGCAGGATGTGCTGGTACCTGGCAGAGGAAGAACCGCGTTGGCCGGGAAGCGGGTTCTTCTCCAGCAAACCCCTCCCCGTGTGCAGCCCGGCGCTCCAACCCGGCGCTCTCTCCGTGCCGCCGCCGGAACCGAACGCGCCAAGGCCTTCGTCGGGCCAGCGCTGAGCAGCCGCGGAACGGCGAGACGGCGGCGGCCGGGGGCGGCGAGCGGGGGGGGGGGCAGCGGCCGGGGGCGAACCGAGCCGCCGCAGCCCCACGAGCCGCCCCTCCCGCTGCCGTAAACGGTGGGGGAGGGGGGGGGGGGCCGTCTCGGCACAAGACGAGGACGCGGCCGGGAGGGAGCGGTCCCGGCTGTGCCCCGCGCCGCGGCCTCCCCGCCCTACCGCCCCCTGAAGACGCCTGTGGGGGAGGCTCGGAGGCAGTGCAGCCGCGTTTCCCTCTCAGCGGCTGGAAGGCTCCTGGGGCTCCGGAAGGCTCCGGGGGGCTCTGGAAGGCTCCGGGGGGCTCTGGCGGGCAGGAGCCGCGTCCCACTCCCGCTGGGAATCCGGGGGCTCTGGCGCTCGCGGGCCGCCCCGGAGGCAGCGCGCGGCCCGGCCGGGTCAGAGCCCGCCCGCCGGTCACGGCACCCGCGGGGCTCACTTACTGCACGCAGTCGGTAGCCCGGCCCTTGCTCTGGTACTCCACGATGCACCGGATGAGCTGGTCGTTCTCCTCCAGCAACTAGGGCACCGGAGCACCGTCAGCGCCCGCCTCAGGCCCGTCAAGGCCGCCCCGCGCACAGGCCGCGGCGGGCAGGGCCGGCCGTACCCCAGCCGAACCGGGAGGGCCCGTGCCGCCGCCGCGACCCCTGACGCCGCGCTCACCCGCTGCAGCGTCTCCTGGTTCACCTCCGCCTTCCCGCGCAGCCGCTCCGGCACGAACGCCACCGACATGCCGCCGCCCCGCCACCGCCGCGGCTGACGGGAACCGCCGGCCTCGCCCCCGCCCCCTCCGCTCCGATTGGCTGCGGGGGCCGCTCGCGCACGTCTCCGCCCTCTAACCAGCCTCGGCACGTCCGCGGCGGGGGGCGGGGCCCAGGCGCGCCCCCGAGCGCCCCGCCCCCTCCCTGCGGGAGCCGGTTGCTCCCCCCGGACCCCCCGCCCGCACAACCGCCCTCGGCCCCGCCCAGCTCCGGCCGAGCCCGCCGGGCAGCAGCAATAACCATCCGCAGCCGCGTTTTATCGAACAGTTTATTCTGGTTTAAAATTAAAATTAAAAACGAGAACGCGAGAGGGGAGCCCTCCCGCGGCGGAGCCCGGCCCGGGGGGGCTGGCCAAGCCGCTACCCGCCGCTCCCGCCCCGGCCGGTACAACTCACGGCGCCCAGGAGCCCCGGGGCAGGCGGCCCAGCGCCGCCGGACGGCAGCAGCGGCCGCCGGGAAGGGCAAGCGCGGCGTTACCATGCAGAGAACGCGACTACACCGCGAGCAGCTGCCTCGGCTGCCCCCTGCGCGCGGGCAAGGAAACGGGTACAAACCACTCGCGCGCAGTGCTATACAAAAGGTATAAAACGAAGGTTCTATCACCCCTTTGGAATACTCCACCTTCCGCCAGCGCGCTTTTCCGCATCCTCGTCACCACTCTGAAGTTAACAAAAAACATCAGGAAATTAGATCAAAACGTTTTAATCTTTGGATCCCTTTATTCCTGTGGCCTTCGTACACAAACACGGACACAAACGACCGGGCTTCCACGGCAGCACACCGAAGAGCGGCGACCAGGCGTCGGGAACCAGCGCGAAGGTCCCGGCCTCCGTCGCTTGGGACTCGGCCGTCGCGGAGCAGGGTCGCCGTCTCCCCGCTGCGGTCTATCGGCTGCAAACAACTTCAAACACTACGAGTTCTTTAAATCGCCTACGGGTATTACAACAAAGTTAACATTCCAGGAGTGGACAGATGGAGACATGCTCGTGTCCCAGGCGGTCCGGGAGAAGCACGAACTCGCGCGCCTGGTCCGTTATCCAAAAAAGTTAATATTTATCACTAAGTAAAATTAATTGCAAGGTTTCGCATACGAAAAATCTCTTTTCTCCTTATTTGAAAATATCTCCATAATTTGGTCAAATCCTGTGATACGCCAGAAACTACAAAATCAACTTCTCGCAGGAGACGTGGAGAGCGGTTTCGGGTAATGGAAGAACATCGTCAAATCTCCGTTACGGTCCAAATATAAAATCAAACATTTAAGCCTGAAAAGCTGCTAAAGAAAAAACCCCACCTAATTCAGTGTTCTTCAGCACATCCACTTCTGCAGTAACACAGTACGTTTGCCGACTTAAAAATGTTTATTCTTTAAAAAATTAGTTGCTTTTTATACAGCTATACAAAGTTTGTGATGTTTCTTTGGCAATGGGATATAATGGAATTTTACAACTATATAAAAAGTTTCCTTTGCCTAAGAAACAGTATTTACTGTGTGTACACATCTGACTGACAAAGCCTTTCCTACTGTCCAGCACCCTCGTTGATAAAAGTACAGCTATCTCAAAAGGGATATTACAGGATTTCCAAAAAACAACCTTCAGCGGATCAAAACACTCACAGTATCGACGGCCTTCTGCATACAATTGTCCTTACGGCTTGAAGCAATTATCAAATACAGTTTAGTAATAAGAAAATTCCTTTCCGTGATGAAAAAATACTTAAACTCCATCGAAGTACTGCTTTATAATTAGCTATACATAAGAAATTACTTATCCTTCTGTCTCAAATATATTTAATGCTCACTGTTTTCAAAGATGGCCATTTTTCAAAAGTAACTGCATTACACCCCTTTGAAATTAAATAGTTAAATCCCAGTGCTGGTGACAAGTATACAGCAAATTAACTTCATTCTTTGCAGAGATCGAAACTAATTCTCTGGATCAAGAAGATGTAGACGTTCACCCGGTTTCAGCCTTCCTGTAGACTATGCAGCAACTTTGTTGTCTTTCTAGAGGGAACAACAGCGGAACGTTAGAATTCTTTCTGCACAACACAAGTCACCGATTAAGCTGGGCAGCAGCGCGGGGAGAAGATGCCTGCGACGGCTCCTTCCCGCCTGCTGAAGTCACAGCCACCTCCCTCTGGAATCCGGTCAAACGCAGACACCCCGGGGCCGGCACCTGCTGCAGCACCCGCTCTCCGACCCCACGCCGCCCCCTACTTCTCTGCAGGGCTGGGGAGTTCTTGCCTTCAGAAATTCAGCCTGTGCTCTTCAAACCCCCCACTGCGGTTCACGCTCAGCTACCAAAAGTACCTTTAAATCACAGCACTAATTGCTGCAAACTAACGAAGGGGTATCTGAGGGACGGTCAGGAATCGTCTGTGATGAAAAAGGCAGCCCCTCCCTTTTTTTTTTTAATTAAAAATATTTAAATCTTCAAAAAGAAACCAAACCCTTTGTGTTTCAAACCACTAACTGCTGCAGTGAACTGCCGGAAGTTCTTCTGCCCAGCCAGAACAGCACGAGCCTGCGTTTACACGCCCCCACCTGGCTAATGACATTTGTTACTGATTCTCGCCAGCTCGCCAAGCTAACGTTCCAGTCTGTATACGTGCTTAATGCCAAGAAAAATGGCTTGCGCTGAAATTTCCCAAGGACTGTGTTTCTGCAAACCACCGAGCTCTGCTGATTTACATAATCCGGGTGACCAGCACGCTTTCAGAAGGAGAATTCAGGCTGTTTGCAAGAGACACCAGCACAGGACAGGTCACTTCACCAGCTGGGCTGCCACCTAGCTCTGTCCTTCCCCTGACTGGCTGGTAGGAAGAAGACTTCAGCTCTCCAGCAGGAAAGAGGGCAATGGGTGTCCTAACAGTGCTGCAAAAGGAACACGTTGCCCAACCCTACGAAAGGAAGATTCTGCTTTTTAGCCGTCACAGCTCTGGCAGAACACGCTGCTGCCGTGCTTAGGTGATGATGAGAGCGCGTTTGTACATCAGGTTACTTCAGTGGACTTACATGGTGGCCTGTGCTTCCCGCTGGAAGGACCTTTAAGCTGCATTCATAAATAAAACACTAGGACTTGTCATCTTCTAGAAACACTCTCCGTGGGACGAACGGGGGTCTTTCCTTTTGAAGCTTTTACGCCCCATCTCCCACGGCTCCTTGTTACTGAACAACTGGCTGAAAAGTCAGTCCTGCCCCCACCTTCCCAACAGCTACTGGATACAGTTACGTAGCGTTACAGTTAAGGGAAAGGGTGTAGCAGGACCTCACAGAGCTCAAGCATGTTTTTATCTTTCTTTTTGCAAAAGGTCCTTGGCTCTGCGTGAGTAACTTCAATGACTCCGTTCCGGGGTTACACAGGATCCCAGAAGCCTACAGGCTCTGTGCCAACTCACTCACAAAGAATTCAACAGCTTGTTGCACACTAGAAGCGAGTTCAGTTACTCCCTCTCAACCTTTACAATATTGCTTAGAAAAACGCTCACAATTCACATTTCAAACACTGGTATTAAAGCTGCACAACTTCTACTTTTATTTTGGTTTTGCCCCTCCTCAATCCCCACTACACAACAAAGAGTACATCTGGAGATAGGTACCTTTAAGGTTGGGTGGCTACTGACAGTAAAACTGTGCTATGGAACTAAAATTTCAGCATTCACGGACTTTCAGTTAAGTAGCTCAGAGTGGCTGCAAAATACTGTTAAAGAAATTCTAGTTCGACATCCAGTCTAAAAGCAGAAGGGTTTTTTACCTCGAGTTCCTAAGAGCAGTAGATCAGGTCACCGTAAGATTAAATGTATTTTACCCTATATTCAAAGTCAGCAAACTCCCTGCCTCCGCGACCTCCTCTGAATCCACCACGAAATCCGCGGGGGGTAGTGAAGCCACCTCTTCCACCTCCTCGTCCTCTTCCACCGCGGAAGCCAATCCCCCCTCTGCCTCTGTACCCTCCACGGCCGCGATTGGGACGAAGTGGTATTCCAAAGGTCTCAGCATTTAACCTTCTTTCCTCAGCCCAGGTGGGTCGCCGTTCTCTGCCACACACGAGGAACAAGGATTGTTTTACAATACGCTTCCGAAGGAAAACTACGCCAGAAAGCCCATGAAATGAAAAACGATGCAGTAATCGCACTGTGAATTGCCCCACGGCCCCTTCCGCGAGAATCTAGGTGTCTGCCGTAATTCAGGTAACTCAACGAGAAGGGATGCGTTACGGTATCATTAATCATGCGTTAATAATGCTGTACGTTTCTGCATTCAGAAAGACACGATCCGTATCCGCTGCACACAGCATTGTATAATCAGATGAATAGATAAAAGCTGTCTGCAATTTCAAACAAGAAACAGAAAGTAGGACTTCCCAGTCACAGGTGGTGGTTGATGTAGCCATCAGCACAACAATCCTCACCTTCCCCCCTCCCGTAATTCAAACACCAACCCGCCTCTTGTCTAAGAAAGAGGCAACAGCAAAAGGTAAGTGTTCATTTCCCTGAAACGCTCTCTTCCCATTCAAAGCACGCTACTGGCCAAGGCGGTTATGCAATCCCCTTAGAAACCATTACCAAAGCAGTCAGAACTGGTTTAACTACAGTGGTAATTTAGTAGCAAAACAAACCAAAAGCCCCACTTTAGTGAAAGTGGAGAGGAGACTCTGGAGCGTGCACGTTCGGCTCTAGAAGCATGTTCTAAGCCACCTGAAAATGTCTTCCTGCCAATGTATTGCTCCTGGTGTAGCTTTGCCCGCTGCATGTGGAAATAAGCTCTGCTCACTTTCGACTGAGAGCTGACTGCAACGAGCAGGGCTGACACGACCTCACGACGCGCACGTGCGCTAAGCGGATTAACACGCTTCCCTTGCGGGCCGTACCTATTGTCATCACAGGAGATGTTATCGAAGAAGGATTTGGTTTTGTCATAGTAGCAGTTGGGTCCAAGTGGATCTTCCTCATCCGCATTCCCCTCGCTATTCTGGGTATCAACACCTGAGTCACCTTTGTCTTCTCCATTTACTGGCTTCTCTGGTTTCTCAAGTTTATCCTCTGGAAAACAGAAGCAAACAGAAGCCTTCCAGAGGATCTCACAAAACAGAACAGCACTGGTAACTTATTCTCAGACAGACACAAGCTATACTGAATGCTCAAAAAACCATAAAAGCTTCCAAAATTTAACACAGAAGCCAAGTAATTTGACACCAACCAGGATGTTTTGCTGCTGCTGTCTGGAGGTTAGGGATCCTCTGTATTTTCTGTGGGTTTAATTAACAAAACACAACTGTGGCAGAATGGATTTGACAGCCATCTATTTTATAACTGCCTAGCTACCTCCTTTCCAGACTTTAAAGCCTCGCTCATATAAAAGCCATTCCATGCTTTTGCTCATCCCTGTTACCCTTCTCCTTTGCCTTCTGACTTGGCTGTTACCTTCTCTGAGACACAAGGCCAGCTACCCAAGACACTGTGCCGTGAGCTGACTTTACGCTACGTTTCTTTCCTAATAATGCCTCAAGTTCAACTTACTGTTTCGACTGGTACTGAAAACAAGGTGATAGCTCAGCAGAACTAGCGATTACAATCTGCAAGTTTCACTCCTAAATGCTTACAGCTTAACCCTCAAGATGCTGGGCATAAACCTGGATAACCAGCTCAACCTTTTCACAACACACAAGAGGAGTTACCACTGTCTCATAAAATATTTCTGTAGCTCTTTATGGTTAACCTTTCCACTTCCTCTTTATTATTCTGAACAAACAGTATCAACAGCAAACTGCCAACTCATTTAGAAATGGCACAGAAAGAGGCAAGCACCGGAGAACGCACTCTGTGGTACTCTACCGGTGTTTTTTCTCTACACTGAGATCTGACCCCTTTTTTCTACCTTTTGTTACCCAGCTTATAGCCAATTATTCCCTGAAACAGGGAACCTCCCATTTTAACCCGTAACAATTTTGTCCAATAATAGCAGCAGTGTAACAAACAGGTTGCTGGTCACAAGAGAATGAGGTAATTAAAACAGATGAACTGCTAGAAACCAAAAGTGCTGGCAGTAGAGATCTGAACTACTCCTTTATTTCTCTCGAAAAGGGTAAAAGCAAAGAAATGCTAGAAACTTCCTTTAAATTGAAGCTCTCATGCATCCTCCAGCAAAAGTTTGATCCCAAACTCATACTTTAGTGATTGCTTTCGGTCCGTCAGTAACTGAAAACACAAAATACGGGTTTTCTTTTACTGCATCTTTTCCAGAACTCAAAAGTAAACTTGCACTACTGGCACTTCTGCTCACATAATCTGCATTTTTAAGCAACAGACTCATTGCAACATGATGTGGTTTTGCCAGTTAAGTTTTTTCTCCTCAAATACTGACCCAAGTATTAATTAACTAGACTATCCCAGTTTATTAGCTCATTAATTTAATTTTTTAATGACTGCAAAAAAGACTTAGTAGGCTATGCCTTTTAAAAGTTGTTCTCTACAGTAGCATTAAAACATTTTAGTTTTTCCATGCTCAAATCTACAGAAAAAATTGATTTACCTTTTAGTTTAAGTTTATTATGAAATTCTCTATCAATTTCCTCCTTGTTGAATTGCGCATTTGCACTTTCAAAGTCGAAGTCCTTCTCAAACTTCATTGGACCATCCCTCCTAATACCAAATCTTCCTCGTCCGCCCCTGTGACCTCCGCGGCCTCTCCGTGCTGAAGGCGCACCTGGAACTGGAAAAGAGGGAACTTCTGTTTGGTTTGGTTATGTGGACTGCTTTCCTTTCAGGGTGGTGATTGTCTTTTTGGGCGGGGTTTTTTGTGTTAATTCCTAGGGTAACAGGTCAGGACTTCATGCATCCTCTTCCTGCACTTCAGTTGTTAAAGAGGCCTGTCGGATGAGCTTGTAATTTGTAAATTCACTTACAGCAATTACAGCAGTGGCACTGAAAGTCTAAGAGTGCTAAATGACTTTCAGAAGTCATTAAAAATTTCCTGAAGAAGAGTTAAAATCATAGAATGATTCGGGTCGGAAGGGACCGTAAAGCCCATCCAGTTCCCACCCCCCTGCCATGGGCAGGGACACCCTCCACTAGCCCAGGTTGCTCCAAGCCTCATCCAGCCTGTCCCAGTGCCCCCCACCCTCTCCGGGAAGAATTCCTTCCTGATATCCAATCTAAATCTACCCGCTTTCAATTTAAGCCCATTACCCCCGTCCTGTATCACCATCAAAATGTTAGTGGCTTTTCAGTCACCTATTTTCATGGAAAGGTAACCGGTTTTATTGCACGCTATTGCGTTCATAAATCCATGAATACTGTTTGTTTCTGCATTTTTATTCAAATCACTTCATATAGACCAGCCAGAAGAGATTTTCTCTTAATGTTGGCTTTTTTGTGTTTGCATTATTCTGCCCGGTTACTGTAACCCACTAGAAACAATTCTGTGAAAGCATTCTAAATACATAAATTCTCTATTATCGTACTCTGAACGGCAAGATTTCTGGACTTTACAGACAAAGTCCTGGTACTCTGCAAACTAGAGACAATGTTGTATTTTAGCAGACTTTAAAAAAACCTAAATGAAGTCTGAAAACAATGGTAGCTATTCTCAAAACAAGATTTACCAATTTGTCGTTTGTTTTCATTTCTGAGCTCATTTTCTGATCTTGAAACCTTGTGTGCTTCAGCTAAAGTTGGAGATAAAAAAATGATTTGTTTATCCAATTAGGTATTTTTGATCACACTTTTGTATATATAGTTCAGATTTCAAAAAACATCCAAACCTATAAAAGTAAACCACAAGTTTAACTTCATAGAAGAAAAAAAAAATTAGAATATATGCTTGACTTTAAGAAGATAAACAATCCAGGTCTCTGCTGACCAGTCTGCTAGTAACGGACAGCTGGAAAATTTCTACATGTTACCCTTAAAAAAAGCACTTCCTATGTGTACAGAAGAAAAGAAGCAGTATGAAAATTATCTTAAGCTACCTCGTCTGTGCTCTTGATTCTCTAATGATTTTTGGCTCGCAGACACCAAAGGTCTGGCTTGTACAGGACTCCTCCTCCCAACTGGTGCTGGAGTAGGCAAGTGGGCTGAAGCGGTTTGTACCGCTTGCTCCATGGTGGGGCTCCTTCTCAAATGATCTATCTGAGGGCTTGAGCGACCTGGGGAAAACAAAACCAAACCGAACCCCAAAGAGTTATTTCTCATCCACAGATTTGAGTTGCTGGTCTCAACCAATCTAGACTGACAGGTTTATCTGCCTTACCAGTCAAGACAGCTGTGTCCAAAGAAGAAATAAATATTTCTGCACCCTCAGATCCACTAATCCAGAATGAAGGATATTTAGCAATTCCCCTTCCCCCAGTCTAAAAGAAAAAAATGGGTAGGACGATTAATCCCTACCAACCCATCCATGCTGTGCATTTAGCTGTGGAATGAAATTTTCTGATTGACTGGAGGTAAAAATACTCTCTTCTGCCTCCCTGGAAAGCCCAGTGGAAAGTGATTGCTCCCAAAGGCAGAGATGCAGTTACGATACTGAAATTTCATCTAGCACACTGCCTTGTACGATCACCACAAAATCAGTGATCGGTGATGGCTAGCGCTGTGCATACCGCAGATGAAGGAGCTATGAAAGCTACCCCACAAAGTGCTGCTCATACTTTCAGTCTGCAGCATGAGCGACTGGAGCCAGAAGCAGGTTTAGAATGGAGACATTCGATCTGGCCAGACAAGTTGATGACACCATATAGGTAAATCTGCTAAGAAATTAAAGTAAGACTCAAGGCCCAGTAAGGAAAAGAAAACAATGTCGTATCTCAAAAAAAAAAAAACAAAAAAAACCCCAAACAAACCAAAAACAACAACCCAAAACCAAAATGCAACTAAGCAAAAGAAGAACAAAACCAAACACCCTCCAAAAAAAACCAACCATGCCACACTTATGATCTACAAAGATAAATATTTTCAAAAGCAAACACACAGGAAAAAGCTGGTGCCCCACAGGAAGTTTTGTGGCAGAAAGTATATTCACCTGGAGCATGTCATACAGTAAGTCCAAGAACCATACAGGTTTTAATTTCACCTACAGAAACACAAGCTACTCTTCTGACAGAAATGGTAAGTTCTCAGCATACTTTTTCTTCCCCCTTCAATTAACACAACAAAGTAGACCCTATTTTTGGTAATCCACTCAACTAATCCTCGAAAGCAGTCCTAAATGGTATACAAATCTCCCCTAGAATTTAGGTGGAACCTGTTTGCTGTAAGTGAAAACTGCTCTGCCTTTTAACACGGCTGCGTAAAGTTAAACAGCATTAGGCATGCATCTTAGCACACACGTTTACGGGTAGTAATGAGGAGTGGAAGAGCAGGAAATAACGTCCTTTGGATTTTGAGGAGCAATCTTAGCACATCTGCATAGAAAGTAAAGGGGAAAGCGCTTGACATTTAGTTTCTTTACCACTCAAAAAGCATCAAGAACCTAATTTCTACCTACTTTCTTCTTCCAATATTGCACAAATTGCCATACAGTTTCTATTAACCTGACATAGCTGGCATGCCACTGTCTCCACAGGCAATCAGGTCTGCTGTGAAGATTTATCAAAGTATACATTAACAACAACAAAAAAAACCATCAGCAAGATTTTTAAATTGTAGGCTAAAGGACTACACAATTCAATCAGCACGAAGTATATTGAGTTTTGTCATGCTCCCGATAAAGCTAAAAACTGAATTTCCACAAGCACCTATTTGCCAACGTGATCCAACTGAAGTCCTGCTCCTCAGTGTGAATGCTTTAAGGACGTGTTGCTAACAGTTACCTACGCAGCACGCCAAGGTGTAGGAAAACACATTTAAAGAGCAAGTACAGAGTCTCTCAGGGCTTTCTGGTTTTAATATCAAGTGCTTTCATGACAGAATTCAGCTGTCTGGTTAGCATTTCTGGCAACCACCTAAATCACAAGGGCACAATTGGTCAAAAGCAGATCAAAGAGAGTTATTCAAAATGATTTACCTTGAGACATCTGTGTTTTTAGTGATCTTGCATCTGTCGAAAATGCAGAACCAACTGCAGTGCTTTGGGACATGCTAGCACTGGCTGGAGAGTCAGTTCCAAAAGATGTTAAAGATCCTCCTGCTTTGAAAGAAATAATATAGTTGTAAAACCTGGTTTAGACTTTTTTTTTTTTAAATTAACACTAAATGATTAGTGAAGCCACATTAGGCAGTTATTCTATAGTACATCTAAGTCTGCCCTTCCCATCCACTCTAAGTTTCATGTCATGTATGTATTCATACTAAATTGGTAAGACTGTAATATCCTGACGCTGTTTCTCTTAACAAAACAAGAGGCGCTGTGCTAACTTCAGTATCACGAGTACTAACATGGCATAGCCATGACAGCATCTTACAGAGCAATAAACAATTGTTACTGATATATTTTTATGTAAAAGATGTTAAGTGCCAATATGTGACTGTCATAAATTTTAACTGACACCCAAGTTATGGCCAATTCTAGAGCCTTTCACACACACCACTACCATTTTCAGTTCCTGGAGTCACACTGTTGCCGTAACAGTTACAAGAATGCAAGTTCCCACCTGAAAAACTACAAGGTGCTTTAAGGGAGGAATGGAAGTTGGTTGGCGAGTCTCAGTGGGCACCTGCAGTATGAAGGAACAACTAACGCGTGCTGCATGTACTTCGTGACAAGCTACCACCTCATGAATAGCTGGAGGACTGTGCTGGCACCTGGACTGCCAAATAATCCAAACCCTTGGTTAGGACACGCCACCTGGTCAACCTGGGATCCCAAACGTCCCCTGCAGAGCTATGGGGCTTCCGTGGAGGAGCTGCTGTTACCACTTGCGAAACATAATGAGTAGACAATGAATGTAACAAATATATATATGTGAAAAAGGACGAATTCAGGAACATAGGAACCTTTCCCCATTCATCCCTCTGAGATAAGATGTTTAGTCCTCAATCATAATTGCTCTGATTAGGGGTGCAAAGGCTATGACAAACCCACTCCCTTGAAGCTAAACTGTGGGAGTAATACAGGCTGAAGCCTTTGGATCTGCCCTAGGATAAGATGTTGATGGAATTGCAAGCACTGATTACTGTCCAGGCACACAGACGCATCTTCACTTACAGGAAAACAACAAAAATGAACGTACCAACTCCGACAGCACCAAACTGCTGCCCCACCAGCGGGCTTGGACTGAACTGACTGTATGCAGGCATTCTGCCAAAAGGACCATAGGACCCCACAGACTGGAATGAAGATGTAGTTGATGATCCTAGTGAAGACTAAAAGGCAAACATTTGCAGAATTTAATGTTTACACAAGAAGTAGGAAACAGTTCTGCATGGCAAGAAATGCAGAACCTCTAAAACTGTTACATTTACCCTAACACCACCACTATGGCTAACACACAGAAAAGACCTTAAACATTCATAAAGTTGTTTCGTATCAAGAGTTTAACTGCATTAACACAGAAGCAAAACCGGCACAATAATGCATTGCACACATTGCTCTGCATGAAAAAACAGGCAACAGTTAGCAGACATCATTTTCACCAGCATGTATGCCATTTAGAAGGCACTTTTACCCTTCCAACATCACAAACTTGTGAAAACAGTACCATCAGATTTTGCTACCTTTCTCCTAGAACCTCAGGTACTAACGCTTGTCAAACACAGACAGAAGCTTTTGTTGGCAAGCTTGTAAAATGTCCCATCTTTTCCCCTGAAGTTTCAAACAAAACACACGAACAATGGAAGACCCAACCCTACTGGAAGAGGAGGGTTATCACTATTACTGCCGTTAGCAGTAATGCAAATTCACAGCTCTCAACTACCACTGACAGAAGTTGTCCCACCGAATTTCCCAGAATACTTTAGAGGACTGCAAGGGTGCTTCCTAAGGAAGTATCAAGAATTTTACCTTATGGAACAGATAAGAATTAGAAATGTACACACTTACATGGAATTATCAAGTTCCATTTGAACCAAGAAACTCGAACCAGCCCTCAGGGACGATTTTAAATTTTGGAAAAACTGGCGACTTTGGTATCCAGAGCACTGTGATAGAGGTTAGGCCGTAGTTTTCACAGATTGTGATTTTCACAGTTACAGGATTCAAAAGAGGAAAATGTTTCCGGAGTTCTTTACACTGGGTTGTGAAATTTAGAGCAAATGCTTTAATTTTTAAACACCCAGCTACACAGCACTTAAAGCTACCAGGTTACACCTTCAGCAAGGAACACTTAAAAATACATTTTGACTTACCTGAACAATAGCTGGGTCCTGTGGCAAAGAACACTGCGGCTTTGGTGGCTCACAGACAGTTAGGTCTTTAATGTCACTGCCACGGAATATAATATACTCAAAGACCTCATCACGCGGTGGTATAGGTCTATCAGTTGGTCTGTCTTCTGTGCCAAAGGAGCGAACTGCAAAATTGGGAAGGGGAAACAAAATAAACAAACCCACCCCACATTCAACAAAAAGATTTCAGATATTCTGCCATGACCAAGAGCTTTAAAGAAACAAACCAAACAAACAAACCACTTTGTTGAGCAAAATACCTTATTAAATAGGCAGCATATTCTTTGCTATTAACAACTGCTCAGACTTAAGTAATTTGATCCTACAAATTTCAGTTAAAAATCCAGCAGAAAGACACCTATTCCTTACCGAAACATCACTTCCGCTGTCACTCACATGTTGAAGAGTTCAACTGTTCTGAGAGGATAAGGGGAAGGAGCAAAGCAGTCTTTTTCACAAGTAAACACTTTCTGGACATCATAGCAAGAGGAACACCAACAAAGGCTGGCAAGTCAGCCCTGTGCATCAAGGACTACATGAGTTTACAGACTTCATATTCTGCACTTGCAAGTCAGGAAAAGAAAGGTAACACTACTGAAACTACAATATTAAAAATTACCTAAAGCAAAGTACTTCTCAACAGATTCAAGGTCTGAACGAAGATTTAAACAAAAATCAGGAATTTATGGATAAATTTCATTAAGCAAAATGCAACTTTCCTGCTGGCTTAAGTTTCATATAATCTCTGTCATAAACTCACTGGGGCCTAACTATCTTCCTAAGTAAGCCTGCAACATGCCAAGACATTAAGTTTATTTGTACGTACTTAGCTGAATTCCAACAGTTTTCACATTGCATGGTGATGAAGCTTATCATGCTTTTCCCTTTGCACTGCATATAATCACTTCACTTTCCCTACCCTAGAATTCTGTAAGCAAAGGCTAAACAATTGAAACCAGGGAAGAAAAAAAACCATCATGACAGTCACATTCTGCTGAGCAATCTCTCACGACTGTCTTTGCTCTAGCCTTTTAAGGTTCTTATTTGCTCTGTAAGGTCATACAAGTTATATTGAGAAAACATCCCTATTTTGCTGTAATTTACCAAAATTAGTTTTCCCTCCATTTTCAGAAGCATCAACAATTTGGAGACATCATCAGGCACTTATTTGCAGCCATAAAACCATTCATTAGTCAAGAGAAGCAGAGTTGCATGTAGAGCTGTACAAAGTGATACCGAGCCATTTCTCAGACTGCACCAACCATCCACCACTGTTCCTTCTTCTAGTACTGGGTAAACAGAGCTTATCATTATCAGTCTAGTGTTACAATTCTTTCTGAAAAGCTTAATTCAAGGGTAAAGAAATCAACTCTGCACTACAATAAAAATAACACTAAGAGGTTACAATTATTTCGTTCATAATTACAGCATCCTGAGATGAATTCTATCAGCTTTTCTACTTCTGTGCATCTGAAAGTCTGCTCTGAATGGTACTATAAAATGTAAGCGTTGTAAAAAGGCGTACACCATTAAGTGAATTTCAATCTTTGTTATGAAATAGATCTGTCCTCTCTTCTTCCTCTAAAGAAAAATATCTGAAGCTGAAGATTTGACGAAATTAACTCAAAGTAATAACACATTGACTTCTGGACATTATCAACTGGTCTTGTGCATTACTGCAGTTCATTCTGTTGCTTTTTATTTAACACACCTTCCTATGTCAGTGTCTTGACCGAGGATCCCACTTCATTTTCTGGCCATCCTAGACTCTTCTACTGATTAGATAACTAGGAAATTAACTTGGCTGTTCATTCCATCATTTGACCTGCTTCCACACTGAAATGGTTCCTCTAGTAGCTATTTTGCCTGCAAAGGTACACAAAAATGGCCAGTGTGACCAGTAAGTTACTGAAGTATTTTACTTTCACACTAAAGTGAAGGAACTAAGCAGTACCAACACCACAAAAAAGGTAGTAAACTAGAGGATCACATTTCACCTTTACACAGAAATAAAAATCCGATGAACTACGGAAGAAATCTGCTTTGAAAGTACTTAAGTCAGAGCTACGCTGCACGGATAAGTATTTTACTATTAATACCAACATCAAGACATATATAGAAACAGTTTTAACACCTGGCAATTACCTTTCTCTATTCTAAACCAGTTAAAAAAGGGAACAACCTAACTTTCAGCTAATGACACCTTATAAGAGGTGAAAGGGATTTTATTGTATGTCAAAAAAGAACTTGCCTTTCTCCTCATCATAAAAATTATGAAAACAAAAGGAAGTATTTTCAACACCAAAAATTAGAATTCTTCTTTAAGATACTCAGCTGTCTATGCAACTAGATCAAGACACTGATAAGGTCATCAATGGTTTTGCAATAAAACACAGCAAGAGATGCTACTAAGAATTTGAGATTTTCCTCTACCTCTTCCCCTGCCCCAAACCAAACCGGTTTCAGTGCAACTTTCTGCAAAATCTAAAGACAATTGTGCCCAATGAATATTAGCTCTGCTGGAGAGGGGTAAGCAAGCTCCTCTGATCTGGGGTTCCACCTTCTCCTCTGCCATGGTTTAACCCCAGCTGGCAACTAAGCACTACACAGCCAATTGCTCACTCTTCCCACTCTCGCAGGAGGCGGGGGGGGGGGGGGGGGAGAGATTTGGAAGAGTAAAAGCACTGAGATAAGAACAGTTTAATATTTGAAATAACAGTATTAATAATTAATAGTGATAAAAAATAACGTAACAGAGAGGAATTAAACCCAAGACAAGTGATGCAAATAAAAAAACCAAACAAACACAACACAACCCCCAAGTAAGTGCTCATCCCCAACTGACCAATGCCCAGCCTGTTCCCGAGCAGCACCCCCCCCTCCAGCCAGCTTTCCCCTTAGTCTATATGCTGAGCATGATGTCATATGGTATGGAATACCCTTTTTGTCAGCTGGGGTCAGCTGTCCCAGCGTCTTGTGCGCCCCCAACCTGCTCGCTGGCAAGCCAGTATGAGAAGCTGGAAAGTCCTTGACTAAGCGCTTACACTGCTTAGCAACAACTAAAACATCAGTGTGTTATCAACATTATTCTCATCCTAAACCCAAAACACAGCACTATACCAGCTACTAGAAGAAAAGTAACTCTATCCCAGCCAAAACCAGGCCACCTTCTCACACCAAAGCCACAACAATAACCATCCTCAGGTCTAATGTCCTTCTAAAGCAAGGAACCAGAACTACTTGTGGCAATTAAAGAAAGAAGGTTAGGATAAGGGCTACTCAATGTTTTTGCAGTGCCTATGCCAACAAGGTCCTTCAGACAGTAGTATAACTGAGCTGAATGTTCCTTTTCATATTTTGCAAAGGGATAGCGATCTTTACAGTTTCTTTCCTAGCCTGAATTTGGCTTTAACATCATCTGAGCTCATTAAAATAAATAGTCTAATATTAAAGGTGGCCAGTAAAACAGAATTTCAGAAAAAAATAGCTTTTACCACAGTTTTGTATAATCAGAAATATTAAGTTGCCAGAGTCTCAAAGAGACAAGGTATTGGAGCAGCAGCAGTCTTAGAGTCTGTCTCTTGAGGTATTTCCTCAGACTACATCCTTCCTCCACAACAAGTTGCAGCAGTTCATACATAGCAGAATACTGAAGAGAGGAAATGAAAATAAGCATGTGAAAGACAATGTAATCTTATAACACTTACCAGGCCTATAGTAAATCCATTTAATCTTATCCTGTCAATTTAATGTTAAATAAATTATTAAAAAAAAAATCTGAACTGGCTTTGTGACTTGCAAACAAAACCACAACCATCACATGTTAAAAGCAAACTTGTTAGTGTATATGCACATAAGAAACTAACACTGTTGAGCATAAGGGGATTAATGTATGTGTCTTTATACCCAAGTAGTTCCACCAATATCATGTGTAAAGTGCTGGAAGCAAATCTTCATACAGATTTTGACTGACCTCAATGTTACTACTATACTGTATTTTCACGCGTATTACTGTATTATACTACTACAGCATCCAAGGAAAACCCCGCAACTTTCCCTATCAGTTAACAGGAAATTATTACCTGCCAATTAACACTGAAAAATACTGTGTTAATCAGAAGTCACGCTAAAGATTCTACGAGCAAAAGAGGACTCCCGTATTCCCACAAGATGTTAATTATTGCGAATACGTAGTTCAGTCTCTGCACACAGTACTGACAATCTTATCAGCCTTCCTTCATACGTCGCACGTGTACACAGAAACCAGTCTTTCCCCACTCTTAAGGCACGCCTGAGCAACATGCCGACTAAAACAAGACCACCGCCACCAGAACAAGTAATTTCAATTGCCATCTCTCTACAAAACATAAAAACCCGTTCCTTGTAAACATGCTCACATGCCTGCATACCACATTACAGGGTTTTAAGTATTAAGGTGTAGGAGCCGGCCTGTGCAGGGCTTGTACCTACAAAACAATTAATGCAGCCTGCACTCCCCTACTCACAGGGGTGGTGAGTTAACAGGGAGATGGATATGAGGGAAGTAGCCAGGAGTGGGCTTTGACGAGAGGAATTTTTCTGCTGTGACACAAGGCAAGGCTGGTTTGGCACACATGCCCTAAGCCTCAAAACACAGAGGATGCGTGCCACCTAACTAACTAAAAATCAACTTCATAAAAACGCGATGAAAATGTAACCCTTTCCGGCTCTCAACCCTGAACTACAAGAAATGCTCAGGTCTTCACAAGAATTTAACTCCCTTCTGTCTACATTCCTGAGTCTTTCACCTAATTAATATTGTGCAAAAGTCTAAACCAAAAAGAAACGTTCTCTTTCACGTGTCATTAGACCATGGAAAACACGGTGACAGATAGTTGAAAATGCCGTAAGGTTAACTACTTCTTAAGTTACTGTAAGCTATTTCATTAATACGTGTTAATTATAACGGTTCCAAATGCAACTCCCAATGGTCCAACTGCTGGTAAGCACAAACTGATGCAGTACACTAGACAGTATATAATTTGCTGTTTCTTATACTCACATGCCTAAGGCTTCCCTACCACGAGCAGGGAAGAAGGTCTTTTCTGACCCAATATGGTTGTTTGTAGTCTACCTACATTAAAAATCCGTGTCTTTAAACTGGTGTCTTGAAACAGAAAGACATAATGTATTACTAGCATGAAAGATCACACCTAGTTTTTAATGCCACTGTATGTAAGATCAAACACAGTCAGTCATGATTATTCTATAACTGCCCCCAGGAAGGGCTGTGATCACTTCACAGCACGAAAATTTTACTCCAAACTGTGGCTTGCAAACACTCTGTTCTTAAATTGGTTGGACTTAATGATGCTTAAAAAATAAAGTATGAATTAGAGGTATGAACTAGAAGGACATTCCAAGTTAATTTAACTTGAAACTTGAGAATGAGTGGGTGGGGTTTGGTTCCAAACACTAGCTCTGAAAAGCTGTCAATTGTAAGAAAACATATTCACCAATAATATACAAAAATCTCAGTTAACTGTATACCTTGTTTAATATTTGGAATCTGATGGGAGTTTTCACTGTTGTTTAAGTAACAATACACTTTAACACTCTGTGAAAGGACACGCTGCTTTCCCTTACCAGGCTCCATCTTAGGATAAGAATGTTATGCTCAATACTTAAAGAGTTGCCAACTTCCTCTAACCCGTCAGACAGAGGCCACAACTTGTGCCAGTGAGAGGATCACACTTTGTAAATAAAATGCTGATTAGAGAACTATAGGGGATTGCCCCTCAGTAACTGAAGACTACAATCAGTAACCCAAAAATCTTATTTCTGTCCCAAACCCCTGAAGATTTTAGACAAATAAAGGCATTCCACATGTACAACTTCATGAGATTAATCTCAGACTTCAGTTTAGCCCACAGAAGTCCTGCCGCTAGGCAAACCTGTAGTTATTCAAGAACATAATCTATCCGATTTTGCACTTCATGTCACAAACAATTCCAGGGATTTCAGTTAGGAAATGAATAGTGATAAGCTGCCCTGCACTCAGCCCAGGTAATGCTCCCATGAAGCCAGACACCTAGCAGAGCAACTGAACGCGTCCAGTCATCTTTTGGGCCTCATTTTCTGGAAGAATATTTTACATTTGTGGTAAAGATCCACAGTAAACAGTTCTGGTTTGATTCTGGATGCACCAGAGGAAGAAGAGATAACTATCCCTGGCCAACATATTTACAGCTACAGACAGCGCAGAAAAGATCTGCTTCTTTCACTTACAGACCTGGCCGTAACTAGCCGTGCTTGTCACCTTGCACACGCACGTGACCCAAGCCTTCATTTATGCAGAAACTTGACTATCTGGAGCTGAGCATTTTGTTGGTGAGCACAGCAAACTCTCTGCAGTCTAGCATGGCTATTATCAGCTTCCCGATTAATCTCAAGATTTTTGGTTCCAGGTGGCCTAGAAATACTGGTTTATTCTGTTCTGAATCATGACGCTACATTACAAAACACACATTCTTCAGTTAACTCAGCCAGGTTTTATTAAAGCAAAGGTAATGGTTTAGATTTACATTTCTGATGAGTGCTATGGGCAGAGATTAGATTTGTAATTGTATTTTGATCTAATATGTACACTTTGGCAGATATGTCCTAACATGACTTAACCACTTTTGAGAAGTCATGCAAAATCAGCTTGGTCAGCACTAAATCTGTCTAATTTAGGGCAAGACTATCACAAGCTCCTCAAGGGCTGGGATTCTTGTCAGTGCCTTTATGCAAACCTCAACAGTCACAGCTTGCAGCTGGAATTTCTGTACATTTATTATTAACTCATCATTTTCTCAGATGAAACAAATACTTAGCTCTCCTTTTTAAACAGCCAATGCAATGCCAGCAAGGTGATTTAACCTAAAGGCAACTTCACAAGCAAGTAAAAAAATATGAATCACATAATGAAAGCTAAATGCCCCATGCTACGGGCCAGCCTGGGACCAAACCTACCACACGCTGTTTCAAAGCAAATGTCTAAACCGAAGCAATGCATTTCTTAAATGGTAATTGTCGGGGGGGGGGGGGGGGGGGGGGGAGGAAGAGGCCCTTAAAGTGACAAGGCACACAAACAAGAATCACCAAAGACCAACGCGAGATGAAAGCAAACTGCTACAAGATATCAACTCGGCAGAGCAACTATTACACACATCAACTATGTAAAATTTAACAGACTGTCATTACGCTAGAATGCTAAGTCTATCACTTCACACAGGAACTGAGGTTGGGAATATTCTCAGTCCCAAATATTTCATTTACACAAGCAGCAATTCTTCCCCCTACCTAATGACTGGATGAACTCTCCGTTTTTATGTATGCATTTAGGTTATTTAACAAGACTTTACAGAGTCAGGAAGCATAAAGTGAAACACCACGGAGTTTTGCCGAATCTACTATAAAGACGTTATTAAAAATTCTGACTTAACGCTTCACCTGAATAGTACACATCCACTGCCACGGGTAATGTCTTGAGAGCGCGTTATCATGTGCAATTAAGCCCAGTTTCAAAGATCCTCTTTTTAAACCCGCAGTCTCCGACTCTCTTCTCGGTAAACACACCTCCTTAACTTTCTTATACACACACACATACATATATTCTCTGGCCAATACATTCTCACACCAGTATCTATACTCAATTTCGATTTATATAGTGCCGTACAACTACCTCCGAAATGAAGAGCTCACGATCAGCCTTCCCTGTCGATAACCGAGCACTCACAGGATCCCCCTTAGCCCGGAGGTGCCTCCTACCCCAGGACGCAGAGGAGTTAGGCGTACGCGGCCCTGTAGGACTAGAATTCTTGGGATGCAAAGAAACCCCGTTTCCAGGCTCCCCCTCCTACTCCCTTTTACGCACCCACTCTGGACCACTTCCACCGCTAAGGGCTTCACACTTTCACTGCATTCAGCACTCCTTCTAGCAGCCCCTAAATGGGAACCCTTCCTAACTCCTTCCTGCGCCGGTCCCTCCGGGCTTTCCGCATGCCCTCGCCGAGGCCCGCGCGGCGGGAGCGGGGGGCCTCCGCAGCGCTGTCGCGCCGCTCCCCCACCCCCTCGCTCACTTCCACCCCCGCCGTGAAGCGCCGCGGACGCTCTGCCGGGGAGGATGGCGGCAGGACGCGCCCCCGGCCGAAGTTAGGCGGGCTCAGCAGAGCTCAGCAAGCCCTCTCGCAGCTGCTGCCAGGCCCTGGTAGGCTGCAGGCCTCACACCCCGGGCCTGCCCATCGCCACAAGGCCACGGACGACTCCGCCGCCGTTTCAGGTTCTTGCTCGATGCCCCGCGGGCCTCCAGCGGTCCCCAGGCCGCACCGCCGTCCCGCTCCCCCCCCCCCGTCCCGTCCCGAGGCGCTGCGGGGCCTCCAGGGCCTCGTCTTCCGCTCCGGCAGGCCCTTACCCTTGGCCAGCGCCACAGTGGAGTTTTCGGTGTCGATGGTGTACAAGATCCCTTCATAGCGGATCTCGGCCTTGGAGATAAGGCTGATCTTGCTCCCGATGTAGGGCGTCCCCCCGCTCATGGTGCTGGCTCCTCGGTCGGGGACACCCCTCCTCCCCTGCCGAGCGCTCCTGAAGCCGGGCACGAGCAGCTAGGCAGGCCCGGCTCGGAGTCGTAGTAGGCACTCAACTCCTCCCGCTCGGAGCGCGACCTCCCGCCGATCCCCCAGCGACGGCTCCCCCTGCGCAGACTCCCTCAGCACAGCCCGCGCCAACAGCGCCCTGCAGCTCCCAACATGGCCGCCGCCTTCATCTTCCCTCACAGCCACCCCCTCCCTCCTGTCGCGAAATGGATGCCGGGAGTGGAGGTGATGTCGCGAGAACTGGCGGGCGGGCGCGGCCATTTGGGCCGCCCGGGGTGGGGATGTGGCGGCGCGGCAGGCTGCGCCGTCGGCCCCTCGTGTGCGGAGCGCGGTTCCCGCGGCAGCGGTGCGGCCAGCACGGCAAGGTCGGCCCGGCTGCGCCTCGCGGCGCGTCCCCCGTCCGGCCCGAGTGGGACGTGCGGGGCCTCCGATTCGCCTCGCTCCCGCGCCGGCGGTTGAGCTCGCCGCTGGGAACCCCCGCCCCGGCCGGGGGATGCGGGAAGTGGGGTTGGGGACGGGGGCTTTTCGGGGGCTTTTGCGAGGCGCAGGCCAGCAGGCACTGAAGGCTAAGTTCTCGTGGTCCTTAATAAGCGGGTTGGGGCGTAGCCAGGAGGAAGTCTAGCGGATAACGAGTTCGTGTTTCAGAGGGGGATTCCGTTGTACGCGCTTGGCAGCATTGAGCTACTCAACGCTAAACAGCACAACCATGGACGAAATCTTGACTGAAGCGTGGAATTAATTCTAAAAAACGATCATAAAATACCCTTTCAGTACAAGTCAGCACAAAAGAATTGTGATTTTGAGATTGCGCTGAACTTGTGCTCTCCATCACAATGACCCGTGAGGCTTCCTCTTGGCGGTTTTGCCTGTTAAAACATGATACTGCCTCAGGCCCCACCTTTTAATACCTGCAGTGCAGAAAATTACGTGCAAGCCCCCTGACTTCTGAAAAGAGGTACTTGACAGCTTTTATTGCAGCAACTGGACATGTATGTTGCAAAGATTCAGCAAGTATTTTGGTCGGAATAGGGCGCTGAAACACAACAGCAAGCCAGATTTTTCTGGGAGGGCCTGCATGTTTCTGAATAGGAGCCATACTGGACTTCTGGAAACGTACGCCCGAGTTCAGTTGACTGGAAAGTTATGGAGGACTTGAGTGCCCAGGGAGCTTTACCGTGAGGTGCTTCTAGCATGTCCTCCAAAAGATCTGGAACAGTTAACGGGATATCCATGGCTACATGAAGTCCATGGGAGACCACTGTTGAAAATCAGTGTTTGTAACTTGGCTCAAAGTAACTGTTTAGAAAAATAACAAAAAGAAACCTATGTTCTGTTACAAGGAAGGAGAGAGAGTGTTTTCCTGATGGCTAGGTGTTGGTCTGTGCCTGCCTCTCAACTGTGGCAAAATAACATCTGTTGGAGGACATGGAGAGGCTAAGAACAATCTAGAGGATCAGCTACAGTCTGTAGTACACTGTTGTCCTGCTCCTGCTTCCGTACAGAAGGAGATGTATCAGCTTCAGATGTGGAGGGGGCTTGAAAGTGGGAAAAGAGCTTTGGGGGGGTTGGACTGGGACCTTGGCTGATGAAGAGAACCACAGAATGGTTTGGGTTGGAAGGGACCTTAAAGACCCTCCAGTTCCAACCCCCCTGCCAGGGGCAGGGACACCCTCCACTAGACCAGGTTGCTCCAAGCCTCATCCAGCCTGGCCTTGGACACTTCCAGGGATGGGGCATCCACAGCTTCTCTGGGCAACCTGTCCCAGTGCCTGCCACCCTTGACTTGACACCATGAGAGAGGACACCGTGAGGGAAAGAAAGAAACTCTGTATCAGGGAGGCCTGAGATACTGAAGTAAGAGGACAGAGAAGGGAAATACCTTCAAATACAACTGTTTGCCCCGAGACCCGTGTGGTTTTGCCTCTGGCCAAGTTCTTCCTAAGTTTTCCCCCATCTGCCTCTCAAAATTGTAGTCGAGGACTCCCATTTACAGATTTAGGGGTTTAAGGTTGTGTGGTGGAAGAGGAAATAGAAATGGACATTTCTTTGAGCTTGGGACAAAGTAGATGAGCACTTCAGGAGAGAATTCAAGCAGAAAATGCCAGATTTTGCTTTCAGGTGTTAACACTTGCAAAGTTTCTAAAAGAGAGAAGTTGGCCAGAATGAAAAAAAGAAAAAAAAAAAAAAGCTAGGAATAGAAAAGTATCCCCTTGGAAAACTTTTTAAGGGTTAAATTGGAACTTTCTTGATGTCAGATTTTCCCAAGCCTTTCATCAAGTCCTGTCTAGGTCAGCACAGACAAGTGTTTACAATCAACTTCAGAACAAAAGCTCCTACATTCCTATAAGCCATATATAAAAAAAAGAAATTCCATTACAACTGAAGTGCATGAAGCTAAACTTGGACATATTTCTAGAACAGCTGTTGGGTTACTCTACCCATGTTTGTGCCCAACAACTTGTGGAACTTACCATTTCCAATTCATGCTTAAAATCGTCAGTTGAAAGAATATTTTTATAGCATAAAGTGAATTTCAATTACATATGTAAAGAGTTCTGTAAATTTATTTTAAGAAGTTACGTGAAAACGTTACCTAAACCTGGCAGGTACCATTTTAATGTCAATTTGAAACTTAGAAGAGTTAAATTACGTATTTGAATGCAATGAAAATGTGTATGTGAAAGAAACCCATGTCACATACTAGGAAAACAGTCCTGCCTTCTCAAGTGTTTTCACTTCTGTAGACGATAGGAAGAGACTTGTCCATGTGAACTGTGACTGCTCCCTGGCAGTGGTACTTCGGTTATACAGCGAGTTAGTGATGGAAAACTTAGGCTGGAAATGGGGCCCAGGGTTTAACCGTGTTGATAACTGAACAGCCGCTTACCAAGTGTTGTGGTGGATTTTCCTTCACAGGCAATTTTAAAACCACGATTGGAAGTTAACTTTCCTAATTGATATCGTCTATTTCAAACAAAAAATAATTCAGGAAACATTGTGCTTTAAGAGATCTAATGAGCTGATCACCATGGTCTCTGATTTTTTTAATTCTATATATATTTAACTCCTAAAAATGAAAGAGCAACAAACGAGGGGCCTACAAGGAAGCTGTGGGGGGTGGGTGGGGGGGCTTTTTACAAGGACCTGTAGTGACAGGACAAGGGGTAATGGGTTTAAACTGAAAGTGGTGAGATTTAGATTAGATATGAGGAAGAAGTTCTTCCCAGAGAGGGTGGCGAGGCTGGTGAACAGTTTGCCCAGAGAAGCTGTGGCTGCCCCATCCCTGGATGTGTCCAAGGCCAGGCTGGATGAGGCTTGGAGCAACCTGGTCTAGTGGAGGGTGTCCCTGCCCATGGCAGGGGGCTTGGAAACAGATGACCTCTAAGGTCCCTTCCAACCCAAATCATTCTATGCTTCTACAAATACGTTCAGAAATGTGTTTTCTATTATGAAAAGCAGTAAATATTTGAAAAACATTTTTTATAATAAAAAACAAATACAGAAGTTCACAGAGATTCTGTACTTTAGTAAAACTCTCATTCCCAACATGAAAATGCAAGCCCAAAGCCAGTTTCATCGACAAGTTTATATGCATTCTTAGGTATGTCACCAGTTCTTGTCTTGAAAGGAGGTCAGCGTGAATCAGCATATATCATCTTTTAGAAAATGTTCTATTATGCTTCCTTATTCCTGTGTTTACATAAAATGGCTCAATTAAGAAAAGGTGAGTGGGAAGAAATAGGAATTCATGTTTTACAGATTACCCACCCACAAATGTACTTTAAAACTGTAATTAAAAGTAGGTAATTTTTAAAGTTTTGGAACCTGTCTTATGAATCATGACTTGCGCTTTCTTCTTCCGGTGGGGAAAATTACTTTGTAGCTGCTGAAGTTACAAAGCAATAAAGTTTTCCTCCCAGGTGGTGGTTATGCCCCGCTCAATGCCGTCGTGTGCGCTAAAACTCTCATAGTCAGGACCAGTTCCAGAATCATACGTCTGACTTTCTATTCCCTTACAAAACTTGTGGGGATAGGGGTGTGCAAAGGAAGTCCAGGATCAGGGCAAATAAGTGAAGGAAGCACAGAATAAAACTAATAAAATGTGCGACCCTTAACAAAGTAATATTAGATAGATTCTGATACTTTTCCAACGCAAATGAATATTCTTTATTTTTGTGCAGCAGCAAACTGAGTAATAGTCTACTATGTTTTAATTAAATGTCCAGGTAGAAACGTACGTTAAAAGTCCAGTTTTAATTCAGCTACAGCATTCCATAAAAGCAAATGTTTCCGGTCTAGCTCTCCTGTGTACACTTAATACTGTTTGCCATAAACACTACGGTGATTTCACCTTCGCTTACCGCACAGTCTCCTGTTCCTACATCCCGACCACACCTCTGGGCCTTCAATACTTCTACTGGCCATTTTCTATAAGAAATATGTCCTGGTTTAATTTCAGGAGACATTTAAACTTAGCTTAATTACAATGGTGCAACCTGTTTTTAATGCATTTTGAAAGTGGTTTATTTTGATTCAGCATAAACCTGCTCCTGAAGGTATAAACAGACAATCAGGAAAAACTACTCTGAATAACAATGGTTTTGTTTTTAGAAAAATAAATACATTGAGAGGAAACGGATGGTCACAAACCAGTCATTAGCAGTTTAGTCTTGCGGCTCAAGCCGGCCGTACAACGTACGACCTACCAGACTGCATCTGGAAGCGGGGAGCTGTGTGCACTGCGGGACCCTCACTCCATCCGTGCACTGAACAACTGAAGGGGGGTTATTCACTGACGCGCCTTCTTCAATTTTATGGAAAATCTTAAAAAAAACCCCAAACACACAACGAGGAATGAATCACCTTTTCGGGCCACAGAGCAGGTCAAATACATCCAAGTCTGCAGACGTCCGTGCCACTGCTGGGCAGCAGTGGCAGAGAACGGAATCCAAGCTGCTTTCTGCTGGCGGCTTCCCAAATCCACAGTGGTTATCACCCGTGTGCAAGAACGGATGCAACGAGCTGTGGGCAGTGGTTATTCACGAGAAAAGTGATTTATTTTGAAGGCTTCCCCAAAGAAGCTGCCCTGTCATTGCTCTGGGAAACGATGGGTTAGGAGCATCGTCTTCCTCTTCAGTGGTGTTTCCGAATACATGAGACAAGTAGTGATGGGAAAAGGGCCTACAGGAATGCAACAGCAAAAGTAACAACTACCTCAGGTTTGCAGAGGAAACACAGTATGCCGGAGCAGCTGTTGTGACAGCCCCAAGATCTTGGTTTACACGTCTGTTAACAGTGTCCACATTAGGAAACGGTATTACTGCAACCGCTCACGCCTGGTAAAGCGGCGGCCGTGCACATGAAGGTCTCAAACCCCACAGCACACAGAGCAGTGCACATGGGAGCGTGGCACTGCGTGCATCCTGGGATTTCTGCCCGCTTCCACAGCGCCCGAGGTTCCCAGCTTCCAAGGAGCTGGTGTGTAGCTGAGCCAGCACAGCCGACGGCAGGCGTGCTTTCAGCTGCCCCCAGGCGTGAGGAAACCTGTACTGCCCGCGCCTTTGCTCACCGGGTGCGGAGCGCCGGCAGAGCACGGCTGCGGCAGCTTCGCTGCCAGAAGGTAACACGACTGCACGGCGCGTCGGTTCCCCCCGCCCGAGCTCACAGCCCTCTGTGCCACCGCTGCAGGCCCTCTCCGTGCCTCAAACCTCCCTGCCAGAAATCCCCACAGACGCAATTAACGGCAGGCTTTTTGCACAGCCGGCCAAGCCAGCTCCCATCGCCAAGGCACCTGCCCAGACACACTGCCACCCCGCGGCTTCCGAAGGAACGGCCTGCCGCCCTCTCACTAGCGCCCTCGGCCCTCTCCCTCACGTAGCCGGCCCTCGCCCAGACCTGCCAGGCCGCCGGGCCGTTCCCAGACCCTGGCGGCCAGAGTCCGCAGGAGCCGCAGCTCTCACCGGGCCGCGAAGGACGCGCGGCCGACGGCCTCGTCCCAGCCGGGGCCCTGCGAGGAGGCCGCCACGCCCCGCCCCGCCGGAGGGGAGGAGGAAGCCGGCCCCTCCCAGAATGCCCCGCGCGCGGCAGAGGCCGGCGCGCTTGCGCGCTGTGCGGCCGGCTCCCAGCTCAGCGCAAGATGGCGGCGGGCGCCTCGGACCCCCTGGAAGAGATGCTGCTCTTCTCCGAGGAGGTGGACGAGAAGGCGGTCAGCGACCTGGTGGGCTCCTTGGAATCGCAGCTGGCCGGCGGCCGGGGCCCCGCCGAGGCGCCCCAGCCTAGGACCTCCGCCCCGTCCCAGCAGCAGCAGCCGCAGCAGCAGCACCGGGGGAGCCTAGCGGGGGGCAGCAGCCCCGTCCGGCAGCAGCAAGGGCACGCCGCGCCTCCTCCCGCTCCCGGGGCAGAGGAGGCGACGGCGGGGTGCCCCGGAGCCGCGGAGAGCCGAGCTCCTGCCCAGGGGCCGCTCCCGTCCCCGTCCCCCCCGGCGGCGGCGGCAGCGGCGGCAGCAGCGGCGGCGGCGGCAGGGAGGGGAGCGAGTGTAAACAGTAGTAGTGTGCAGCAATCACATGGAGCCGCTCTGCTCGGCGGCGGCGGCGGCAGCCCCGACGCGCCCGCCGCCCCCGCCCCGCCGCAGCCCGCTGCCCCCCCGCCCGCCGGCGCCCCTGCCCAGCCTGTCAACACCCATGTGGCCGCTCGGGACGCGGGGAGCCCCAGCCCCGGCGGCAGCCCGCCCGCCGCCAGCGCACCGCCGCAGCGCGCCGCGGGGAGGAGCGGGACCCCGGCGGGGGGCTGCGGGCCGGCGGGAGCGGCGGAGGGCGCCGCCACCGCTCCGCTTCCCGGCGAGGCGGCGCCCAACGGGGAGGGCGCCGGGGGCCGGCCGGCGGCGGTGCCACCAGTCAGCAGCCACGGCAGAGCCGACGCCGCCGCGGCGCAGACCCAGCCCGCGCACGGCCCGCTCCCCGCAGTAAACGCACTCAGTAACTCCGCCAGCCCCGCGCCCGCCGGCGCGGCCGCCCCGCCGGGACAGGGCCCGGGCGCCGGCTGCGCCCCGCCGGCTACCGCGGCCCCCGGCGCCGCCGCCAAGCCGCCGGTCAGCGCCGCCAAGGCGGGGGCTGCCCTCCCCGCCGCCCCCGCGGCCCCCCAGGCCCTGTCGCCCAGGCCGGCGCTGGGCGCTGCCCCCCGCATCGTGGCCCCCCAGCTCATCGTGAGGCCGCCTCAGCAGACCACCATCCAGCTGCCCCCCGGCTTCACCATCCCGCCCGGTAAGTGGAACCGCAGCAGCCGCGGGCTCGCCGCGCTCTCTCACCTTTCTTTCCTGGCCGGGGCTGTTCTTTGCCCAGAGTTGTCCTCTTCCCGCAGCTCGACGCGCTGGGAGCACCGGGAGACCCACCTGCCCGAGGGCGACGGCTGGCAGGCGGGCTGCCGCTGGGGAGGATGCAGCCGGGGCGGGCGGGCGGTAACGCGGAGGGGTTAGGGCCGGTGCTCGGCGCGTTACTCGTTTTCCGTTCGGGAGAGAGCGCCCGGCGGTGCGAGTTACCTGGCGATGCTGCAACGAGCGGTTGGCCACGAGATGAAAAGCTGGGGTGTGAGAAGGTTTTCCTGTATATCGTGAAGGACTCTCTTTTCTGCTCGGCTCTCGATAGTCTTGAAAAGTTTTCCTTCCTCAGAGAGTGTCTTCTGCCGTGAATCAAGGCCAGGCACCGGCTAATTCAAATGTTCAGTGTCGGTAGGGTCATCCTCTGCTGCGTGCGGGCAGTCTGCATCACCACATCTCATTTCGAACTCTGCAGGAGCCGTCGCGTCCTGTCTATTCGCCCTTTAGTGTCTTAACTTTCATTACTGACGGTGTAAGTTCAGCAAGGTTGCTAGCTAACCAGAACAGCATCCCTTCATCCTAGCGACTCCTGCTCCAACCGCTTCATCTGAAAGTTTGAAGGGTTCTGTGGTACCCCACGTAGATTGTCATGTTGCAAAAAGTTGGTGACTTCGCGCCTTCTTGGTTTAGGAGGTTGACTTTTGAACTGATTTATTTTTTCCTATTAATACTGATAGCATATTAACACGTGGAGACATTGATGTAGCTGGAAATAACTTATTTCTTCTTTGCTTCTTAAAAAAGTTGATATTTATTAGCTGAGGTAAGTGGAGCAGAGCTGTGATGGTGTGGAAGCTTGCTTCCAAGTTCACTTTTAGAAGTTGTCTTTGACTGTAGTTTATGGAACTCCTGCTCCAAATTCTAATTCTCCAACCAGATAAAACTCAGTGGTTTCATGAAGATGCCATTAATTTAAAACAAGTAAGAGGTTGCCATTCAGACTGTATTAGTGCTTTTAGTCTTTGATTTCCAGTTGTTCATCTGTTTGATAATTAATACGCACATGATGATCGTAACTTTGCATACATTAGATGATCATAACTTTACATACTTCTGAAGTTTATTGTGTCAATATTTTGTTTTGCTACTTAGTTTTCAAACAGAAGAGGAAAACAGAGCCCTGGAAAGCAATCTAGTCCAAGGTTCGGAAAATGTTATGGAAATAATACTGTGGAAAGTTACAATTTTATTACAAGATAATTTGAAATCCATTAAATTTGCATAAATATGAAATTAGTATGTTCTAAGATGAAGATATTCAGAAAACACTGTTATTTTTGAGTCTTTAGTCTTTGAATTAGTGGATAATTTATAACTAATTTTGAAACTCCCCATAGTGTAAACTTCTCTCTAAAGCAGAAATTCAGAATCAGTTTTTGAGAATACGTTGTTTTAGCACACAATATTCAAGCTGTGTATTTCGTTTTTACGTGACTGACAGTAAGGAGAAAATACTCTCATAATTTAGCCAGATTCTAACTGAACATACTGTTCAGCAAAAGAAATTTAAAGCCCTCCAAATCGAATTAAAACACAACATTAACACATGAACGTTTATGCATCTATAGTGATAATTATGTCTGCAACTTTCACTGAAACTGTGTGGCATGTGTTGCAATTAATTTGACCATTCTTTTTAAATTCAGAATGAGTTTTAGAAAATCGTGAGATTAACAAAATACCTCTGAATCAGTGTAATGCAAATTACCATGCCTTAAAAAATACATGCTTTGACATTATCCTGTGAGGATTTTTATACAAGGTTCACAACGTTATCAGAGAAGTGATACCTGTTTGGCCAGTTGGCAATGGATTAAGAATGGCAAATATCAGATACATCAGCTGCTTACAGAATTTTCTGCAGATATAAACCCTGAGGTTTGGTGCTTGAAGGGTGAGTGAATCTAAAATGCTGTCCTTTAAAAGAATTTTTATAGTTTGTTTGGGTTTTTCCCCCCAGCTCTTCTTTTAAATACTAGTTTCTGGGCTTTGAAAGAGAGCTGGGATCATGTCTTTTAGATGTGGTCCTTGCTGTAGCTCTCTGTGTCTTTTACCTTAAAGGTTGATTTCCGCAAGTCTTTAGTCTGTAGTGGTAGAAATATGCCTTCACTTTGTGCTTTTAGCGGTGACAGCTGGGAGCCGGTAAGACTATGGGAACACTCACGCGTTCATCCCAGGACTGGCATTTGTGTTTCTGTGTCAGACACTGAAAGAAAGACTTTCTTGGTATAAGGTGCTTTTGAAGTTTGTTACTTGCTTGATATAATACTGTTCAGATTTCTTTATCCCCACAGTATGTTGCAAACTGTGTCCATTTACTGAGGTGTTTGTTTTCTGGGAAGCTGATGATTAGAAGTGGTTATAAACTTTTATATTCTTTATTTCCACTTGAGAAGTTCAAAAATACGTATGCAGCAATTTGCATGTAGGGGTAAGTTGCAGAAACGACGTCTGCTGACTTCATAAACTGAATAAAAGTTGACTTCCTACGTCTTTATTTTTTGTTTCTCCACTGCTTACAGGCAAGTTGTTTTTCTGTTTAGAGACCCATTGTATCCTATCTGGGTTAAATTATTAAAATGTATTCTGGAACTACCTTAGAAATCCTTGTGAAACAATTTGGCTGCGAAACTGCTTCTTAATTCTGAGAGAACTGGAGGAAGCACATGACATGCTTTGCAGTGATGCTGGAATAAGTGTGAACCAGATGATCCAGGGACTAACTTAACCATTGTCTCCTCTTTCCTATCCTGCTGCTTGTGGAAAACTTAGGCCAGTTACACGTAGGGCAAAACTTGATAGCACTGGCTGTGTTGTGTAGAAGGCCTCTATTCGTGAAATGTGTTACTAGAAAATAGCCTGAAAGTATGATATTATTTACTTCCAGAAATTCCTAGAAAGCACTTGTGAAGTACTCTGCTAATTTGAAAACAATTCCTTTGGTATTTTCCTAAGATATCTGCACCAGTATAATTTTGTGCTGAGGAGAAGTTGTGTTGGTTCTCTGCGTGTGACGATATTTTTTTCTTGATGTCTAAACCACAGGTAGTGCCTCCCTGTACGGTGATGGTAGGTGCCAAATAAACCCACGTCTTAATGCTCAACAATCAACTAAATCTCAAATATTATATACTCAGAAATGTGTCTGGCCTAATGTTTGCGTGTATACATCTCCTAAAGCTGTTTTAGTCAAGCTCTCGTGTCACAGTCCCTGGTGTGTTCACACTGAATTCTGTTCTCAGGTACTGGATTGTTGTTCTGTTTTACTTTCAATGGATATTTCTTTCTAATTTTATTCGACTGAACCTCTCCAGACTGCTGTAAGTTGCTGTATGTCCATATGCTCAAGTGACTGGCTTTTTTCATCACCGTTGTCCATAAACTTCAGTTATCTGAATTCCAAACTGAACTGGGTGTTAGTTTTTGTCTGCTAGTAAGGGCTCCTTTTCTTTTTTGAAATAAAATCTCATGATACACTAGAAGAAAAAGAAATATAGTATAATGAAAAATGTACAGTGCTACGCATTAATTTTATTCTGTATTCTGTAGCTTAGTAGTTCTTTATATATTATTCTTTATTGTGTAGTTACTGTTACTTTGTTCCCGTTAGGTATGGTCTTGGTGCGCACGGATGCTGGCCAGCTCGTCATGGTGCCTCAGCAGGCTCTAGCGCAGGCTCAGATGCAGGCTCAAGTACAGGCGCAGGGACAAGGTCCTACCAGCATTTCACCCAGACTTTCAGTGCCCACAACTGGCCCTGTTTTTCGCCTGTCAACAACTCAGGTATGTCGGACTTGATTTCACTTTACTTTTGTGTGTTATGTTTTCCTCTGTCTTACGTATTATTAGCTCCTATGTTTTTGCAAATGTGCTTTCCTCCCCTTTTTTGTAGTGAAAACAGGAAATACTTAATCAAATGTAGTTTATTTTCTGAGGCCTAGCAATTTTTTTTGTATTTCGGAAAAAATCTACTTTATAGAGTCTCTCAAGAGCGTGTTCAGACTGTGAGATCATTGGAGGCTAGAAGCCTCATTCATAGCCAGAACTTAGCTTGGACTGTGTATACCACTGGGACAGTAAGGGCCCCTTGTTCCTCCGAATCGGAAGCACTGTGATATCCCAGCATGCTGAATGGATGCACAGGATAGCTAGATTTCACTAGAAACTAGAAAAGAAAAAAAAACCCAAGCACATTCAATAGAAGTATTTGTAATAATTAACTTTTTTAATATAATTTAGTCAGAAGAAAGGTTTGATTCCTTCCTTTCATTCACCTCTGTCTGTGTTACAACCACGTTTCCTTTTTTATATGGATTGACAGGATAGTGTGCTTTCCTACCCCAACTAGTTTGTGGACTGTGTTTATTTCAACTCAGAACTGGTTCATTTTCAGGCGTGAAGGTGTATTGTTTTTTAAATTACTAGGTGCCATGATAATACTACTAGTAGTCAGAGTTTAAGGTAGTTTTGCCTCAGGTATTTGTTTACAGAAGTGTTAAGTAATTCTGAGAGGAAAGAGGTGAAGAGGGTGTCTTTAATTTTTACATTGGTTGTTGTGTAGGTTACTGGAAATAACATCTATTTCCCAATTTTAACATTTGATTGCTGCCTCATTATATGCTTTGTGTGTTATAGTCTGAAAAATTACTAAGTTTAATTCAAAACTGAAAACAGTGATAAACTTTGTGGAAGAGAAGGGAGCCAGAATAAAATTGGAAACTTGAACACAAACTACTAGCATGAGGCAATGTAAAACAGAGAGTAGCCAACCAAAATGTAGATTTTAGAAATGAGTGTTGCTAGGAAGATTGTAGCTCAATGGAATGAATCTCAGGAAAGACATAAATAAAAACCTGGAAACACCTGAAAAACTTTAGGTTCTCAGGAAAGAGGTAAGTGCAGTATTGGCTAGAATGTGTAAAAGAACTCTTTGCAGAAAAGACAGCTGTTTAATGTTTAAATTCGTGATGTCTGGAAGGGTAAGACTTGTAGAAGCCTTCAAAGATAAATATACTTTGGGAAGAATAAAGACAGAGATAAGCTCGTGTTACTTTCAAGACTTTTTTGACTGGTTTGACAATAACAAAATTCCAGACAAGCTGTTCTTTTTGGTTTGTATGTATGCCTGTGGCTGGCTGGGGCTTTCTTGGTAAATAAGTACAATCAGTTCTTCAGGCGTGACTACAAGGGACTGTATAGCACACGTTCTACCCATGGATCCTGAGACGTAATGGCATCCATGCGAAACAGAAGTAGCGGGGTGAGACTGTACCAAGAGCACGATCTCAGCCTGTTGAAACAAGTTCGTTTTAGCTGGGTTTTTTCATACTGTTAGTTTTCACGTAACTACCTGCAGTCGCCAGCATATAGAACTAAAATTCAGAGTGGGAAAAACCATAGCAAATTCGATATGAACAAACTGCCCATAGTTTGAAAACATTTGAGGAATACACCTTCGTTGTACGTAGAATCTTAGGAAGCGTACAGAACGTAGACTGACTGCTTGGCTGTGTGTGTTCTGTCTTTGTTAAAGGCTGGAGTTTGGATCCCAAAGTCAGCCTTAAGACGTGCGTACAGCAAGTGCTGGGAGTTGATCTTGTTGGCCTCAGGCAGCTGTGCTCTGGTTATATGAAGCAGTTAAGGTTGCAGAAGGAGGTATAATCTGTTTTGTTGGATTTATATAAAAATAAACCTGTGAGGATACTGCATGTTGAGATACCTGAACTCTTTCTGATTTTAGGTATTAGAAAGATGTAATTATTTATGTGCAGAGGCCCGGATAAACACCCCACTGCACTATAGACACTCCTTTGCACTTGTTAGTGCTAATAAGTTGGTTGAGAACAGAGGAACTCAGCAAGGCCTCATGAATGATAAACGTCTTGCAGGATGCAAACGTGTCGTTATTTTAGTGTGGTAGGGTTAGAATCATGGTACTGTAGCTTGTCAGCATTCATCTTTGACAATGTTTTGGTAGCTGCCCAAACTGTACCGCATGATTTCTTAATTTGTTGTAATTAACAGGGATAAGAAATAATTAATATTGTCTTTGGGAAATGTACATTGAACTTCCATGACTCTGCATGTGGGCTGCAGACTCTTCCTTCGTTTTTACAGTGCTTATGTTTTATGTATGTGTGACCTTAGAGTGTTCTTTAAAGATGACGGTTCACAGCCATTTAATACCAGATTGTCAAGATTTAAATTCTACAGGTTTATCATATCAGAAGTACACATGAGACTTTTATTTCATTAGGTGGATGGTTTATAACCAGGCACTGTTCATTGGTTTTCTGAGGGAAATGTCCAATGACAAATATTATGCTAAGGTTTTAGGACTGACAGTTATTTGTTTGAGTAGTCATTATGATTAATCAAGAAAAAGGATCGAGTTCTGAACCACAGGAAATTGCATGTACTGACAAATTGTTTTTTTCAGTGAGTTTATAATTAAATATTTTTCTTTCAGGATCAAATTCTCATGTGTCAGAAAGCTAAATTCTGTCAATTAAAATCTTCAGTAGAAATTTAAAATGTATGGAAAATAGTGTCTTATGTTTTTATGTCTAGAAAGTGTAATATTCAAGAATCCCAGTCTCTGCTGTGACTGAAATGCGGAATGAATGTGCGGGCCATTAGCTCTGGGCAGACAGAATATAAACATTAATTGCTTGGGTCCTGCGCAGTATTTTGCGAGATTGATGAACATTGCAGGCGATGTGGTTTTAACCGCTAGAACATCAAGTACCTCTCTCTGTAGTTCGTTAGTGGAATGATTGGTATTCTGCTGTGTGGAGCTCATTAAATTTACTATTATGCTTTTATTAAATTATTTTAAAATAGCTTTATTTGGATTAAAATGCAGGGTGCATTAGATATGTAGAATGTAGTGATGTACTTCAGTCACTGAGTGTGCATTTTACTCTACTTTTACCTACATAGAAAGTCTGCACGGGTGGGAATTTGCAGTCTGCTGTGTGCATTCTGGGAAGTGGTAGGGTTGCTTAAGGTTGTCCTAATTTTTAGTCAGCGTCAAGTATCGCAAGTTACTCAACTAAGTGATAGTTTTCATTGTTACAGTTACCTTGTATATACATTTAAAATGACACACTTTCTTAAGAAAGTACTTATGTGCTATGCAGTTAGACTTAAAACGCAGGTTATTAAATAACAGGCCAAAGAAGTTGCAAAAGCTGGCAGTTACTTTTGGCAACTCATTAAGAAGTGTTGAGGGTGATAACTGAAATGAATTATGAAATAGCTTTTGAAAAACTACAAGAGAGTTTGTCTGAAAAATTACCAAAGTATTCATCTAAAGTGGAAAGCTCTCTGAATCGCTCCCCCTGATGCCTAAGTAATTTCTCCTTCACTCTCAAAAAAGGAGGAAGGGGAAAATAAGGAAATGTTTCAAATGTTCGTAAATGAGATTGACGTGGTTGATACACACAGAGCTGTCCAAAGTCTAAACTGCTTCTGCAGCCTGGTAGTGTAACAGGGTTTTCTTCCCATATCCCAGGGCCATCGTTTGATAGAGCTTCTCTCAGCTATTGGGGAGGAAAATTCACCGGATTTCCCATGAAAATTCATCCAGCTTCAGTAGATGGGCTTAGATCCAGGACAGTGTGGGAGGAAGGAGCCACCTTTCCCTAGGTGGGAAGCTGCAGAAGTACAGAAAGCGTGGTGTTTCCCTCGAGAGTTAGTGTGTGGGCTTAGGGTAATGCTGTCCTTGAAGACAGGCGCTTTATCCTTACGTGTCGCACTGCTGCAGGTTCAGAAGTCAAATGTCTTTATAGAGTAGTGTTTACCTGCTAGAGCCATCCCTCTTCCCGTCCCAGGTTAAAATACCCCTTGATTGCAGTGCCAAACGCAAAAGTTTAGGAAGATTAAGATACATAACTTCCCATTCATCCCACATTCATCCCTCCTGTACGTGTGCAGTGTATTACAGTCTTTTATGAAAAATGCATGAAGGTGAGAGCTTCAGCTAGGCCATCGAGACACCCACCTGATGTTGCACAGCCGACTCAGACCTGATGGTTCTTGCATTTCGAGTGCTTGGCTTTGCTGTTAAGTTGTTGCTTGTAATGTCTTTGTCTCACCTTCTGCAGCTTTAAGGAGAAGACATAAGCAAACGCTGTAGAGCTTTGGGGACAATTTTACGTTAGATTCTTGGAAGAAGATAGGCAGGTCCATTTTGAAAACAAGACTTGGGTTCTTTTGACTTTCAGGTGGAGTAATCTTTGATTAGACATTTACTTATGCGTCTCTCAACTGCTGCTGTGTGAAATACAAGTAAAATCTGCTTGTTTTCAATTCCTAGTGGAATTCTGGAAAACTGGCTAATCAGGATAAGCAAGTACCTTGTAGGAAAAGTCTCAATTCTGATCAGTGTAATGCCACGCTCAAAGGCTCTGGAGCATGGGAATGTGTCCCAAAAGGATGTACAGGAGTCAGAAGTAGTGAAATGGATTCAGTCAGAAGAATCAGAATAATGAAGTTAACAGAATACTGCGGGCAAAGCAGTAATTGAGAAAAGTACCTGTAACAGGAAGATGTAGTGGATATTTTAATGATCTTTCACCTTTACAGTCTTTTTGGTTTCTTCAAGTAAAATATTCAAGAAACACATGAATGGGTACAATTGGACCATAAATTAGTTAGAGTTTAGGTCCAATTATAAGATTGTAGAGGACTGTAATGAGGGGAGATATTAACTACAGCTAACCACACTTTTTTTTTTTTTTTTTTTTTTGGAAAATATACTGCAAAATATTCAGGTATATAAAAAAACCCCTTTTTTTTCAGATTGTGAATATAAATTAATCTTCTTGGTGCAGCTACCGCAGGTTTGACTTTTCAAAATTAGTATCCTTTGTTTTACATGGAAGTACTTGGTCTTACGAAAGGTTATAATAAACGTTTGATGGGTTAAGAAGTGCAGGTTTGTTGTACTGTGAGTACGTTTTCAGTGATAGCATGCAGGGTGAAAAAACACAATTAATGAAGTACAAAAGATTTGGGCATTTAAAGCAGACCTTGTTGAGCTAATGGCATAATTTCAATTGAAAAATTTACTCTTTCTTCATGATTTTAGTTTCCTTTTAGTTTTTGATTGATATTAATTTTAGCTGAATATTAAAAAGCTATTAATGTTGCCAAAATTTCATTTCCTGTAGAATCTTAGTTAAGGTTCAGGATTTTTAGGAAACAAGCTGTAATTTGATGGAACTTCAGTCAATCTTAGAAAAATTTTGTTCTGGATTCTTGTATTACAAGCAGGTCAAATAAGCCAGGGTTTGCTCGCGTTACTGTATTCCTCAGACATAATAAGTAAATTCAGAAGTCTTCTAAAACTAGTTATTGAGATAGCATTAAATTTTTGCCTCCATATCTTGTTTTGAAGCTTGTACTTGTGAAATGATGAAAAATAGGTAGGTGCTGCCATCTAGTTTTTCTTTGGTGAGTTTCATTTGTTTATCTACATTTTTCACTTGTACAGCTCATGGCTTTTCATGCATTTGATACAGATTTTATTGGCTGGTTTCAGTGTCTTCATATCCAGTTGGTTTTACCTTCATAACAAAAAAAAGCAAATAATAAATTACTTCAGTCATTTTTAATTAAAATTATTTTATGTTGGTAACAAAATTGAAGGGCTGCTGTACACCAAGTATGTAAAGTGAGTATCATACAGGAAAGACCAAAGTTAGCCTGGCCCATAACATTTTATTGCAGAGTATCGTTATCAGAACTTATAAATCAGGGAAAATAGTGTATGTTGGAGACTGCTGCTGAAAACGGGTTTGGTCTTCGAGTTTATGAATGTTTTTGTTTCAAGTTTGATTCAAGATGTGTTTTCCAGTATTAAGTTTTAGTGATCAGTAAAGGTCGCATAAAGTTATGTGTAAGGTTTGATGGTTTAGTCCAAATATTTAGGAACATAAGTGGGCTACTTAACTATTCTTCTGCTACAAGTATGATTACTGATCACTTGAGTTTTCATTGCGTAAACAGTCCAATCAATATATATGGATATATTTTTAATAAAATTATATTGCTTTCCTAGCTTTATTTTTTCTTGCTTTAGACGTTTTTCTTCAGGATTTCAAATTCATGATATCAACTTTACTGATTTGTTCTGGGTGTTTTGACATTCACTTTCTGTTACGTTTCACTTTGCTCTCCTTTTCTAAAATGAGGAAAAGAAGTCTTCCGAACTCGCGAAAAGTGCTGAATCACCTGCTCTGGAAGTGGCTGCATTTCTGCTATGGATTCTGTTTGATGCAGACACCAGCAGCTTAGTCTCTGGCGTCCCATGTGGTGTGGAGAGCTGTTCTAAACTTGGCTGACATTTCCTAAGCTGTTCTTGCTAAAGCAGAGCCTTTCAAATCTGAGACAGTTGGGATAATACGCTGTGCCTGTGCTTTCAGCAGTGGTTGTATTTTTAGGTTGGCTTTCAGTTTTGGTAGTTTTTAATTTTTTTTTCTTGTTTATTGTTGTTTGTGGTGGTGTTTTGGTTTTTTTACTGCTTTTCCACACCCGTTCTGCTTTTCTGACAAATGCTTATTTTACTTTTTGTAGAAATTTAAAGCAAATTGAGAAGTCTTTGTTACTGCCCGAGTTGCATTACCACTATTATCAAATAAGCTAATCTGAACTATTTTGTGTAGACAGTTTTTGAGCTTGTGCAGTATTCTGGAGGAGACATGTCAGCAGGGCAGGTAGGTTGAAAGGCCAGAGGGAGGGGAGAAAAAAAGAAGTGTGGTCTCTGCTGTGTTTTTACCACAAAACCAATTTTGCTTCATGGTGAGTGAGTGTTTTCTGTATAAGCAGATTGTAAGTTCTTCCTACTTAAAATTCTACTGTTTATGTTTTCATCACCTTAACATATCTTTTAAAACTTCTTAGAGAACACTCAAACATTAGTAAGGCTGTGAAGTTACACATGCAAAGGTCAGGAAACGCTGTACAGAAGGTTCCTGAGCAATCTTACAGTGGCTCCCATGTGCATATGCATTATGCTGCATGACCACATACTACTGTTATTTTTAATTCCTACAGTGTGTAGGCTGGACAGTCTTAATGAAGAATTATGTAATATTTTTTTTGTTCCACTCTTCAGTGGGTTGCTTCAGGCTTATTTGTTGCATATTATCTAAGCCCCCTCTGAAGTGGGAATTAATAAGTAAGCAGGTTTTTTTGTGAAGCTTATCCCTATAACAACTTTTTCAACAATGCACTTAAGAGGATTATTAGCTTCTATTTGTAAGTAGAAAACAGAGCCTAATTGTCTCTATTTTAAATATTGAATTTAAAATACTTGTGGGTTTTTTTTGGTGTTTAGTTGGACTTCATTGTTGTCAGTTGCAGCTCTGAGCATTCCAGGTCACAACCCCCACATTTCAAGTGGTCCACTCATAATTAATGGCGTAAGAGTAGTGACTACAATAGATTAGTTACATTTGCGTGCAGCACAAGCACTGAGCAATTGAGGCCCAAAATTCAGCTGCTTTGTATCCATTAGATTCTTTTGGATGAATCCTAGTGATTGTAGATGGACCAACCACTTCACCAGAGAATGAGAATGTACTTTGACAGGGGATTATGTGGGTACTCACTTATACCAACAGTATGCTGAGGGTTCAGGAGTAGGGGGTTTGGACTTGGAACTCCTGTTGTCTGAAGGTTTTCTTTGGTGGCCCCAAGCTCCTCTGCCTGTCTTGTCTAATTGCTCCCAGTCCTGTGTCTTCCTCCCCTATTGTTCTTCTAGTTTGTGAACCCAAAGGGGACGTCACGAGTAGGAGGAACAGAGCAGTGTCTCTCTGCTTCTCTGCTTTGGGTTCTGATGCTTGACTCCAGCGATGCTGTGATGGCAGTGAAGGTTCTGCCGCTGTTGGCTGACTTGTTAGGGATTCTGCCTCCAGTCATTTTCTGCAATTGTGTGCAAATGTCAAGTTCTTAAAGGGTTAGTACTTTGGCTCAATTTGACTGTATTTTTACCAGAGTGCAAAAACCAAATCCCTGACATACAAATTGCTCTGCAGCTGAAGTTTAAGGGCATGTTCCAGATGAACCATAACCAAAAGAATTGAGAGGCAGTCAGTAAGCATATGAAGTTTCCCCATGAACTCTTCAGAAATGTGACAGAATTTTAAATATTGGAAAACTGAGTTTGGTAATGGGGAGTGTTTATAATACCTTTATATTCGAAAGAGCTACTAGCCATGCCTATAAGAACGGCTGTGTAAATTAGTTACTCTAAAACGAGCTACCAGTTTTGACCTTTAGCCTGTATTTCTGTCAGTGTCTGTGATCCCGCCTTAGTTTTCCCTTTGTTTAATACTGTCTTCTACTTGGGGCATCAGGGCATCTTAACATGGCCTGTTTTGTTTGTGAGAAGTCTTCTGGATTAATGATTAAAATTGAAATTGAGTTTTACTTCAGATTTTGCAAATTTAAACCTAAACTTAAAGGGCATATTCTGCGAAAATTGAGTTTTGCTTAATACTGAGAGAAGCCATGTATTTGAAGACACAGAAAGAGGTGTTGTGATGTGAATCGTGATAAACTTGCCCCTGCTTTTGTGTTAAAATTTGTTCAAATGCTATCGTATTTTCTTTCTTTCTTTTTTGATATAGTGGCCAAGTTTATTGACAGGACCGATCTGACTGACTAATACATGCCACATGCTTGTCAGAAGTGAGCTTTCTTGCTTTGTAGTGCAGACTGTGTTGCTGGTACCCTGAGTGTTCATCAGTAGGTGGTACTGTAGTACAAAATACAAGTGTACCACGAACCTGTTTCCAAGGATTTACCTACACTAGCATAGTCACCGGTGGGAGTTTAAATTGTCTTGATTTCATAAAGCTGTGAGTACACAGTGCAGTCCCTAAAATCGGTGGGGTCCTGCCTTGGCTGTGACAAATAATCCCTGCGTATTTTGGTGTATTTTCTCCGTACTCAAGCGGCCTGCTTTCTCACATGCAGCCTTGTATAATCCGTTGAATATAGAGGCAGCTTGTTGGTGCACAGCGGGTGCAATGCGATTCGCTCCTGTTTACGCCTCTAGCTTTGCCTCTGGTCCAGTGTCCAGAGCTCTGGGGAGAAGGTCTACATGGGAGTTTTAAGATGTAGTTATTCATGGACGGGATTTATAGGACACAGAGTAATTCTGTGGGGCGGGGTGGTGGACGGGATACATGCGGGTGGTGGCGGCTAGAGGGGTGGCTTCTGTGAAGAGCTGCTGGAAGCCTCCCCTGTGTCTGACAGAGCCAATGCCAGATGGCTCCAGGACGGACCCACTGCTGACCAAGGCCAAGCCCATCACAGTCATAACGCCTCTGCGATAACGTGTTCAAGAAGGGACAAAAGCCAGAAGAGGGTAGATCTTTGCAGACAGAAAGAACAAGATGAGAGAGCACCAACTCTGCAAACCCCCAGGTCATTGGAGAAGGAGGGGGAGGAGGTGCTCCAGACACCAGAACAGACTCCCCAACAGCCCATGGTGCAGCCCATGGTGAGGCAGGCTGTGTCCGTGCAGCCGTGGAGGGTCACGGGGGTGCAGAGAGCTGTCTGCTGCCCGGGGAGGCCCCCACGCCGGTGCAGGGTGATGCGTGAAGGAGGCTGTGACCCCATGGGCAGCCCGTGCTGGAGCAGGCTCCTGGCAGGAACTGTGGATCCATGGAGAAAGGAGCCCAAGCTGGAGGAGGTTTGCTGGCAGGACTTGTGGCCCCGAGGGGACCCAAGCTGGAGCAGGCAGCTCCTGAAGGAAGGCACCCCATGCGGGGACCCACGCTGGAGCAGTTCAGGAAGAACTGCAGCCCATGGGAAGGACTCACGTTGGAGAAGTTCATGGAGAACTGTCTCCCGTGGGAGGGACCCCACGCTGGAGCAGGGGAGGAGTGTGAGGAGTCCTGCCCTGAGCGGCAGAGACAACAGGTGATGAACTGACCAAAATCCCCATTCCCTGTCCCCCTGTGCTGCCCGGGGGGAGGAGGAAGAGAAAAGCAGGAGTGAATTTGAACCCAGGAAGAAGGGAGGGGTGGGGGGAAGGTGCTTTAATATTTGGTTTTTGTTATCTTTTTATTCTGATTTTGATTGGTGATGAATTAATTTACCCAAGCTGAGTCTGTTTTGCCCATGATGGTAATTGCTGAGTGATCTCTCCCCGTCCTTATCTTGACCCACGAGCCTTTTGTAATGTTCTCTCTCGCCTGCCCAGCTGAGGAGGGCAGTGACAGTGTGGCTTTGGTGGGCACCTGGCCCCAGCCAGGGTCAACCCACCACACAGTTGTAGGTTAACAGCTGGGATGATCTTACCAACCTAAAAGACTCTGTGATTCTATGACATCTGGGAACAGTTATCATGTCACTGACTGCCTTTGTGGAAGTGACCTGCTGCACCCTGAAACACATTATCTGCATGACCTGTGCAGGCAGAATGAACCGTGGGACATCCCCCCTCCAAGCTGACCAGACGTGAGCCAGATCCGGTTTGAAATCCTTACTTCCACAGCAGCGCTGTGCTGTGCAACACTTGGAATGTCTAACCTGTGTGTGGACAGAGCCGGCTCAAGTCTGTATGCAGAAGGCTATCGTAAGCGTTCTCAGGTGTCCCCATGGAGGCTGCAGTGCATTATGTGCTGTATTCATTCATGTTCTAGGTGGTGCCTGGTTGTTCTAGTCCTGCCTGTTAATGCCTGAGTACAGGGAAAAAGCCTCAAACATTACTTTCGTGTATTTAGGAAACGTAAGAATATGTGATGTGTCTTATCAGAAATAATACATTTGAATATACATTCCTTTTCTAATTTTCTCTTGGTAATTTTGGAATTTAATAGCAGCATGCCAAACCATAGCAATTTTTTGTTGAAGAATATCATAAATTCTTTTAGATTCTTCCAGTAGGAGCTCGATACGTTGGGTTATCCTTTTTTTTATATAATGTTGATAATTTTTTTCTTTGTGAAATCTGTTCACAGCTTTACTTTCACAGAAAACACAGCTATTTGTTTCTAAGTAGTTTTTAACACTTCTCGAATCATTTGTGTTAGGAGTCCTTACAGTGTCTTCTGGCAACTTGTCACTGTCATTTGAAGATCATTTCCAAGGTACTTAAGAATTTCTCTAGGCTAGTTCCTTGTTACCTTTCTCATCCACTCATTTCACGCATACCTTTTTGACATTTATGCCTTTTGGAACCACCTTAGTAAACTGTTGCGTCACTTTGTTTGCAGTTCTTTGGTAGTAAGGCTTGTTCTTTGTATCCAACGTTTTACTGCCATTTTGTGTCAAGGCGTTTTGTCACTATTGATTTTTAAAACCCAGGGTGAATTCAGTCCTCATGTTGCACAGTTTGCTCCTGTGGTCCGGCATGGTGGAATACTGTGAGTGGAATGTGTTGCATACTTAGTTGGATAACACGCTGTTGTGATACTGAAATTCTATAATTATATGCAGTTTTGTTTTCAAGTATGCTCCTGTGATGAATCGTGGGCATTTATTGACTGAGAAAAATCCTCTAGCTTGCAGTATGAGCTGTGTATTTGCAGATTTCTGGCTGCAGATCTTGGAACTGAGTAGCTGCCAGAAGTTTGCCTGGTTATCTGCTTGCTTTGTAAATCCTCACCTCTGGAAGCACTTAGTGACAAGAAGGGGACAGGTAACACAGGCCTGGTGTATTTTTAGGTTGGAAATGCTGATTGTAAGCAAATGAATACAGTACTTATGTTTTTAAATGCAAACCTTCATCAAGTAAATATAGTTTCATGCAACCAGTGTTCTCAGGAAATTGAAGCAAGTGGTCTTTTTACAGTGGAGGAAAGAGGTATGGTATTTAGAAACAGGAAAGGGTGGTATGATCCTTCTTGCAAAAAACCAGGCAATTCTGCCCGTTCATGGTGATGCTGTTTATTGTCTCTAGGCTGTCTCGGTATGGAAGGCATCCCTAGTCAAGGTTTAAAACTCCTGAAAGCTATCCAAACAAAACACAAAAGGCTTCCGTCAGACACAAGGTAGAGGTTTGATTTTTTTCCCCAAGTACAGAAGGTTGATAACCAGTAGATGATGTTGCTGGACTGATTGGTAAGGAATGCTTGTGGCTTTGAATGCTTGCCTGGGCCTCTGTTCCTTCTGGAGATCTCTGAAGTAAACTGGATGTTCTTTGAAGAAGGATTTTATGTAGGTTTAATAGACAACATAAGAATCTAAGCCATTCTTTATTAAAAATATTAATTACAGGGACATAAAACTTAAAACTGTTTTTCCTTGATTTATCTTGTGCGAAACAATATTGTCCATGATTTATTACTCCAGCCACTTCGAAAATTTGTCTTCTCTAAGTGTGTGTTTGAATGCAAATCCTGATAAATGCAAGTTATAAGACACCGATGGTGCCTCCATTTTTAATAACGAGTGTTTCTCTTTTTGTCATAAATGCCATATCGTGTGATATATTTCTTCCATAATGGTATTTACATTCCTGTAGAATTAAATAACAACTTTCCTGGAGACTTTTTTTATTCCTAAAACTTGTCCTTTTATATGATGGTAAGAGATTTCAATCTCTCCCAGCTGAAGTAAATTACAAAACCAATTAATATGTTTGCTGAAGCAAATGTACTGAGTTGTAGAGTGTGCTACTGAGTGCAAGGCTGTAAGCCAGTCATTTGCCCTTGTCTGCGCTTGACACTCCAGTCGCTGTCTGGTTGCAGAGTGTGAGTTCCATGACAAAGGTTCTCAGAACCCTGAGACTTCCTTTCTGTGCACGTTAGTTGCTATATAATTTAATCTGAAATTAATTTGAAAATATTTTTCTGCTTTCTGAATTTTCTCTCCATATTTAATTTTCTTCAGGGAAAAGCACTAGAAAAGGCCTGTAAACACCAAAATGACCAGTATGTGTTACTGGCAGTTATAAAATCAAATACTGATGAATACTGACATGTAAATATTACAACTGAGCTAATATATCAATGCAATATTAACTTTTTGCAGGCCACGTCTTATTTTTTTTCTAATCTTTTCCACATATCTGTATAAGAAATAACTTTTAGGAGAAATAGTGCAAACATGCCGTTGACCATAAGAAAGCTAATTTTTGCAGTATTTGTGAATACATAGTTAAAAACGTGTTACTGTTTGGGTTTTTTTTTTTTTCTCAGCATTATCATTATTCATGTAATCACCATTATTAAGAAGGCTGGGAGATCAAGCTACTAAGGAGGAGAACAAAATAAAATGCTTATTTTTTTCTTTATTAGCAACCAACTTCTGTCGCCACATCTACCGTCCGCCTAGGACTTCCAGTGCAAGCCAAGGTTGTTCAGTCAACTGCGACGCCTGTCAGTGCTACTTCAGCTGCCACTCTGCCAGGAGGCTCTATTCTTTCACACACCACAGTAAGTAGTAAGAATATAAAAAGCGAAAGATGAGTGAAGTAAAGAATGTTTGTACTTAGGTTTTCAAACGTGAGTTTTAATGTCCGTGTGTTTGCTTTTGTCGCAGGCATAATCCCAGAAATTAATAATGAGTGTATTGTCAGGCTGTGTTACGCAGGTGCCGAGTGATACCCTAGATCTTATTTTTCCCTGTTTCCTAGATGGTAAAAAAAATGTTGGTGTAGTATAGATTTAGTTTTAAGCCTTTTTTTAAAGAAAAAAAAAATCAGCTGGACTCATAAACACTGTGTCGATGGTGGACGTGCTGCACGACGTTTGTCCCCTGGCGAGACCTGTGGTGTCTGCTGTGTGGTCACCAGTGCTGCGGGATCCCTGGCATCACCTGTGGCATCGCGGTGCGGGTGCCTGGGCCAGCTTGACCTGTGTCTGTGCCCAGGACAGAGCAAAGCTCCGCGGTCAGGCTGGATTGGGTAGCTCTGCGTGTTATGCTGCCTGCTGAGCTCTCTGGCTTCTGCAGTACCATTCGGTGTGGCTGTCTGAGACATTTTGGCTCTTGGAAGGGTGCCCTAGTAGGTCGGATAAAGTAGGAGAGCTGGACTGGATGGTGGGTGGGTGTGTGGTGCTCTGTGCAGCCTGGTAAGCTGTCCAGCCGTTCAAGGTTGAGGAGTGTGCAGCACGGTCTTTGCGTGCGGCCCAGCTAGGGCCAGGACGGTTCGTTCGCTGGGGCTTTGCACTGGTACCAAGAGCGTACGTGCCGCTGCTGGGTTCAGATTAGGTCGGGAAGCTGTGTTACTGCATTTGTCATCTGAATCTGAGCTGTCCCCACAACTGGTATAGGTAACTGTAAACTGGATAGCATGACTACAGATCATCGGGACTTGTTTGTTTAAGGGCCAAATTTACAGGAAGTTGAGTTACAGAAGTCACATCATCTTGGTGATCTTAAAGGGCTGGATAATAGCAACTAATTTTTTAGTGGTACATTTATTTTTGTAATAAAAAGAACTTTAAATGAGGACTTTCACTATTCAGTAAAAGGTGGCAAAATTCGAGTTACAGTAAGTACGTAAAGTCAGTGGTTTTATTTTGTCAGTAAGGTTGTATGTGAAAGGAAACAAGTTTTTCTTGTCAGGCTTTCAAGTACTTTATGGTTGGGTGAAAGAATGAAAAGAAGATAATTACCTGTTTTTTCAATATAAAATATTAATAGGTATCAGTAGCTACGACGAGCACTCAAAATTTATTCAAGACAACAGTAGCAACTGGAACATCAGTTTCTCAGCAACCTGCAGTAATTACAGGTGGACAAACACAAACTTCAGCACAAAACCAGGGTCAGCCTCGGCTTCCACTTCCACCTCATACAACAGCACAAGTACCAGCACAGCCCCAGGTCATACCAAGCTCTCCTGTACCTGGAACTACAGTTGTATCACAGGTAAATTTTAAAATACTAGTGTGCTGGTTCTAGTTGGCATGGAGTTAATTTTCTTTACAGTAGCTAGTATGACACTGTGTTTTGGATTTGTGCTGAGCAGAATATTGATAACTCACTAATGGTTTTGGTTGTTGCCAAGGAATGTTTATGCCCAGTCAAGGACTTTTTCAGTTTCTTTTCCTGTCCCCGTGTTCCCAGCTTCTTCCCTACAAGAAGCCGGGAGGGGACACAGTCTGGACAGCTGACCCAGACTGTCCAAAGGGACATTTCATTTCATGAAACATCGTGCCCAGTCTATAAGCTGGGGAAGTGGGCCAGGGGCCATGTTGGCGGTCTCTCTCTTGCTTGGTCATGCTCTCACTAGTCGAGGTTTGCTCTGGCACACTTTTGCCCTGGGCCTTGGCCTGGCTCAGGCTCTGGCTCTCGCTACTCAGGACCTGGCTGGGCATTGGTCAACAGATGGTGAGCAGTTGTATAATTTGTTTTATTTTCCATTATTTTAATTACATATTATTATTGTTGTTATTATTATTAGTGGTAGTATTATTTTCATTACATATTATTAGTAGTAACATTAGTATTATTGTTATTTATTGGTATTATTCCTATGATTATTTTGTTCATTTATAGTCAGTGATTGACTTGTTCTTATCTCAACCCACGGGTTTTCTTGTCCTTTCCTCTGATTCTTCTCCTCCACTGGGAGAGGAGGGAGGTGAGCGAGCGGCTGCATGGTACTTAATTGCTGGCTGGGGTTAAACCATGACAACTACATATTTGATTTTCTCTAGTACTCTATGAACTTCTAAGGTCTATTCAGAAGCAGAAAGAATTTTTTATTCATGTAAGCACACCTCCTGTGATGGAACAACTGCTTTACAAACAAGAAACCCTTCCCCTCATTTCAACTGAATGGGATACAAATTCTGAGAGGGAGAAAGAACACTTGTGGTCAGCTTTCCCCATCTTCCGTGTATGTGTCAGTAGTGAAAGAACTCTTCTGTTTCGTAGACAGAACAATCAGGGGTTCAATCTATAGGCTTCGTTATTACCATGTTGCAGGGCCTCAAAACCGTGGTTACACTGAAGTGTAACATTGCTGTTTCTGGGGGTAATTAGACCAAATAAAACCAATGACTTTAAAAAATGAAAACATCTGTTTTCCTACTGGTGAAGAGTAGATATGCTGATGTTTGAAGACTATTTCTATGTTGATTTTACCACTGCAGCTGCATTGTACAAGAACTGTACTGAATAACGAATTTAACGAATTAGAATAGCTTGGGGAACATTGTACGTTGTGTTTTGGGCATCTCAAAGGAGAAGGCATCTCTGACAAATTGGTGTGTTACTTCTCATATTTAAGGTTATTTTTATCAAAATATACTGTAAAATATTAATTTTTTTTATAGTCTTTTTTTTGTTAGTGCGTGTGAGGTATGATGTTCAGTTACATAAAGTGAAGGAAGTGTCAGGTGACTAGCAACAGTCGTAAAATAGCTGCAGATGTGTTTCAGCTATGTCGCTCCCGAATTAGAACAGTTTCATCCACTTTGCTGTTCATCGTGCACAGGGCATGCATTGATCCTGATTGGAAAATAACATGTATCTGAGACTTGTTTTCTTTGGCTTTTGCAGGAAATGCAAGAGAATGTGAAAAAATGCAAAAACTTTTTAGCTACCCTTATAAAACTCGCTTCTCATAATTCACCATCTCCAGAAACGTCCCGCAATGTGAAAGCTCTGGTTCAGGATTTGCTGGTAAATATTCAGTTACCTTATTTTTTTGTTTTGTCAGTTATCCATTAAGCTTGTTATTTATGTATCCTGAAAACTACTGCTTTGATCTGAACAGGTTTTCTTTTCTGTAATGAAAATTAAAAGAATTAGGCTACATCAAAATGCAAATATTCTGTACGTTGTATATCTTCAAAAATCTGCTAAGGGCAGGCTTTCTCTTTGCTTCTGAAAGGGGAAATGCAGCAAAGTATTTAGTATGCATTCGTCACGAGCAGTCTTGTTTTGACGGATAACATTTTGGTCATTTATTTAGAAAACTGGAGTAAAATACAGGATTTTTCCTTGTTGGTTCATTAAGTTTCTTTTCCTCCAAACTGTGGTGTTTTCTGAAACAGCAAGAAGCTGTTACATGTTTTAACCACAGAGTGAATGTAGATACATATTCCTCCACAGCGTGGTCTATCCTTTCTGGGGCTGAAGGAAAGGTGTTTTGCTAAGCTGCTGAGTGCAAGCAGTTCCGCAGACAGATGCCCCTGCATGGAGCCCAGGTGCAAGTGGATTTCAAGAGGCAAAGTTGTGTTTCAGCTAGACAGTCCTTAGGCGTGGAAAAAGCCTGACTTACTGTAGTCTCCAGCGCAACAGGTGTTTCAGTGAACTGTATAAAAAGCCTTGCAGACAGACGTTTCTGTGGAGCTGGACAAATGGTCAAGCTTCTTCAAAGAAATTAAATAATGTCTATGAAGAACTTGGATTTAAAAGTACTTGATACATATTTCTTTGAATTCATTGACAGAGAAACCTGTGTATTTTAGACAAGTCTAAGACTTTTTTCAAGTACAAACCATTCAACAATGATACTCAGAGGTTGCAGGAAAAACTCATTTTAACTTTTGAGAACTAAGAAAGATCAACTCAGTAATGAGGCCACATATGTAATATACTTACTGAATGTTGTTTTGGTTTGTTTGGTTTTGTTCTTCTTCTATATCAGTCCAAGAAAGCTAATGAATGTTTTTATTACCACCTGAGATTGTAATTTATGACACTTTAGAAGTATTATAAAACACCTGGGTTATGGAGTTTCCCTGTATTAACTGCTACATAAACTACTGAATATATGCTTCATATATTTTGTGAGTATATGCAAATATGTGTACACACGCACACATTTATGTAGGTGAAAATTTTATATATATATACTTACGTGAATGCTTTTTACATATGCATATGCTTTACATGTATAGTTTTTTATATACGCACACACCTATTTTACTAAGTTAAATTGAACCTTCAGAAATGGTTCTCTTCACAGGAGCTGCCATGGGGCTGGTTTGGATTGGTGCCGATACCAGCGTCGATAACCCAGGGGTGTTTTCGCTGCTGCTGAGCAGGGCTTGCACAGAGCCAAGGCCTTTTCTGCTCCTCACCCCCCCACCAGCGAGCAGGCTGGGGGTGCACAAGACGCTGGGAGGGGGCACAGCCAGGACAGCTGACCCAGGGGTTATTCCGTACTGTATGGCATCATGCTCAGCGTGTGACGCTGGGGGGAGAAGGAAGGAAGGGATGTTCAGAGTTCATGACATTTGCCTTCCCAAGTAACTGTTACGCGTGATGGAGCCCTGCTTCTGTGAAGGTGGCTGAACCCCTGCGTGCCCATGGGAGGGGGTGAAGGAATTCCTTGGTTTGCTTTGCTTGGGTGCGTGGCTTTTGCTTTACTTATTGAACTGTGTATCTCAACCCCTGAGTTTCTCACTTATACCCTTCTGATTCTCTCCCCCGTCCCACTGTGAGGGAAGTGAGCAAGCGGCTAGGGTTAAACCATGACATATATTATCTGAAAAAAATGAACCAAACTGAGCTGAGTTGTTGATGCTTTTTTTTTCTTCCCCCTGAAGGATGCAAAGATTGATCCAGAAGAATTTACAGGCCGCCTTCAGTCAGAACTCAAATCATCTCCTCAGCCATATCTTGTCCCTTTCCTTAAGGTAATGTGAATATTGTTTAGAGGACTTACCTCAGTGCAAACGTGAATACGTTGTTAGAATATACTTTTCAAATGGAATTAGCTTTGCCTGTCTAGAGCAGGGTTGCTCGTCATTTTTACTTCATGCTGCCAATTGCGTCTTGGCTGGAGGTCATGGCAGGTGCTGCTTAGTGCTTTCGTGGCTGGGAGCCGTGGCTGTGTGCTGCAGCTGACTGCTCCCTGGCAGGTGGAGAGAGTGGTAGGAAATAGGGCTTGCCCACAGGAGGGAGACCTCGTGTCTGGGGCCTTGGTTTAGGTTTATGCAAAATTTATGTGTTGTCCAGAGCTGATCTGGAGTTTACTGCTTGAGTAGCCCTAATCTAGCACGTCGTAGCAATTAGTTTTACATAAAAAAGCAGTTAGTTCCTAGTTTGGAAATCATCCATTGTTTATTCTGTAGTGATCCTTTGCTGTCTTAATGTGTATACTTTTCCATGGTAGTAGGTCGCTTTCTGTGAAGAAGTATAGCATTCACATTTGGAAGAGTCACAAGTTAAAGTACTTGAAGCATTCTATAGAAGTTAATAAGCTTTTTCCATACTGTTTTTGTAATCTACATTTGAGACCTTGGTAACTTTCAGTGCATGTGTAATGGTAATTATGAAGAACTAAACTGGATAATGCTGTTGAAATAATTGATTAGCTGTGATCCTGCTGGTAATCTGGAACTAATCTATAATAGAAGTTCTAGTGGGATACCATTTGGCTCCTGAGTTAGCATACATGGGGGTAAATTTAACTTTTAATTGGGTCTTGTACATTAGCTACAATAGCTTCCATATGCAAGATCATATACAAACATACGAAGCGTGTTTAATTATTCCCCAACAAAACCACAACTTTAATTTTAGAAGCGTTTTTCTTCTAGTCCAAAACTTCTCAGTTTAGGGCAGATTTCCTCTCTCCTATCCCTTCAGAACTCTCTCCCTCTGCCTCTGTTTTTTTCAGGTGATCATTAACCCATATTTGTGCCTTTTTCCTGCTCTCATACTGCAGTCATTTCTAGCATCATGATAGGTTTTAACTTGTTTCCTTTCTTTGAAGTCCTTTCTTGGCAACAAGTATTAAGTTTTTAAATACTGTAAGTTCAGAAAGAACTGTAGCTTGGGCTAAACACTGTTGCATTCTACAGCTGCCCGGGGGGGAGCACTTCAAAAGAACACTGCTACCACTTAAAAAGTAAAAAGTTCGTTCGTGAGGGTACAGTATAGCCTTTTAGAACTGTATTTTTTGGTTGAACTGGTCTGAACATGAAGCATACAATAGTACACTTTTCTAATCCAGTCAGAATACATTAGTTCAGTAATAATACAGTAAACAGCTATTGCTGTAGGGCATCAACAGTTAAATCATCTTGTTCTAGGTACCGGAGGCATGTCAGGAGAAGTAAATTGGTGCATGTAATGGGAATAGGGTCATTCCTATGGTTCTGCCTTTTCTATTTCCATCTCTTTTCCCTTCCAAATACCTAAACTACAAGTTCTGGATAGTCTTGAGGAGGGGAGTGTTGTATTTTACCACTACAGTGGAGTTAGGGCACATCAAAATCTACAGAGTTGCTAAATCCAAATTGAAAGCGTATGGAAAATGTAAACTGAACTTTCCCTCTTACAAAATGTGTTCAATCTTACCTCTTTTTGACAAAGAGACAGATAGTAAAATTGGAAAGAAAACTCTGTTCTTTTAATTATGTTTACAGCAAATACGAAAATATTTTTGTCAACCTGCTGAATTTGATATTTCATAAACTTTCTTCTGTTTTTAGAAAAGTCTACCTGCATTGAGACAATCTTTACTGAATAGTCAACACTCCGTTTTGCAAGGACAGCCGTCTCAGCAGCCACTTCAGCAAACCAAGCTATCACAAGTTATACCTCAATCTGCCTCTGGAAGCATTTCCTCTGTTGTCACAACGCAGACAATAGGAATAAGGCAACCAAACAACATTTGCACAGTCTCTGTATCAAATACAGTGCAGCCTCCTCAGGTTAAGGTGGTACAGTCAAATCAGAGTTCTCAACTGGTAGGTACTGTAGTATAAAAGAACATCTATTAACAAACTGAAGAGCAGTTTTTAATGATGTTTTTATTGCAGCTTGTTTGGGAAAATACTTTTTTGTTTCTTTGTATCATATGCAGTGATATATAGCAGTACCTCATTTTATGGCAGTTCACATGTACGGTCAACCATTAGTCTTAGAGAAGCATATCTGTACTTTACCAGCAAGTTTTCTTTAGAAACAGTCCCATACTTTATTTACTGAAATATATCGTTGTGCATACTGGAGTATTGTGTGCTTAGACTCATTAATTTCAAAGGCACTGTCAGTAAGGCAACCATACAGCCAGTTACTCACTGAGAGTGTGGTGAATTTATCCCGCTGTTGTATACATCTTGTGTGTGTGTTTACAGTTGTAATTAAAATATGCTTAGCATTTTTACAAGGCCTTGGGTTTATTTCAGGGGTTTTCATCCTTCAAGCAAAGCTGTAAGAGTTTCTTTCTCTGTGGTTTCTGTGTATGTACGAGTAAAGTCCTGGACTTAGGTTTCAGAACTGGCGTGTCTCTCAGATGTCAAGGCATACTGAGAGCAAGCAGGCGTGATGTTAACCTGAGCGGAGATTGTAATGCGAAGAGTTGCTCTGTCATCTTATTCCACACACCTATGCGATATGAGGGAGCTGAAAACTGCTGAAGTAATATATTGTGCAGATTGGTCTGATGGGCAAAAGAAGTTGGTTTTTTGTCTGTACAGAGGGCATAGGTCTAGGGCTGATTTTTCATCTTACTGGTACAGGAAATAACCACTACATTCTCAAAAGGGAGCAAACTGGGCAGAGCGAGACTATGCTTAATACTCTTCCTATTCTAAAAAATATTTAGTGAGAAGTGAATACATTAAAATTATAATTTATTTGCTTTATTGCAGAACTGACTTTCTGTATTTGCTTTCAATTGATCAGTAATTAGTTAATGAACCAAACATTACATTAACCAAGCACTTCTCAATGGCCCTCAAGTTAGTTCTGTGCAGACAAAAGCAGTGTCAGACAGTAAAGGGTTACTGCCTAAGAACATGTTATATGCCACAACAACCGTCAACCCGGGTGCCAAGCAGACCACCCCGCAGCATCTCCATGTCACACTAGTAATTGTCCTGAGTATTGACTTTTTTGTGGTGACAGTGATCACACTCTTCACACTTCTTAGTGCTCCCCAAAATCAGAGCCCAGCAAAGAGCTGCTGGCCATCTTGCCTGGGACTTGTCCGGAAGAGGAAGATTACAGCTGGCTTGCCTAGGGGTGGCCAGCACTGATGGAGGAAACTGGCTGAGCTCCAGATTTTCCAAGCCTGAAGCTCACTGGAGAGAGTTCCAGCTGGCTTTGCAAACTGTCCAGCTGCAGAAGGGCAAGCCTGTTTTGGAATATAGATCCTTTCATACCAGCCACTTCACAGTAGTCTCGTTTCTTTTTAAAAGGTGGAGAATCTGTTAGCTGTTCCTTTCATTTGAGGTCTGTGTTTTAGAAAGGGGTCAGATGTGGTGACACTTCTTCCAGTTATGTTGGGGTATCTCGCAATGTGGAATGCCGTTATGCTGTTCAGCACGTTGCGCAGAGGAGACATCAGCATTAAAATGTGTAGCGTTAGTGGAGGTGAAAGAGGGGGCTGTTTTATTTAACTGTTTTGTGAAGTGCTGGAATCATGTTCCAAACCTGTGAAAAAGCTGCGCTCTGAAGAGCTAGATAGAGCTGTTAGTACCGGTAACTACTTCTAGCTAGGGAGAAGGGGAATAATCTTAGGCTAATATTTTATTGATGATACTCTAAATGAGACAAGCCAGCAATCAATTTTTTTTAATTGTTCTAAGTGCAATGTTCAAAGTTTGTCTAAATTGTTGTTCTTAGGGGGCAGGAGCTCTATATAGCCTTATATTCAGGTATTACCTGTCTTGTTCTGGGTGTTACAACAGGTAAAATTTCTACGAATAAGAGAGATGTTCCTTATTAGATGTGTGGAAGTTGTAAGTGGATTGATGAGTAATGGAGATCAATTAGCACTTTACGTATTGTGTTGACACTGCATCGTAGGGAGAAAGTGCTCCTGGAGGTTGAAGCCAATTATTAAATTTAAATGATAAAGAAACAATAAGAAATTCAAAGTGATCCATCTTAATTAAAACAAATTTAATTATATGCAAAGCAATATAAAGCTTTGTGCAGGTCTAGGATTAGGAAAGATATATAGAAATGCATGTAGACCATCATTGCTGCAGCAAATTGTGCACGGTGTCCAGAGGGGAGATTTAGTCATCTTCCTAGTTACATTAGAATTGTATTTGCTAAAACATTTACTAGCACTTTTCCAGGGACTGTCATAGTGGTTGGAGGCTCCCGAAAGGTGAGATAGAGTAATGGAATTTGGAAACAAGATACAACAGCAGAATAAACATCATGGGGTGTTCTGCTTTGCTTTTTAATTCTCCACTGAAGCTTTTTCTGGCATGAGTTTTCTGTTGTTGAATGGTTGTAATTTGTACACGTTTTAGGGTACAGTGTTCCTCACAGGAAATCATTCTCTTTTTGTCCTGTGCACAGGGCAGCTTAGAAATGGAAAAGGATGGCTATTTGGATGAAAAGGAGTAGTTTCTCTTAATGAACTAACAAAGATCTAGTTGCTGACTTGGAATTTGGTGTACAATGGTTTAAATAAAAATTGTCTCCGATCCATTAACAGGAACAAAGCCTAGACTTGATAAATTGTATGCCTGTTTGAAATACAGCCTAGTGGTTTTTTGAGTTCTTATCATGGACTTTACTTACGGAATTTTGTGGGCTGTACCTTAACGTAAGGAGGATATTGGCGATGAGTGCTGTTTGGAAACCAGTAACTAAAGGTGACAATTAACGGGCAGACTTGAAAACAAAGACTAAAAGAAAGGCTTAAGAGAATTAAGCACATGTAGCTTGGCCAAACAGTGTCTAAAGGGGAGCATAAAAAACACCAATATTTTTAGGGTTTAAACATCAAAGCATATTGATTAATTATTTAGAGGGGTCTAAGAGAGTATAAATATGAATAACAGGATATTAAGCAAAGTAGGATTTAGTCAGGATATAAGGCAAAATATCCTTATAGTTAGACAGCTTATTAGATAGTAGATAAGGTTAGAATCATAGAACGGTTTGGGTTGGAAGGGACCTTAAAGCCCATCCAGTTCCAACCCCCCTGCCATGGGCAGGGACACCCTCCACTAGACCAGGTTGCTCCAAGCCTCATCCAGCCTGGCCTTGGACACTGCCAGGGATGGGGCATCCACAGCTTCTCTGGACAACCTGTCCCAGTGCTCCCCACCCTCTCTGGGAAGAACTTCTTCCTGATACCTAATCTCAATCTCCCTGCTTTCAGTTTAAACCCATTACCCCTTGTCCTGTCACTATGGGCCCTTGTAAAAAGTCTCCCCCAGCTTCCTTGTAGGCCCCCTTCAGGTACGGGAAGGTGCTATAAGGTTCCCAAAGGCAGTGATGAAAAAGCCATCATTGAAAACATTCAAAATTCAGCCAGGTGAAATAATGTAGGAAGAATTGTATAATGAACTGGGGAGCAGGTGGAACAAGTGGTCCAGTGGCTTTTGGGTTTATTTTTCTTCCTTGCTTCTTTGAGAACATATACTCAATGGCATAATATTGTTGTTATATTAACCTCAAAAATTATGTGGGGTTTTAAAAAAATCCTTTTTTCTTTTTTTTAATTTGGGAGGAAAAACAATTGCTTATGCAAATTTTGATGCATTGTTGGAAAATTGTAACTGTTACTATTACAGCATGGTAAACAATGGCAAATATGAGTTCCAGGCCTATAAAAGCATGAACATTGTACGTTAATGCTGCCAGATTACATGATAGCTGTGGTTTGATATGACATTTATCTTCAGGAGTGAGTAGACTGATAAATCACAAGTGGCATAGCCACAAGTGAGTTAGCAAGTGTTTACTCATGAGTGAAGATAAATGTCATATCAGACCATAGCCATTCTGACTTCTGTACATTTACAAGTGGCTTGGTCCTTCCTTCCACAATACTTTTTTTAACTTAATTGAGAGAAAAAATGCTTGGTAAAAGGATATATTTTCCAAATTCATTCTTATTTTCCATTCTTTGCAGAACCTTCTATTTCCTTTGCTTTTGTTTTTATTGCTGTATTTGATAAGCTTAACCTTCTGGATCAGACGATTTTGTTGTGAAGTGGGATTTATGTAAACTGAGTCAGGCTGATTTTGCAGCCCTTGTCAAGTAAGGGAAGCATATTGCTGTGACCCCATTGGTAAAGGAGCGTCTAGGTTGTTGAGATGCGCAAAATTCTTGTCCTCAAAAACTTCAGCAGTGAGTTCTAATCTAATTTTCCTAAAGGACTTCTCCTTTTAGTGGCTTTTACGTAGTCGCTTTCATTTTTATTTAGTATCTCCTGTTTAGGTAAGAGAAAGAGAACAGAAGTTATCAGTCTTCACTTTTATACATTTTGTATGCTTTGGCCGAATTCTTTCTCCATGGGTTATTTGTTGGTCATTTGTGTTTGTTAATTATTGATCTGTGTTCACATGTGTAACCTGTTCTTTGTCCAGCAATAGCATAGAAGATTCACACCTGTCATCGTGTGTTCATCACCTTTAGGTTTGAGATTAGGACCGGAGAATACTATTGCTTCATTGTCATACAGCTGTTGAATCTAAGCTTTTGGACGAAGGGCCTTAAGAAAAACTATTATTTCAGCTGTCACCGCTTTGTCAATCTGGTTATTAGTAGTGTGACTATCAAATACCCCTTTTTTCATCTTCGTAAGTGTGCTTGTTTTGTGGAAGCACCTTTGTACAAACATCCCTTTTTACAGAGGTGAAAATCAAGTAGACGTTAGAAGTGGACAGAGTGGTCTGATGCATTCGGGAAGGGAGAGAAGGAACTTCTGGAGGAGCCCACAAATGGTGCATCGAAGTGAGCATGACTAGTGGAGTGGAAAGGTTAAGGGGATGAGTGGGAAGATGAAATAATTAGATGGAGAATACTTTCTGTTATGAGAAATGGGCAACTTATTTTGCAGAAAAATGTTGTTTTCTACTAAAAAATTGGGTAACTTTTCATATATTGCACTTAAAGGAGCAATGCCATAGATTTTCTGCTTCTGTGTGTTCCTTGGAGAGCTCCGAAGTGCAGCAGCCCAGGAGATGATTCTTCGACTTCTGACCCATACATGGAATAGTAAGAGGAATAAACTGGTGTATGATAGTACTTGCTGTCTCAGCACCGTCTTGGTGATGATCTTGTTTGGTAATTTTGCTGTTTTCCAAACTCATCATGAAATCCAGGCAATGGCTAAATCCCGTGGAATCTTTTCCATTGTCTGTGCCTTTGTTGTTATTGTTCTGGTGTTGTGCTTGCTGTCTTCAGTAGAGATATAATGAACTGGAAGTGATGAAAACGGCTTCCCTTCTTTTTAGTGGAGCTGGAATGAACAGTTTCTGTGAACCTGGAAGACTTTCATATTCTGTCATGTGACCTTTTCTGACTCAGCACTTTTAGAAGATCATCCATAGTATGGATATGGTGGTAAAAGTTTGGCAAGGACTTTTGGAGGTGTCTAGTCCAGCCCCCAGCTTACAGGTTAGCATATGTCCCAGGACCTTGGCCAGTCATGTTTTGAGTATCTTCAACAGCCTCTCTGGGCAACCTGTTCCAGTGCTTGCCCACCCTCACGGTAAACTTTTTATTTCCTTTCCTTATATTAAACTGAAATTTCCCACGTTCTGACTTGTGCCCATTGTGTCATATCCTTCTGCTCCGCACCTCTGAGAAAGTCTGGCTCAATCCTCTCTACATCTTCCCATTAGGTTGTGGCAGACATCATTAAGATCTCCCCTTTCTGAAGGCTGAAGTAATGCCTCTGGTAGTCCGAGTATATTAAAACATCCACTTCTGTATCTTCTGTGTCAGTCTGGGTTAGCAAATTGGTGCTTATGGCACTGATCCTTTGAGATTCAGCATATCAGTAGATAACATCAGATGGGGTACACTTACTTGTGTGTAATTTTAGGCTGTGAGAAATACCAAGTAATTTGGTTAAGTTAATCATCTCCCAGACTAGCTTGCTAGTACCTTGTTCTTTGTCTACACGTTTCAGGCCAAGTTAAGGACGTAACAGTAATATTTATGCTGTTGGGAAAATAAGCAAGAGGATTAGAGGGGTTTGAATTATTTTAATTGATGAAGGGTAGTTTAGAAATTTTCATGCAGTGACAATTCCCTCTGATTCATCAGTTTTTACTGTGTCTATTGTTTGCCTGCAAAGAAGGTTACACATTCTGTTTCAGAGACAAATTGCTAATGTTCATTCCTTAATCACTTCCAGATGTGAAGTTTGCATCTGTGTTGAGATGTGTCTTAAAACTGTACAGAAAGTGGTAAAATGTTGCTCTAAGTTCACCTGCAGTTGTTCCTTTTAGACAGTACATGCTTGTTGCCGATCGGTTTCTGTATAGGATTTAAGGTGATGATTTCGATCTGTGCCCCTTGGAAAAGTTCATTTCTCAGTCATTTTCTACGCTTCCAGCACTGTTACATAGGCTGAGGTCCTAGAACAGTACTTGTTAACGGACATTTGTGAATGTATTTGGTAGTAGAGAAATCTACCGTAATTTGTGTCATCTTAAAAGGCGTAATACTCTCTAGTGGCGTTAGTGGCTCGTTTTTTGGATTCTCATCTGAGAATATTAATCAGGTGAAACTGAACTTGATTCTGAACTGTGGAAGTTGCTTGCTTCACAGGGGAAAAAACATAAGCGCAGGCTATTAGTGTAATAGCAGATAGTAATTCTGTCCACAGGTGGTACACAGCCCCTTTTTGGCCTGGCTTCTGGCCAGTTAAGGTATGGTTGCTTTCCTTCAGTATTCTCCAAAAACTCATCCGATAAATGATTGTAAAAGTGGCAACATTCTACTTCTTCATACCAAGGCAGTCTTTTTGCTTTTTCTGAGAGCTGTCTCCTAAACTTACTAAAATACACTTGTACATGTTTCCTGTGCATCATAATGCAGTCGACTTTTTCCCTCATTTTCACTTGTCACCTCTGTTTCTATCCTGTTTTTAAGCATGGTAGCTACTTTATTCTTTCCTCTCTGAGTGTCACTGTTTACTCACGGCGTGTCTCGACCAAGTAAATTTACATCCACTCGCTCCATATCTGTGCTTAGTACAAACGCTCCGTTTGCCTTCGGTGTCCATGGCTGAGGCTCAATCCTTAATATTTTTTTTCCCTTTTCTCTTTCTGTAAGGTGTTTTCTGAAGTATTCCTAATACTCCTACACCCGCAGGTTTATTATGACTTTGCAACTTTTCATGTTTTAGGATGTACAGAATGCAGCTTCGTAACTTCAAAATGGCCCTATTTGTTTTGTCTCCGGATTATATTACAGGTCTTGTTCCCTCTTCCCTTATTTGTAGTTTTAACCTTTCTTCCTTCCAATCTGGGAGCCCTGGTTCCTGCTGGTGGAACAATTCCCTAGTAGTTCTGTAGCCTCTTGGTTCTCTACCTTCACGTCTCGTTTGACAATGCCCTTTCTCCTTTCCTTTTCTCCGTAGCATACTCCGAAGTCAGAGAACTGCCCCTCCATTATTCAGCTGAATGCTGTGGTTTCAGACACCGTTTGGAAGCCTAACGCTGACTAGGTGTGGAGGTTTAGGTGTAGGAAGGCGCAGCGGTTCCCGCTTGCCTCGTGCAGCGGTGCAGCACGTATGGCGTTCTGGGGGGAAAGCCGCATCCTGCGGGAGTGAGACCGAGACGTGTAACTCGGACACGGCAGGCACCTTACGCAGCAGGGGTAACAGAGCGGTGACTGCGAAAAGCACGTGACTTCTGAAGTTGCCATGCCTCAGTTGTGGTTGTAATCTGACTCACAGCTATTTGCCTGTGTTTTGTTTTCAAAGTTTATTTATGGATTTTTTTTCCAGCTCTGCAGCTTCCACACTTCTTTTTGGATCTTCTATTCATTACATCTGTGCCTACCTTGTCCTGCGTTCATGAGCATACATTTTGCTTTTGCTTAGACATGACCCTTGCAGGGTTTTTTCACTTTGATTTGATTTGTTTATGGGTCAAACTCTAAGTTTCTAACCCAGTTTTGGTTTTGGATAAGGACTGCAGAACTTGCCTTAGTAGTAAGTGAAACCTTGAGAATACCTAGTTAACATTTAGAAGATGAATAGTACATGACCACCACAAACCATTGTTTTCTTTCTTGTGCATATCTGACTTTGGAACCCATAACATTTTACAGCTCATTTTTAGTACATATTTTCTTTTAAAAGAATAGATATATAGTGAAAAGCCTAATGGTTGCGGGTGGATACCACTAAAACTATTGCAGCATTTTCTTCCACAAAAATGCTTTTCTTCATATTAAAATTTCTGAAGACAAAAGTCTAAACTTAATATTAAACCTTACTACTTTGAAATATATTTTTGATGAAGGTTGTGACATATGGGACTTGTCGAATATTTGATTATTTTTTAAGCATAACGGCAAGATAGGTATATACACACACACACAACCACATGCGTTACATGAATATGACTTTTGTCACTAGCTGGTTGTGCTTTTAGAGATCCACATGCTTCTATTAGTAATTACAGGTTTTAGTATATTTACGTTGTGTGTGTTTGTGTATAAAGAGTATAATATAAGTATACTTTTTTTTAATAATAGCAGATTATCCAGTCAACATCTGCTCAAACTGTGAAACGAAACCCTGCTTGCCAGACTACCCAGATTAGGATGCCAGTGGTAATAACTCAGACCATTAGACCACAAGGTATGGGTTTAAATGTTTTAGTGAGATTGTTACCTTTGTATGAATTTCGTTGTAATTACAAACTAGTAGCATGGGAAAAACTTGAAGTGTTGACATTGGCAGGCTTGACATTTATTTTTTTTACTTCATACTGGCTGAGGAATGCATGTTTTCACTATGCAGTTTCAAGGTATTTCAGACCAACACGGTGAAATGTTTTGAAGTAACATAGGACTAAACTCTCACATGCTTAGCTCCTTACTCAGCAGTTTTTCATGGGAATTTCTGAAAAGTCAGGAACTTGACTCTTACTGTCCTAAGCTCTAACTCTGGGCCAAGAAAGAAATCCTTCATGTTTTCCTGAAGCCTAGAGGATGCCTCAATTTAATCATCCTACTTTTAACTCTTGCTCCTGAAGCGGAACATGATAGTCACTGTCTCTGCAGCTACAGAGGTCAAGGTAGGAGTCCTAGAGAAATTTCTCAACCCACGTGCCTTTTTCTCCTGCCAGTATGTTTACTCTTTGGTGAGGTCAGAGACTGACTGCAGCAACCTGACGTGCCATGGTTAGCCAGGAGGCCCAGGAAGGAGTGGTTTGGACACAACTGCCTCATCTGTCTGTGCACAGGTGGATTAATGTCTGACTGATACATCCCACCTCTTAAGAGGGTTCTTGAAGCCTTCTTACTTTCTAAAAATATCCATTTGTTTCTTTTCTAGACCTGTTAGGCTTGGATTTTATTTTTATTTTATTATATGTGAGAGTGTCTTTTTGAACGTGGGCATTTAGATGATTGAGGGTTTGTAATGGAATACAGAGCTTGTCATCTTTAGGTATTGAATCAGAAATCCAACTAGTTGAAACGCACAGAAGCTATTGCTGCCTATTTGACTTTATTGCTTGGTCTTTTCTGTTCTCCTTGGGAAAAGAAAGCATCAAAAACCCCAGTGGTCACAGTTAGTCGTGGTTGATGTTTCACTTCTCCTCAGAGAATCCAAAGGTTGAATGGGCATGGAGACCAAGCTGTTACTGTAATCCTGTAGGGTGTTTTTCCAAGTTAGGAATAAATGCATTTGCTTGTCATACAGGGTGTATATTTGATAGCACTGATACTCATGTCCTGAGTTTATTAACAGGGAAGGTATTCGGATCTTACACCACGAGCCTTCACTTCACACTAACGTATCTGAGAGTGAAGGCTGATTTCGTTTCTTTGTTTGTTCAGTCTCTAAGTTGCAAATATCAACGGTGTGCCAAGGATTTGCATGATACTGGCATCTGTCTTTTAAACAGTGGATCCAGAATATGAATTTGTTCATGATAGCCATCGGTCAGCCAATGAAATCCAGCTTACCTGGCCGTTTGGCGTAAGGCAGACAGTGGTTCATAAAGGCCAGCTCATGCAAAGGCCTGCTTTCAGGTGAGCTTATTCCTACTTACAAGCCTCTTTATGCCCACCACTGTATTGTTTTAATTACACAGACAAAGCAAACAGAAAAGAAATTTAGAAAACATCCCAGTATAAAAACTGCTCATCCTTCAGCCCACATCTATGGAAAAGTCTGCCTGTGTGCTTGCAGCTCTAAGAAATGCTGCTGTGGCATACTGTCAGGTAGCAGTTTATTTTGGTCTCGATATATTGTTAAACTTTCGCCTGTAAACACCAGTATAATGAGATTATATACTGGCCTGGTATTTCTGTAGAAGGAGGTAAGATCCTGGAATAGGATGTGCTCTGTATTGAAAATTACGGTAGCATAATTGTGTGGAGTGTGACTTTTTAAGGATAGTTACATGAGAACTGGGCTGAATTCCACAGTATGGTGCATTTTCCTTCTCAGATAGGAGTGAATCTCCTAGTGTAATATATCTCTACATTAATATTAATGCATCCGTGTGAACAATCTGTAATGCTTTTTGAAACAGTAGCATATATAAAGTTGGCAGGCTTTAAGGACCTTCATATTAATAAAATCTCTTCCACACCAGGGGAAGGAACACCGTAGTTATAGTTATTGCATGAAAAATTCACACTCCTTTATCAAAGCACATATCAGTATAATAATCAGATGAATTGCATCTTAGGTGTGGGGGAATTGAGCCAAAGAATAAAATAATTAGCCAGAGTATTCATTGTAGCTGTTTAACCTGTGCAGAAATACAAGTTGAAATTTGTAAGCTCTTAAATTTGGGCTTATTTCTCTCAATCATGCTACTTAAAATTTGAAACCAGGACCCAGTGGTGAAAGACTCTGTATGTCATTACAATCCCATGAAATGTCTAGGCCCACAGGTTATTTTAATTTCCAAAATATGCCCTGCCTCTTAATAAAAATTGATGTTTTAGTCATATTTTGTGTCTAACTGCTTGAACATGCAATTGTGATGTAAACCACAGGACCTGTATGTCATCCCAAAACTTAAATTTACTTTGCCAGATCCGTTTGAGTAGAATTGCATGTTCATGGGGGAGAGACTTAATTTTTCCATATCCAGACATACTGTTTTCTTGAGGACTACTCTGTTGCTGTACCTTTGTTTTTTTAATCAAAAGTTGTCACCTGTAGAAAACAAGCCATTGATACTAGTTTTAAAAGAATATAATACTAATTCTGGAGCAGTGCAACTGTTCCCTTAATTCTGCCGTTGCACTGATTTTCAAGGTTAACACGCTTTTAATCTCCTAGAAGTTAAATGTGGAGACCTGAATTTTATTATTGTGTTATTTGTCTTCCGATTCACTTAGTAGAAAACCTTTCAACTAGTTCATCTGAAAAGACCCATGAATTGCCTGGTCCATGAACTGGTGCTCTCTGTGATGTCTCGTGGACCTTGAGTATCCTGATGACAGGATAGTGTTGTTCTCCAGGCTTGAGGCCTGAAGTCCTAAACCTTGTTTCGCAATTGCTCCTGTTGAAAGCCCGCACAACAGTTTGTTTGTAGAGACTGAACGAACACTCTCAGATTAGTTTCACTTGAAGATCACATGTTGAAGTTGATAAAGACTTTAAAATGAAAAAAATAATGCCGGACTCATTCAAGCTAAACCCTTTGTTTTAGCAAAGCAGTGTTCTTAAAAGGATTTGTTGGGGTAGTTGTGGTTGAGGTTTTTATAACCCAAGAAAGAAAAACAACGTAACTCTACTGAGATTCAGACCATGCCATTTGTATACAATTGAGTCACAGAAGTGCAGGAATAATTTTCATCAACTTCTCAGCCTCAAACACTATGTGTATGTAACGCTCAATAAAACTGAGCGATACACGAGAAGAAGGTGAGATCGTTTAAGTCAAGTAGACATATGAATTAATTATTTTCACATGCCAAAACACAGGTGGGATTAAAGGAAACACAAAGTATAACCCAAGGAAGCGTGTTTAGGCAGTTAAGGAGGGCTTATTCCAGAAGTTTCATTTGTTAATGCCTTTTGAGTTGCATACTGATACAATGCTATTAATAATAATGATACAGGTCTGTGGATTTACTAATTAGCGACATAAATTTGTAATTATTTTTTGTTAGTTATTTCCAGATGTCAGAGAGGAATTAATATCCATTTTTTAATTTACTGTCTTGAGAGGCTGAATGTCTCCCCCACGTCACTCATTTAGAAAGCCCGGTTTTGCTTCTACATACAGACCTGGGAGGTCTAGATACACACACAAATTACTTTTAAATCATTGCTTGCAAAATAAGAAAGTAAAAGGCAACCTTTGAGGAGCGTTATGTCTAATTTTACAGTTTTTTTTTTTTCTTTTACATACAATATAAAACATTTAAAAATATTTAATGTTTTCAACTCTGAAAATACACGTTTTTCATTGCAACAAAGAACAGTGACCACATAAAAAAATGTAAAAGCATAGTTAACGCCCTGAGTGACTGTGTCTTAAAGCATCTGTATTTAGAACATTTAAAATTCTGCTTCTCTGTTCTGTGCAGATTATCTAAACGTGGTTTCCTGGCAATTGCAAACACACACTTATATCCGTTACGTGTGTGGTAACCAGTTATGGTCAATGGTTTGCAGTTTGGGAATCTTCATTATTCTGTAAATATTGAACAAACTGTAATGTTAATATAAATTTTGCATTTTAAATTGTTCTTCTGCAGCAGTGTAATCTTTAAAAATAATAACTTCCTTTGTTTGAAATTTACAGACAGTTAAATTTAGTTCCTGGACAGAAGGTTCTTTGATGTAAATTGTCTAAGACAGCTCATAATAACATTGCTTGGTGTTTTTCAGGCACAGTAGGGAAGGCACCAACAATACAAGCCAGCAAAAGTCCTGGGGGCTTTGGTGTTCAGGTCTCTGCAAATCAGAAAAACAAGCTGAATGACCCTGGAGGTGGTTCTTTCAGGTAAAAAAATAAAAAATAATAATAAAAAAAAATGCAGGAGGGTGGTTGGGGGGGATCTTAAACACAAAATAGAATTTAGGATTGGCTAAACACCAGAGGGCAGTGTTTTACAATAATTCTTGCCTTTTCTGACTGTGATTGGATGATAATTTTCTTACTTAGTTCTATTTAAAAAAAAAAAGAGAGGGCCATGAGACATCTTGAGGATTTTTGTCTAAACGTAATTTTTAATGTTTAGTAAAGCCTTGAATTCTGTGGATTATAATCAAACTTTTGGTAAATGGACTTGTGTTAATGAAGTTTTAAAAAAATACGTGGTTGGTTTTATGTATTGGATTGTAATGTTCATGTGGAACGTATCTTGCTGAGAAGATACTACTTGTGGTAGCGAGGCATCCTGTCGGTAGGCTTCTGCAGCTAAGCTGCAGCTATCCCCTCACATCCACATAGAGCAAATTCTGTCTGGCTTGGGGTGTGGGGTTTGGGGTGTTTCTGTGTGCGGAGGGTTGGGTTTGATTGTAAGGAGGAGACATGGCTGTATCTATTCTTCACGTGCTTACTTGGGTAGCCGAGGTTGGGGCATTCTCTGGGTCCCTGTGGTAATCAGATGCTGCAGAGGTTCAGCACAGCAGCAGCGATGCATTGGGCTGCTATGCCAGTTCTTTTGTAGTTCAAACTTTCACTTTATATGTATTTTGGATATTTTTGCTCTTTGTAGTGAAAAGCTAATCTTATGTTTACTGCATTTTGCTTTTTCTACCACCGTTTGAATTTTTTTCCATTGATGAAAGTACATTTTGTTTGTGTTTAAACATTCTCTTTTTTTTTGATATATGAGAAAATATTCCTAGGCTTTCATTTTCGTCTTCTGGAATTCTTATGTTGCTCTGACGTCATCAAACCACTAATTAATTTTCAGACTTATGCTTTTGCAGGTGGAGTAAAAGAGAATTTGTAGCTCTTTGAAATATCTCTGCTTTGAGGCATGTCAGTATTGCAACTAATAGTGGTAGTACTTAGTATTAATCTAGCAGCAAAATCATTCAATTTTTTATTTTCCAATGCTTTTGCCTCCCACTGAGTATTTAAATGATTTAAAATGTCTGTTGGGTTCAATTGTACTGTCTTAATAAGTATTTTTTATGTTTGTAAGCAACATGAGCATTTATTCTTCGTTAGTATAGCTTTCAATTTTACATACACCAAAAGGGACAGCATTTTTTTAACTTGATGTTGTAAACTGTGCCAGGATTGATTCTTGCATTCACTTAGTTTATACATAGAATATATTAGGTTAGCTGGAATTGTTAATTTTCCCTTGGGGAGAAGCAAATGCTCAAGGCACTGATTGATAAATCAATAAATCTTTAGTGAGTTTGGTAAATAAGCTGTCAAGGGTGTATGTCATTTTTCCTCTAGAGAACAAATTTTAGTCAGAATGAATGTGTTTGTTTCCTCGCATTGTTTTCTCCTTCAAAATAGTAAGACACAAAGCTGCATTTAAATAAGTCCATAAAATTGCAAGGATTTATTAAACAGCAGCAAAGATCAAGCTTTTTCTTGATATCTTAACAAAGAATTCAGTTGTTTGCATATTTGCATTTCAACCCCTAACCTCTCCTGAGGACAAATAGATGTCTGACTATTAAGCCTAAAGGCACAGAGCTGGAAATCTGTATTAATCCTCTGAATGCTGACTAGTTTTCCTCAACGTTCCCAGTGTGTGTGAAGAATGTGTTTTTAGCCAGAAGGCAAACTGGCATCTAAAGCAAAGCAAGAATTTTGAAAAATAGTTGTGTTATGTATAAATTTATTTTGCCCTTAGTGTTTTATTATTGCATATTTGTTTCATTATTTTATATTCTGCTTCTTTTAAAATAACTTACTTGAGCTTTTCACTCTTGTGAGCAAAGGGTTTGGCCACTAGAAATGGAAACATGAACTTTGTTATTTTCAGTTTCTTTTATTCTGGACTGTGGGAAATACAGGAGGGAATTACAGAAAAGATGAAGCAATTAGGAATTTTACAAATTACAGCTTAGCCTTTAATGTCAGCATTTATTAATGAACTGTAAGACTGCTTACATGAGTTCACTGGATATTGTAGTAGCTGTTCTATGACATGGAATTTTCAACCCAAGACTTCTGCCATGTAAAGTTGTCGTATTCATGAAATTATGTCACGTTTTTTGGTATTAAAATTTATTGTTGCTAAATTTTTCAGAGAGAACTACAGACAACTCCCATTTTAGTCGACTTTCAGCTGCGTTAATACCTAAGGATGGAAATTTGAATTCCATGGTTTTGTAATTTCTTTTTTGTTTTACCATAGAGATCCAGACTCCCCTTTGTACCGTCATAGTCCAGGCAGAGGTTTCTGTAGTTGGGAGAGATGGAGCAGAAGGCTCACTGCAGTCTGCTGGGGTTCTGTGTATTCGGCTCTAACGGTGTTGTACGTCATCATCTGTACTGGTAACCTCAGAGCTCCCACTGGTGTAATCTACCACTGGTGACACTGAAAGTAGCAGGCTCGCAGAGGAATTATGACCCACAGTTCAGATTGTCGTTACTATAAAGAACTAGTGGAAAAAATTGTTGCACTGATACTGGCAGAATAATTTCAGTTAGAAGGGACTTTGGGAGGTCAACTAGTCCTACTTCTGACTTGGGAAGTTTGGTTAGGTCAGGGACTTGTCCAGTTCTACAGATCTCCAAGGTTGGAGATGCATGTCTGTACGCTTGTGTTATCCTACCACCTGTAGGTGTATCCTACCACCTCCTGGCTGTACTGCGCGAGGCTCTGGCATGGCACGTGAAATGAGGCAAGAGGCGGGCAGAACCGTTCCCTAAATGCGCGTGATGATGGCATGTGTGCCGCAGCGCGCCAGCTGGCCAGATGCTCCTTCCTTTTCACAGCAACCTTTCTTTTCCTAAAAAAGTATTTCGAAGTTATATGTAACCTGTTGGAGCCTGTCAGTATCAGGTTTGACGCAGCCAGCGTGATGGGGTTTTGTTCAGAATCAGTTCTATGAAGTGACTGAGATCAGTTGAAACTCAGCTTAGTATTCATATTGTATGCTGCTGACTGGCAACTTTTTGAAGTAGATTTTAAAAAATAGAATAAAAAATTTACTTTCAGGCCTCTTTTGCCTAGCCAAAAAAAAACCCCATTGCCTGTTATTCTATTTTTATTTTTAAAACTAAAAGTTTAATAACATAATTCTGCCAAAATGCCTCAAAATGCATGATGTTACATCTGATAGTGGGCAAAGCAGCCTGTCCTTTAAGGAGAGATAGAAAGCTAATGTAGGAGTTGGAACAGGCTGCCCAGGGAAGTGGTGGAGTCGCCATCCCTGGAGGTGTTCAAGGAGCCTGTAGACGTGGTGCCTGAGGACACGGTCTAGTGGGTGTGGTGGTGTTGGGCTGATGGTGGGACTGGATGATCTCAGAGGTCTTTTCCAACCTCAGTGTTTCTGTTAAATAGATAACTTCGACATGTTCATCTCAAAGTGGTATATGACGTTAAACCTCAAGCTTTAAGCTTCTTTGGTTTTTGAAATAAATATTTCAATCTATAAGGTGATTGTGTATTTTTTCCATGTTTTTCAAAAGAAAGAAAAATGCTGATCACAGATGTGGTATGTTCTGTCATCCCTTTTGCTTATCGGTGAGAAGATCCAACATAGACCATGAATGAATTGTATGACCAAGCAGTATTAGGGAGAAATTTCAAATTCAAGCTTGGAAGTCAGAATAAGCATTATAATGCATTTCTATAAATAGAATGTATGCCATTATAAAAGGTAATGTAGTGGTGGCTGTTACTGTTTATGTCCAACGTACTGTTGATCTCTGATCTCATGATCCATGTAATTTGTAGACTTGCTCAGTCTTGTATACATGTAGGAACGTTGCCCTAACAGCATGACATTTCTCCTTTTGAGAGAGAGGGGAATCAATAGTATAATATTGTCTCAGTTGCTTTATGTATTCTTACAGCTTATTTGGGAGCAGTTCAGTTTTGCAGGTTTGGACATCATTGGCTCAAATCTTACAGAGCGTGTAAAAAAGAAAAAACTAAGCAATTGAGTAGTTCAGATTTGTTCATAAAGAAAACGCTACCAGATTTTTCGAAGGGCTTGTCTTAGTGTAAACAAGATCTTTGAAGCCTGTTACAGGCAACTGTGCAAATACTTTGGTTTTTCTTTCTTATTTTCAACTAAGTTTTTAATTGCATGAGTGTTTTTAATGAAGAAGAGAGGGAGAGGTGTTACACGAGTTTGAATATAGGAGGGAGAACCGAACTCCTAGACTACTTTAAGATGTAGCTTGTGCTTGGAAAGAGTTTGAGAACCCATGCTGACTTCTTAAAAATGACATGCATGTTGGAGTGTTGGATTTATCCCATAATACTCAGAATTTAATTCAGTAAAAAAGGGAAACAATTACTGTAACAGTGTAAGTAGCATGAGCACAGTAATATATCCAAGAAACATGAAATTGTTGAATACTGGGATGAAAAGGGAAAGACAGACAGTCATCATCAATCTAGATGACCACTGGATGGCATCTCTGTTCCACGGAATGACTTCTGAAAACTCACTTGTCTGGACTTAAATGTTGGCTTTTATAGGAAATAGTTTGGAAACATGCCAGCCAGCCTTTTATATAAACGTGTGTGTGTTTCAGTATCCAAACCTGAGCTCTTTTTCCCGATGAACTTCCTCAAAGTCAGAAAGGATATATTGGTAGATTTTTTCCCGTTAGACTGAAATAATGGCAGTCCCAACTATGATTAAAACATTTCATATCTATCTTCCAGGTAACATTAAAAAGAAATAAAATAGCTCTACTCACGGATAGTAGATTTCCAATTTAAGATTGAAAGAAATTATTCTGTCCAGGAGTTACGGTGATGGTCTTTATAAGTTCAGTTGCATTGATTTTGATAATTTCATTGGCATCCTGGTTTGTGCCCAAATGAACAGTCTGTTTTTATTTCAGACAGTATTTCTGTATTTATAATGTGGTCACAGATCTGTACTCTAAATAAAAATTGCAATAGCTAAAATGCTAAGCAGAGGGAAGGTAAAAGATTGATTGTACGTTTTTACCTATTAAGAAGTGGAGATAAGGGTAAACTTCTCTTAAAGATTGTGTTCTTAAGAGCACTATCTTGATTTTTGTACGGGTGATTGCATGGAGGACATGAAAGTACCTCAGTCCTGGCGCAACCCGATCTGGAAATACGGGACTGGGACTATTACTCCTAGCCAGACTGTGCGTAACTGTGTGATAACTGCTTGCTAAAGCAGGTGAGGTCATGGGGGCTGTGTGTAGTGAAAGCAGATGAGTATCCTGCTCAGTTAGTATTTTATCAAGATCCTTCTGCTCAGGCCCCCTGAGCAGGCAGCGGTACCCCGGCACTGCTGGACCCCACAGGGCAGCAGTGCTGCCTTCGCCCCTGTGGAGGTGGGAGGCTCCACTGGGAATCAGTACTGGCGGGGGTTTTTTTGGGTGTGTATTTTTGTTTTGGGTTTTTTTTTTTTTTTTTTGGTGGGGATGGGGTTGAGGGTTTCTTGTGTGCGGCTTGTGGTTTTGTTTTAGGATTTCTTTTAAATGGCACAAACTGGTTAATGTTTCATAGTTTGGTTGGTGTTAGCTTTATTTTGAAATTCTGGGCTCAAGTGTTTTCCAGTAAGTTCCGCTGTCTTACGTAGTTGTGGGTCTGCGGTACGGTAACTACCTGTATATGGATTAGGTTTTGCCATGGTTTAAAAGGCCTGGTGGATTTGGACTTTCTGTGTCCTGGGTAGATTACTTCGCGTGATGCTTATTCTACATCAAGCATTTTGGTTTTTAGCACCCAAAATATTAGTTTTTCCCCTTTTTCTGTTTCAGTTGCTGGGTTTTTTAATTTGTCGTTAGAATCTTTCAAACTTGACACTTGTAGTTGTTATGTGGCCAAGTACATCCATCAGTTGTGATATCTGTGGGCAGTTTCACAACTGGTAGGACAAGGCTGAAGAGTGGTTTGGTCATCTCTATGCTGAGTGCCTGGGAGCCCCGTTTCCTCATGGCAGCCACTGTGACCCTCCTGTGAGTATCACATACAGACCGAGTGAAATGTGAAAATGAACCTTTCGTCTCCGCACGACAAACATCAAGGCAGGAGGTCAATTTTGTGACACTGTCCTCAGGAATTTCATTCTGAGGGAAGAAATGGAGTGCATAGCGTTCGTGGAAAATAACAAAAGCTTATTTGTGTAGCAATTTTTTGACAGTCATTGTAAAATTTTTCATTTTCTGCCTCAAGTATTCAGCACGTTTCTGCAGGTTTATAGAAACGAAAATCCTTTCTTTACTTTTTCCCGCAAAAGAAAACAAAATCAATATCTAACAAAACATACAAGTCTTCCACCAAAATTGTCTGCTTTAGTGCAGCTATCAAGGAGAGTATGGGAGGACAGGGAGGACCTAGATTATGGATTTCTAGATTTCCCTCCTTTTGTTCTCAGACCTTACGTCAGCTTTTGGGTTTTACTGTAGGCGATAAACTTGTTGCCAGTGACAGAAAGTATTCTGGGGTGTGTAGGATGGCATCTGTGGGATCATTTTTAAAAAATCCTTCAGCTTTTATTTGTTTGCTATATAACTACTCCAGTAGCTGGAGTCTGGACTCAGATGTATGTGGTTCTTTTCCCTATATGTACTCTCAGCGGTTGTGTAATCGCTCCCGAAACACGCGTTTGTGTCAGTAACAGCTCCCAAACAGAACGTGCTAAAAGATGGTTGTTTGCACAGTGGGGTCGCGCCTCACAGGGAGGCAGCAGAAGGTGCTTGGGAGATGCAGGTACGGAAGCGCACGTTTGTTTCGTCAGTACTCTCTCAAGCTGTTAGGAAGGGTGTTGTGGGGCGAGCAGTGGCCTGGGAAGGGCTGCTGGCATCTACTCAAATGTAGCTCATTTTTCTCAAACTCGCTGACGCGTTCAACTGATTTGTGTGTGTTGCCAGAGAAAATACCAGTGGGTATGCAGACTACACCTGGAACCTAAACTATCCTGTGGACTCACCACGGTCAAAGAATCTTCCCTGATGAGTCCCTGGGTGCCCATTTTGATAGGAACTTGTGGAACAGTGCAGAATTCCAAATCCATGGTTTTGCTTTTAATGTCTGGAGTTTTTATTTATTTTATCGTTTTATTCCTCGTTTTCAGCATAAAGAGAATAGCCAAATGCTGTATCTTTAGTGGTGATCATTGCCTTTAGCTTCCTGACCATCCTGGTTTCGTTGATGTCACACCTTTGTCACACCCGCTGTTACACACAAATCATCCTGCCTCTAAAATTTTCTTGATGTGATCAGAGAAATATTTAGTTATTTCTGAATCTAGAATATGTTTTCTGAAAATGGAGACTGTAGTGGTTGTGCCTAAAGTTGGCCCAGCCACCAGGCATGTTGCATGACGATGCACCTCTGATGTGTGATGGTGGTGCTCTACTCTGCGCTGGTGAGGCCTCCCCTGGAGTGCTGTGTCCAGCTCTGGGCTCCTCAGTTCCAGAAGGACAAGGAGCTACTGGAGAGGGCCCAGCGCAGGGCCATGAAGATGATGAAGGGCCTGGAGCCCCTTCCATGTGAGGAAAGGCTGAGAGAGCTGGGGCTGTTCAGCTGGGAGAAGAGGAGGCTGAGGGGGATCTTATCAATGCTGATCAGTATCTAAAGGGGGGGTGTCAGGAGGGTGGGACCAGGCTCTGCTTAGGGGTGTCCAGTGACAGGACGAGGGGCAATGGCCATGAACTGGCAAACAGAAGGTTCAGCCTGAACATGAGGAAACCCTTCTTCCCTGTGAGGGTGACAGAGCCCTGGGACAGGTTGCCCAGAGAGGTGGGGGAGTCTCCTTCTCTGGAGGCTTTCCAAAGCCGCCTGGACTTGTTCCTGTGTGATCTGTTCTAGGGGATCCTGCTCTGGCAGAGAGGTTGGACTAGATGATCTCTAGAGGGCCCTTCCAACCCCTACCACTGTGAATCTGTGAATCATTACTTGTGGAGAAGCAGATAATAGACAAAATGAATGTATCATATGCAGAATTATTTTGATTTGGTTGTTGGTTTTTTTTCTCCGTTATAGAGATGATGATGACATCAATGATGTTGCCTCTATGGCTGGCGTTAATCTTAATGAAGAAAGTGCACGAATTATGGCTACCAACTCTGACTTGGTTGGAACACAGATACAGTCCTGTAAAGATGAACCCTTTCTTGCTGCTATACCTCTACATAAACGCATACTTGAAATGGGTGAGAAACATGTCCTTTCCTTTCGATAGTGTTTCCTTTGGAGTTACGTCGTTCTGAGTAACAAAATATGCTTAGCACTTAAGATTGTTTTTTAAGCACTTTATTACATAAACTTGTACGACTAAACTTTCAAGGTTTTTGTGATAAAAGTAACTTAGTTATCTCAAGCTGGAAAAAAATAATATATTGGTACTTTTATACTTCATGCTTTCCCCATGTTCTTTATATCCAAGGATCTCAAAGATCTTTGCAACCATTAATTATTTCTCACAATCCTCCTTCATGATTTACACATGAGAAGACTGAAACAGAGAGGTAAAGTAAGTAGTACAGGTCACAGAGGACACCTGTGAATAACATTTAACAGAATGTTGAAGTTATCTGTATAAAGATTTTCTTTCCCCATACAATCCAGATACTCAGCTCTTAACACCTCTATCTGTTTAAGTTCATAGTGAGTTTCTCACAGCATTTTTTCAAAAAGGTGTATTTATCCCAACAAAAGGGTGTATTTATTTATTCTGCCATTTGAAAATAGATGTTAAAAACTGTAGTAGAAAAAATAACTGTTCAAAATCAGTGATGTTTTAAGGTTAGTAAGTATGCTCAGAATGTGTTTTACATGACCTACTTCATTACTATACTGCATAAGTTCTAGTGCCTAAATATAGGTTTTTCAACATAATTCTGGTAATGTTTTCAGAGCCATCATGTCTTAAGATACTAAGCTCAGATTGTTTAGGGGCATAAATCATGTATTTCTTTTAGGCCTGTGCTTATGTCACCAGTTAAATTTGTAAAATTCTTAGGTGTCTAGTGCTCAAGTTTTCAAGATAAGACCAAAGTCTTATTACACACCCGTGCAGTTAGGATTTTAAGTCAGGTGGTCACTTCTGAAACTTGTTGTGTTTATGTTCGTTGAATTAATGGAAGACTTCTTATATTGCAGTTGCAGGCAAAGTTCTTCACTGACTTATTGTCAAGCTTCACTCTTGTGTTTTAATTAGTGCCCTTTCAAGTTCTCATACAGAGAAATGAATTATCTTGCGTGCTGTAGCGACCGTGTTGCGGCGATGCGATGATGGCCTTATGCGACGCTGTCTGGGAGAGCGTGCGTGCGGCATCTCGTGAGATGGCTTACCACCTCCTGAGCTAGGAAACCAGCGAGGCTGCAGCGAAATGTGTCTGAGAAGCTGTTGTGAGGGATGCTCACACAGTAGTCTGTACAGGTGTAAGGAAACAAAAAGGAAGCAGACATAAAACTGTTAAAATGAAAAAGGGAAATCAGTAATGAATTTGCCATCTAAGCCTTAATGAGCTGTCTGGGTGTAACAATTGCTGCACAACATGAAGCTGTAATTACAAGTGCAGGACTTACAGGAATCTGTACATACTTGAAGAGCCACAGAACCCATCACACTATTCATCACTGCCTTTTGGGGTTTGCTCCTCTGAGGAACAAACCCCTGTGGCTGTTTCTGAAGCTTTATTGGCTTTGATAATTGAAATGAAACTTTCAAAGCTTTTAAAAGCAGCTGCAGGGATTTACTTCTCAAAAGCAGTGAGTCCAGAAGAGCGGCCACTCCTAGTCGTCTCCTGCAGCCACTTCTAGAGCTTTATTTTGGCTTTACATGAAGCCTTTTACAGTTTTGAAAGTGGCTGTGGGGTTCACTGGTGGCTACTATCTGGGATCTATGGCTCTTGGGGAGAGAATTCCTTCAGCTGATTTTGAACTTCTAGAAGCTCGGTTTTCACTGTGTGTGGCCAGATTTGTTGTTTGCATAGGACCACACACAAATGTAGTGTGTGTGCTACTGGGCGCTTAAAATAACGGCATTGTAAGTTCACGGCGAAACTCAGTCTTACCACATGTTGCTGTGCCTAGACACACCAGGACTAAGCCAAGGAGGCTGTGACCTTCTCGGGCACATTAGGAAAAAGTATGTTACGTGAGTCTTCATTCTTCTGTGTTTCCATTATGCCTGTTGACAAACGAGTTAAAATACATTGTTTCTTCTCACATTTACCTGAATATGACTTAAACAGACCTTATTTTTCATCTTTAAATCTATTGGTGTTTAATGATCACTTTAGTTTTAAGGCACGTTTTTAACGTTTTAGGAAGAGAGAGATTTGTGGTATGTACAGTGTTAGGAAACTGCTGTTCTCTCCTTTCTCAGAAGCTAGATCTTTCAAGTTTTCTGTAATATTAATCTCCTTCTCTCTTTTCTGAGTAGGAGCTCTGTCGAGCAACTCAGTAGTGTTCCCCAAAGGCTGTTTCGGAGATTGTGCTTCCATTCGCCAGAGTCAGAATATAAACTGCTAAAGTGAGAGCAGATGCTGTTCAGTCTTTGGCAGTCACCACCAGCCAAATGCCCCAGAGTTATAGTGAAAGAGGTTTCTTAATACATTGTATGTTCTTATCTCTGCTGTAACTTGGCAGTGTTACCATCCAAAGTTTAGTTTAAATCTAAATGACTAATATTGTTATTGATCCTTTTAAATGGTAGAAGTAACTGAGAGATAGTTGATGCAAACACATTCATCCACTTCCCACATGCTTCCTTACCCAGTTTTGTATCTAGTCATCTCTGGCTGGTAAGCGTTGCCATTTGTTCAGGTAGGAAGACAGGGCTGTGGCTGTTTCAAATTCTTCTTTGATGCAAAATCAAGAGTGGGTGTGTATTTCTTTTGTGATTCCATGTGGGATCATAAAACTTTAAACCCTGATCCCTTTACATGACAGCACCGCACAGTTAAACATGTGCAAAGAGTTATAAGGCTTTTGTTTCGCTTTTGGGGAGGCTGAGAGGCAGAGGTTGATGTTTTCGTGTATGTGCATGCGGATGTGCATACAAACTCTTAAAACTTTCTAGGTCTTTAACTTTATTAGTAAGATGGATAGTGTTTCTTTACAGGGCAAGATAAGCCAATTAGATCCTCACAAATAAATAACGCTGAAAAATGCTGGCTTTTTCATGTGGTTTTGCGGGAAAGAAGCAAGAAAAATAACCTTAATTTGTAATTGTTTCATTTTTATTCATTCATACGCTATTTCTTGGTGGGTGAGAATGCTGTATTTGAGAAGCTCGTTTTTGACATTCTGAGCTTCCGCTGTTTACTGAAAGGGGCAACACTGGAATGAAGAAAACAATATGACCGAGCAGGTTGTCTTAAGCATGACACTTCTTTCTGATTTGTAGCCATCTTGTGAAAATCGAAACTCCTTGACTCAGGAATTACAGTATTAACAGCATTGTTTCTGACAGCAGGTAAGAGCTAGGCTGCACTGCACTTTGTATTTAATATCAGTGAAAGATAGCAGGACATAGTAGAGGATGGGCTAAAAGGTGACCCTTTTTATGTTGCCTGATAACTAAATCCATGGAAAAAGGGAACAGATACGTTGTGTACTTCCCTGAGAGTTGGTGGGCTCTAGAACCTCCGCTAGCGGTTTCAAAAAACGTCGCTTTGTATTTTGTGGTCAACAGAGCATGGTGTCCTCGCAAGCTTAGAATCTGCAGCAGTTTATTAATTCCCACAGCTTTTGTTTTAATTCTAGCCGATTTCTTCTACAACCACATGATGCCATTTTCTTTCATTTGTCTGCCCCTAAAATATCACAACTTGTGGAGAACCATAAATTAACTGTCTTATTGCAATAATAATGAAACGTAAGTTTAACATACTGTTTTCTTTGACTTGGATTGTTTCTTTCTCTCTTTCTCTTCACTTTCAGTGTTCACCTGATTTTTCAACTTCAGTTTTTATTGTTACAGAGCGCTGGCTGAATAGAGTAATGACAAATGTAACATTCTAAGAACTGTGGGACTGGTTTGGCCCTATTAAATACACCTTAACTGTCCATCTTGCATTTTCAGATTATTTTCACTTAAATATGTATGATACAAATGTATTGGAGAATCATCAATATTTTTATTTCACATTCAGTCTGAATTATTTTTACCTCTGTATTAGGAAATCAATTTTTCCATAGCATGTTTTTTTATGAAGTACTGTATTTGTGCCTGTTACCTAGCACTGTTATAAATTTCCTTTGGAAAAAGTCTATTACATTGACAATACAGCATACACCTGCAACATTTCTGATCACAAAATTAGTACTGGATTCTCTTGCTTCATCCAAATAGATTTTTAGGCTAGTGCACACATAGTAGTGCAAGACAATTATTATGAAGCTTGAAAATGTTCCGATGAATCCAAATTCTGCTAGTCTGGTAGTAAAAAGGCCTACGGTCTTCATTAAAACAGCTTCAAAGAAGCTTGGCTTGGTAGAATTAAGCCACTGTCTCTGTTGATGTAACAGTTGTAGGGTTAGGCTCAACATATTCTATTCATTTACCTTTTTGTTACTTTACATGTAATGTTTTTTTAAATTTTGTCTGATGAAATATTGATAATTTTTCTGCCTTGATTCTTTCTTTGTTCAGTCACACTTGAATTGCCTGTTTGCTATAACAGTGCATGTTAAAACGTAAGGAAATAGTTTATCTGTGTATTCTGGAGTGTATTGAATTTACTCTGTGGCATCACAGTGGCAGCCCAGTTGTATGCATATGTATGTATTTTAAATAAATAATTTGAATACTCTAGAGGGCATTTTATATTGCTAAACAATTTCAAAACTGATTGGGATACCCTCCATGGAACTAGGCCAGTAGATTTCAGAGCCTCTAAAGTATTTGTTACTGGTTTAATAGAATCATTCTGTCATCCCGGTTTCATCTGTTTGTTTGTCAACAGTTGTATTCATGTTTGAATGAGCTGAAACCATACCACTGATGATTGCTCTTTCATATACAGAGCAGTTCTAACATAAAAGTATACTGATTTCTCTGGTTGGTTTACTTTAGAGGGTTTTTATAGCTGCTTAGATTACAGTTGTGGGTTCTGAAATTCTGAGCTATCAGGTTGCCTGTGAACATAATGTTTTGTTTTCACTGCACTTTTTGTTGATGTGACTTAGTTGTTTTCATTGTTGACTTTTAACTTTTTATTCATGAGTTGATTTGTCTTTAAACTGAAATATTCCTTTTAATGTCAGTTTTTCCACCAGCATCTTTCTGTCAGGATGACCTTAAATAGCCGTGGACATAACTCTTGACTGTGTTGGAGATAGTTCTAACATGCATGTGTTCTGAAGCATAGCATGTTGAAGTCATGCATTGTCCTAATGGCATGCTTAGTCCACTTGAACTGCACCTAGAGAGGTGTTTTCTGTGATTCTACTTGGGTTTTCTCAGGAAAAAAAGAATCACATTGGGTGTTGTATAGTCGGAACTGAAAGTTATTGTGCATGCCAAATATGCTGAGTTTCTCTAGTTCCCGTAAACCTCAGTGTGTTACCTGCAGAGGTGTGGCAGGCGTAGGGGTATAGCTACATTCTGCCACCTGGAATAGTTCTGTAACATGGTGCAGAATTAGAGTTTCTTTTCATTAGTTTAAACCAAGCAATTTGCTAGAAATTTAGATTTGAATTAAAGGGCGTGCACTGCTCCCAATCTTACCAATGTCCGTAGGTGTGATAATTCAGTTTCTTATGTTGAGATTGCAGTTTATTGTACATGTTCCATACAGAATCTGATTTTATATTCCAACTTAATTGATGGCTAATGTTACAATATTATAAGACAATTATGTTATTTACATTTATCATTTTCTTTTCAAAAAAAGATGGGAATACCTTCCCATCTTAGTATCAGCAGCAGTGTTGCCAAATAAACATAACCAGTAAGTATTTCAGCAGAATGTTAAACTTTATTGTTGTTCTTTCTTTAATAGGTCCATGATTAGACTTCCTGTTTTACAAGATGTCCCAACATGTGTTGGAATGGTAACTTCAGTACCACCTGAGAGCTTGGAGTCTGCCTTTCTGTGAAAGGTAGGGCAGCTTCTGTTCAATATTTTTTGTGTATTTCTAAGGTTTTCTTTTTATTAATCTTATTGGTTCTGCTAAACTACAGAATCTGAGCTACGCTTTTAGCAGTATCACCTCTAAGTGCCAGAACTTGATGTTATTTCATCAAGCAGTTGTTTCTTAAAATAAATGGAGGTATCCTCAGACTATGATTATTTAGGAAGAAAATGAAGCTGTTTCTTCAGGCATCATTTTCAAAGGTTTTATTCCAGTTGAACTGAGATCATGACCATACTATTTGCTCCCAGAAGTAGCTGGAGAATTCGAGTTTTGTTTTCACCATAATACCTTGCTTCTGTTTTATGAACGTAGTGGAAGAGCCTTCTTTAAAGGGTCTCGCTATTTCTGGAAGGCAGTTCTGGCCTTCAGGGCCTACCAAAATACGTTGCCCAGCCTCAGAATAAGTTGGTATCTGGGAATTGAATGGCTTAAAATTAAGATCATCATTCTGTGGAGATGCATTCTCTACCAGATTAATTCATAAAGTCCATCTCATAAGAGAGATTTTTGGTAATAAACCTTGGATGTAAAGTAAGAACAATAAAAAGAAAACCTTAGAGAACCATTCAATATTGCAATAAAGCTGACTTACGTTATCCCTGTAGGCAAACTCCATGCTCTAGAGGTGGTACTACTGTCCCCAACTTTCAACACATGCTGGAACATCTTTGTGGAGGAGGAAGTCATTGATCAGTGAGCAGTATCTTCAAGGATCATTTAAGGGGGAAAAAAATAAAAGGTAATATTTCCTAAAATATTTGGAAATGATTGTTCATTACGTTTATTTGGCAATCCTGCTGCTCATACTGAGGTTGTAATACTTTCATTTCTTAAAACTATTGAAAAACCTCATAAACTTCACTTCAGTCTCTTTGCTTCTTCCGTGAGTTTGAATTGCGTTTGTTAGGCTCCTTCGTAGCTGAGTCTACTGCATACAAAGCCCAGATTCTTCTGTAACTCACTGGCCATTTGACACTTTTTTCAGTGCTTATAACGTGGAAAGTGTTACTGTTTTCAGTCTGTGGTTTAACCAGTTTTGCAGTGTCTAGTGTCAAACAAGTCACAGCCAAATGTTGCCAAGCATTGAACTGGTACAAAGACATTCTGTTGGCAACGAAAGGGTATTTGTTTTCAAGGAAACAGCTGCAACGTTGGTGGTTGTGCCAGGTGAGGTTCCCCTGTCTGTTCTTCCACAGTAATGTAGAAGTAAGACTTTAATAAAATCAAATGACCATGTCTGATCTGGATAAACTTTGTAGGGGTGGATGATCTGGTGATGCATGGATTTGGTATTAATGTATGTGGCACAATGTCCTGATCTTGACAACTTTTCCTCTAATCCTGGTCATACACAGATGAAGGTGCTGACAGTTTGAAATTCGGCTTGTGGTCCTTGATCTACCCTTCTGATATCCTTTATACTTTCCTGTATTCTCTGTGCCTGTCCTTTCTGGCTGACATGCCTGTCCTGCCTCCTTCAAACGAGGCCTTGTGTTCAGCTAGGCTGCCTGGCGGCAGCCTTGCAGTGGACAACTGTGATACCTCTTCAGACATGTCACCAACAAGACTTTCATAGTGTCAGATGATCTCTCCAGAAAAAAGGATTGCCAAAACATCTGCATTGTTTACAGAAGTTGCTTTAAAAGAACAGAAGTATATAGGCAATTTCTTATACTCGGTATTCCTTTTAATCCTTGCGTGGATGTGATTGTGTGATCTGTTACTGTGAGCACTGTGTTACAGGATGCTGGCATCAGTGCCTGCACGTGTGTTTGTCATCTCTGACATTCTTACAACAGTTCTTCTCCACCTCTGTCTCACATGACATGCTGTCATATTCATGTTTCTTGTATTTAAGCTTGCGGTCCTGTAATGGTTTAGTATCTTTCGATCTTGGGCTTAGCCCAGTGAGCACATTCTTCTAGCCTGCATGAAAACAGGTAGGGGATAAATCCCCAACTAACAACTTGGCTGTCGTTCTCTTAAGGACTCTTATTGGTGTCATTGCCATATTAGTTCTTTCTCATCTGGCCCCTCTAACAGCCTCTTTTGATCTGACTCTGTAGTGAGTAACTGTAACCAAGCACAGCAGTGCATTGAGGCGTGTACTGTTATTCATAAGAATAGTGAAGTATTTTCCAGCTCCCTGTGCTTATTCTTGAATGTTTCTGAATGTCTTTGGACATGCTCATTATGTTGTATTATATTTATGTTTTGAGAAAACTAAGATGAAAAAAACCCCACATAACTGTGATGTGTATGTTCACGTCTGACTTGCTGAGACCTGCACCTATTTCAGTTCTCATCCCCTCCTCTGTCTTTTACGTTTTCCTCACACTGTTCAGTTGCTGCAGCACACGTGACTGGGATTATAGGGTAGGATCTGGATGTAGTTCTCAAAAATTCTCTGACCTTCAGTGCCTTCATTAATAACATCAGCATCCTCCTTTCTTTTAGGATATACACATGAAATTGCACAAAAGTGATCTTAAAGAAGAATTTTTAAAAGAGAATAGATTAAACATCAAAATTAAGGATAACTTCTTTCCTTAGGACACTGATATTTTTATTGTTTCTAAAGTAAATTAGGTAATATGCAGTTTAGTTACAGAAAAAAGTAGGGAAAAGATTAATAATAGGAGCTTCTGTTCCTTCAGTTTACCATCTTCGTCCTCTGTGATCAAGCTGGAAGGCTTCCTCGCCACCTGCATGCCGAGTATTCTTTTCTCCTAGATGCACTGCTTATATGTTCATGCTTCCATGGTTTGTAGTAACTCCTTCCAGTTTCCAAGCCTCCGCGTACCTGCGTATCGTGTTGCTTGACGACTGGCTTGGTTCTGTTAGAGGCAAACCACTAAGGATAATAGAAAGACTCGGTAGGAATGATTAATAGCTGCCTTTCAGCTGTTTAATTATCTAGCTTAGAGACAGAATTTTGGAAACTGGATTGTCTGGTTATATATATTTTAGGTCAGACCTCTTTTCAAATTAGTTCTTTCTTTTTGCCAAAAACTATTATGTGTGGGTTCCCAGACTTGCCCACCTGGTTGAGAATTCTTAGAGAAGTGTCGGCTTTTCTTTGTCAGCCATATATGACTTTTATAAAAACCCACTAATCGTATAAGTAGGGTTAAGTAGGATTCTTGAGAAATTCTTTTTCTACGTGATTTTTTTTGTCCTGCCCCAAATCTGAGTGACTTGCATAAGAGCTTTGAATCAGAACAGAAAATAGGAACAGGCATTTTGGCCTGGGTTACACATAGATTTTGCATGGATACAACCATTTCTCTGGCTGTTGTGTTAAAATAATTATACCAATATGACCCTCTGGATTGGAACTATTTTTCTGTTTTTTCCTTTACAAGAATTAGGGATTTAAAATGGAATTAGAAGGTAAAAGTTAACAAGCAAAAAGGGCGATTTCTTTTTTTTTTTTTTTTTTTCTTCCCCAGGTCAGCAATTAAGTTGTGGAATACTTTGGTTTAGGATGTTGCAGGTTCAAAAAATGACTTGAAAAAGGAATGGGGAAAAATTCCGTCCTGGCTTAATAGAGAGAAAGATAAGATCTTGTAATTTAGGATGGTTCTAGGTTGTGTATTGTCACATAGTCATCACTGCACACTTTTTTTTCTTTTACAATCTTGTAGCAGCATCTCCCATTACTGCTGCTAGAGAAAGGATGCCAGACTGCATTACCCAGCATAGCTTTTCTTAACTCTTTAACTATGTATTATGGTATAGTTTGTACTAAGTTAAGTCCACCATGGTACCTAAACCAAACTTTATGAGTGGTTTTGTACCAGTGCATTCACACTACAGAGCTCATGAGTCTTAGTGGAATCTTACTTTGCTAAAATAATTTGTTTGACACTTACTGTGGCGGGAGCAGGAGACAAGGATATTAAAATTTGTGTAACATTTATTCCGAATTTTTGTTCCTTTAGGTGACATACAATTGTGTGGCTGGTTATCTTTTCTTCTGCTGTGTCTTGCACTGAAAATGACTGTGTATTTTGTGGATTTTAATCTGTAAGTTTGGGATCTATTAATTTGTTTTTAAAAAGTAACTGATGCTTCACCAGTTTCTCAGTTTCACAAATGCTTCCTGGGGAGGCATCTCAAGGTGGGTAGTTCTGAAGAGGTACAGAACAAATGCTGCACCCAGCAAGGCTTGAGTTCTCAAGAAGACTGTCCACTCTTATCCAGAAGCTGGCTCGTGAGATATTTTTTATCCTGTGAGAGGAGGAATGTTCTTTTACAAACAAGCTTACTGAAATGATTAATGCAGGGTCTACTCTTATTTTGTAAATAACAATTACATGGCGATAAAATGTCATTCTCCTTAACAAAGTCAGTTCATTACATATGAAAGTGAACTGGAGGTGTAGTGTTGAACAGTATCAGATACTGGTTTACAAAAATCTTTCCCATTCCAGTTCAGGGCTAGTTTGGAGCTGTGGAATATATCTTGGCCATCTGCCCCTCACAGAGGGGCGCTGGTATGTACCTGCTAGAGGGAATCATTTACCAAATCTCAAAGCACTTGGCACTGATTCTCTCTAGTTTGGCAGGAAACACTCCCCAGCCTGTGGCTTCCCTGAACACACTCCAGGTTATAGGTTCCTCAGAGGTGCCTCCTCAAACGAATTCACTTGGCTGTTTTTGTGAAGATATCAACTGAAGCTTTTTGGTTTCTCCTTTCTTCTTCCTGTCTTCCAGCACCATTCAGGCTTAACGGGACAGCGAGTCAACATTTATTAAATTATTTATGCATTTAGTTCATAAGACTTAAAGTAAAGCCTTTATTTAAAGGACTGAAACCAGAAGATTACAGCTAAAATTATCATACTGCTGCTTTTGCCTGGGATCACTCAGTTATCTTATATCCCTAGGAGTCTCGAATCCTAATCATCACAGCTAGCGATTTGTTGTTTGCACTATCGCTCTGTTTAACAAGCTTTTTCTTCAGTTTTTAATACTTAGTCTGTCTGGGGCTCTGGTAGCCCCACCCCCAATACAATGTCAGGGTATTTGGTACCCAAACAACCTCTCAAATTTTTTCTTTGCTGTGTTCTGCCTCCCATTCTCTAGCTTAATATTTATGACGATACTTTCCCTTTGATAGCAATAGGAATGCAGTATGGATGTATTACTTTGTAGACTGAGGACACTACTGTGTGGTGGTCGACAGCGGCTGAATATGAGCCAGCAGTGTGCCCTGGTGGCCAAGGAGGCCAGGGCCATCCTGGCCTGCATCAGGGACAGTATGGCCGGCAGGACCAGGGCAGGGATTGTCCCCCTGTACTGGCCACTGATGAGGCTGCACCTTGAATCCTGGGGTCAGTTTTGGGGCCCTCACCCCAAGAAAGACACTGAGGGGCTGGAGTGTGTCCGGAGAAGGGAACGGAGCTGGGGAAGGGACTGGAGTACAAGTCCTGTGGGGAGCAGCTGAGGGAGCTGGGGGTGTTCAGCCTGGAGGAGAGGAGGCTCAGGGGAGACGTTATTGCTCTCTACAACTCCCTGAAAGGAGGGTGCAGAGGGGTGGGAGTCGGTCTCTTCTCCCAGGTATTAATAAGGGATGGGACAGGAGGAAATGGCCTCGGGTTGTGCCAGGGGAGGTTTAGATTGGACATGAGGAAAACTTCCTTCACTGAAAGGGCTGTCAGGCATTGGAACGGGCTGCCCAGGGAGGTGGTGGAGTCACCATCCCTGGAGGGATTTAAGAGATGTGTAGATGTGGTGCTTAGGGACGTGGTTAGTGGTGCACTTAGAGATGTTAGGTTAACGGTTCAACTTGATCTTAAAGGTCTTTTCCATCCTTAACAATGCTGTATGGGAGATGTCCCCTGTTCTTAAGTCCCACATGATTAGTTTGGGACAAGCTCAATAATTGCCATTTATGACTCCTCAGGATGCCAAGGGTCCTTAGCGCATTAGAGTTGTTGCCCCTTTGTGTTTAGTCAGCCTGGTATTTGAATGCTGTTGCTCAGCTTGGAGTTTGAATACAGTAGTATTAGACAAAGCACCTATTGGTTTCTGTAAAGCCCACACATGGTATGTCTTAGGACATCCAAATGTTGCTTGTCTAGTTTTAGAAGGTGAACTGCTCTCCCCTTTGCCCCCCAGTTTTTTCAGCTGTTAGTCTCCAGGAGTTCCTGTATAGCATAAGTCTTGAACAGTGACTATTTAACTGATCATGTTGTATGTAGTAACAGGTAAATTGACAGAGATTAAGGTGTTTTAAATGTTTCACTGCTGGCACCTACAGTTTCCCTTAAGCTGTTGAAAGAATGGAATTTCTTGAAGAATTGCATAGTTTGGAAGGCTGCAGAATTTCAAGTGGTATTTTTTCCAATACCTTGCTTTTCCTGATGGGAAAGATTGCAGAGGGACTGAGGCATGTAAAACGGTGGTGGTTCTGTTGGGCTAAAAGAGGAAGGGAACTTCAGTCTAAAATTGTAGGCGCAGTCCAAGGCACAGCTGAGTGCTTTACTGTGCTGTGAGGATGAGGTAGGCAGATGTGAGCACATCTTTGTTGCATTATTCTGGATCTGATGCTGTTGAATGAGATTAAATAGAAGTTTAAGCAAATAATGCCCCAGATTCAAGGAGGATGAACTTCTGTGATTTGTTTCCGCCTTGTGGTATGCCAGCCAGCTGTAACAGCAGGTGAGGCCTGGACCTAAGAAATCTGGTTCCAGTTGCATCTTGGGCCAATATTCACGCACATAATTTAAAGTTTAAGAAGTTGCTGGTTTTAAGATGACAGCAGAGAGTGCTTTCTGCAGTTCTGGCTGACCTGTGATTAGGGCAAATAAGACTAATTATGTGCTCTCCCAATGTTTCTGTTGAAGGACAAGACAAATTCAAGCCCTAAATACGTGCTGGTTAACTGTTTAAAACCTGTTCTTCAAGGTTTTTCTGTTTTAAGTGTAAACGTAAAGAGATTTTATACAGGCATTCAATAATTTATCACATCAATAATCAGAGTCAGACCTAATGTTTTACAAATAATTTTCTTTGTCTTTGATCTCAATCCTGTCAGTCCTCTTAAAATATAAATTATTAAAGTAACTTTTTGATTCTTTGAAAGCCTATCTGCAAAGATAGTATTTTTCTTCTGCTTCTCAAATAGGGCAGTACTCTTCTTACGATTTATTTCAGTTTGTTTGATCAATAAAATATAATTAAACTTTTAAAGTGCAGCAAAACCGGTACCTTTCAGATAGCTAAGCAGATTGTAGCACTCTTCAGAATTTTTACTTCTTGGGACCTGAAAGTTTTCAATGACAAGGTTTAGGTGCTTTTATGTTTGTAAAAAAATAATCTTTTGCTAGTGACACATATGCCAATATCAGAATAATATTGCTGAACGTTTTTCCCCTCAAGGTTTTTGGAACTTGTACACAAGTTCTAACTTCATAGAAACTCTGTTGCAATATCTCAAACTTTTAAATACAATATAGTTTATTTGTAACAAAATTATTCTAACACACATTCTTCCTTCGCGTGCTGTCACGTGTACTGTAGATATTTATTAAATGCTGATTGACCCATGGCTTGCTATTAAAGCTTCCAAACACATAATTAAGAATTAATATCTAGGCAGGCTTTGTTGTGTTGTTCTGTAAGTGCTTGGCAGATTAGAAATTTGCTTACTTTGGGGGTATTAATTTGTGATTGTGCATGTTTTTCCTATGGGATAGTGTGATTCAACTGGCTGTTGTAGTAGCGTTTGATGCCTCTGAGGATGTGTTGAAAGTGTCCATGCAGTCAGTCATCAGTTCTTGATGCTCCTACACAGCTCTGGTGTAGTAGAGATCTGGCAAGAACTCTTGGATGAAGAACGTGACCTTAGTGATGTCTTTAAAAATATAAAACTCAACTTCAGGTGAAGAAATAGGTTAAAATTAGAGCTTGGAGCATTGCTTTGCTCCAGCTCCGTATTTGTTGTTATCCTTGATGATGGTTTTATCATAGCTCTAGGAAAAGTTCAGAATTGCATTGCTGGAGTAATTTTAAACACTTAAAGCATTTAAGTGTTATCCAATACGTCTGAATTTAAAGAAAAGCAAGCAATGTTTTTCAAATTACACGTTTCTTGGTGTTTTACTTTAAAGTGTGTGGCTTCTTACTGCTTTAAACGCAGAATTTTGGTCACAAAACTATGAGTTAAGGTGGCCATGTTATCAAATTAAAGGATGTGAGGAAAATCACCTGAAAGTCAGAAACAAGTTCAACTTTTTTTAACAAAAGACAGATGATAGCAGTCTGCTGATAGAAATAAGGTGGTGGTGTGTGGTTTCGTTTTGTGGGGTTTTTTGGTTGGTTTTTTTTGGTTTTGTTTTCTCTATTTTCCCAATTTTCTCTTTGGGTTTTGTGTTTCGGTACGTATGTAGGTGCATATATAACAACTTATTATTGCAATGATCAGATGGTGCAAGTAAGACTAGAATCCAGAATGCTAGGACCCAACAAAAATAGCTGTAGATGAAGCCTCTGGACAGTGACTTGGTTAGAAAGGTGAATAATATATTGAGGATATTTATGTGTTGTGGTATAATGATATATAGTGTTATAAAATACATATGTATGTGTATACACATTTCTTAAAACTAGAAATTATTTATTTATTTCCCCACATTATCATCAGTCTGGGGAATCTTGCAAAGGGAAGCCTTTCTGCATTAAAACTGGGAAAAGTAATTACGGAGACTGGAAGAATATCTCAGGAATTTCCTATTTAAATATCAGCATTATTTTCCTTTGACAGAAGGAATTCCAGTATGTGTTTTATAAATGAGAATGATGAAACTCAGGAGGAGATGTAGCAGTGAAGAAAAAAATGTGAAGACGTTAATGGAGGAACATACGAAAATTAACAGTTTCCAGCCCTTTGCATAGGTTCAGTTTCTATTTGGCATTTTCTCTGAGTAGCAGAAAGCAAAGAAAGATGATCTGGAAGCAGTGTATCAGAACTTTTCTTAGGTCAGCAGATCAATGCAATGGCATGCAGGGCTGTTTACGGAAGTGTAATTAGGCCAGCCTTTCCAAGTGTAGGTAAGGGTGTTTCAGGAGCGCATTGGTAATTTTCACATCCTTGCCCCAAGTACAATCCAAGTATTTAAGCACTGTGCCAAATGCTCATGTACTATACAGCTTTGGAATGCGCCCTGCTTCTGACAACCTATGCTAACAGCATTCTGACTAATGTAGTTTAGAGCAAGAAAGACGTGATGATGCTTCCACACGTGATGAATGTTGTGCACGACAAGTTGACTTTTAAAAAATTAATGGTTTTGTCTCATTTCTTGACGCTAATTCATTTTCAGGGAAATGTGTTTTCTATTCTTTCTTCCTCAGCCTGTTTTCCAAAGAAAGCTTGCCTTAAGTGATTGAACAGTCTAGTCTCCTTCCTTCTCTCTCCCTTCACGTAATTTTTGAATCCACTGATGAAGCAGCAGCCGGATAGCCCCTCTGTAAGTCCAGTTGAGGAGGTAATCAAATGTGGTTTTCCTTTTCGCTGCTCTTCTGTCTGGTTGGCTGCCAACCAGCACTTGTACAGACTGGCCAGGCTATCGTCAGAGTGAGGCGACTGTGCCCAGCTAGCCTGCTGGACAAACATGGACTGGGAGACATGGCAGGGGGTGATCCTAGATGCATGAGGGAACTAAGGGTGTTATGCACTTTAAGGACTATGGGAGGAAGTTGGAGCTATGCAAGAGGACAAGGATCATAGAACTGATCACATTGGAAGAGAACTTGAGTGATCGATCATCTAGTCCAGCCTCTTGCGCAAAGCTGGGTCAACATTAAATTCAGACAAAGTTGCTTAGGGCGTTGCCTGGCTGAGTCCTGATAACCTGGAAAGTGGGAGAGTCTACAACGTTTTTGTGCAATGTGTTCCTGTACTTAATTATCTTGATAATGAAGGATTCTTCCCTACATCCAGTCAGAACCTCTGCTGTTTCAGTTTATGAATATATTTCTCATTCTTCTTTGAGACATCCTCAATAGTCTGGCTCCATATTCTCAATAACCTCTCCTCCAAGCCTTCTCTTCTCCAGGATAAAGGGTCCTCCTCAGGTTCTCCTCATATATGTCATATGCTCAAACTCCATAACCATTCTGTTGACTTTTCCCTGGACTCAAGTTTTTCCAAGCCTTTCTTGTACCGGGCAACCCAAAACTAACTGCCGTATTCTAGATGTGAGCCGAGTGAAGTGCTACACTTGGTGTGTTGTTACTGCTGATCTACAATTTTGCTGTTGATAAAACCCGCTGTCTTCGTTGTTGCCAGGATGCACTGCTGAATCCTGGTTAGCCTGCTGCCCACCAGGCTCTCACTTGCTTTCCATCAGCGCTGCTGTCCTGGTAGGCAGTGCCCAGCCTGTATCGTTGCAGACAGTCCATCCCAGGTGCAGAACTTGGTATTTCTCTTTCTTAAATTTCATGAAGTTACCGCTGGCCCACCCATCAGGCCCTTCTGACTGGCTCAGTGTGGTAGCATCTGCAAACCTGATGAGGGCGCTTTGTGTCTTCTGCTGCCGGTCACTGAGAGTGATACTAAACAGGGTAAGTCCCAGGGCACACTTCTGAGGGACAGTGTTTATAACTGGCCTCTGGGTAGTTTCCTGGAATTGAAAATACTCTGTTGAGGGATTTGAGGAGTAGAAAGTTACTAAAGGCTGATGGAGAGGTGGTAGGACAAGAATTGTTAGGAACCATGCATCTCAGGGAATGGTCCTTGGACAATGGATGAATTTCTGAGGAGTTGAATAAGCACAATGAGCCATATGATTGTTGAATTCATGTAGAACAAGAGTCTTTAAAATTAGGAAAACCTTTATTGTGGAAAAAAATAACCCAAGTTGGTGACAATTCTTTGTTATGAAAGGATTGTGTGTGTTCAGGGAAGTTGGGTAGCTGTAGTTACACTGGTGAAATCCAAAGAATTATTATTTTAACAATTACTCATTCATACTCTTACCTAGAGTATTCATCAGAATTTTCCATCTCAAACCTCTTTTCTGAATGCTAGTTAATTAAATTCCCCATCTTGCATTTTATCTTTCAGACGAAGGTTTTTTTGATTCATTGCTTGCTTACACACGTTTGCATAGTAAACGGTGGATGCTGAAAGAGGTCTTGATATTGCAAGTCTGACTTGCACAAATAGCTCCTACCGATATGAATAGTCCTACGGCTTCAAGGACTTAATTTGCACAAGTAACAGTTGCAGCGTCGGGATCTTAATGCGTAGGTCTGCTTTCCATTATCCGTTCAGCTTTCAGCAACTTCAGTGGAGTTCCATCTCTATTACAGAGGACAAATTGGGCACCAAGAAAGATTAATTTTTTTTAGCAATAAAGCAGAAATCAGTTAAAAAGCATATGTATATATTGCTAAAATCCTTAAGGTAACGTGTACAGTATGGAGTCAGTGGTGGCTGAAGTTAGTTTAAGAGATAACGACTTCAAAGAATCATTAAAAAAAATTAATATCAGAAATACATGGCACAGAGAACTCAGCTCTGGGAAGTGTGGGAATGATGTGCTGCCGTGATGTAATAGAATATACATTTAAATAGGCACTGTAGATCAAAAAAAATGAGGGGGAGCTGCAGGAATCGTAATCTTTTGGTGTGGCGTAGCACGGAGCCGCTCTAACAGCCGTGTCTACACGTGGACTTGGGGCCCCGCTCACCTGGGCTGCCCACCTCAGCGCTGACTGCCTGGGCGCTGCCCGCCTGGGCCCTGCTCACCTGGGCTGCCCACCTCAGTGCTGACTGCCTGGGCGCTGCCCGCCTGGGCCCTGCTCACCTGGGCTGCCCACCTCAGCGCTGACTGCCTGGGCGCTGCCTGCCTGGGCCCTGCTCACCTGGGCTGCCCGCCTCAGCGCTGACTGCCTGGGCGCTGCCCGCCTGGGCCCTGCTCACCTGGGCTGCCCGCCTCAGCGCTGACTGCCTGGGCCCCGCTCGCCTGGGCCCCGCTCGCCTGAGGGCTGCCCGCCCCGGCAGCGCCCGCCTCGGCAGCGCCCCCTGGCGGCGGCGGCCGGCCCGTCCGCGCCGTGATTGAGCGGCCCCAGCCCGGCCCTGACAGAAGCCCAGGGTGATGCTGAACGCTGCCAGCTCGTCTCAGATCACATCAGTAAAGTAACAGAAGTATACATCCATGTAAGACCACTGCTCACTTCTTCGTCTTCATTTTTTAGACGTGTGATGGTTTCTTGCTCTTGAATTTGGCCAGGAAAAGATAGGAATGCCTCCCAAAAGACATGCTCGTTAGTAAGCCTGTCAGGTTTGTATTTCCTCCCGCAGAAGAGGTTTACTCTTGTAATTAGCCATTCGGGAAGCACCTTCCAGAATGTTCTCAAACACCTTTCCTGTAGTGTTCTGCATACCCCTTAAGGTATCACAAACAAACATTCACGAGCGTTTTTGAAAGCCTTTTCAGTGGAAAACTGATGCAGCGTAGTCAGAGCTTTTACCCTTTTGTGGTAGGTCGAATCCAGTAATCCATGCATAATGCAAGTGCTGATTTTTTAAATATTTAAAATATATACGTGTGTGCACGCACACAGAGCTTTCTGTCCAGAAAACTGCGCCGCTGGGATTCCTCATACCTGTGTCTTTGTAAGACTACAGCTTAGGTTAGTATGTATATTCCTATGTCTGAAAATTTATAGCCAGTACTTCATAATTATTCTGATGAATTTAGGAATTCTCAGGCGTGACCCATACTCTTGTTTCTGTAACGTAGGTGTTTTCTCATGTATCAATACATTAGACTGTAGAGTGTTTACTTTTCGTATAAACGCAGCACAAAGTATCAAATGTCCAAACAATTACCTCTTCTAGCAGTGGTTGGGGAAAACTGGTGTTTTTTAATGACTGTCTGTCAATATGACTTTATTTCCTCATATTCAATTAATAGGTTTTTTCTTTTCCTAGAGAATTTTTATTGTCAGTAGTATGCCAGTGGTGTAGGGTAAGGAATACAACAGTGTATTTTGAGCTGCAGCTTCATCTCGTTGACACTGAAATTAATCTGCGCTAATGCTTCTGAAAATAAAGGAACTGCTTTGTCTGGTGTAGGACAACTGAGAACTCCAGTTGTCTCCTACTCTGTTACGCTTTGGTTTCATATACTAGCACAAACTTCAGTGAAGTTCTTAAATGCTTTCTAAATGGTAAAAAAAAATTGCTCTGATTTCTCTTTCAAACTTTAAAGGGCAGTCACACCTCTCTTCAGGGGGCCATGACTGTATCACCAAAGCTGCGTAAACACACAGTCACAGATTTTTCTGTTCAGGAAAATAAAGTTATGACTTTATGTTCTACAGAGGGTGTTTTTTTTGTGGGGGGTAAGCTAATCCTGTTTTGTTTTGTTTTTTTACTTTAGCTAAAAAACTAGGAATTACTGATGTGCCAGCTGAGGTGGTTACTTTTATTTCCCACGCAACACAAAACAGATTAAGAACAGTGATAGAAAAAGTAACAGTGATAACCCAGCACCGAATGGAATCGTACAAAGTAAGTGTGCAAAGAAAGGTATCGTATGTTACAGAACGATGCAGCGTGGCGCTGTGTTGTCTTAGCACACGGGAGGTGTGTTGTGTGCATTCTATGTGCAAAGCATTTTTAAATCGCAGGCTCCTCAGCAAGTAGGAAGTGGTGGGATGATAGCACTGCTGGCCAGATCTGTCTTTCTCCGCTGTGGTAGAATCTGTGTGTGCAATTATGTCTTTATCCTTCTGTGCTGAAGCGGAGCATCTGTTAGCTATTTCTGCTTATGCATTGTGACAAAGACTGTTGATTCGTGATGTCTCCATTTTTTTGACCAAGGTATCCGTTGATTGGATCAAAATTGCTTCAGTATATAGGAATCTATGTAACTTTACATGACCTTCTCTGTGAGAAATACTAATATTTTACAAAAGCTACCCATTTGTCTATAACCAGCAACGTAAGAATTCAGCTGTAAATTCTTCGCTGTAATTAAACAACGATGTTCTCTTTAAAAAAAGAACATTTCAAGATAAAATGCCACTCTGGTCCACGGTTAGTGATTGTGTTCTTAAAGAAAATTGAAAAAATTTACATATCTTAAACCAGGTGAAAAATTTAAATAATTATTTGCAAACAGTTTGAAATTCAAATAAATCAAACATCATTATTGATAAATATGAAATATCTTTTTGATAAAAATAAGATGCAATTAGTTGTTGAACTGGTGTAAAAGCCATGGTTGCAATAACCACAGTTGAGTGTTGCGTCTAAGCCGTGCTTTGATTTCTTTAGTGTATATATACATTGAGTAGCTCTGGATTGTTTTTTTACTTGTTTTGGGGGTTTTATTTTTGTTTTACTTGAGAGAAAGCCTGGTCAAACAGCTTTGGACTGTATCTTTGCCCACCTGTTTCCCAAATGTGAGTCATAGCTGGACTGATTACATGTGACATGAGCAAAAAAATTTGTCTTTGGGATCTGTCACTAGAATCAACATTACTGTGACAGAAGAAATAAAGGCCACGATGCCTCCGTATTACCTACACTTTCATCTTTGCAGGTGATGGATGTATTCTACTACATCAGACTAAAAGTAAAACCTTGTTGCTTTCCAGTGTTACTGATCAGCTTCAGCAGTGTTAAGTCCCTCCTTCTGTCTCCCTAGGATGGTGTCTGAGAAATAAGCACTTCGCTTTGCCCATGTGAAGCCACAGATGGATTTAAAATAATATCTTAACAGATTCTTAGGAAAATAATTAGTGTTGTCTCTGATTAAACCGTGGCGTTTTCATTGTCTTTTGCATATTTCTTCCTCAGTGGTATTCTTGGATTTCGTAGCGTTGCAGTCAAAAGGGAAAACGCTAAGAAGACGAATGAGATGGAAGTAACGCGGATAACTTATTTTTCTGACTGACAGAGTGTTCCCTATGTGGCTTGTGTCATAAATCCTCATTGTTTGTTGGGTCCTAGGAAAGCTTACATGCTCTTAGTTGTCATAAAGTTCTTCTATTTTAATTGTAATTAGAGGCTTATTTTCCGCTGAATTTTTAGCTTTAATGCTTTTATAATGCTTCACCTTGATCATTTCTGTTCCTAGTTCAGGATGAGTACAAATACAGGAATTGCAGTGTATAACCAGGCTTATATCCGATATCTGGGATTATTGAGTACGTTAAGCATCTTGGGAGTTTTTAATCTGTAAATCTGTTGGTTTAATTCTTTTAACTCTTGAAATCTCTGTTGATTAATTAGTGCTTGTTTTTAAAATTTGCTTCGTTATTAAATAATCAGACTTGTGTAATTTTTTAAATTGTAATTACAGTGGAAATATTTTAATGTATAACACCTATAGTGGTCCTTAAATGCGTAGTATTGATGAAAATGCATGCTTTCATAAAACATTGTTCTTACTTTGCAGGATGATGAATGGTACGAGCAAGCTACAGACGTCCGATCGCAGTTAAAGTTTTTTGAACAGTTGGAGCGTTTAGAAAAGCAAAGGAAAGATGAACAAGAGAGGGAAATCTTGCTAAAGGCTGCCAAGGTATTTGTTTCACGCTATTATTTTAACTACTTAACAGTTCATAGTCTTTAAACAGTTACTTAATTTCTTGGAGTCTGTTTCATAAGCATATGTTGTTTCTTCTAACATAAAGATACTGTTGTGACATCACACCTTAAATGCATTAAGACATTGTCTTACATATGGTGACTCCAGACCTGCCTGACTGGAATGCTCCTGCGTTTTCAAGATACAGCTCTGAATTTGATGAGTTCTTGGGAATAGTGCCTAACACTTTCAAAGTAACTTGGTGAAATAATTTTCATAATTGCCTTTGAAATTTAATAGATGCCAGGGTTTCTGTGCCATTTCAAAATTATAGCCTACACTTCTGGTATTTCTGCACAATTTAGTGCATTGTTATGGATTTTTTTGAGGCTTTTTACTTTACTACTTGAGTTTTTTGAGCTGATTCATGTCTGTCTGCAGTTAACTGAGTTCTTTTGGACTTGTTCCTTTGTAATTTCGATCCAAAGACTGATTTCTCATACTTGCAGTACAACAAAATAAGACATATTGTTTCATGAGCATGCAGGTATGGGTACATCTCCTGTTTATAACTGCAAGAGTAATTACATTGTATATGTATCATCTCAAACTGTAGACAACTTTATCCCTTAATTATCTCCATTTTAATTGCATTTTCATTGAATTATTTTATATTCTGAAGAGATTATATAGAACAATTCAATGCTCAGTTGTAATATTTAGCCTTTGGATTTTGTGCCATTAATGTTCACAAATTGAGACATTTTTTCTCTTAAAAATTACCCTTGCTTATTTCAGAAATTTGTTTCTCAGTTTGTCTACTTTAATCTGTCCTCTTTTCTCTCTTAATCTATAATTGTTCATATTGTTAAATATTCCACAAATTTCCACATAAGACATATAGCCTTTCAGTGTTTAGGTGGAAACACTTACTATTTTCATTCTTAATGCTTATTTTTTAAAAATAATGTTGGTTTTTTTTTGATGGACATTGAGGAAAGTATAATAGCTTGTAGTCTTTAGTTCAGAAATGTTTTCCTGGCTGCAGAAAGCCTTACACAGGCTGATCTGAGCTTGGGTTAGGTGGCCTGCTGTTGTCCCTTCCAACCTGGTTTACTTCATTGTTCAATGTTCTTTGGTTTTGGTTGGGTTTTTTTTTGTTTGAGTCTTGAATATTATGAACGCCTGTGAAGTCAAAATTCAGGAAATAAATACATGATCAACAAGTTTGATTCCATAGATTACAGAAAGAGTCAATTAAAGAATTCTACAACAAAAAAATACAAAGAGAGTCCTCTACTTGATTTGAATAAATTATCTTAATGAAAATAATGAGTGCATAAATCAACTTCATAACCAGAAAGTGATAGGATAGGGCTTCACATAAATACAAGGTATACTAGTAAAACAGATGATGGAATTAAAAAACCAAACCACAAAGTAGCCATGGAAAAGCAATGCTGATTTGTCAGTATTAATGTTTAGAAAGAGGAGTTGAAGATATTGTGAACCTTGTGGGGGCTGCTTATACACTGTTGCGATTGAAGTGTAAGTGCCGATTTGGAACTCGATTTACACTGATCGCTCTTTCCTTTGTGGAACATTCAGCTGGCTCGCAACCATTCTGTTCTGCTGGGTTGACGACCTATCGCAAGACTTAGGTAGGACATAGTTTAGCAAAATATGGTCAGATTACCACTTTTAATTCTAAATAACAGGTTGTTCAAGATTTCCTTACAATCTAGTTTGCTGCTCAAGTGCAGGACCACCTGTACATGAACAACAATAACTGTGGAGGTCTTTATTCTGAATTCCTATGTACTAACTCCTTACTTTAGTACTTGCTGGTCTCTTACGAACTCGCCTAGTTGTCTGAGGAGATCTAAATCTTTGTGGAAAGGATGCAGTAATGGTAATGACAGACTCATTAAACGGACACAGTTAAAATCTGCCCCAGCTGCCCTGATAACTAGTGATAAAGATCAGTAGCCATTGCATGTCTGACTGTGACCTGCTGATTGCTATTTGTGTCTGCAAAGTGGGTCATGGTTAAACTGGCTCTGGAGACTGAAATACCCACTGTGCAAAGATGATGTTTCCCTGATCATGGCATCTTTGTCACCTTGGTAGTGTTGTGTCTTTAAAGGTTAGAAAAGTCGAGATTTTAAAATTAAATTTCTGTTTCTGCTTTTTTCCTCTGTAGATGCTTAAATCTAAACAGATTTTTTTTCTCTCATTTCTAACTGTGGCTTCTTAATGTGCCTTTTAGATGAATAGGGTGATCTTTTATCTTGTACATCTTTTGACAGGTTATTTTGCCAGATGTTTTTAAAGTTAATCAGCAGAATAATTTTAGTAAAAGTTTCAAAACTGCCTGCTAGTGGTACCTCATCAGTTGTCTAGTATGGAAAGCATCAACAGGTTTAATTTGCACTGTGGAAATTCTAATTAATTATTTATACTTTGTTAACAGCCAAAGTCCAGGTTTTGACAAAGAATAAGGTAATGAAGGAAATGTTTTGGGCATTGGCAGTGGATAGTATTAAATAATCAACAACAAGATAATCAACTGAAAAGATGATGAAAAATGAAAGAATATATTGAAATGAAAGGGGAGTCATCTTGAGTCTTTGGGAAGCCTCGAAACCAAGTTGGTAATGTTGCATTAGAATTCAGTAAAGGCTAAGAAAGATACATAAATGATGGCCAAAGAAAGTGTCGGCTTTGCAGGTTTTTGTTGTTGTTTTGGGTAGTGGCTTGGTTTCTTTCAGTGGAGAAAAGAAAATATTTGACACTAGTGTTTTGATTGATCTGCAACCATAATTTCAGTTGTTACAGTAGGATGTGATTGCACAATTTGTAAGCACCCAGATGGGGTTGGTTTTGCTTCAGGAAATGTTTTTGGGAGAATGAGAGACAGAATCAGATGGGGAGATAGAAGAAATAAAAATTAGGTTTCAAAAAATACTTAAAATTTTTGACCTTCTGAGAAAAGTTACTATCCAAGTTAAAAATAATTGTGAAGCTACAAGAGTATCTGTGAAGCAAAATAGCGGTATAATTTGGCTTGTTGAATGAGAAAATATTACAAAATCTTATATCCCATGCCTTGGAAAGAGTTGAGAAATAGAAATTTCATACCACAAGTTTAGAAGGGTAATGACTGGTGTTCGCATTCCAGTGAGATATTCTGGGGGAAGACAAACATGACAGGAGAGGAAAAATCAAAATGTATGATGTAGTAGCAATGCACCATGCCATTTCTTTTTAATTAAAGTCTAAAAATTGAGAACAAGACAATATTGTTTCAGGAGCTAACACAACTGCTGTACCTCCAGGATCTCTGCGTCCAGTTCCACAGCGCGTGCATATCAGCCTGGCACGTGTGGCCCAAAGCATTCCTCTAATTTACTTCCTAGTGATTGGTTTCATAATAAAAGTGTTTAAAGACATATTCGTCCCCAAAGCTGCGAGATCCAGTCACCTCCTGCTGCTGGAGCAGCTCCTGTTTCAAACACTCAGATAATATGATGTGTCAAATACAAACGCTGTACGGGGAGGGACTGCAGCTGCCTTGATCCTCATTTCTTTCAGGTTGTCTTCCTGATATGTGAATAGCAGGGGAAGATGAGAGTGGCAGGAGGGGCATCTGGTATACAAACATGTGCAGAGTGCAGCCTCTTTAAAAGAAGCACTTGGGAGAGTCGACTCCTGTTGCCCTGTTTGTTTTCCCAGTAAGAACCCACTGGCTGTTGTTTCCGCGTGTGTGCAGAAGCGGAGATCGTTTGAATCTGTCTTTGGTGGCTGGTATGGGAAATCGTAAGAGCCAGGGAAGGTCTTAAGACTGCAGAAAGGTCAAAAGCCAGACTAACATTACTTGAGGAATTTACCTTTACGTTTGACATGGTGTGTGTTGTGTGGACTTTCTTTAGGAAAAAACAAACCCAAAGCACAGGTCTCGCTGCAGTAAAAGATGGGTTCCTTGCTGCTTTCAGAGCTAATTCCGAAACCTGGAAAATGCAGGTTGTGTCTGTCAAATTGAATGAGGTCCTGGGCTAATGATGGAATGATTCCAGCAGGAGGAGCAGGAGTTTGGGTTGGGGGGTGGGGTGGGCTGTTTGTTGGATTTCTGAGTTGTTTTTTGGAGGCCGTGGTGCTTTCTACAGTAAAGAGGTACAGCTTGGGGTCGTCCTTATTTTCAGACAATCAGTGAATCATATATGATATAATCTATAATAAAGCAGATCATGTTAACATTACTGTGTTATTTCAGCTGCTCAAACTGGCTGAATGCATGTTTATTATCAAATTAATTTTGATAATTATTTTCCAGTGCATGCATTCTGTTAGTCTTTTGAGTGTTCTGCACTAGTAGCTAGCTCAAGCCTGTCAAGTTTTGGGGTCTTAAATGCAACTGTCACAGGAATAAGATCTATTCTGTAAGAAGAATAATTACATAGGTAAATGGAAAATGACGTTAGTGTTGTTTGCGAAGTTAATGAGTATGTGTGGATGATAGTGATTTTTATAGTGCTATAGGCTGAAGGGCTTTTTTATTGGAGGGAGATGGTTGGACTTTGGCAATGCAGATTTCCTCACACACACATCTCGTCGTGACTTGAAGGGGCTACCTCTTTGAGCCAGAGATGAGCTCAGTTGTCATGCCAATTTAATCCTTTCCCTCTCTTCTGAGAGTGCAGTGGATGTAAGGCAGCTTTCTGTGAGATGAAGCACTCTCTGAATGGAAACCTATAACTCACTTGTGATGAGCGGAGAGCGAAGAGGGAATTACTGTGTTGAGATAATTTTCTGAATTTTTAGAAATTTGTTACTTCAATTTTAATGATTTTAAAATAAATCTTTTTTTAGACCTGTGCTCTTGCATTCCACCTCACTGTGGTCGTAGCTCTGAATAGGGTTTTACCCTCAGCTATGCTGCTTTTAACTTTCACTTTTTATTAACAAAGCTAATGTGAAGGCAAAGTGTTTCATGTTGCCAATTTAATTTCTTTAATTAAAAGTGAAAGTTATAAGCTGGTACAGCCGTGGGTGAAGTTCTAATGTCATCAATGGGGAAAAATAGGTTTAAAATTGAAACTGTTGGCACAGCAGTGGCTCTCAATAGTACAGCACCTGCAGTTGTGGCTCTTAACTTTGTTTAATGAAAAACGATGAATTTGAAGCATTAAAGGATGCCCAGGATATGTATTAGGAAGGGGGAGTACAGCTGTAATTGCTTTGACTGTGGTCAGATGTTGCTAAACACAGGAGACAAGCATGTGTTTAGGAGGAGAGACCCTGTCAGCCATTTTTTAACACAGGTTTAACAAGCTGAGCCTTCAGAATTATTATAAATCTAAGAATCAACTTTTTTTGTTTATGGGACAAAATGTAACCACAGAGCAGCTCTGACATTACAAATTACAGCAAAATAGTGAATAATGATCGTAGTTAAATACATCAGAAGGACAGTTAGTCTGCCCATCTGCATAGATGCACAGTGTCCTCTAATATTTGCCCATTACGTGAGTTACAGATATCCTTAGTGTTTTTAAAATACTGTTCTAATTGAAAATAATTCTATGAAATACAAAATCCCCTTCTTAAATCTTCACTGCTACATGTGCAATTAGATGTCTGGTTTTGTGGCATTGTGCCCTAACACAGGCAAGGGGAAAGCTGAAGTTTGGAACATTAAGGAGTTTGGTAACATGTAAATGAAACCCCGTTTTTCTGATGTGTTTTGAATTCACACATTTAACATATGCTGCTTTTCATACTTTCAAAGTCTAATATTTCCATAGACCTAATGTGATCTATGTAGTTTTCAGATAAATAAGATGGCAAGTTCTCTTTTATTCTTAACAATTAAAATATTGGGCTGGCTGGTCTAATAAAAGCAGTTTATGTTTGGGAGAAATGTTAACAAACCTGGTTTGGTGAATTAAGTTCTCAGTAGGAGACAGCATTTATGTATTTAAAAGTATGTTATCTGGTTAGGATCAGTCCTGGGTTTCTCAAAAATCACCATGGGAAGCTAGCTTGCTTCTGAAGGTGTTTATTCATCAACATGAAGATTTATTACGTAAACCCAGCTTGCTTTATTTACTGATCTGGACATGAAGAATAGCGAGGAGAAGGGAAAGGCGTGGGGACAAACCCCCTTTAAGTTGGAGGGTTCTGTGAGTGGTGGGTGTTTCCAAAGCTTTAGAGGAAGGAAGCATTGGTACATTGAAAGATTTTGTCAAAGCAGGTGAGATGCAGCCTATTAAGGTTTGGATGTTAGTGGGAAAGGAGAAGGAAGGGAAGACAAAACCAAAAATAGGAGGTGACTTTGAAGAAAAATTTGACACTAGAATTGGAAAAAATTCTAGGGCTTATTCGTCAGCGGCTTGATGAAAGTAAGTGTAAAACGTTAACATAATTGATGAGTAAAAATGGTGAGATACAGACAAGCACTGCAAGACCTGAGCAGCAGGAAAATTGCTCACACTCTTCAGAGGCAGGAAAAGATGTGGAATGGAGTGTAAAGAGAAGGCAGTGACATTTTTAAAGCTTATCTATGCACCTCTATTAAGCTTGACATTTTCGTTTGCTTGTATTTGCTTTAATCTGTGTTGCATCGGCATTGAAGAAGCCTTTTATAATTTACATTAAATCGTAAAGCGAAGAATTAATGAAGTAATCAATGTTTATGCTTTTTTCTATTCCTTTAGCACAGTTTAGCCTCCATATGCTGATGATTTTATTTCTGAAGCTTACTGATTGGCAAACTGACATGGTATTCAGCAGGAAGGTATTTTAGCCTTAACAACCTGTATTAAAATATTTCTGAACACAAAAAGAAACAGAAAAGGGCAGTTAAATTCCTTAGTTTTATTAGTGTTACTTATACCAGTAATGACACATCCAATGTAAAGTTAGCATTCTACTTGTTTGAAACAAGAGCTAGCCTGACCTCTTTGAAAAGGCCATTTGGATTCAAGGAATAACCAGAAACTCACTGCGTTGTTCTAAATACGAAAGTAGTTCTGCCTTCACCTTCAATCTAGGTTTATATATCTAACATCACCTGGTATTTTAAATCTTCATTACTGAAAAGAAACCCTGCATTTAATATCGGTCGGGAGTTGAGTACCCGTTTTCACCTCTGCAGTGATGGGCTGGAGGTGTACACAGAGTAGATCACCTGCTTTTTTTGTCTACTTTTGAAGTCTGCTTTTTTAGATTATTCTGAACTGCAGATCTAGTTTTATTTGGTCAGTTTCTGGGGAAAAACCAACCAAACACACTAACAAACCTTTCAAATGTGTTATTTTTTAAATTATAGCACTTTTCAGAGGTTTTCCTTCACTTACGGGGCTCAGGAAATTACAATGTTATGTTGCATCTGTTGCTTTAATATTTCTTACAGTGTCCCCAAACACGTCGTCGATCGGGTATATTTTTCCAGGATTCTATCACTTTCTTGTAGAAACTTGATAACAATATTAGAAGTCTCAGCTTGATTCTCCCAGGACACACTGCTTTCTCCTTACGCTGAAGTGCTTTTAACTTGTACTTTGCATCTGGCAAATGATTCCGCTTCATGCAGTAGTGTAACAACACTTTGTGTTTCTGTGCTGCTTTCACTGCCAGGCTTGGAAGGCAATAGCAGTTCCTTGTACATTTATAAGTTTATCGTCAAAAACCGTGGAAGGGCTAAATATGGTTTTCCATACATGACACTGGAGAAACTGAGGCGCACAAAATGACAGAGCGGGGACCTAATTCAGCTCCGTTCATAAGTGCTTACCTGTATCCATCTCCTAGGGAAGCCATTCATCGAATGTTGTGTTTGTTTGTATTTACCAAATAAGTAGAAATATAATCAAGTCCTTATCAGTTGCGTGACTAAATAGAGTCCCAGCTGTCAGGCAGATCCACCTGTTCCATGAAATGCCTTTTTGTTCTTGAACTAGGGCAGATTATCTGCATTTCTCTTTGTCTGGCCACAGAAGGAATCTCCATCTATGTTAAACTGAAGTTTCTGTCGTGGTTGGCACAAGTACAGCATGAGAGTCTCATTCAGTCATTAGCTATCTGCAAATTATAATTTCTCATTACTTTACTCCAGACACTATCCTGTCAAACTGCCTTTTATGCAAACAGGCACAAAGTCGCTGGTAGGTGGTGTTGGGAGATGAAGCTAACGCGCACAGTGGAACAGTCAAGCCCATCTTCTAAAAATCTCATTATTGTTTAATTTGGCCATGATTTGTCATCACTCTGTTTTATATATGTGCTATATTAGCTGAAACAAATAATCCCAGGGTTTTTTTTAAAAAGAAAAATTAGAAAAAAAAGGAAAAGGGTAAAGAATTCAGTGGCATTATTGGTGCCCTGCCTGTCAGATCATAGTTGAGGCTCTCTCCAGGTATATCAACAATACTGCATCTCCCTCTGCCCTTAAAACCTATTTTCCTTTGGTCTTCTTCATGGATTTTTAATTTATGAAAAGAATACACAAATTACAAACAATATACGAAATTTACGAACAATGGGAAAAAATGTGAGCATATGTACGTTTGCAAACTAATCCTCTTTCAAGTTTCAGGTCTGTCTTCAGCACAGAGACAGAGCAAAATAGGTAGGAGAGGGCATAGATATCTCTATTCCTTTAGGGGTTGTGTAAATGTTATCACTTTAAATCTCAGAGAAATACTGAAATAAAACAATTACATCTTTCAGGTATTGGGAACAACAGTTTTCCATGGATGTTGCAAGTTTTGTTGCAGCTTCTTACAACTTTATGCAACGTTTTCTGTATACTGACCAATCATGCAATTAAAAAAGTGTAGTGCATGTATTACCTACCTCTTCAGGTTTGGATTCTATCGATTTGAGTATACTTAGTGAGCATACATCAGAATTCTAGCATATAGTTGTAAGAAAGAGTCTGTGTCTGAGGAAATGTACTGTTACAGGGTTTTACTGCAATTAAACAGTTATACTTAATGGGTTTTTAGAGCTGTTGTTCCTGGTTTGGGAGTAAAATGCGAAAGCTGCTATTTGGCAACGTATGTCCAGTTTTTAAACTCACATTATTAATATTACTAGTAGTGCACGAATGAGTTTACCTGATGTGTATTTCTATGCCGTACTCCAAGGAAGCTCATACAGCTGCTAACATCTTTATTATGAGGATTTACTGTTTGGGAGGGTGACTTTACAACGGTGTGGTACACCTTCTCTACCAACAGTTGAATAAAAGCTCAGTCGCAAACAGTAAATGATTTTAAAATAAGTGATTGTAAAGTGTTTAAATTAAAAAGATCAGATAATGGAAAGGGTGTCACTTCTGCTCTCGGATGCTTACATTTGTTAGCATTAAATAACTGAAATCTAAACCAGTATGGAAAGTTTAGCGTTGACAAAAACATGGTGCGTGTTTTGTTTCGGGTTTTTTTCTTTTTTTAATGTATTTAAATCCAGAGTAGATCTTATTTACAACTGAATATTTATCAGTCTTTTGGGTGAGGCCTACGGGTTTGAAATTGCACTTCTATGAATTTAAGCATCCCGTCTTTGACACCTTGTATCCTGTTCCCCTTTCTTTGCTATTTTTTAACTTACTGCAACAGATGAGGGGTTCTTAAACCATCTGTTAACCTTTCTTCCCCCCATTTTTTTTCAACGTAGAGTCGCTCAAGGCAAGAAGACCCAGAGCAAGCTAGACTGAAACAAAAAGCAAAGGAGGTAAGCAGAGCTAGAGATCATTACACTTGACATTTCAAGGCTTGAACATATTAATTTTTTATGCCTTGCTACTTGTATATCGTTAATAAAAATCTGACTAAAAACTTTTTAGGATGTATTTGTTGCTTTGCCTTTGATCTTAATGTTTGCAAACTAATACATTAATACATGTGAGGCCTAAGGAGGTTTTATAAGAGAATATTTCCATACATTACATTTTCATTTCCATTTTAGGTAGCTGTAGCTTTTGTTGGGTTCTTGATGACAGCAGCATTAGATTTTGGTGGAAAATATATGCCTTTGTCTTTTTGTAAAATGTCACTTTCTTAGAAATGTGTTATTTTAACAATTTTGTTCTGGTAACAGTCTTTCAAGTAATGCAATTGCCAGTCATTTTCTCTACAGTGTGGTTCAGTGGACGATATACTCATTAGTCTAAATTACAGAGTTCTAAAATTTATCAACTAATTTCAGTTGCGATTTTTATATGTTGTTCTGAGAGTAACAATATGTGAACAACTGAGTACCTTAATTTGGTGCGAATGAGAGTTGCTGTCCTTCACTTACAGCATCTCCTGGCCTAGGTTCCAATCAGACTACAATATCTGTCAGTCAAAAGTCATTCCTGTTTTAAAAATTCATCAGCATCATTGGCAGCAAACTGATTTTGGGGTTTTTTAAGCCATTTTCTTTGGATATATGTATTAGAAGGTAATAATTATACATTAGGAGGTAATACATACAGAAAAATGCATATAAGAAGTTCTTTTGTATTGACCCGTTTTTCCTGTTCTGTCTCCCTGTTGGCAGTATTCTATAGTTCCGTTAGCTATACAGATTTTATAATGTAACAGTCAAAAAAATCCAAGTGCATGGTTTAGTTTTACTTGTCTTTTTTCCATTACACGACTGTGTAGTAAGACTTGCTGAAATGGGTTCTTGTAAACATTAGGCCATGCCTTAGTGTTTCCAGGGTTGGGTTTGTCAAGCAAGTATTCAAATGAAACAGAGTAATCAACTCATTTGGCAGGAAGAGGCAAGATTTTAATACTACTTGAGTGTAGTATGTAGCCAATGTATGCAAGGGAAGAATCGGATTTGTGAAAATAATTGATGGCAGGCAAAACTTGCTGTTGAGCTGAGAACAGAAACTGCCATGCTGCTGGAAGTGAAAACAAGCTAGAAAAACACATTTCTTGCTGCCACAGTATTTGCATTTGTAATTCTTTTTTCGTCATTGGAAACTTGAGGAAGCGAAAAGTAAACAACAGGGCTAGTAAAAACACATTTTCTAGTAGTCAGAATGAAATAGTGGTTTTCTATAGTTTTGACAGAAAACTTGCACTCTAGCCAGTGTCGTTGCTTTTGGTGTAGCTGCAGGAGTCCTTCTCCCTGTATGAAAATTCGGGTTGTCCTTATAAGCTGTGTTTCTTACCCACTAGAGGGAGCGACGCTGTGCTGACATGTGAGTAAAAGACGGGAGGAAATGTATTCTGCATAATGATAATAGTGGTATTAGTAGAGGTAGCAAATATTTTGGTGGTAACCTAATTAAAAATGCTTAGATCAAACTGGTATGTGATTTTAAAGTCGTGGTGTTCCTGAACATGATAACATGTTTGAGTAAATGTGGAAGGAACACTAGGTTTTCTGTTGGAGTGCTGCACCCTATTTTGTACGTTAGCCCTGCCTTTTTTCCCACCCTTCTAATGAAAGTGTGTAATTTTCTGGCAACATGCCTCTCTCTGAAGTTGAATTTCATTCTTCATATTTGAAACTTCATAAGAAATAGAAGTGTATGTCTGGTTTTAGTAACTAGGGTTCTAAAGATCTTTCTTGAACTAGTTTAGAGACTTCCACCTAAAACATTCAAGTATATTTAATAAAAACATACTCTTTTGCATTAACTTTTCAAAGGTGAGTGGGGAAGTGGAACTGGCAAGATTTTCATTTAATATTGTTTGTATTTTTTTCTGCATTGGATACTGAATGTATGCTGAGGTTCCAAATCGTATTGGCACTGCCAAAATAAAAATATAACCGATTTTACAGTATAAGTGGTCCATTAGATAGAGGGTCTTTGGCATGGCTTTGTTATTTGAAATTAAAAGTTTTGAATAAAGTCCTACAAAAATGGAAAAATTTCAAAACTTCACTGCCAGCTAGGCACAGCTTAAATGTGCACGTGACCCATAACTGAGAGAGGAATTGGGTTTCTTCCAGGTTTTGTATAAGCTGGTGAATATAACACTGTCAGCTTTGATAATAAGCTGGATTTGAAGCTGTGTTTCTATGATTTCCATGTCTTGAATATTGCCTGAAGACCTTTGTTGCTCAGATGTTCTTCTGGACCATAGTAAATGGCCCATAGTAAAGATGTTCTTCTGGCTACTAGGTTTCAGAAAACGTGAAGAGGGCATCCAAGAAATCTGCGGCATTTTTAGCTTCTGTTACTTGTTCAGTGATATGATTGTCAGATAGTTTGGGGTTTTTTGTGTCAGCTAAGCAGCTGATAATTTCATAGAATCTTAGAATGATAGAACAGTTTGGGTTGGAAGGGACCTGTAAAGGTCACCTAGGCCAATCCTCTGCAGTGAGCAGGGACATCTTCAAGTAGATCAGGTTGCTCAGAGCCCTGTCCAACCTGACCTGGAATGTTTCCAGGGATGGGGTATGGGTGGGGATGCACACCTCTCTGGGCATCCTTTTCCAACCTTGTAAAAAAATGGCTTCCTTATGTCTAGTCTAAATCTATCCTCTTTCAGTTTAAAACATTACCCCTTGTCCTATCGCAACAGACCCTGCTAAGAAGTTTGTTCCGGTCTTATAGGCCCCCTTTAAGTACTGAAAGGCTGCAGTAAGGTCTCCCCAGAGCCTTCTCTTCTCCAGGCTGAACAAGCCCAACTCTCTCAGCCTGTCCCCATAGCAGAGGGGCTCCAGCCCTCTGATGATTTTTGTAGCCCTCCTTTAGACCTGCTTCAGGAAGTCCTTGTCTTTCTTGTGCTGAGGACCCCAGAGCTGGATGCAGTGCTCAGGTGGGGTCTCACCAGAGCAGAGGTAGAGAATCCCCTCCCTCGCCCTGCTGGCCACGCTGCTCTGGATACAGCCCAGGATATGGTTGGCTTTCTGGGCTGCCAGCGCACACGGCCGGCTCATGGCCAACTTTTCATCCACCAGTACCCCCAAGACCTTCTCTGCAGGGCTAATCTCAATCCCTTCATCCCCCAGTCTCTGTCAATACCCAGGGTTGCCTGACCCATGTGCAGGACCCTGCACTCTGCCTTGTTGAGCCTCATGAGGTTCACACAGGCCCACTTCTCAAGCTTGTCCCAGTCCCTCTGGATACCATCCTATCCCTCAGGTGTGTCAACTGCACCACTCAGCATGGTGTCATCTGCAAACTTGCTGAGGCTGTACTGGATCCCACTGTCTGTTATTGATGAAGGTACTAAACAGTACTAGTCTCAGTGTGGACCCATGAGGGACACTACTTGTCACCAATCTCCATCTGGACGTTGGGCTGTTGACCACTACCCTCTAGATGTGACCAGGTTCCTTCGAACAGTCCATCCATCAAATCCATATCTCTCCAATTTAGAGAGAAGGATGTTGTGGGGGACCACGTCAAAGACCTTACAGAAGTTGAGATAGACGACATCCGTTGCTCTTCTCTTGTTCACTGATGTAGTCCCTCCATCACAGAAGACCACTTGGTTGGTCAGGCGGGACTTACCATTGTGAAGCCCTGCTGGCTGTCTCAAATCACCTCCCTGTCCTCCATTGGCCTTAGCAGAGCTTCTGGGAGGATCTGTTCCACAATCTTGCCAGTCAGAGAGGTGAGGCTCACAGGCTGTTAGTTCCCAGGGTCCTCCTTTCTACCCTTTTTAAAAATGGGTGCAATGTTTCCCTTTTTCCAGTCACCAGGTACTTCACATGACTGCCATGACTTTGCAGACATCATGTAGAGTGGCTTGGCAAGTGCATCAGCCAGTTCCCACTGGACTCTGGGATGCACCTTGCCAGGTCCCATAGACTTAGGGTTCAGGTTCCTCAGGTGGTCACGAACCTGATTTCTCTTTGAGTGGGAGAGACTTTGCTCAGCCAGTCCCCATCTTGTCATTCATTCACTTGAGAGGTGTGGAAAGAGAGATTGTCAGTGAAGACTGAGGCAAACAGGTTGTTGGGTACCTCAACCACCTTCTCGTCCGTAGTTACCAGTTCGTCAGTCTTGCTCATCCTGGGGGTACACTGTCTTTGACTTTCCTTTTCTGGCTGACATATCTGTAGAAGCCCTGACTATGTTATTCTTTGCATCCCTTGCCAAGTTCAGCTCCAGCTGTGCCTTGGCCTTCCTGACCCCATCCCTATACAACTGGGCAGTGTCCCTGTACTCTTCCCAGGATACCTGTGTCCCTGCTTCCACTGCCTGTGCATTTCCTTCTTGCCCTTTAGTTTGACGGTCATGACTCATCCATGCCGGTCTCTTACCTTCCTTTCCTGATTTCTTACACCTGGGGTTTGAGAGCTCTTGTGCTCTATGGGAAGCATCCTTAAAGATCTGTTCTGCTCATGTCCTTGAGGGCAGTTTCCCAGGGGGGTCCTCTTGACTCCCTCCTTGAAGGGCTGGAATAATTTCATTGTGATGTTCCAGAAGTGGAAAATGTTTCAGACTTCACAGTGTGCCTGCATTTGAACAGTGACACTGCTGCATTCCTGCTGCTAACCAGGCAGTCTGGACAGGCCTCTTCAAAACTGAGTGTGATCAATACTATACCCTGGTACCCTGCCAGATAGAAATGGATAAATATCTAAACCAAATGTAAGCAATATATGAAGTCTGAGAAAGAAAATGTGACCCAAAGAGCTTTGAGATACTTGATGAAGACCAAGGTCAGATGGAGAAAGTGAAATACCAAAAGAAGTAATTTAGCGTCTTTGAGAAAGTCTTTTAAATCTTTAAGAAAAAAAATCCAAGCATTAGAAGAACTCCAGAATACACTGTCTTGGAACGCAAAGTAAAGGTACCAACACAAAGATAATAGATGAAAGGGAGGAAAGAAGACTGACAAAAAGTATTTGTTCCAATTTTCCTTTATGGACATTTTGGAGTCTTTCATTCCATAATGCTCTAGTTTGCTTCTTAATTTAAAAAGGAGAAAAATGAGTTCAAGCTCATTTACCCTCTTCCCTTAAGAAGTCCCTTTCTTGTTTATCGGTGTCATGAAGAAAACGTGCTGGGAGATCAGTATGTCCTTTGAACACATGTAAAAATGGGTTGGGTAGGGTGAAGATGATTTCATGTTTTGTTCTGTAACTCCATCTTAACCCCGTTTATTGCCCAGTCTTCAAACCACTTTGCATATTGTTTAAACCAAACCGTCATGAATGCAGTTTAAATTGTGTGTAGATGTTTACCAAAACACAAGATCCCTCTGCATATGGTCCTCTTGCGGAGCCCAGCCGTGACAGTCGGGTTTCGTTCACACACAGACTAGCGCTGTTTTAGTCAAGTCAGTGCAAACCTGCCCTTCCCTCGGTTCGATTGACTTATTTTCCTTCAGCATGAACCTGTTTCAAATGGACCTGAGTGAAAGCAGTAGGAGAATGTGCTTGGGCGGGTCTGTATCGCTTAAAACTCTCCGTTTACTTTCACACTTCTAAATCGATGCAGCTTTTTGTCAGTGAGCATTGTATGATTATTTTAATGGTAAACTTATTTAATGAACGAGGGGAAAAATGCCGCTCTTCAGCTGTTACTTGGTACATTGTTTCGTAATATAAATTCTGAAACATTTGACTCGCAACACTTGATTTAAGAAACAGCATAATTTGTGAGCAGTGTCTACTTCATCTTGCATGATTAAAGCTTTTACCATCCAGTTTCAGAAAACACACTGAGTTTTGTAGTCTGTTGGAAAGACACAAATACGAGTTAAAGACATTATGAGTTCTCCAATTTTCATGAAAAGGGTTCATTAAATAGGACATAAACCAAGCCATATAACTGATAGCAGGAATAGATCAAGTTTAGGAATAGAGTCAACAGCAGTAATTAATAACATAAATGGTTTAAAAGAAAGACAGGAAAGGTAAGATCCTAAACGTCATTTCTATCACAGATCCTTTTCTACATACTCAGTGTCGGTTGCCTAAAAATCTTTTAATTTAAAAGTCAAGTAGCTGAGTTTGATCCTGAAAGATTAACTTGGTTAAAATCTTTGTGTCATCACCGACCAAGAACATTGCATAATAGTAAACCAGACACCATGAATGTGCGGGCATGTGTCCAGGACCTAGATCAGGTTAGATAACACTCAGCCGCATCTGTGCTCAGATGTACTCGTTAACCATGCAGGTGAAACCTCAGGCCTGCTGGTGTTTGTAATAGAAGCCCTACTGATTTCAAAGGAAGACAGAAGGCAGCCCTTTACATACCTTCACCAGCAGAGATAGCCCACTGTCCTCCGACAGTGAGAGGTATCAGAGCGATTTGTGTTGGGACACTGGCTCGGAGATTTGGGAGTACCCAGTTCTTCCTAAGTAGACCAGGGGCAGATTTTTTCCATACTCCCTGAAGGAGTTTCATCCACTGCAGTGTTGTGGTACCCACTTGGCTTGGGTATTGTCATCCCCATGTCTGCAGCGTCTTCTGTAGCAAGAACCTTATTCGGCTAAGGTTTAGCTTTAGAACTGTATCCTTTTGTGAATTACATGCACAAAAGTATCTGGGCTGTTAGCAGACAAGAGGTCTGTAGGAAGCCATAGGATTCTTCTCCTAAGAGTAATAGTGAAATATGTACATCATATGATCTCTATCTCATGTGGCCCAAACACTGCCTTAGAAATTTTAAATCCCACATAAAAAAGTAACTTCTTGTAGCAGAATTACCGAAACCCCAGCACCATATATTTAACAGTTACATTATGGAAACAATTTTACTCTAATAATTTCTTGTCACCACATTAATATTCATTTATCGATTCAGTAGGAGTGGTTGCTTTTAAAATATTTAAATAATAGTTTACTGCAGTTATCCCTGTATTCATGAGGTGTTACTGAAAATTAAAAGCAAATAAAAAGAATTTTATGTTTTTAAGCTCATTTATTCACCTTTTTAGCAAAATCAAAGTAGGTGAAAGTTGTACTAGTAATACAGTATCTCTCGTGATGAGAAGTCTAAAGAAGTTTTCTATTTTATCATGCCTGACAAAAAATATTGATTCCAAAGCAACAATCTTCTCTTAAAAAAGGTTTCTTATAAAACATTCCACTGAGAAATGGAGCACTTGGACAGAAATAAGTTTAAATTAAATTTCCACTTAGCTCTGTAACCCATCTGAGGGTCAGTAGGTGGAAAGAAGGAAAGGCTAGGAATATGATACCTGAAGTAATGATCGTGCAACATTTCGGCAATAATGATTCCTCAGAACTGAGTTGTTTCGTAAATAGTGTTCTGCTTCGGGTTACCAACACTGTAGCTGTGATGCAGAAGGAATGCAAGCATTTTTGTCATACATGTGGAAGGTTAGATAACAGTCGCTTTGTTTACACTCTACTGCAGGTCTATTGCTTGAACCCAGAAAAATACTTTGGAAAAATGCTTAGATTATTCCAGCAGTGTCTAATCCCATGCAACACTGCCATGGATTTGGCTTTAGCGCACAAGATTTTTCTGAAGTTAGAGGTGTTGGAGTGACTTCAAATGTTAGTATTAAACTTGCATCTCAGACAGAAGTGGTCCTGTGTGTTATCAGTCAGGTTTCTTTATTGAAAATCCTGCTGCATTATCAAGCTTACTGCTTTTGCATTAACTGTATTTTTTCCTTTTGAGCAGTTTATTACTTTAGATGTACAGATACATGGTAACAGGCAGAAGTTCTGATAACACCAGCTCATTATGCACTCTTGGGAGGGACAGGAGAGGAACAGTACTGTATTTGTCTATGCAAATACTGCTGCTGAAGAAACAAGAAGATGTGTAATCAGTAATAAATTTATTACCTATAAATCCCGATGTGTAGATCTTCAAAATTTTAGATTAGTTTAAAGCCAGTGGGTTTTGCAAAAAGATTTCCTGTGTTTCCAAGGAGAAGGTACTACCCTGCCGTGAATTCTACAAGTCCTGAAGAACTTTAGGCAGTAGTACTCTTACTGTTCAGCAGAACATTTCTCATATCTCTCTGTATCATAAGACCATGATACTTCCAACCTGTTTTCCTGGGCTTAGAGCAGAAGTGACGACAGTTGTTCGGCTGAAGATGTGGTGGTGTTACACATGTGCAGTTACCCTTGCTGCACAGAGAATCAGAAAACTGCGTAATTGACAGAAAAATGCCAGGGGATCAAAGGAGCTGCCATAATATTTTCCAACTGAGTCAGATTGTTTTATTCTTGCTTAGGTAAAATGTATATTAATTAGAGTTGAGTCAAGGGCTAGATTTTTTTTCTTGTCTTTTCTGTAACCTAAGCTTGACCCAAGATTACCTCATTAGTCTAGCAGAAATCTAAATTAAATCCAATCCTGTCCAACATAATAATTTCCTTCTACACAATCATATTGGTGGAGTTCCCTAGTGGTGCTCGATTTCAGTGTGCATACACTGCCTAGCTCTGGTTTAGTTAGCAAGAATGCTGGTGTTTTGTCACTGATTTTAACTGTTGTTTTAGCATTCTAAAAGCTAATGCTGTTTTACTGATACATGAACTAAATAAATGACATTTCTTAAGTAACAAACTATTTTTGTGTGCGATACATCTTTGCGTTATAAAGAAAGAACAGGTATGCTTGTTTATACTTTCAATCTAGAAAACCAATTCTTGCAACTTCATTTGCTCCCTCACTAGAGTTACATACAAATTTAAACGCATTGTGTGAGCAGGATCATTAGTAACACCACGTGGTGTGCTACCTCGCAAAGACCCAGGCCAGATCTGTGAGCCTTTGTAGGTGGGGTGTTTATAATCACAGATAAATGAGGTTGCACACCTTGGAGAATGGGTGCCAATGCAAAACAGAATGGGACAGGTGAGTATGCCAAGAGAAAGGAACAAGAAAGCATCTGTCCAGTCAAGCATTGTTCATTTTTTAGCTGATGTCTTGTGTCGGGGTAAAAGTGAGTCTAGAAGAGGTATTTGAAAGATAGCAGCTTTCAAATTAACACAGCGGTGGTGTAATTTCCTGAAATTTTGTATGGCAAGCATGTTTGTACTGATGCAGTCTGCTATTTGAGACATTAGCAGTTATGTACGCATATAAAATCCAAGTTGTCTTACCTTACTACCAAAAGGATCCCATGTGGCTGTCTGACAATTTGAGGATATTAAACAAGTATACGTTTGTATACATTTGAAAAGTTGGCTTTTCAGGAATCTTACTTGATTTCTCACCTTTCCAAACAAAATTTTAAACATGTTCTCTAATTTTCAAATAGAATGGTTTGGTTTGGTTTGGTTTGGTTTGGTTTGGTTTGGTTTGGAAGGGACCTTAAAGATCATCTTGTTCCAACCCCCTTGCCAGGGGCAGGGACACCCTCCACCAGACCAGGTTGCTCCAAGCCTCATCCAGCCTGGCCTTGGACACTTCCAGGGATGGGGCATCCACAGCTTCTCTGGGCAGCCTGTCCCAGTGCTCCCCACCCTCTCTGGGAAGAATTTCTTCCTGATATCCAACCTAAATCTCCCCACTTTCAGTTTAAACCCATTACCCCTTGTCCTGTCACTACAGGCCCTTGTAAAAGGTCCCCCCCAGCTTCCCTGCAGCCCCCTTCAGGCACTGGAAGGTGCTATAGGGTCTCCCCGGAGCCTTCTCTTCTCCAGACTGAACGAGCCCAACTCTCTCAGCCTGTCCCCATGGCAGAGGGGCTCCAGCCCTCTGTTTATCTTCGTGGCCTCCTCTGGCCTTGCTCCAACCGGTGGATATCCTTACGTTGAGAGCTCCAGAGCTGGACGCAATATTCCACATGGGGGTCTCACGAGAGCAGAGTAGAGGGGGAGAATCCCCTCCCTCGCCCTGCTGGCCACACTGCTCTGGGAACAGCCCAGGATCCGGTTGGCTTTCTGAGCTGCCAGCGCACACGGCCGGCTCATGTTCAGCTTTTCATCCCCCAGTACCCCCAGGTCCTTCTCCTCAGGGCTGCTCTCGATCCATTCTCCACCCAGCCTGTCCTTGTGCTGGGATTGCCCCAACCCGCGTGCAGGACCTGGCGCTGGGCCTTGTTGAATTCCATAAGGTTGGCATGTCCCACCTCTCCAACCTGTCAAGGTCCCTCTGGATGGCATCCCTTAATAAAATAAAAATAAATAAAACTAATGGGGAAGACTCAAGACTCATTTTCAAATTAGATTTAGCTTTGTTGTGAAATATATTTGATTTGTGACTGAATATTTCCAAACGAACAATACGTGTTACACATTCTGCTCTACTTGATGGATTTCATTTTTTTAAAAGCTAAAAGGAGGCAGAGGAGAAGAAATCCATCCCTGTTGTTTACATTGTCTTCCAGATTGCAGATGCACCGTTGGAGTCCTGCCTAATAAAAGATTGTTCTGACAAGTAGTCTCTCATTATAAAGCAGAACTATTTTAATATGAATTTCCAGAACTTGGGTATTGAATGGTGTAAGACTTTTGTGGAGAATCCCTCAAACTGAAGGTGACTTTGCTTTTCTGGATCTCACCAACATGTTCCAGCAGGAACTTTCTCTTGTTAAATGAATTCTCTGAAGGTGGTGTCTCGACTTTTCCTCCACAGGAAAGTAAGAGTAGGATTTTCAGCCCATCATGCCCCCTACGGTTTTCCTTCCGTGTCTGTAGGAATAACCAGGGCTACTGCTTTTGGATTTTGAGGCACTGCTCAACAAGTGGAGCATGGCAGCCCCCTTTTCCGCCCACTTTTGGGTGCACAGACAACAGAGCTCAGTGAAGAGACACGGGACCTGTTTTCTTTTACCTTTGCAGTGTGAGAGTTGTGATAAGGATGGTTTGGCTTTGCCTCTCTTGGGTATTGGCAGTTGCATCCAGAGGCTCCAGGAGGGGCAGTGAGGAACGTGTGCAGAGGCACTTCCTTTTCCAAAAGATTTCTAAAACGCTTTTTAATACATCTAAACATATACTTGTATAGAGATATAGATCAGATCGCTTTCTGCAGGGAAGACGTCAAGACTGAATTTCCAGTTCTGCTCCTTTGTCGCTCGGCACAGCCCCACCGAAAGGAGGAGGGGAAAAAAAAAGATTCTTTCATTTGGAGCAAGCCGTAAACGTGAAAAAATCACATAACTGTTTTATTTGAACACTGCAACAGCTTTGCTTCCCTGCTCATCTGGCAAAATTATAGCGCGTCAGACGTTAGAATATGATTGCCTATTTAATAAGTAGAGGGCAGCAAATGTCAGCTTTGTCTGCTTGTCAGAAACGGAGGAGGTTGCTTGGACAACAATCTGAATTATCATGTGGGTATTTTGGTCCCTTCGTCAAGCCTGCCCGACAATATCGGAGCTTGCAAGGAGAGGTCAAGGTGTACTTTGGCTTCAGCCTGCGGGGCAAGTTTTCCCCCATCCTCTCTGTATGCACATTGGTTTCTTACTCCAAAATAAACCCGAATGAGGGCTTTAATTCTGCCGCTGAGCTAACATGTTTGTAAGCCCTGTTTGGCAGCTTCAGAGTGCCTGGGGCAGCACACAGCTGCCAGCTTTCATCTGCCCCCAGTTCCTCCGGGCGCTGCGCGTCACATGCTGTAACCGAAGGGGATGGAGACGCACCTACTAAATCTTCTGTTCCCCTGCCCACTCAGTCTGGGCGCTGCACATCGCACCGGCAGCAGGCAGCTGGCCATCAGCATCAGCTGCATACCTCCTGCTGACAAATCTTCAGCCTCCTCTTTGTGCAAGACGCACAGACAAAGATCTGCCCCTGGTCCCCACAGCCCGGCTGTGGTCTGGAAGGGTATTTGCATGTTCTGTCGTTTTACAATGGCAGGACCTCGTTTGAAATGCATGTGTTTCCTAAAATTTGTGATCTCTTTCTAGCCTGTTAGTGGGAGATGAAAGAGTTCATGGGAGCAGAGTTAAAGCTAAAGTTAGAATCGTAGTAGTAGAGTTTTTAAAAGAGTAATTTAAAATTCCTCGAGTTCATATATGTGCATGCAATACTTCCGCATATCTCCAAGTAATTTATAAGACAGACGAGACACTAATTTTCACCGCTCTCTTAAAGAATATTCTGTTTAGCAGATTGTAAAGTCAGATACAAAGAAAGAACCTGATTCTGTAAATCTGCTTTGCAAAGGTAGAATTTTCCTACAAGGTTCATCAGCATCTTCTGTTTGTGCTGCGATGTGACGCTTTATGTACTTACGTATGTACGTATTTATGGTGGAGTAATGTGAACATTAGCTTTGTTGTCGTTTTATTGTCGTAGAGTTTTAAGGAATATTTAATACAGTTGCCAGTAGGGTGAAAAGTGTCAGCTTTGGCTTAGTAAATACTAAACGTTTCTGTTTGTAGTTAAGTTACATACATACTCTTCTCCTAAACTACAGGCTGGTCAGTGATGTGTAGAGCTCATGAAAGGTGTGTTAGCATCTATTTCCTGGGTTTAGTTTAGTCTTGTCATTAAAAATACCTTTGTGTCAGCCTTTGAAAGAGTCTCCCAATAGTTAGATCATCTGAATTGAATAATGAGATACTGCTCAACATACCCCAAGAAAGTCATTCCCCTTAAGTAACAGTAATTTTTAAAATAAATAAAATGCATTATTGCCATCTACAGTGTAAACAGGATGGTTGTTTTCCCTTCAAGTATGTGTTTAGTGAAGGCAGATATGATTGCCTCTAAAATGCAAACACTTGAAAGGTATTACTGTGTTTTGAATGTTATTCGGCAGTTTAATTATTTCCAAGACTTTTGTTTTCATTTAGTGTTGAAAATTGTTGCTGAATTGGTGGTTAGCTTCTAGTTTTCCATGGAAATGGGCAGAAAGGTGTGAATGGGATTTTGTGGAATGGGAAAGTATGTTATATATTTGTGCTGACGAGTGTCTGCACACTGTGTTACAGCTTTCTTCAAACTGCTATCGCAGTATCTGTAGGATGGAAGTGAATTGAAAAACAGTGTGATGCAATTACAGTTCATAGGTTTATTGACTCCGCACACCATGCAAAAATCTCAGTAAGTCATCTGAAGTACAGAGTACGCTTCCCTACACTTCTGTGACCTTTCCCTTCGCAACCAGTACGCCTGTCTGGATTCAGGACAGACATCAGTATTCTTGAAGCAGACATAACGCCATGCAGATTGCTGAACATTTCTCTTAATCTTCTTCTTTTGTCATACTGTCAAGTTTTTAAAGTTTTCACCCTACGTGGCCAAAAGTCGTATTCACATGTCAAGGTGCATGAGAATCTATTACTTTCCCCAAAAATAAGAATAATTAAAAAAAAAAAAATCTATCATGGAAGAGTGCTCATATCTGGCAAACTTGCCAGACAAGTCAAGTAAGCTTTAGGAAGCTGTCAGATACACAAAATGGGAAATTAGACTGAGCAATAACTGAACTCAAGTGTTAATTGTCTACAGGAAGCCGGGGGAGAGGGAGAATGTTCACTTTATTAAAAATATAATAGACGTGAGATTGGTGAGAACAGAGCACATTTTAATGAAAAATAGGAGAATTTTGCCTATGGTTTTTCAAAATCTGTGTTTAAATTCTGGAAAAGTTTGATGTATGTTTTCATAAGGAGCCCTTAGTCTTAAGGCAGCCCAGCACTTGGTGGCTGTAGTGGATATTTGCCAGCTCCAGAGAAGTGAGATTGGCTCCCCAGTACAGGGCAGCTGTAGAGTATCTAGGGGTATCTGCTGTGTCTTAATACGGCAGGTAATAATTAAGAAGGTTACTGAATATACATTACTACTTCACTGTACATGCTGCTGTTTAATTAAGTAAAACACTTTCAGTTTCCTATTTTGAGGAAAATTCCATATTCAAGAGAGCTGTTTTCTATTTTAATAATGGTCTGTCATTAGCAGTTGCCAGGTCTTAAGCAATATATTCAGGGTATCCATTGTTTACTAGGATGTGTCAGAAAGGATAAATATGGGATTTTTTTCTTTTCCCCTCTAAGAATATAAATTGTTTGCATCTTTTAGCTTTGTTACCTTTTTAATGATCTAGGTGACCGCCAGGTAGAGTGATACAGACCTCCAGCTTGCCTGGAAAACATCTAAAGAACATGCAGGTACACTAGCTAACCGCACAAACGTCTCTGATTTAGTCTCAGGTTGGAAACTTGTACCTTATTTTAGGACACAGAAGTTGAACAATGCTCTGGATTATGCTAGAGATGTCACTTCTCAGAGGAGAAAAGTAACTTTAGGTCATAAGAGACTGCCACAGTTGTCTGAGACCATGTGTTAATCCCAGTTTGGTCAAGGATTAATCTCATTTCTGTAGAGATAAAGTGTACTTCACTACTGAGCTGAACTTTGTGTTGCCTATAGTCACAGTGCTCAGTAGAAGGTGCTGGGCTTTCGGTAATATGTGATAGCGTTCTGCTCTGTATTATTTTTGTTCTGGATATAGAACAATTATTTAAATATCTTGGACATTGTTGTATTATCTGAAAGGCATGTGTTTCTTAAATTTGTCAATTGATGATTCTGTGACCATTACAATATGTGTTGATTTCTGTGATCTGCTCAGCTGTACAAAAGAAAATGAAAAAACAAATCTTAAATCTACATTTTATAAATATCCTCAGGTAATTTCAACTGAGGCATCAGAAATAATTCCTCATATAATAATAATTGCTCATCTGCCCATCTATCTGTGTGGAGAAATTATTTCTGGTTAGTAGTGAAATTTGAAAAACAACCCCCCTGGATCTGACGGAGGAGGAAATGTCTGCCTTAGCAGGCATGCCAACGTTTGGGAACGCCGAGAACGTGTGGAAGACTGTGGCAAATGCAAGAATGATCTGACTGTTCTGTCTCAGGGATTTTTATTTTTACCCTGCTTGCTTCTTAGCGCACTTTTGCTCCTGTCATTTTTTTAGATGTGCCTTCTTCATGTTTAAAATATTGGAAGTCGAATTCTCCTCTGTCACACCATTGTAACTCTGGAGTATCTCTAGTGACACCAGTAGCAGTATTCAAACCAAATGGAATTTGACCCTCTGGTGTTAAATACAATCTCATAGCAAAACATCTCCTGTGGACAATTATGATTCATTGTTAGTAACTGTGTTTAACATTGTTACTTAATTACAAAAATATTTTGCATTTATATATAAAATAATCTACATTCATGTATACCATTTATTTGAAAATCAACTAAGAATTGTGTGATTTTGCATTACTTTCTGGTTTTGCATATTTAGCATGTATTTCCAATCTCCTTACTTTGATTTTGTTATTTAAGATGCAAAGAAGAATGTAAAGCTTTTTAATGCACCAAATCTGTTTTCTTTTTGCAGTCGTTTCACATTTAATTATGTCTGTCTTTGATAATAAATTGTGTGCCAGAGTTTGTAATATATTTTATAAAGCCAAGTCCTTTGGTGAGTTGGTTACTGAAACAATAAGCGTTTGTGACAGGTTGTTTGCTGAATACTTCCTCTGTGCATATGGCAGATCATAGTTCAGTTGTTAGCAGATCATCCATTGTGCCTTGATGTTAAAAGAGGATACTTTTCAGGCGGTGGTTAAGGCTGTTCTGCACTGTCCTAAGAATGGGTACGTTGAGAGGGATCTAAGAGAAGTTAGGGGAAGTTCACATATACTAAGAAGGGGAAAAAGTGAACACAGCAAATAGCTTGTAGTGATTTTCGCTGTCTGCTCATGAGGTCTGATAGTATTTATTGTGAGTTTTTCCACTGAATTTAAAACTGCTTTGAAACAGTTAATCAGTTCGATAGTAGAACATCAGTAAATATTCTTCAGGTTTACAGCAAAAAAAAAAAAAAAAAATTAAAAGTATTGTTACTTAGGGGCCAGTATTTCAATCCCGTATTTGTAAAAACTGAACTGGTCAGGAAAAAGAGGGTTTAGACATCAGTGTTTTGAAGATCAATTTTAAAATGTAAGGAAATTTTACCCAGTTAGAAGAGGAGAGTCAGAAATGCTTGTTTTCAAGATCGTGAGGATGAGGCACCTGTAATGAGGGAATAATCTGTAGCTTTCCTCACTTATTATAATGTGCCAAGGAATAGAGAGCAAAGGATATAGCGGAATTTTTCTGTGAAGAATTAGATTCTGCTGTTAGTGACACATATTGTAGACTTCTAATAGGTTGGAGGATCGTTGCGATCTAAATCAAAGGGTCAATTTGCAGTCAGTTGAAAATGAATTAACCCCCCGTGTGTTGTTTTGGAGATAGGGAGAGTGTTTTGGGGAAAAGCAGAAGGAAGAGTGAGAGATTAAAAATATTTTACTTGAAAAGGTGAATGTAAGGAGGTACATTTTAGATCATCTCATCTCCTTTTTAATGCAAATCTGACTCTTTGATTGTTCACTTTTATTATTTATTTATCCTTATACAAAATATAGAAATTATTACATATTGGGAACGTAGGCATTTTTGTAATGCAATAATAATAGTGCAACTATTGCTCTAATTTCATCTATTAGTGAAGAAGAGTTTAAAGAAAAAATAATTTTGAATAGAATTAATTAAGGGACTCTTAAAGTGCTAAGCTTAATGTAAGTTCAGTTCTTTAAAGCAGAAAAACAAGAGAGAAAACAAATAATGCCCCTTAAGCAGATGCTTATTCATGTAGGATAGCTACTCTTTGATTTTGGAGAGGTGGTGAGACTTGCAGTTGGAAACCTTGATTTATTGTCCTGTTATTTATATCTGCAATAAATGAGAAATAAGCTTAAAACATGAAAAGAGAAATTAGGTATTACGCTGGTTCTCTTACTTTTTGTATTTTATTTACATGAAATACACATTTTTTTAATGGTGTGTTGCTGTGCCTTTTGTTGACCATATCTGTACACCAGGTCTGTCTGCTTGTTTCCATTGGCTTGTCATGTTCACTAATTAGGGAACTGCTGCATGATTCACCTTGTTAATTAGAGGGACTTGCACACAAAGGCCCTTCGGGCAGTGCGAAAGAAGAGCCTAGCACTAGTGCCCTGAGAAAGCTACAGCCTGTGAAGTAATTCTTCTCATCTACCTTCTATTTTTTATTTGAAATGAATAAATCATTGAGATTTTCCTTGTGGAGTGAGAATGCAAGAATTCACATCTTTGTAAGATGTAAATTATATGTGATCAATAGAAGGGGATGACTACTGTATTGTACTTACAAGATTCCCTAATTTACTACTTGTCAGTGTATGAAAAATTGCTTGAAATATTTTGTCCCCACACTGTGGTATGTTGTTCCCTTGATCTGCAGGAGAAATGAGCAGAAGCGGTTTTGCTATAGTTAAATCTAAAATAGAGAAGATGTAGATTATTTAAATTTCGAGCTTGTTTTGCATCCCCAGTGGAACTTCCATTTTGCAAGTGAACCCCCAGCACTACCCCCACAACTTTTAAGGGGAGAAGGTGGGCGTCTGGCTATTTTTGTTCCCGATATTTCTCTGCCTTAAATCTCACTTTTGAAAAGAGGAGCATACTTGCTATATTGTGTATTCTTCAGTTGAGCAGGGTTCCAGAATAAATTAAAATTGTTTTTGTCATGTCACTTAGACTTGATCAAACCACAATCCAGGCTGCGTTATCCAGAGATACTGCGTTAAAAGTGCACAACCAGTCTCTACACTACACATTTCCCATCTGTTTATGACACTTCAGAAATTAACTTCCGTGCCATTCTCTCTAACTATTTGATTAAAATTACTTATTACAGCCAAATGATTTTTAGTAGATTGCTACATTTGCCTCATTTCCTCAAATGAGACTGGCAGTTTCACGAAGCAGATTTCCCATAAAAATGGTAGCGGGCTGGTATCAAAATGCAGGCATTTTCTTTTGGAATCATCTAGTTAATAAAGCCTCTTACCAGAATTTCTGATTAACTAGTATTTTAAACACACTTAAAATTTCTGCAGTTCTGAAGCTTTGTGGTAATGGCATATCGGCAGAGAAATTTTTCCAAAAAAACAGACATATTTATTTTGAAAAATGGGGAAAATGCTTCAGACTGACTTACGAATTTATGGTGTGACGTACTGTCACTCCTCGCTTCCACGAAGCTGAGATCTTCCTCCGTACCTCAGTCTTCCGCCGACTCCATTGATGTAGTAACCACGAACATACTTTGCCCATGGTTTTGGTCCTGGTCTGGTGTACTGCTTCTTAATTGTTTCAGATTTCAAGCCTACGCCAGAGGTGGAATAGAAATGAAAGTAACAAAAGGCCATGCTATGCTATGGCAACTCGTGATGCCCAGGGAAGATTGGGCAGATAAAATCCTTGATCCGAGTCTCATAGTGCTAACACAAAGTCGTAGCAGCCGTGGAGAGTTTTCAGTATCCAAGTAGCTGTTTTATTACTCAGATACAATGAAGGATTCTTTAAAGGGTATTTTCAAAAATGTTTATTTCAGGGATACTTGATCATCTGAAAAATAGAGCAGTTGATTCATGTTCTAGTACAACCTTTAACACTGTGTTACAGCAGACAGCATAGCCTCTGGGAGTTACTGCACGCACTCCAGCTGCAAGCGTGGGGAGCCGATAGAAAGCTTCGCTGTGAGCTTCATCCCAGCCTCGTGTTTTCCAGTGTATGGTTTTAAAAAGGCAAAGCTTATTTCCTCACTTGTCTTAGTTGAGATAGCTCCCATCACCCCATGTTTCTGTCAGACCTCCCTAACTGAAGCCACAGCTCAACAAGTTTCCTCCTCTTTGTAACTCTAGTTTGTAACTCTAGATATTCATACAGGTTTTCACTGTATTTTATATTCCCTAATCTTCATTAAAGCATCACTTTCCCAGCCCTCACATAGTGTTTCGCTTCAGGGGGAAAGGAGAACATCCTAGAAATCTTGGGAGGACAGTAAGCCCCCACTTAGCTTAACACAGGGAAGGATCTTAACCCGTCTTTCTCACCAGCGCCCCCGGAGTGCAGATATTCTTCTGTTGCTCACACCTGAATTCAGGAGCCTGTAAACCATCAAGCATTTGTCTGGTATTCTTCCAGTCATATTTATACTGCATGAGTATGTCTCCTTGCCTTTGAAGAACAGTTTGAGAAGAATTGCAATTGTCGGTTGTTGTGCTGCTCCAAAATAAATTAAGACCAATAACAAAAAAGAACAGATCTTAGGGAAATTCTTTCAGGACTTTTTCTGATCTTACTAGGTGTAAGTTTCTGGCAGCTCAAAAAGTTGCCAGCTCTGATGATGCTGATCCTGCCAGCTGTCTGTGCCTCACAAACCCCCTGCTCAAATGATCAGTGTTTGGGTCAGCAAATCTACTGAACACCGTTGCGGGGCCTGACAACTGCCAAGGCTCAAAACAGGTGTGTCTAGGTGCAGCTTAGTGTGTGTGGCTGAGTGTAGGGGAGCCTGGAGCTGCTGCTACTGGAGAGAGGTTGTTTGAGGAATAGTATAACCAAAACCAGATAAAATGTGCTGGGGCTCCAACAACAGTTTTTGAGGAGTGAAGCGATTAATGATTAAGGTTGCTAGAAGAACCGAGAAAACCCACATTGTTGTAGAACTCTTTCAGAGGAATTTGAGGGGTATGTGGCTTTTAAAAAAGTAATGATTATACATTGTATACTATAGGTAGGAATATGTAGCTTAAGAGATGGTCGGAGAGTTGCAGAAGTAAATGGTTTGATGCTAAACTAAGATAGTGCATTGATTTTGGAAAATCCACAAGGCAGCCAACCATGAATATACAGAATTAACGAAAGAAGTTCATAGATACCCATAAAGAGCATTAACTGATTAAAGGGACTAGTGGGATAAGGAGAACTTGGAACTATTTGGGGAATAAAATAGTGCTAGAGACAAAGTATGTTCAAAAACTACAAGATGTGTAAAATCATTCTCAAAATTCTTCGTGCTTTTTATTTTTGATAAGCTAAGAGTAATCTTTTAAGGACACTTGTAAGAGAATGAAACCTCTGAGTATGAATATATATGAAGCAGTTCAGATAGTATATGGGCTTGAGTAGTAAGGAGATAAAATTGTAGTTTACTGATAATTATTTTAAAAATTGGATTTAACTAGGTAATGCACATGACTTGAGAGAATACAGTGAAGGCTTTTTTTCAGGGGGGAAAAAAATGAAGGCAGGATGCTCCTGCCATTTTGTATATCAGAAGTTTGACATATATTGTGTTGCAAGTAATAGTAATGCTAGTGGAAAGTGTGAGTGAACTTCTAAAACATAATGACGTTAGATATAATAAACATAAATGTCGATTGTAAGAAAGACACTTGGTCAAAAGTACTCCAGTTAAGGTTCCAGAATTGTATTTAGATGCTCATTATTTTGAGAAACTTTCATCTTGGGGGCTGAAATGTTCCCAGCTTAGTCTTTGCCCAGGGTGATTTTTTCAAACACTACGTGATAATTTTTGACTGTTGTTTGAAAGTGTGCGTGGAAGAAAAAAAAAAACCAAACAAGAAAATACCCAACACAGACACACCCTTTACATCTTTTTCAGTAAAGGAAAATCTTGATCTACTTCAAATTGATGTACAGCCATTGCAAGGGATGATTGGAGCTTTTACTGGGTTGTGGGAGAACACTTGTGGAGAAGTAGCATCCAGCTTTGTACTGAAGAAATTGAGATACAATTTGGCAGAGCTATGAAAGTCTCGCAGGATGTGTTCAGTGAATGATTTGCTATGACGTGTACAAACTGTCAGGTATTACGTTATTGCAGTGCCACTTCTAAACTTCAGCTACTTCGGACAAGTTTCTTACCAGTCAGCGTGCTATCGCTGTCAAAGTTCTGCTGCCCTTTAGAGGCTTTGGTAGTGCAAGAGAAAGGCAGAAGCGTAGCCTGGGCATTCTGCAGACATCCTCTGTCTTTCAAGACTCTGAAGTTCACTGATGTACTGATCCTTCTTGATCATTGTTGTGGACCTGTGGAGGTTACTGCCAGCATTTTTAATGAGTTTCATTTTTTAATTGCCCCTTTTGTTGTGGACATCTTAAGACATGTAATGGTTTCACATTTCAGGCTTTCCTCAGCAAAAAAGATGTTTTTCCAGGGGGTGTAATCACTGTCTGAGACTGATAGATATATGTTGCAGAACCATCAATTAAGACAAGCTTTTCCCAGCATATGACCCTCTTATCAGGAATTAACCATCCTTCGCAAACAGAATTAGGAGAGATCTCCATTGATGCCTATTGGCTAGAAATCAGTGCTTAAATCATTGTTTAGATGATCTTGCTTTCATCAAACATTTCTGCCATTTAGTGCTCTTCGTTGCCAGTTTCCTGTTCAGTGTTCATTCCTGGCTGTCTTCATTCTTGATTGCAGTTTACAGTCTGTCGATATTTATAGCTTCAGTTGTGCTGTTAGCCTCTTCTCTGTCCTCTTTTCTTCTTCTTAGGTGGTATTTCTGAGCTGTGTTGGGAACTGTGAGTAGCCAAAGTCTAGTTCTCTGTGGGCTGAGTTGGCCCCATGACTAGAGAAACTTACTTTTACACCTCAGCTTCTGTTCCCTTATCAAATCCTACATTGACAGCACTTAAACATATTTGACTACTTCCGCAAGCTCTTCTTTCTTCTTTATCTTCACAGGCATCTCTGTCTCCCTGTCACTGGGTTATTTTCTTTCCAGACCAAAGAACATCCTTGATTTCCGCCTGTAGGTAGAGAAACATCTCCTTGACCTTTCTCTCTCTCTCGTGTGATGCCTCTCCCTCTTCTCCCTTTTATTTTTGAAGGCATTTATGCACAGACTTGAATTGTTGGTGTTCCAGTCTTCCTCTTACTTTCTGATCATGTTGAAAGAAATTTCTTGTCGTGGAATCCTTGGCAGCTACAGCTCAGGCCTTTTTCCATCTTCGTATTTGCTTTAAAGAAAGCTGATTTCCGTTTGCTTATGTTTTGCTCTCCATTTGAAGCACATCTCACCTCCCTTTGAAGATGGTTTCTGCTTATGGTTTTGAATGACTCCTGTCTTTCTGATGAGTAGAGTGCGGTGCCTTGTTTGCAGTTTGACATTCCCTTTTCCTGTGGATTCTGGTGAGCAGGCGAGATTTACTGAGGTGTTTGCATAGCTGACGTTGAGACTTGTTTCTCGTGGGAGATGCACTTCTGTGCTCTCTGAAGAGGAAGACGTCTCTGTTGACAGTACAGATTACAGCCACTGCTAGGCCATTCAATTTGCTGGATTGGAGAGGTGTTTGACTTGAGATCTTTGGGTTTTGTACCAGGTATCCAGCATTTGTTTTGCAATTGTCTTTCCAGAGCAAATTCATACCTCCTACAAATCCGTGTAAGTTATTCCTCTAGCTGTAAGTTCCTTGAACTTACTCTTGGTTTAGTTGATCTTGTAGCAAAGTGGAAAATAATCTTCACTGTTCTCTGTGGTTATTGTAATACTAGTTAGAGTACTGGATGGGGGGTTTCATTCTTCAGAAAAATCTTGAAAATGAATCCATACTCATCTGTGAAACAGGTGGTTTCTTCCAGTTGTGTGAACTGCCACAACTGCCTGTGGAAATAGAAATCTAAGAAGAAAAATTTCACAGAGCATATATTCACACCATATATTTATTAATATTTCCATGACTGTTCTCACGATGGCTTGTAGTGCAGAAAAGGCTTGAAGTGAAAAAGGGTTAAAGTAAATGCTTGGTTTCTCTTGCAAAATTATTTACAAAGCATGCCATGAATAAGTGCAATCTTGGATTTTGGAAATCATTAAATCAAGATTGTAAGATCTGGTGTTGATACTTCAGATAGACATATGGCTGTCTTTCTTGGGGCATATGGCTTGTGGCACTTCTTTCTGAAATACCTAAATGTCTCATAACAAATAATGATCTAAGGAAAAGAAACTGAAATTTTAGAACCTCTGTTGTTAGCTTTATTGAAGTCATGTTCTTTCTGTGTTCTTAATGTTATGCCACCGTCACAAATAAGAGAATCTCATGGTGTGAAATAATGTTGGGGCTTAATTCTTGTACTGTACTTCTCATCAAAGGCATCTCTTTAAGTTAACGTTGTCATTAAGTAATGAAGTACCTCTCAGTAACTAACCGGCATGATAAAAATAAATTGGGATCAGATAAGGAGCAAGGAACAGCATCTCATTTGTAAGCATTTTTCTTGTATAATGCATTGGGATATTTGTGTCTGGTTTAGATAAATATTTTGACTTTCAAAAAAGTTAATTGTTGATTAGTGTGGTTCTGAATGAAGCACTGCTTCCTTCCCAGGGGGTAGAAATTTTAATATGCTATTGATAAATATATCCATATTAATTGTGATGAAGGCAAGTTAAAGGATGCTATTGCATCAGCAGTCCAGTATGAAATTGAGAGTGTGAATGAATGCAGCTGTCAAACGGTGGCATCTTGTTGGTTGATGTTGTGAGTTAGATTCATTTTTGCTAAATCATGTTAATTAGCAGGAAATTTATTTCTTTTATCAGGATGTGTAGATAGTAACAGGTGCTTCATTTGTTTAACTATCCAGGAATTATGAACTGGCTTAGATAGATGATAAACTATATTGTAATAACAGGCTGCTTTATTACTTTAAGATATAATTGATCACGTAAGTAAGAAGCTTAAGTAGCTTTAGTTTCACAGGAACTTTTAAGCGTAATTTCAGAACACTGAAGATGGCTACATTTAATTCATGTTACTCTTAGCTGCTCTTAGCACTGAGAATTCAGAGGGTGATGACTTTGGAACTGTGTATGCAAAACTGGTTGCAAAGTAATTTCCACTTGACGTGGTCCCAGAGTATACTGGGCAAAGGAACGTCCACTGCTCAGGGTCGTACATTTGGCAGCTGGTGGTACAGGAGATATATCTTAAAAGTAATTTCTGTTGATGCCAAACCAGAGTAATTAAATCTACGTTAATTATGCAACTCCCACAGAACTGTTTGGCTCTTCCCAAACTTCTTGCAAGATACTTGCAATAACCATACCCGGTTTTATGACTACTAAAAATAGTCCTTATCTCCATGGGGTTAATTTTGAAAAGCTCCTGCTCAGAGAGATGTTAGTAGCCACACTGCATGTGTAAATGTCTTTATGAAAGGTATAGGGTCCCCTTCTTTTGAACCAAAGCCAAGATACTGCTTTTCTCTTTTTTTTAAACAAAGATTAGAATTAGGGATAATATTTTTTGATGAAGAGTCAGGTGATGAGTAGGGAAGAAATTTGATACGGGGAGTGGGTATGAAAAAGCAGAAGTAGGTGACTTTGAGATGGAAAGAAGACAAAGTTGGAATGGGGGTATGACAAAGCCAACAGTGGTGGTTAGTCTGCTCCGGGATGCTGAATAACATCCAGGAGTCTTGTCAAATGTCCTGCTAATAAGTATCCATAAACTGCAAAGATGTTTTATTGTAAGGAAATTGATAGTTAATAGTGCGCAGAGATGTTCCCTTCAGCCAGCTGGAGTACACGAACCACTGCAAGATGAATGCTTCTCTTGGTAATCAGTATCAGGGTCGTAATTCTTTTGAGTGCTTTTAAGTGTAATTTTATGATGCTCTGCCTTCAGATGAGTGTAAAAAAAAATCACCAGTATTAACTAATTTTTTAAAGATTGATGGGAATTTGGGTAAGGTAGTATCAATCAAGTATTTCAGCACTTACTGTATAAAAGATCAGGATACTGTGATCTTACTGGTGGTGCATGTGTGTTTGGTGTATTTGCCATGTTTTGACCAACATTCATTAAGGTTTACAGGAGAAGGTTGTTCTTTTCTGTTGTAGTATATCAAGGTGTGTACTGTAAAACCTGTATCAGAAACTGTATTGTGGTTTTGTCTGGAGTTTTTGTACCTGGCAGCATCTTCCTTATTTGTATTAAAGTAGTATCTATTAGTCCCACTGGAGCGAGATGGTAAGTAAGACACGTAGTACAGGAGGATCCGTGTCTGAAGAGCTTATAGCTCTCTAAGTTATACTTCTTAGAGCAACTTTCCAGAGGCACTCTGTGCTTATATGTTGAAACAATCACTGTATATTGCAGTACAGGTAGTACAAAGAGCCAGGTATGTATTAGCTTATTTTTGGTTCAAAAATGGTGACTTTGGGTAAGATACAGTAATGTTTGCACCAGTTATCTGTCAGACTGTATTTCCAACCTGCACCTCCCAGGAAATGAATACTTATTCCAGTGCGAAATTTCTTATTCTGTGAAGCCATCCTCTTCGTCTGAGATCACTCTAAGCCAGTTGGCCCTCGCTTAAATATTCATCAGACTTCTGATAATTGTGATAACCCTTATAGGCTAGCAAGCATGGCAAATTAGCAAAAAGATGATTGATCTTTTTTTATATGCAGTTTTATCTTCAACCTTTCCTGGATATATGTTATACTATAGTAATAATTTCTTCTCTGAGGTATTTGCCAGTATCTGGATTTGCACATCTATTTACAGTTGCCTTGAAGCCTCATAATTACAATACAGCTGAAATGTCCATTTTCTTTCCCTGACTACAAATAGGGATCAATCGAATTTTAAATGACTGCTTACGGGCTAGCTTCCGATCATGACCTTTGTAAATGATTAGAGCTCGCCACTGTTGCTATCTACCTTGAAAGGGTAAGCGGGCAGGTCTGTCTAACTGGCATTTAATCTGGAAGAGAGCCAAAGATATTTGAGCTAAAAACCTAATATGAGTTGGCAAAGAGAAGTATGTATAGACCTTTGCACTATTATTTAGATATTTTTCCACATTTCTCTTTTGTATTTAGGAAATTATTTTAACCAGTATGTAAGTGGGATGTATATTTGTAGATAATTTTATATTGAGGTTAGGATAATAACTGAACTTCCAAAATATGTAGCATAAAATGGTGGGAAAAAGTGGGGTTTCAAACTCTAAGTGTAACAGATTTTCTTTTTCTAAAGAACGTGAATGTATGTTGCATTGCTGAATGAATAAACTTGAAAAATGCACTGAGAAAAGATACCACACATTGGTACTTTTATATTTAAACATCCTTTCCTTTTGACGTTGGCCAAGATAGTTCAGGCCTCACTTGAACGCAGCTCACAGTTAAGTAATGGCTGAGACACTTCCACCTGCCCTTGTTTTATTTTAATGAAGAATTGTGCTTGGATCGTACAATGTTTTTGTTACCACTGCTGAACTTGAGGTGGTGTTCCGTGCGTTTCTGTTGAAGTGGGAACGAGTATGACACCAATGAGCTTAGAAAACAAGAACCCCCTTGAATTTATTAAAGGATTTTGCAAACCAGAAGTTTTGAAATTAGTAAGTTATTACTAAGAGATGTGACTGCTATTATCTAATTAAAAATCATCTGATGCACCACCTAGTCGATTATTCTTGTGTAGTATTGATGGTCGGAATATTTATTAACGTAATGCTGTTCATGGGAATATGTAAATGATCATTAATAATCATTAACTCTCGAAAGGGATTACACGGTTCAGAGCGAATACGCAATCTCACCTCTTCATCTTGTGGCAGCCAGAGTATTTTCTCTTATTTCCTAATTAGCATGCTACACTGTTATGTAGCGCAGCTAGCAGGTTGTTTTCTTTGCTGCAAACTAGTGAAATGTGTTGTTACCTAAATCCTAATCCCAGAAAGCAGTTGGAAATTCCATTTGTAGGGTTTTTGTGTCAGCGTTACCTTCTGCTAACACTTAGAGGTGTTTCGTTCATTTAGATACGAATGGGTTTGGAAGCAGGTATCAAGTATATTCGAAATACTCAGAGTGAATCTGAGGTGACAGAAAATGTTTGAGATATTTTTTGAGGATTTGAATTGGTATTTTACGCTGCATATCAACCCTAAACGGGAGATCTGTAGTTGGTATATAGTACTTACTGGCTAAGGCAGTTTTCAAGGATAAGGATGGAGCTTGCAGAAACAGTTTCGTTATTTGGAAGCAAAACTCGTGTGGAAAGTCAAGAGAACTTATGTACCTTCTTTGTTATTCTACCGCAAGGCTGCATGCTTGAACTGCTAAAATGCTATTTCTAGAAACAGCAGAGTACTGTGAAGGATTGCTCATGTGTGACTTCCCTAATGCTTGCAAGTCTGAGAATAACTTTTTGAAATGGCAACAGAATAAAAACTAAACAGAGTTTTTTTCTCTCTACTAGATGCAGCAGCAAGAACTTGCACAAATGAGGCAGAGGGATGCCAATCTAACTGCATTGGCAGCTATCGGTCCCCGGAAGAAACGGAAGCTTGATTCACCTGGACTGCTTACCATAGGAGGAGAGGTATCTGTCTATACACAGGATAAGAGAACTGATTGTTTCAAAGCCTAGTAGGAATAACAAGAGGTGCTACATGCTGCTGTTTTCAGTGGACTGTGTAACGTTGAAAAGGTGATGCAAATTACTACATTAGGACTGTGAGCACATTTTATCTTCCCACAGTTAAAATAACATCTCTTAATTCTATTTTCAAGTGTTAAGTTTCAACAGATAATTAAAGAATATTTAAAAAATAAGTTAAAGGTGAAGTATAGGTTTCTCCCTTAAAGAGTTCACTGCCTTTATACTGGTTTTCTCCTCTGCATAATCCAAAGGAAAACAGAAAAAAAGAGTAGGGCATGAAGAAATATCTGGAAAACATGACTGTAGTCTTGCTTACAGTTTGGACCACGAGCTTGTAGTAATACTAGTAAGCGTGGTTTTGTGACAAGTAAGTGTCAAACCTTTTACAGAATGGCTGGTTGTCCCACACAACTGCAAAGACGAGTTTGTACTAATGTTAAATTGAATGTAATTTTAATACTAATACTGTGCTCTAGAAGCAGAATCAGGTTCATTAGCATGGCTTTCCTGTTATCTTGGAGGGAAAAACAGCTATACTACGGAATGCAATGCAAAATTCTCAAAAGCGGGATATATATTGACCAAGGTGGCTAACAGTAACATGCTTGCATTACCTTGGATAACTCTTGTACTGTGCTGTATCATACCGCTGTAGTTGGGCTGGTTCTGTTTCTGCTAAATATGCTGACACAATAGGAGTCAAAGGAATTCTCCCTATTATATGTCTGTTCCGAGGAAAACACAAACATTTTGTTTTGAGTAACAGTTTTGGCTCAGACACTTGCCTGTCTAAATGCCAGGCATTTCCAAAGGCTTTTTTGTTTCCGCTTTTGGATAGCTTTTATCTGAATTCTCTCTCTCTTTTCATCTGCTATGACTAGTGCTACGGAATTAGCTGAGCTAGGAATAGAGGTGGATCTTGTTTATACTCTGAAGTTGACTTATGACTTCAGATATGTAGGAAGTGCTCCTGTTTTCTGGTCAAATTAATTACAGACTGAGAGAGCTTCTGGGGTTTGTGTTGTCCTGCTAAATTCTCCTCCTGTCAGTCTCTCCCCTTGTCTTACATTCATAAAGCATTCTGTTCTCCTCCATATGCACCTGTAAGAAATCCTGCAGCAACAGGCTAAAAGAAGCTTTCACTACAAGCTCTGTTGGATAGCAAGAGCCTTAGTTTTCAAGCAAAATTAATTTAAAAATAATTTGAACCTTCTAATAATACGTGGATCACTTCAGATTTTAACAAAGCTACATTCCCCGTTCCCCACTTGTCTTTACTTCACCAAAGGGATATTTTCTCCTAAGTATCAGAATTTCATTTTTATTGTCTGTTGTCCTTGTTTTCAAAAGCAATCCTTTTTTTAAGCTTGCAGCTTAAGCTTAGTATGATGAACCAAATTGTGGTCCTCTTTGGTGAAACATTGTATTCAGAGCTATATGCCCAAATGGGTTTATGATAAACGATTTCTCTCTTGCTCTAGAAGATACTTACTCTTCTAGTACACTGCTCAAGGAAAGATAAAGGTCTGTGGCAGATCCAAAGACTTCTGGAGGTTTTTTTGTTTCCTTCTATTGCTCCCCTACCCCAAATGTGTTGAACTTCTGTGCTGATGAATTATCCTTGAAGTTGTTGCTGATACGTGGATTTCCTGGATGCATGAATTGTGTGGGTCTTCTGCCTGTTCAGACTGAATTGCTGCCTTCCCTCTCCTCCTAGCTTCTAACCATCCTGGCCAACTCACATTGGTGTCTACTGCAAGCCGATTTCAAGGGCTTGGAGACTATGTGGATAGTTCAATGTCAGTTGTAGAAGCTGTGTCATGCAGGTTGTCTGCTAGAAACACCCTTTCTGTTAATCTTCTGAGCTACTCATTGGGGCTGTGATGCAGAAATAAAATGAACTCCCAAAAATGTTTCACTCAAGAAGGGTACTGGAAATGTGCATTGTTTGTCTAAGACTTTGGTTTCTTTTCTTTGGATTTCTGGAGATTATGAGACCATGTCCTGTTTTACAGACATCCCCTGAGCCCAGTTCCACCTTCAGGTGTCTGACTTCCAACATTGTCTATGACCCTCTGATTTCTCTAAGCGATTTCTAAGCTTGCTAAGTCCTAGCTGCTGATAATCTCGTGTTTGCAAGGTCTGACTTGGCAAGAGCTTTCTTGGCCTGACCTTTTTTTTGTTGTTAGAATGTCCAGGTTTTGTCATTGAAGTTGCTGGTCTCCTCATTAATCTTTTTTGACGTGTATGTCTACTTTTGTTGCAGCTACGCATGCTTGCTGATCCAAAGAGATACCATTTAGAAATCAGGCTTCCCCCCCTTGTTACATTTTTTTCCTTTTCTGAACTCGTTTGATATTTTACTTAGTTACATTGGCCTTTTTTTTCAATGAGAACTGTTGAATTTCAGTCCAGCTTCTTGGTTCAACAGAAATACTAGCTCACAATTCCTCTTTGGAAATTGGATCTTTTTAATAATACCCTTTTGATCTGAGCAGGAGGTCAATTTAGGGAGTAGTGATGGTTATTTTGCTTCAGAGAAAAAGTCGATGGAAAAGCTTAGTGTTTCTGTGATCAAGTACTGTTTGTATACAGAGAAACAGCTCTTACACAGCTTTTGTAAATGCGAAAAAGCTTGTGCTCGTAATTGCAAATATTTTTCCACCAGCACTTTGTTCAAGGGTTTTCTTTAAACTTGTTCCCTGTCTCACATTGCCAGGGCTCATTTAGACTTCTTCGCTTCTTTTCAAGCCATAACTAAATACGCTTCTTTTTCAGATGGCAGGATTAGTTTAAATTACCAAGGCCAGGTCCATCATTTGCCTCTTCCATGTTAGTACACCTGGGGTTTTGATTACTTTTACTTGGAGAGACGGAAAATGAGCGGTTTTGGGTTGAAGTTATTTTCCCATCATATATAGTCTTTGATTTGCTTCTCCATGCAACCATATTAAAAAATCCTTTCCAAGAGATTGGAAAAAAGATTGTACAGAGAAGTGGGTGAGCCGGGGAGAGATGTCCTCGGAGAACAGTGCCACCAAATATGTAACGAGATTCAGAGTGTGATTGCACAGTAGCTGGAGCTAATGTGACTGTGATCCCTACCCCAATCCCTAGTAGTGCATTCCTGCCCCTTCCCTTTCATTGGCTCTGGCTCTTGTTGTGCTCTGTGCTAACCCGTTTCCATTTGATAAATTGGCAGAAAACTAGCCTAACAACAATAAAAACTGAATAGTTTCTGCTTAGCTTGCTGAAGTCGTTTGGCCTAGAGCCCAGTGAGCACTGGAAAAGGAACTTAAAACAAGGCAGAGGCAGCAAACTGGAGATCACCTGCTCTTCATTTGCTTTCTTTTTAGTACCTTTCTTGTCTTCTCATATTTTAGATACTCTGGTAGAAACTCAGCTTCCTCTGCAGCAGGCAGCAGCTCATCAGTAATTCAGCCTGCTTATTATTATAATGCCGTTTAGATCAAGAGTGAAAGAGAAGGGGTAGAGAGAAATGAGATACCTTTGGAAGAATTCAACTTCTCTGCCTTGAAAATATTGCATTTGCAGAATTTTATAGGGTTTTTTAAAATTCATTTAATGATACCAGAAAAAAATTATTGGAAAATACCTTTTAAATGTTACTGGGTTTTGGAATTTAATGAATGGTTATTGAGTTAGGTATCTAACTCCTGAACCACGCTATGCATTTAGCAGCAGCACTGCCTAATCCGTTTCTGCTGTGTGGGTCCTGTTAATTCTTGTGTTGGCCCACAGCAGTGGACAGGGAAGGGAGGGCAGTGGACGACAAATACAGGAAAGGGGAGACAGCAAAGCTCTTTAGTTAGTATCCTTTGGCACCTCTAATGTTGGCTTAAAACATTAAATTTTGAGTTGCTTTCGCTTCTTACAGATTTTGAATCTATTCAGTTCACATTTTCAAGCTTTTTTCTTGAATTATAACGCTTTTAAGAATTAGGATTGAAAATTGTTTTTGTTTATGTAATAGGTATTTTCATGTCACTGTAAGAGTTAAATCTTTAAGAAAAGCATTAACCACCACAAGACTAGGTCTGCTGACGTTACAAGTTAAATATTTGAGTAGTGCTATGGTGGCCAGAATCCAGAATTTGCATGTTTCGAAGTCCCTTATTTTTTACTATGGTAATAAATTGTAGAGGTTAAATGCAAGTATTTTTCTGTATTTAATAATAATAATAATAATGAAATAATTTGGCTTCTCATCAAGAACTATGGCTAGTATCCCAAAATACATAAATACAGAGGATATGTTTGAAATATCTGAGGGTATAATTTGTTTAAATATCAAGTGAAAGCCCTCTCCTGGTACTTGCTGGCACAGATGGTTTTTGAATACTGAGCTTCCAAAGGCAGCTTCAGGGCTAGTTCAGTGAATCACCGCTTATTGAAGACAGTCATTTTAGGGATAAGAAAAAACCCTCTTTCTCACATAGCGGAAGAGCAGTCATTTTAAGATTATTCAGCAAACTATCCCAAACACGTCTTCCACAATTTGCAGGGCCATATGTTGGGCCAGTGCTCAGGGGAGATCTAATACTTTGTGTCTTTTCTAATCCAGCATATTCCAACCGTTACCTTAGTCCAGAAAGATAATGTTCTCGCAGACCTGGAAAGTCCCAACACAACTACAGTTAGAACAGTGATGTTTTGTGTAGAGAAAAGCTAATTACTGAAGTGATTGTGAAATGTATTTTGGGTACCAGGCACCACAATTTTTTAATTAAATTCATCTTTCAGGTGGTATAATTTGGGCATTTTAAAGCTGTTCTCCTGTTAAGGTTTTGTATAAAACATGATTAAGATTCTGGTTTAACACTTGGAAATCTGTGTGTTGTACCAAAGACTTCCGAATGCCGACATAGAAAAGCTACTTAACATTCCTCTCTGTCAGATCTTTATACTATAAGTAATTCCTGATTTCTAAGTGGAAATGTAAGGGTGAGTTCATGATTATTTGGGAGGCACTTGGGTACTGTGACGTAGTTGGATAGAAGTACTTTTGACTACGGTCTCCTTTTACTTACCCGGGACGGAATGTGTTTAATTTGTTCATACACATTGCACCTGGCATTCTCACTTCAGGCTTGGGTTATCCATACACATCTCAGCAATCCCTGCAATTATTCCTCAAATCCATTGTTAATATTTTAACATTGTTAAGAAGAACAAAGGATACTAGGCAATTTCCTCTTTGGAATGAGCCAGACATGATAAAAAAGTATGACAGAGCTGTCTCTTGGAAAACCTGGCCTTGTTTCCTTCCTTTCTTGCCCTTTTAAACAAGCAGAGATGCACAGTGTGTCTTGCAGAAATCTTTGTTGCAGAAGAGTTGTGTGTTGGGTTCTCTCCAAGGTGTCTGCTCAAAGAATATCATGCAGATTTAGGAGTTCATGAATCAGCCAACATAACTGTGAGGCATAACTGCTTCTGACAGATCTGAAAGAATTAGAACCAATGAATAGTCTTTTATTTTGGGGAAGAACACCCATCAGTGGGATTGCCATGCTCTGAGCAAATCTTTAGGCTATTCCCTCACCTTTTTGGAACTAATTTTATGGCATCCAGTTTCAAAGATTCTTGGAACGACTTGTTCTACAACTCAAGTCTCAGCTTGGTCTTCATACTGTATAGTTGGCTCTTGATAAATTAGGGTTTTTTTAAGTGGTCAAGATGTGTTTAGAAAGTACTGGAATCTAGATCCTTTACACTTGTTACATTTGAGTTACATGAAAGCAGAGACAATAGACCAGAACACCCTTTGCAAGTGCTTGTGGTCCAAGAAGTCGAAGCTTGCTCCTTGTGCTTTTGAACCTGTAGACTAACAGCAGAACAGGAGGAATTCTTATGATTGATTGGATCATTGCCTTTTCAAGCACTCTTTGCTCCACGTGTCACTGACATGATAGAACGCAGCAGTTATCTCAGACCTGTTTTGTTGTAGGATGTCACTGCTGCTGACAGTTATGATTTAATCTGAGGTATCCCAAACCTATCAGTGAAGTATGTGGATTTGAAATTTTAAGGAAACAACAGAAAGTTAAGGGAGTCTGTCCTTATCTTTGCAAATCTCAGGTTTAGCTTCGGCTTCTCTGGCTTGTTTTACTTCTTGTTTTTAAACGTCAAATAAATATGAAAATAATTCACAAGAACCATGTTCATATCTATTTGAAAATCAGTTTTTTGAAAAACTATATAGATGCTCTCCTAGCTAGTAATTGCACCTCTTTTTCTTATTTCTTATGATTCTTAAATAAATGAAATTTCAATTTAAAAATAAATTGCCCCAGTGATAAATTTCCATTTTTAAAAATTTAATTTGAAACTGTGTTTTAGCCCGTGATAAAAATGTTCAGGGTTTTTTTGAATTCTGGTTTTATTTTGTGAAACAAGATTTGTAAACATTGACTCATTTTACAGACTTACCTGTAAAACGTAGGGAGGCATTAAAGATGATGGCTAATGCTATGTTTACATTGATGATTAATAATTCTAATTTGGAGTGAATGCATAGAAACACATTTCTGTGCCTCTTGCAAATGGGCAGGAATACAGACAGTGAGTCAGGAGGCAGTAGAACAATTTTGCATGGATCTCTGTTGACAGGAGGAAAAAGCTAAGCAACAGTGCGAGAAAATAAAGTGGCTCTGTGCCAGCAAAAACATTCTTTTTTACTAGTACAACAGGTTTGCATGCTGTATGTATTCCTTTGATCTATGTAGCGCAAAATATTCTGACAGAGGTTCAGTGATATTAATCGTTTTTCCATATTGGCCAAGACAAATTCGATTTTTACTTCATTTGGCGATGGAAATGGTAGTTGCCCCCACCTGGTTGCATGATGTTCGTGTCGCACACAGGAGACCATGAGAGCATTTCTCTCTCTGCTTTTCAAAGATTACTTGCTGGATTCTTAAGTAGTGTTTTGTTGGGTTTTGTTAATGAAAATCCTCCTCCTTGGTTAAAACAGGGAAAAAATGATTGCTTTTCTGAAAAGAAACGAATTTTATCAATTAAGTACAATCTTTTTATTTGTGGATAGTTTATAGATATAGTGTGTGCAGCTTATTAGCACGGAAAATGAGAACTTGGCACAATGACTTCTGAGTAGTTAATAGTTCATCCATTATTTGTCAATCCCAGTAGAGGTCTGCTGCTGTTGCTGTGAAACAGTGTTGGTTTTCTTCTTGTAAAAGGCAGCTACCTGGAGGATGTGTGGGGACAAGAGGGTATGTGAGCTTGGTTTTGTTTGGGGGTTGGTTTTGGGTTGGGTTTTTCTCTATTTTCAATTGTCTTCTCCGTTTAGTCTTCCTGATTTTCAGACACTGAAGGATAAAATACATTTTTCAGCCTCTGTATTTCTGACACTTATAATTCCAGAATTTTTCTTTCTTCTGGCTAAATAAAACTGCTAAGACTAAGAGAAAGTCTGAAAGGGTCTAGCTGAGGCTTTGTCAAAACTGACTTGAGTCTCTCCGTTGACTTCAGGAGGTAAGGCCCAAGGTGCTATGACATTTTTAGATGTCAGTGAAAATAATTTTTAAAACCTGACCAGAAAATTTCAAAGGTGTAACTTTTCAACATACACATGGAAAGATTTAGACCTGTATCTTAAAGTAGCAGTGTTTCCCTTTTAATTGATTTTTCTCTAGAAGAGTCAGATGAATCACCAAATAGATTAATTTCCTTCTTCCTTCCATCATATTCAAGGCCAGATAAATTTTGTGGAATAATTATTATGTTCTTTTTGGCTAAAACGTCCTTTATGGAAAAATCTAAAGAACTTGAAATATATTAGGATGCCTGTCCTTGGATATTTCCAGCCTGATTTTGTACAGGAGGTCAGGTAATATATTGGTCATACATAGAGTGACAGGGTAACAGTAATTTAACATTTTGGTTCACCCTGAGCCTTTAGGCAAATAGCCTTGAACTTCAAGGGAATCCTGTTGCCAGCTTCTGATGTAAACACCTCACCGAGAAGTACCGAACAGAACTTCTTGTTATTTTACCTGATGTAAATTGTAGAACCAAACCGTTGTCCGAGTCTCCCTCCCAGACAACACTGTCTAAACTCTGCTTCTGGTAAGTCTCGACTGTTTCAGAGAACCTCTTCTTATGGGGTAATTGAATCTATCTGGCAGTCTCTTTGACATTTCATAATGTAAGATACAGAGAAAACAGTTTGGAATAATCAGACAAGCTCCTCTTCCTTGAAAATGTGAAGGTACCTGTACAGGCTTTCTAAAGTCTTGCAGAAGCTCCGTATCGATGCTCCTTAAACGGATCTTGCCACCGCTGTGCATTATGCTGCGGTTGAATATTGCTGTACAGTGTTCCATTGATAAGAAAAGGAGAGTTTCTTGAATTAAAAGGAAAAAACCCAACAACAACAACCAAACAAAGCCTGACAGATAAACATTTCATTCACAACTTGCTGTCTTATTGTGTTTAGTAGAACATTATCCCTTCATTTTAAGTAGTTCTCATCCAAAAAAGGTCAGTGTGTAAGGAAGAGGAGGTAAGACAGGCCTTTCCTGGTTTCCTTTTACCATATACAAGTCTTACAAGACTGCGCTGTAAGTCTGAATGGTTTCTTTATTGGTTTGGAAATATTTCGTATATGCATGTTATTCATATGTATATGTGCACAAAATTTAGAGATGGGTGCCTGCCACAGGTTTCGTAAGTGATGTCATTATGAGATGACACCATATGAGCAGTTTCTGGTGCAGGCAAATCGACTGTAACTTAGCTGTTCAATGAACGTGATGTATTTTAAGTTCCTGTGATCTCTTCTGTATCGTAAGAGTATTTTGAGCAAACACTTGTTTAACTTGGAATGTTGACACTCCCTCCACACAGGTTGACCAGTCTCCTACTGGCAAATCATTCCTCTTTCAGAATTTGGCTGAAATTTGCCAATGATAAAATTCAAAGGCATGACTCAAATGTTTGAACTTTGCACTTAAAGCAGTCTTTCAGCTTTGTTAAACACTGTTGACAGGTTTGCCTGAGCAGTGTGTATTGCACATCCTTTCTTTGTAAGAGAGAGTAAAATGGGTCCTGTTTGGCCGCATTCACGAGAAGTTAAGTGTCTGAGCTCCAAACCTGCAAGGGCATGTGCACATGCTTAACTTTAAGCACAGTGGTTAGTTTGTTTGAAGTTAGTAACATGCCTCGTGTAGAACATTAATTACATGCAATAAGCTTTTGTTGGATCGCTGTGTATGTCAGTGTTCCTGTCAATCTTGTGTTTCCTACTGCATGAGCTCGGCTTTGCTGCTCCGCAACTGATCCTCATGCAGGAAATGCTTTATTTCTGGGTTGCATTTTTGGGGGGGTTTGGGGTTTTTTTTTCCCAGTGGTAAGAATGGGGTTTTCTTTCAGGAAATAGGCATATTTCATGCTTTTGAAAAGACCCACATCGTGTGACCACAGACGTCTTGGGACTACCAGTGTGCGTTAAATCCAGGTTTATGAAGTTTCCCAGCGTGTCTTGAATATTACAGGCTGCATTTTGCTTTCAAAGAAATAATATAGTAAAAATATCTGAGAGCGGGATCTTCGTCTTGGTGTTCCTTTTGTTACATACTCTGTTCTAGTGAGTGACTAGGAAAAAAGGTTTTTTTGTTTTTGTTTTGCCTGGAGTCAAACAGGAGCATGCTGGTTAAAGGGATTCTGTGGGGGAGTTGGGCTGGAGAGGGCCTGAGGGAACTCGGAGAGACATCTACCACCAGCAGCCTGTCTGTGCTAGCTAATTATAGCTAGGGTACTGTTTACTTTAGTGGTATACTCCTTATTTATTAGTTACTTAGTTACTGCTTGCCTTCAAGTTACAGGCTTGCAGCCAGTTGCTGCAGGGCTGGTGCAGTAGAAGGGAAGGGCATCATCCAGTTCTGCGCATCGCTGCTCCCTGGCCTTGGCATATTTTTTCAAACTGTGGGTGTTTTGGTTTTGTTTTTTTATAAATATAGACAGTAAGAGAGGTGGCCAAAAAGAAAAGCAGACAAGTTTAAAAATGGGAACAACTTTAAGGCATTTTTTACAGTCTAGAGGGACTGTGGGGATAAAATTACCATGGAGAGTCTCCGTGACTTATCAAACTGGGTTGTTTCCCTTCTTTTCCTCTCGTCTTTGGAGCAAAATCATACTTTTTGGTTTATGTGAAGTTACAGTGATTTGAATAAAATTGCAATTTTTATACCTTTTTTAACCAGTACCACTTTGTGGGAATCTGGAGTTGGTTTCACGGGGCAGTTTCGCTAGCTGGTCAGTTAGTTCCCTATCAGCACTTTTCCAAACATGAGTGAATCCACACTCACACGTACTTCACAGCTAACTAAAACTAAGCTGCACTATTGTAGTGAGTGTGCATGGGAACCCTAGGTCGTTTTGAAGACTAGGTCCTTAAGAGTTGGACTCCTAGACTGTTGAACCACTTTGGGAAATCTTACCCTAGTCCACCCTCTCATTTTTATGACAGTTATCTGAAGGACGTAGTGCAGTACACCCATTTCCACCGCTTGTTTTGCTCTTGCTTTTTTAATTCTGTTTGTAGTAATCTGGCTATAATAATTACCTTAGCAAACAAAGGGACAAAGAACAGTAAGAGTTGTATGGAGAGGCGATTGAGGAGAATGATGAGGTTTTCTGCAACTGTGGAAGCAGAAGGTATCGTAAATAGTGATTACCATGCTTTAGCAGCATGGAAATCGTGTTGGCCCGTGCTGTAATTATCAATAAAAGAGATATTTCTCCAGTCTTTTTGAGCATGACGGTCTCTTGCGAAGCCAGGAGCATAACAAGAGCTGAACCTCCGTATGATGGACCAATTACTGAACAATTTAGAGGAAGATCTGTTAGGAGAATGAGCTTGTAAGATCCGTGAAAGAGGCAACGTTTCATTCTCCAAAGGAGAAGGTAGGGAATAAAAGGAGCACAACAGGTTAAACAGCCCTGGCCAAAGAAGTGAGTACCCCTAGGCAGACCAGCATCTCTAATCAGTGGTAGTGGTACTAGCTCTGAGGGGAGGGAAATTCAGGCTGGTGCTCTCATGTAACATTAAAAAGGACAAGCAGTCTGTCAGGGGAAACAAGTCATTGGCGTGGGATTTCTTCTCTTGATCAAAAAGACAGCAGCACTGCAGCCTGCTTTATCTATAGGGGAGGTGTTGGCAGAAGGCATTTTTTTCTCAGGCCATAACACTGGCCTGTGTTATGTTTTGCCCAAGCCATAAAAGAAGTCACCTACATTCCTTTCTTTAGCAAGGTTTCATTAATCTCCCTTTTTCTTCTTTTTGTTTGTTTTCATTTTTATACTATTACAATTTTAAAAATAAATAAATAAAAAAGAAGCATCTTTACAAAGCAGAAGGTGAGCTAAATCTGATGGACCTGGAAAATATGCCTGGTGCTTGTCTCCAAAGTCAAAATTCATTTTCTCATCTCTATACGTAATTCTTTATGAATAACATAAAATACAAGTTCAGGACACAGTTTCCCCTTCCCTCATCTGTTTTAACTTCAAATTACAGTCTTCTCAACCTTTTTTTTTCTTTTTCCCTGGACAGTATTGGCAGCCATGAGACATCCTCAGCTGTAGCTACAATGAGAGGAGATGAATTTTATGCTGCTGTTGACTTAGCGTTTATCTTACTAACAGTACAAATCTCTAATGCAGAACTGCAGGTACTGTTCCTAGCCTTGTTGTTGGCTGTGTAGGTAATCAAAGTAATAATAATTGCCAGTGATGGCAATAAAAAAAAAAAAATCAAAATTTCAAGTATTCTTTTGATTTCATAATATGCCTTAAATAACTTAGAAACAATATGGAAGGGCTTCCAGAAGAAGAAAATTATAATTGAAAGTAGGTTTCCTCTGTTTGAAGAAATTGTAAATAAAAATTGTGTCTTTGGAAAGATTTGACACCAGAGTGTCTCTATTCTTGATCGAGAGTCCAGAAGAAGAATTATTTTATTTACTTAAAAATCATTTTATATTACTTCCTCTAAGTCTGAATCCTCAATGAGTTACTTCTAAGTACAGCAAAACGTTCATTCGATGAGCTCACCTGTACTGGGACATGTTCTGTGGCTTTTCTTGGCTAAAGGCACGAAGAGTTAGAACAGGTGATCTGATTCCATGCCAGATCAGAATTCTCAGGTTTGAGCATTTGTCAGTGTCCAAATCACTTAAGCAATAATACGTTACTTTAGAAACCCTTAATGAAGATCTAACTAAAGCATCCGCAGTGAAGTCTTCAAGTAATAGGCTAGAGTCAGGTCTGTGTGCTTTGTAATCAAAGCTGTACATGGCGTATGTTCTGCATTTCAGTTTGACATCTCATCAGTTTGCAGCAATTAACGAAAGTTAAGAATGTTTAATGAACATTTCCATGCTTTTTGGTTGACATTCTTGATACGTACTGGAGACTACAATGTTCCAAGTGTCTTTAGAAGTCTCTACCTAGATCTAGTTTGTGACCCATGAGTTGAAATTATTCGCAGTGTTTATTTTAGCTATAGTGATTACTACGTCAGTGGGACCTATTGGGGTTTCTTTTCTGCGGTGCCGTATATAAAGAATGGAATGTAATCCATAATTCAGCTTATTCAGCCTGTGCTGAGCAGTAAATCCTGATGGGTCTGAAGTCAGATGCATTTTTTACACTAGCTCTACTGAGACACAAGGTTTTCTTTTTTTTGGACTTCAGACAACTTTTAAAAGGTTATATATTGCCTTTTAAACCTTTTATCCTGGTGGTGATCAAGACCAATTACTTTTTAATGTAATTTTCTATATTTCTGCCTTTACTGTGTAAGTATTACAGACTGCTGTGGTAAATTTATTAAATGGTACTGAGTGGGTGGGAGAAACCAAAGCAGTGTTGCTTGTCATGGAATTGTATCTCCAACTACAGGTTCTACAAAATTATCTTTTTGCTTTCCTTATTTAAATGCTGAATTTATTGTCTTTTAATTTCAAAATAAGTCTTTAATAAGGCCATATCATCTCTAACTTACTTCCGAGTTGTTTCATTAGACTCTATATTGAGTCACTGCGTTTTAAATTAAATGTGTAAGCATGCAAACCTTAACAAAATTTACATACTTTTTAAAGGCTTTCAGGGGTATATTTTAATCTCCGGCATTCAATTGGTATATCTGAGTGGCTGTTTTCTGAAGAATTCTGATTTGTACTGAATTTCTGATAGAATTTTCCTCCAGAAAAACAAGACAAAACCCAAAACCAAAAGCAAGTCATTAGTAGCTTTTCCTACCCTCTCTGCTCTCTCCCTCTCAAGACAAAGCTACCTGACTTATGTCTGGTTAGAATGAGCATCACGTAAAACAGACAAATCAAGCTGTGTCAGATTAATCCTCCTTAAGCGGCTTACACTCCAGTTGCACAGAAAGACACCGTAACATGGAGAAGTTGTTCAGAATTGACACCAAACTAGAGATTGCATATCAAAGAAAACGCTTCACCTACCTATTCGGATGTCTACGCTTTAGTGTGGATTGTTCTTCTAGATCTGATAATAGAACACTTCTGGCTGGCTGTGCCGCATCATCTTGACATTTGGAACACAGATACAGGAGAAGCATGTCACGTTAACAGAACACTACAACAGTCATACTTTGTCTCAATTGGTGGGGGAATTGCAGCATACAGGGTAATTCATGTTGACAGTAAGAACTTGCAGATAGGCAGCCTAAAATGGTGAAATCATTATAGAAATTTATTTAACTGGTTGAATGGCCATAGCAGATTGGTTGAGCCAGCCAAATCAAAGAGACTCTGAAGCAGATATCTTCTTTACTGCAATTTTTAAGAGTAATTTGTGATGGTTTATATATCTTTGGAATACATGTATTTTTATCTTTGAATACATATCCTAATGTCAAAGTTAGTAGTAATTGATAAAAGTAAATATTTCCTTCTCTATTGTTGAGACATATGAAGTTATTATTTTCATGGTTAAATTTTGAGGAAAACACTGGAAAAAAGGCAACCATATAATTGAAAATAAACTCACTGAATTTTTATTTATATTTCATTCTCCTTAGAAGAATGCGTTAGCAATTTAATGAATAATACAGTCTTACATCTTGTTTTAATTAATTCACAAAACATTTTCTGATCACTTGTTATTCTGTGTTTTTAAATCGCTTGTATGACAAAAATCAGAAACTGGATAAAGATGAGAGTTACAGGAGGATCTGCTTTAAGTATTTTAACAGTACTCTTTATTAAAAAATCTATTTTTAAATTTTATTTCCTGTTCATTTTTTTCTTTTGCAAGCTGGTCCTATACTTTTCCCACTTACGCTTTAAGAGTGTAAATTCTTTTGATGTGTACTAGCTGCAACATTATTTTACCTAGTTACAAGAGGGTTCTGGCAACCTGTGTCCCCAAGTCCAATGCAGTGGTGTCCCTAGGTGGAGAGCAAGAGCGATGATATTTTGTCACTGCATTTTGTTTGCAGGCAGAGCCAGCTCCTTTTGCCTAAATGGGACTGTCCAAGCAACCTTCCTGAAGTTTTTCTTCATACAGGACAATGGTGGCTTTGAATGCGAGGGGAAAGCCTGTTGGTCTGGCAGTATTTTTAATGCATTATTATTTTTCTGTGAAGCACCTGATTGCAGAGTCAACCCTGTGTATTTGTTATTAGAGGCAACTGGCTGTGAGAGACAGACCTGGGAGCACCCCCTGTTCTTGACTTTAACCGAACCCTAACCAATCACCGACATTTCTGCATTTTCTTAGAACTTAATTTCAACAAGTTTTAGTCATACCCTCTAGGATCTCCATAATACAATTCTGTAGGTACAGCAAATTCTTTAAATCGCCGTTAGCAGCAGAGCACACAGGCATGTTACAGACTTTAAGCACGAGAGACCTAAGTCTGTAGAGAGAAATATGCTTTGAGTATTATCCATATAAAAAAAAAGAGATATCCCAAACTTTGCATTTAAAAATATTTCTCTAAAGTGTCTCTTTCAGTATAAATGCTGATGTGCGTTAGCATTAAACAATTGTGGAGAGAACACTCTGTAGCCCAGTAGGATGGGAATTCTTCCATTGTCAGTCTGGCTCTGGTTCCGTCTGTGGCTTACTGTAGCTGACTTTATCTTACGCGCTCTTATCTCGTTATTGCTATTCATAACCCATATGTGTGTGAAGATGGGCCTTTATTCATAAGAAATATTTGCCAAGTTCCTTGTTCCTTTATGTAAAGGAATGATAAATACTATTTGAACATATATACCTTTGATTTGTTTTCATTCTCAGTTTAATTACGCAGCGTGTATTTTAGACACATGTCTGATTCTTGTCTTGTATTAATTTGCCTTTGCATGTTAACGAGCAGGGGAAGAAGCAAAAACAGTACTGCTTTCTAGGTACGGGGATGTTTCAGGCCATCTGTGTGTTCTGGTGATGGGGCTGCTTTAGGAGAAGGAAATAGTCAGGTGGTCCTCAGTTTCTGGATAATTTAAGGAAATTGCCTCCAAAGATGTGGAAGATGAAAATTTGGCAAGTTCTCGACTGTATGAGAAAAGAGGTCTCTGACGTTTGACTTCAATCCTCTCTTCCCCGTTTATTCCCCAAACTCTTTCTGTCTTTCGTGGTGAGCTGTGGGAGAGAAAGGTTGATTGCATAGTGGAGTTAGGTTGTGGTAGGCACGTGGAGAGCCTGAGATGCAGTTCTCACCATCTTCTGCTAACCTGTATGAATTCTATCATCTAAAACTAAGATGTTCTGAACCTCTTCCTCTAGTTATTGAAGCAGTCGCAGTTGAGCCGACCTATGTGATAGGTAAGGGAGAAGTAAGTACTAAGAAATCACAAAGCAAATGGAAGGTGGGTGGATCTGGGATTGATTTGCTGATGCACTGCTGCACAGGTACTGTTTAACGTTACCATTTGTGGTTGACATCTCTTTCCCCTTTGTATGAAAGCAGCGTAATTAATCAGGCTTTAATGAATTCAGTTTGTCACCTCAAGAGAAGTTACAAGAGCAGGCTTAAATTCAATTGAAAATATAGTTGCGGTTGGTATTTAGTATTTAAAGAACTGTTTTAACATGTGTAGTGCAACAGTAGACACCTGCTGATAAGGTTCTCAACATGTGTTTCATGGCTTGACATACACTTCCAAAAATAAGTGGAAGATGATCCAAAATTCTCCTGCAGATTTAAAATAAAACCCGACCCAAACTATTTTACAATGCATTTTACAGATTGGAAAGGGAATATATGATATCTAGAAAAGGAGTGTGCAGCTCTAAATGTTATCTGATTTGTATATTCAATTTTGTCTTTATTAGCAAAAATTTTGGCTTGTTTCAGTGTGAAAGTTGAGTCAGGCATAATCGATTCCCCCAAAATCAAGAATCACCAAACAAAACAATCTTTTGGCCTGCGGTTTGAGTTGTTACTCTTAGTGATCTCTTACAAGCGTTATTTGAACAAAGGTGATGGGTTTGGTGCTGCGTACATCTTAAGTTATGAGAGATCTATATCATTATTGTTGGTGCTGTTTTGAAATGTCAGGGCTTTGTAAGTCCTGTCTGTAGCTCAGTAGAAAAATTCCATGGGTGTTTTTGTTGGGAAAAAAAAAAAAAATGAATCCAGTTTTAGGCAGTGATGTATGTGCTTAGGTGATTTTTAAATTGATTTTATTTGTATTCCAGTTCTGGGCTCCTCAGCTCCAGAAGAACAAGGAGCTACTGGAGAGGGTCCAGCGCAGGGCCATGAAGATGATGAAGGGCCTGGAGCACCCTCCATGTGAGGAAAGGCTGAGAGAGCTGGGGCTGTTCAGCTTAGAGAAGAGGAGGATGAGGGTGGCTCTTATCAATGCTGATCAGTATCTAAAGGGGGGGTGTCAGGAGGGTGGGGCCAGGCTCTGCTCAGGGGTGTCCAGTGACAGGACGAGGGGCAATGGCCATGAACTGGCAAACAGAAGGTTCAGCCTGAACATGAGGAAACCCTTCTTCCCTGTGAGGGTGACAGAGCCCTGGGACAGGCTGCCCAGAGAGGTGGGGGAGTCTCCTTGTCTGGAGACTTTCCAAAGCCACCTGGACTTGTTCCTGTGTGATCTGCTCTAGGGGATCCTGCTCTGGCAGGGGGGTTGGACTAGATGATCTCTAGAGGGCCCTTCCAACCCCTAACACTGTGAATCTGTGTAAATGTTATGGGGGGAGATGGTATTTTAGCAGTAACTGTTTTCTAGGGCTTCAGAAAGACACTCACAATGCAAGTAACTACACCAGTTGCCACCGGTACGACTTCTTGCGGAGGTCACCACCGTGAAGTTCTGACAGTGGAATGGTTTGTGCAAGTGCACTCACTTTAGACAAAATCAACTGGGTTATTCCAAATAATGTAAATAGGCGGCGTGGGTTAGACGGGCTGATACTGCCTGGAGTGAATTAGGGAGCACTCGTATGCGCTACTCTGCTGGCAGATCTTCAGGATAATAACTTCAGCAGGGGGCAGTGAGGAGCAGCTGGGGGGCATAAAGCCTTTGATCAGCACAGCTGGATCCAACGCTAACATCTGTCTATAGTCTTAGACTCGACACTTTTGTTAATACTGTGAGCTGTATTTGCATTCGTTAGATTATTTTGGTAACAGTACTTTCTTGTCTCCAGTGTTCCATTTCTTTCCATAATCCCCCCTCACAGCAAAATCAGTATTGGCAATTCAGAAGAAATAGAACAATTATCTTCATGTAACCCTTTAACAATTATTAACTTTCCTATACTTTTCTAGCAATGGTTATATGTGTAAGTCTCGGTAAAGAGCAGCTGTGAAATTAAAATACAGGAATTGCAGCAAGAAGCTGCTCAGTTGCACTGATTGCCGTCAGAGCGTGTGTATACGTACTCACCCGTTCTCTCTGAACTGATGAGGAGGAGTCCCTGTGCCCATATACGCAGGGTATTTCAGGTTCCTGCAGTCGTGAAGCTCCTCTGTGCCTGTGAATGGCTGATGGGATGACAGGAGGTTTGAATTTACAGGCCAATGCACTCTTGACCGTAACTGAGTTGATTATAAATATCCTTATAATAATTTAATGACAATTTAAAGAGCAGAGGGAGGAGCTTAGGTTAAAAAGGTGATGGTGTGAAGTAGCAGTCTTGGTATCTGTTAACCTTCCCTGCCTTTTCCTTTTCTCATATGTTCTCTATATGCTTCAGAGAAACAAATCTTGTAAACATTTGTTTATTTTTGGCATGGAATAATAAAGCAGACAAGTGTCACATGAATGATTGTGACACTTGTACAAATGTCTGTGAGCTCAAACAGGACAGGCAGATTATGTTTTGACCCATTAACTGTAGCTGTCTTAAGTAGAAAAATAAAAAAAAGCCCATTTAGCTAAATACTTTAATTCAAGCAAACACTTCAGACTTAAAAATGTGGCAGAATCACACCTTCTAAGATTAATCGTTTGCATATTAAAAGCATGTTGAGGTGCATCGCTCCATCCTCCATTTACTGGAAAAGTACAGCTTTGAGTCATCACAGGGGTAGGAAAATCAAGCTGAGTGTTTCGATTCCTTTTCATACAGATACAGACCACCATTCTGCCATTCCTACTGTTCATTCATTTAACGGTAATATCGTGGAAAAGAGAATGGTGAAGGCTTGGGATATGGCCATCTTTGGCATCATCAACTTCTCAAATTTCCTTTCAAATTCTTGTAGCGTTGTGTTTACTTTCTGGGGTGGTAGTAAGACGTTTCCTACAACATAGTAAATATGGCTGTCTCTCCAGAAATTAGTAAGTGGGGTAGCCTGGTTGTGGGGCTCAGATGTGATTCTGCAATTGATTTATTTTATTATTTTTATTATTAATTCCAATTTATCACTCTCTCCTTTTTAGCATAGGTGTTTCTGTAGTTACATTACTGTGTTGCAGTCTGATGTCATGTGAATTTTTCCAGCCAGCTCCCACTGGTCTTACCCTACAAGGATCATTCGGTACCTGTGTGTTGTTGCAGTACCTCAAGATCCCTGTCTCTTGCCTTTGTTTCCCGTCTTTGTCCTTACACCTTCCTTACTGTAGCTTTCCTTACCTGTTCTCCTCTTTCTTCAAATAAGGGGGAAAGAAATCAAGACAGACTTTTTTAATGCTGGAGTTCATTTCCCAAAATTGAGACCTCACTTGTGAAACATTTTTTGAAAATTGTATTAATGTTAATGAATTCTCTGTTACTTGGGTTTGATTATATAGTTGATAATGTGATAATACAGCTCAAGAATTTAGGACAAAGAATAAAAGTTTTGAGTATTCATGTACTCTTAATTTGAGCTTTCTAATAGGTCCTCAAAGTGTAACCTTTTATTAATGAGAATATTTTGGAACGAGATTAGCAGTCTGTAGCAAGCAATAAACAGGCTGAATGTACATTTATGTAGAACTCTTTAATATGAACGAGGAAATGAGGTTGGATCTGCTTAGCTGGGAGATAAAAAGCCCATCTAAGTTAAAAGGCATAATAGGAGTAAAAAAGTGAGGCGCAGTTTCGGAATGAAATGAGAGTGAGGACGTGGCAGAGTAGGTTTGCCTTAAGTCTGTGATAGTTAAAATAACCCCGTTTAAAATTTTGAAATTGTAATTTACATGTTCCTTTATTATTATTCAGATTAATACTAAAAGGGCAGAAGTCATCCGAGGAACTTGCGCATTAATTTTCTTCCCTTTCACTACTCTGCAGATTTGTTTCAAAATGTTTTCCTAGTGCCTTGAATTTTGTTGTTATTTTTTGTTTTGACAAGAAGTAACTTTCCTTTCTGACTGTCTGTTAATGCTACTGAGAAATAAAGATGCTTTTACAAAATGCTTTCAAGCACAAAAGGAGATGGTTTTCAAGAGATTATTTTACATATTTACATATTTTACCTTAAGCATTTTGTAGTCACTGCCTACTGGTGAATGTATCAGATTTTTACACACACTTTCAAAATGAACCAGTTTTGCTTCTAAGCCATTGCAAAGGGAGGAAATGAATTCTAACTTTTTTCACTTCATTTTCACATCCTCACATTTCCTTATTTCACATGGTTTAAAACAAAATGCCTCCAGCATTATTTTTCCTTTCTCAAGAGCAAAGTGAATGTGACTTTTCTAAGGGGGTCACAGGATGCCTCTGAGGCCTGTGGGTGTTACTGGACTGCTGCCTGCTTTCAGCTTAACTGAAGGGCTTGTCATAGTTTTCATCTCCTAAGAAATTAGCCCTAGGTGCTGGCCAGAAGCAGGAGAAGGCAGCATTATGAGTCCCACGCTGGTTATTTCCCACTGACATCAAATCCTGAGGTTTTTAAATTAATCCCACACAAAGACAACCCTTCATTTTGGTGCCAGTTTGAAATTAGACTGCAATAATGACCTTTTAAAGATGTCTAGTTGTTAAGATAACCCCCTGTTGAAACTTGAAGGTAGCCGTTGCACCCCGTGTTGATAAGGCGTTACTGACGCTGTAGCAGATTTTGTAAAGGCGACTGGAAGTGGTCGCCAGCGACCTGACCTGTGCTGCCAACAGGAATGAAACCGATAGCCGGCCACGCTCGCCTCGCCTTCTGTCTCCCTAAATCTTGGTTCCAGAAGCAAACAAAGGGTCTTTATAAAGTTCCAGCAGGCAGATTAGTTACAAACTAGTAAAAGAAGACTTGTACAAAAAGGGACTGACTTGGCCATCATAAGAAGTTAATACTCGGCTCAGAGTGTGAATTAAAAGCATACCTTTTAATGCCTTAACACTGGCTGGCAACTGGAAAGGCTTGGAAAATGGAGTATTAACAGCAGCTGTTAACATAAACGAGTAAAAGAAAGTGATTTAATGTATGCTACCCTCAAGTGTTACATGTGAAGTGAAAACTGGCCCAGCAGAAAATGGGAAACACAGAATAGCTCTGCGTAATATACAGGAGATTTTTGTCTATTGGGATAAATAGAAATTTGTATTGGTCCTAAATTAAAATTACTCACCTAATTGCTCCTGCCTTTTCACCTTAGGGTTTTGCATCATGAACCTGTATGAATTTACCATGTGCAAAATTGTCTTTCATTACTAGTAATAAATAGGTATGAAGCTGGAGATGGTATCTCTGTAGTCAAAATAGGTGTATGTAAACAAAGACGAGACACTGTATATCTATGAAAAATTATTTTGGTAGCCATTACTCTTCACAATAGTTTTTCTACACTCAAATTATAATATTGTCATCATACTATATTTCTGTTAAAACGATATCTGTGTCATTTTTTGCTTGTCAGAATTGACTCTGCTCAATTTTTCAGGGTTTTTAAATTTTGCAGTGCTTAAAGGCAGTTGTACAGAGCCTAACTTAGATTGCTGAGGCAAATTTGATTATGATTTTAACTAGATGTAATATATGAAAATTTCATTTGTTTAGCCAGCATCAGTGGCATGTTTTCCTTTAAAAACTGTAGTAGGTCCTGTAGAATGAGCACTTTTCAGCTGTTTGAATACTCTGACTATTTACAGTTATGTTAGTTCTATTCGTCAAAAATAGAAAATATGCATTAAACATTTTATTATTTGATGGTGTACTACACCATCTGCTGCCATAATGCATACAACTCCTACTTGTTTTGAGAAATATACTGTGAAATCTTAGTTTGAATCTGTAGATTTTGAAGACGTATAATACACAGATGTGTTAGCTTTCCTTTTTTAACCCTTAGCATTGTTAGAGATTTCAAGAGCTTTTTTACAGCATTTCACAAATTAAGGGCTTATCAAAATACAGATATAAGAAAAATACTGTTTATATCCTGTATTTCTCTGTTGAGTATTTAAAATCGTGTGATTACTTGCTTTATCAGTTTAAGGAGGTAGTAGAAAACTGTCTCTCTCATTTTGTGATCATTTCTGTTCTTTAATACATTTCACCTAGTTTAGAAGTATGGATCAGAAACTCACAAGGAAAACTGATGCCCTTTCCTGCAGCTAAATTAACAGGAATCACGTGGAAAACAATCTGAGCCTTGTATGAAAAGGGGAGCCATTAAAATTAGCCCTGAGCTATGGACTGCACCCAATATCACTAGAACTGCACTCACTGCAGATGTGGAGGCTGGCTCTCAGGCAAACTGAGCTGTGTTGTATAGCTACAATTAAAATCAACTCCTCTGCCAAAAAATAAAAGGGAGGAGGGTAGAAGGAGAACATCAAAGACAGATTGAAATGTGTAGTTAGTAATAAGAGTGGTCTCCTCTTGAACCAAGCCCTGCAGCGATTCATGGCCCCCTTGTTAATGAGAAATTTTGACCTCTGGTTTGTAAGTTAAACTTGTAATCCCAGCTAATGAAGTAAATCAATCCCAACTTCAGTCTGTTGTTCCCATTTTTCTTTGCACAGTATGTCTGGGAGTTAGTATCCAGGTCTACAAATACGATTTGGGGAGAAAAAAAATTATTCTGCTGCTATGTAACTTCTCCTGTTTCGCAGATTCACTTAAAGTATCTAGAGCAGACAGTATTTTAAGTTGTCTGTGCCCTGTAAAATGGCCTATTAGTTTGGGTGTTTTAGAGATATTTAAATAATAGGCCTGAGTTACCATTTTAAAAGGAAAGCTGGATTTGTAACTATCCCAAAATTGTCTCAGAAACCGATTTATGCTGTAGATACATAGATGTGTTTGAAATGATTTCAGAAGCCTTTTTTTTGCTATACATTTAAGGGGATACCAATATTTTTGTGGCAGAAAAAAGGTCTCCCACTGAAATCTTGATTCTGAGCGAAGAGGGATTCCTAGCAGTGAAATGGATGCAAAGCTAAGATGGTAATTTTCACGATGGGTGGATCATCCTTTGGTGTCTTGTAAGCCACAGAGTGGCAAAAAGCCCAGCCCCAGATCCAGCCCAAAAGCCCTGGTAAAGCCTCCGAGTTGATTCCATGTCACACCATGTTATTAAAGAATCTGTAAGAGGTCAGCAAATGGTGTAAAAGAAAGTTAAGTCTTTGTGGCAAAAATAAGGCAATGCCAGGTTCATAACGTGATTCCTTAAAAGAAAACGTAACCAACTAGAGGAAAAAAAGAAAGCTTGCTTGTAGCTGCGTAACTTTTTCTGCATTTAGTAACTGATATCGCTGTGGCCCCTTCCAAATGTTACAGGCCTCTTTTGTTCCAATCTGTTTCTCTCCAAAGAGAGTTTTTACGTTATTTTATGGCTATTCAGTGCTACAGACACTGTTCTACAGGGGCAGAAGCTACCTAATGAAACGTGTCTTCCTAAATGAAGGGGTACCCAAGCTCCCCTCTGACTGCAGGTACTTGCTGCATCTCCACGTGCATTTCTGCCCTCCCTGGGTGCTGTGGCACGGGCCGGCGCAGAGGTCTGGCTCCTAAGGTTTTGGCTCTTAATGTTAGCTTTTCATAGCCGTAATCCCGCGGTTCGGTCACCAAACCTTCCAACATACTATCTGCTGTAAATGTCATGCATTTAGATTCCTGTCAGAAGAGGGAACAAATGACCAAGTGCTGCCATATTTTATGCAATATTATAGAAAAGAATGTTTTTTACGCCAGTGAAGTAGGAGTCTCTGAGGATTGGTACAGTTCGACAGCTGTGTTTTCTGCGGTGACCCTGGAGGTGCTGTGTTTTGGTTACCTCAGGGACTGAGCCCATCCTTGTTCCGTCCGGAAGCAGGAGCCATATTATTTTTGTGCCTTTAGAAAAAGGTGGCTCCTGACCGGATTTGATTACTTGCTGCCGGAAAGCTGTGGCGATTTCCTCAGGGCAGGCAGTTGTCAGATGGCTGTTGGTGTGCCCAGGAGGGCTGCATCCCCCCAGGGTGGGGACACAAAGGCTCCTGTAGAGCTCCAGGGAATGACCTGTCATTAGCCGGTGACACCTGGCCCTTGGCTGGCTCTCTTTGATGGAGTCTGGGGAGCACCCAGAGCCCTGAGACTCAACCTCACCTGGAGAAAAGGCCTCTTTGTAACTAACTGAGGGCTGTTTGGAAGCTGAGACTTGCAGTGATGGGCTCTGAGCAAGTGCCTTCAGCCTTCCTCAGCAAAGCAAAGCACCTGAACAGATGGGTCTGGAAAAAGGGCGTGATGAACAGTAGCTTTTGCAGAGGACCCACAAGTTGTGGAGGGTGAGATGCAAGAGGCTGTCTCCTGAGGAAAGGGAGGAAGAACTTTTCTGTAGAGGAACAAATTATTAATGCAATTCAAATATAGAGATTATATCCCCTAATAAGTTTTAGCTGTAATGTGTATTTTTCCTACGTATCGAATATAGTGAAAATTTTTATTACTTGGAGTTCCTCTGTATCTAGAGGGACTCCATTTGCTGTATAAGTTACATATTAAGCATTACATATGATCTTCAAAGTATACATGAAGGTCTAGATTAAACTGTATACTATTTTTGTTGCCGACAATACTGTGCAATCATTAACTCTACCTTTATTATTCTTTGAAGATGCTCACAAGCCTCATAATGATTTGAAGCTGGGTGCTTTATACTGCTGTAAATCATTAGTACATTAGAAACAAGAGTTTATAATAACCTACTTTTTGTCTCCCTAAATCTTAAAGAAGCTTTGTTAATTTTGACCACAAGTGGAAAAACACAGCAGTGAATCTGTTCTCAAGTGATACACCTTAGTATATGGTGTATCCTGTTGCGAAGAACTTCGGAAATAATCATGGTTTATTAGCTGCACAGTCTTTCCCCCTTTGTTTCTATTCATTTAATTTAAAGTGAAACAACTCAGCATGCAAAACTAAAATTAGCTGCAAAAAAAGGTGTAAGTGAATAAACAGGCAAATCCATTAGAGTCGATGGGTTATTGGATCCCTTGCCATTCCTCAGATGGCGGCCTATTAAAAGTGGTAATGTCTGCCTCTGGCATGGCCCTAAGGCAAGAAAGAAGGCCAAGACAGGCATATTTCACATGCATCAGACACAAGAATTAAATAGACCAATGTTCCCTAAAAGACTGAAGTACATCTCTTTCTGACGTTCATCTCGGGCAAAAATTCATTGATCTCAGTATGTCCCTTGGCAATTATAAAATATTAAATCCAAGTCACACTTTTCTAGTTGGCTTAATTTTTTCTCTATTCACAGCTTTCTATTTGATCAATTTTAACAAGTTAGGAGTAGCATCTAATAATAAAATAAAAACCGCAGAGTGAAAAAGTTTGTTCATTTGACATTCTTATATTTTTTAATTTAGTCTTTAGACCTGCCTGACATTTTATTATATTTTAAATAAATTTGCAGACCAAGTGGATAAAAAGAATATGTATTTATATACACAAAATCCCCCTTCACTGTCTCCTTTGAATTAGCAGTTTCTTTTTAAAGCTGGATAGTCGTATGTGGCCATGGTATTGCAGTGAAATCCGTATTTTTAAGCTAAATCTATGTAGTTAATCACCATCGTTTTTCCTGGTGTCAGGCAGTAATTATTTCTGCTTCATGTTTCTCTTATTATGTCAGGCTGGAAAATGTAATATTAGTGGAACCTTACTTCCGAATTACTACCTAAGCAATTTTTTTCTTCCTTGTTTTAACTGAAATTTGGGTTTGTTTGTGTAAATACCAGTCAAGTAGCAAAATGAAAAATAACCTGTCAGAACCTGGATCTATTTTAACATAAATTTGGAGTTTAGAACATACAGCACAGCAGAGTGAATGTCTTTGCTGGTGGTCTTTGCTGATGGGAGACTAATTTTGGGGAAATACTTTCCATACGGGTAGTCTACCTGTTGTGTTAGCTTGTTCCCTTCCTGCTTAGCATTCTCATCTGGCTAGCACACTTAAAACCTTCCATTCCTTAAATAAGCTCATTCAGTGACCAACAGCTATAAGCAATCTTGGCTGAAAAGGTGTCAAGAATAATGCTCAGAGTCTTGGTTGGCTTTCAAAAAATGACTATTTTGATTATTTACTATCAGCAAAATTACCCCATGGAAAGGTTGGGGAGGCTAACCAGTAGGTCTTTAACTTTCAGAAAAGTGAAGTTTAAGATTTTTTTTTACATTTCGGCAACGAGACCCTGTTGCCATGTAACTACATGATTATAAACCACTTAATATGTTTTTTTTATTATTTTAAGTGTTAATTAGATAGACTACAAGGACTATGGCTGTTTGTGTAGCTCCATTAGCACCGATGCTGAGAAATCAACTTGCCCTCGGTGCCCAGTTTTAAACGTGGACAGTTTAGATGTATATTTCTGTGCTTTCTCAATTGAATTTTTAACCTGGAAAACATTTACATGAGCATCCAACCCAGCGTGTGCAAGATGAGGTTTCCTATCTGCGTTGATAGGCCTCGGCGCAGGTTTGGATCTGCTTGCCGTGAGTTGCAGCCTCCTGGGTGGCCCCAGGAAGTGGACTGGCTCACTCCGATGCCTGCACTGAGATCCGAGTTGTAAAATGAGGACATTAATACAGCTTATCCGCCGTCCTTTTTCTGTTAGGTCAGTAATTGTGCCTGTCCCTTGCTGTGTCTTTGTACAGCGTATGTTGTAAGAGAGCTTTTTTTCTGATGGGGCTGAAAGGTGGATATAGCTACTAATTGAGCAGCATCCATCTATCCTGCCTGTGGCCGACAAAGAGGTGTGGGTACGATGCGGTATTCAAGGAACGCAGGAAAACTGTACCGGTGACCCTGAATCTCACTAGCTGTAGTAACTTTTTTTTTCCTTTTTCGTAGAAATTGTGATCCAGGCATTTAAAAGTCACTCCAAGAGCAATGTTACTCAGAAGCATATTGTCTTGAAAAATGGTAGATACAATTTTCCCTTTTTAAAATTAGTTTTCTAGTCTTCTGGAAGAGCCACAATTTAAAAAGGGTCTACAGTATAACCTAGACTAAAATGCTTGTGTGTATCTCTCTATATACACATGTACACACACATATCGATATACATAATATTTTCTAACTGCGTATCTGGTTTACTCTCAACCATGGATATAGCCCTGTAAGCTGTCTCAAACATGGCTGGGAGGAATCGGACTGAAATCAGAACAGTTGTGTTCTGTTTGGTGACTTGAAGTCAACGGGGTAAATCGGATCTCTCCAAGTTTCAGCGTACTGCTTGATAATATGTTTGCTGTAACGGCGTTTTTGTTGAACCCCCCCGCACACCTTTATGACCAACCAAAATTGGATTTCCATTTCTTACTGAATGGACTGGCACATAATACATTATTTACTGAAACCATGATTCTAATTGAAGTTTTGTCTAAGTAAACATTAGTCTATTGGATTCAAATAGTACTTTTGTTCAAAATACTGTTTCCTTTATTGATTCCCTGCTGCCATCAACCATACCCTCTTAATCTTGTGCTGTTTATCTCATCTGCCCTGAACACAACTCAAGCCTGTTTGTCTTTGCATTTACAAATTGCAGAACTAGGTTTGGTCTTGAAATCCGCTTAAAATTCTGTATTTCAACAAAATAAGATGCTTTTAACTATACCTATTCTGAATGTTTCCATGACTTCACATTACATGAAAGACTGCCCTCCTCCAGCTAGCAGTTTTATTTTATTCTGCAAAAATAAATATAGCTGGTTTTAATTTTTTTAAAAAATTTCCTTCAGCATAAATTAATGATAGTTTAATCAGTTTTCTGGCTGTTTACATGTTTTTTCCTAGTCTTCCTGCATCTTCTATATTCTGCGATGTGTAGGAAATGTATAATTCTTATACATTGTACTATCATGCTATGATCCAAAAGTAAAATTAATAGCTGTAAAACATGACAACTTTCTGCCGTAAGGATGTGCAATATTGTTTATTAAAATGATCCTGTTTGAAGAACATTTTACTGAACTTCATTTTTCTTGAACTGCATACTAATTTTAAAGGTCACTGTGGTTAGTTACCATAGTAGTGACCTAAAAATAACCTTTCTAGTGTACCTGTATATTTCTGACCTGTAGTGTTAGCATTCAGAAATGTTCTTTCCCTTAGAGTTTCAGCAGCTAAATAAGTTGCAACCCCTTCAGCTATACTCATAAAAATTTGCTTCCAGACAACATGGTCTGTTTATTGTGTAATAATCGAAATGGCACTAAATTGCAATGATTGCTGAACACTTAGGAATTGCATTAACCACTTAACTGCTAAACTATGTTCCATTTTCTTCCTCGCTGTGAAGTATTATATTGATTTTCCTCTTAGTTAGAGCTGCTTACTCAACCTCTGAGATGAACAGAATATTTTAGTAGCCTCATACACTGTCATATTTTGAGTCAATCAGCAGTGACCTTGGCTAAGAATTTTCTAGAGGTTTTTAAAAAAGCTATCAAGCAAAACAGCTCACAGTGCATAGCCTTGAATCTTCACTGAAAACTGAGGGAAACACAACAAATCTCTGCTAAGTGAGTTTAAAAAATTAAAAGGAGGATTAATTTTTTTCTCTTTGTATGAGACGGGTCATTTCCTATTACCTTTAATACGCTGCTACTAAGACAAATTAGTTAATAGGTATAAGGCCTTATCCAAGGACTTAATTGTAGCCTGTTACATGGCATAGGGAGTGTAATTAAAAATCTGAATACAGTGATAAGGGAGGAATTTTAGTAGTGCCATTGTTTTCTAGGGGGACGTTGATGACTTTTCTTTCCCCTAAGTGTTCTTCATTAACTGAGGTTAAACAGACAAACACTTGGACAGTGTCAAACTTCAAAGCTCCATGATGATTGCTAGCTCTCCTGGTTTTGTTCCCAAATATTTTAGCTTAAAATTGATTTCCTCTCAGAGATTTCTAGAGGTAAATTGTGGTCCTGTTTGTTTCTGAGAAAATTTGTCAGGAAAAGCGGAGGGGGGTTTGGTTTGTGGTTTTGTGGGGGGTTTTTTAAGCAAAACCTTGCTGCAGAAGAGGGGGAGGAAGGCTGCTACAGGTAAGGAAGAGTTAAACAGAAATTGAGCGGGGATGCTGGGGGGCAGCAGTGCTGCAGAACATAGCAGTGTTCGTGCGAAGGCAAGTCATTTCCCGAAACACTGCAGACACATGGCCCCGGGCAGTCTAAAACCTTTGGAGACCAAAATGGCTCGCAGGAGTTAGAAGTAATAAGGTGTTTTTCCCTTCTTTCTCCTTCACTGAAATTCTGTAAGGTTGCTATGCATTACCAAGGAACAATGCCACTATTTTTGTGTTTTATATGGGTATTAAGATCCATTACAATTTGACATTTTTAAGATTGGTTATCCTGTAGTTTGGTGTTAAATTGAAGTTGTTTGTTTTGAATTTAATTCTTTCATTTTTCAAAGGAAAAAAGGCAGCACTGCTGTGCTGATAGCTTACTGAAGTATGCCAGGATTTGATCTTTGAATTGTGTGTTTGCTATCCCAAAATACAGGCAAAATTATCTGTAAAAGAAGTCTTGGTTGGTGGGTTGGTTTTTTTTTTGGTTTTTTTTTTTAAGTCTGAATGATGCTTTCTGGCTAGCTTTTCACCATTAGATTGTAGAAGATATCACACATATAATATCTTTAAGGCATACTGTTTCTGGGATTATTTTTAACACTGTGTTACACATCCAAGATGTGTTGTGCTTAATGCAACCTGCTTATGATTATTATAACCCTATATGTTTGCAGCAGCTAAATAAACTCCACATCAAATAAATTACTGCAGCAATGTTATTAGGCCAGCAGCAATGGTAAGGACATCTGTTAACTCTTTTTCAAATGCCCTGTCCTTACTCGTTTATTCTAAACATTTCTGTTGTTAATTACTACTTAAGTACATGAAGCAGTCATTCAGACATAGCTGTGAAGAACAGCTGAGGAGGAGGAGGCAGGTTTAGGTCCCATTCTTAGCCTGGCTCTGAATGCCACAGTGAGGGGAGACTGGGCTTTGCTGGTTTAGGGTAAATACAGATAAATCAGGACAGAGCAATGGATAATTGACATACATTGCCACTGCTGCAGTTACAGCAACAGTCCTTGCTCTAACCAGGGCGACCTCATCTCAATCGGCAAGGCATAGCCTGAGCGACTTTCCCCACTTAGGCCCTAAAAGTCTGGCTTCTTGTTATTAGAGCTGGTGAAAAAAAAATCTGCAATGAAACTTTCTCTGTCAAGATATATTTTCGTCAAAGATAAAATGTTTAACAAAAATACATCTGTTTCAAAAACATATTTGTCAAGAAGGTTTCTCGGCTCCAAGATGACATTTCTAGTGAGAAAGTGAGTCTATTGCCGAGCGGTTGCAGCCCAGATCTGGGAGATGAAAGATGAATAATGCCTTCGCCACTGGGTTGACGAGTCTCCGTGCCACTCATGTTTGTTATAACGCAGAATGAAAACATTGTTGAGAATTAAAATGTTTTCCTGCTTAGTCTTCATTATGTGGTAAAATGTTACTCGTTAGAACCCAATTCATAGGGGCTTCTTTTTTTTTTTGTAATAATTTCTTTCCGTTTGAAATTTATGCGGTACCGTAAGGTGCTTTGCTAGCTGGCACCAAGACTGGCCCAGGTCTCGTCTTTATTTGTAATTTACTGAATTGTAGATAGCTGATCATGCAAACAAACAGGATGCTGTTTTTCAAAGGTTAGGTGGAACTGAAGAGCTACTCCGGTAAATTAAAACAAACAAGCAGTAATAAAAGGACCTGCAGAAATTCTCTACAGACAGTGTCTGAAAGGTTTCTGTTGGGAAGTTTGCCAGAGCTGCGTGACTGTACGTAGCTTTTCATCAGCATTGCAGGAAAAATAGATGCAAAGTAAGGAATACTCGATAAGTGTGTTTGGGCTTTGTCATCTGAGCATTGTCTGATGTTCAAATTACAGTCTTGCCTCTCAGTGTGATGGCAGCAGACCTGTGGTATGTACTTACAGTATTGCCAGTTCAAGTATTTTCTCTTGCTCACTGCTACTGTAATTCAGTTAATCACAAAGCGCATCGACTCGTTGCAGTGTGTGAGGCTGTGGAGGATCACACTCGGCTAGAAACCTCTTGTTAAATGACTCACCTGCAAACAGACGGAGCGACCAAAGACAGGACCAACTGCCCGGAAGAGTTCAGGTTCCAGGTGCCAAGATGGCATCCTCCCCTTTGCCCTCCATCTGCTTGGCGACACCAAGACGCCCAAGGAGCGCTTGGCCTCCGCTTCCAAAGCCGGTAGTTCTCCCGTAGCGAGATTCCCACACGTGCTCCCCGGAGTCTGTCAGATAAGATCATGGGTTGGCCAACTTTTATTTATGGGCCAATGAATTATGCAGCTGGGGTAATTAGATGGTTTTGTTCTGTGAATCAGGATTATGCTCCTGGGGTGCCAACCTAGGAAGGACTGCACTGAATAACTGCATAATAAAAGTCATTTTTATGCAGAGGTGGAAATACTTGAATGCAAAAGAGAATTGGGGGGTAGGAGGAGCTAATGTCCTCATGTATTTGGAGAAGAAAAGTGAAGTGTAAACTCTAGCTGTTATCCATTAAAGCTTTTATTTGTCTTGCATTGTATAGGGAAGGAAGAGGCTGTTTCAGCATAAACTCCAAAAGAAAATAAGTACTTCTTTCTTTCCCCAGGTAGAGCTATAAAATATAGATGTTTTTGTGTAGTTGGAAAACATGTATAGAATTATACATGGATATTCAGGGACTCTGGATATTTGTATAGTCACTGTATGCTATTTGTGTAATAGGACCCTGATTACAACTAAATTCAATATTCTTTAATTAAACGCTAGTTTCTATTACATCCTTCAGTAGCATATTTTGAAAGACATTTGAGGTAGCAGACTAGTATGTAGTTTTGACTTCTCTAACCTACATGCATTATGTTTGTGCCTCAAGATAACATTGAATAACATATTTAAACTACTCATGTGTGAAAAAGCAAAATTATGTCTCATGAACGGATTTCTTCACACATTCAAAAATTCCAATTCCCCTTTTGTTCGGATACTAAACAGAAACCAGAAGGGAAACAAAGTTTGTAGAAACGATACGGTATTTCAAAAGGGGGGGGGGGGGGGGGCATATGTATACTTTTAATGAGAAGGGATTATACTAATATTAAACACTGAGTAATTTTACAAAGGTATGCTTTTGCAAACATCGTTTTCATTGTTGTAGGCATTACTGTCTGGTTCAGTTGATAATGAGTCAGAGAAGTTTACTGAGCTGTTATGATTTAATATTTTGAGTTGAATCTAGATATTGTGAAATAGTAATTGGTGATAACCGTATTTGTTGCTTCAATTTCATCATCCATAAGAACTGGTACTGTCAAGTGCTGATGCTTTATTTACATACAATAAAAACTAGAGGTGCCTATGTTCTTCTGGCTCTCATTAGTATTTATTAAAAATATATTTATGTTTTCTGTATGTCTGTGTGTACGTAGTAGTATGGGTTTGTATAAATTATACAAAAGCCACGGTCTTTCATGGATTTTAATTACTGTGTAGCTATTCTGTGAGTTTTTGTAAACAAGGCAGACTTTAAATTTGAAAGCAGTCTGCCAGATGAGCTGTTCTGGCAATCCCTAGAATTAAAGCTTAGACTTTCAAACGCCAACATCTATATGAAATAGAACCTGATGACGTGGGATGCAAGTCTTACAAAAACCCACCCAAAACACACAACACCAAAAAAAACCAGCCCAAAAAACCCCACCAAACCGACCAAAAATACCCGATAATAACAATAAAAGTTTCAGATATCCTCTCTCAATTAACAGAATCTGTTCAGTTTTCCAAACTTTGGGGAGAATTTATGTTTATTGCCATAAAAATAACGTTTTATTTTTCAGTACGATGCTCTGTTTTTACGGGTATGCAGAGTAGCAAGATGGTAAGGTGTTATCGTAGTGTTGCTGTTTGTGCAAAAACCAAATTAGATCTGGTTCGCTTCCTAGTGTGAGTTGGTTAGAGACTGAGTCAAGCCCTGTGAGGAACACTGCTACAAACCTGAAGTTTGCTCTTGGAAAGTATTGGGTCCGCTGTTGTTCCACTGGAGGCGATGCACTTTTCTAAATAAGGGTGTAATTGAAACAAAGTACTTTATAGATCAGTATGGAAAGAATATGATATGGCAGGATCCTGAGCAATATTTTTCAGAATAAAGAATGGTCTGGTTACTGATTTGTCCTATTAACTGGCAGGAAAAATAAAAGTGCCCGTATTTAGAAGGAATTACTTGTTTAAGACCCTGATCAAATTAAGTCACCTGGGGAGCCGCAAAGGCTTCTGAAGAGCAGCATATGACCCGGCCTGGCATTTGGCTGCAATTCAGTTTGGAAAGGGTAGGTAAAAGCCGAGATGCAAGAACGGCGGCAGTTAGCGGGTAAGCTGAGAGGGGATTATCGAGGTTAGAGTTCAGATAGAACAGATGGTAAAATAGTTAATACCTACTGTACCATATGTTACTGCCACACACGTTCAGGTAGCACATTGTACGTACTGCGTGGAAAGATCAGTGATCCTAGCTCAGGTTTTTAGAAAGACCAAAAAAGCTCTTGAAAAATCCATTTCATAACTTCAGGCCAGGTTAATGAGAATACTGTGCTTGGGTGAACCACCCAACAGAACACACAGTTCCAGAAAGGGACACAAAACATTAGGCATAGGATGCAACTCTAGCTAAAATGAAGCTTGTATTTCAGGAAGTCTGTTTCAGGACGTTATACTTGAATTTCTGGGGGAAGTATTTAAAGAAAAAAAAAAAAATTCACAGCAGTTGAATTCAGACCAGTAAAAGCAGGTTACAATTTGATTTATGAGTTTTGTAACTTGTAATCAGGGACCAGAGTTTCAGAAGAGCCACACTGTCTCACTAAGGTGCCAAGGAGGTGATAAATTTCTCACTGGAAACAACTGGAGCTTCACTGGGTTAGAGGACTTCTGAAACTCTGACCCCTGATCTGTAACCTCTGCTGTTATTACTCAAACGCTTTTTAAAGAATCTGATATGATACCATGAAAATAGGAAGGCAGAAGACAAGGAAGAGAAAAAAGGGTTAATCGAGTCAGAAGTACTGGGAGAAGAAGTGGAATGGTAGCAAAGAAGAAAAATGAAGGCAGAGAGTTGTGATTTGGAGTGGTGCTAAAGAGCCTCTGGGCTTGAGATTCATCTCGCATTTTATAATGCTCATGTTGTGTTGTATCATAATGCACTTGCTCCTACTAGAGCTAGCTGTTTCTCCTCTGACTGCCAATGGTAAAAATAGGCCAGTAGCCTCATTCCATACTACTGAGCGCATTCGGAATTCCATGTCGTTTTTTCACTTGCCTCTCTAATTAATGTAGTGATCCCCTTCAGTGTGTGTGCATGTGTGGTTGACGTGTGTCTGCTCGGTTGCCTTCTTCCGTCATCTGTTCGAGTTCTCATGTTGCTGATGATCGGTTGTGCCAGCTCCTTCCAAAGATCGTGAATATATTACACTCCACTGCCTTTTGTTTAACTTTGCCAAAAGAAAATCCCATCTCAAGCCCCCGTTTTTGGCTAGTACTTTGGGAAAGGTTTTTCTTCTGCAGTTGCAACCCTCTTTTTTATACAGTATTCATGTTTATTTTATTTTGGGAGTAATTAGATCTGAGAGACGTGTCAGTTTGTACATTTATCATTGTCGACTTTCTGGACCCGTTACTAAGAGCTATTCAATAGGTATCAGATTATTTATGGTATCAGGTGATTTGGTGTCTGTCCTAGACTTACTTCCTGTTACATATTATAACATCTGTTTTAATTAGAGTTGTTCATCTGTTTTAATTAGAGTTGTTTGTAATGGAGCCTTTGATTTTGGCTATCCAGTTTTCAATTTATTTTAAATCATTAATAACTATTTATATGGGGGAGTTCTAATAGAGGAAAGGTGCTGTTAGCTGTGATATTTACTTGTTAATTCTTCTTTTCTTGAGGTAGTCTGAGTGGTATCAAACTTAGCAGGACAGTAAAGATGAGAAGTTAAAGCAGAGCTTTAACATGTGAAAAAACTGGTTTTGGACATCGCTGTGTCTCCCCCACGATTACCCTAGACTGAACATATATGTATGGCTTAAGCTGTTGATATGGATTGGTCAAACATTTTGTTACAATAAGACACAGTTGGTTAAAGGGTCTTCTTGAAAGTTTTTGTGATGCATGTAGGCCCACTTTATAAAGAGGTGGACCTGGGGTAATTGGGAGAGTGATAGGGTTAACTTGGTTACCTTTACAAAAACAAGCTTGGCCTTTTTCAGATGGCTTAGTTTGAAATTCAAGGTTGGTTGTTGCTGGCTGTGTGTTGAATAGAAGTCTTTAAAAGGTCGGTTGTTTGCTTTGTGGTGAAATGGGTTGGAGGAAGATAAGGATTTGGGAATTCATGAACTAAGAGGGGATTACGGGGAGTTTAAATGTTAGAGCAAAGTTTAAATTGTCAGTGTAGTGTTTGCGAGTTAAATGATCTGCTTTTTACTTAAGGCCTTGCTGCCTTACTTCCTCTGATAATGGCAAGGGAAAACCGGGATTGACACTAAGAGCTTTAGAGGACAGTGCGGAGCAGAGGTTTAAAAACAAAGACCTGGCAGTGTGTGTGCTGGAGCAAGCTGAAGTTGGGGGGCAGATGAGATTGCGGTCTGGAGCACAGAGCAGTGCAGAGTGGTGGAGGCATGCCGGTCTCGGGGCGTATCTGGGCCTTGGAGAAGGGATTCTTGGAAGGGGCTGTAGCAAGTACAGCATGATAAACAGTGTGTGGTGACTGTGACGTGCAAGGAACTGTCCTCCTCATGTAGGAGGGGAGATGAAAGAGCGTGTTGAATGGGGCTCCTTTAAGCGTACTGGTGTCTGTAGGATAGAAAACTCACCCCGTTTCCGTTCTGGAGCCATTCATCAGGAGTTATTTGTGCCCATCTGATTTAAGTTTTTCCACTATTTCCTGAACAAATAAAACCACTAACTTAAAAAAGAGTCAAGTTCTTAAGCGTAAGGAACAGAACAGTAAAGAAATCAATAAATGAGTGGCTAAATGATACAGCACCTTCCCCCTGCTGAACTCTGTCCTCTCTCCCCAGTGTCAGAAAGCACCAGGCCGTAATTATATTCCACGGTACTTGCAGCAGTAGAAAGAGTGTGAGACGTCCTCCACACTTTATTTCAAATGTAACGCCTTATTTCCCGGACACTGGACTGTGCTCTGTGTTTATCCTGCAAGCTGAAGGTATTAGCATTTAGGTCTTAATTTTGTTGCCACTCCATTCCGAGGTAACTGCCTTGCCTGCTTTGTTTTGCTTTATGTAGTGGGCCGGATGTTTGAATCAGGGCCAAATACTACCCTCCATCCACAGAGGAGCCTCTGGTAGTTATAGGGAAAGGTTTATACCACTGTTTGTCATTTTACACGGGAATAAAGTGTGCCAAGAGCTGGTAGATCTGTGGCTGGTTTTGCCCTTTGTTTGGCAAGTGGTGCATGAAGTCACTTGATTGGCACTTGCACAATTGCTGGGAGTGTGCACGATGGCCCACAGTCGCAAACATAATTATTTTAAAGTCTGGGTGTCATACATCATAATTAGGCTGAAGAACTGAAAGTCAGTTGAGATGAATGAGGGCAATTCATGCTCTCAAGAGTTGAGAAAGTAATTTTGGTTTAGATTTTGCATTTGTAAGAATTCTTTTTTTCCCAGAAGCCTTACAATCTAGATACTTTTTTCTGTCTCCTGTTGTTCCCTCTCCCACGGGAGGACTGACTGTGTATGAAGCGACTATATGATATCTGTGTCTCACCTGAAACAGGTGAGATATAGCTAGCCCGTGAAGTGTCACAGTGCCCTTTCGTGTGGATTTTTTCTTCATCAAAACCAGCTATGAATGAGTCTAGTCCCCCACAGTTACCATCCCCTACAGTTGTTCTGCTCAGCATGTAAGAGACCAAAAAAGCAACCTTTGCTGGCTAGCAATTACGTGTATTTTAATTAGATACTTAAACAATTAAATTTTACAGTTACATGTGTCTAGAGATTGATGAATGTCAAGAATATTTTAATTATTCTAAATTTCTGATTCAATGAAAGTGACAATCACACAGGTTAGAAAAGAAAGGGCCACCCACTATGTAAAACTGAGGTAGTTTTGTACAAATATCAAGGATTGCCACGAGAGAAAATTCGGATGGGAATCAAATATGATTCAAGGAGAATGTGAATCCTGTAGGTTAGGCTGTAGGGCTTCTCCCAAAGTTGGTTTGACGTTTCGTGACTCTTGAGAGAGAATATGGGGATGTACAGCATGACTGGGCTGGAGTAAGATGGGCAGGTCCTTTAAAAAAAAAAAAGCTATTATTGAAAGATGAGAAGGGAAAAGCACCACAATGCTTGAAAAATAACAAAAAAATATTGGCAGGATTACTGTTTCAAAGGGAGCAGCACTTGATTAAACTTTTGGAAAGCATGGGAGGAGAAACATTCCAAACAAAATGAAAATATATGTGTATGATGGAAACAGGATAAATTGAATATTCCACTTATAATTACCACTGCAAGAATGCAACCCAAACTTAGAGTTCTTAATCAGGTAAAACTGTCATTGCTTTCAAGTCCAAGTAAGGCAGCGAGTTGTGGTGGGTAGGAGATGTTTGTGGATAAAGATGTTGGCAAGATCTGTAGCTGCAGCGAGGAGCAGGTTCATGAACGTCAGTGGAGAGACCTGGAGCCTGCACCTCCGAGCAAACCAGCAGCGTGTTGCGTGAAGTCAGAGCGTACAAGGCATCTGCTCTTGTCACAGACCAAGTGAGGAGCGAGGGGCACAGAGACATCGTGGAAAGGTTCGAAGTCTTCGCCGAAGGCAGAACCGTATGTCTGTGCAGGAAACGCTTGAGTGGGTCTTTCTCGCAGTAGCACAGTGATAATTCAGAGATCTGCATGGACAGATTCATTAACAAGTTAAAATTAGTTGCAGCCTGGTTTCTTCCTGAGAATGACCTGTTGAGGACGGGGTAGCTGATTACCCATCTCCCTTGAGCAGGTGAATGTCGTAGGCAGCCGCCTTACCCTTCGCCTGCATTATTTATTTCCAGTGGGGCAGACTTCCCTTCATCCCGAGTTGTTCCTCACTGAAACGCCACACAACCTGCTTTTTGCCCCACTCTCGTTCAGCTGGGGGGACGAGGGGGCGGAGGAATAGGTGGTCAGGTTGGTAATGGATGCTGAGTTCTCTTAAGTGGAAGTTTTTGGTGTGATGCTGTTTTACAAAGCAGGCTTTCCATTATCCGTAGCACATGCATATGCGATTTAGCTGAACATGGTGAAGGCAAAGAGCAGGTACATACAAAGCATTCTTCTTGTGATAGCAGCCCTTTTCTTTGGGTGGAAATAATATCATGTGATTCTAAGCTAAAGTGATCACATCTAAAGAAAAAATATTTCACTGTACCCATGCCTTGGTATGATTTACCGTCCTCTTATTATTTCTTAATATAAAAATTACTGCATGCTGTCTTTGAAATGTTGCAATTGTGTTGGTATTTGAAGTACTTGTAAATACTTGTGCAAATCAGTTTTTCTGATGTTTGTCTGCAGGGCGAGGTGTGTGTTTATGTGCCCAGGGGAAATGAGATGCATTTGCATCCAAGAGGGTGTAGCAGGCAAATGCGTGCCAAAACGGAGTCTGCAGGAACAGTTGTGCTAAAATAGTACAGGATAAAAATGTTTGCAAAGGAAAATAACTAGCTTCCGAAGAAATAATGGTATCTAATCCTCCCTGTAAATGTTGCTGATCTGAAAGGCCTAAATGACAGCTTTAGGTGCTGAACCTTTCTGAAGACACTTGTAAAGCTACCATATTGTGCGTATGAAGATGCGCAGTCTTTCCGTAGATATAATTATATTTCATGCGGTGTTGTTAATCTGCGGGGTGCTGGCAAACAGTTATTACTTACTTTTCTGTACTTCAGGGGAATACTGATTTAAGGCTCTTTCAGCTCTCATTCAAATCAGTGAAATCATTACTATTAGCCTCAGTGGGTGCTGAATTCAACCCTAAACTATGTGGGACAACTAATCGTACATAATATTGTGCCTGTTTTTCGTGTGCAAAGCACCTCTCGGCCAAGGATCTCATAGCACTTCATGCAAGTAAGCATCAGTGCTGCAGAGTATCTCCAGGATGTTTCTTACGATCCAAGACCTCTTATTCAGAAGAGCAGACTAATACGTACCTCTCTCCCCACTCGTCCTCAGTGCATGGAGGTTGGAGAGACAAAATTCCTGGTATTTTTTTACTCGGTAGATAGCTTGGCTTTGAATTGCTACTGTGTGATTCCCACCTTCAGACTCTGGCTTGAAGTGCAAGTCTGCCAGGAGGATGTGCCGTGTAGCCCGGGAAGAAAACCAGCGGATCTTTTATCATTATTGCCTTGTCTCTCTGGGTCACAGAGAAGCAATAGCCGCAGCTCAAAACTACGTTCAAAGGAGAGAAGTCAGGACTGAATTGTTTTCTGGTGAAGGAAGATGGATAAAATATTAAATGCAGTCTTCTATTTGTCCTTATCTTTGTGTTTCCTGACCAGAATATTGCACTGTATTTCCATGGTTCTGTAATTCAAAGCTGAAGGCATACAGATTTGGGGAAAAACCTGCTTTATTTGTTCAACTGTAGAAATCACTGTTACGAAAATCAGCGCAGATTTTCTATTACGTGTTCTTTCTCCAGTGAAAATGCTTCCATCTCAAGCAAGGAAGAGCACACTTTGGAGAGGTACTGGGTTTAATTTTCATGCACCTGCTGCTGTAATTATTGTAATTTAATCCCCATTTTTACTTTCTGAGCAGTAGGGGAGTTTGTCCATGAAAATTTCAGACGAGGTGTGTCTGTCTCAGTCCTCTTTTCCAGTAGCCTTTACACCTTTCAGGAAACACTAGTCAAATCTGGTGATGGGAGCCAGCAGAAAGGGGACGGAGGTGGGAAGGAGCTGGAGGTTGGAAGTCCCTACAGCTTCCGTGTGAACTGTTGCCTTGCTGTGCTGGCCGCCTCCGCGGGGAAAGGCGGCTGTCTGAGCTCAGCGAGACTTGGGGTGGGGTTGGCTTGGGGGCCACATGGCTGCGGGGTGGTGGATGAGCACGTGCAGCCTGGTAGGTCAGGCACCCCACAGGGCGATGCTTGCCTGGCTGGTCGGCGAGGATGGGAGAAGAGCCAACTGCGGAGTAGTTCTGCGACTGCCGTGGAAAAGGCGAAGGTCTGGGAGGCGGGGGGAAGCTCGTGGTAGGTGGAGGGTAGGACAGCAGACTGAGAGTATTTCTGGAGGAGATGAGAGGTGAGGATTGCTCTGTGGAGGAGCCAGGTTTATGGTGGTAAGTATTCTATAATACTCTCTGTGCACAGGACTATTTGTTTTCATTTCGACCCTATCATGGTGAGAGCGTGTTTCTTGGGCAGATTGTTGTGTATTGACCTAGCGATGTACCACATCTTTGGTCGGTATTTTACTTTGAACCGTTTTTATTCTGCTTTTCCAACAGCATGAGTTTTCTCGTAGAGGACAATCATAAAAATAGCAAACAGGCTGAGATGAGTGGCCCAACTCTTGTGTCACATCTGACATGAATTCAGAATTCCTTCAAAATGTGCATACTGAACCAATAATTACTCTGATTCTTCTTCTTAAGGTGTAATTTCAAGCTAGGTAGCTTCCAGCAGCTGAATTAAGCTTGACGGGCCAACGCTGTTACGTAAAACACTGTGAGCGACAGATGCATCAGCTGTGCGTATCTCAGGTGCAGTAAAGCCCGTTCGCGTAGGCGGACTCCGTGCCAGCGGGTCGTGGGTTACAGGTTAGCAGGGCATGGCACCACGGCCGTTTCGCAACCCCCTGCATTTGATTTCCCGGGAATTGATTTTCTCTTGAGTCCCGGCTGGGAGCGGGACATGCGTGGGGGTCTCAGGAAAGCCCTGTTGTGGCCCACCTACCTCTCTGTAGCCCTGTCAGGAATGGGTGGAGCACAGAATAACTTGTTCGCTCTGTGCTGTCCTCCTGCCTGTCCTGCGGGATTTGCAGCTGCCAGGTTCAAGGCAGTCACCCCTTGCCTGGGTGCCTTACCAGAAAGTAGGATGGGAGGAGCGGGGAAAAGGAGAGGATAAGATGGAAGTGGATAAGAAGCTGCTATAACTCACGTATGTAAGCAGTCTCAACATGAGGAGGCGGGAAGAGCTTCATATATAATTATTTTTTCTTTTCCTAGCCTGGAACATCTTCTGTTTCCCTTAAATTATAAATAGAAGTTCGCTGATACAAACCCCCGGTACTGATGTATATTTGAGTGGGTGTGATTTGGTAATGGCTTGGGTGTGGCAGGCCAGGAAATAAAGGATGTAAACAATTTACAACCATTTCTTTTTTTATTAGAGCTTTTATCTTTGTAACGCTTATTAGTTGCCATAGATACAGACAACACAGGGCTTGTTTGGGTTAGTGGAAAGTCTGTCACGCTGATAAAAAACGTGTTTTTTCTTGAGAAAAGTCTGCATTACTTCAACTCCACTATTCTTGACAATTGATTTTAGCTATGCTTGCATTCACGTAAATTTTAAAAATGTGGCATTCAGTGGTCTGTGTTTTTATACAGCATCCACAGAACCCTGTTGAGTACAATGCAGGACCTAACAAATCGGTCTTTAATTTAAATTAGAGCCCATACTGAGAGGTAGGAATTTCTGTTCTGTCAGTTCACAGGTGTGTTTCTGTACCTTCTCAAATAATTGTTAGGATTTTTTCCACCCTGTAAAACAATTGCAGACCGTTATCAGGTAACTGATGGGCTCACGCGTGCGGCTGTGGTGTGCGCAGCTCAGGGTCATGTCCTGGTGTCGGGTGAAGTGTACGTGCTCTTCCTGCGTCGAAGTTCAGTATCTCAAGGGATGAATGCAATGACTGCGACTTACCCCGTCTTAATTCCAGCTACTCTGTCCAAGTAGAAAGCGGTTATTTGCTGCACGTGTACCTCAACGGATTGGAGAAAGGGGTTCATAGGAAGAAAAATGTTCAAAATGAAGTAGCATTTCTGTTCCTGTTTGGTAAGTGTGCGCAGGTTGGCTCTAGCGCTGCGGACGGTGTTTTCAGTGAGTTTCAGGTGGCCGCATTTCTTACGAGCGCGTTTGTCAGCGTACAGGACGAAGCTGAAATGAGTGTTCCTCGGGGCTGGGGGCGGAGATCCACCATGTGGGGACCAGAAAAGAAAGAAAAACATTTTTGAGTCAGCTTGATTTAAGATTAAAATATACGTGGTGGTTTCTTGGAGAGGTGGGAACAGCCCTGGCAAAACGGATGCGCAGTCAGAGTGCGGGCGAGAGGCAGCGTAAGGTAGGGCATCGCTCTCCACCTGTGCAAGACAAAGAGTTTAAATGATGCTGTTGCTTTTCGAAATGTAAAGCGTTTTGGCATAAAGGCTGAATTCACAGCACCAATAAATAAATGGCTCGTGCACTGGGGACACGTCTGGCTTCAGCACGGATGAGCAACCCTTGCAGCTGCAGCACATGCCTTCCCTGTGAGCTGTGAGTTAGGTGGTAGATCAATTAATCTATCAACAAAACCTACTCCGTTCTGGAGAACAGAATCCCTCAGATCAGCTGCTCGTGGTGCTCGCAGGTTGCCGGCCTCTCCCCCTCCTGCCTGCAAGCTCAGCCACGTTCACTTCATGACGTGACGCCTTTTGTGTCGGTGGTTACAAGAGAAGAGGATTTGCCCCACTACTGAAAGTTAAGGATCAGGAGAAAGAACGTGAACGGTACAGTTCTGCAAGGAGTTGGACTGCTGGTGCACGGAGGGAAAAGCTACGGAGGAAACAGGGCTGCGTCCTACTCTCAATTTACCATACATGTTTCCCCTGCAATCTCTCAGTATTAAAATTACACCTAACTGTATTTTTAATGGCTAGAATCAAGATCCTAGGGTAAGTATTACCTGGGGAAAGAAAGGTGGCTGATCAAGAGCGGCAGTGAGTAAATGTAGGATTTTAAAAGCATTGAAAACTTCTCCAGATGTCTTAGAGGTTTGATAAATAAATCTTTTTAGAGATTAAAACCTATTTTTCTAAGAACAGTTTGTCAGAAATCAATTGGAATTCATAACAAAGGTCTCCTAAGGATGAAAAAAGGGTTGGATGTGTGCGTGTATCAGGTTCCCGTTTCAGACTCAACAGCGCCGCAGTCTGTAATGACGTCCTTTCAATTCCTCAAGATTCAGATCGTCGTGGTCTCAGGCCCACTTTGTGCATTTTCTCACTCTACAGAAAGCCAGGAAGAGGGATTTGGTATTTCAGTAGCTTTGGGCCAATTCAAACAAACAAACAGATTATTTAACATAGCTTTGGACAACGGTGTGTTAATGTTTGCCTTCATCACCGCAGGACTCGGAGTCTTTGTGACTTTTCTGTTTAACGTTCCCTCCTCTTGGCTGAGCAGTGCTTCTGTGCTCCAGTACGGGCTCGGTATCTCCCCACGCCGAGCCTTTGCCTCAGCAGACCCAGAGGAGGGAATCGGGGGAAGCTGCAGAGGTTATTGCAGTGGCAGCATCCTGACACACCACTCGCCTTTTGCCAGGGTGGGGCATAGGATGGCACACACATGCCATGCACGACAGGTGGCTTTATCTGCTGCAAACAGCTTTGGCCTTACTAGGCTCCCGGTACTAAACTGGTCAAATATGTCTACAGTTAACATGACCGTGGCAGGAGAGTTAGTCTGACGTGTTTGTCCCAAGGGGTAAAGGAAACAGCGTCTAGCCTCAGGTGAGCTTTCACTTCAGTTTCTTTACTCAGGTTAACTTGGTGAGACTCAACAATAGGAAAAATCTCAGGTACTGCTTTGAGAATTGAGCTCATGATACTCCACTGAAGGTGTTGCAACCAAGCCAGCAGTTAGTAGTGGTGAAGCGGAGGGTATGAGGAAAGTCTGACTTCGCTGTGTTTCCTTTGCAGGGTCTGGGTGTGTCCGGTGGAAGCCAGGCTGGCTTGGGGACGCCTTCATCCAGGCAGTACGCACGGCAGAAGATAACTCGCGTGAACCTCAGGGACTTCATCTTCTACATGGAACAGGAAAGAGAAACGAGCCGTTCTCTCCTGCTCTATCGAGCTCTGCTGAAGTAAAGCCAAGAATGGTACTGATTCCTCCATCCAGAAGCTCCACTGGCATTGGAAAGCTGTCATTTTAATGTGCCTTCTCTTTTTTTCAGAAGTCAACGTTCCAGTAATTTTGTTTTGTAAAACTGTCAGACACATGCAATAAATTCCCTTTATGTAAAAAAAAAAAAAATAATCTACAAAAAAATGTGCAAAAGGTTTTTACCCACAGGTGTAACCAACCCCCGGGTCTTGCTCCGACTGGCCGTTTCAGGTAAGGCTGAAGCAGGCGGGGGGGGACGTCACGCGGCCGCCAAGTGGCACACCCCAACCGTCTCACGGCCCGGGCTGGGGCAGCGACCCGCTTCACCCGCGGTTTCCCCCACGTGCTGGGCGTGCTCTCGTTAGTTTTCCTGGCGCCGTTTCCACTGGCTAACCGCGGCGGTACCCGTCGGTCCTCCGGATGCGTCGTTCTCGCAGCTTTTTGCGCAGCTGACAGCACAGCCCCTGCACACTCTCACAGATTTTATGTATTGGGGGTTTTTACTGGCAGCTCGTTTCCTGAGCCGTATGCTGAACCAAATCCTACGTGTATGAAATGTGTGCGTTCGGGTCCCAGCTGAGTTACCTTGACCGGCCTCCCCTTGTTTTCTGCATCTCTTCGACCTTTTGCACATTTGTAGCAGCTGGTTAGTAACACGAATCAAAGTTGGGGTTTATTTTCTAAAAAATATCTTAATTTATTTATTGCAGAGCGTATGGTGGGCTGAAAAGAGTATTGTTCAGTAAAGATTTTAGAGTATTCTATATGGATTTTTAAAGTCGCTGTAGAGGAGGTTTTTGGGGGCCGGTTCCGCTCGTGGGAGCACCAGGAGAGCGGGGCAAGGGCAGGCTGGCGATGTCGTCGCCGTGGACGCTGGGAACCGAGAGGCTCGTGAACAAGAGCGTGACTTGAAGCAGGAGGAGGAGTTTGAAGCACGCCCAGGTGGGACGAATGCTTTAGAAATGCTTTGCTGAACGGGAATTCGAGGGGCCCCCAGCGAAGCCGGGCGCAGTCTCCTGAGTGGGCGCCGGGTCGGGGATGCTGGGCAGGCGGGTGGGCACGAGGTGTGGTGCTCCACACGTAACAGTATTACCAGTAACCGTGGAAGGGAGGCGTTTGCTTATTTATCTTTTTGATTTTTACTATGTTATGCTTGCCACTTTTTTGAGGCAATATTTTTGTTTTGATGGGAAACCATAGCGAAAGCACAAATAGAACTATTTGTCCAATAGTTTTAAAAACGAAAGTTTTAATTATTTTTTAAGGTTTATGAAAAGCAGAAGAAAATTTATACTGCTGCTATTTAGCCAAAAGATTATTCATAAGGTATTTAAGGCCAGGAAGTGTAAAATTATGTTTTAAATGTATTGATAATTTGTACATATTGTTTATAAAGGCCTTGTGTTTATTAGAATTACGTTATTTTGACGATTTCTGTACATACTCGTAAATACCCCCAATTTGTGTGAAAACATACTCCCTTATTTGTACTTATTTTGTAAAGAAATAAAACAATTTACTAAAGTAACACATCGAGTGACATACAGTATTAATTTATCAAACATGAATTCCACATTGTCTTGTAGTTCTCAAGCACTGTTCCGAAACATTTTTGCATTAAAATATTAACAGGATACCCACAAAGAAATATTAAAACCAAATACTTCAGTGTTTTGTTGTGCTGATTCTTACCCTCTGTCAAACATCTCATAAAATTGTCAGCAAAGCTGGATGCTGTGGAGCGCGGTGAAAGGGCGCTCTCGGCAGCTGCCTTCTCCAGGGCCCCTCGCCCCCTGAGCACGGCAGTCGTCCCCTCCCCGCGTCGCGGGAGCCCGGCGGTGAACGGGCGCGGACGGCACGTGCGAGCAAAGGCTCGCGCTCTTCCAGCCACCGTCTCCGTGCTCGGCCACGGCGTTGGAACAGCTCTGTGCAATGGAATTAGGTGAAAACCCGGGCTACCTTTGCTTTCCTGGCGCGGGCAGCGAAAACCTTTGCTGGCTGCGCCCCACAGCTTTACCGGGGTTCCTACGGTATCGTGAAGCCCGCCGTAGCGATGCTGAGCCAGGCTCTGAATGAAGTTACGTTGCTATGGTTTAAGGCCAGAAGTAAAAATTCGAATCAGGTTTTGCTGATATCGCTGCCTAAAAATACAGGGAAGGAAGTAAAAAATATATAAATGAAACCGTAATAAACTTTAAACGTGACCTGGAGTTACTAGCTAAAAGAGCACGTCCTAGCTCGACTTCTCTGATTTTTAAAGGCATCTTTCGTGTACCAAGGTGACTGTTCCCACGCCTCCCTTGCCTTGGTGCCACTTTGCAGTCAGTGCTGTGATGCCCCGGCTCAAACTTCCCATCCCGACGTCCCATTCAACTCGGCTGGCGCAGCCTTGCACCCTTTTCGGATGCCACCTTGGCAAGCTGCCCCGGGGGCTGGAGCTGCCCTCTTGAGCCCTAACAAAACTATGGCACACGCCAAACCGAAGAAAACCCAGCCAACCCACCAGGAGCTCTTCGGTGGCGTTCCGCGCCCGTTTAGAAGCGGCGGCCCGCTTCCAGGCTTGCGAGAGCTGCCTGCCCGCACCTCTGGCGGAAGGCAGACGCGCTCCGCGCTCAGCGGGGACCGGGCGCCTGGTTCCGCTTGCAGACAGCCCCGGCTGATGGCGGGGGAGGCCTGGCCCGAGCACGAGCGGCAGAACGGGCCCGAGTTCCACCGTAAAGGCGAGGCGATCGCCCATCGCCGCCGGCCGAGAGGTGCCGATGGAAAGGCCGGGCTGGGCTCAGCCGCTGCCAGTGCCACCCCCACAACAAGAGGGGAGGAGAGAGGAGTGCGTGTAGGGTAAACACGAGGCTAACCGATTATTTAAGGAAACTTGGAACTTAAAGTGAATGTATGAAAGTAATAAATAAACCACTTTTTCCTTCCTTTTTGCAAGACGTGGCTACATCAACCTGAATGGAGCAAAAGGCCGGAGGAGACGCGATCAGCAGCTGTCGCCTCTTGCCAACAACATGGGAGATACAGCGAGTGTTCCACCCTACGTGGTATTTTTGATCGTTTACTTTACAGAAATGTTTATGGCAGGAAGTACTGTATAAGAAATGCGCGTACACAAATACATGACAATTATACATTAAGTTCTTTACAATATTAAATGTATAATATACAATTCTACAGATATCTTACATACAAAGGTGATGTTGTGCCATATATTCAAACATGGCAACGCCTAGCAATTTCAGAATGTCATACAAGTATAAAACCACAAAATAAAATAACTTTACAACTCTTTTAAAGTAGACGGGTTTGCTCAACTGTTTGGCTAAGCTGGCAGGCCAAGACGTATGGGCCAGGATTTCCAGGAGGGATTTCCCAGTTGAGTGACCAAGGTGCGAAAACCTGCAGAGGTCTGGTTTTCCATGGACGGGTATCCAGCCCTTTTCCAAAAATCAGACCCCTGCCCAGACTGTACCTTGGGTAGTCAGCACAGCTCATGGCTTTTGAAAACACTACTCTGAAACGTGGTTATTTTGCCCGGTTGTAATCCTCTGGCATTAAGGAGTTGTTGCCCATTTAACACTCTGTCCCTTGTTCTATTATGGCCGTATTTATGCATCTAAAAAGAGTTTTAATTAAAATTCAGCATCTACAACAGTATTCTATAAATTAATGTGGGAGAACCTAAATTGTGATTAACACACGAATTAGTTATTGAGGACCCAATCATGCTAAACAGCAATAAACAGGATTTAGCAGACTGCTATTTATAACCTTGCACCTGCAAACACGGTGCTGTCTCCTGAGTTAGGAAGCCCTGCGAGTCAGCGTCGATACCGATTCGTGGAAGGAGCAGTAACCTCCTGCGGGCAGCGGGCTTCGTTAAAGGAAATTACACAGATAGAGGGCAGGTACGGAATCGGTATTTTAATAACAGTTCAAAATAATAGAGGAAAAACAATCTCGACAAAAGGCGGCTGCCTTCACCGGGCAATGGCAGTAGAGGGTTTGAACAGCTTTTTGCAAAAACTCCAGACCCATAAAGAGTTGGCTTGTCCGAAATTCTTAACGTTTCCTCCTAAACGTGGGCTTACACCATGGTCAGTAAATGAGTAACAAGGGTGGCAGAGCTTGCTTGGCAGAACCGCGCTTCTCTGATGACGCAAAACATAGCAGTTTTCTGAGTCGCAAGACCGGCTCCAAGAGGACTCCAGCTCCACGTTGGGGGTGACCCTTGGCGGCGTCCAATTTTGTGCTTCCCTACTTTTGCAAACATCGCCGCCAATCGGCCTTGTCGCATTTTCTGTCGCTGTTTTGTTCCGTCTGTGTGGGGTTTTTTAGTACTGAGCACCATAAATGGGTCCTTTTCTGATTCTGGATTCTGTCCACAGAGGGATATTTCAGTTGGAAATGTTGTATAAAAATAAGCCATCTGCTAGCATGAGCAAGTACCGTCACGGAAGTGTGACGCGCTGCGCGGGGGTGTAAAGCACGTCTGATATGAAGGAGGAGCGGCGGTCAGGGAAGATAGTGCGGATTTTAGGGTACCACCTTCCTCTCGCAGGCGCCCGCCTCCACGCGTCACAGCGCCACGGCAGCGCTGGGAAGGCAGCCAGAACCGTTCCTCCTGCTGGTCTATTCGGGTCGCTCTAACCGTTCTCTCCGCAGAAGTCCCGCCTGGGGTCGGGGGTTTGAGAAGCTGCTTTGCCTTTTTCACCGCCGCCAGCCGTTCAGCCCAAAGTACATTCCCAGCAGGGCTGGAACGCTGAGCGTGCTCAGGAATTTCATCGTGAAAAGCGGACAACTGGTCCTTCCAATGCGTTTCACGGCTGGCGATGTGACAGGTAGTTTCAGAACACCACTAATTGGCAACCTAAAGTCAAAATCCGTTTGCTAATACTGTTTTGCAAATCCTTAGTGTTTCACATAAGGGACTATTGAACACTTCTACGGTTACAAAGGAGTATGGGCAGGGTCTAGTCCAGGGGCTCCTGTTTTATTCTGATTGTTGGGGTAGGTTGTGGTCGTCTGTCTTCGCGGCACAGCACGTATTCACTGAACTGAGAGGAATCCACCCCGCCGCCGCATGAAGCTGCCACGTTGAATCCCTTCTGAAATAATCTTTCAAGCACCTGCAATGTGGGGGGGAAAAGAACCAGATCATTATTTAGCAAATTTTAGTGATAAAAGCATTCAGGAGCACCGGATCTAAATGATGGATTTAGTCTTTCGAGTCCCCACTGAATGAATATTATTCGGCTATAATTCTATAACTTATTCTTAAATGACTACATTGTGATTAAAGTCTCGCTCTCAGCAAACCTCTGTAGAAAACAAAAATTAATCAAACAAATAAGCACTCTGCAGAGCAGCTGAGTACATTATATAGTAAAATACTGGGCTGCAGTGATATTGATGCTATCTCTTACCGCTTACAGAAAGCAACATCGGGTTCGAGCCGTAATAAAAAGTGCCCATTACTCCTTAGTCATATGAAGTGTCTTACAGGAAGGGGCTGAAAACATCAGCTCTTCCCTGGCAGCCGAAACGCTACGAGGAGTCTGAGCGACACTTCCAGCACAGCTTCACGAGAACCACAGCTGAGACCTCCCCTCGCTGGAAGGCGGCGCTGCTTTTGGCGCGGCGTGGCAGGGACAGGATCCATGGCCGGGGACGTGGACAATGAGGGAGTGTTCTGGCCCAAGAAAGAGGTTCATCTGTATTGCCCAAATACGTGTTTTCTCTTTCTGCTTCTAAAGCAAAGTTGGTGTGATTTAGACGCATGAATTTAAGGGACCCAGAGGCAACTTTAATTTCTGTGGCTGTCACACGGCACATTACCCCAGGATATACCGATCTTGGCCATACGACAGGGGCCGTGCTTTCACACGGGTCAGCGTGTTGATACACGCTTTCCCAGCAGAGCGGGACGCACGCAGCCTTTCCTCAGCGTGGGGTGGGAGCAGATGCCAGATCCACATCTGGCAGGTCTGTGATGCAGGATCCACGGGAGGGGATGCTGTGCTCCCTCCCTGCCGCTAGCGGCTCTCCCGAGTCCGGGGCAGCAGCCTGGCAAACGGTCCCTGGGTTTTTCTGTACGGACAAATGCCACCACGGGGGAGCAGCCCACACTGTTCTGCGACAGTATCTCACCCACGGTACCGCTCCCGCTGCTACGGCACACGGGCCCACCGCACGGGGAAGCAAACCTCAGGGTGAACTTGGCAACGCCGGCATCCTCTTAGGAGAGCCCCTGCCGCCCGCAGCGACAGGGACTCAGCGATCGAAAAACGTGGCCACTCAGCCTAGAGAAGTGTCAAGGCAATCCACCCGGCTTCAGACAGAGCGAACTCGCGTGCTTCCACAGGGTTTTCTAGAAAGGACTTGCTTTCTTTTTTGGTTTCGCTAACCCCGTGAGGCGCCTCAGCACTTACGCCTGCTGCAGCAGTACTTAGAGGTCTTCTGTTCCAAGGCCTGGGCTGGCTGAGTTGAAGATCTGCATGCCAGACCTCCGCCCTCGCCCTTGCACGCCGACCCACGTGAAGCCACGGCGCGTTTTTTAGCGCACCGCTGCTTCCTGACTGAACGCTGGCGTTGCCTTCTCCAGAAGCATCAGTTTGGAGCCTTTAGGAGAGGTAACCCGTTTCCAAAGGCCAGCTGCAGCCGGGTGTGCGGCCGTGCAGTGCAAACCCCGGCAGCGCGTGCTGGGTTTGATCCGCGGGAACACCCCTCTGAGGCAGCCTGCGTCGCCCGTCTGCGTTTCAGTCCGCCGTTTGGGTTTCCAGTGGCGGCTGAAAGCCTGCGCTTGCTACCCTGGCTGGCGGAGAGGAGCTGCTCCAGCCCAGCTTTGCCTAAGCCCTGCTGAATCTGCTGGAAATCAGCTCGCCCGAGGAGCTCTGCCTGGCCTGGGGACACGGGGACTTGGTTCTCGGTGTTGCATCTGCCAAAGCTCACTGACTTTTGCCCTAATTTTTCTATATGCTGTAAGAAGTTGCGGAACGGAAAGATCGGAAAAGCACCCTGTGTGTGGAAAAAAAAGGAACTCGGAGAGATTAAAGGAAGGGGGTGGTGGGTTATCAAAATGTATTTTAAACCAGAGAGAAAGCTCACGAGTCTGGTATTTGCCTGGGCTGCACACAGCTTTCAGACAGAAACGGGCTGCAGACACTAACACTTCTTCCTGCTCGGAGAGGAAGGCAGGAGTTTGCGAGGGAAAAAGGAAGAAGACATCACCAGGCTGCTGTTTCACAGGCTGGAGTGGGTTTTGACCGCACTACGTATCCCTTCTAGACGTGGCAAGATGAAGACGAGAGGCGCCCCAGCTCCAGGAAAGGAGGCTTCTTGCATTTAACTGGACAGCGAAACAGAGGATCGACAGGGAAGATTTCAGGCAGATGTGGCTTCGAAATCCTGGCTAAAAACCTTTTAAAATCGATTTTCTCGTAAGACCAAACAAGCGGGGGCAGTGCCCTTGGCTTGCCTGGCTCCAGAGCTACGGAGGGTGGATGTTAACACAGGGCTCCTCTCCGCCGAGCCCGCTCCCTGTGAGGAGCGATCCAGGTAGACATTACACCTCAGAGCACCATGCGCAGAACAAAGCGATCCATTTTTGCTACCTACGCGCTCAAAGGAGTAGACTGCAGGCTATCGTCTAGCGTTAAAAACCTCGGGATCATCAATTTTCTCAGCAAGAAACAACACAGGCCGAATGCTGTAAACAACGCAGAGAATGTTTAAGTACTGTCGAGGTTTAAGCGGAACGTGGATGAGGCTGAGCTCAGGCCTATGGAGAAAGGCTCCGAAGGGCGTGAGCGCTGGTTTGTCTGCACCGGTGCGTGCCCCAGACCCAACGGCGTGGTGAACCTGAGCAGATTTAAATGGCACTCGGTGGGTTTGGCTCCCTGCGCGTTACTTTCTCTGCCGGTAGGATACAGGCAGAGGGAAGCCAGCATCGCCGCATCACGTCAGAGCTGCTTTCTTGTAAATCTCCAAAGGGAATACGCCAGAAAGTCACCATCGGCTGCGCTTCTCCCACGTACAGGGAGACACGCACGCAATGTTAAACAGAGGATTTGTGCTAGGATGCAATATGCCCTGTCTTCCAGTATTCCCAGCACATCTGATTTTGTTGGAAGGTTCTCCAAATAGAAACACGATACTTTCACTTACTGCATTTCATTTAAATTTTGCAGAATGCTAACGAATACATTCTTAATTATGAAGACTCAATGTTGAACATACACAAGCATCACAGAACTTTCTCTAAGGGAAGCTCGTGTGTCTTGCCAGGACCCGTTGCGAGGAGCTGAAAAAACAGCGTCAGTCAAGAAAACTCCGTACCTCTATGTGATGACACATGGGCGTCAAATTAAAAGCGCCTGCATTTTTTTGGCTACCACCACCTGCTCCATGTTGACATTCTTTGCTTTCTAAGCACAGTTCTTGACACAAAACATTTAGTGAAAATATTTTCCGAAGAAGGAAAGAGGAGGGGGACGGGAAAGGGAAGGGGACGAGCAGTGCCTATGCCCTGACCAGAGTCCGTCAGAGCCAGTGGTAATTAGCGGCTGGTTTCATCAGCCTTTGGTCTCAGAAATGCATCATTTTCCAGAAAGTGTTTGAAAACACTTTCTATTAATTATATAGTAAAATGATGTAATTTACTCAAATGATGTAATTTAATAATATTCTTTATACGCTTTGACAGAAATTCTTTTCCCCAACACGAACTTGCGAAGAGGCTCTTTGATTCTGCCTGAAATTCGACAGAATGCAAAACACAGTCAAGTAACGACGACGACTAGCATTCCGCTTTTACTACAGGCACGTTCCTACCAGCACGCCACTTCAGATCAAACAGAGCCAAGTGCTCGGCCGTGTGGGCATCCAGCGCTTTGGCTTGCAGAGCTGAGCCCGGCAGTGCCTCGCAGTGACTGGTTCAGTTACTCCGATTTCTTGCATGCAGCTAATTATCCCCCGGACGCTGTGGCTGAGACACGAACACGCTTCCCTGTCACCTGCCTTGGCTGAACTGCAGCTCCTCCCTTCTCCACCCGGCACAGCGACGAACTCATCCCTGTTCCCACTGCCAGCCAACGGATCTGCCACCGACCCACCTCCAGCCTTCTAGTTTTGGGGCAGCCCGCTCCAAACCTTGCTGAACGTGAAGTTGCCACGGACCGTGCAAAACTAACCACAGGCGCTGGGCTGTTAAGTTCAACCGAATGAAACACTGGGGAGTCTTGAAACCAAAGTCACCCAAATTAGCTGGGTTTGGAATGGTGGGGGACGAAAGCGCCTCAGAATGCTGCCCCAAGGAGGGAGGTGTCGGAGCCGCATGCAGGTTGTTACAAGTCCATCCACTTACGTATCCTGGTGAGCGCAGGTCTCCCCAGAACACCGGCTGCCTGGGAGGTGGAGGGGCCTCACCTGCCGCGTAGCAGCTCCACAGGTACGTGAGGGTTCAAAGTGCTTGCCCTCCCTTGCTATCACACCACCCTCCCCAGTCCGCCCCACGGGCCAGCCCTCAGTGGGGACTTGCCCACAGGGGAGCTCATCAAGACCACTGAGGCATCTCCCACTGCCCAGTTAAGGGCTGCTGCCACAGCCCGTCCGCAGGGGCAGCAGCTTCCCCGATGGGCTGGTTTCCCTCGCTGTAATACAAGTATTTGCAGCCTATTTTGAAGGCAGACACGCGAAAACCAAGAGGTTTGTTTTGCCCTTGTTAATTAAGGCACAAGTTAACAGCATCATCAACACCGTTCCTTCCTGCAGCCCAAGGACAGCTACAGCACCAAGCCCTGGCCGCAGTGGCGACGCTCCCCTGTGAAATGGCCTTTCTCGCCCATAAGGCCGCTGCCTGAACACAAGCCACATATTTATTTCCACTACCATCCACCCATCTGTCCAGTTATCTTCTTTTGTTTCACATGTTTAATTTTAAAGCTAATGTCAAAACTCCGAGTATAAAATGAAATACATTTTGTTTAAAATACTCTGGGCAATTTTTATAGAACATCCTTTTGAAAAAAAAAAAAAGTGCAGAGATCAATTTTTTTAAGTCCATCCCGCAGGCACCATCATTTAATTATGAGTGAGACATAAATTATGCATTTACACATTGTTGCATTTTCTATAAAATGGTGTGGAGATTTTTTTTTTGTAGTTTTTGGAACTCTCTCTTTCTTCCTGGGGGCACTTTGGAGGAAAAAAACCCTGCTGCAGGCTATACATTGATGAAAAAATTAGCATTTATCAGTATAACACCATTATGAGACCAGCATGGCACTAACATACACAAAATCTAAATCTATTTTTCTGCTTAGACTTAGGAAAACCTGAAAGACTGTGATCTCACCAGGCAGAAAATGTCTCCTTGCAGTATAAGCACTGAAGGTAATTGGGCAGAAGCAAATAATTTGCATAAAATTGAACAAGAAATAATAAAAAAGCCACCCCAGCAAACAGATGAGGCAGCACCAAACAGCCATTACCTGCACTGAATTCAACCGGCAGTACCCGTTCAAAGGAAACCTAATAACGTGGGTAGGGTCCTGGTTCCAGCCTGCGTTTACCGAGTTGCACATGACGTCCCCGGTCTCCGGGAAGATCTCTTCTATTAAAGCTTTCTCCCCGCTCAATGCAATTCTTTCCCCCAGATCTGGAGTCACTCGTACGACCAAGCAGTCACAAGGCTGGAAATGTTTCCTTTGTTCTTTCTCTTGTTTCCATCGCTCAAGCTCCTTAATCATTGGCTGCAGCTGGTAATACTTTGCTTCTTCATATAAAAGATTAAAGTCCTGGGAAAAAAAAAAGAGAGAGAGAGGGAGAGAGAGAAACTAGAAATGCTTATAGTTCTCTTTTAAAAATGAGTATTTTTCCTGTTTGACCTACTTAGGCTTATGTATTGTCAGCAAGAGCACACAGGCAACAGGTATCCACAGACTTTGTCTTCATCTTACACCTACACAGAAAACCACACCGTGTGAGCGCTGGATCTATTCGAGCTCACCACCAAGTTCCCATCGCGCTGAATTATTCTTTCATTACCCCACTAGCTCCATGCCAGAAGGATTTACTTTTGGATTAAGAAATCAAAATATCTGGTTGCAATGCACAAAGCCTGCTGATGTAAGAGAAGAATTCCTGAGCTCTAATCTTCACTCTTGGCCTCGGATACTCATCTCTGATCTCGCAGCAGATCTGGGGCTGCACTGTCGCCTCTCGCACACACGTTACGCGACGAAGACATCAGTTCTGCTTCACTTCTCACCTGTCTTTGCTGAGTCTAGAATTCAGCGACAGCAGCTCAGCTGCTCCCTGGGTTTCATGACTATTCACGTACTTAAAGTGTACTTTGGAGCCTGGGAGATTGTAGGGAGCCCGTGACCATCCCACTGGCTGGGAACCCAGATGTGCGCTCCAACAGCCTAAAAGAAACAATTCTCCCCAGCCATCGGTCCATCACCTCATTGGGCTTTGGGCAACCGACGTTCCCAATCTGATCTAATTCCCAGTTCATTGACTGAGATGTCTTCTGCACATCCTCATTAATAACTTGTCATCAGATTTCCAATGATCTTCCCACCTCACCTTAAATGCATAAGTACACTGAGGCACAGGGTGTCCACAGCCCCCCCTGACCTGAGGAGGCAGCCCTGCCCGCCAGACCGAGCCAGAGAAGAGAGGGAAGCACCCAGGGGCACTTTGCTTACACCACCTCCTTCAGCCTCCTCAAGGGAAGAGGAGCAACTGGAGCAGAGCTCCAGCTCCTCTCCCCAAGGAGCTGCCGCTGGCTTCCCTGGCTCTTACGCCTGTTTACCGACGGAGATGCTGCCCCGCAGGTACGCTACGTGACTCCCGCAGAGTGTGCTGTAGGCCAACACCGGGCCATAAGGGCCAGCTCTCCACCGCTGCAGTGAAATGAGGTGAAAAACCATAGGAGTGAAACAACTGGAGTCGCTTAGGCTGGAAAGAAGGGCACGGCAAGAAGCGGTCAAGAAACAGGCACCAAAATTTCATGAAAAACGATGGCCACACCGCTGCGCCGGGACTCGGGGAGGAGGGAGAATCAGAGACCAGTGACTCTGCAGCACAGAAAGGTGCGACCAGAGCAGTTCGGAATCGACCTGTACCATCTGCTGCTGCGGGGCATGACTGAACCAATGCAGTTAGCTGCGTTCAGATGTGGCAACCACAGACCCACATGTGTAGGGGGTAGTGGAGAGATGCTCCTTCCCCCCAGGGCTGCCTACAGCCAGGGATGTGCGAATATTCGCAGTGACCTATTCGCTGTGACCTGGCCAGGTTCTCCTCCCATCCTTTACGTCTCTTTCATGTCTATAAGGCTGGGCCAATATGCGCACCACTAAGGGGGGGAAAGGACCGCAGAGTGGAAGCAGTGGTACCAGCAAGTGGGAAGGAATGAGGGCAACAGACACACTCACGGGAAGGAGACAAGATGAAACACAGCAGGAGGATTAAAGAAGCAGCCTCATCCCCTGATGGGTGGTGTTTTGCCCCCTCCCCAAACCCAGCACTCTGCTGAACCATTACTGCTTTTCTCTGTCCACAGGTGAAGCTCCCTCATTACTGAGCATGGGATGGGTTTAAACCTACGGGGATTAGTGGCCTAAATTAAAAAGCAACCTCTACCTCGAACTTTCTGAAATCTTCATGTGGGACACTGGAGCAGCACAGTCCACCACTTAACTGCAGTTATTACAGAGGTGTGTGCAGGGGGACATCAAACATTCACTGGGCATCTGCGGGTCCCATGTATCTCCTTTTGGAGTAAAGGAAAACAGGCAGTGCCAAGGAAAAACGTAGTGCGATGCTGTGAACAGGAGCATCCAGTGCTTACTGAAGGCAGTGGGGAGTCTCCTGCTGTTTTGAACAGGTCCGGAAAAACCAGTTTTAGAACATCTGTGTTCACAGTGACTATAAAATAACATGTTATTTGTAAGGTCAATCAATTGAATATGTGCTAAGGAAGCTCAACAGTAAAACCCAGGAGAGGTGGTACAGCCATATAAAAACCAGTCCTTCATTTCTGAAAGTAAAGAGAGGTCAGTGGTCCTGAGGCTGGGTGCAAAGCCCATTACATTCATGAAAGTCTTTTCAACTGACTTCACGGGGCTTTGGACTAGGCTGACAGTATCCTCAATCGCACGAGTTCAATGGTCCAGCACCCCCAGGCCAAAACAGTAATGCCATAGAGCAAACAAAAAGCAGAATCTGCCTCCCCCACAGCCAGCTACTGGCCCACTGCATCAAATGCAACTCTTCACCGACTCCTCCTAGCCATCGTTTGTCCTAAATAAGCAAGACAAATTTTATATTCTGATACCATTTTGTGATAAGGCAACCAGTTTTCAGATGAAACAGCTCTTCCACTACTGTTCCCGGAACGATGCGGTCATGCTTCAGACGGCCGGGTGGAAACCAGAGCTGCACTGGAGCATCACGTGCACAGTGGGATGCACCCACTCACAAACTGCCTGGGTTAAGCCAAGGTGCCTGGGTTAGTTTTTAAAAGGCGGCTCATCTCCATGTCCATTCCATGCTTGGGCTGAGCACCAACGTGCTGGACAGGGGTTTTCACCAGGAGGAAGTGGCCTGTAAGAGAAGCTTGGAAGCTGAGGTGTGCTGGTGCGAAGAGGCACGTCACCTGCGGTGTTCCAGAGCTTGGGCACTGGCCATTACCAGCCAGGGGCGATGAAGGGAAGGGGTTATGCTGTAATGAGTAGAGGGGATTGTACTGGCTTTGTGGCAAAGTTTGGGGTCAGGGGGCTACAGGGGTGGCTTCTGTGAGAAGCTACCAGAAGTCTCCCCTATGTCCGACAGAGCCAATGCCAGCCGGCTCCAAGATGGACTCACCGCTGGCCAAGGCTAAGCCCACCAGTTACAGTGGTGGCACCTCTGGGACAACGTAGTTAAGGGAAAAAGAAACCTGTGCAACCACAGCCAAAGAGAGGAGGGCGAATACGTGAGAGGAACAGCCCTGCATACCAGGTCAGTGGAGAAGGGGGAGAGAAGGTGCTCCAGAGCCAGAGCAGAGGTTCCCCTGCAGCCCGTGGTGAGAGGGCAGGCTGTGCCCCTGCAGCCATGGAGGGTCATGGGAGGACAGAGACCCACCTGCAGCCCAGGGAGTACCTCACGCCAGAGGAGCAGGATGCTCGAAGGAGCCCATAACTCTGCAGTGGTCCCAGGCTGGAGCAGGCAGCTCCTGAAGGATGGCACCCTGTGAGAGGGACCCACGCCGGAGCAGTTCATGGAGGACTGTCTCCTGTGGTAGGGACCCCACGCTGGAGCAGGGGAAGAGTGTGAGGAGTCCTCCTGCTGAGGAGGAAGGAGCAGCAGAGGATGTGTGATGGGCTGACCACAACCCACATTCCCTGTCCCCCAGCACTGCTTAGGGTGGGAGGTAGAAAAATGGGGACAAAGCTGGGCCCAGGAAGAAGGGAGGGGTGGGGGGAAGGTGTTTTAAGACTTATTTTTTATTTTCTCATTATCCTACACTGATTTGATTGGCGATAAATTAATTTTCCCCAAGCTGAGTCTGTTTTGCCCATGACGGTAATCGCTGAGTGATCTCTCCCCGTCCTTATCTCGACCCATGAGCCTTTTGTTGTGTTCTCTCTCCCCTGCCCAGCTGAGGAGGGCAGTGACAGAGCGGCTTTGGTGGGCACCTGGCCCCAGCCAGGGTCAACCCACCACAGGGATAAAAAAAGCATCTTCTGCTCGGAAGAGTGAGTGACAATTCACGGCTGTCCACCAGTGACAGCGCTGGGAGGGGACACCTTCCGTGACGCCTTGCTCCGCATATGGCACACTGCCCCAGACCAGCCACCACCAGCACAGCCTGCCCCCCTGCCCTGCCCTGCTCTGGCTCCTGTGACGGGAAACCTGGCATTTCTGTACTGAGTGACACTGGCTCTGCTAAGGAATTGACAGTGTATTTAGGGAGCGAAGAGGATTTTGGAAAACCAGGAATACAGAACGAATGGCTCCCAGTGTGGGGGCCCAGCTCCCTAAAGCCGGCGCTCGGGCAGGGTACTGGACTCGACACACCGTTAAGTACATGATTTTCTTGTGCAGGTTTTATACACCATTTGGAGTACTGTGTGGCTGCGACTGGATGCTCAGGTTGCCCAGGTAATACCAACAGGTATTTCCACCCTCACGCTGTAGATACAAAATCATGATTTGCAAAGGTTTAACATGAAATGTCAGGTAGAAGAATGTGACTCACAAGGGATGTTGCCAGGGAGGTGCTACCTACAGGAGCTGCAGGAAAGCATTTCATGGCTGCTCGTTCTGATAAGTTACCAAAGGCAGACGCAGATAAGAATCTTCCCAGACCTATCCAACAGGCACGGGAGTAGCTCCGGGCTGATAACTGCCCCGCACAGTGGCAACGTGCACACTGTTTCGCTGAAACTCAGCCTCCCAGCACAGCTTCTGTCCCGGGCACACGCTGACAAATGCACACAGGTACTGCTCCCTCTCTGAAAGGGAGACTGAAAGGGGACATGGACAGCCTGGCCTCTGATTTTGCTGTCAAGTAGCACAAAAAGCCTCCATGAGCTACCATGAACCTTCACCTTCTCACGGCTGCTGTAGGAACCAGTGGGGCGGTTCTGTCAGGTCACCTGGAAAAGGGAGCCGATCGCCAGGTAGGATGCAAACAGCCTTTCCGCAGCCGCACTTCTGGACAACAGCTAGATCTCATGGGAAAGGTAAACAGATCTTTCAAAGACACAGCTTTTTGCCTTTCACAGAATAATTTTCTGCTTCTGATTTGGTAGAGAAGCTTTTTTTCCAGTGGATTTCACACTGGCCAAATTCTGGAGTCGCCTCTGACAAGGGTGCCATCTTCCCAGGGCGAGACGGGGCATATGACTGCAAGGGCAGGCACGCTGCCGTTTCAACACCCGTGCCGTGCTCAGTACAGCTCCGCTATCTCCAGGCCAACAGCAACTGTGAACCTCAAGCTGCCCTCTCCGCACTGCAGCAGCAGCAGAGGTGCTTCTGTACCTCATGCTGACTCCTGAACAGGCCTAAACCAGAGAAACATGGAATGGTTTGGGTTGGAAGGGACCTTAAAGATCATCCAGTTCCAACCCCCAAACGGCTCTTTTTGCCCATTTTTCACGTTATTCTTTGTTTACATGAAAGAACGCACTGTCACCCCGACTCAAGTGTTTCTTTTGGATTTTAGTGCTGTGAAGACCTGACTCCTGGCTACGACAGAAAGTTGCTCACTTGTAGGACAACTGCGCCGTTTGCTAAGGTCAGCTTGAAAGCACTTAAAATTAGCTGCAAGCACGCTAATTTTAAAATTATACTAATAAATTAGTGTGCCAGCCTTGTGGTTCCAATGCTACAGGTGACCTGTACAACGCCAATGAAACTGAGATGTCCTGTGCATTTGTGCTCCTCCCTCCCTTAAGATGGAGCCGTAACAAAATAAGTAGCTTACGTCTATTTTTGGTTTAAGATCTCCACGCATGGAGTGAGCCTTAAATAAGCAGGTATGATGGGTCCTGGTTGTGTGTATGTATTTGAACACATCTGAAGGCCGCGCTCAGCCCAGGGGACTGCGAAGGAGAGCTGAGCCAAACAACTCACTGTAATTGCTCAGCACACTTAATCTGGCTTAAAATCCCCTTTCATATAAAAAAATTATATGAACTATTAGAGTGTTGCTTTCAGCAGGGAGACCTGTCAGATACTAAACACTTTCAAGTTCAGGCTTATTAGTAGTTGGAAGTGTAATTAATATTCACTGTAAACACACCAGTCAGACTTGATAATAAAGAATCACTAGCCTAGGAACACATACCCCCCCTTGTCTGCATTTCGGTGTTAACTTGGTCTGAAAACAACACTTAAATAGCAAACACAATAATGCTGGTGCAGTACTAACATTCCAAACTTTCCAAAATAACCATCTGAGCAGCAATTCAAGTTGAAAATCAACTTGGCTAAACCTTGAGGCTAATAAACTGCTTGATTAAATTAAGGGGTAAAAACTAATAAATATTCAAAACACTTGATAATGCTTTGTTTGACATAAAGAACATTTAATGCAAGTCTCACTGGAAAACCTGTCAGGTTTTATACCTTAAATAGAGTTTTGCATTTAGAAACACCGAGTGATTCCATTTGCTGCCTTTGATTATTGTCTTCTGTCACTTTAATCATGCTGGTAAAATTACACGATTTCTGTGAAGTCAAATCCGTTTACAATGCAGTTTTAATATAGCTTTGCAGCACATTCTTCTATGCATTTTTATTTAGTTACTCCCTACCTAGCAATACTTTGCTTTGTTCTTGAGCCCTCATTAGCCTGGGGTTTGCTCTAAAGCTCTCCCAGGGAGGAACTAAATAAAATACAGTTAACCCTTATGCAAAGAGATGGTCTGGAACAACGGACTAAGCCCGGGCAGAGTGCCGGCTTTCCTAAGTCTCTCCCAGCCCTGCCAGCGGCTCGCTGTGCAGACAAGTCCTTGGCATCCACTGGCACTCTCACCTCCAGGCTCTTGCTGAATCCTGCTGGTTTTGTTTCACAGCACCTTTGCAATCTGGATGCCAGCAGAGGCCATGATCAGCTCGAAATACATCTTTTCTGTCCTCGCTTCTCATGCCTTCTTGTCCCACCAGATTGTCCAAGACGCTGCCGCTGAAGCATCTCTCTGGAATTTCACCTGTACTGCTTCTCCATCCACTCCTCTTTATTTAATCCATCTTACACTCCACCGACTGGTCTGGCCATCAGCTTTGCTCCTACCTGTGCGTTTTCTTTCACGTCCCTGTAAAAAGCCTTTCCCGCACCCACCCCTGAGTGCTTCACCCTGCATCACAGCATCCCGATCCACAGGCCAGCCTCCCTGACCTGCCGGCTGCTCCCCGGGGAGACCAGTGCTCAGGACAGCCCCCTGAGCTGGAGCTCCAAACCCATCCAGGAACACCAGAACTTCTCCTTCCTTGGGACTAGACGTGTGCTCCCATCGCCCAGCGCGTCTGCTCAACGTTAACTGCAAACGCTCCCACGCTGGGGTCAAATACGATCGCGCTCGTAACGTGGGCAAGAGCGGTGGAGGAGCGGTGTGCAGCATGAGGAGCAGCTGCACCCCACAGCTAAAGCCACCACAGCAACCACAAATCGGGCCTGACTCAGTAATGACTGCCCAAAATATCTTGCCTACCTAGTCCAACATGCAAAGTGAGATCTCACTGCACGGCACGGGAATTTCCTCTCCAGCAACGCTCCACATCCTCTAAGTCTGAGCAGATCCCTGCTGCCATCCCAATTAATTCATCATTTCATCCTGGAGTTAGTGCTTTTGTTGAATCTTGTCATCTACAGTTTGGACACTTTTGTCTTCTAATTTTCATACATAAGGATGACAGTGTTGCAAGTTTCGTAAGTGCAAAGCCAAATAAACAAGGCTAGGAGGAGAGCGTTCAAACAATCAGGATTTGCAAAGCAACCACCAGCGCCATTATTTCATAGAAAACATGTACCGCTCCTCAAAAAGCCCTCAGAAAATGCCATCTCCCAAGAATATTCTGACACTCATAAACTGCGTAAAAGATTACTTCCTAAAATCAAAGTATTTGCATTGTTTGTATCTAACACAAATCCTCATGGGCTTGTTTCTGGGTGTCTTTATACCAACAAGGAAAAGATTTACACAATTTAAGTCCTCTAAGTATCAAATTTACAACATTTCTTTCAGATTCTGAGCATTAAACCCTGGTAAGTGCTAGTTGCTGATGTTGCTTCTTAATTGTTGTTATACCCTGATAAATAAGCTAAAAATGTGAGAAAATACAATTAGTTTAGAAAAACTGATTTAGCCGTAAGCTTCACCGTTTAACTTTTTATGGTATCCATGACAACCATTGGTCCATTTATTAAATAATAGCATCCCTGGTGTAATACACAAGTACTAAAAATCCTAACAATAAACAGCAACATTTAGTTAAGCGTGTTTAGGTCAAGAACACAAACCAACCCGCACCAAGACAAGTGACAGAACGGGAGGAAAAAATGGATTGCAGACTATAGCTTTCCTTACCTTAAAGTCATCTGGGAGCAGTAGCTTAGATGTCCTTAGGAAGCTTAATATATATCTGAAAATTTCACCATCTCGATCAATGAAATAATGTTGTTTTAAACTGTCCAAGACAATAGGCTCTGTGCCATTAAACAGACGACTTATTCTGAAAAAAGAAAAGAAAAAGAAATGGGGAAAAGAGACAAAAATCTCATTACACCCTCAGGGCTTAAGAACATCCAGCCAATTTAGCTGCATCAATTCAACGTGCATAAGGTAACGCAGCGCCTTAATCTGGTGACAAACACGTGCCCAAGGACAGATGCCTCCGACAGGAGCATGCACCTGCACGCTCCCTCGCGAAGCACGCGGGTGCGTGGAGACGGGCGTGCAGACCCCCAGCCCCAGCCCCAGCTGCCCTGGCACTGAGATCACGCTGTCCCACATCTGGGCCATGAATTAGGCCCGTGACCCCACCAAGGGAAGTGCCTACGAAACGCCCACCCCACAGTTGCCAGGGTAATTCTGGTGAGAACACGTGTCACCGGCTGCGTTACACGTCCCCGACCACCACGTCCTGCTAACAGAGAACCAACATGGGTACTTGGAGAGGGGCTCCTGGCCATGAGCTTTTCCTCCAGCTCGGCTGTCATTTTGATCAAGTGCCACCAAAGCCATTCCGTGCCAGAGGAGAGGCTGCTTGTGCACCGAGACGAGCTGCTGGGACCTGCCAGTGCCGGGTCCAACGCTGAATATTTTGGCAAAGCAGCAACCAGTGGCCCGTGCAGCATCTGCCGTGGGACCCACAGTCCCACACCAGGCGTCCTGGGGATCCAAGTCTGGCAAGAAAGCAACGTTGCAAGTCTTTTGTGAGCAAAGGAAGAGAGACTTATGAGACCAGGGGATCAGCCGGTCACAGGACCAAAATACCACATCAGCCACACCACTCCAGCTTTCTCTGCGTCCCAAGGAGCGTGCTCTGTAGAAAGCAAACCGGGCATCTGCCTGGCTGCCGTTCTCTTGCCTCTCCCCTCCAAACGCCTGGCTTCTCTCAGAACACTTTGTCTTCCCATGAGAAATAACCCAGCTGAATATATGTTCTTGAAAGGAAAATCGCAGGAGACAGACAGCAACGACCTATTAAGTAATTGAGTCCATCTCTCTGACAGTGCAGCATTGTTCCCCACTGCACATGTCTCGTGTTTCAAAGTCGAGTCCTAAATAACCCTGCCAGTGAGGACTCCTCCATTTCCCAGAGAGACTATCCCGCAGCCTGCTGGATTTCACTGCTGAGCTGTCCCTTCCACTCGGCCACGCAATCCCCCGTGTCCCTCGCTGCGACCAGGGCAGGGTTTTCCCTGCTGTGGGTAACAAGCTCATCAAACCCTGCCAAAGGCAACGGCCGGCGCTGCTGGGAATACCACAGCCCTGCTGCCTCCCTCCTGCCAGTATCACCACCCCACCCCGAGCTTTCTGGTCCGGCAGCAAAGGGAGCGGATGCGCGAGATCCTGGCTCAGCTGGGGAAGGTGCGTGCCCACCTTCGCGATGGGATGGGGCAGGTTTGCTCCCCTGCTGCTGCCCGCAGTGCTGGTGCTTCCAGCTGCACCCCGCACTGCTTCCTTGGGTTGGGGGTTCATGCAACACGGTGAGATTTGCTCTCCATGGCTGCACCTCAGTCTGATCTTCTAACTTGCTAATTTAGTTGCAAATTTAATTAACATGCCGTTTATTTCTAAATTAACTGTGGAGATATTAAATCAAACTGGACTTAGCAAGTCCCCACTGAATTCAGCTAAAAAACTTTCCACCCTTTTAAGCAAGCTCCGGGTTTTTTGCCTGCTCTTGTGTCCGTGTCAGCATTCAGCCAGTCTGGAATAACCAAATGCTAATTATACTACATTTACTGTTTTTCTTCAACCTCTAGCTTTTCAGTGGCATCAGAAAACACCATCCAGTTCACGCTGCAACATTTAATTTATATAATCCCAAGGTTCGGTAAGCCCCCAGTAATTCATTCTTTTCTTTTTCATTGTTATTTTAGGGCTATTTGCCTGAGACGGTTAAATATATTGCTTTGTACAGTGTTACATTTTATTCCAGGAACCAGTCAGTTAATTTATTTCCTTAGACATGCACAGGAGCCAGTGTGCTGTGCTGGCTTAGACCGAAAGCAGAGGAAACGCTGAGAGAGCAGCTTGGGGTTCAGCACGGTACGTTCGGTGAGTACATTTGCGTGGCTACTGGAAGTTTTGAGATCTCGCACCTAAACAAGCTGGGCTGGGGCTCAAACCTCTTCCCCTTCTCTGCCCTTTCCCTGTGAAGGCTGCAAAAGCAACACGCCGGCTGCTCTTCGGCTCTGCTACGCGGATGGGGAAGTTTTGCCAACGCCGACAGGGCGCAGGGAAGACAGGGTACAAAATTTTAATGGGCAGCTCTTTAATGTAGTGAAGCGTTTTTTTGGTAATGAAAACAAAACATGAGTTTTGAGGCCTTTGTGGAGTGCCCTGAGCTGTATTTCTTCACCAGCGAAATTACTGCTGGGGAAAGAAACTTGCAGAGTGTTGAAAGACTTAACTGCCACCCCAAAACCTGAGTGATGAATAGTTTAAGGATTTGACGTTTTAGGGGGCTGCTCTGTTCCAAGAACCAACTTCACTGCAGCATGTTGTTACGCTGCGTGCAGAAAGCGCTCCTGCTTCTCCCTTCTCGCCGCTATAAACCACACCTGTACGAAGTCCCTCAGAAAACACGGTGCCATGAGAGCACCAAGCGAACTCAAATGGCAGCTCCAAAAAGAAAATTTGCCTGACAGCATTACTCGTCATGGGTGAAGCCATGGAAAAGAGCACAGCAACTGGGGGCGGCCCCACAAGCCCCACCGGCACCCCATGGGCTCAGGGAATGGGTCTGGGGCAGACAGAACAAAGCGCCCCGCTACGAAGTGTGGAAGCAAAACGCGCAGAGGCTGTCAGAGCCAGGGAATCAGCGAGTGCAAGGGGATGGGAATGGGTCTGCACTGTGTAGACCTGCTGGTGTTCCATCAGGAATTAGGTACCAGTCGGGCTGGCAGCCTCAGGAAGCTGCTCCCTCCAGCGCCCCACCATGTGATGTGAGTTAAAAGTCATGGGGAACAGCTGTAGCTCTCATGATTGGGCAGTGGTCACCCCGAAAACGGTTGTTTTTACGAGCAGTCATAGTGCTCAGTACTGTACTGGTGGACAAGTCGGGTAATGGCGTTTTCAGGAGGCTCTTGCTTACAGCATGCGGTAATGGTGCTTCTGGGGGTGTTTGTGAAGACGTGGAAGGCACAGGAAAACAGAGGTGAGTGAAAAGGAGCTGCACTGGATCCTACAGTGATGGTGAGCCTAAGCAGTGACCTACAGTCTTCAGCATTCCCACCTTTTGCACTTACTAATTTAAAACACTCTTCAAATTTCTGTACACGATCTAATTTCCAGACAGGGAGCAGACCAAGCCAGGATCAATCCAAGCAGTTGCAAGCCTAAGGATGGCAAGCTTGCTCTTCCATTGCCTCCACCTCCCTGGACAGGTCCCGCTACGCTCATACCATCTTCCCAGTGCACAGCTCTTCCCAGCTGTCTGTTTCTCCTCCTCAGTTGCTCCTGCCTTCCCGGCAGCGCTCCGCAGTGTGCCCACCCCAGCCCTCGCAGGAGCCCTGCTCCTGCCCACCGCTGCATCACGTCCCTGCGGAGCGCAGCCACGACCGGGCTGGCGCCAGGCCTCTGGCTCAGCGGGTCTCCCAGGCACCTTGAGCCCCGGCTGCACACTCTTCCCTGCTCCTCTCAACATCCAGCACACAACCTGTTGATCCTATTTCTACAATTTCTTTGTGCTTCTGTTGTTACTGCTAAAGGCTTTTACATTTTCAATAATGTTTCGCCAAAACGCCAAGGGGCGAGTTTCTAGCTTTGTACCGATTTTACTATGATATTAAGATCTCCTTTTATTAGATTAAAAACAAACAACGCAGCCAGCCAACCCACAAGGACAAGAGCGCCAGTAAATTCTTTCCTCAGCTTCTCGGGCACGGGAGGAAGCCGTGTGCTGCATGCAGGCACCCACACACGGCTGCTGCCACCATCACCCCCCCGTAATGCCCATTTTTAACCACGCAAGCTCCCTGCGGCACCTGGAGATGGGAGCACTGGGGGGGGACCCAGAGGGCAGTGAATCCCACCCGACCTTGCGGCACACCGTCACTTCCCTAAACTCACCCAACGCTGTCTCAGAAGCCGACGGGGCTTTGTGCACCCCCGGCTCCCTCTGCAGCTCCCGCGGCCTTCCCGAGATCAGCACCCAGCGTGGCCACGGCTCTGCACATCGCATCCCCGCTGCTGGGGGTCTGACGGCACGCTGGGACAGGACGGGGCGCAGGGGGACGCGGTGGGGGTGGTGATGCTTTCTGGTCTGGGGCCAGCTTAGCCATTTCCTTGGCAGCGCTCTTTCTGAACAGGAGACTGAAGTTCTTTCCTTACAGATCTGGTTCCCAAGGATTTAAGGGGATCACCCAGTACTGTGGGAGAGCCAGCAGCTGGGGCTGTGGCAAGCACCAGCAGAACCCTCCGCTCCCGAGCCCCGCCGCCGCGGGGGCCGCTGTGCTCCCGTCCCCCCGCGCACCCGCTCAGCCTGCACAGCAACACCGCGTAAGTGAAACTCTATCACAACACTGCACTAAAAGTATTAATTTAAGTAATTACGTGATTAATATTTAACTGTTCAGTGATATTTTTGTCATTCATAATTTAGTTGTTTACATTTATTAAAAATTGATTCTGTAGACACTTTTTCTGCCCAGTGTCAAATCAGCAGGGAGTGCACATTTCGGCAAACTGTCATTAAAACGTGGGTCTCTCCTCATTTTATGGGAGAAGAGGGGAAGAAGAGAGAAATGCCTGACCGTGGGGCCTGCAAGTGTGCTGGAGCGCGCTTCACTCAATGCCCTCCACCGTACCTGCCGCCCCCCGGGCATCCGCTGCTCCACGCAGCGCAGCCGCACGGCGAAGCCGACACAAGCTCCGCGGCTCTCCCCACGATTTGCACGGTGGCTGTCGGCTGTGCTTGGCTGTTGGGCCTTGTTGGGGAGCTGGAGGAGACGGTTGTGGGAAATGCCGCGGACAAGAGGGAGGGGGCTGTTTAGCGCCGGGACACGGAGCGTGACCTGAAACTGCCCCGCGGGACATGTTAGCAAAGCATCCCAGAGTCCAGTCGCTGCCGCTGAGCACAACCAGCGCAGCTTATCTCCAAAATATTTGCGCAAGGTGGGTAGGATAGCTACTGTTATCTGCTTGGAAGAAAAAAATGCTGCGAAGTAGAGCAGAGGTGCTCCAGACACCGGAGTGCTTTACACTCTGCCTGGCGCTGCTGCCCACCCAGCTATGTCCGGTGTAAGTCTGCTCCATGTCCCATCACAAGGACGTAACTGATGGGAAAGAACAGTGGGAAGCCTCTGGAGCGGCAGCACTCTACCCAGCACCAGTGTGTGTGCTGGGCTTGTGTGGTGGGGTGGGGGCTACCTGGGGGGCTCCCATGAGAAGCTGCTAGAAGCTTCCCCCACTCCAAGTGGAGCCCTAGTCAGTGATGGTGGTAGAGCCTCTGGGAAAACATGTGTAAGGGCTGGGGGGAGATGAAACTGCTGGGGAACTGACAGCGAAAGAGAGGAGTGGGGGGTGAGAGAGGCAAGGCAGACCCCCAGGTCAGTGCAGAAAGGAGGGGAGGAGGTGCCCAGAGCAGAGGTTCCCCTGTGCCCTGCAGCCATGGAGGGTCACAGTGGGGCAGACACCCACCTGCTGCCCTGGGAGGACCCCACGCTGGAGCAGAGGGATGCCTGAAGGAGGCTGTGACCCCATGGGCAGCCCGTGCTAGAGCAGGCAGCTCCTGAAGGATGGCTTCCCCATGGGGGGAACCCACGCTGGAGCAGTTCAGGAAGAACTGCAGCCCGTAGGAAGGACTCACATTGCCGAAGTTCATGGAGGACTGTCTCCCGTGGGAGGGACCCCACGCTGGAGCAGGGGAGGAGTGTGAGGATCCTCCCCTGAGGGGGAAGCAGCACAGACACCGTGTGATGAGCTGTCCCCAACCCCCATTCCCTGTCTCCCTGCTCCGCTGGTGGGGAAGAGGGAAAGAAATGGGGAGCAAAGCTGAGCCTGGCAAGAAGGGAGGGGCTGGGGGGGGTGTGTGTAAGATCTGCTTTTATATCCCACCCTACTCTGAACTGACTGGTAACAAATTAAATTGATTTTTCTTCCCCACACCAAGTCTGTTTTGCCAGTGACCACAGTGGGTGAGTGATCCCTCCCTGACCTTGTCTCGACCCACCAGCCTTCTCTGATATTTTCTCCTCCCATCCCACCTGGGGGAGGAGTGAGCAAGTGGCTGTGTGATGCCTGGCTGCCGGCTGGGCCTAAGCCTCGACATCGTGCCCGGAGCCAGCTCTGCTGGCACTGTGACATCCCAGCTGCAGCAGCATGGGCCGGGCAGTGGGCAGTACTGTTGGATCTTTACAGTAGTGTTTTTCACATTTCCATTATTTTTACTGTAAAACTGGCTGTGCACAAGTTTCCAGCAGAGCAAACTGTAACGCACCTGCAGCCACTTTCCCCAGGGAGGTATGTTAAAACACCTAACCCATCCAAAAAGCAGGCAGGGCTGGCCAGAGAAGGACAGGGATAAGCCAGCAGAGCAGCAAACAGGGTGTCTTCTGCCTTCTGACCTGATGGAAGTTATGAGGGAGAGACATTAAAACACGGTCTCTGCCAGGACACATGCTCCCTCACGCCCTGTACAGCAAGGAACGTGGCTAAAGGTTGCGTCTGGCTGCAGCAGGTTTTCTGATCTGCCTCAATTTAAAACTTCAGCTGTAATTAGCGTGAAAGTCCATAAACAAAGCTCTGTTGTATGGTTATACTGCACCTTCACACCCTGCTACCTTTAAGCCCTTCTCCAGTCATGGGAAAATAGGGCTCGGAGAGGCACTACCTACAGCGTGGGGCTGAGCAACACAACCCGGCTGCAGCACGGCGCAAACTGTGCGGGGGGGGGGGGGGGGGGGGGAGGGCCTTCGGTCTTATGGCTCCGCCAGAGTTTCCATTTCAATCAAAGATAACAATCTTGACCACCCCAGATTGCTTCAGGCTACACTGGGCTTGGAGGGTGTTTCAGCTGGGGTGAATTTTGTTTTAAGCATCTTTTAAACCCTTTATTTGCACAGTGATGGGAAGAAGTGGAAGGGGGAGTCTGAGTCTTAAATTGAGGTTATAAACTGCTGCTCTGTAAACTATGAAATCCAAGCAGCCGCGTGTGCTTTGGGACCAGTTCGTGTGCCTGAAGATACAGAGAGGTGCCCCAAAGCGGGTTTCTGGTATAAGTAAGCCCAGATCAGGCACCAGCTTCTAGTCCCAAATGCAGTGTAAGCATCAAGCCTGCAGTGTTAGGCAGGTCACTGCTCCCCACGTGCTTGAGCCACCCCCGCCGCCGACTCCTTCTCCAACCACTCTTACAAGACCAGTGTGAGCACCCGTGTTTCAGCAGGGCAGCCTCAGATGCCAGTGGTCTACAGGCACCGCCTGGCCCCATATAGGCATCGCTCAGCCCCAGACCCTTCGATATGATGGCACAAGCAAGAGACCACAGAGACTCAAGTACAGAAATGACCTGTGAGAGCCAAATGGAGATACTAAAGCCATAACCCCAACACCCCTCTCTCGATTTTTAACAAGAAAAGAGTATCGAGTAGTATGGTCCAAACTCAGCAGAGGGATGGAGGAGGCAACTCACAGGGTAGCAGGTCTATCCATCTCCAGTTCTTATAACCTTCTGTTCCTGCCTTCCAACGCTGATCCTGGAATGCCACAGGAGTTTTTTGAGCCATATTCTCACTGTGCAGTGCTTTTGAAGGATATTACACTCATTAACTATTAAGCACCTGGAGGAACTGCAGGATCTATTACCTAGATTTAATACCTCATATTTTGCTGTTCAGGCTAGAATATCTATTTTTGCAATAGATCAGAGCTAGTCTATATAGTATCAACATGTATTTTTAAAAGTCAATAATCTGGAAAGAACACTATCATCCACCATGCAGAATCATTCTTAGGAAGTTCTAGAAGGATTTTTTTTCTTATTTTTATACCATCACCAAAAAGCAAAATTAGCTATGTAATAGATTTTGTAGTTAAAACAAAGGCATGGACAATTATGTTTTCAGTTCTCTGTTACTATCAATTAAAGTCCACTGAAGAAACCGGTAATAAAATACACTGAAATGGAAATTACCTTTAATTTTTTGAAATACCATAAAGCATTCATGGTAAGGATAAGAGATCTTACAGCTCTTTCTCTTCCACCTGCTCCTAACAGCCTATCTCCACACTTAAAGACACTCTGGTGGGTGACTCTGATGATAGATAATTTCATGGAAATATGTATGCATTTTTAGATTTTGATATATGACATTTTTTAATTTATAGAGTCAGTATTGCCTATACATAAATTAGCAGTCAAGGCAAGAAACTGGAACCACCAATCCCAGGTAGAAAAGCCTGTGTCTTCTCCTGCATTAAAAGGTTCTCTTGTAGCCAAAAGCCACCCTGGTCCTGCATCCATGCAGGCAAGCATCCCATCGGGTCTTAGGGGAGGAGGAGGTGTGGTCAAACAATTACAAGAAGCAGACCAGTGACTAAGGAAATTTAGGCTCCCATGGGCTTTCCTTTCCAGGCTTTCATTCCCACCAGGTTCACAAGAGTATTAACCCTAAGTCCTTCACCTCATTGAGATACTGGGATTAGGCCCATCAGCACTGGCCACTCATCCCAAATTTATCAGCAGCACGTTTGTGCCCTGGGCCCTGCCTCTGCCGTGGGAAGTCAACAGCTCAGGATCAAAGTGCTGCTTACCCGTGAGTAATGGTGGCAGGATCTAGCCCTCTGTCAGGCTAATGATTTTATTTTGCCCTATTAAAGTCGTGTTTGTATATTTTAGTGTGTTATTTTTCACAGCTATAAAAAGACTTCACTAAACAAACAGTTTCTAGTATGTTAATTGCTGTATTACAAATCCTTTCATTGCATTCGACGTATAACCACATTTATAGGCAGGATCAGTAGACACATACAGACAGAATGGCATTTGCTACACGTTTCAGCATCCCGCCACATTTAGTTCAGGCTTCAGTCATGAAACGCATTTGCTGTGCTTAACCAGAAAAAAAAGTAACTTTCAAATACAGGTAGAATTTGCATTTCTCCATTAAAAGTGCCCTACATGCCACTGGCTCGGCTTGTTCACCCTTTCTAACAGGGACAGCGCCAAACAGCCTCCCATTATTTTCTGATGCTTAACTGTCCCGTTTGCATTCATTTGGTCTGGCTGAGCGGCTCTGCAGTAACCATGACCAGAACAGAGCCCCTGACCACGGCGGGCGTGCGGATGCACGGCACAAGCGGAGAGGCATCAGCTACTGCAGTTCAAGACAGGCCAGTTCTGCCACCCCTATTCCTAACAAGCAGTAATTACCTGGGGAGAGGGAGAAGGCTGACTGCGTCTGGCTGACTTGCATATTTTTAATAAAAGTAACCAAACAATCCTACAATATAATAAGAACCCTCAAAACACGGAACTCTTTAGCGGTAGGAGCTAAGTATTATCCTTTCAGCGAAATATGCTGAAGCCCAGGTAACTGCACAGTTCACACGTTGTAGGTAATACCTATCTATTTGGGAATTCCTCTCTTCACTTTAAATTGTGGATTTACATTTGAAGTTAAAGAAGCACATTAGCTGGATTTCCAGTACTATTGTTTTTTCCAGTAAAACCTTCAGATTACTTTTGTTCTTCTTGGGTCTCTTATGTCATTCTAACTAAACTTTTGTCTAAATAGTTGCTGAAGATTAAAAATATTAATACAAATGTATATTGCTAAAAGTATCCTATCTTTATTATGCCACTGTTGCTGCTGCTCCGATTTGAGCCCTACGAGGGTTTGTGTTTTCTCAGCAGAGGATTTACACTGAATTTTGGCCACGAAAATCAACGCAGGAACAAAAATTCTTTAATTTAAAACAACCTCCTAAACTAGCATCTTAGTTTCCCAAAGCGTTCCCTAGTTTCCCAAAGGTCCCAGTCCTGCAAGAACAGCATTTCCGTACAAACTCTGTGGGAGTTGCGGGCACTCAACAGAATTAAGTTGTTAATACATGAGAAGATGCACAATTCAAATAAAACATTCCTGCCTATACAAGCCTTTTCTTGCTATTCCTTTAACCATCCCTTCCCCCTAAATCATGGTGCTACAAGGGCCCTGATGAGAGCTGGGTTGCACCCAAAGGCAGCTCTCTTGCTCCTCACCTACTTGCTGTAACTTCAAGTGGGAGCTAACTCAGTACTTTACTGAGACTTAGAGACCTGACTAGATCTGGACACCACTTCCATTGCCATCACCCTGGTACAACTGGGCATGCTGGGAGGCTGGAAAACATGCAGATACTAGTTATATTTTAATATAAATGGGCTAAATCCTCACTCATTGAAGTCAAGAGCGAAACTCCCACTGGGACTCAGTGAAGGCAGGGAAAATTTCAAACGTAACTCTTTTACCTTTCAGGGTGCAAGTCTGGCCTTCCGCATCCTTTGCATGTGTGGGTGCTGTGAAACCAGTACGTCTCATACACAGCAGGAGAAAGAGGGACAGATACCCAAGGGCTGCACAACCTCATCAAGTGTACATCGTAACCACTAACACCTTCACTTTGGTACCTGCTGCTCGTGCAAACAGCTAGATTATTTAATCTGCTCGAGCCACAGCCCTTTGCTTCTGATGTCATCCATATAAAAGCTGAGGAGCGTTTTCCTACAATTCTTTTGTTTCCAGCTCCACAGGAAAAAGCTCCCAGACATGGCCTGCCCGGGACCCTGCAGCGCTGCCCTGCCTGGGATGAGCAGGAACAGCAGGTGACCCTTGGAGCCTGCCTCTGCTGCATCAGGACACACTCCAGGAATGATACCCATCTCTCTGGGTAGGGATAAATACCTTTCTGCTTGAAAGAAACTGCCCTCGCTGCTTGGGCAGTTGGTATGTCGACTCTCTAAACTGGTAAAGCTCTTCCATTGCTGAGAATGATATTATGGAAAAAACCAGCTTACCTTGCATTATTCTTCTATTCGCTTTTCCTGCAGCCCATCCTTCTGTCCTCCAGTGAGTAAACTACACCAATTTTGCCCAGCCCCAGAATGTGACACTGCTGCAATTACACTACTGTACACCTTACTTACTGCGGGGAGTTACAGGCAGTTACAGCTGTAACTGCTTATAATTCACTACAAGCACGTATGTGATTGGGAAGTTGATTCCAGTTCTCCCCATCTGTATTTTTGTTATCACACTTAAAATGATGAATGAATGATGCTTCTGTTTATCCTGACATTTGTTTAAGCTGTACCAAACATATTTTTCCTGGCTGTTCACTTAAAGAAAATCAACACATCATGAATGATTAGTTAAAAAAATGTTTTGAAGGGAGAACAGCACCAAAGCCCTTATATCTACACCAAGTGAGAAGACTTGTGTAACAGTTTTGCTGATGAGCCCGAGCAAAAGAGGAATTTCCAGTAGGTTTTTTGTTACTACAGCCAGACAAGAGCAGGGACAGAGAAGAAGTGACCCGCCGGCATGTCCCTGGGAAGAGCGTGGCTCTGCAGCCACGTTCCCAAAAAAAAGGGGGAGCCCCTGTCTAGGTGGCTAAGGGAGGGAACCTGCACCTGGGAAGGAGACAGCAATACACCTGCTGCCCAGAGGACACTGGCCCTACAGAATTAAGCTTGGCAAAAACTAAAATAATAAATAAACCTCTAACTGTTGGATTCTGATGAGATACTGAAAGCTGAACCTAGCTTTTTTATATGACTGCAAGAAATTCATTCTTAAATACAATGCTATAGTCATGGGTTTGATTCTGGTCCAAATGAAGTCAAGGCCAAAGCATCCTTTGATTTAATTGAAAACAGAAGCAGGCCCCCCGCTTTAACCCTCGCATCTGCAAACAGAATATAACTGGATGTGAACAGAAAAGGAAATACGTTTGGAACTGGTTACAAATCCATGCGTGATTTCCCCACCCCCCCAAAGATTAAAAAGAGGTCATTGAATTTTTTTACTCATTCACCAGCAGTGTTAAGTACTACTGGCCCAAATTCAGCCCTCATTCCCTCCCAGACAACCCCAGTTTCCCTATTGTCATAGACTGGTTCCCATGGAGTTCCACTGGCCAAATTTGTCCATGAAATTGTATATAATTTCTGCAACAGTGGAATTTAGGCAGCAGTCCCCTGGAAGGCACACCACATTCCCTAAATGCCAAAGCTGCAGCCTTTGGTGTAAATTGTACTGGTACAATGTGTTGGCACAACACAGTATGACACCAAAGAGGTTAAGAAGAGCCCCTGGTTTTCATTGTCCGCTTTCTCAAGAGAGAGATTTGCTGCTGCAAAAACTTCTACCAGATCTAAACGGATTACCTGCAGCACTGGTAGCATCTGCACTCCATTAGGAGAGAGGCGTAACGGGAGCCTGCCCTTTGGACTGGGATTCCTTCAGCGTTTCATCTTTATGGTGCAAAGCTCAGTTTCCAGTGCTTGCCAACTGATCCCTTCTGAGTCTGACCAAGAGTAACGGTGCAAATGCTGCATAATAGCTTCCCAGCATCCACGTGCAGGACTCCTTTCAGGTATTGCTTTATGTGGTCCTCAGCAGATAAAAAAGCAGCAATTTTAGCCTTTGAACACATACCATACTACAGTAGACTGAAATCAACACAGTACAGATGAACACCGCAATACCTCTGCTCAGCCCATCTGCCCCGGTGACCAGCTCTGCCAGGCACGGACTGCAGCAACAGGGAATGCCATCGTGCACGCATGCGCAGCAAATAGCTATCCTGCCTGGCAGAGTTTCAGGTGAGAGCAAAACAGGCAAAAACAAAACAAAAAAACCCCCTCTGAAATGTTCACAGGTGTCATTTTTCTTTTAAGCATCAAAAGGTTAAAGTACAAGCTAATCACAGCAGATGAGGTGAAGGAGTAGGCAGTTTGGTGGACAGAGCACGGAGATAGGAGTTTATAACTCTGGAGTTTAGTTCCAGCTCTGTGGTTTCTCCCAGCTATCAAATTGGGTTAGGAGAGTCACCAACCTGGTGTAACTGCATCAACGGAGTTGTACCAGGAATGAGACTGACTGACAATACTTACCTGTTTCAGTCACCAGATTATGCATTTAGCGTCAGTACAACACAAGGGAACAAGCTGATGTGCTGCAAGGACTAGGTATACTCACCAATTCATTACACTTTATGTAACAGAGAAGCTTGGCAAAGTCGCTGTGGCTAGCAGCAGCATGGGGCACGGCTGTGGCAGCTACCGCCTGGCATCCACCACACCATCTCATCACTGTGCTCGAGAGATCTAGCCTCCCTTATGCTTTCACACAGGAGTCCTGTGTTTGCATGCCTGCATATTTCTTCTCTTTAAATATGCACTTTGTTCTTAAAGATTGTATTAACCCATTAATAGATTAATTCTGATTTCAGTTATACAGGTACAAATTTGGAGTGACTAACTCCCTCAAAATCAGCAACATCATCCCTTTGAGAAGGCCACCTGATCAGGAAAAGTACGTGCAAGCGCCCCTAAGAGCACAGGGCTTTGTCTTCATTTCCCTATGGGTTTTATGCCTTCGGATGTGTCTGACACCGAATACTGTGGATGCCCAGCAGAACCATCTTAATACAATGTTCAAGTTCCTGTAGCTCCACTCCACACATCACGTCCGTATAAATCCTTGGTTTAACTCCACAGAGGTCAACGGGGTTACAGTAGAGATGACTTTGGCCAAGTTTATTACTCGGGCAGTTTTCTAAAGGAAGACAGCTTACTTTCTTTCCATTTAAGCTTCTGGTAAAACTCCCATTTGACTTCACTGGAAGAGAGATTTGGCCCAACGTACCAATACCCAAACCACCTCCATGTATTTCAGGGAAAGTAGGCGAGGAATTAATAAGGTCCAATGTATTTTTAAATCTTAGATTTCATAAATGATCGCAAGCATGTAGGTCACAATATATACACAGAACGACACCTACGACAACCACCAGTGGGATCATTAAAATAATTAAGTTAGGCCTAGAGACAAATTCATTTCATAACATGTTCCTTACAAAACAGATACCCCCTTGCTTCATAATCTAGGGAGTCTGTTTTATAAACTTCCTAAGTAGTTCATGAAATATCCCCCTAAGCAGCCCAGGTCTACTTTCCATCGCAGGGTCTTTATAAATCAAAAGACAAACACCAGTGTATTCAAAGACCAAATATGAAGAAGTAACGCCTCGTCTGCTCCACCGTTACGGTGGTTAACTGTGACCTCAGGACACGATTTCCAGCACAACGCTACCGAACCCGCACCTTTACATAACTCCTCTTCACGCGATGAGGGAGCTGGACGTGCAGCACATGAAGAAGCAATCAATAAAGGAGATTCTCCTTCGCCCCTGCTACACCCATGAACCTGAGCACAGGTTCAGTACTTTACACCACGCTCATCCGCAGGAAACGGCCCCCACTAGCAGCAGCACATAAAAGGAGGAGACAGGTTGCTTCCAACGCACCACATGGGAGTGGTTTCTCAAAATACGCTGCTGATGCTTTTCATGGTACTGCCCTGAAAATGACTGCTGAAAAATACTCAAATTGTGCTGCTGGCAGCGAAGGGCCCTGTCAGGTGAGTGGTAAGCTAAAGCAGCCATGAAAGAAATTACAAAGTACTTGACCAACCCAACTAACCTCAGAAACAGTCATAAATATAGTGCTAAACCAAAAAAAAAAAAAAAAAAAAAAAGTATTTGGTCTCCTTGCTTGCTGGCTTCTCTTTGTGTGTTTTAATAAACCAGACTAGTTTTCAACCTGTTGTAAGCAGGAAAGGTGGGAATTACTAATGTGCTAACTCAGCTACAGTCATGTTATCACTGCAGAAGAAAGGGGAGAGCAGAAGATGAACCAGGGTCAGCTGGGTTTTGCACTCAAGGTGCTGGAGGCACTGTTCAACGTTCATCTTCTGGACCCTCTCAGAGGCTGTAAGAGACATCCCTCCTGACCACAGCCAGGCTGCATGAGCTGCACAGGGGTGCCCGTTTTGCCTTTCGTCTAGCTGAGCTGAATCATCTAGTATCTGGATAGGAATGTGCAACTTTCCCAAAAGCAGGTTTTTTGAACAGTCTATGCCATGCATAACACCCCAGCCGTAATTTTATTTCTGCAAGTCAGAAAAGTGTGATTTGTTATCTTCACCATGACTAGCTTGGTCTGCACCTTCCTAGATGCTGCAATACCCATTTATGCCTAGAACTCCACACAACCCAGGCTGTAAATGTATACAGAGAAACAGTAATTTCCAAAAAAGTGTTCATCAGAGACTAGCTAGGCAGCATTTTCTTCTATGTTTCATCAAATATTCCAAGTAACACACAAATAATTAATTCATCGACAGGGTCCAATCTCAGCACCCAATTACAGTAAGATTTGCAGTCCCAAAGGGTGAACTCTGCTTTCCTCTCCAGAGCCTGCGGGCAGTCCCCGGGCAGCGTCTGTGCTGCCAGTAAGAAGTCCAGTAAGCAGTAAACACCTTTATCACAGCAGACAGCTCAGCTCTGCTGTGGCTCCCTACATGCCAGTTAGCAGGGGATCCTGGAGAGGTGGACACAGACAGGTCTGAAGAATCAGCTTCCATATAAATTCCTTCCCTCCCATCTCCCCAAGTCACTGGACTGAAGGTTTGGGTTACAGGGACTATTTTCCTTTACCACCAAAGCTACTGCTCCAGCTGTGCAACAACAGCCCTGGGTAACACAGGGAAATCTGCTATCATGGTGTATTTCTACAGGCTCTGCCAGACCCTGAATCCAGGATTTTTTCCCATTAGTGAAAGCTAGAGACACGAGTATCTAACATCATCATTCCCAGCTGTAATTACAACCCTGTTACAGATTATTTTTATTTTCTGTAGCAGCCAAGCCATGCACCCCTCCTCTGATGCTCCTAGCCCAGGACTGGTACAACTCCTGCTCCAGCAGCTCCAGCCAGTCTGTCTGGAAGAGGAAACGGTTCCTCACCTCTGCCCACCGCGCTCTGCCCCACACGCTGCCTGGGAGCTGTGTGCTGGACGTGTCTCAGCAGCAACACGCCTCTGCCCACAGAACTAATGCTTCACACCTTTCCCAGAGCCTATCGAGGTGCCGCACGGACTTATGTGACCTCAGCCACGCAGGCCCCGTACGGAACAGCAACACTTGGCTTGGCAGATGGGGACAGGCTGGTTCATTTTACACTGTCTGGATCAGCAGCCTGCAATGAGGGTTCCTTCACCTGCTCCAACTCCCACTCTGGTAAGTGCAACATCCACAGGCAGACCGGGGGGAGACAGGGGATGGAAAGGGGAAAGGTACTTTTTAAGGGTTTCTTTTTGTGAAAGGTTCTGCTGGTCAAAATTCCCTTGGAAACCAAGGAGAGACTCGCTCCGTCAACAACCAAATAAGAAAAACCAAACATTATTTTAATCCCTTATGTTAGTTCAGAAAAGGCACTGCATATGACCAAGCCCTCTGGTATTCAGCTCCTTTACTTGTTCTCATCTGCAGCACCACCTGATCACCTTAAACAACGGCAGAGCCCCGGGGAGCCCCGGCAGGCTCACCCCTCTTGGCAGAGCTGCCACGCTGGCGCGCAGCGGCGCTACGTGTGCCCAGCGCTCATGCTCGGTGCCCCTAACCTGCATCTGAGCATTTGTAATGTGCAGGAAAAACACTCCCTCCTGCCTCTTCAGGTGTTTTCCTTTAAAGTCCGTGTATGGTTTAAGTTCACAATACCCATTAAAATTAATGAGCTTTGCGCTGCAGCTCCCATGCAGGCGCATTTTGTAGCGCTCTGCCTGAATGTGGGCTGCTGGCTCCGACAGAAACTCTTTGCCTTGTGGGTAACGACAACAGTTCACAGCCCAGAAGCCTCGGAGCCTGATGTCACCCCACAGACATGGCAAGAGTGGTGCCTCACGAAGGGTGAACCGTGCCATGGCAGCATGCTTGCCTACATCCTTCACTGTGCTTAAAACAGTGTAATTAGCGGGTGTGCAGGGATGAGAGAGGGATTGAAGGGATACAGATGTGGGGTGGGTGCGCAGCGTGGAATGGCAGTGGCTTGGAGAGGTTTGGGAGGCACCTAAGTCTGGCTGGACTGATGCCCCAGTGATGCAGGACTGCTGCGACACAGGGCTGGCAGGAGGCTGCGCTGGCCCAGGAGAGCCGGCATCACTTCTGCTGCAGGCCAGGATCCTGCCCTCCAACGTGCTGTGCTTCGCAGCCACCAAGAATCTCTGGTTATGAACGAATCTGGTCTTCATTCCACTTAACCTGTCCAGAATACAGGCCTTGTTTAAGGACTGATTTACACTGCAACTGATAGTATGGGGTAGGCAACAAAATTTGCTAGTTGGATATTGGTTTTAGGCATTAACATCAATAATACACATATTGGATGGGAAATAAGCAAGGAAGTTGTTACAGGAGTGCCACTGGATTGATCCTACATGAGCAAGCAACGTGAGATGTTCTCAGGTATGCTAAGTCTGGAGAATGACACATCCTAAACATACCTGAATTAAGAATTTCCCTGCTCCCTCCCCAGAAGTGCAGAGCAGGACCCAGTACGGAGCCCTTAGTGCAAAGGATGATGTGGAAAATCTCTTGCAGATCTTGGTAGCGGGTGTGTCTGCGCTTATGAAACCACTCTATCTGGCCATACCGTGTCAGCAACCATGGACAACAGAGGGGTCCTAAAATTTGGAGAAGAGCATTCCCCTGAACTCAGCCCAGCCACATGTGGCTGCAGAAAAGGGGGGAGAAGCAGAAGATCTCAGGTGTCAGTGCTGAGCTCCAGCAACCAGAGATGGAGGTGCTGCAGTAAAAGGTTAGGGGAATTAAATCTCACAGATAGCTACAGAGTAGTGAGAATCAGGTGGTCATGCTTGGTAGGAGAGCTTGTCTGAAGGTGGGGCTATAAAAAATGACTGTTTTGAGAAGAAACGTTCAGTGGAGAAGACACGTGCTTGAGGGGACTCCTGTATAAATCACCAAAAACGTCCACGGGCTCAGAGGAAAGTGAGGCAGGGATATGCCTGGCAGACTCTACTAGGTCCTGTAACAGCCACGGTCACGTCATCAGTTCCTGAAACATTTCACACAGCCTCTGCTGGTGTTCGTTGGAGGACAGAGCCTCCAGGGAAGGTGGTGGTAAAGCGGAGGTGCCCCGAAAGCTGAGATCAGGCTGTGCACTGTTAGCACTGGCTCAGCATGCCTTGGGCCACGGGGCCGAAAAGCTGTGTTTTCCAAAGAGGAAAGGCTGGGAGCAGAGAGGTCCCAAACGCAGCATGCGACAAACTGTCAGGGGGAGGCTTCCTGGGGTCTGTGCACCCACACCATTCCCACCCAGATGTCACCGCTTCAATTACAATTATTCCTGCCCACTTTCGTCACACGTATAGTGCCACGGAAAGCATGAGCTTTGGTAAACACCTTTCGAACAAAAGAATATACTTCTCTTGAAGAGGGTTATACAACAAATACTAATTAACCAAGAATGAAAGGTAGCTATATTTACCTTTTATAGCAGAACCCACAAAGAGCTCACAGCAGCCCTGAGTGAAAAACACTATTCAGGGCTGTGAAAAGGACCATCTTCTGATGAAAACCCTTGTTCTGCTTTCTAACAAATTCAAAGTGGTAACAAAATTTCCAGTGAAACGGAGAAGCTGGGCTTCCTGCAGGATACAAGGATTTAGAACTTCTTTTCCACTTGAAGACAATGAGATGTTTGCCACTGAGTTCCAAGGGACTAAGACTGGAGGATCTGGCAACGTCTTTGGGTATTCCTGACTGCCTGGACTTCGGGTGTGAGTTTGTTTTTTAAATGTAAGAACTCTCTCACTCCCTTGGATAAATACAATTTGCAACTCACTTCATAGATGTGCTAGAGCTTTTGCTGCCTTTACAGTCTGTCATATAAATCCATACTCAAGTGTCAATGTGTGAAGGGGCGGCTTTAGAGGTCCTGTAGGTGAAAACATGAATGGAATTTCCAGAGGAAATGCTCTCAAACATGAATAATTTGTCTACTTAGCCAGTTACTTTAGAAATAAGATGTTGATAGTGAAAATCACTAGGCTGAATTGAACAGCTTTCGTTTTTACTTTCCACCTGTAACTCACAACTACCACAGCTGGGAGTTTTGGTGGGAGAACTTGCTGAAAAACTGAGCCTCAGATCCAGGTCAGATGACACCGGCCTCCCTGTACTTCCAAAGCCTGTTAATTTCAGTGGCAATTTTGGGTATGCACCGAAAGCGGCCTCAAGTAGCTATAGGAAGAGGGATTACTAATATTGTTTCTGAGGTAATTCCCGTGACCGCCATCATTATGCTGTTGTTGATAACAATGTCTTTTTTATGTTCCTCATTTTCCTTGCCTGTCACCCTCTGAAAGGCCAGCTTTTTTTCTTGTATGGTGTTTCATTCAAAAAGCCAGCTGGAAAGGTGTGTGGGAGTAGTGTGTAAGGTGAGTGTGAGCGGTTTAGAGACCACCTCCAACAGTGGCTGTTTAACCCTCTTCCCCTTTGTCAGGGCAGTTGTGCTCTGCTCAAGTTTTCTCCTTAGATCAGAGAACATATGTGGCCCATAAAAATTTACAGGAAAGAGGGCATCTATCCCTTTGAATGCCTAATCTAGCACCCTTTACTTATGCAAATTTAATCAGTGGACAAATGCTGTTTTCATGGCAGTTGCACTAATAGAAACAACATCAAAGATACTATCAAAATTGCTCTGAAACAACACTGGATCAGTGACATGCAAGATTTGGCCTCCAACTTCGCATCACCAGCCACTCACTCACGTAAGACTTCCAGAATCGGGTCCTTTCTCTCCACGAATTAGAGCCAACCACCTAACCTGGGAGCCGCCAAGCAGAGTGCGGTGAAGGAGCTCAGCACAGTCAATCCTAACAAATTACAATAAAAAAATGTATCACGCTGCCTGCTGTCAGGTGTAATTTATGTCATACCAGAGGGGTGACTGGAGAGCAGGTATAGGCAGGAACTGGTCATACCTATACTTGCTCCTGCCGGGCCTGATCTTGCAAGCTGCTGAGAGCTCTTCCCTCCCACTGAAGTCAACATGAACTGAGTTTGTTCAGGATTTAACAGGATTGGGCCTCTCAAAGTACTATGGAAGGGTTTGATGATAATTTCTTGTGTGTTTCCCATCAGCATGTGATGTCTGTGTGTATGCACACCCTGACTGTATTGAGGCACATGCTTACAATCTGTATGTGTCCTTAAACATACACGGATGGTATATACTACAAGCTAAAAGCCTACTTAGGATTTTGGAGCACAGAGAAAGAAATAGAGGTTGTGACGTGAATAAACAGGAAATTTATTCCCTCAGCTTTCAATTTTAGTGAGTGCAAACTGTATTTTATGTGACTGGAGCTAAGATTTAGCAAAGCATTTCAGCATATGCTTACGTCTTTTGCTGAAATACAATGTACGAATGTGTTTGATTTCTTAGATTTGAAGCTTTTAAGCTCATGCCTAAACCAAGGGTTTACTATACTGTTCAAAATAACCCAGAAAGCTCTGCATGTGGAGGACTATGGCCATGCCTCTGCATGTGGCCACGCGCATTATCCCTGAGCGTAAGCTGACAGTGCTCTGGCATTATTTCCAGATGTCTCGCTCAGAAAAGCTATCATCTTCTTCCTCCTGCACCTGTAAGAGACCTTGGATTCCTCTCCCAGCCAGACCACTGTGAAGACAGTCTGTGCCTTACGTAAGATACACACCAGCACAGAGCAGCCCCGTCCAAGCAACCCCACTGAAATAACCGCAGGTACTCTGCCTTAGCGAGGAATGAGGGCAGGCCAGGCTCAACGGGGGGTAACCAACCACGTCTACTACGCAGCACTACAGCAAACCAAAATTAAAACCAAATAAATTAAGGTGTACCCTCCATCTAGCTTCATAACGTATGTAGCAATACGCCCTACTTGCGATACTGGTGAAGGGTTAGCTTTTGCCATAAAAATATACGTGGTTACTATTTAATCTTTGTGATCTACAGATCTCGTCCTGTAAGCTGTTACTCCAGTGAGAACTAAAGTTCCAGCAGCTGAAAAAGCATTCAAGCCTTCTGAGATAACAAGGCAATACAAATGTAAGACAATACACAGCTAAACATCAAGCAGCACGTGAGTTCTGGCCAGTTACAGATTTGTACTTTTAGTTTAAACAAAGTACAAAAAGAAATACACTTTTGTTATTTAGCAAACAGGAGAAAAAAGCTTTTAGATCAGCACTCAGTTCTCTCTAAATAAAATCTGTGCATTTATGTATATTCTCGCAAAGGTTCCACAACTGAAGTTTTTATTAAGTAAGTCTGATATGGGGCATATTTTAAAAATTGTGTCAGCAGCAATACTTTAAAATGTGGAAACAGATGTGCTACTCCATTACAACTGCCGCATCTTCTCTGTATTTTTTTATACTATGAAGCGTTTGGCTGCTTCCGTTATAAATCTCTCCCCACTGAAGGCATTTCTTCTCTATGATTAAAGTACCACCACACAGATATCATTAAACAGACATTGTCCAGAAAAAACCATATTGTTCTGGCCTAGCCATAAAATATAGGTATTTTAATACTTGTTTATTTTTCACAGAGAATTTCAGCAGCTCCCTCGCCTTGGAATGAAATCACAGCCATATGCTTTATGACATCAGAGGCGTTTCAAGGTGTCTCCATAAATGTCACTTATTGTTGGGAACCTGCCAAATCCCCAGTTATTTTAAAGGAAAAAATCTTCAAATGAAACTAGAGCTTTGCACTCATTGTCATACCGAAAAAAAACCCTCTCTTCCTCATAGAAATTCTGGTCATGCTGGTAGCAAGACCTCTGGCAACCAAACCTGCTGACCTGGGCTCTGGTTTGCTTTTGAGTCAATAGTGCCTCCTTTCACCAGTCTGCTGGGCACCCTGACACCGCACACCCACACCTTTTCTTGGTTATGTATGAGGCACCCTTCTGAAAAATAAGCAGCCTGAATAACAAAAAGCTGAATTGTTTCAGTGATCATAACTGGAAATCAAAATCAGGTATATTTTAACTTCGTACTCCAATGAATATGCTTTAACCCTTAGAACACCGGTCCCTTCCACGTTACCGTCACAGGACTGATGCTGCCCAGGGTCCCCATCCTTTGCGGTGCTGCGGGACTGGGAGCCGGGCAAATTACAAAGAGACTGTTATATACACAAACAGACTCTCATGCCACATCTACTCATAACTGGACATATCTGTAGTCCACTCTGTGGTAATACTGGCCAGATCTAAATAAATCTTGTCAGACGTGTCACCAACCTGTCTGCCACAAATCAGCTACACCTTTAAGCATGCAAAGATTCAACCTGTCTGCAGCTGCAAGCAGCCAGAGCAGGTCAGCCAACCACTGCCCTAAGGAAATGACCGCTGCCACTGAGGCACACGCCTGCCACTGATGTGAGGATTTTGGCTGGCCGAAGAAAGCATCCGTTAGGCCCAGCCTAACAGAGCTGTTCTGTTTCCTTAAAGGAATAAAAAAAAAAAAAAAAGGATTTTTTCCCTCTAAATCGGAAGAAGTTGCTTGGTACAGTTGGAAATAATCTAGGGCAGCGCACCAACAGGTGCTTCAAACGTAGCGGCAGAGTACAGAAGGCGTTGGGAGAGAAAATGAATAGACTCTCTAAATAATACATAAATTTTACAGGCTTTTTTTCTGCAGAACCCCAGTGAAGTTACTGTATAAATCGGAAAGTGAATTATTCATAACTGGTGAATAGATAATAAATCGTATTTCGCACTGAAATATTCCTCACAGGTACGTGCATCTTTCCGTGCAACGAACAGAAACGGGCAGTGAGCCCGAAAACGCCAAGGTCTTACCTGGAGTCTGGGTACTTTGTCAAGGTAGCCAGGCTGCTGGTGTACATGTGGCCTCCTACATCGATGTGCACGGGAGCGTTTGACTTGGTGAGTTGAGCTGGGAGAGGAATTCCTTGAGCAGCCAGAGGAGAAACGGGGGACCGTGTTAGAGACAGACGGGACATGCTTCTTCCCTCCTGCAAAGGGAAGGCAAAAAAGAACAGTTTCTCTTAAATGCAGCAGTGTGTTGTTACCTTTCTTTCCAGTGTGATCACAGATCTAATCAGATCATTTTTGCATCTGCCTGATCACATATTCAGCTAACAAATTATTGCCACCACTGTAATTAAGTGTATTTGCATCATTTTCTTCAAAGTACCAGAGGGGAAGAGAAAGATGCTTATTAGCAATAAGAAATCAAGAAAAAAATTTTTCAAGGTGTCAGCCTCAAGGGGCATAAAACAAACTGCAAAATTCTAATTAAAGGTCGCGGGCTTATGTGTTAGATGTGAAATATCCCCTGACAAACGAATAACCAATTTGTGAAGTGGGATTCAGGGGTTTTTGCAAGTTTGTCTCAGTAACGAGACACCTCTAAATTAGTGACTTCCTCGGTACCGAAGGCATCTAGTTTATACATGTAGCAAATTTCACATCAAACTAAGATCAATTTTCTGGTTTATTTTCAATAATTGTGAAATAAATGGATAATTTTCAGTTAAGTCTTAATGTTAGACATAAAGAACTAATAAGCTTTCAAACTGAAGGAAATGAATACCTGGAAGCAGTAAAAACAGCAAGACACATAAACTGACCCATGCTTTCATGACAAGATGCGTTAGAAATTACTGTCCAATCTGGCATGTGAAATTACAAATTCAACAATCCATCCAATGTTTACTGCCCTACAAACATTTGAAAATGAGTGAAATTTCTGAATTGAGGCCAAAAATCTCCAGCTGACGTACAAAGCAAAAAATACTGAAATGTCTTAAAAATGAACAGGACAACCGTAGCAAAAGAAAATTCCTCAGTTCTCTTCTGTAAGAAAAGCACAGCTTATTCTGCTCAAAACGTGTGTCTCCACGCTGACTTCAGTTCAAGTGGTATAGACAGCATACATGCCAAACGGAAAAAAACCCCTTTATGAAAGTTTACGAAAATGTCCATCCATTCTCCCCTTTATGGGTAAAGCAACATATGCAAAACATTATAGTTGGAGACATTTCTGAATATAATCTAATTTTCTTGGCATTTTGTTCTGCAAGCATGCTACCGAGCATCCAGGCTCTTCCTTACATCTGACAAACACTTTACATGCAGCACTGCAAAGTGAATTCCCATTTCTCCCACATTACTTTGACAATGTTTCTTAGAAATCTAAAGCTGCTCTCGCCTTTCTCTTAGCAGTAAGTATTTCGCACAAGACGCCTGGCCCCGACACTCGAGGAACACACAATCAGCACCATTTTTTGGAAAAGAAGAAACCGCAGCTGATCTATATAGAAAGGGATTGAAGAATCTCAGTTACATCTGGATAGCTTCCCAAAGTCATCGCAACATCTCCATTTACTGCATTTCATCTCGGTTAGCTCCTAAGAATTTCCTGCATCTACAGCACAGAAATACATCACCCCATTATGAATCCACATCCTTTTCTCTTCGGAGGCTGGACGGACATCTGCACCGAACGCGAAGCAAATACCAACTCTGTCTTAGGACTTCTGTGTCAGCCGATGTGAAATTGGGCATTAACATTTTTACTACAGCACCACCTTCAAGGAAAGTGACTGAATCCTTTCATGACTGAAGACGTTGCTTTCTTGTTTCCCACAAGAGCCTGTTGTGGGCAATCTTCAGTAAATATGTCATATAGCATAAAGAAAAGAACTAACTTTTAAAAGCAAGTTAATATGTAAGTACGTACAGTATTTTAGCAACGTGTTTACTAATCTGTGGGTGCCTCATCTGTCTGCCAACACAGACAAAGGTGGGGGTTGTTTTTTCTTACCAAAGAGCACTGTAAACTCATGTTCACTCTCCTTCACTTAAATGAAAGGGTCAGAAGATCCAGGCTGAATGTCAACCCTGTCTTTGTTCAGAGCCCAACTATTATCACTAATGATAAAGGTACAGACCTCGCCGGGTACAGAGCTGCCTTAGTAATAAATCTCATGCAGTTTCACAAAACAAGTGACTAATTAGGGCTTATCTGCACCCCTTGTTACAATTTCCAAATGAAATCAAAGGACTTCCAGTCCTCTGTAAACGCATCTTACATTTAACCATTTGTCTTGAGATACAGACTTCAATTTTAAAATATGCACAGATAGCTAAAGATCAAGTGATCTGAATCTATTTGTGCATATTTAAACACTGCTGCTGTCTTAGGATTTTGTTTAATGTTAGTATACCAGTAAATTCCTTGATCTGTAAAGAGCCTGAGATTCTCAGTGAGGCCATACTCACACAGTAGATATTTAATTTATACTATTCACTGGAGGGACCTTTTGAACAATCCTCTGCTTTTGGCATCTCTCAGCCAGTGCATGTGTTGAAAAAAAAACCACTTAATTACAGAAAATCATTGGAAAGCTAAAATAGTTCTCAAACTTTTATGGCTTTTCATACTTATTGAGGGTGCCACTGGGTTTTTTGGGGGAGGGGTGGAGAAGGGGAATTACAACACAGGCTTTTCCCCTGGCTGGAGAGAATTCATCCAAAAAAAGGAATCCAACGTTTTTATTAAAGTTGTGGAATTCAATCATTTTCGTATGAGCAAATTATCAAGGGGCATAATTGCTAAGCACCACATAAAGGGCTCTGAAAGCACTCCTACTGCTCCAAAAAAAATAAATACCCCCTATTTCTTAAGGTACCGTAACCCTATTTCTAATGACTCCTTCCTCTTCTAAATGTAAAAAGCAACTAAAATTCATCACACTGAGTAATGTACTTATTTTATGCACAAAGCAAAATCCTAAATGTATTTATCCAGAGAAAGTCTTTATGCACATATTTTCTAATACTGATGTGAAAATTAAAACCTTAAGGGTAAATATCGCAGAAACACTAACAAACTTCATTTATTAAACCGTGTAAAATAATCCTTGCTCTTTAGTTGCCTACAACAGGATACAGCATCCCAACTAGTGGCACTGGCAATAACCCTGCTCTAATAAGTAACACGGGAACCTGCTGAAGGCAAAATCAATAGAGCCCGATTCCCAAATTATCTGAATATTTAGTTTTTCCAACATTACACACCAAGATCTTTTCAGAGCCAGCTTATCTTTTTCTGCCTTTCTAAGCTAACTGCATAAGTACTGCTTGTAAAAACTATTTGCCCATGCAAAGTGAAATAATCACAATGCCATGCTCATTTACACACAAAATGATTTTGTGTCCCATTGTGCTCACAGTTGTTCAGCTCTCTAGGGGTGATTAAACTAGCTATGCTGCTACAGCTTGAGATGATTTCACTGAATCGTTTCTCCATGAAGTTGCTTCTTTGCTAAGCTGTTATTTTAACCATAAAAGGTAAACAGAAGGCAGTTGTAAGAGCTCCATTCAGCTCCATGCCCAGGGCTATAACCCTAGGGCAGAGAATGCTGAAAGACTGCAGAATTTTCCAGGGTGTTGCCTTTCTTGCTCTAAAGCCTTCAGGAATACTGTTCATTTAATACACACTCTAGATGATACATTTCAGATCCTACTAAAAGAAAGACTTCAAAAGTGTAAGAACTTTTGGGCGGATGAAGCTTTCCCACCTCTGCACATAGCTCGGGGCCATGGTAACCAATACTGCTGTTGATGTTGGGAAAATACAGGAGGAATAAACTGCAGCGAGCAGAGCAGACAGATAGGGACAAGGGGGGTGAAAGGTTGCAGGAGAGAAACAGGCAGCAGTCTGGAAGGGATAACGAGAAAAAAGGGAAAAGAATGAAAAAGGAGGCGGCTCTGAAGGAGGGACAAAGTTAAATCAAGGAGCAGGCACTTAAAAGTCTACAGATGGGAAGCCAGACTAATTAAGGATGTAAAAGCGCTTTGTTTCTAAAGTTTATTGTTGCCAGGATAAAAATTAATTGAAACTAATGCTGTTATTCACTCGTGCAGTTTAATTCCTTCATGCACATTTAAAACGTGAAATGGAAACGGCAGGTTTAAGGACCTGCCATGAAGCAGCTCGCTCCCCCGCGGAGCGGCGCCGAGGGCAGGTCGGGGCCGCGGCCCGGCCGAGCGGGGTCCAGCCGCAGGACCCCCGCGGCGGCCGTACGCGCAGCAGCACCCGCGGCTGCTCCGCGGCTGGGTTCTCCGGAAAGCTGTCCTCCCTCCCCCAGAGACCTTCATTTCCTCACGGGAGCACCGGGGTGACATCCCCCCGGCAGCCCCCATGCCCAGCACCCGGGGGGCATAACCGGGGCTGCAGGGGTGACGCCGGCGCTGCCCCTGCCCCGATGGCGAGGTTTGCATCCCCCCCGCGCGTTCGGCGCGGCCGGGGGGGCACAGCCACCCACTCGGCGATTACCTTTGTCTCTATAAACAGGGACGGCGACCGCTCGGGTCTGCCTCCAGAGCCACCCCCAGCCAGCCGCTTACGCCGCGAGCCGAGCCTAAAGACAAAGCGGGGGGACGGGACCGCAAACCTCGGGCCCGACGGCTCCGAAATTCAAAGTCCGTGAACATTTGCACACACACCCCCCCCCGCCGTTCCACTCAGCGCTGGAGCGAGTGACAGAGGAGACCGTGCCCAAAACTTTTACAGGGGAGGGGGGGAGCTCCCTCTGGAGCGCTGGTTGCCGGAAAAAAAAAAAAAAAAACAACCACCAGAAGAGGAAAAAAAAAAAGGGCTTTCTCCTTCCTCCCCCCCTTCCACCCCCCCGCAACCCGCCTATCTCCGGCAGTCTGCCGTCTATTTAGTGCGAGTTTCACGTCACCCAAATGCCTTTCCCTGCTGATGGTCAGGGAAATCACCACCGAGCAACGCACCCGGTCACTCAACTTCTGCCGCTGAACACACACTGTGCCCAAAGGTGAAATTCAACCAAAAAAAAAAAAAAAGCACAACATGGCGTCCTTTACTTATTCCCACATAACAAGAAAGGAGATGTCTTAGATGAATGCAAGGGGGGGGAAAAAAAGCCAACCCCGAATCCCCGATCCTGTACATTCTCCGCGCAGCCAATGATGGAGAGCATTAGCCAGGCTAATGTATTAATTCTGCAGAAGTGTGCCACATCGCATGCAGGCACAGAAATGCAAACTATAGCCTAGAGTGGTTTGAAGTCTACCCCAAACCAAGCCTTCCACTCTCACTGGCGCCAGAGTTTCATTCACAGCCCGCCCGTGCTTTCCATACGCGGCGCTCCCCATTGTCGCCCGCCTTCCCTTTGTGCCGAGCCGCCCCGTCGCCAGCCCCCGCGCCCCGGCCCGCGCACCCCCGCGCCGCGACACCCGCCCGCCCGACCCCCGCGGCGCGGCTCCGCGTGTACCATGCGAGAGCGCGGAGCGAGCCGCGCTGCCTCCGCCGCGCTGGGGCTTGGCCGTCTTCAGAGCCGGGGCCGGGGCGGCAGCGGGAGCGCGGGCACCCCGGGCCGCGGGGCTCCGCCGGCGCTGCCCATGCTGGAGCGGAGCGAAACAAAACATACACACACACGCGCGCACGCACACGCGCACACACACACACACACACACGCAGCGCCGGCAAAGCGGGGCGGCTGCAAACGGGTCCTGTAGCTTTAAAAAAAGCACCCCACCGCCGCTTCCCCTCCGGAACCGCAGCCGAGTTAGTTTGAAGAAGAGGCACTTTCCAAAAAAAAAAAAAAAAAAAAAAGCGCGAGCGAAGGCGCGAGCGTGGCGCGCGGCGCGGTGCAGCGCGATGCGATGCGATAAGCACGGCGCGGCGCGGCGCGCACGGCGCGCTCCGGCCCCGGCACGGGCAGCCGCGGGAGCCGCCGCCGCTTTCCTTACCTTGAGCACAGAAGCGATCTGCGAGCCCCCCTTTGGCTTTGGGCTCTGTTGGGTTTGTGTGTGGATGGGCTCAGCTTTTTGCTTTTATTACTATCTTTGCTCCGCAGATCCTGCTGCGATTATTGTGATTTTTAAAGCTTCTCTCTCCCCCTGGTTTGGTTTTGGGTTTTTTTTTTCAGCTTCTTTTTCTGTTTATTTTGTGTGTGTGTGTGTATGTCTGTGTGTGCGAGGGGGGGAAAAAAAGCCTTTAAATGAAACTGCCGAGGCTGTTATGAGAAGAAAGGCAATAATCCCGTCTCTAAATAACAGAGGGAAGGGAGAAGAGGAGGAAAAAAAGCGAATTCTTGCTCAGGGCTTTGCAAACGCCCGCAGGGCAGAGGATTAGGCTACAATTAGCTCAGCCCTTTGCTCTCGCCCTGACTAATTTTGCGATGAAAATTGGATATTTTTCCCTCCTTTTGGTGAAGGTCTCCAGATTTGTGTGTGCGTGTCGTTTCCCCCCCCCCCCCCCCCCCCCCCAAAATAAAATACAACCCTTGAAAATGAAATAAGGCTGGGAAGGCGGCCGGCGCCCCAGCCCGCGCCCCCGGCGCCGCCGCCCGCAGAGCCCCTCCGCGCAGCGCGGTCGGGGCGGCAGCCCCCGCGGAGCCCCGCGCAGCCCGGCCCTGCCGGGGGATAACGGTTCGGTGTTGGGGAGGATCAGGCCACTGTCACGTCCTTCAACAGACTTACTGAAAAGAAGAAGGAGGAAAAGAGGGGGGGAAGGGGGGGGGGGAAAGCTGATTTTAATCATTGTCATTTGGTCTGATGTAATATTTCCCCCGGCGTTTTAAACTAGGCATAAATTTTCAGCTCCCAAATAAGTAACACAGGGCACGTTTCTCACATCTCTTGACTCCTCTGTTACAATTAGGGTAGCACCCACTCTGCACTTGTTGATAAACTAGATCAAGTTCAAAAATAAATAATAAAAATAATAGCCCCGACCAACCCAGCCCCCCCTCCCCCCCCTCCCCTGCAGCACCCAGCGCCGCAGGGGTGCGGACGGGGGGTCTCGGAGGCGGGGGGAAGGAGAGGGGGGAGCCCTGCAATTATTCCCATCCATCCATCCATCCTGCCTCCCCCTCCCTTTCACCCTTTGCTAATGTCTCGCATTGTAAACGCCAAATTTCCTGTAGGCCATTAAAACCAAATGACGTCTATCGACATGCATTGTGCTATTGCGGAGCGCCCTGGCAGCCCGCCCCCGGCCAAAAGCGCCATTTCAATTAGAGAGCGCGGCGCGATGGCGCGGGGCTCCGCGGGCGGCTCCGCGGGCGCGCACCGGAGGGGGAGGGGAGAGCCAGGGAGCACACCGCCCCCACACACCTTAAAAAAAAAAAAGAGCAGAAAAAAAACCCGCCCCCCTCAACTTTGAGTCGAAGATTGACTCCTCCGCGTTTTGGCAACCCTTCCGCGGGGGGCTGCGCCCCGCTCCGCGCTGGTCACCGCGGAAGAAGTTCGGCGGGGGGTGCGGGGCCGCTCCGCGCCCCAGCGCGCTGCACCTCGGCGGGCGGCCCCCGGCGCTTGGCCGCCGCCTGCGCCCCGCGGTCGGGGGGGGGGGGGGAGGGGGAGGAGCGGGCCGCGGGTCACCGCGCCCGCGGAGGGCGCCGCGCGTCCCGGCGGCCGGCGAGCCGCGGCGACTCGTGGGGCTGCAGCGCCTACTAGCCGCCGAGCGCGGCCGCGCAGGGCAGTTATGCAACGCGGCGCGGCTGCCGGAAAGGTCAGGCCGCCGGCGCACGGGAGGGGGCAGCGCTCCGCGCCCGGGGGCGCGAGGCCGACCGCCCGGCAGGAGGCCGGGGGGGAAGACAGGCAGGACCCCCGAAAACTGAAGGGGGGGTTAAAGTTCTCTTCCGCGGCAGGAATAAACAGAAACTTTTCTCCTAAGGGGAGCTTTTTTTTTTTTTTTAGAGTACAAACTACAGGAGAAGAGGGAAATTTTCTCATTAAAGTTACATCCCTGCAGTTAGTTCAATTACTTGATATATGCAGAAGATGTTGTAAATTTAAAGATTTAAATAGCTTACAAAGATGCCGGAGGCTCCATCAGTTAATTTCCTTAATTTATGGATTTTTAGCTGAGCTTCTGAAATGAAAAGGAGAATGAGAACTAGGTCAGCAGAGAGATTTGCATCCAGAACAGACTAAAATTTGTTTTCCTTGACCATCCCATCAGCCCAGGTGAGATCCTTGGCAGGGGGGTCACCGTCCCACCCCAACCTCCGGGCTGGGACTTTGCCTAGGAGAGTGCAGCACCATGGGGTGGGTTTTATTCTAACAGCCCCTCGGACCCCCAGCGTGTCCCCAGACGGCTGCTTCACCTGACCCCGAGCAGTCGCCTTTCCCCGGCTCTCTGGTCAACAAGTGGGCACGGGAGGACGAGCTCCACTGAGAGTCAGTGACCCCTCACACAGCCCGAGTTTTCACACAGCTTTTCTGTAGGGGTGCAGGCGGGCTAGTGGGGATGACTTGGCATCATGATTTTTACTTCCTCTGTGAATTACTGAGTGCTAAATGAAAAATAAACACGAGGTTCTCGAACGGCAATCAGAGCGTCGTAAAAATAGGATGCTGCTGTGTTGAGGCAGAGTAAAAAGAGGAGATCTAAAAATACCGCGCTGAACAAAAAGCAGAAATTGTTTTCTGACTCATCCCAACACATCTGTGACAGGTATCATTTAATTGTGCTGCATGGAAACGGGATGCATGGCTAATAAAGATTTGGTTGGTTTGTTTGTTTGTAGATCAAAGAAAAGACGCAGTAGCACTTGGGATGAGAAAGGCACGCGTGTGGTACATAACTTGTGCGGGATTGTTTTTACGGTACCTGGGAAGAGAAAGGACGAGGGTACTGGAGAGCTTTGAATTTTTCCCTGCTTGTATTAATGTCGAGGGTACTGAAGGTACCCGCTATAGCTCTGTATGCACTCACTCGTTTCTTTCTTCTCACTCGAGCGTGTGAATGCCTTTCTGTTGTTGTGTTTCAATATGTATGAATATATACATATGAATTAATGCTTAAAAGATTGATATAAACTAAACAGTTTTAGGAAGCAACATTGCAATATGATTAGTATTGGTGTTCATGATTTAACATTTCTTTTCCCACTAGATGAAGTTTCTAAGATTTGCAAGGTATGTGTCAAGGACGGGTATATAAATGGATTTTTATTTATTCACAACTCCAAGACTAATTGCTTCTCTTTGCCTGAAGGCCAAGAGATTGGTTTTAATATGACACTTCAAAAGTATTCATAGAACTACAGAGATACTAAGTGTCATTGTTTAAGAGAGAAATCTCACTATGCTACTTGTGACCCTGAAAATAAAATCTTCTGCTGGATTTTGAATCCTAATGTTGTTTTTCAGAGTTTCACTTCAAGCCCAACTATTAAGAAGTGTACAAAGGAAAATATTAAATAGTATCTAGTGAACAAGAAAGAAGAAATACTGTTAGAACTGAATATAACTTATTTTCTCAACAACTCTATTATCCTCCCTATAACGCAATACAAAATTTATAACAGAAGATTCCTGAGCTCGGTTGCAGGATAATTATAATTGAAAGTGATAAGTTATAACTTATCATAGGTATTTTAAAAGTTCTTGGCCAAATGCCCAGCATGTGTTTATTGAGATACTAAATACTTCAAAATTAATACTTTGGGTTTTTTTCTTACCAGCAGTTCTTTGTATTCCATGCAGATGCTTCAAAATGGAATTGGACAGAACCTTTCTGTAACCTGTTGTTTGGGGTTTTTTGGGTGGTTTTTTTTTTGTTTGGTTGGTTTTTTTTTAATTTAATCATGCCATAGTTTGCTTCCATTTTTTCAATAAACCGGTAAAAAATTTATTGACACTCTTAAGACTGTGTGAAAGAGAAACCCATAAAAATTCCAGCTGATTTTTCTCCATTTTTTTGAGTTCTCCAAAAATAACTAATTTTGTCTATTTCGCAGGACAGGAAATTACTGGTTTGTGAAAAAATGCAAATTTGAAGGAATATAAATTTCCTATTAAAAAGATGTTCTAAACATATTTTGAAATTATGTTTTAAATGTATTGACTGAGTGTAAGAAAGTGCCATGAACTTAAAAATAACGTTGACCCCTTCTACACCATGCTGTATGAGTGAGAGTAACAACAACTTCCAGTCGGTATTGTTCTTGAAGGCCCTGTATGAATTTAAGCTGGTAGGCCTCATCCTGTCTTAGTCCTTACTCTCTTCCTTATATTATGTGTCTTATCTTGAGGTTTGAGCCTGACTTCAGTATCCTGTACTGTATCAGAAGTGTGGCCAGCAGATCGAGGGAGGGGATTCTCCCCCTCTACTCTGCTCTTGTGAGACCCCACCTGGAGTGCTGTGTCCCGCTGTGGAGCCCTCAGCATCAGAAGGATATAGACCAGCTGAAATGAGTCCAGAGGAGGCCACGGAGATGCTCTGAGGGCTGGAGCCCCTCTGCTATGGGGACAGGCTGGGAGAGTTGGGCTTGTTCAGCCTGGAGAAGGGAAGGCTCTGGGGAGACCTTATAGCACCTTCCAGTACCTGAAGCGGCCTACAAGGAAGCTGGTGTGTGTGTGTGTGTGTGTGTGTGCGTGTGTGTGTGTGCTTTTTACAAGGGCCTGTAGTGACAGGACAAGGGGTAATGGGTTTAAACTGAAAGCGAGGAGATTTCGATTAGATATCAGGAAGAAATTCTTCCCGGAGAGGGTGGGGACAGGCTGCCCAGAGAAGCTGTGGGTGCCCCATCCCTGGAAGTGTCCAAGGCCAGGCTGGATGAGGCTTGGAGCACCCTGGGCTAGTGGAGGGTGTCCCTGCCCATGGCAGGGGGGTTGGAACTGGTTGATCTTTAAGGTCCCTTTTAACCCAAACCGTTCTCTGATTCTGCGATTCTATGATATCTCAACCTGAGTCTTGATCCTGTCTTCCTGGTGATGATACTGATATTCCCACTGACTACAAGAAGTGCAGGAAGAAATCTGTGGACCGCCTGACCCTACTCTCTAGAACACACTACGCTCTACTGGGCATTTCAAGCTAAAGCAGTAAATAAACCAGAAAATGGATCATTTCATTAAATGTTTAAAGCACATAAATGAGAATTAGAATTTTGTTCCTTTAAAACAAAGGAATCGATGTCTGTATGTAGATTAATGCTCTTCCAAGTCACAATTAAGACTCCCCTGCAGTCTCGATGGACTTTTATTTGGGGAGAGGAGATTTGAGTAAGGAATTGGTCCTTCAAAAGTGGTGCACCTTCAGTCAGCAAAGCCTACGTGACTTTGTTGCCTTCATGGATGTGACTGCGATCAGCCCTGTCTCCTAGACCGACAAGGCAGTGGGGAGCAACACGTCTGAATGCAAAGAGTAGGCAGCCATGGGTCCTGTGACTAGCACCATCGCTTCCGTCACTGAAAATGAAATAGAAGCAGAAGGTGTGGAAGGCTGATGTTACAAATGCGTTGAGCTGCCAGAAAGGCTTGTTCTTGTGAGGAACCTGAAAATATTAAGCACCTTGAAATCCCAACACTCGCTACAGTCAGTTGACATATAAGGAATAATAAAAAGGAAGAATTAAGGACATCTCCCAGTTAAAGCCAGTTTTCAGGCCAGTTGCAGTGCCAATCATTCTGAAACAGGAACTTCACCCAGAGTTTGCTAATTAAGTCAAATAATGGTTTGTCATCTGTAGGCAGAGAAGGGGTTTCCTGGGAGCAGTAAGCATGACCGTGCAAAGAAGAAAATCTGATCATTAGGAAGTCACCAAGTCTTGTCACTCTTTTCCCTTGAATGCTCTTCTGTTCTTTTCAAGAAACAGCTTGCTGCTGAGTGAGTTTACAAACCATTACTTTATTGACTAAATACAGATGGACTGTTTTTAAAACTATCCATTATCCACCGCCTAACTCATGACAACAGCATGATACAAAGAAATAATCTCCACTGGAATGCCAGGATGAAATAGCTTGTCAGGGAATACAGTATAGGAAAGGTTTGCCGGTCTCTTCTGCTTCCAACTGTTATAAGCCAAAAATAGTTTCTAGAATGAAATTTACTTAATCAAGATGTCCCATGTTAGCGTTCAGCACGGTGTTTCTCAGTCTTACACACTGTCAGTTTGTTGCGGGCTCTCACTCCTCTTCTTAGGCAGTTACAATACCAAGGAATATTTTTAACCTGTTTAAGCAACGTGCATGGCATTAGTTTCTAGCTACTTATTAAATAAAGCTTATCCATATTATATATGTCACGGAGAGGAAAAAACATTTTTATGGCTGACTGTAATCCATTCATTGGTTTATTAGAGACACAAAGTACTCTGAAGAATGTCACAAATCCACATGGTGTCCCTGAGAGCTTGATTTTTGCATATGGATTGCTGACTTAGCTGAACGATGTATAAAATCCTGTGTAGCCAGGCAGCTCCCAACTGAATACACTTCTGAGGGAGGTTATATGCATTGCTTCTGCCAGCAAAGGTCTGGAATATGTTAGACTGCAAAAATATCATTTAACAGAATACAGAGAACGGAGAAAAGAGCCATAATGGCCCTTTTGTATCAAATAATTTACTGTTTCTAGGATCTTTGGGCACAGGCACAGCTAGAATTTGCTTCTTATTCACGCTGAAGCTTTTCAGCACACTTTTTCTTTAGCAAATAACAGACTGAGGGGTCTGCATCATGCATGGCTGGGACAGAACCTGCGAGAGCAGCAGCTCAATAAAGCATCATGACAATGGTATGAAAATGGAAGAAAAAGAAAACAGGGCAAATTCTTCCAGATATGGAAGCCCTCTGTGATTCCAGAAAGGGACAGGGTAGTCAAAGAAAGACCAGGGAAAATCTAATGTCAGTGGCAGGGAAGGGAATCTTCTCAACCATTCCACTTTCAGATCTGCTCCAAAGAAAAGGCGGTACAAGCTGTTGTGACCCCCAGACAACGAGCTGAGTAGATACGTATTTCTCCTGAGACATAAGGGAATGACTTCTTGGCTGCTAAAAGAGAATCTGAATTTAACAGTGTGTGAAAATAGAATTAAGCACACTTTTATGTTGCAAAATATCTATATAGTAGAAAAAAACCCCAAAACTGGAAGGCAGAAGCTAAAAAATTAATTTGAGGTTGTGATGTTCATCTGCTGGATGAAACGAATAGAGTTGGAGCTTATGGGGCTGCGACTAACTTGCAGATTGAGACACACTACAGAACCAAACTCATTACTGCTAGCAGTATGAAAAGGGAGCAGGAACAGTACTGTGGTTTAGGATTTCTGCATCCTAACCCCCTGATGGTTGTCCCTGCCCACCTGTGATGAAGGCAGGCTCAGCTGGAGTGTTTCCACCACATGCCGCAGTGGGAATGTGCTCCAACCAAATGGGTGATGCACAGCAGTACAGCCTCGGTGCCATTGTTTTAGCACAAAGAAGATGAGAGGTCTGAACCTGGCCAGCTGAGCGAGAGCCTATCCAAATCCTGCTATGCCAGAGACCCTTGGAAAGGAGGCAGTATGTCAGACATATGGTTGAAACATGCTGTGCTCCAGCCATCCTCAGCTAGCGTATGGTCTCCCGAGTACCACTGCCAGCTGGGCTCTAATTTACACTGGGCCTAAGAATCAGGGACCTTAACAGTCTCCCTGATGGTCTCTTCTCCTTTGCTTCACTGATTTCAGATATGCAGATATTCGGAGCTTTTAATTTCCCCTGCCTAGTATTCTTTCAGGCAGACACAGGGGCATATACTTCTTTACTTAAACAATGTGTGTGGTTGAAAAAGCAGAGACCAATATTCTGTGAGAGTGAAATTTCAGAATCCTGACTCTGTACAATTTTTAATATCCATAGTATCACCTCAGATGTTGTGCAAATAAATGAAGTTAATAAAACAAGCAGCTCCAAAAGTCTGATACAGAAACAGCACTGCTAAATAGTAGAAATCCGACTCACCTTTTCTAGACTGTTTTTGAGCATGCATGCACTGCAGCTTCTTAGGCATTGGATTGTTCCCCATTTCTGTCATGGATTTCTTCTCAGAAGAGAAGAACTGGATGCCTTTTATCTTGTTGGAATAAACTCCTTAAGTAAGAGGCATATTTCTCATCTTGAAGTACGTATGGAACGGTGCACAGAGAAGACAACAGCCAAAGTCTTTGTTGAACCCTTGTTTAACCTTTAGTTTGAGTGTTTTATTACAATGCCACATGTTTTGCCACCTTGTAGTCAGTCTTCAGTGTGGAAGGTTATTAAAGGAACTCAAATTTGTGTTTGTATATCCAGCTTTTAGTTTGCAATTAGCCTTTGAGATGTGGAACTTTTGGAAGGCATCTGTAAACAGATGAATGCAATACAACCTGAAGTAAAAATGGTTTGATGCTACTGGACCCAGCATAGTGCCCTTCTTAAAATGGTTTGCGGCAGCCATTACACGGTGATGTTTTTGTCAATTTTTGGGTTATTATACCCATTCTACTTTATCCAAAGGGCTGTTGTGCATGTTTAATATTTTTGTGAATGTTATTCGGTTAAGCTTTCTGTTGTCAAGATCCTCTTGGAAAAAAAGTGCAGGTAAATTTTCAGACGTGCAATAGTCTTTGGTGAATAAAGGCATTTGAAAAGTCCTGGCGTCAGACAGTGTTTCACATTAATCCCTTATTTCTGAGTGCACTGCGTTGCCTCTAACACAGGAGATCAGCCTTGGCTCCTTATCTGCTTGCTCAGAAGTGGCTCTCCTTGCGCAACCTCATCTTGGAGTTAGTTTTCCAGACCACCTGTTCTTCACAAGACATTCCTGAGTTATGATGTAACCAAGGGACGTGTTGGCCACCTCTGAGGAGCCGGTGGTTCAATAGAAAAAGCGTAAATCAACTGGGAAAGTAGAAATGATCTTCAGTCAACAGGACTATTAAGGTGTCCATGGCCATGTAATCCCGTCTACATCACTGTGACCCTCCAGTCCCTTCCTTTCTCTGCTTTTTTGTTCAATTCTTGCATCTTATTTCAGATGATAGTGGGAATTTTTGGAGCAGCAACGCTTTTACATGGCCCAGCACACAGGGAACCCGTTTCTCACCTGGGTGCCTGCGCTCACCACGTGATTGCTTACAAAAGTCATGTCATCAGCTCTGGTGAGCTGATTAAATGATGAGATGTGAGTAACAATTACTTGGGTCCGTGCAAGGATCCCATATTGCTTCTGCATTTGCTGCTGTTCGGAGTTTCGCTCTTCAGTCACAGGCCTGAAATTCAAATGCAGACTCTTCCCTCCCGTGGGCCTGATATTTACTTGCTTGTCACAACCATCTACATTCATATTCCCAGAATGGCGAGGAGGGGGCGAACACGATGTTTTGACTGTGAAAAGGGCAGTTCTTCCAAGAGGATGAAAGTGGCTCCTTTCATGCATCTGGGGAACGAGAAAGCAGGGTGGGTGACTGCTGCCGTGGCATCTTCGGTATCAGTGGTGGGGAAGGCAGGGATGTGCGTCTCCTCTCCCTTTTCTCTCTCCGTCTGGTGGGACTGGTAGGAAATTGGTCTGGCTTGGGGGATGGAGAGGACCAGAGGCCACTCTTCGAGGACACCTCGGCCACAGTGCTCCTCCCTCGTTCCCCCTTTGACTCGCTACACGTATTTTGCCCTTTGTTTTCCCAAACGAAGACCCCCGTCTGCATTGTTCTCCCACTTGGCAGATCTGCCACAGTAGAATAGCAAGTCCCTGTCTCTCTTGTTATGCTACATGGAACTAAAAATACCAACCCCACTGGAGTTACTTCTACATTAAAGATGTAAGTGAAATAAAAATCACTTTTGGAGCTTTTTATTTTTTATTTAATTTTTAATTAATCTTAATTAATTTGAATTTTGAAGTGATCTGAAAAATAGTTTTAAATGAATATATATCTATTTCGATTTTTTTTTCTTCCCCATTTCCCGTGCTGAGAGCATGAATAATGCAGGATAAATGCTGCGGCTCCCCGTTTGTACTGCAGAAATCCGCACTTCGTGCAGGACGGGCGGGGGGCAACCGGAGAGCCCCCGTGTCGGCCGGCCTGCGCAGGCGAGCTGGCCCCGGGGCAGCCGCGGGTTCCTCCTCCCCGTGGGTGCGGGGTAGCACCCGCGGCGCCGGGCAGGGCAGGGCCGGGTGCGGCGGGCGGGGAGGCCGCGCTCGGGGGCCGGGGGAAGACGCCCGCGGCCTCCCGCGTCCCGCCGCGGCGCCTCGCTCCCGCCTCAGCCCTCCACACGGCCTTCCCGCCACCCGCCGTTGCCGTGGAAACCGGCGGCTGCTCCCGGGCGGGGCGGGGGGGCTGCTGTAGGGGCTGGCAGGCAAGCGACGCCCCAGGGGCCTGAAGGGACGAACCTGGGGGACGGGGCCCGGCGCTTTGAGGGGGGTCCCTGCGGAGCTGCGGCCCTGGGGCTGCGGTCCCGGCACCGCGGGGGGGGGGGGGGGGGGGGGGGGCAGGGGCCTATACAGCAAGGCAGCCCCTGGAGTGAGGGCTTGGCGCTGAGGGGGACCCTCTGGGGTGGGGGTCCAGCACCATGGAGGGCCCAGTAGGGTGGGCGCCTGGCGGTGCCGAGGGCCGGGCAGGAGCTCCGTGGGCCGGGCAAGGGCTGCGCTCAGGGCTGGCGGCTGAGCAGGCAGAGGGGCTGCGGGCTGGGCCCGGGCGCCATCCGTCACCCCCAGCAACCCGCCATCACCCCAGCAACCCGCCGTCGTGAGCCGCACGAGGTGTCGGGGACCTGCTCGGAGAGTGCGGTCCTTGGCGAGGCTGCAGCGTTGTTGTTTCTAATTAATGCCTGTGTGGTACCCTAATCAGTGTTACAGGGCTCTCATGGGGATTGTAGCAACAAAGGTATATTTTAGGGTTCGGTTAATTAAAAATTACTTATAAATCTGCCTAGGTCCTGTGCTGCACTTAACTCGGCTGTTGTGGCTGTACCACGAAAGAAATACGCCTTAGGTATGCAGTTACAGCACCGGTCGGTTGAACCTCCTGTAGAGCCCTTTCCGTGCTCGTTTCAGTCATTCCTCATTGGATACAAAATGCTCACTCTCCTCCTCCTGCCAGTTGGACTAGTTGTAGTGGGGAGGGTAGGACTGATCCCTGCCTTTAGCCATCCCAGTAGAAGAGCACCTCCCTAGGTCCCTGGGAAGAGTAACAGTGCCGATCCCCGCTGCGGGTCTTACTCTCAGGGAGCGGGCTACTGCTCTGGTAACTGCGCTTGGTTGTTGGGCTAAAGCTTGTAGCAGGCTTAAGGTTTTGGATGTGCCTACATGCTAGGATAAAGTTTTGTCAGGAGTCCTCGGGAGAAATGATAAGGTGATATGAATTAGCTTCTGATTTCATTTTATAGTAAGTGTCCTTTCTTTCTGGGGCTCATTTCAAGTACATATGGAAGTGTCTAATATGTGTTTTCTTCAGCTATATGGATATATATTTTTTATATAAACTCAGTATCAGTGGGGCACTGAAATACGTATTTGTAGTGAGGATGTGCCTGACTTGGTTGCAGTAGGCTCAAGCAAATAACTTGATTTAAAAGGCCTGATGATTTTATATACAAGTATGTGTGTGTGTATGTTTATTTTGGAGTTAATTCCTTTTGGAGACTGACAGTAAGGGAGCAGGTCTCTCCCAGCGAGATAAATTGAAAGGAAATAATCTAGGAGTTGGATGTATGTACAGTGTAGTTGGAGTATGTACAGTGACTGAATAAATTGAGCCAGCGAGGTATCTGCAAGCTCTAGAGTTTCACACTGCATTGCAAAGTGTGGCAAGCTTTTCTCAACTCCTGTTTCCCACTCCCCCCCCCCTTTTTTTTTTCCTTCAAAGAATACTGTGCCAACATTGCTGACACTTGGCTTCCCAGAAATAGATGTTTAACTCAAGTGTTCGAATCTTGAAATCATATTACTGTTTCTTGAATTCTTTGTGGCATATACAGATTAACAGAGTAGTAAGTAGAATTCTGATGAAGAGATACTGCATTCCTAGGATAGAAAATATACTGGATGGGAAATTACCAGTCAGTTCTAAGAAAATGGAGTAAACTCCTTAAATAGGATAATAAGCACTTTAATGTTTTGCTTTTATCAATAAATGTTCCAAACAGTACTTTATCTCGAGGTTTTGCACTTTCCTTTTATAAATTAAAAAAATAAAATCTCTTTGAAGAACATAGCCAAAAATATCTTTTCCTAAGTATTGATACCTGGGAAAGCTTGCTGCTCTGCAGTTCATGTTTGGAAGCAGAACATGATCTTTCTTGATCATTTTTGAGGAAAAGGATTACTTTATCATGCAAGATTATTTTCTATTATTTTGGGAAAGGTTACTGATTGTTTAAAAAAACGCACTGAGTGCTTCTATGTCATTTCACAAATGCCTCTTATGAAGGTTGTCTCTGATTGTGGAAGTTGATTTGTAGTCTTAGGAATTGAATTCCTCGGCCATCTACTTGTGTAGCTTAAAAAAATCTTTATTCCGGGGAAAGCACCAACAGTATTTATCTTGATATCTAGAGCCTTGGTCTCTGCATGCTGTGTAGAATAATTCTGTGAAAAAGGATGACGGTATCAGGATAGAATAATTTGGTGAAAATGCTGGTGTTTTCAGGGATAACTGCTTGCCTCTGCGTGGCTTGCAAAGACTGATCTCTTACAGGTCTGATGACTCTTAACATGGGCAAAACCAGGCAAACAAACAAACAAAAAAGAAACCCTGATGGTATTTAATAGTGCACTTAGCAGAACAGCACTGGTAGTGTTGTAGGACTCTTACTTCTCATTCTCTCCTTCCTTGAACAATATTGTATTGGTTGAAGAACGTGTACAGGCCTGTAGTTAACTATGTTTATTGGACAAATTGAGTTGTCACAAACTGCGTACAAGGGTATTTCATCCTTTTCGGAGCAACTGGGGAAGCAGTAATTTTAGGACCAGAGCTCACTGGCAGCAGAAAGCAGAGCTGCTGCAATTAAAACATAGGCAGCTTTTAATAAGAATTAATCATGGAGGAGGGGTGGATGAAGCTATGCGTGCCCATCTGTTGGTGAGACGTGTAGCACACTTGCTCCATTCTATGCATGTAACGGTTCTCAGCTCTTCTGTTTGTGTGCTGTTGTGAACCTAGGTCCATTCTGTAACTTAAAACTTCACTGTAATAGCTCCATTAATCAATCAGGGGAGGAATTACTTAAGCAAGGTAGACCAAAGCCAATCTTACATGGCTATCAGGGGATCTAGTGGGTATTTTCTTCCTGAAATTCAGAACTTGTATGAACCAAGTTCTGGTCTCTGTTCATCTGCAGTGAACGTGGTCATGCAATTTAATGTGGTTTTTTTGTGGTGCCTGATAGTTATGCTAATGGAATGCTAACTTTGTGATATTTAATGTTTACAGTGTTAATAGCAAAACATAATAGCTGTGGCTTTATTGTGTTGGGGATTTTTGGTAGGTTATTTATAGATCTGAAACCTACAAGATATGATATAAAAGCCTTCAATATGAAAAATGTTACATTTCTGGGCAGACAGTGAGAAAATTGCCTTTTAGAGGTCAAAACTCCCAATGCCTCTGGCAACATGGCCTTGATGTCATTTGACAGGGTGGAAACACAGCCCTTCATGGGAATAAACAGCCAATACCTGCATGATTCATTTCGTTAGGAGGGTTCTTCCATTGTTGCTAGGCAATATTTGCTAGGTAGAGTTAAAAAAAGCAACCACCAAAATACCCCAAACAACAAAAACCCCAAAACCCAACTGCTATCTCCTCAGACTAATACTTCCTGTAGGTGATCTTGCTATTGATACTGACTTTTTTGTTTGTTTGTTTTTAAATTAGGTTGTGATTTCTCCTTTCTGCAGAATTAATGGGACAAGCATCACCTGAATGCCAGTAGATACCTTCTCCTCTGCCGGGCAGGGAGGGGAGGAGGTGAGAAAGGGTTGTCAGCTGGTTAGCGGAAGGTTTCCTTCTTGTCTTCCTCTGTACCTTCTTAGAGCTGTCTGTTTGGAAATGCTCAGCTGTGTTGTGATGTGCAATTCTTAGAGAAGAAACATGGCAGAGACCAGCAGACATTCATTTGAAATGATTTTCATTCACTGCATTCTGGAATGGACTTGAAAGCAGGTCTCAGAGGCAACTTGTATGTACCAGTTTGTCTTACATATTTATTTATGACAGATTTGAATCTTCAGGATGGTATTCTATCAAGTGACATACCCACTCAGTGTGATGTGTGTCTAAAAATAGGTCATTGTCAAAGGACAGGAAAGGAATTGTAGAAATTTGTAAACTAAACCATTGCAGTCTAGTATGATAGCACAGTGGCACGCTCTGAAGATGAGGGAATGCTGTGATCAAAATTATAGCTTTCCACGGATTATTTTTCTAGGATAATATATTAGCACTGTATTTATTAAACTAGAAGGCTGGTTGCAGAATGAGGATAAGCTAATGCTGATGGGTTACTCCTGACACAGCAGTTTGATAATAGTTCTCTAAGTGAAACAAACCAGCGGTCATCTTGGAAGGTAGCAGGGTGGGAACAAACTTTGCTCTTATGCTTAAAATATCACTGCTTTCGAATAACTAATCTTTCATGTGTTAAAACATACTGTAATGCAATTATTTAATGCCAGAATTTGGGTTTGAAAATAATGTTCCTACTTTATGCATTTGGCCAATGTGGATGGAATATTTTTCTGTTGGTTTTTGTTTGGTTTTGGTTGTTTTTTTTTCCTCTAGATTAAGTATTGGCAGGCCTAAAAAATGAAACCACTAAGAAGTGACCCATTTAAAAACAGGGCATCAGGAAAGGGATTTCTGTTGTCTTAACTGACCTGTTGATGCATGCAAATGTGTGGGGTTTTGACTGTATCAGAGCAATGCAGGGTTTTTTCTGGTTATGACAGTGTAAACACTACTATATAGTAAGGCCTGGAACTTAGCTACACAAGTGATGCATGTTTTGGTGTTTAACTGCAGGGTTGTTACTGCAGACCAAATAGAGAGACTGATGTTTAATTCAGGGTAGATTGTGGACGTGGTCAGTAAAGGAACAAATACGCGTGCATCGGCTGACAGGGTTTGATGTTACCAGGTAAAGGGGTAGGGAAGAAATAAAGGGGAAGTGTGACATCTGGTGGAAAGATGGTATCAGGAGCAAGAGATCTGTTAATGATAAATGGGTGTATTTGCCACAAAAATGCATTATGGGATGTTTGAAAACCTATATACCACTGCTGGAGATGAAACCAGGGTGAGTGACTTAGCTTGTGGTTTCACAGTTCGTATTGTCCAAACCAGCAAATGTGGCAAGCTGATTATATTCTTAATAAACAGTGGTCTCTTTTTCTAAGATACCAAAGAAAGCTTATGTTGTTAACTAGCTTCCCCAAACCCTTAATTGACACTAAAAATAAATTAATATGATACAGGCTTAACTGCCTTTGAAGGTCCAAGTAACTTTTTCAGGAAAAATATTCATCATAACTACTTAGATGACATACCCAGCACTTTTTTTGAAGCTCAAGTTCTTTATTGAGTATTCTATAGTACTGCTTCCAGGTACAAGCCCCAGATTACCAGGACCATCTGCTGCTGCATAGCCCTGCTTGTCGGTCTGGGGGATACTGGTCTGATACTGGCTTGGAGATGCAGTTGCAGGAGCCCAGCATTAGAGCCTGTTTGGTTTCCATTCCCGTACAGTGGGTTGGATACCATGAGCGTGCTCTCCTGCAGAGTGCAGGAATGCTGTAGTATTGCATGCCTGAGGGAGGAGAAAAAGGCGAAGAACTCTGCAGAAGAAGAGAGGGGGAAAAGTGGAGATAGCTTTGGCATGGTGTCACATTGCTGGAGTTAGACCTTGCTGTCCTTCAGCCAGTAGAACTTGCATGAAATCAGGGTGGGCTCAGAGCTGCAGAGGTCTTGTTTTATTGTACTTATTTCTGAATGAATATTTCTTAGTGTGTTGTGGAAAAAAACATTTCTGCAATTCATTGGCAAATCTTTGTATTAAGGATGTTCAGGAAGCTACTAGCTCCGCTGAGAGGCACAGGGGAAAGAAAATAAGAAAACTCATCTTAATCTTTCAGCTCTGCCTTAAAATGTCTGATTCTTCTGAGGTTTTATTCTGTATGATATTGATCATCCCATGTCACTCTGTGCTTTCTCTGTGTTAGGGGTTTGCTACTGAAACATTGCTTTAACCTAACCACAGTACAAGTTCAATCGCAATTCTGCTTTGTAGTTCAGGCTCATCCCCTGTGTGTAACTGCTCCCCCCCTCCCTCCCCAGTCATGTGGGATTTTCCACTTCATCAAAAGGCGATAGGTCTTGAGCTTTTCTTGTTCTTTGTGCATTTTTCTTATATTTTTAATGTTAGCATATCACTCATTAGAACAATATATTATGATAAGCATTGCTATTGGCAGTGGCTTTTTCTTGCTTTGGGGGCAGACTGCTGCAAGTTTTTGCTTGCTTGCTCAGAAATAATGCTTTTTGGGAATTGGCCAGTTCAAGCAGGGAAACTAGTTAGTAAATACCTAAACCCACAAGCCTAGTATTTCAGTCATTTAGCCACAGCTGGAAGGGAGCAACATTGAAATAGGATAAACCCATCTGAAGTGGCTGCCGCCTTGGTCAGCCACACCAAGCATTTAACATCAGCATGAGTGAGTAACCTCTTCCACAGGTCACCTGATTTTAGAGTCACAAATGGGTGATGTTTATGAGCTGTGATGGTTTTGTACAATGATGAATAAAATACATTGTTTAGTCTGAAGAGTGAACTGTTCTGCTGTGCTAACAGAACTGAAATGCAGCTTCCTTTAGTCAGAGGTTTTGCTAATCTAAACGGGTTTGAGTCGAAAGTGGCCTAGGGTAAAGAGTTTGCTAGTGTGGTCTCATGTGGTTTAGTTCAGTGTTGAACACTTCCTTCCCAGTCTATGTCCTCCTCATCAGAGTGGCAGTAATTACCCCTTTCTGCCCGTGTTTGCTGGGATAGATTGTGTAGGCACTCTCGTACTCCTGGAACCACATCAATTACAACCAGTTAACTCCCACTTACTCTACTGTCATACCAAGGCTGGGTGGAGGCCAAGCTTCAGTTCCTTCATGAGATGCTTGGGTTTACATTTTGTTGGGTTGGGGAGAAACAGGCCTTAAGCTTTCCCTCAGGGAACGTGGTTATAACAGTCAATAGGTCTCTGAAGATTATTGTGATGAATGTAGATTAAGAATCGGTTCTATTAAAAGAGGGGCAGATACTCAACTGTTCTGGAAATCTAAGTGAGAAACATAATTTTTAGTGAAGTTGAGGCCTGATTGTTTTAAAAGATGTCTAGACCTAACCTAAAAGACCCCCAAAAGCCCCAAACCCAGAAGTTTTGATTGACCTGAAAGCAGGATTGACAAGTTTTGGTTTTCAGCTCTGTCTTGGTGAGGAGACAGTTCTCGTTCTTACTAAAGTATAACTGGTGATGGTGTTGAGCTTGTGCTGGTACAAGGTGCTTTCTTAACTGCAAATGTGATCTCAGTCTGAAAACATCTTAATACATTCATGGAATGAGCTTCCTTCTGTAGCATACTCTTACAATTATAAGCCCTTCTTTTTTGCCCAGAGCATCTGCTTAGATATCATACAGTGAAAATAATCTTAATGTCACTAAATGAGGAAAAAAATGAACGTATTGCCTTGGAGAGAAACAAAATGGGGAGGGGGATTGAGGAGGGGAACACTACAGAGTAATGTTTGCTGCACTCTTGTGGACACCAGGAGAAAAATGTCCTTTGTTGTTTGGTTGGTTGGTTGTTTGGTTTTTTTTTTTTTGTGTGTTTTTTTTTTTTTTTTTTTTTTTTTTTTTTTTCCTGAGAAGAGTTTGAAAATGTATTTGTATCAATGTTGCAGCCTCTCAGGAACAATTTTAAAGTTTTGACTATGCAGATATGCTCTCCAGCCTTTGAGAAAGCCGACAGCTTGCATTTGTGCATCTTGGTCTCCACTGCTGGTGACTGGGGGTGTATGGTAGCTGTTCTGGTAGTGCACGCTGGGGGAAGAGGAGGCAGGGCTCTTTCAGAACCTGTTGTAGAAAAAAAAAGAATGATAAAAAATTCTGATGAAAGCCAAAAGTTAAAGTTGGATGTGAAACTTGCTTATGGAAATATACCACTGGATGCCACTGTTGCTTCATGGAATGTCATACCGAAATAACACCAGCTCTGCTTATTTGAAAAATTCTGCTTTTTCTCCACTCTCATCTTCTTAGTTCTTTATTACTTTAATCTTTGTTCATATCAAAGGAAAGGAGAAATCATGCCCCGCTTATTCTCTCCAGCAAGATGGTGATATGGTTCCCGTATCTTGAAGTGTCAGCTTGTCGTAGGAAAGAAAAGGGAATGACACAAAGTTTTGTCTTTTTTTTTTTTTTTTTCCCTTCTAAGGTAAAATCTTCTTCTTGAAAAGAAGAAAGGTTTGGATGAAAGAGCAGCCAATTTTCCTTCTAACTAAATTCCCTCTCTCTGGCTCTGAATCCTGTGTTAATCACAACTAGATTTGGACTCTGAGCCTTTATTCCTGGTGTAATGTCATCCTAGAGAGCAGGGCAGGGGGTCACTCTCGCAAATGCCTGTTTATTTCCTTTCCCAGGTGTTGGGCATTTTGTACTTGAAAGAATGTTTTTTGCTTGTTACAATGTTTTCCTCCTCGGGGGAAGCAAGGAGGGTCAAGGTCATCGGGTGAATTCCTGATGGTGGTGCTTGTTTTCACAGGCTCATTTGCGATCACCTGATTTAGCAGCTCTGGGCCTTTTCTCTAAGTCATACAGTGGGCTTGGGTTTTGGATTTTGGCTTTTTTTGACTGAAGCAGCCCTAAAAATTAGTTTAATTAAGTGGGGGAAAAAAATCAAAATTCGAATATCTGAAGCCTAAATTTCAGATGGCTTGGTTTGTGTATTCTGTGTGCGCCTCATTCGTATGCTTTCCCAATGGGAGGGGGAAAAAAATACTGGAAAATCCCCGAGAGACGAGCTTTTTCTAGTGTCACGGTGGTGTGTGCAGCCTACTAGCACGGCTTCTCCGGAGCCGGGGACCACCTTCTGCTGTGCGCCTGCTTAATTGGGTAAGCCCCAAATATTGTTGGTTCCATAACGTGCTAGCCTAATTAATGACAGCAGAAACGTGGAGAAAAGGCAAACACAATGGAAATGATCTGTTGAGAGGGCTCTGACGGAAAAAGCAGCAATAAGCATGTAGCCCTGAGAGAGCACGTTTGTTCTCTGTGCAAGCTGGGCGGGAGGAGGCAGACAGCAGGGCTCCAGCCCGGGGGCCTGGCAGTGCCATGGAAACGGCACAGGAGCGCACGGCCCTCCGGCTCTCGGGCCTCCTGGCTCTGCTGCGGGTTCAGGCAGCAGCACCCACGCAACCTGTGTGGGGCTGCAGGAGGGGGAAGGTCAAAATGCATGGCTGTTCTGCTGCTTCACAGCCGGTTTATAAGGCAAATCAAGGGAGAGGAGGAGAAACAAGTAAATGTACTAAGTTTATTATTGTCAAAGACGGACTGGCAGCTGCAGCCCAATCCCTGTGCTGGATGTCTGATAGCCAGAATGCAGCTTAATTATGCTACTGTTCACTGATATCTCTCCTCTCGCTTCTGGAACCTGAAGTTCTGCCTGGATTAGATGCTATAATCTTAAATTTTCCAGCGATCAGGACTGGGTGCTAATACTACATCGTTATAGATACTGAAGGGAAGCCTGACAGCAGAGCTGCTGCTGCTGTTGATGCCATGTAAACTTGTAGCGGTGACCCAGATAACATTGTGACTGACACAGTAAGTTACAGTGTCAGGAGAAATAAATGTCTCCTGCAGTCCCTCACAGAGCTCCAGCTGTGCTACAGTACCTGCCCTTAAGCCCCATCTACCCAAGAGACTGACCCACTGCTGACGGGCTGTGGGACTTGCTGGGCTTTGCGAAAGGATGAACTAGTTGTATACGTGGGTTCAGAAAATATAGTGTTTGCAATTATTTGAAAATAACAGTAATTTAGTGCACTTGTTAAAGGACTTCTCCAAAATGGGTGCCTGGGCTCTGCCATGTCTCTTGAGAATTCCTGACAGTCATCTAAATGTGACAGCTCTCTGGAGAGTGCTTTTGTGCTCTCTCCCACATCCACCACTCTGTTCTGTTACTGTTTCTGGCCCAGACCTGGGAAAGGGCTAGTGTTTAAATTATCCCTCCTGTAGCTCTATGGTCAGCAGTGTTTTCATCTCATCTCTGTCCGGAGGTTGAAATCACAAGTTCTCATTTACGTTATGCCGTGCTAAGAGAAGGTTTTCCCTGTCCTTACTGACCTGCAGTAGGACTGGTTTCATTGCTGAAGAACAGTAAGTGGCTGTGCTCTGGCTGGATGTTGTGGGTTTGCTCAAACAAAAAAATGTGAGATGCATCAAGAAGAAAGCAGCAGACACCTGCTGATATCTTTGGACAACAGCCTAAATAGAATATCTCTACATTTTTTGATTTGCAGCTGTCAGAGAAAAACAGCTAAATGAAGTTTGAGTTCTGCATATGAAGGCCTGGGCTTTTACATATGGTGTAAACTGGTGAAAAGAGAGTAAGGTGGAACAGAGCAGGATTCAAGCCTGAGTTGTTGAGCGGTTGTGGTGAGGTTAGATGTGCCCTGATGTAGAGGGCACAGCCAGAGAAGGACTAAAAAAGCATGGCATACAAATGAAATACTTAAGCTGCTGCTGTTGCCTCTTTTTTTTTCTCCAGGGTTTATGTGTGCTCCATCCCTTGTTCATTTTAGAGTGGATGCAGAAGACCAGTGCTGAACACTGCACCCAGGTTACTGGCATGTCTGTGTGTAATATGCAAAGATCAGGAATGCTTCCACAGTCTTGAGCTCCTTTTGAGTGTTTAAGTGTACAGAATTCAGTCCCTACTGCATCAGGAGTCTTCTGAAGATGAAAGTTACCGATTCATAGCTGTGACAGCTTTTGTTAACTGGAGACCTTAATACATGTATTCAGTAAACCCCACTGCCAGAAATGGCAAATAAAGGTTCTGTATCTTTTACAAGAAGCAATAGACAAAGAGCAAATGTGTTTTGGAGCAGAGGTTTTGAGTGCTTCTCCATGCCACAGGCATTGTGCATATGGCTCTGTATGTGTGTTTATAGCCATGAATCATTACGAAGCAGAAACCAATTGTTTTTACCCCATGTAAGCCTCTGCTTGCTTATCTATTTGAAAGCAACAACTCATTCTTTTTGCT